>OY284470.1:35022584-36346130 GCA_958336335.1 Dilophus febrilis
GAGATTTGCTTGAACGGTGTAACGCTTTTGCTGGCTTGCATTTATTGGCCTCTGCCTGTCTCCCTGGTCTACCTTATCTCCCTCCTTGCACTGTTTAGGCATGAGCTTCAATTTATTTGAAATGGAACAAGTATTTAAAGGGACAAAAGACAAATACAGTTAATACCGTTATTGGATAACGTATAATGAAAGAAGAAATACATATTTTATGGTATACAGTTGTGTTGATGGTCCTTAATCTACCTCATACATAGATGTTCAAATATGTTTTTCAAACCATTTTTGACTGGTCGGGTTAAAATTTGAGATATCCAAATATCCAATAAGAAAATAAGCGTAAAGAATATTGTATATGCCTGATTTTGTCTGATCCCATCACACTTGTACCTTTCGTCCTTTCCCATATATAAATATTAAGGAATTATTAGAAATATCTGGTTATCTGATGAGTATTACAGATTCATTATTTATTATTTCCAATATCTGAGGAAATTATGTCCATCCATACCAATCATTCAATTGGTCATGTTTTTGAGCAGCGCCAATGAATGTAGGAATATAGAATAGATTAAAGGGTTTAGCGCGGGTATATAGAATAGATTAAAGGGTAAAGACGTTTCAAGCGTTTCGAGGAATTGGCACCCAACCCAATTTATAATCTAATCGGATCTACAGCTTAATCACAGAATAATGTTTATATTTTTCAACGTTTAAACACCCATCTAAATCGTTAAGGGATGACGTTTGTCCCGCCACCCCCATGCTCCTGGAAATTGTCCCAGTATTAAGTGATATGGGCTATATCTACTGGGACACCCTGTATATAGCACGTATTCTTTTGATAATTGAAATTAAATTGAAAAAAAAAAAACATTATTTTATTATTTCATCTTTTGCATTTCAGCATTTTATTATGTACACGCAGTTTCTATACATATACAATAACGATATATAACAAACGATCTCATTATTTTATACCTTTTTTGTTTTGTTGTTGAAAATAACCTTGAGTAAAGATTTTGTAACATACTTCGGTGGTTTTGTAATTAACTAAATAAAAATTAAAAAAATAATCGCATACAAAAAAAAACTGACTGACAAAAATCAAATCACGTACGTTCGTAAATCACATTTTAAAACGATGTGTCACATATGCTAATATATTTAACTGTTGCATTCACAAAAATATCTTTGATTTGAATATGAAAGCAGAGCGATCACCAACAACAATTCACCCCGGTTTTTCCAATTTTTAACCATAGCCTCAACATCCAAAATCTCACATAAATTCATATAAGGCATACAGAAAGAGATATCTCTAACAATTCCTTGGTTTTAAACGACTTTGAGTCATTCCTTACCGTTTTTTCACTAAAACTAAACTAATAAATCACATACCACAGCGCATGTACTTATACATTAAAATTGCACAAATATATATAATACATTATAATTATATGAATTGTAATTTACATATATTAAAATAACACAATTCCATTCATTGTCACATTTAATTGTATAAGTATTTATTTTTTTTACATAGGCAATAATATTTTTTAAGTGTATATAAATTTAATTATATTTATACACTCAAAAAAAAAAAATGAATTAATAATTGCATTCTAAAATTATTTCAGTTTGGAAATTCAGTTCATTGTAAGTGAAATAGAATTAAATATATGATTAATGGTCTGCATTCTGAGGTCTGCAATTTTCAGCTGCAGTGCAGCTGCAGAGAATACAAAATAAGATGTGCTCAATTTTATTTTGAATCTAATTTTCTTTTTTAAATGGGATATTGCACAGTGAAATTATAGGAAAATGTATAACACTTGTTGCGGTTTTGTTTTGTTCCGACGTTAAAAATGTTTTGCCAATTCCGCCCGGCTATAGCGACAAAATCGAGTGAATACACTCCATTAAAAACTATATGAATTTATTTAATTTTAATTTTCATGGAATTCTTAATAAACGTAATTTTTATTGTTATTTAGTTATGTATATAGTAATGTTTTTTTGGAGTTAACCGTACCCCCTTAAGGTAATGCTAAATTATGACAAAATTATGGTTTTTTAAAGTCCTTTTCCCGGAATTTCAAAATCGAGCATACGTATAAAATAGTATAGGTATGTCCGGCGAATTATTGGGAGTATGCATTCATGCGGTTTTTTTTCTTCAAAAATTAAGACTTGATTGTGAAAAAATGGTTATAAAATCAATGATAAAAGTATGGTCCATTATAAGCTATAACATTTGCCCACCTTTATGGCAGTTTGTGAATTCCATCCCAAAATAACTTCTCCGGCTTGGCGGTGAAGAACGAATCGATCCAATTTTTGATACCCTGTACTGAAGTGAAGCGTATCCCGGTGAGGGCATTCTGCATTGATCTGAACAAGTAGTAATTAAAAGGGGCTATGTCTGGGCTATAAGGCGGCGGTGAGGTAGAACTTCCCACCCACTGTTTTCCAAATAGTTTTGAACCGGTCTTGAAACATGTGGCCGAGCGTTGTCATGATGGAAAATTATGGATTCGTGTCTGGTTGCATATTCTGGTCGTTTTTCCGCAATCGCTCTCTTCAAACGAATTAATTGTGTTCGGTATAGTTCCCTGTTGATCGTCAGACCCGATTTCAACAGCTCATAATACAACACACCCTTCTGACCCCACCAAATACAGAGCATTACCTTGGCACCATGGATATTCGGCTTTGTCGTGGATGTTGATGGTTGGCCGGGCTTCACATACGATTTCTTGCGCTTGGGGTTATCGTAATGAATCCATTTTTCATCACCAGTGACAATCCGATGCAACAATGATTTGTTTTTGTGGCGTTGAAGCAACATTTGCGACATGGAGAATCGGCGTTCGATATCTCTTGGCTTTAATGTTTATGTCATCCAATTTCCAACCTTTTGGATGAATCCCGATGATTTTAAACGTCTGGAAATGGTTGCTTGATTAACTCCCAATGATTTTGCAAGATCTTGTTGCGTTTGGCACACACCTTCATCAAGCAATGCCTCCAATTCTTCACCGTCAAACCTTTTTGGCTGCCCGGGTCGTTCATCGCCTTCCAAGTTGAAATCGCCACTTTCAAACCGTGAAAACCACTTCTGGCACGTTCTTTCAGCTAGAGCATGGCCACCATAAACCTCTACTAAAATACGATGACTTTCGGTAGCACTTTTCTTCATGTTACAGTAATGAAGAAGAACTTTCCGCAAAAAAACTTTTTCTGGCACAAAGTTCGACATGTTCCAATGAATAAAAAAAAAGGTTGCTTACGCTTCAATCAAAAGACATATACTGAAAAAAGACGCGCAATAACAGTAGTTTTCAAATGGATATAGTCACGGATGAACACGATGCGAAATAATACTAGTAACGCCCACTCTTAGAAAACCGCACGAATTAATGCATACTCCCAATGGTTAGAGTAGTATACAAAAAACAATATATTGGTCTCCCTCCCACCCAAATTCAATGCCCGTAATCAGTGTTTTGCAAAAAATCAGATATATCAGACCCACCCGGGGAAGAAATTGAAACCTTTAATGTTACGGGCACTCCGTAACCCCCTTCTATATTAAACCATTGAAGACATATACCATGTCGCGTCTATATATCAGACAGTATACCCCGGGTGGGAATCAAACAGTTCCATCGTCGTATAATCAAGTTTCAATAGAACCGAAACAGAACCAGAACAAGCAGACCATTAGTATTTGTTCGTGGAGACTACGTACATTTTGATAAAATACCTTGAGCGACTTTTTCTCATGATGTGCTCTCTTATAAATCATACCGGCGTGACTTCGAAATTACTTTTAAATACATGAATGCAAAAATTAAAAACAAATACCACGCTCATAAGAGGATGGAGGTTGTCACAAATCTTCAATGAATTATGGTCCTTTTGAATCTGGTCCTGGCCAATTGATTGATGTATGTATAGTAAAGGGTGATTTTTTAGCTATTATCTTTTTAGCAACACTGATTTAAACAGCTGACGTACGTTTCGTGTTTTGTTTCACTGTCAAACATCTTCAGTTTGGTCTATAATTTAACCATCAATCGTCTTACAAACGAACAGCGCTTGCAAATTATTGAATTTTATTATCAAAATGCGTGCTCTGTTAAGAAAGTTCATCGCGCGCTTCTTCCATTTTATGGTCAGTTTAATCGACCCAATGAAGCGGCTATTCGGGCTATTGTGACTAAATTTCGCATTGTTGGACATTAAACCACCAACACGCTTACGTAGAGTGCGAGCTAAAGAAAATGTCACAGCTGTATCGGCCAGTGTTAATGATGACCGTCAATTATCGATTCGTTGCCGTTCGCAGCGATTGTGCCTCTGTTACTCAACAACGTGGAAAATTTTGCGGAAGGATTTAGGTGCGATGCCTTTCAAAATACAGCTGGTGCAAGAATTGAAGCCGAACGACCTACCGCAACGTAAAATTTTGGGTGAATGGGCTCTTGGAAAGTTGGCCGAAGATCCACTTTTTACCGAAAAATTGTGTTCAGCGACGAAGCTCATATTTGGCTCAATGGGTACATAAATAAGCAGAATTGTCGAATTTGGAGTGAATATCAACCAGAAGCATTGCAAGAGCCAGTACCAATGCATCCAGAAAAAGTCACAGTTTGGTGCGGTTTATGGGCTGCGGTGGACCGTCATTGGACCGTACTTCTTCAAAGATGATGCGAATCGTAACGTAACTGTGAATGGTGAGCGCTACCGTGAGATGATATCCAACTTTTTTTTGCCCAAAATGCAAGAGCTTGACTTGCATGACATGTGGTTTCAACAAGACGGTGCCACATGCCACACAGCACGCGCAACAATGGACTTCTTGAGAGACGAGTTCGGTGAACATTTTATTTCACGTTCGGGACCGGTCAATTGGCCGACTAGATCGTGCGATTTAACGCCTTTAGACTGTTTTTTGTGGCTATGTTAAACCTCATACAGACCGTCACAGACAAGCCTGCTTCAATTGACGTATTGGAAGACAACATTGAAGCATTTATTCGTGAGATACCGGCCGAAATGTTGGAAAGAGTATGTCAAAATTGGACATAGCGGATGGACCATTTGAGGCGCAGTCAAGGTCAACATTTGCATGAAATAATCTTCAAACATTAAATTATATGGACCGTACTATCGATTCAAATGAAGATTTCATTCATTTTTCTGAATTTTATGTGTTTTTTTTTGAAAAACTTTCCTATAGCTTTTAAAAATCACCTTTTATATGAACATTACCTCCTCAGGCACTTGGGGCCACTCTACATTGCTACAGCACAGTATTTCAGACTGAAATTCATGCTACAGAACAACTTTTCAAAGTCAAATGGTTTAGGGATAATAGATATAAATATCAATAACAGATCTATATACTATCGAACGGCAAATCGACAATTATGACCATCATCAATTATCGAGACATAGAGTTGAAGCTAGTTCTGTGTCAGAGATAAGCAAAATCATATTAAGGTGGATACCTATACATCGTGGGATGGGGGCCAACGAGAGAGCAGATGCAGAAAGCGCTCTGCTCGCCCAAACATTTAACCATTAGACCATTTTGTTTGGCTAACGCAGTGATTAAGGCAAGAATTGCGGCTACGGGCTAGGTACCGAGAAGCACTGACACCGAATGACACCGTTGGCCGTAGACCACCGTTTCTCAGCCTTTTTTGTATCATGGCTCACTTATGATTTTCCAAAATTCTTATACCATCCATAGAAAATATACATAAAATTCTAATACAGTGTGAGACCTCCTAACCGGACCACTTTTTTTTTTTTTTGTATATATGCCTTTCATTTTATTTATGTATATTTTTGTAATTCTCATAAAATAACTTATTCACTGAACATTCGTTCACAATTTCGTAAATTCAATTAATTTAATTTCATTTATTGTTAAATATTTCATAATATGTTTCATTTTTCATACAAAACCAACCAGTAGTAGTAATCTGGACATTTCATAGAAGAAACTTTTTTTTTTTGCAAGTATCAAAACTGCTATGTCACTCAAGATGGCTCTGAATGCAAACTTTAAATACCTTACGGTATTTAATTTTTATTTGTATTTCTACATTTTAAGTCCGATGAGGTTCGATGAGGCAATGCACGAAATACGATGGCATTACGATGAAATTCGAATATTTTGTAGTGCTCGTGAAGATGATGAAATACGCCAAAAATGATTTTTTGAAAACATTCAAAATGGCGGCGTTATTCAATAGAAAATGGCGGAGAAAATGAATATTTATTATAACTTTGACAAATTTAATCGAATCGAATTATTCTTCCCGTACGGTTTGTAGCATTATTATTAAGCATTATTAATTTTTCTTACAAGTAACACTACCCAAGTGTGACACCCCGATTAGGCTGAATTTTTGATATGTTGTAGTACTCGAAAAATAAAGAGACCCGTGTTTTTTCTTAGCTGCCCAAATTCACTTTAAGGGGGCTAAATCCAAGATGGCGGCGAAAATGAAAATCCGCCATAACTTCAATAATTATTCATCGATTTTACCGGAATTTGAACAAAACTCTATTTTGAACTAATTCCTATACAATGTAGAAGAAACTTTTTTTACAAATATCAAAATGGCGATTTGATTCAAGATGGCCGAAACCCTTGCATGCATGGAAATCAATCCATAATTTCAACATTTTTGGTCCGATTTCGATGAGCTTTGGATATTTTGTAGTGCTCATGAATGTGAACAATACGTTTTTTCAATTTTTTGAAAAAACGCTTTTTTGAGGTTAAATTCGATAAACGAAAATTGGTCATAACTTTCACAATTTTCATCCGATTTGCATCAAATTTGGTTTTTTGCTTCATTTACCTTTGTCTCACATTTCCTAATAATCATTTTCGAAAATATTTTAACCAGTTTTTTATATGTGCCTTTATTGTCAATAAACGGGAGAAATGCAACAGTACAAAAAAAATTAATTTTCACACCCAAATTTGAAGTTAAATTTTTATTACTTTTATGCATGTAGATTTTTGTATGTGGATTTTTTTTTGGAGTAAATTACGTTAATTAATACAATAATGTAGGTTCTCGCTCTCTGCCGAGCCCAGGAATAACCAACGTGGAGGCGGATTTTCAAAAAATGATGATGTATGTATTTATGTATTAATATTATAGTATATATACGTACTTATGCAGTAATGTATATATACTATACTAGTAATGTATATATACCGACCCACATCCCTCCTTATATTCCAATCACATCAACATCATCATATACATATATATATACTAATGCCCAAAATCCATATGTACAAAATGTATATACTAATGCGCATAATCCCTACATATTGGTTATTTACAAACATACAAACATTTCTGGCGTTTTATTTATATTAATTATTTATAACAGTTGTTGCCTATGTAATAATGTAGTATGCTTTGTCTATGTTTTTAGAAAAAATAAAATACGATTTATAAAAATATAATATACATTTTAAAAATCCTTATTTTTTATTTTATTATCCAAACAACGAATAAATAAACAAATTGAATTGTCATTTTACAAAAAAATGGCCATGAATCCTAAAAATATTTTAAAACTATTAAAAGATAAATTTAATATCCCCCAATACGATCTAGAATCCATCATTACCGACAAAGAAAGATTGTTCGCATCTCATTTACAGAATTTAATTGAAGATTCTATAAACGGTCAATTATATGTAGATAGTTATAATACACTAACTTACGACGACAATAGTGTTATTCCTGATGCTGTCGCAGTTGAGGATGAGTTCGACGATGATTTTGACGAGATTGAAGTAGACAATAAAAAAATGAAAGTTGCAATTGATATTGAATACAAAAGACGTGTAGTTGAGTATTGGCATTCAGGTAAAAAAAAAAAGAATAGTTTCGAATCAGTTCAGCATCGATTCAGAAAAGTTAAATCTAGGCAATTACTATATAGATGGGAAGCACAAATTATTGACGGTGGAACAAGAATTGAAAAATTGTTAGTAATTTCAAAATACGTACTAAAGCAATTCCAGAATGCATACGATAAATTGTTGCCTGTTCATGATTTGGATTTGAAACGGTGGGCTATGATGGCCAGTGTTTCAGTTAATTTGTCTAACAAATTATTCACGGCTTCATTGAAATGGATTCATAATTTTAAAATCAGGCACAACATTATTTCAAGGAAAATTAATAAATTTGTTACTACCAAGCTTTTGAAAAATGAAGAACAACTGGTAGAAAGCAGTAAAACATTTGTGTCCGAAGTAAAATCGTATATTTCGTTATTGGGGGCGGAAAATGTGTTTAATTCTGATCAATCCGGATTTAATTTCGAGACACATGCCGGTCGTACATTATCCTATAAAGGAACATTAAAAGTTGAATGTATAGCCCAATCTTTGAATTCATTAACCCACAGCTATACCATACAGCCAATCATATCTGCAAGCGGTGTTCTAAAATCCCCCATGATCATAGTGTTGCAAGAAATAGGTGGTAATTTTGGACCCACAGTTCAAAAAAATATGTATACAGCGGACAACATTGTTGCATATGCATCAACATCTGGTAAGCTAACATCAGATCTTATCATAAAATGGTTCCGTGAGGTCTACTTACCTAATGTTAAAGAAAAATCTGTTTTGTGTTTGGATTCGTGGACAGGACAAACAAAAAATAAGTTTGACAGTATAGACAAAGGGCATAAGGATGTAAACGTTATGAATATTCCTGCTGGAGTAACTAGTATGATTCAACCGCTTGATGTTTATACATTTAGACCGTGGAAGAACTTTTTGAAGCAGTTTTCTGATATTATCATTTTATATGATTATAACGTAAATTTGCATTTGAGGAATAATGTTTTAAAAATACAATCGCTAATACATAATCAATTTTCATCACCAAGATTTATAAATATGTTTAAGTATGCCTGGTTCAACAGCGGATATATAACTGAAAAACCTGAAAAATGCGATACTCCTGCGAACTTCTGCTTTAAAAACTGTGATATACGCTGTAAATTATGCAATGATGTCGCAATTATCAGATGCGCATGGTGCACCAAGTCGATGTGTATAGAACACTTTTTCGGTGTTACTTCAGAAAATTCTCCACATTATTGCACAAATTATCAAGTTGCATAAACTTCAATTCGGAATATTTTAGAAAGAATGTATGTGGATTTTATTTATTGTTATTATTAAAATATATATGCCAATATGTATTTACATACTATATATACTCACAACCACCACAACAAAAACAAAAGGGAATATTTTCTCGCCACCTCCACGTTGGTTATTCCTGGGCTCGGCAGAGAGCGAGAACCTACATTATTGTATTAATTAACGTAATTTACTCCAAAAAAAAATCCACATACAAAAATCTACATGCATAAAAGTAATAAAAATTTAACTTCAAATTTGGGTGTGAAAATTAATTTTTTTTGTACTGTTGCATTTCTCCCGTTTATTGACAATAAAGGCACATATAAAAAACTGGTTAAAATATTTTCGAAAATGATTATTAGGAAATGTGAGACAAAGGTAAATGAAGCAAAAAACCAAATTTGATGCAAATCGGATGAAAATTGTGAAAGTTATGACCAATTTTCGTTTATCGAATTTAACCTCAAAAAAGCGTTTTTTCAAAAAATTGAAAAAACGTATTGTTCACATTCATGAGCACTACAAAATATCCAAAGCTCATCGAAATCGGACCAAAAATGTTGAAATTATGGATTGATTTCCATGCATGCAAGGGTTTCGGCCATCTTGAATCAAATCGCCATTTTGATATTTGTAAAAAAAGTTTCTTCTACATTGTATAGGAATTAGTTCAAAATAGAGTTTTGTTCAAATTCCGGTAAAATCGATGAATAATTATTGAAGTTATGGCGGATTTTTATTTTCGCCGCCATCTTGGATTTAGCCCCCTTAAAGTGAATTTGGGCAGCTAAGAAAAAACATGGGTCTCTTTATTTTTCGAGTACTACAACATATCAAAAATTCAGCCTAATCGGGGTGTCACACTTGGGTAGTGTTACTTGTTAGTTATTCGACGACTAATTGTTATCAGTTTTGATACGAGGTAGAAGTAACGTAGTCTTTACCTTTTGTAAAGACTTATTTTAACTGGGTTTGTATTCAACGTAAACACAACGTTGTCTTTTAACTTTATTTTAATTGTAACAATTTTATTACCATAATTATACACAAAACCAACGTCGGTAAAATACGTTACAATATTAGTTCAAATAAAGTCAGATTTACTACATATATTTGATGAGTATTCTAATTATTTTTGAACATATAATTCATGATATTTCGCTAGATTACAAATCTACCGCCTAAACTATATATATGATTTAATAAAAATCTTACACATTCAGCAATGTGATGTTTCATATGAATAGGTGATTGTGATGTTCAACGTGCAACTAATTCTACACCAAATTGTTCGTGTAATTTTGATATATATAATATATGTGAATATTTTAATACATTTAGAATTAATTAAAATATGAAATAATTCAATTAATTTCAGGAGCAGCAAATATGTGATATATGCATTTACAGATATACGTGGGAGAATGGGAGATATATATCTGATAACTCGGTTAAGGTCAGAAATACTAAAATGTACACAAATAAAATAAATATGTCGATGAAAATAAAAAAGATTATTTATTGTGTATTATTGCATTTTTTTGTCTATATTTTATTAGTCTGTATTAGACGTCGTATCTACGCCAAATTTGGTATAAAATTCCTATAATTGTACGACGTTGTATTTGACGTCAAACATAGTTAAAACATTTTGGTCGAATTTGGTACAATGATACTACGTAAATTTTAGTGTAAAATAATAACGTCTTACAACGTTTGCTTGCACAACGTTAAAACCCGACGTTGAATTGACTCACATTTTATTCACCAAATTGGTAAAAATAATGATGTATCATGGTCGTAGTAACGTTATATTTCGACTATGGGTTGGAGAATAAACGTCCTTGCAACGTTTGTGTGCTATTAGGGAGGCTTATTGGCCTGTATGATTTGGCCCAATCCGCCCGTTTGTTCCCACCTTTTGGGATAAAGATGATTCTAACCTTCCTCCATTTTCTTGGAACATGTCCCAGAATTAGGCTGGCCCTATATATCATCATTAAAGGAATTCCCAGAATGTATATTCCTCTTTGAAGGAGTGCCGGAAACACTCCATCTGGACCAGGTGATTTGTATGGCCTGAAAGATTTTATTGCCCCCCAGCTAACAGAATGAGTGTCAGGGACTTTACTCATTGTGAAGGGAACTTTATTTCGGTGATGGGAACAGTCTCTTCACTTAAATTGGAACTGTAAAGTATTTGGAATTTTAAAGTATCGAGCAATAATAACTACAACGTAACAGGAACCTTTCATAAAATGTTAAAGTGTTATTCACCTCAAATTGAAATATATTTGTGGTGCGAATGTGATGGGAACCTTTGCAAACACTTTAAGGTGACTAAATTTAAAAGTGCCACACATAAGTAGCGCAAACGTCCCTGACACTATCGTTGGGATGTACAGGTGACGAACACCAATGACTATTTTCTAACTAGATCTATAATTGGAACTTTTTGGTGGCAAACACTTATGTATGACACCATGAAGTGAGCGGATAATTGAGTTTACCAAAACACTTTCACCTATAAGTGACGGGAACGCATTTTCTGGCACTTTGAGGTGTTAATGAAAATATATCTGGATTTTTTTATTAAAACATGCCACACACATGTACATACTCCTTTCTGTAACACTATATAATAATTATTAGCAAATAAACCCGTATGCGAAGTGTGGCTGAATGGTAAATGCGAAGACTCAAAATAAAACAACTGCTGAGGTTCGTGGTTCGATGCTCAAGGTGGGACACACAGATAAAGTAAGTACAAAATGAATTATAATTTGATATAATAGAATTTCATATAATAAAATTTAGTTGAATTAAATAAATAATAAATTTAAAAAAAAATCAATAATATAATAAAAAAAAAAAAAAAATTGATAATTGCAATTAAAAAAATTGTAAAAAACTAAACAATTGTTTTTTTTTTTGGAAAAAAATTATTGCAGTAGCAAGGTTTATTTCTTTGTCTTTTGTTTATGTTATTTACATTTGTGAGGTTTAGGTAAATCTTTTAACAGCAAAATTATATTTTGGTTTTAAGTGATGGGAACTTCCCCGACGCTTGCTTGGAACTAACCCTGCCACTTAAAGTGAAGGTTCCCTTCACGACGCAGCGCCAGTATTTCCACTTAAAATTCATTGCCCACTTTGGTGAATGGGTGGTATTGATCACGGTCTATTCAATTACCCGTCACTTAAAATACACAGTTCCCGCAACCTCTATAGGGAAATACGAGGTGGCGAACACGTTACAGCCACTTTAAATGCTAGCTGGGCCATTTCACCCTCTCCAGATTTATTATTTCTTTAGCAGTAGAGACGCCCTTTCTTCGCCCCTCTACTTACTTTATTTACAGACCCAATATCATCTCCCAATGTTGGAAAATTATTAGGGAAGTGTGTCTGCAGTAATATTTCAAGAGATTCCCTTATACTCGAAATCATGGAGCCATCCGCACGTCTTATTAGCCCCAATCCGTTTTGTCCCTCTTTGGACAGAGCCTTTTGTACCCTAGCAACTTCTGGTACTTCCTTGAGATTTTCACAGAAAGTCCACCATGTAGCTCTTTTTGATTTTCTGAGTTCCTTATTATAGGCTGTGAGGGACTTTTTATACTTATCCCACTTTCCAGTTGCCCTAGCTCTATTGAACTCTTTTCTAGCCGATTTTCTTAGCTTTTCCAACTTTTGGTTCCACCATGGAACCTTTCTTGTTGTACATTTTTCTTTTATTGGACAGTTTGCTTCATAGGCAGCCACGATAGCTTCCAAAACTAAGTCAACTGCTGTCTCAAGTTCGTTTACGGTTTTTATCCTATAGCTAATGGCCCCCATGCCTATTGCCTATTTTGGGTATTTGGTGTTAGGGATTCTAAGGTTGTTTGATAATGGGAATGGAACAAGAATGATTTTGTGTTTTGAGGTTCAGGATGTTTCCTATTTATCAGTTAACAGTGGTCACCACGAGGAGGTAACACATACACTTGTGTATCGTGGAAGGTTTCCCTTCCAGGACCGAGACTGCCACTTTTGAGCTGTCTAAAACATGACTAGAACAGCTCTAGAGTGGCGCTCGCATACGCAGGTTACGGAGGTCTTTCAACCTTGATTCCCCCCGCGTACGACACCACGACCACCACAGAATACAGATATTATTATCTCGTTTTACGTAAACATATTGGTTGTAAATCGGAAATAGAAACCGAAACTTCAACATCTGCAGGTACTGCGGTTCTAAGCAACGATAAACCATCCATATTGTAAGTAAAAAAATATAAAATTGAATCTCCATAGTATGACAATTAATTTTTAAGTACGTATATTTTCAATATATGCTACTTATTAGGATCGTTTTGAAAAAAAATTTTGACCCCCACTTTTTATCACCTTTCTCCACGAACTTTTTGAAACTTTTTATCGATAAAAATCGAATAAAAAAATTTCCGCAAAAATGTCGTCCTTCTACCCCCTCCCTTGCAAATTTTCCGACTTTTTTGTTTTTTGTATATCTCAATGAGTTTTGATGATATTTGCTTGAAATTTTGGATTTAGGGGTTTGGTACCAAATGTCCCGAAATTTTTTCTGATCCCATACAAATCGAAGAGATTATAAGAGATATCTCGTTCTGTTTCTAACCAATTGACTAGAAATTTTCGATCTGGAAGTTTGATGCAATATCGGGGAATTTTTCTCATCCCATCCCATCCATTCCCATAAATTGGGATTTACTCGGAAAAAATTAATAAAAAGAATAATTCCACTTGCCTAATTA
This sequence comes from Dilophus febrilis, assembly GCA_958336335.1. Taxonomy (NCBI): domain Eukaryota; kingdom Metazoa; phylum Arthropoda; class Insecta; order Diptera; family Bibionidae; genus Dilophus; species Dilophus febrilis. Next base: position 35,036,577 of record OY284470.1, read on the forward strand.
GCAATTAGCATATTCATTTAAAATTGTAGGGGGTTTTTATTATTATTATTAATATCAAATCGTACATTTTTTACACCTTTAAATAATAAACAGATTACAGAATACCAATATGGCAATAAAATCATCATCAACTAGAGTTACAGGATCAGCAACTAGGAATTCCATAACTCCAATAAGTGATGCGATGAATTCTGCAATCAAAGAAGAAATATTGTCAGATAATGATGAAGCTCCTTTTGAAAGAAGAAATATTGTCAGATAATGATGTAGCTCCATATAGAGGATGTAACTCCATTTGAAATAATATATACAAATGAACTTAATCCCATTTATAATATTAAAATTGAAAATAAAAATACCGATAATGAAGTAGCATATAATAAAAACGATTTGAATTTGAATACTGTTGGTTTAGTTTCTGCTGATGATTCGGTTGATAATTATGATCAAGACTATAACCCGTCAATAAAAACCCAACAGATCAATAAATCTTTCGTTTATATTTTTTCAATCGTTATGCTATGCAGGCTATGGAAATGAAAGTTGTATGTGTCGCGTTTTTTGTTATTTTCTTTAAATTGTTTGTTTTATTGTTTAAATTACAGAAAAATTAATAATGTAAGTAAAATGTATTTCAATTAATAAATTGATAAGTCTTAATTTATAAATTGAATTAATAAATTGAAAAATCTAAAAATATTTAAGGGCAAAGATAATAAGCAATAAAAAAAATAATTGAAAAATTAATTGCGTTGATGGAAGAAAATGTGGATATTGCAAAAAGTATTTGTATAAAATCAGAGGCTAAAAAGCGCTGGGATACTTTTGCAGTACAATTAAATGCGATTGGTCCACCAATTAGAACGTGGGAAAAGTGGTAATTAAAGTTTCCATAAAATGATATAATAAAATTACTGAACAAATATTTCATATTTAAGGTTTGGACAGATTTTAAATTTAACGCAAAAAAAAGAAAGCACAAATCCAATTAAATTTAAATGTAACAGGGGGGGGGCAGTACTGCTCAAATGATTTCATCGTCCGAAGAGGCGGTTGTAAATCTGTTAAATTTAAATATATATTTGGATCCACCCGGTAGTCACTTCGGTTTATTTGAATCACCAATGTTCGTTAATTCATCAGAAGAACATATAGAAGGTGACAGGAATTATAATAACGAAAATGTAGAGCATGTCCATCCGAAGAATTCGAAGAAAAGAAAGTTAATGGATTGTAACAGCAGCAACACCCAGATGCGATTGGACTTACTGGTCCAACAAACAAAATCGCAAAAAGAATTTTATACGGATGTCAGGAAATCGATGGATAATTTGAATGGCACTCTAAAGGAATTACATTATAATATGAAACAAATAAGGAAAATAAATATACTGAAAAATATATACTGGAGATACTGCGACAAGAAATTAAATATACGAAAGAATACCGGAAAGTCAAGCAGCAATTGATAATACAAAAAATCGAAATATAGCAGCAGACACTGGAAAAAGTCAGCACCCGGATGTTTAGCGTTTACATATCTAATAACCATTCGGTGATCACAAGCCTAGTTGAAAATGAGATTTGAAATATATGTACGCGAATGTATAATTGAACTTACGAATAACGCATTTATGCTATGATAACCCTTTCTATTGTAGTAGAGATGCTGAACATTTTTTTTTGTCCAATTATTGCTACATGTGATCCATCCACACAACCGATGATCCCAGGAACTCCACATTTTTGGTAAATATAACTTTTCGCTGTTTGTGCTTCGTCGGGATTAAAATTAAATTCTATCCATTTTTGGCAAATAAAACCCTCACAATTTAATAATTCCTTTAGCACCATCGATACAGTGGGTTGGGCTAAACCAATATTAAATTCATTGCCAACACCAAATTCATTGCCAACACCTTGTGCACAAAACCTTAACAGTGTCGCTAGTTTAATTCTGTTAGAAATTGATGTTGTTCGCGTATGTGCTTTTATCATTGATGAAATATCTTCCAATAAACATACAAATGCGATTTTCGATAATCGGAAATTTTTTATGAACCTTTGGAAAACAAGGATTTTTTAATTATGGAAAAATTTAATATTGTTACAATACGCAGTATTCTCCAATTCTAACGGATTTGAGTTATCCCGTAGATCCCTTCGTATACGTAACAGCTCCAATTTATTCTCTCGGTGTTCCATTTCATCCTCATCAAAAAAGAATTCTACCGAATCCATTTTATTTTTCAATTTTTATTTTAATTTATAAATTATAATAGAAAACGTCTATACATTAAGGGCAATATTATAGGGCAATATTACACGGGAGTAGTGTTGGGCAAAGCCGTTCATTTCACTGACTCAGGTCATCTCGTTTGATGTCCTTTAAGGACTCATAAAAAAGACTCGTTCGTGTGGTATGTTTGGGTCTTTTGATTTAATCGGTCGAAATGTATGATGAAATTAATATTACCTATACCGTAAAAACAACAAATTATGAAACTACCAACAGAAGATCTTCTATGCATTTCTAGGTAAGATAATAATAAGTGATTTCGTCATTAATTCGACCGATAAAATCAAAAACCTCAAATATTTGAAAATTGAAAACAATACATACATTTTTTTAAAATATAATATTGATAAAATATTCTTACAAAAAAGCACAAAATAAAAATAACATAAAAATATACCAAAATACAAAGCTAATAAAAAAAGAGAAATATAACAAAATAAAAGAATATAGAAGGTATAGCTATAAAAATACACTTTTTTATTTGATTAATTTATAATAATATTATATATTATTATATGATTATATACAAAAAAATACACAATTTCAAAAGCAAGAATATCATCCAACATACGGCCAATATAACCAAAAGACACAGTCAACGCAAATCTACCAAACGAACGAGATATGCTGAACATACCAAACGGACGTCTCATACCAAACATACAAGTCATACCAAACATACGGGTCATACCAAACGAACGACATACGAAACGCATGAAAATAAAATAATATATACGTTTTGTCTATAATATAATCATATAATATTGATAAACTAATACGCATATATTACTATTCTATATACAAAAAAAAACACAAAAAAACAGAAATACAAAAATACAAATAAAGGCTATAAACAATAAAAGAAAAATACCAACAGCATGAAAGAGAAATAATGCTGGTTAATATAAACAAAACAAATATACAATAGTAAAAGACATAAATGATTTGATGATCATGACTATGATGATTATTAACTTATACTTTATTTATAATTTTTCTCTATATATATAATATTGCAAAACTGCGACAGTATTAAAAGTGTACATTGACGACTACCTATGATCGTATAGTATATAATGGTATATACAAATGTAAAGTAAAGCGAAACAACTTGGTGACTCGTTATCACATGACCGGTATAATATTAAATAACTGACTCGAGTCTTTTGAGTCACATGTCTGATTCGTTCGAAATGTACAGGTCGTTCGCGACCGACCCAAGCCTACACGGGAGTCATTTGATGCGAGTCAATCAAAATTGTTGTTGTCTTTACATACAGAATTGAAAATGAACTTTTTCTGTGAGAGAAAATGAACCTTCTACACATCGATCAAATTTTGTTCATTTTTGATTGACGTTCATTATAATTGTTGATTTTTGATTTCGATTCTACTCTGCATCAAATGCATCAAAACGCGCATACATATGTATTTATTTTTTTTTTGTGTTATAATTTGTAATATTGTAATTATTTTATTTTGCATTTTTTTATATTATTATTGTGTTTTATTCTATTATCGATGCCGTATTGCATATAAAAAATAAATTAAAAAATGTAATATAAAATAATAATATTGATACTACTACTATGATACTATTGATACTACTACTATGATACTAAATCACACGTGCCCATACACGCTTCAAAATGTGAAGATGAGAGTAAAAATCACAAATATGTTTTGATTGACTCGAATCAAATGACTCACGTGTAATACGGGTCTAAAATAACAAAGTAAAGTCTTGGATTTTCTGAATTCGTAATTCGTATTTCATAACGAATGTAAAAAATGATTGCTTGTTGTTTAATGCAAGTGGTTTTTCTGAAATCGTGTTCGTATTCAGACAAATATTTTTCTGTTCGTAAAATATTCTCTCTTCGTTTTTTAAAATTTGTTTCATTATATACGTATAGCGGAGTCATTTTTATGTGTTTTTGTTGTTGTTTTCCTGTGGTTACGTTTTATATGTGTCTGTTTATGGTTTATGCGGCCGTCTAATACGATTTCAGAAAATCCATTTGAACGTACGTAAAAATGTGAAAGAGAGTATTTTACAAATAACGAAATACGAATTACGAATTCATAAAATCCAAGCCTTAACAAGTAATAAATAAACTGTATAATCGCATATACCATAAAATTTGAACGTTTTGTTTCGATTGTTCATTATGATATCGATTCAAAATGAATTTTTCTCGATATTTGTTCGCAATACCAAATAAAGTACTGGCCATACACCTCACGACCGACCGATTTTCGTGCAAATTTGTCGTGATGTAGGTCACACGGTCATAAAATAGTCCGACGATTTTCACAGCTGCTATATATTTATATATATATATATATATAGTATAGTGATAGCCATAGTGTATATTTGTATACAAAATAACATTTGATTTTGATTTTGTTATTGCGTTTGTTAAAATTTTCTTTATATCAAAAAAAAATATTAATTATTATTATTATTGTTATTATTATTTACAGCAAATAATAATTTTAATAATTTAAAAAATCGGGTTGTAATAATTTATGATAATATTGTGTATTATAAATTTTATAATAATTTATAATTTATAAAAATAAATGCAAAAAATAAATGCAAAAAACAAATGCACAAAACAATTCTCTGACTGTTTTTAAATTATTTATTATAATAATAATATAACATTAAAAAAAATCTAAAAACTGAGGTTAAATACGAACGATTTTTTTTTTCGTCCGATAAAAAATTAATTATCGAATGATTCGATATTCTATTGGCGAACACGATTTCGTACATTTGGACGACAAATGAGAAATATTAAAGTTTTTAATTCATAATGGCGATTGAAATTAATTAATAATATTTAAAATCGTATATTATATTAATATTTATTATATTAATTCGTTTTCGTATGAATCATTTATGTTTATTACGAGAAATTGAAGAAAATCGTTTTTAAAAATCGGTCGGTCGTGAGGTGTATGCGCCCGCGCTTTAGTTGTATTTATTTCAATGGTTGTTTTGTTTTCTCAATTGAAATAAAAAAATAAAAGATATTTAATACTACACGAATGTGATTGAGCGAGCGCCAATATCGACCGCGTTCGCCAGGCGAACTCGCTTATGAATTACCAATTTTGTAAAAGTCCGTCGAAGGCCTAGGCGATCGCCTCATAAACTTCCACAACAGTTGTGCCGATGTCATTAATTAAAATAATAAAAAATAGATGTCTAAATTTATCACAAACAATAAAATTTGAATTATTATTATTATTATTATTGTTTTTATTATCATTATCATTATTATTATTATCGTTAACATTAACATCAGTATCCTTTTTGTTTTGTTTTAAATAAATAAATATGTCACTATCAATTATTGTTATTGTCATTTAAATTCAAATTGTTGAGGTAACAAAAGGCATACAATCACGTTGTTAACACCATGTATAATGACGCACATCGGCGTCTACATATCGGTTATTGTTCTCAAGAAACAAGGAACGTTGTCGCCGCCTGTCACCATTTTGGGGAATGTTTTTTTTTGTGATTTTATATGTTGGACAGAAGTAAAATGACCGTGACTATCATCATTACTGAATACTAATGGTTTTTATTAAATGTAATAATCACGGTAATGTTACATAGAAATCACTTGAATCAATGACTATTAAGGCTCATACAAGTTGGATATGACTCTATGACTCTATGTCTATGTATATCTCCATTTCTTTCATACAATTACCTATACCATTTAAATAAATCTTGTATCGCTTTCTCACAATTGTTTTAAACATATATGTTTAAATCAAACATGTTAGAAAATAATCCAAATTCAAAACCAATAACATAAGGGAAAATGAATTATCAAATATTCATTGATATTTCAATACATTATATTATCACAACCAATAAGAATGTGTTGTAATGTGGAATAAAATATATAAATAAAAATAAATAAACAAATAGAACGAAAAATTTGATTGCGTTGCTATGGCGATAAAGAAATAGTTCAGCTTTACTCCCAAAATGTTATGTTATCAATGTTTTATATGTCTATGTCGGCATAGAGTCATATCCAACTTGTATGAGCCTTTAAACTATATAAGACTTGCCATATATACTACAGAAAATTAGATTATATTTTTTTAAACATCGTGGTAAAGTAGCTATTGGCATCTATAAACAAAATTATCATTTTAAAATGTTTTGAATCTTTGATTAATATTTTGCCAATACACAATTTTTAATAATGTGGTGTGAATCTGAATACGGTTATCCACACATAAAATATTATATCATGTCATTCTTTGTATAATCTTTTTTCTTTATTGTTTTGTTGGTATGTTTTTTTTTGCATTCATACTCACTCACACACCGTGATTGTAAATTTGCTGTTCAAATATTTGTATTTTAAATGAATTATGAATAAACTTTTTTCTTTTATATGGATTAAAATCAAACAAAACGCAACTGAAATGTTTGTTGTTTTATTGGTGGTGTATATAAAGATATAATTACATCTCACTTTGTTTTGTTTTGTAGTGTTTTGTGTATGCACATACAATATTTTATGTTATATACTTTTCAATTAGTAAATCATCATTTCATTATTCAATTCTATTTATATTAATAATGTAGGTAAATCATATTTTATATGATCAAAGTTATCTTTATGAAAATTGATTCGGTTTCAAATTCAATATCATTTCGAATCGCAACAGTATTCATCGAATTATAATATTATAAAAACTAATATACGGAATTAAAAATATTATTAATAAAGGCTCATACAAGTTGGATATGACTCTATGACTCTATGTCTATGTATATCTCCATTTTTTTTTTTTTTTTTTTTTGGTTCGTTACTACAGCAGAATCGGTTTAGCGCCCGTAAAACCTCGGAATTCTATTGCTGTGAGCCCGTAACGAAATCACTTAAACAGGTGATGAACCTATGATGCGTTGAATGCATTTAAGTGATTTTGGGTGGTAAATCTATTATAATATGTGGATTAATTTATGAAATTTTGAAAATGAAAGCAAACATATGAGAGAAAAAAAACTTAAACTGAAAAGCAGTAAGAAAAAATAACTCATATGTTTTCATACAATTGTCCAAGTTGCACTTTAGGTGGTTTCATTAAAAATTTTTGTTTCACTAAATCTTGGACAATTGTATATGTGCTTTTAAATTTGTACTGCATTTAAATTTAAATTTAATCCACATATATTACAAAAATCGAAGGTAAACCCGGTTCGCGATAACTTGCTATATATATTTATGGGCATTTTCTATATTTATTGAATATCGGCGATGCCTTATATCCAAATATAGAAAATCACCAATTTTATATATATATATAAAAAATAAAAAAAAATCTGAAAAACAAATTTTTAAATTTTATTTAGGGCCCGAGCAGAATTAAAATACGTAGACGTACGCCTGCGTACGCCGAAGTTAAACACTGCAAATTAAATAAGAATGAACACAATAAAAACGTAGACGCACGCCTGCGTACACGTACGCCGAAGTTGACCAAATTTTATCTTCTACGTACGGGCGGCGCATTTTGACAAATATTTTATCTACTGTTCATTGAATTTCAAAATAAATAAAAATAAACAAGAAAAAAAATGAAATAAAATTAATCGTTGAAATAAAAAAAATCGAAATAAAAAAAATATATATTTATTATATTTATCTGTTTATATTTATATTTATTTAGTTTGTATTGTCAAAAAACGCAAAACAGACAATCTATTGTGTTCACTATTTTAAATTCTGCGTACGCGTACGCAGGCGTACGTCTACGTATTTTAATTCTGCTCGGGCCCTTATTAAATTGAAAGCAATTTTACTTGTTGTCTCCTTCGATTCATATTTTGTATTTTATATTTTGTATTCATATTTTGATTCATATTTCTTTCATACAATTACCTATACCATTTAAATAAATCTTGCATCGCTTTCTCACAATTGTTTTAAACATATATGTTTAAATCAAACATGTTAGAAAATAATCCAAATTCAAAACCAATAACATAAGGGAAAATGAATTATCAATAATGAATTATCAAATATTCATTGATATTTGAATGTATTATATTATCAAAACCAATAAGAATGTAGAATAAAATATATAAATAAAAAAAAAATAAACAAATAGAACGAAAAATTTGATTGCGTTGCTATGGCGATAAAGAAATAGTTCAGCTTTTCATCTAAAATGTTATGTTATCAAGGTTTTATACGTCTATGTCGGCATAGAGTCATATCCAACTTGTATGAGCCTTAATAATAACAATAAAATACTAATGTACATAAAGACATATTTTAGACCATGGCATATTCAGTACGTGTACGTGTATTATATCTTTTGTAATACCACTTCAAATAGTTTTCCCGAAGTTTTTTTTTTTTTTTTTTAAGCTATGTTTTATTACGATCTATCCTAAAGCTAACGATGCCAGAGCATCAATATTGATATTTAGTAACATTTTTTGAGTTTGATATTGACATGTGTAAACATGCTTCCAATGAAACAATGATCTCTATTATCCTTAATATCAACTTAAGTTTATATTACATAGTTATTTGTTTTAATTAAATTATATCCTAATTCATTCTAGCTATATTTAAAATTACAGTCTGAATCTTTTTGCGAGATCCACTGGCTTATTACGCTTCAGGCGTCTTGTGAATCCATACTTCATAAATCCCCCCGTTAGTTGATTAGTGTGTTGTTTTAGCCTTACTTGATATTTTTTGCTCGATATTGTTATTACCTCTTTTATAGAACGGATGTTCATGTCTCTTCGGATTGAAGCATTTCTTACATACCATGGTGCATTTGTGATTGTCCTTAGCACCTTGGCCTGAAACCTTTCTATTATTTCTATGTTTGAGTTGCTGGTAGTTCCCCACAACTCAATACCATATGTCCATATAGGCATAATATAGCCCTGTATAGTATCAATTTACTTTCTATTGAGAGTTGTGAAGAGCGTCCCACTAGCCAGTACATTTTACTGAGTTTTGTTCTTAATTGTTTGGCTTTGTTGAATAAATGTTTCTGCCATGTGAGTCTACGATCAAGGTGAAGACCTAAATATTTCGCTGATTCTTCCTGTGGAAGGGTCTTTTTATTTAAGGTAACTGGTGGACATGTTTCTCTTTTTGTTGTAACCGTTTCTTTTTGTTGTTTTGTTTGTTCCCGAAGTGAAATTATTTCCTTTCCCAAAATATGGAACTGAAAGATTTTATTTATGGTTGAGTAAAACTCAACTAAGTTTAGCTAAAGGTAACTATTTTATTTGTCTGAAACATTTCGAAACTGGTGATTTTGGTTGTCTATTGAAGGTCAAAGACTTATAAAAAGTGTGTGTCCTTCAATGAATTATTTAACAGAATTGATGATGAATTGATGAATTGATGAAATTATTTAACAGAATTGATTCCCTATTTGAAATCTATTTCTGTCGTTTCGAATGTGAATGAAAAAAAGAAAACGATTTATGCTTTTGATGGTTTCGTTCAAAATATAAATGCGTTATTAGGGTTATCGGATAATTTATTTAATGAACCGGAATTGTCTTTTATATTGACTGGAAAATTGAATCAGGACGTTTTGGAAAATTTGTTTGCTGTCATTAGGGGTGCATGCGGATATAATAACACACCATCTGTACGCGACCTTACCTATAGCTTACGTCGTTTAATCAATATTAAAATGGTAACTCCAGAAATGATAACCAAATCTTCCAACTGCTTAGCTGACGAATTTTCCAATGAAGTTATCACAGACAATTCCATAAACGATAATTTTATTAATCGTGTTAATTATCATGGAACTGAAAAATCCAATGAAAATGAAATTATGGTAGAAAATGTAATTTATTCAACTATTATATGCCAGCGATGTAGAGTTAGAAGATGGTTTCAATTTATTTTCGACAATGGACACACCTGGTGTAGAACATAATGCTTTGTCATATTTCATTGGATATGTTATTCGTAAAATGAATACAAAAATAAATTGCGAAATATGCAAATCATTGTTTGAAATAACTTCTACGGGGATGAATGAAAGTTCGTCACAGTTTTTCATTTACAATGTTGGGAGCTAACATATATTAAATTAATTATGCACTCGTTTTAATATTTCTTCAAATTTTTATTCCTTTATTCAACTAAATTTAACTTATTTATTTTATACTTTATTGAATATATAAACTTAACTTATTTATTTTACTTTCACTGATACAACTGATACTATTTTTACTTATTACTATTCGCGTTCACTGTTCTTTTCATACTCCCTTTAATTAAATATGTTCTTCATTGAATACAACTTACCAGGTATATTGAACTGATTGAACCCATAGGTAATTCAAATATGCCGATAAAGCATTGTCAGGTGAAATACCGATAAATTGCATTCAATTGTTTTAATTTAGTAATATTAATTTAATAATTGCACAAAGTGCATAATGTAATAATTAAATATAAAAAATAATCAAAAGTAAAAATAAATAACAATTGCTAAACAATGAATTTTATTTTGGATAAGGTGGCATGTGTATAAATCACAACATACCTTCCCCTTCCAAGAAAAATAAAATTCACGGTTTATAAACTGTGTAGATGAATAATAAATACATAAAATAAAAAGAAAAAAAAATACATGAATGATAGATCTAAGATTAAGAATATTTGATTATTAACTTATAAATATGTGTTATTATACTAAATATGCAAATGAGTTATTTCCGCAAGCTGATGTGACATAATATCCGATGTAACTGGGGCTTCGCCCCATGTCGCGGCCTTTCAACTTCAGTAACTGCTTTCGTTTTTTCCTTACGAATGGTTTTAACATCACCAACCGGTTTAATTTCCGCATTTCGTTGGTTTTGATCGTCTGGTTCATTCAGTTGAGTAAGATTCACATCTATTTTAGTTGCTGATGGTGTATCGATTTCTTTACCATATTTCCGCCCAATATAATAAATTAGTAAAAGTACCCCCACTAAAAGTAATAATGTTGTACCGGAGATGTACTGTTGCATACCAATAAAGAAGTTATTCCGATCCCGCTCACTACGCATAACCACTTCATTATTTATTTCCATTTCCATGTCTGTTAGTAATTTGCTACCGTCAGCCATCGCCTTGTTAACATCATCCGGATTGGACAATATTAAAGTTGAACCCGTATGTGATCGGTTAGTTGATAATGTTTTTAACTGATTTAATAATGATGTACTGAGAGTGGGTCGTATAAGATGAAAGTGACGAGTATTAATGGAAGACGCAAACTCCCTTGAGAATGGCAACTGGAAATCGGCGTTACCCACCTTACATGGCGAAGTAATCCGTATAATACCAATACCAATCAATTTTACTTCCGTTTGAAATGTTGAGCAATCAAAATATAACTTTATTTGTTCCTTGGAATTAAATAACCACATGTTTTCTGCAACCATTTTAACCATCAATCTTCTTACATTGGGTACTACCAAATATTTACATGTTGAATTTGATTGTATATCATTGGTGAGTATATTCGCCATACAATTCTTAGCCATATTAGAAACCACCGGCCCCTCCAGAAAACATATCATAATGTGGCTGATATCATCCACTATCTCCTTGCACTGTTTGTATTGCCGATCATTTAAGAAAACAAATTTATCCCCAATCAAATTATGAGCCACATAAGTTACTCCTTCAACAATCAATATGGTGTCGTAGTTATCGGTCACCGACTGAGGTACCAAATAAATTTTTTGCAGCATATATTGCGTGTATTCGGGCAATGGTAGAATAAACTTAATCGCAATTCCATCACCTAATAATATAACATCTATGGAACTAATTTGATACAGATAGAAGAAATTTTTGAAAGTATCGTGTATATTTGTTATTGCAGTGATGTTGGTGTATAAGGTTTCCAATGTTTGTGGACTAAAAATTAATGGATGTAATTTCCGTTGGAATAGATCATCGATCACCGTCATTTCCCTTGCTTGTTGTTCAATTGTCTCAATTAAATTATCGTTAACTTGGTTTACAAGTCTGTTGATGTTTAATGAAACTTCTTGATTAAATATTCGGTTTTCGATGTAATTCATTTGTGCAGAAACATTCACTGATAAATTGTTAATAAATGTTTGAATATGTAATTGATCTTGTAGCAACTTTTTTATCGATTCCGTTAACGTGCCATAACCCGATTTCATCACGCCTACTTGATTTTTTATTAATTTGAGACTATTACTGTTATCAGCATTTAGATTTTGAAGATTCTGATATACCACTTTTGCGTCATCTGAATCCATAAGTCCGAATGCCCATTTTGAAAATCGCCCTATACTGTCTAATGCGCGCTTACTTCTATGTTTAACGAAGATATGTTGTATATCGAGCTGACTGCTCCGGATTTTGTTTAATAACGATTTTGAATGATTCAGGAAATCAAAATTCCCATTTTCACTGAACTCGGTCGGGGGACATGTGAAACGGTATTTATTACACAACTGTTCAATATGTTCGATGCATTGTTCGGTAACGTTTAAAATTTCATTATAGTTGTTAAATGAAAATTTGGTGAATACCTTATACGTATCCCGATAAAAAATTAAATTTGCAATCTTCTCAGTGATAACTGTAACAAATTCGTTAATATGCTGAATGTCATATGGAATATTCTGTTTTGATTCGCGTATGCCTGATGATAACTCCGTGCATATTATATTTGTTATAACTATTGTTAACAAAACTAATACTATTGTAATTCTACATGTATACATGATTAAGGTAAATTATACAAGATTTAAATTTTTATTGTTAATAACTATATTTCCTAAAAAGAAATATAGAAAAAATAAAAAAAAATTAAATTAAAATAAAAAAAATGAAAGTAAATAGAATCAAATTCTTTAAACACATAATTCTTATAAAAAGATGAACAATTGTAACCCTTATTAATATTATTATAAATATTAACTGGTAACTTTTGTTACCGTAACCATCAATTGTTAACATGGATTCTATTATTGCTTACCATTATTTATGACAATAAAAAATTACTTATTGTTAGTTGGTATTTAAAATTATAAAAAAAATAAACGTGGGCTACCCCTAATATATTAATTGGGTAGGTTTAATGTCATTTTATTATTTTAATTGTTAGTAAATAATTTAAGCCGATTGTTATGTATTCGTCTGGTACGCCTGCCAACCTGGATAGTGGTGTTGACTGGATTATCGACCTTAATAACGTCATATGGACCCAACCATATGCTTGAAAATTTATTTTGTTTAGCTGGATTTCTAAGAAATACCTTATCACCGACATTGAATGTTAACTGTGATACGATACGAGCGAGTCAACGAACGAAGTGGACGAGCGAGTCAACGAACGAAGTGGACGAGCGAGTCAACGAACGAAGTGGACGAGCGAGTCAACGAACGAAGTGGACGAGCGAGTCAACGAACGAAGTGGACGAGCGAGTCAACGAACGAAGTTATCATAATATTTTTTGTATCCATGCTTGTAAGAAATAATGTTGTCCCTGGCTATTGCGTGCGCCTTTTGTAATTTATAACGAATGTGATAAAAATAATCCTCAAAGTTATATAACGGCTGTACCGAACGTTTTAAATTTGTAGGAATATCCGCGGTGAATCCGATCCGGTGAGTTCGATAATGATGAATGACTTCGCTCCAAAATGCCATTGGTTTGTGAATGGTATGCGGTGGTCCGCAATTTCTTTATCTTTAATAATCCACAAATCCTAGCGAACAACTTGCTCTCGAAATTGGATCCCTGATCAGTGATGAGCTTTCCTGGAATCCTGTAACGACAAATAATTTCATCACAAAAAATTTTCGCAACCGTTTCTGCCTCCATATCCTGCATCGGATAACAATCCATATACCTTGTCAAATCATCCTCAAATGTGAGAATATACCGATTACCTGATACCGTCACTGGCAGCGGTCCAACGATATCCAAATAAACCTTTTCGAACGGTTTAAATGGTGTATCTGTTAAAACCATGGGCATCTTAATACCCCCGGTCGACTTATTTTTCTGACACAATTTACAATTTTTAATATAATCTTTTATATCACGGTGCATGTTTTTCCAATAATATTGTCTTTTTATACGTTCCATGGTTTTCTTAATGCCACGATGTCCTCCCAAAACTCCGTTATGAAAATCCCTCAAGATTGTTTTCACCTCATTTCCATCCGTAATTAATTCTGGACCCGACCCAATGTTATCCTTTGCAAGTGAATCCACATCGGCATCGTTCCGTGTTTGTGACCGTGTCTGTACTCTATTAATTGGAATTGTTTCTCTTGGCCCAAATTCATGCAACGCGGGGATGCGGCTTAATGCGTCCGCATTTGTATTATACTTACCCTGCTTAAATTCGATTTCATATTCATACTCCGAAAGCTTATGATGGAACCTCAGTAACCTCGACGTGGGATCCTTAACGTTGAATATCCCCTTCAATGGCCTATGATCGGTAATAATTTTAAATTTTCTGCCAAGCAAGTAGCATCGAAAATTTTTCGTTGCCCAAACCATAGCCAACAACTCCTTTTCTATAGTCGAATAGTTTCTTTCGGCGGGATTTAATGTTCTAGAAGCGAAAGCCACAGGCCGATCCTTACCAACCACTCCTTGGGATAATACTGCACCCAACGCGCTGTTATTTGCATCCGTGGTAAGAATAAACGGTTGTTTAAAGTCCGGATAGATTAACAAAGGTGGACTTATAAGCATATTTTTTAACTTTTCAAATGATTCGTTGCATTCCACCGTCCAATTGAATACACTACCCTTCCTCATTAACTTGTTTAAAGGCGAAACAATTTCCGCAAAATTGTGCATACATTTTCTATAATAATTTATTAATCCCAGAAAAGATTGAAGTTCCCTAATGCTCCTAGGAACCGGATAATCACGAATGCATGATGTTTTCGCCGGGTCTGGTAATGCCCCTTCTCTTGTGCATCTATGTCCAAGATATACTACTTCTCTGCGTAAAAATTTACATTTATCCGTTCTTAACTTCAAATTGCAGTGACGTAATCTGCTCAATACTCGAATCAGTTTTGAATTGTGATCCTGCAAATTTTTCCCATATATGACGATATCATCTATGTACACAAAACAATGTATGCCCTGTAATCCGAGCAAAACATTGTTCATCAACCTTTGAAAAGTTGCAGGTGCACCCGTCAACCCAAACGGCATGCGATTGAATTCATAATGGCCCAACAAGGTGCTAAATGCGGTTTTCCCCTTATCTCCTGCATGTATTCCCACCTGATGGTAGCCGCTTGCCAAATCCAGGGTTGAAAAATATCGCGAATGCCCCAGTTGATCCAAAATATCCTCTATCCGGGGTAGCGGGAATGCATCCTTGATGGTATTTTCGTTTAACTTCCTAAAGTCGAATACAAGACGCCAGCGTTTTTTTCCATCCGAATCCGCCTTCTTGGGCACAACCAATAGGGGGGAATTCCAGGGACTTTTGCTGTGTTGTATTATACCATCATTTAGCATTTCCCTCACCTCGGTATTTATGAAATCCCGATGAATTTCCGGCAGTCGATAGTTTTTCATATTTACAACAGGGCTATCAGCCATAGTAGGTATTGTATGCGTAATAGAATTTGTGCACCCGAGTTTATCACCCGTTAGGAAGAAAACATCATTAAACTGTTTGCACACATCTAAAATTGACCTCCTTTCCTCATCATTTAAAAAATCGTCCAACTCCACACATTCCTCCAACTTCGCCATTCTATCTGAACAATACCCCTGCGTTTGATTGATTAATATATCATTCACGGTTTCCGTATTCACAATATCGTACTCCCCCTCCTTCTGAAATATCGGCATTAACCCCGGCAATTCAACATCCTTTTCCAACGACTTGATAATTGCAACATTAGCGACATAATTGTTCACGTTTGTTAAAGTGTTACCGAGATGCACCCCTGGCAGAACCTCCCGTGAATGTATTAGAATATTTCCAGATTTGATAGCGCATGTTAACGCCACTACAGATTGCGATCTCGCGGCCAACATAACCTTATGTTTTTTTTCCGAATGGTCTTGTGAAATTAAGGGAAATTTGTCCGAAATTGCGTTCATTTTTGAATAAAATATCAATTCGTTTTGCAACAAATCTATTATTGTACTTCCGCAAAGAATATCCCTTCCAATAACTCCATCAGCAGGCAAATTACTGGTTGAATCAATTATATTCCATTTATGCGACTGTTTCTCCTTCAACAATAGATTAGAATGTGCTGACCCCCAAGTCATACCATTTCCCCCGAAAATACCCCCAAGAACCCGTTTATCATTGGTATCAATCTCCAGATTGTTTCGTAAACACCCACGTTTAATAAGACTAATCTCCGCACCAGTGTCCATCAATAACATCGCTTTCCCATGCCGGGCTATATCCAAAGGCAATACCACAAAAATGTCATCTATTGATTTCTTGTACCGCATTATATGGAAATTACATTTGCATCGACTCAACACACTATATATGTGTGTCATTTTAATTATACCCATGCTAATGACTCTTGAAATATGATTACCCATACATAATATTATGCACATTACAAATAAAGAAAAACAATTCATATAATTACATAATGTAGTGTTTTTAATTGTTTGTTTTTAATGAATGTACATAGTTTCATTGACCGTGAATTTTTTTGATTTTTATTTCTATATATAGGTCGTTTGCCATATGAGATCCGCAATTTTTTTTTTGTATTAAAATTTATTTTATATTGCATAGCCGGGATGTAAATTGCACCAGTATGCTTTTTATTTGTTTTGTTTATACTATGATGTTCCTCTTCAAGTTGATTAACCGGGATATGATTAGCGCCGGTAATGTTTGTTTTACCCGAATCTTCATTCTCATTTTTATTTTGTTCAACAGGGATAGTATAATCACCAGTAGAGTTTAATGTATTTATTTTATTCCGTTTATTATCTGGGATGTGAGTAGCACCAGCATGATTAAGACTATTTATATTATTATTTTGATCAACTGGGATGGGAGTAGCCCCAGTATTAATAAAACTATTTTTATTATTATTTTGATTAACTGGACTGTGATTTGCACCAGTATTACAACTTGTTTGAATATTGTCCCTGCCGTTAGAAGACCAAGAAATGTCCGTGTTATTTGCGTTTATTAAAAATGATTTTGCCTTTTCCAAAGAATCAGTCACCTTTATCGACATCGGTGGTTGGTAAGGGCCACAGTTGTGATGTTGCAACTGGGCCGCCGCTAGTTTTCCGAGCCTCTGCGTTCGTTATAATTCCTTTTGGTCTTACAGCCTTCTTCACGATGCCCAAAACGGGCGCACCATTTACACCTATCTCGCCTAGTATTCCCCACACTATGATTAAACCGTATAGATGCCTGCGTACAGTGACTCTCCGTATGACCTCGCAATCCGCATCTTTCACAACTAGGCGGTCCATTCTTTGCCCAGCAATTTGTGATAATATGCCCATGCTTTCTGCAGTTTGTGCATATTTGCAGTGCTCCTGGTCTACGATTCCCGTTTCCGTTATTATACGTTGGTTGTGATTGTTGTGGAGTGTAATTCTGGTAATTGGTCGTTCTGCTCTGATAATTCTGGTGTTGTGGCGTGTAATTCGAATTGTCATTTGTATACGTATTATTCCTGTTCAGGGTATGTGCTGGTGTTGTCTTAGAAGTGTCGTTTATAACCGCGTAAGGATTTGAAATATTACCCCTATTTACCAATAGCTCTACCGCAATTGCAGACTCCAAAAGGGCTTCCAACCTGTCATGGTTGCACGTTAGCATATACTGTCTCAATGATGCATTATACATACCAGTTTTAAACACCATTAACTGTGCGTTCTGTATCTCCTTTTCGAGACCCCCCAACTCATTTGCACCATAAGTGCTTCGGGCATTTTGTTTAGCCTTATTGGATAATATTGTAAGCCTGTTACAAAACATAGCCAGATCTTCATTGGGTAATTGAAATGATCGCTTTAACTCTCCCATTACATCATCTAACGTTCTAGCTGGTAGATATGTCTGCCTCAATAAGGATAGAAACTCTTCAAAAGATCTTATATCACGTAAACTAAATAATTGAAATGCCTCGCCAGTTAAACGAGTCATTATTAAATTTAAAAAAATTCCCTCGTGGTTGTCACTAATACATTTCCTGGCAATTGTACATGAGTTAATGAACTCGTGAACATTATTACTTGTCGTTGCAGATTTCCCACTAAATGTTGGTACCAACCTCGTAACCACTTTACTCAATTTATCATAGGTTGATCCCAATTGATTCGTGTCGTCGTTGGATGAATTCATTGTTACGTTTTGCGTTAGATTTTCTACGAAACCTTCCTCTAACTCCGGTATCTGATACGTCCGTTGATTAAATTGACTTATAGTCGACAACCTTTCTACCTTTGATTCGTATTCAGAAATCGCTCGTTTCTGCCTTTCGTTCGATTCTGCCAATAACTCTTGTAAGTGCCCAATGTCCTGGGCACCAACCTCGATTTTACTTTTTAAAGTTTTTTCCCTGATCGCGAACTCTTTAATTTTCCCCTCTAAACTAGTAACCAATTTATCAGATTCCTCAGC
This sequence comes from Dilophus febrilis, assembly GCA_958336335.1. NCBI lineage: Eukaryota > Metazoa > Arthropoda > Insecta > Diptera > Bibionidae > Dilophus > Dilophus febrilis. The sequence continues at coordinate 35,055,567 of OY284470.1, forward strand.
CCGTGTTTCCGACAAGCCTTTGATATTCTCAAGATCCGAAATATTTTTCACTAAATAATTTATTCGTTGAGATTGATCACGACACACTTCCTCAATGACCTCGTTTTTCTCACTTAATATCACTTTTAACTTTTCTGTAATACATTCCGTAGCTTCAACAGCATCTAATTTACTCCAACGCGAATACAAATCGGTCTTAAAGGCCGTAAACACTTTGCGATCGTTAATTAACTCCCTTACATCCGACAACAAATTTTCATTCAAATGGATAATTTCCACATACAATTTATTTAAAAGACTCTCCTTATTACCACCAATTTCCATAAATAAAACAATTAATAATAACACACAAAAAATATTCTAAATACCATAATCAATATTTATAATTATTTATTCTCAATGGAAAAGTACCTAAAAACACCGTTTAACAGGATCTATATTTTAAAAAATAAAATACCATAAACTAATACCAAAATAATTAGCCTTTATTAAATTTATTGTACTTATATACCGTCTTTTACCGTTTTTAAACTTCGCACTCTTAATAGTTATAATAAAACAAAATCTTACCTATAGGTGTATCTTTCTTAATACCGGCTGCGCCAAATATATGTTGGGAGCTAACATATATTAAATTAATTATGCACTCGTTTTAATATTTCTTCAAATTTGTATTCCTTTATTCAACTAAACTTAACTTATTTATTTTATACTTTATTGAATATATAAAATTATTGAATATATAAATCATACAATAAAGATGAAAATAAATTAAAATACCCTAGTAATGGAATTACAGTTGTTTGCAAATTCATTATTTCAAAAAGGATTTCAAAAAAATGCTACATATAAGGGATATCAAGCAATATTTTATAGAAAAATTAACTACCGTAACAAATGAATCGTATCCGGATTGGTTTCTAGAAACTGATGTTTGTTACCACTATAAAATTGAAATGCTGAATTTTCTATTAACGGTATTAATAAGAAAAAATTGCAAATGGATATAATCAGATCAAACACGATTTCAAATTAAAAAAATTAACAAAATAACGTTGTTAAAATGCAAAAATATTTTTGCTACTATGAAGTACACCATGGGTCGCCCATAACTTGAGTTTTTTTTTATTTAATTTAACTAAACTTAATTTAATTTAAATTTATATTAAACTATTTAATTTAATACTATGTACTTTGTTTATGAATCAAATTTTTGTAATGATGTGAAATAAATATTTGGTTTTATTATAATAAATTAATGATTTTTTAAAAATAAATTTTTTATTAATACATCAAAATGATTTCGATACATCGTATAAATACAATATTAATGTTTTTGAAGTTATTTCCATTGTATGATCATTTAAAGTAGGTAAAAATTTTTTACTAGTATCAACACCAAGAACATGAAACACATATGCATGATCAAAGGATATGGAAGTGTGGTTAATTTTATTAGAAAAGGAATCCTCATATAATTTTGATATGAAATGATGTATCACACAATATATTTAACTTAATTCCTAAATATTCCCTTGATTCAGAACAAATTTCCGGAAATTTAATTTTTTCCATTTTGAATTAAAACTTTATATTGAAAATTTAAATTAAAACTTTATATTGAAAATTAAAGTTTTCAATGGATTTTTTAGTTTGCCACCTTAAATTGTAGTGGGACACTAAAATCTCAATGAACAAAAATAGTGTCACGCTATGACGTAAAAGTGGCACACCAAAATCACATTGAAAATCATATTAAACTCTTTAATCAATAAAAAAATCGGAAATAATATACAAGTGTATATTTAGATATAAGTACAAAATAAAATTACAACAGATAAAAGAAATAAAATAAAGTAAATCAAAAATATATATAAATAGGAAAAAATAAGAAAACTAAATATACCACTCTTACAATCGGTATATATCGTATACCATATACATTCTGTCAAATAAGTACCCGGAAATTCTCATTTTTATAATTTTCCCGTTGAGAATATTTCAATCATTTTTTTTCCCAGGTTGGCACAACTGTCAGCAACTATTCTGTCAATTGTTATTGCTGTGTGTCATTTCGTTTGTTTATGGCGTCGTTAGGAACAAGTCAACCTTTTGTGTGCGTTGCGAATTAGTTTTGATGTCTTCAATGCTCTCAAAACGGGTTCCACGAAGTGGTAATTTGAGTTTCGGAAACAGGAAAAAGTCTCGTCACCAGTTATGATGCGTTCGATGAACGATGAACCAGTTATGATGCGTTCGATGAACGTTGGAACTGCGATTCACTTTTTGAAGAAAATTCAGATCTTTTGGCACCAATCGCGCTGCGACTTTCCGCATACCCAAAACATCAACCAAAATATGACGAGCGGTCTCATGAGACATGTTCATTTCTTGGGCTATCTCTCGCAAACTATAATGACGATTTTCGAGCACCATTTCCTTTATTTTGTCGACGTTTTCTTCAGTTGAAGAGGTCGAAGGCCGTCCTGAACGTGGCGAATCGTTCACTTCTTCTCGCCCCCCTTTGAACGATTTATACCAATCGTAAACTTGAGTTTTCGATATGGTTGAATCACCAAATGTTTTTTTCAACATTTCCAACGTTTTGGCACAAGAAATTTCGTTTGAAACACAAAATTTCACACAAACTCTTTGTTCGATATTTTTATCCATAGTGAAAATCGCAACGCACACAAAAGGTTGACTTGTTCCTAACGACGCCGTAAACAAACTAAATGACACACAGCAATAACAATTGACAGAATAGTTGCTGACAGTTGTGCCAACCTGGGAAAAAAAATGTTTGAAATATTCTCAGCGGGAAAATTTAAAATGAGAATTTCCGGGTACTTATTTGTCAGAATGTATATACAATTTAAAATATCGTGTGTTTGTGTGTATGACGTATGCACAAAAATTATTAACGATTATAAAAAAAAATTTTTATTTATAAAATATATTTTTTTCAAGAACAATATGCTTACAATAGGTGTCCTATTCCAAAAATAATAGTAAATGGATCTATTGCCGTAAGATGGAATTACGATTTTTCCCCATATATCTTTTTATTATTTTGGTTGTACATTTTTTCTAATATCAATGGTAAGTCTTATATAGTTTAATAGTCATTGCTTGAATGTAACATTAAGGTATATGAAAAACCACTAAAAAATCACTAAATAATTATGCAATATAGTATTGATAGTATTAAAGCTATCGTATTTCATATAAAACAACATAATGTAAATTTTTGTCTTGCCTTGTTACATTTGAAGCAACCCATATTGGGTGAGTCCTACTATTACGACGATACAAGATAGAGAGACAAAAAATTGCCGCAAAATATTTGTACTGAATGAGATACCATTGATAGTATGAAGGCTGGTTCTCACATGGGGGTGACGATGCGGGTTTTTATTTTTACATGTAAAACACTACAACAAATTTATAAAAGTTAAATTAACTTTAACTTTTTACACCTCACCTCACTAACACATTCAAATTTTCCAGTTTTTTATATAAATAAAATTGTGTTTGTTCACAAATCAACGATAACAAAACAACTACATACAAAAAAACAATTACATCGAACAAAATTCCCTTCTGTGTCAATCATCTCAAGGGTTTTTCTTTAAATTTTCACTGGACCTCGTTCCTCATGTGGGAACCGGCTTTGAAGCGCGGAAAAAATAAACTTCAATTTTACACAATTTATTTTCTCAGTCATCGGGCAGATGTCACAATACGTGTGTATATTTAACGAATTTGAACATTTTTTTACATGTGTAATTTTGAGAACTTTTATTATATAAGGGCGGTGATATACGAATGGTAAACGTGGCCAGTGCGCCAACATTGTACACTTAGCAAGTTTTTAAATCATTGGCAGTAAATAATTGTAATAAGCTGATACACAGCGTGTTTATTGGACCGTTCGTCAATCAATACATATACTATTTGTTTATACTTGTGTACTTGCCAGGTATTTACAGGTCGATGATGGGAAAAGGCCAATGACCAACATTTGTACAAGTATTGATGATATACGAATGGGCAAGTGTAAATCATTGCCAAGTAAACCATTCGTGTATCACCGCCCAAATATAATTCATGATATACAGACTTATAAATTCGGAGTTATTACGTGATCAGTAACAGCAAAACATTTTTCGCCGTTTTGCCGTTACTGATCAAGTAATAACTCCGAATTTATAAGTCGCTGCGCTTAACTTTATATAGTGTACTTTAAGGGAATTTTATGGTACACAAAAGTTAATTATGGTATACTTAAGTTAAGCAAAAAAATTGTTTACCTACACATAGAGTATCTATTTTTTATTCTAGCTTGAACGTTTTGGAAATTATGAGTTAATAAGTGAACCCATGTTTTTCGGTGAACACCATTGTTTCAACATCCTGTAACTTGGTAGGGGTTGAAGTTAGACCCCTCCCCCTGCTAGAACTATCTTTGCGGGCAATACTCCCAAAAACAAGTGGTATTCGGCTTTTTGGCCGATCCCATACAAATAAATAGCATGATATATTATACATTTGATTTGTCCAGTTTGCCCGGTTTGAATATAAATGAAAATACTCAGAGTTGCATATCGAAGTGCTTGAAGTTGCAAATTATCGTATTGCCACCATTAATTGTCCATTATAATTTGTAATCACCATAAAATCACACAGTGGTGTAATAAAAATAAATGTCATACCACTTCCAAGTGATATCTATTTTTAAAATATACCAACACGTGATAAGAGTTGGTTTAGGTGAGATTATGGTGAAATTTAGTTGATTTATTATACGATATCATAATTGCAAAACTATAATGTTGTGATAGGTAAACAAAAAAACTCTTGCACATTGCCGTGTCATTTAGATCCTGTGAATCATATATGGTGATAAAGATTTAATGTTTCATTCGAAATTTATGGTAAATTAGTTGTGAATTAGATAGTGACATAGAAAATTATTTTAACGTTATAATCACCATAAAAAAATATGAGCTTGGTGGCGAAAATGTATGCACTTATAAATATCATTTTAGTATAGTGACATTAACTTAATTTTAACTGTGGATGGTATCCAATGCACAGTCTTTTTAAACGTTATACCCCATAAACAATTTGTACCTAAGCATATATGACCGGACATAGATATTAGAAAACAATTTCTTTATTTACTCTAAAAAAATTTTTAATTCTCTGTAAGGCCTTCGAGATATTGGGTATCTCGAATTCTGCCCTTTTTCTTCTATTTTGGTATTTCATAGAAGGATCTCATAGAAGGTGTAGCAATAGCATCAAATAATTTTGATATATTTCAAACAATCATACAGGAATCAACATCAAAACTGCGGCCTATGGAGTGCATTGAAAAGAAGCTTTTTTTAATGGAAACGGTAAAGAACGATAACGTATTTTCCCTTTGTTACATTCGATTGATCACTGTTAATAGTTATATACTGTTTGGAAATCATACCTATGCCCGCACAAATTCATTATCGACCATATAATATATACATAATACGACATGCAAATCATTAATGTGTATTGTACGCTTATAATCAACTGTCAATAAACGCATTATACCGCACCGAACAATTTATTATTGATGTAATACAAATCACAACTATTAAAGGATTTTTTAATTCCTTTTATTAATTTTTATTAATATTTCCCATTAGCAGAAACAAATGAATACAATTATGGACAACAATAGCTCTCTTGGGTTTACAACATATTCAATAGTTGAAACTATTAACCAAATCATTGATGTTTTGGAAATTCAGGCAGTGCCTGAAAATGTTTCTACTTGCATTAAAAGTACAAAGAAACAAACAATGCATGGCCAAAATTTCAATGCAACATTTTATATAATAATGTACGGAAATATTACCTACCAATATATTTTAAAGTCACATATTTTAATCCATATGGAGCGCGTTCGTGACGGTCACTATATTTATAGTTGCAGTCGCAGTCGTAGTCATATTTAGTCAACTATATAGAAACTGTATCGGCTATAGTGATTAACTTCACTGCAAGCTATCAATTCACTCACGAACGATTTTGTTTATTATTTGTAGTTAGTTGAGATTTGCGTTGTCATACACACTTACAACAAAAAAAGAAAGGAAAAGGTAAATAAAGTGTCAATATAAGTTATATTTTATTATTAAATTATTATTTAAAATTTAACTTTATTTGTATAATTTAATTATTTTGAATAATTTAATTTGTTAATGTTTTGTTTTAAGATGAAAAATATTATTATTATTATAACCACACGACACAAATATTATTATTTTATAAATATTATCATTATACTTTTGAGTTTTTCCTTTAATTTTTGTTTTAATTACTCACATTTAAGTTTGTATGTGTTAACTATCTATAACCCATGCTTTTGAGCATGGTCAGAAATAGTTAAAAATACTGAACTATATACTCAACTATTTTCTCTCACGAACACAAATAGTTGTAGTCAAAATTATAACCAATTTCTCACGAATGACCAATAGTCAACTATAGTCAACTATAGTGACCGTCACGAACGCACCCATGGTGTTTTTACAGCTTCATATAAATTGGCAAAAGAAAAAGAAAAATGGTGTGAGCAAAATACCGACACCAAATCGGAACAAATACAACTTAAAAAGAAACTATTGAAAAGACAATTTCCGATTAGTGAGAGGATTGAAGACAATAACCTAAATTTCAATGCTGCTTTTAAAAAAATAAAATCAAATGCTGTGTCAACGAATTTATTATCTGGTATAAATGATGAACAACCAATGATGAACAACAATACAAAATTTTGGAATAATCGAGAGACATGTGCCTTCCAGAATATCACTTCATTTAGAGAATATCCTGCATTATTATCGAATATCGTTACTTTTACAAAGGTTTATTTTTTGAATTCGAATTAACAACATTTTCATTTTAGTTTTATATGAAGTAAAATGAATTAAATTTAATTTTTGTTTCTTGAAGAGGAAATCCATTTGCATACTGTGTATCGGACTCCCGTTACTGGACGTCTTACCGAATAAAACCTTTCCCACAGGGTTGGAATTCAAGATACCCCCTCGCAATGCATTAAGGTCTATTGCGCCCCTCTATATTTTATCTCAAAAGGAATAGAACTTTTCTCATAGGTCACGAATTAGGAAATTGATGACCGCTTTTACCGCAAGGATTTTATATCCACTTTCCCTGAGAAAGTCTTTTCCTAGATATTTCCTTCGTTTTTTAAAGAGCTCTGGACATTTTGCGAGTATGTGTTTCATAGTCTCACTATCCTTATTGCAGAATCTGCATTGCTCATTTTCGACCAATCCAATCTTTTTGAGATGGTAGATACACGGCGCAAGTCCCGTGAGAGCCAAGCAGTGAACCTTAAGATGTTCTCTCGATAAGTTCAGAATTTTCTCAGCTATCTTTGCATTTATATAAATTAATTTTTTTGAATGCTTAAAGCCCCTGATATTATCCCAGCTTCCCTTAACCTTTTCAATGGACCACCATTCAATTGCTTCCATCTTATCTTTACTGGTAAATCCACAGACGGGCTAGAAACCAACGTACGATCCCACTGCACCATTTTTTGCCAGTTTTCCAGCGTCTTCTCAGCCTCTTTGTCCCATATGAGCCGGCATCTAGGGGACTCTAACATCCCCCTTGTTTGCCAACTCATTTAGAACTACGTGACATTCGAAGACCAACTTGGAGTTGCAACTGTTTTGGTGAAGTGCCATCAACGCCGCCTGACTATCCGATAGTATATTGACACGAATCCCATTCATATGCCTCTCTCTGATTATGCCCCCTGCCATTTTTATCGCGTATATCTCCGCTTGGAATACAGTTGCATCTCCACTTAGAGACATGCTATGAGAACATCTAAGACCATATATCCCGGCACCAACTCCCATGTTGTCTTTGACCCACTCGTAAACCGTTTTTGGGCATCATCACTTAGCCATTTGCATGGCAGGTCCCGTTCACCTATTTTTGGGATATATATCCCATATTTATGTACGAAGTTCATTTTTCCTTTTACTTGGTTACTATATGACGTCATAGGCATCATCATATCTATCCCTTTTATTAACTCTAGATGACCCTTCAGATTTCCTTCCATAAAGTTCATCCCTTGATGTAACGGCACTAATTCTTTAATGACTGCTTTTTTATGGCAATGCGAATAGGGATCAGATTAATTATACCCTCCATTGCCACCAATGGAGTCGTTCTCATTGCTCCCGTTATCATTAGGCACGCCAGCCTCTGAATTTTGCCTAATTTTTTTCTTACTACTTATCTTTCTCCCATTTTTATAGTCGGTATGTTTATTTTCCTTCTACTTGTTCCTACTTATTTTTGTTTTCCCGGGATTCAATTCGAGTCCCTCTTTTGTACACCATTCTTTAGTGGTTTTTAGGGCCCTTTGCGTTACTCCACTTATTGTGCTTTCATGCACGCCCCTAATTATTATAGTTATGTCATCAGCATAACCTATGGTTTTATATCCCTCACTATTTAGGGCGTGCATCAACTCATCGATTACTAAAGACCACAGCAGTGGCGATAGTACTCCTCCCTGTGGGCAACCCCTTGTAGGTTCATGGATCCCATGTTCGCGGTTATTATTCTGCCTTCCAGCATTTTTTTAATCCATGCCGGTCTATTCCTCTATTTTATAGGGCATTTTCCATTGAATTATAGCTACCATTATCAAAAGCACCTACAATGTCCATAAAGGCCACTAGGGCAATTCCTTTCGATTCTAAGGCCCCTTTAATGTTTTGAACTATGTGATGCAATGCAGTGATGGTTGATTTGCCCTTTTGATACGCAAATTGCATTTTATTTAGAGGATGAACTTCCAGGATTTTATTCCTAATGTGGAGGTCCACCAATTTTTCCATTGTTATAAGCAAAATCGATGAAAGGCTTATTGATTTGGCCCAATCCGCCAGTTTGTTCCCACTTTTGGGATAAAGATGACCCTAACCTTATTCCATTTTTTTGGAACATGTCCCAGAATGAGGTTAGTCCTACATAACCCATATATGTACATGCAAAAATCCGTATTCTACCGCTATAATTACATTTTAATGTGTCGGCAACAGAGTCCGTATACAGTTAAAAAATGTGCTTGTTATACGTTGAGTTTTTTTACCTACATGAGTAGCGTTTTTTTCTACCTACATTGCGGTTTGAGGATGGGCACAATATAACTTTTAAATGACAGAGAATCAAAGAGAGAATTATTTGCGCCCGAAGCATTTTGTGCCAAGGCGTTTACCGGCCTTACTCGTTACCATAGTAAGACTCATATGTGATATGGTCGAGCACGGGACCATATCACATATTTTATATTCACTAAATTTTCGTGAAATTTGAAAAGAATCACCTTCTCACGGCACTATATACGTTGTAAATGGTCTTGCTGGTAATGTAAATGACGATATACAAATTTGTTGTAATAATTATATTCGTGTTATTAAGTTCGTAACCGCGTAGGTTGAACGGTATAATATTTGTAATTTTAACAGCATCATTACACTATACAGTGTAAAAACCTGGGCGTATCCCTGTTTTCAACAGTAAATTCACTCCCTGAATATTGTTTTCTTTTAACACCGTGTCTAAATCACTTATACTTTAACGATTAGGACACCGTTCATTCACTCTGAATTGTTACTTGGGCAATGATATTTATATACATACATATATTGAATTGTTATGTGTCGCGTGCCAAAAAAATTAATTAACGTTATATGTACATAAATATTGAGAAATATCATATATACCTATGAGTATGTATTAAATGAAATATGAAAAAAAAGAAGAAATATTAATAAACCCATCAGAAGTATAAATAAACAAGCAATCAAATACTTTAAAAATTATATAAATAAATAATACTATTCATAAAAATTTTTAAATATACGTATAAATTGTATATATAGTATATGTTACATAAAACTAATTTATGCAATATTGCCATATAAACGGAAGAACAAAAAAAATACAACTCACCTCAACTCGATAAAAACCAAATATATACGAAGAAAATTAGATGATAAAATAAAAAACGAGGTAAACACTTGAAAGCAGTCAGGAGGAATAGAGAAGATATATTTTATCACAATTCCTCAAACATTTTAATATAAAATGATGTCCTACGCTAATATATTCAAATTCATTCTCAAAAACTCTGGGAGTGTATGCAGTAAACAGTGATCCATAATTTCAAGTTTATGGGTAAGGCAACACAATGGAATATCTCTAATAATCCCTTGAATATGTATGGGGAATTGTGGATGGGATAGGATAAAATTCCCTAATATAAAAGTTTTTCCAGGTTTCGTGCATGATGAAACCCCGATATCCCAAAAAATTAAAAAAATTTCTTAGAAATTGAACGAGATACCTCTAATAATTTCTTGAATTTTTCGGGGGAGTGACGAATTCGATCGATGCAAAATAAATAAATGTTGTGAATCCATTTTTTGGATCAAAATTCATAATTCGTGTAGAAAAGTAAAATAAAATACTTTAAATTACCTTACTCCAAAAGTAAAATAGAAATTCACATACTGAATGTACGTGTTTAATATATAAAATGGTAAAATATATAATAACACGTAACAAAGAAAGAAGAGGTAATAAAATTTAATTCAAAATATAATAAAAACAAATTAGTCATTATGAAAAGACATTAACTTTTTTTTGCCGTTGACTTGCTTTTTAAAAAAGCATTAATTTTAATGATATTCTTATTTATTTTTTACCTAAAATTATAATTTATTTAAACGCATATAAAAAAAATCAATTATGTTTATTTGTTTGTGGTTTGTGTTCATTAACATTATTTGTAATTTACTAGTAAGAATGAAATTTTAAGTTTTTTTTTCAAAAAATTACGAATAAATTAAAAACATATTCTAAAACTTTTTTTTACATGTATACTAATTTGTATAGCACACGAAATTTTATTGATTTATAAATTGATTATTATATTAGTAAAATGAGAAACGATTGAAATTAAATAATTATACCTGATGTATATCATTATGTAGCGCGTGAATGAAGTGTAATATATTATTTGAAAAATGATTTATTATTATTATTTATTTGAATATTTTACGGCACATTTAACAGAATATAACTTATTTTAGGGATCTGCCAGACGAGCATTTTTATGTCGAGGTTTCATCATATGGAAGGTTCAATATAAATTATATGATACCTTTAATAAGTTATCGATATCCAGAAATGACGGAAAACGGGTAAAATCATTTGATATCGTATATTTAATGAAAAGAATTATTTTGAAAAACATTGAAAAAACAGGTGAATTAATTGGAACCACACACAAAATAAAAAGTATGTATCATAAATATTGAGTATAAAATGCACATCGCCAACATATATATAATATACAAAACTTATAAAGTAGATGACACATGTAGACTTTTGCTTTATTTACATTATAGGTGTTTGGTGTGTTTTTTTTGTCGTCGACCATTAAAAAAAAGTTCAGTATTACTCGAAGTTTTTTTTTGACTACGCGACAAATTTTCAACCAATTATATTCATTGTAAATAAAGCAAAAGTCTACATGTGTCATCTACTTAAGTGAAGCGAATATCTGATGAGAGGCATAGCATAAACTGTGTTTTATTGGTTTTATTCAAGCTTTGATTGTATGTATGAGGTAATAACAACACGATTTTTATGTAAAATAACAACATCGTTATTTGGATAAGTTTTCCAAGCCCAAGTTTGAATTTGCCAGGAAAGGGGAATAAATAGATCAGCTGGATGACCTTACGGTGGGCCTCAGAAGTCATATGGAATTGGAACAACAAATAACACACCAATAAATTCATTGAACAAATTCAAGAGGCGACGAGGGCAGCTATTCCAGAAACAAAAATGTTTTTTAGTTTTTCAATTAATATGATTGAAAATAAATAACAATAAAATTATGGCAAATATTAAAAATATCTTTTTACGAAATAAAATTGCCTTTTTTCATTTTGCTTATCTCTATCACCAATTTCGTGGTACGTTCATACGGACCAAACCTATAATTTTTAATTATTACCAATTTTATAAAATCATTATAATAAATTTAAAACAAAGATATTGAATGATCCTGTAGCGGTTAAAGAGCGCTCTGATTCTACACTAGTTGGAGGAATCGTTCATAAATTAGTCTGGAGAGCTTCTAAAAGCGATGCTCTAGATCCCCATTCATCCCAAAATTTTATTTCATGCATTGTCAAATTGTCATTTTTTGGGACAAACCCAAAATGTTTAATTTTTTTTAATTTTTATTATATAGGCCGTGTCCCAATAGTATAAAAATCTTGTTAAAATTTACGAATTTTAAAATTTTTACATTGTTTTCACCAATTTTGATGCATGGGAAAAATTTTAACATCAAAATATTTTGCATGGGAAAAATTTTAACATCAAAATAACACTGTAAAAATTTTCTAAATTTTTAAACATCGGATTTACGCTAATACTATTGTACTATTGACGGTTGTACATCAACAAAAAATAATAGAGTTTTTATAAGATGTAATTTTTTTTGTAGGTTTGGAATATATTTAGTATGTTATATATGTATTTTGTGTTTCAAATTCTATTTACATATAAATCCTAGTAATGGTTAGTATTTTAATTCTTGAATTCAAATGAATAATGTTGAAAACACAACAAGAGCTTCAGCTTCACGTTAGCCGACTTCATTATGACAGCGAAGTAGAACATATGAGACTTCATACAATCAAACACAATACAAAGTTGAAGCGGACGCCGAGGTTGAAGCAACGCTCGAGTAGATCTATTTTCTACTCAATGATAACTTTGTGTAACTTTTAACCTCAAAATATGATTTTATTTATATTATAATTATGTGGTTATCAGAGCCAACGCTGGCAAAAGCTCATAGGTATTGTGTTTGACTCAACTTTAAACAAAGGTGTCAACGCCGAAGCTGAAGCCGATGTTGAAGCTGAAGCTCTTGTTGTGTTTTCAACATAACTTAAAGGGTGATTTTTTAGCTATTATCTTTTTGGCAACACTGGTTTAAACAGCTGACGCACGTTTCGTGTTTTGTTTCACTGTCAAACATCTTCAGTTTAGTCTATAATTTAACCATGAATCGTCTTACAAACGAAAAAAGCTTGCAAATTATTGAATTTTATTATAAAAATGCGTGCTCTGTTAAGAAAGTTCATCGCGACGAAATTGTTCAGCTCAGCGACGAAGCTCATTTTTGGCTCAATGGATACGTAAATAAGCAGCATTGTCGATTTTCAGCCAGAAGCATTGCAACAGCTACCAATGCATCCAAAAAAGTAACGGTTTAGTGCGGTTTATGGGCTGGTGGCATCATTGGACCGTACTTCTTCAAAGATGATACGAATCGTAACGTAACTGTGAATGGTGAGCGCTACCGTGAGATGATAGCCAACTTTTTTTGCCCAAAATGCAAGAGCTTGACTTGCATGACATGTGGTTTCAACAAGACGGTGCCACATGCCGCACGGCACGCGCAACAATGGACTTATTGAGAGGCGAGTTCGGTGAACATTTTATTTCATGTTCGGGACCGGTCAATTGGCCGCCTAGATCGTGCGATTAAACGCCTTTAGACTATTTTTTGTGGGGCTATGTTAAAGCTCATGTATATACAGACAAGCCTGCTTCAATTGACGCATTGGAAGACAGCATTGAAATGTTGGAAAGAGTATGCCACAATTGGACTAAGCGGATGGACCATTTGAGGCGCAGTCAAGGTCAAGATTTGCATGAAATAATCTTCAAACATTAAATTATATAGACCGTACTATCGATTCAAATAAAGATTTCATGCATTTTTCTGAATTTTATGTGTTTTTTTTGAAAAACTTACCTATAGCTTTTAAAAAATCGCCCTTTATACATATTATATATTTAATCTCAATACAGAAGAGTTCGTATTAATACCTGATTTTACCATAGATACTCGCAGATAAGATATAAATACCTAAATGTATATAAACATCATAAATTTGTAATATACCAATAAATTAAAATTATAATAAATAAAGTATTTTATACATGTAACAGCAACCATGTGCCGGTGGCTAGGGGCCTATGGTGGATTTTTTTTTATCACCAATCAACTACTCATAGGGCAATATTACACGGGAGTCATTTGATGCGAGTCAATCAAAATTGTTGTTGTCTTTACATGCAGAATTGAAAATGAACTTTTTCTGTGAGAGAAAATGAACCTTCTACACATCGATCAAATTTTGTTCATTTTTGATTGACGTTCATTATAATTGTTGATTTTTGATTTCGATTCTACTCTGCATCAAATGCATCAAAACGCGCATACATATGTATTTATTTTTTTTTGTGTTATAATTTGTAATATTGTGATTATTTTATTTTGATTTTTTTTATATTATTTTTGTGTTTTATGCTATTATCGATGCCGTATTGCATATAAAAAATAAATTAAAAAATGTAATATAAAATATTAATATTGATACTACTACTATGATACTATTGATGCGTATCAAAAATCACATGTGTAACCATACACATATAATTTTAATGTAAAATGAACACATTCAAATTCATTACGAAAAAACGGGGAGTAAACTCGAATATGCAAAAATTTTAAGTCAATTGACCGAGAAACAGAATTCACCCCAGAAAACTGAAATGAAATTTGATGATACCAGAAAAAAATTTCAGGAATGTAATTCTTTGCATTTGGGACAAAACCAGTATATCTAAAATTTCAACCAAACATCTTCAAAACTCATTCAAGTATATGAGAAACAAAAAGTTGGAAAATTATAAATATTTGCAAGGAAGAGGTAGAAGGGACAGGATGAAATACCTCACCTTAGAACTTGATCAGTTCTACCTGAAAAAAAAATCTAGAAAATATGGAAAATTTCGTTCTAATCAGTACAATCGTACAAATCGAAAAATTTGAAAGTATAAATCGAACAAATCGAGTACGAATCGAAAAATTTGAAAGTTACAAGTGCAAGCACAATATCATTGACGAAAACGTGATCTGGTGAAACATCAAAAATCTTGAAACACAAAAGAACTTTAGAAAATTTGTGTGTAGTGGTTTATTATATATGAGGGAAAGATCGATTCTCATTTTGCAACACCAGCGGTAAAAATTAATATCGAATTAAAAAAAATCAAATGATGACATTATTCCTATGGGGTGTCTATGTCATGTGATACAAAATCCAGCCAAAAATGGACTTAAAATTTTAGGTTTTGATATAGAACTTATTTTGTGTTTCAACGGGTTTAGCAGTGACACAAAAAAAGTGACTGAATTTAAGGAATTTTTTTAATGATGTGAACTGGAGAGGTTAGAATTATTTCGACATGTCCGGACAAGATAGCTTTCACTGTTACCAGCCGCTGAAAGAATTTTAAAGAATTATCGTGTTATACGGTCGTACTTGTTGTCTCAGATCATACTTCACTATTGTTAAAACTTTTTATTGAAAATAAATTAACATATCTAGGATGTGTAGCACTTATTGGACACATTTTTCGAACTACAATAACATTTTGGATTACCGGCTATTATTATTTTTACTATTGACTATATGTGCTAACTTGAAACTGCGGCTATTACACCATAAGTAAATATAACACTACACTTGTAAAATTTGCCAATTATGTATATACTTTATTTTACTTTATTTCATATGTATACACTTTTACAATTAATAAGTAACAATAATTAACAATTATTAAGCTTAACCACTACACAATTTTCTTCTTTATTTAAATAACGATTTACTTTATAATTCAAATTTGAATGTGGTATATCTGTGTCGCGCACGTCTGTTTAGTTTTAGGTTTATGTGAAGTCTGTTTTTGTATTTTGCCACTCGCCGTGTAATTATGAATTTAAAATTTGTCCGTTACGGATTGAGTATATTTGTGTGGGGAAATGCGATGTTTTTAAATGTAATGTGTGTGTGTGATTTGTGGTGTACAGGATGTACCGCCACAGTACTCCCCGCCCAGTGATCTAGGATCACGATAAAAATTGAAGTGTTGGCGGTTCTGGAGCATAAAAAAAAATGATGCAGAAACAGGTAAAAAAAAGGTCTGCTTAGCAGAACGGAAGCGAAATTTGAGCGATGCGAACTAGAGGAAAGAGAGAAAGGGAAGAATACCAAAAAATTTTCCAGCATCAGTGACTTCCGGGATTCAAACATTACAAAAAAAAAAAATATCAAGTTGTTAGTGGCCATAGGCGAAAAAGAAACTTGAGTAGCCCGTAGGCGGTGTTGTTTGTGAGTGGCGTTCGTGTATGCTATAGTGACCAGTTAGCGAAATAAAGTTTTATGTGGCCCTTTCGGCGAATAATATTGAATGCACTATAAATTGACGCAATGGTTCCAGACGGAAACCATTCTGTCTATTTGACGATTCCTGAAGGGAATCATTCGTGTCGCCGGATGAAGGCAAAAAATTTAACATCTATACCTGCTGATACCTTGAAGGAGGGTTGACCACTCTTCCGGAACGGGTTGTTAATGGCGTCGGTTGGCCTTTAAAGGTGCCAGGTGCAAAAGTGACTTTGCGTCGAGTTTCCGTTGGTATCAGCGCTGGGATTGTTGTGGATTGCGCCTGCTGCGGTATAGGTATTTGTGGGATACGTGGATTTAAGTCAGAAGGATTGGAGCTATCCACGTAACAGGGTTTCAATCTGTCGATTGATACGTTGGTGTGTTTACCAGAATTTAAGATCGTGAAATATTTGTCGTGGCGTTCAATTACGGAAAATGGACCCTCATAAGGAGGTTGAAGTGATTTCCGCACTGCGTCGGTTCGGACAAATACATGGGTGCACGTCTTTAGATCCTTAAATATGAACACATTGTCTTTTGCGTGCCTTGTCGGGGGTAATGGTCGGATGTGTCCAATGTGTTCGCGAACATCACGAATGTAGTCCTTACATGTGATGGGTTCGTCGGATTTTTGAAGTAGGTCACACGGAAGACGCAGATTTTGGCCGTATACCATTTCAGCAACAGTGGCATTGAAGTCTTCTAATGGTCTAGAACGTAAGCCAAGAAGGATGTATGGCAGTTCTTTGGTCCACTGTGCGTTAGCGCGGCACATGATTGCTGCTTTTAGCGTTCGGTGCCAGCGCTCGAGACGTCCGTTGGCCTTGGGGTTATACGCGGTTGTTCGGTTTCGTGTTACGCCTAGTAACTTGAACAACTGACGGGCCAGTTCGGATTCGAACTGGGTGCCCTGATCGGTAACGATCGAAGTTGGGGTTCCATAACGGGGGACCCATTCGCGTAATATGGTTGTAGCTACGGTCTCAGCTGTGATATCGGCGATAGGATATGCTTCTGGCCAACAGGTGAAACGGTCGATCATAGTTAGGAGATAGCGGTATCCGTCGGATACCGGTAGGGGTCCTACTATGTCGACGTGAATATTTTGGAACTTGTGTTCGGCGGTGGGGAAATTGCCCGTGGGACTTTTGACATGTCGAGAGACCTTCGACTTTTGACAAGGAATGCACGCTTTTGCCCATTGTTGTGCATCCTTGTTGATGGATTTCCAGATGTATTTCTGGGTGAGAATTTTTGTCGTGGCACGAATTCCAGGATGGGAGAGATTATGCACCTGGTCGAAAAGTGACCTGCGGAACCCATGTGGAATGTACGGGCGTGCGTGGCCCGTAGAAATGTCGCAAAAAATGAATTTTTCAGTGCCAGCGACGGGAAGCATTTTAAATTGCAATTTATTGGAGGATTCCATCAGTTTATGGAGTTCCTCGTCATCGAGCTGGGCGTCGGATATTGCTGCAAAGTCGACCGACCCCCCTAGGCGGATTTCCTCCAACCTAGAGAGCGTGTCGGCGACGACGTTGTCCTTGCCAGCGATGTAACGTATGTCGGTGGTGAACTGTCCTACGTAATCCAGGTGTCGTGCTTGTCGTGGGGAGGCCTTGTCTAGCTTTTGCCGAAAGGCAAACGTCAAGGGTTTCTGGTCGGTAAAGATGGTGAATTCTCTGCCTTCCAGGAGGTGTTTGAAATATCTTACCCCGGAGTATGCTGCCAACAACTCGCGATCATATGCGCTGTATTTGCGTTGTGCAGCGTTTAGCTTGCTGCTAAAAAAACCTAATGGTTGGAGAACACCATCGACGTGCTGGTGCAGAGCCGCACCAATCGCGACCTCCGAAGCGTCCACCAGCAATGCAAGATGGGCTGATGATGAAGGGAACGCGAGTGCCACGGATTGGCAAAGTTGCGCTTTTGCGGCTTCGAAATCGATGAGGGACTGTGGTGTCCACTCAATTGGCCTAGTATCATTGCGTTTCTTGCTGCCTGCCAGGAAATCATTCAGGGCTGAATGACACTGTGCGGCGTTGGGTAGAAACCTACGATAGAAATTCAACATGCCAAGGAAACGTCTCATTTCCTTGACAGTTTTGGGCGGTTGGCAATTTGCGATTGCCTCGACACGGTCTGGCGTTGGTCTGGTACCGTCCTTGTCCACTGTGTGTCCAAGAAACGTTACCTGTGGTACTACAAAATGGCACTTGTTTTTGTTGATGACGAGTCCGTACCGTCGTAGTTGTTCGAAGACCAGTCGCAAATGCTCCATGTGCTCAGCTTCGTTTTTAGAAGCAATGAGAAGGTCGTCGATGTAGACGAAACAAAAAGGGAATTCACGGAGTACTTGGTGGATGAACCTTTGGAAGGTCTGCGCGGCGTTTCGCAGGCCGAAGGTTATCCTCGTGAATTCGAATAGTCCAAATGGAGTGCATATTGCTGTCTTCGGAATGTCTTCGTCATTTACAGGGATTTGGTGATACGCGCGTTCAAGATCGATTGTCGAGAACACGGTGCAGCCATCCAGCTGCTGCGCGAAATCTTGTATGTGCGGGATAGGATATCTATCCGGCACCGTCTGCGCATTAAGGGCTCGGTAGTCGCCGCAGGGTCTCCATTCGCCGTTTTTCTTGAGGACCATGTGAAGTGGCGAAGACCATGGACTGCTAGAGGGGCGACATATGCCCTGCTGCATTAGGAAATCGAATTCCTTTTTTGCAGCAGTAAGTTTATCTGGTGCCAAACGGCGTGGTTTGGCTGACGCAGGTGGTCCGTTAGTAATTATGTGGTGAGTTACCACATGATTACGGTTGTTTGTGTACGGTTTTGGAACTGTGACGTCCACGAGGAGGGTGCGAAGCGCTTTGTTTGAATCATTGAGAACGGCTAGTGAGGACGATGGTCCCACCATGACCTGTGCCGGTTGTGTTTTAATCGTCGTAAGTGAGTCTACGACGCGCTTCTGCTTTAGGTCTACGAGCAAACCAAACTTGTTTAGAAAATCAGCACCTAGTATTGGCTTGTCCACGTCGGCGATAATAAAATGCCATGTGAACAGACGCCGTAGGCCTAGGCTGATGTCAAGTTTGCGTGAACCGTATGTACGGATGGTGGTTTTGTTCGCAGCCGTGAGTTGTAGTGAATTGTCGGTGTTGCATCTGTCTTGCAGTCGTGGTGGCAAAACAGATACGTCGGCGCCAGTATCGATGAGGAAGCGAATCCTTGTAACGGGATCCGTAACGAAGAGTCGGCAGGAAGGTAAGGAACCAGTTGAATGAGCTGCCGCTTGCCCCTTCTGGTCTCCTAGTTTTTTGGACTAGGGGGTTGTGAGAACCCACACGGTTTGGTGCACTTATTGGCCTTAGCGCCGAATTGACGATAGTAGTAGCAAATGTCCGAATATTCTTGACGAGAGTGGGATCGTTGCCGTGAGGCACCACGGGGTCGAAAATTGCGGGAAACAGAGTTGGAGCGTGGGCGTCTTGAACTATGGTGGGTGAGACGCTCCAACTGTTGGACTAAAATGGCCATTTGCTTTTTAAGGCCATGCACCTCCGCTTCAAGGTTGGAATGAGACGTACTGGACGGGTGATACTTGGTTTGGCCTTGTTGGGGAAAATATTCAGGGGGTATGGACGTGGAAGTGGAGGCTGCCGCTGTTAATTAATTAATTTTGTTTTTAATAAGTAACAATAATTAACAATTATGAAGCTTAACCACTACACAATTTTCTTCTTTATTTTACCGTACACTAATGAATTTAAATAACGATTTACTTTATAATTCAAATTTGAATGTGGTATATCTGTGTCGCGCACGTCTGTTTAGTTTTAGGTTTATGTGAAGTCTGTTTTTGTATTTTGCCACTCGCCGTCTAATTATGAATTTAAAATTTGTCCGTTACGGATTGAGTATATTTGTGTGGGGAAATGCGATGTTTTTAAATGTAATGTGTGTGTGTGATTTGTGGTGTACAGGATGTACCGCCACAACATCATTAGAATCAGAACATAAACCGTTTGTGGATTTATATGAGATTATGTTTAATTTAAAACAATCATTCATAAATCAAAGATTTTCAAAGATCAAAGATTTTCTGGTTCTATTGTAATTAATTGTATATCAAAATGAGACAATGTAAATATAGTAAATCAATTCAAAAAGAAAGGCTGAAAGAGAAGAACTAAGAGATCAGAGGAGACAGAAGCGTCATGAAGGAAATATGGAACTTTTAAAGGGTTTGTTATCAAACCAGGAAAATAATTAGTTTTTTATATGACAATGTATTGAATTTTTATGTTTACTTTATTATAATTTTTCGTTATATTGCAGACTGAATTTTTTTTTAATTTTTAATAATAATAAAAAAAATTATGAGCTTGCAAAAATTAATACAATGATTGAGCCAACGAATCTGCTTTATTTCACCCAATCTTGCATTCGTTTTCTTGCTTCTGCTCTTCAAAATAGTCCCATACGTCCGTATAATCAATATATAGGTAATGTAAAACACACCAAGATATTATAATTTTCGTTATTCTATCGACGTCCCTTGCTTCAATTTTCATTAGTATTCTGAAACGACCTTTTAAAAGTGCAAAACAGTTTTCTATCAGTATTCTCGTACCACAAAATTTGTCGTTATAAAAGGCGATATTAGATGATGGTGTCTATATGGCGTATGGAGCCATTCTCTTATTTCGTAAGCTCTATCAGCTAATACGTGGTATTTTCCTAGACAAATTTGTTGCAAATGTTCAGATACCGGAGATAATTTATATATTTATGCGTCGTGTATCTTACTCGGATCACGAGTAAACACGTCTGAACATTTTTTTGTTTGAATTACAAATTGCTTGAAGCGTAATGGATATGCTATAATGTCGGTTAACATAAGTCGAACGAATTTTATTCTCTGGTGTCTGAACAGGGATGTACGGGTCATCCATACATCCAATTACATTAGGGAATTCATGCAACTATAGTTAGATAAGCCAAAAAAGTGTTTAAATAGAAAGTTGAAAACAAAGTATCTAAAAAAGCAAAATGTTCAAAATTAAGATTACATAAAGTTTATTGAGAGGTCCGGTAAAATAATAAACAAATGATATTTCATTTTTTTATAGAAATTATATATGTTGATTATTTATATTTTTATTTTATCTTCAAGTTGATATTGCATATTCTTAAGATCAATATATTGAAGTAGAGAAATTAAAAGTAGAAAAATTAAAAAAATGATCAATATTTAATTTTTATAAAAAAATGAATTATCATTTGTTTATTATTTTACGGGAATTCGGAATAAATTTTACATAAACTGAAATACCGCAGTAACAAAAATTTTAAGTAAAATATTAATTTTTTAACTCAATTTCTGAAAATCCTGTGCTAATTTTTCCCTTTCTTCCGTTATATATTACATCTGGGGCAATTTCCATTAAGAAATCCATAAAAACATCAACCACTTTGTGGGTTCCAGCAATAATTATTCCAAATACGATTGCAACTTCCCGGAAACTGCTTTTGTTTGCTACATACCTTTTAATACATTAAATATAATACGAAATATTTCAAATTTATTTACAATAAATATTTATTATACCATAAGAATATCTACACATAATCACCCCTTTTATTATTTTATTTTTTATTATGTCGATTTCGCCACACGAAAATGTCTTTTGAACTACATTAGTCAAATAAATGAAAATACAAAACCATATTATACAAAATATTGCAATTCAAACGTAAATATACACACCTCTTTATCCCCATAATTAGCAATAACCATTTCCACAAAATTTTTATTTTTTGGAATGGTTTCTCTATTTGCCAATTGTGATGCAACTGCAAGAACAGCAAATACTTCTTCATCATCAGAAGATGACGTGGTATCTTCCCTTAACAAATGCATTAATCTATTAAGCTTTATACTATTCTGCATGGCAAAAGGAAAATGATATCTATATAAAGTATATTTGAATAAAATTTCGGTTTAATTAAAAAAAATGAAATATTTTAAACTTACCGTAGTAGCCAAAATGAATTATTTTGTATTTAATAATTTAATGTTTGACTTTTCTAATTGTAAGATCTTTGATTTTGAAAAAAAAAATTATCATAAAAATACCCCGGTATATTATTGAAAAACAACTACATTTAAAGCCAACAACAATCACTAGTTCGTGTTCGTTTCATACACTCACGATTACTACACACACGCGTGGCCTTGGTAACACCGAAGATACTTAAAAGGTGTTGGAGTGATTGGTGTGTAACAGAAATGTAAATAAAAGTAACAATTATTCAACATTTATTTTTTAAGGAAATACGTTTGTATTTTAATTAGGTTTTTCGATGAAAAATAGTAAACAGGTATAGGAATAATTATTTTGTCCCGCCATTTCCCCCCGATGGGTTGTACATATCCATCTAATGTCCCGCATTAAAAAAAATTCATCCTTACTAAAATGAACGTACTGAAAGTAGATGCTTAATAATAATAATAATAATAATAATAATAATAATAATAATAATAAAACGCACGTGCCTGCGTTTGTCCAAGATTTATGACTCATTCGAAATGCCTTCATATAACACAAAACATATTATTTACAAGATGTTAATAATCTTGTTTTAGATTTGCTTACAGTTTTTCATGTTATTTATTTATGTAGTTATATGTATATACACTATACGTATACATATGCGACAATGAATATATCGATTAGCGTATGCATATATAAATATAATATAATATATACATATACACCAAAATCTTTGTAAATATAATTTGTATAAATGATTTAAATTTTTGAATTAAATAAAAAAAATAAAAACAAAACTAAAATAAACTTAAAGATTTTAAAAGGTCTTAATTCATAAACATTTTTTTCCTCTCTATATATCAAATATTCAATTTGGGTATATAATTTATTTTAAATTATCTTATTTTTGGTAGTTTTAATGTTGTTTTAAAAGTATTTTTTAACAAATAGAACAGAAATTAATGTTGTCTGCGATTAGATTAACCATACTATATATAAAGAGAATATCCATTTGTAAGAAAATATTGAATTTTGATTTTTGTATAAGTATATTTTATCAGTACTTATATTTAACAAAATTAACAAATTAAAAAAATGTATTATAAAAATATATAAATGACTGAATATTTGTATATTTCGTTTTTCTTAGGAACTCGTTTTTATCAGTATTTTATATTCATATTATGGTCTTTATACATAGTTTCGTATTAGAGTACAAGATGTCGATTGACTAAGAGGACTGGTAGATTAACATTTCATTAATCTAAATAGTTTATGCTCTTTATAGGAATGGACATACAAAAAATACCGTATAAGAGATTACGCTAATTTGAAAATAATTAAAATTCTTTTGTAATTTAATACTGAATGAAAATTACCGGATTTCAAGGGTGTTTGTAATCTTAGCCAGTACCGGTTCTTTACCTATTCACGCACTACGCATTCTAAATATTTTTTGTGTCCTATTTAGCCATTTCCACATCATCCGCATAGGTAAGGCGTTTTTTTGTTGTTGAAGTATCTCTTTTAGACATAGCCCACTGGATAATAATTATAATTAAATGTTTTAATTTATTATAAAAAATGTTTCAAACAAATTAATTTTTCTAAAGTATTTGTCCAATCGGTGAATTAAAAAAGGAATATGTCTGCTATAGTTAAAAAACAGGCAAATTGAGATAAGCGTCAAAGGAAATGCAATGTTTGCATGTATGAAAGGACCGGTTCTGATCTTAGTCGACATCATAATCCAAAGCACGTAATTTGCGTTACACATTTATGGATTTCAAAATCATGTCAATCATAAAAATCTTAATCAAATTTTCAAAAATTAATTTAAAATTGATTTGACGCAGCATCGATATTTTTGACGTAATAAATAAAATTATATAAAATCGTAAACTGCTGTTTTAATTGTAAAGTCCGCTTATCACCTGAATTTCGTGCAGGGAGAATGTAGTATTGGCGCAGCATTATTATAAACATGTTAAAAAGTATGCACAATTCGATAGAAAATAATTTGCCATTTTTATAAATTAAAATTCGTTACTGTTGGATATAATTATCCTAAATATAATCTTTTATAACATAGAGATTTTAATTTCATTATGATTTTAAAAATATTTATGAATACAATTCGTGATAATTAATATAGAATTCTTTTGTAGATTTAGTTATAAACATAAAATATCCTGTATTACATTTTTGATGTAAATTTTCAATATATGAAATACGCAAATAATCAATAAAATGATATACGAATAAATCAGGAGTATTCGCATAGATAATGTATATAAAAATGAAAAATTATATATAAAATGCATTTATTATTAATATGTTTTTAACTTAAAAAAATTGATATTAAATACTTATAACTTGATATATAATAATTGAGTTGAGTGCTGAGTGGAAGTATTTAAAATTGTACTATAAGTTGGCCAAACAGATAGAAAAAACGCATACTTACGCCTACAAAGGAAAATTCCCTTTTCCCCATAAAATTCACAAAAAAAAAATATCTCAGATCAAATTTCCCCTCCCAGATCACACGTTGTACCGGCACCGTTTACTTTCTCTGCAGCTTCTCCGTACTGCAGTCAAAACTATTCTCCCCTAAAGAAACTTTTTTTTTCACCATTCATATACATAACATATAACATATAATGATATACCGTACAAATTAATTAATAAACAAAACAAACAATAACCATTAAATTTTTAATTTTTATAATATATCAAATAAGCAATAAGCAGGTATGCAATTATTAATTTCGCTTTATTTATACGCAACGTTACAGAGCGTGAAAACTTCTCCTTACAGCCGTAAAATGGCAATGAACGCGGGTGTAGTTACTAATGTAAGACATGTTCAACGTCTATTACAAAAATGAAAACGACCGAAAATTAAGATCAAACCAGCTTTTAACAAAGTTTATAAAGTAAATCGAACGATTTTACTGAGTAACATATGCATTGGAAAAAACACGGAGAAAAGTTATATTGGGTTGTCTAAAAAGTATTGGTAATTTTTTTTACAAAATTCAAACGATTTTTTTATATATTTCAAATGAACTTTATTAAACCAAATATGCGCCGTTTTGATCGATGACCCTTTGCCATTTTTCTAGTAAAGACATTATCCCATCACTTCTAGAACTTCTGTGTTTTCTGGGCAAAAAACTGATCCAAGTGCATTTTGCAGTCCTCTGCGGAATTTAATTTTAAACCATTAAGGGAGTTCTGCAGAGACCGGAACAAATGATAATCTGAAGATGCAAGGTCCGGGCTATATGGTGGATGCATTAAAACTTCCCAGCCAAACTCTCTCAGTTTCTGCCGAGTCATCAAAGATGTGTGTGGTCTGGCGTTGTCATGATGGAACACAACACCCCTTCGATTGATTAATTCTGGACTTTTTTTTTAATCTCGTGCTTCAATCTTGTTAATTGTTGACAATAGAGATCGGAATCAATGGTTTGACCGGGTGCTAGTAATTCATAATGAACGATTCCTTTCCAATCCCACCAAACAGACAGCATTCTTGGTGTTAATCCAGGTTTTGCTACTGTTTTAGGAGCTTCACCTTCTTGGATCACGATCTTTTTCGTACATTATTATCGTATGTGATCCATTTTTCATCACCTGTAATCATTCGCTTTAAAAATGACTCGATTTCGTTCCTTTTAAACAGCGTTTCGCAAATGGAAATTCGGTTCATTAAATTGTTTTGTGTTAATTCATGTGGTACCCAAACATCGAGCTTTTTCTTGTATCCAGCCTTTGTCAAATGGTTTAAAACTGTTTGGTGATGGATGTTTAGTTCTTTGGCGATATCATGACTGCTTACGTGTCGATTTTCTTCAATTTTTGATATGATTTCATCGACTTTTTCAGTGATTGGTCGACCAGAACGAGGTGCATCTTTGACATCAAAATTACCGGAACGAAATCGAGCAAACCATCTATAGGCTGTTAATTTAGATAAAGTTCCTTCACCGTAAACTGCACAAATTTGTTCATGTGCCTGCGTTGCATTTTCACCTTTTTCATAATAAAATTGTAAAATGTATCGAATTTTTTCACTAATTTCACTCATCTTTAATGCACTACAACTTTTAAATGACTAAACAAATTTAATTTTTTTTTTTATCTACGAAATGTCATCTTTCGAACATATGTTAGAGTTACCTGATCAGATTAGTACTACTTGAAATATTCAATTATAATGACATCTATTTATAAAAATTATCAATACTTTTT
This sequence comes from Dilophus febrilis, assembly GCA_958336335.1. Taxonomy (NCBI): domain Eukaryota; kingdom Metazoa; phylum Arthropoda; class Insecta; order Diptera; family Bibionidae; genus Dilophus; species Dilophus febrilis. The sequence goes on from OY284470.1 coordinate 35,082,319, forward strand.
CGACAACCTAATATATAGTGACGATAAGAAATTCAATATAGATGGTCCGGAACGATATAAGTATTTGTTTTACGATTTAAGAAAAAACGAATTGATTATAAGTCATTGTGCCATGACATTGGGTAGTGTTATGATCTGGGTGCGATTGGTTAAAGCGGCAAAAGTGCAACCGCGTTAATGGCAGTATCAATAGTGTCACAAAAATTTAAATGATAAATGAACAATTGGAAAGTCGTGGTGAAACAATAGCTGATTAAAATGTTATTGTTCAACAAAATAATGCCAGTATACACTCCAGTAAACTTGCTAACGAGTATTTTAGCAAGAATAATGTGAAGGTCTCACTAGGAAACTCTCATTTCGTTTTTATTACTTTACGTTTATGGGAGGGAGTGGATATAATTTCGATTTTTTTAACATTGATGTAAAAAGCTCCCATCAACGTATAAACGAAACCACTCAAATCAATTAATAAAAGATTGATTGAAGTTATAAAAAATAAAGGATGTTCAATACATTATTAATTCTATTATAGAAGCAGTGGCGGATCTGGACCTCCAAGGGTACTTGTTCACTTTAAAAACTGGTAAAGAACAAAAAAAACTACTAAACACCTTGGGGGTGGGGGGGGGGGGACAACCACCTGGAATAATATGTAACTCTGTAATACAGAGTTAGCAATAAATCACATATTTTGGATTTATTAATTTTGCAATGGATTCAATTAAATCATTTTGAATGATTGGTGAGGTTCCACGAAACTGACCAGCATTATTTAAATGTTGCGACAGAATTGAATCATATTTGGCTAAAACATTCATCATTTCTATGAAATTTCCTCTATTCACCGAATCAGCAGTCTCATCATGCCCCCTAAAAGACAATTCTTGCATACCAAGGAAGCATGTCATATCAATTAATCTTCTCAATACCAAGCGATTTTTTGTAACATTTTCATTATGAGTAGTTACGGAATGTTTGAGTTGTGAATCCAACATTAAATCAATCCGAACATCACCAAAAGTTTTCATATCTAGTACAGCAGTTAAATGACTCATGGTTTTTTCATGATTAAAAACTGCTGCACTTAAATGATTTAAATCTGAATAACCAGGATTCAACCAAATGGTGTCACGATTTGGCAAAAAAAATAAACATGGCCAACAAAAAATTTTATTCAACTTATTGCAACCAGTTATCCATTCATGTTTTTGATAAATCGACACAGGAAATCGACGAGTGACTTCTCTGCCTTGAGTTTTGCATTGTTTCGTTAAATTTTGCAAATCCGGTTGTGGCCTTTCGAGTTTAACCAATATATTTTTTATTTCAACAGTTCGCCTTGAAAAAGGCGTTTTTAAAAACTGTTCAATAATGCATCCATCATTTGAATTACATTCATAAAAATTCATATTACAATTAAATGTGAAAAAAAAACAGGAAACTATATTAAAGAATATGGAATCAAACAATTATCAAATTATAAAGTTGCGGAATTTATTTAAATGTGTATTGAAATTGAAATTGAAATTATTTAATTGAACAATGTTTGGAAAAATAATGAAGTACGCATAACAAGCATTTGCGAAAGAATGAAAAAATATCGCATATAATTTTATATAGTAAATAATATCTATTTTTTATTCATGCCATATATAGAAATGAGAAAAATAAAAAAAAAACACAAAAAAAATATTTATATATTTTCTATGATTATATACACCGCAGCAGGCAGTATATGAGTATGCGAGATTTGAATGATAAAAAATAAAGCATACAAACAACCATACAGCATATATAAGAAAAAAGAAACAAGCATTTGTATTATATTGTGCACAATTTATAGTGAACGAAAATTAAAATAGTATTTGTATTATTTGTATATTCGTATACCTCGCATTTTCGGAAAATATAAATGTATTTGCCATATACAATTAAACAACTATGTATAACAACAATATTTTTTGGTTCATTTAAAATTGTGCACACTATGGGAGTGCGATTAAAAAAATGCACAAAAGAAAGAGTATATATAGATTAAAGGTGTATGTATTTTTTCGTTTTCGTTTTTCTTTTATGCGACGTTTCTTTATATATATGATTTCTTTATATATATGATATAAAGAATATTATCTCTTATATTTTTTACTGATATAATGATATAAATAATCAGCGCTGCAAATTTTTTGGGACACTTAATATTATTTTATTCATCAAAAATTAAGAAAAATATTAAAATCTGTATTTTCTTAATTATTTATCAATATTTTTAGCAGGTGGTTCACTGAACAGAGTGAACAAAACCAAGATACGCGTATGTATAGAAGAATAGAATTTCTATATATAATGTTGTTCATATCTTGTGCTCTCTTTTTGTTGCACCTAAATGCACCATTTTTGTTAAATGATGTTTTAATAAATAATGTTAAAAATGTTAAAATGTTTTTTAAAAAAAAAAAAAAGTCACATATTGTGATAAAACCGTAGTTTAAATGTCAAATTATTACAATGATCGTCAATTAAATTACTATTACAACTATTATAAATCATAACCATCGAGTAAAGTGAATTGAAACGACCATAATTGGCATGATAACTATTCAATTGAAAATATTCTATCAAACGTCGTCGTCTAAAGTTTAATTTAAAATTCAACCTATTCAAAATAAACGGACAATCCACAAAGCCCTTACATATACATATAAATGACATACCAATAAATTTTTATATCCACTTTCCCTGAGAAATTACTTTCCTAGATATTTCCTTCGTTTTTTTCACATCTCTGGACATTTTGCGAGTATGTGTTCCATAGTATATCCTTATTGCAGAATCTGAATTGCTCATTTTCAACCAATCCAATCTTTTTGAGATAGTAGTTACACCAGCCCAGCCCAGCAGTGAACCTTAAGATGTTCTCTCGATAAGTTCAGAATTTCCACATCTCTCAGACCAACTTGGAGTTGAAACTGTTATGGTGAAGTGCCATCAAAGCCGCCTGACTATCCGAGAGTATATTGACACGAATCCCATTCATATCCCTCTCTCTGATTATGTCCGCTGCCATTTTTATCGCGTATATCACCGCTTGGAATACATTTGCATCTGCATTTAGAGGCATGCTATGAGAACATCTAAGAACATATATCCCACATTTTTGGGCATCATCACTTAGCCATTTGCATGGCATGTCCCGTTCACCTATTTTTGGAATATATATCCCATATTTATGAACGAAGTTCATTTTTCCTTTTAATTGATTACTATATGACGTCATAGGCATCATCATATCTATCCCTTTTATTAACTATAGATGACCCTTCAGATTTCCTTCCATAAAGTTCATCCCTTCATGTAACGCCAATAATTCTTCAATTCGGGTTCCTCGAGTCCGAGTTTACATCAACTTTAGCTATTTATCGTGAGTTTTAGTGTTAGTGTTAGTGTTGAGACACTTATAGTCTCCATTGAAGCATCTGCAGCTTTTACTGCAGCTCATTACTTTTTTGTGGTTCGCCATTTACGTTCTCCACCCCTCCTTTTTTGTATGTCGAAACCTTTGAGGCGGGCTCGGCCTGAGTTTTTGTTTTTACTTTATGCATTTGGTGTTAGGAATTCTAAGGTTGTTTGACAATGATAATGGAGCAAGCAGGATCGTGCGTTTTGATGTTCAGGATGTTTCCTATGTATCAGTTCCCAGTGGTCAGTACGAGGAGGTAACACATACACTTGTATACCGTGGAAGTTTTCCCTTCCATGAACGAGACTGCTACTTTTGAACTGTTTAAGACATGACTAGAACAGCTCAAGAGTGGCGCTCTCATACGCAGGTTACGGAGGTCTTTCAACCTGGATTCCTCCCCGCGTACGACACCACGACCACCATAAACCATGTTAATACTTTTCATAATAAAAAATCTAGTTATTTTTATCTGATTTATATCCCCAGGTAAGTACTACAAAATATACTACTAACTTATGAATAATACAAAAAAAAAATTAATGAAAAATTTACAACGTACCTTCCTTTATCGTGGAGTGTATATCTTTTGAACTAATGGTACCAATATTGTATTTTAATGAAATATTACAAATTAATTGTCAACTGGCATTAATTGTTTCGGTAAATATTTTTCATAAATTAGCTAATTATTGGAATATCACTTCATTTAGATAATATCGTGACATTTTTTCAGCTGCCGTCCATGATAACTATAGAAGTGAAGCGATTCGGAAAGGGCGGATTATAGCGATAAATACACGAATGTAATGATTATATAAAGAACACAGTACACACAATCGTTTGCTTATATTGGGCGTTTTCGTGCACACGGAAATGTTATATCGCGCGTTTTTGCATTGCATTTTTGAGAGCGCACTAGTGCATGACACAAGAGGAATAAACTGTGGCGGTCCTGTACACCACAAACCACACACACACTTCACACAGAAAAGCATCGCATTCCCCACACAAATATACGCACTCAGTAACGGACATAATTCAAATACAGAATTACGTAATTACACGGCAAGTGGCAAATTACAAAAACAGATATATACCGACTTTCAACACAACCACCAGGATTTTCAACTAACAGGATTTTTCAGTTAATTAGTAATTCTTTTAAGAATAGTTTAATAGTTTTTTTATTATTATCATTGTTAAAAATAGTTTTTAAAATCAAGTGTATTTTTATTAATAAAATAAAACTTATTAAAAATAATATTATTAAATATATAAAATAAATATTATTAAAAATAATATTAATAAAATAAACACAGCAACAACAATAAATCATAATAGAAATAATAAAATAAAGTCTAATTGTGATGGTGCAAATGCAAGTATAAAAAGTCCATCAAAAACCTCCAACCAACGACCTCCACAAAACGGAAATGGCCATTAAGATGTATTTTTTTTAATTAGGGTTCCTTATTCTATTTTTATTCATATATAAAATGGTAATTGAGAAGGTTATATAATTTCTTTATGGCACAGAAAAAATGAAAAAGAAGAAGCAATTTTGAAACATTATAAAAAAAACGGTTTACAAAACAAAAATTCAAACCATTAGCTGGCGTTTACACTTTCATTTTTTGATGAATTCATCCGAATGAAAATTGAACAAAAAATGAACGATAAATGAATATTGTATTCAATTTTACCGCTGCGTTAAAAATGAATAAAAATACAGTTTGTTCTATTTTTCGTTCATCTAATCTGAATTTTTATGAAAATATATGGAATTTGGCATTTAATTGAATTTGTTATGAATGGAAAAAATGAAAGTGTAAAATTTTGATGAACGGGCTTACCATTTTCATTCATCTAAAACATGAAAATGCAAACGCCAGTTTACCCTGATTATTTATATGTTCACATGTTCACCCAATTATCGCTCAAAAAACTCAGCACACGCACATTTAAATCGATTTATACTAGAAGAATATTTAATATGCAGTGGCAATTTGTTCCACACAACAATAATACGTACAAAAGGAATTGTGATAAGAATGACTGCGACGTTTCGGGACAATTTAATTACGAAATCTGGCAAACTGACCACGCTGAATATTCCTCATCAGATACAACGGCACCGACGGACTCCATAATTTGAAGACGAATAATAAAAACCTATAATTGAGATGCGAATTTAGTGAACAACCCAGTACTATAATTGGAAATGATATCGAACCGGCGTAAACCGGAAACATACCGCGTGTAATTATTAAATAAAACATTCAGCCTGGTCAGTACCCCAGCACTCATAGAGGCTAACACAACATCACAATACAGGCGGAGAGGAAGTAACAGCGCCACCAAAAGCTTACGGCGGAACGAAATTAGCGTCACATGGGCCAAGCCGTCCATATGATCATCTGAGGTTAGGGTATTATTAAATCAAACCCAGACTTTTCACGCGTTCATGATATTGAATAATAGATGAACCCAACCGTACCGCGAGAAGCTCGTGAGTTGGAACTGCCCGAGCACCTATGATCATTCGATTTTGATGCAATCAGTTTGAAACAATTCACGACCTCCCTAATTTTTTAAATGCTATAATACAAAATTTTGAAGCGGTCCCAAATTAGAAGTTTTCTAATTCAACGGTTTCTTATATCGCGAGTATACTGTATATATGTCGTATTATAATTATATTAAAATTTTTCCCACGAAATGTATACGGGTATATCGCGATAAACAAAATTCATCTTCTTAATATTTCATATATATGATATATCTACCGATATATTAGATTGAATTTGCTTAATGTATTATTATTATTATTATTATTATAATTATTATTACAGATTATAATAATTCCATTTATATATTGTAATTTTGTTTTCATCTTATTTCAATGACACATTTCTTTAGAAAAAACAAAATTTTTTTGAAATAAAATAAATTCATTACATGAATTATATTTGTGTGTTACTGAATAACGTCATCTATATAAGACATGCTATCTATATAAGACATATATACATGCTATACATACAAATGTGGTTCCACCAAAATCAAAATTAGTCATATCATCGACAAAAGATTTAATTTTTTTTGTTTTGTTTTTTTTTCATACACAAAGAGCTATATTATATACTTTCAAAACCATTTAACAATAATCCAGATTAATTATTTTATGATACGTGAGAAAATTATAATTATGTGATAACTATTTTTATTTATATTTTATAAATACTTTCTTATGTAAAATATTTAGGTAAATCCTAACAACATATAACCTACCGAAGAGAGCTCCAAGTTTTTCGAATTTTTCAATTTTGAATTATTAAATTATATTATATTAAATTAAATTACCACAATTTTATTTTCTGTATCCACAAAATTGGACTCCATTAACAGAAAATTGTTTTTGTTTCCCTTCAACAATTTTTACATTTTTAAATTTTGAAACGTTGGTTCAAGTTGTTTTAGCTGTTCTGAATAATGTTTTGAATCATCAGTTTTCAAAACCCCGCCAAAACGACGTTATCGAAAGTTTCATGTTATTAATCCGATTTTTTATCTCTTATCTATTCGGTTTCGATAAATTTTCTTTTTATTTTTTTTGGTGAATCAAGATTTTCTCAGGTTCCCTTTTTTGTAACATTTGAATTTAAAACTAGAACAATCGGATACAACATTTTTCGCAGCTAGTACAACTCTCTAAAGCATTGTTTTTTAACAAAATCGGCGACGGAAAATACCACCGGAACGGAATTTATTTTGGGGCGAAAAATTGTCCGGCGCCGAAAAAGTGTTTTTTAAGAAATATGTTCTGAATATTTTCAGTGACTTTTTTTTTATTGAAATATAAAAAATCAATATCAAATATTTGTTAAGCATTGTTTTTTAACAAAATCGGCGACGGAAAATACCACCGGAACGGAATTTATTTTGGGGCGAAAAATTGTCCGGCGCCGAAAAAGTGTTTTTTAAGAAATATGTTCTGAATATTTTCAGTGACTTTTTTTTTATTGAAATATAAAAAATCAATATCAAATATTTGTTATTGTTTTTGTAAGTATCCAGACAATTTATTTTGAATAAATATTTTCTTTTTAATATATGCAAAGGTCACTTTTGCAATTTTCCGTCACCGAAATCGATCGACGGAACGTAAAATAATGAAAAATTTCAATAAATTTTCTGTTGTTTTTTCCGTCGGACGAAAATAATTTCGGTGGCGAATTAAATTTTTCTTAAATAACATGTGTATTAAAATATATGCGTTCATTTTTGACAGCGACGGAAATTTTTACGTTCCGGTGGTATTTTCCGTCACCGATTTTGTTAAAAAACAATGTTTTATTGTTTTTGTAAGTATCCAAACAATTTATTTTGAATAAATATTTTCTTTTTAATATATGCAAAGGTCACTTTTGCAATTTTCCGTCACCGAAATCGATCGACGGAACGTAAAATAATGAAAAATTTCAATAAATTTTCTGTTGTTTTTTCCGTCGGACGAAAATAATTTCGGTGGCGAATTAAATTTTTCTTAAATAACATGTGTATTAAAATATATGCGTTCATTTTTGACAGCGACGGAAATTTTTACGTTCCGGTGGTATTTTCCGTCACCGATTTTGTTAAAAAACAATGCTTAAGGGCCACTTTACTGCTTAACCCATTTCGTCGCAACCATAACGCATTGGAATTTCGCTTTGAAATTTTATTCTGGAAGTCACTATATGCCATTTAAGAAAAATTTGTGAAGAAAAATGTGTGAAAAAAAAGTTCTAACTTTTTTCATTTTCCAGAAAATGACTGGTGATTTTAGTCATAATTATTTTAAGGAACGTTATAATAGTTGCGTTCCATTCAATTATCAGGAGTAGGTAGGAGTAGATAAGAGTAGAAAGCATCTACTCTTTTCTACGTAGAACTACTCCGTAATATAGCAAAGAGTAGTTCGGAGTAGAAAACATCTACTCTTTTCTACTCTTACCTACTCTTACCTACTCCTGGTAATTGAATGGAACGCGACTAATATTATTATATTAATTATGTATTATATTCTAAATATTATTAAATATGCAATAATTTGTTTTGTATAGGAAGTTGTAGCAATATTAGGTAGTATTGTTGCAATATTTTGGATTATCCTTTGTAGATATAAAGGTAATACAAAATTTGTTGAAAAGATGTAAAGCACTATTACATTTTGATGCGCGATTTTTTTTAAATTTAATAAAACTTTTGGTTTTGAAATATGCTCTTAACATACAAATTGTATCTAACGTGTAATCGTTCAGACTTGCTCATATTTAAGTGCATATTACAGCCGCAGCTGAAACAGCTCGCCCAGATTCAATGCAGGTGGCAAACGTTGAAACGTAGTTGAACCCAAATGTTAAATATTATCCACATCTTTGTTCTTGTTCAAGGGCAGTGATTTCGGCTTTGATGATTTTAGAAAAATCATCTACGTCAGTTATATCTTCAAACTATTCATTTCCGCATTCACTCACATTCAGCATATATAAGACACAATATGAAACACAATAATTTTGATTATCTCAGGTTTATTGAATTTTAATAAATAGAAAAACTGTATTCATGCAAATTTAAAAATTAACAAAATTACCTGTAAATTAAAAAAAATACGAGCAATTTGGATAATGAAATTGAACGATCAAACCGGTAACCGGCTAACCGATTACCGGTAATGCAACCCCTAAATACTACCTATTGCTAATAGCAATTAGCAATTAGCATCGTGAGTCTGAGTACTGCTTTCGGCACGCAAATCCAGCGATAAACCGTTTTTTTAACATAAGGTAACCACGATACTGTAATATGGATTAATTTTTTGGTTTTGTAAGAAAATACCGTAAAATACATTTTTAGGAAAGAAAAACATATGTTCGTTTATTATTTTATATTTTATTTATTTTTATTTAAAAATATATTAATGAAATTAATTTTATTTAATATAATTATTTTGTACATTGTCAAATATACAAATAATCGTGATTTATTTTCATGAATAATAATAAATAAATTATTATAAACAATTTTTAAATAATTTATGTGTGATTCTTATATTTAATATATTTTTGTTTATAAAAATCTTAAAGAAGTTAAAATTACTATTAAAACGAAATGACGAAATGACCAATGTATAGTGAATATATGGGAAATAAAAATTTCAAGTTATTTTAAATTAGGAATTTTTTTATAATATTCAAATAGATTTTAGAATATTATATTTAAATATACAATAAAATATTATACTCTATATATCTGGCAAAAGTGACTATAAATTAAGTTATACTATATATATGCTTAACGTTATATCTAAAATTGTATATAAATATTTATTTATGATGGTGTTTAGGAATGGAGGTAGAGTAAGGAAGGATGAAGTGTGGAAAATGGATGAAAAGATAGTGGAGGTGGTCCGGAGATTTAAATACTTAGGGGTGGAAATGACGGATGGAGGGTCATGGAGTATGCATTTAAAAAATAAGGTGTTGGAGGCAAAAGCGGGTGTGATGCAGGTGTGGGGTGGAGTGATGACAAGGACGGATGTGGGAATAGAAGCGAAGTTAAGAGTGTTGGATGGGGTTGTACGGAGTGTTTTAGGATATGGGTGCCAGGTATGGGGAGTGAAGAGATATGAGGAGGTGGATAGGTTCGAGAGGTATGTGGTAAAAAGAATGCTGTGGATTAATAGGTCTTTTAGGGAATGCGTCATTTATATGGAATTGGGGAGGGTGCCAATGTGGGTGCATTTTTTAGAATGCACGTGAGATTTGTTGTTCGGATGTTGGATAAGGGAGACACGAGGTTGGTGAGAAATATTTTATGGGAAATGGTGGAAAAGAATGTGGGTTGGATAACGGAGTGGAAGAAGTGGGCGGAGGTAGTGGAAATGCAATGGAATTGGGAGTCAAGGGATGGGGAGTATTAGAGATTCAGAGCGGAGGTGTTGGTGAGGAAGGTAGAGGATAGGTGTATAAAGGAGTTGACAATCGAGGGAAGGAGACAGAAGGAAGATTGGGTATATCCGGGCCTAAAATAGGGAGCAGGTGTGCAGGGGTATTTTAAGGGACATTTAAGGTTTGAAGAGATCAGAGTGATAATGAGAGTGAGGGGAGATGCGATGGGATTGAATGCCAGAAGATGGGGGAGTGAACAAGGATGGGTGTGCTCAATGTGCAATATGGGGGTTAATGAGACGGGTTGGCATTTTGTAGGGGAGTGTCCGGTGTTGGTAGGAGTGAGGATGAAATGGATCGGGGTAATAAGTTTGTTAAGGGATGAGGTGAAGAAGTTGTTGGAGGGGGAGTGGAGGAAAAAAAATGGTGAGGTGTTTGGATGGAAGGGTGTTGCGGGCGTTTTATTGGAGATGGAGAGATATAGGGAAGGTATGGTTAAGGAGTATAATGGATAGGTGAGGGATATAATATATATAAACGAGACTCGGGGCTACGGTCGATGACCAGGCCGCTAAAAAAAAAAAAAAAAAAAAAAAAAAAAAAAAAAAAAAAAAAAAAAAAAAAAAAAAAAAAAAAATATAAATATTTATTTTGCAGTTCATTTAACATTCATATACGAATAATAACATTAATAAGAACAAATAATTACTATCATAATATTTTATAAAACGTATAAAATTGTTTTAAAATGTATAAAAAAATTATAAAAATAGTACTACATAAAAATGTTTACTTATCGCCTATATATTTATTAATAATAATAAAAGTGATAAAACATAAAAGTTATAATAAAAGTTATACAATTTTTGTAATAAATTTTTATAAATTTGTTATTAAAATAAAAAAATAAATAATAATTTTATATATAATTTATTGTTTTTTTACATTCATTGATAACAAAATCAATTATAATTTGCATAACTATTCATACTATCTAAAATATATTAATTTTTTTTAATTTCGTAATATTGATATTAACAAATAAATATATACACCTGTGAGTTTACTTTATACAACACGTTCAAATATATGTATTTAACCCTAGTATGCATATAAGGGTAGTTTAATGCCAATTTGATTTTAAAAGCGCTGTAAAAACTTAATTTTTTTATTCATGTATATACCTTTTGGTGATATTTTCGAATATTTAATTTGAAATGATAACTGATTACTGAGTAACTGATTTGAAAACAAAGTGTTCTGAATGTTTGCCATTCTTGTTTTAACAATACACTACGGACACTTGGTGGTTGCGGCTCCGTCCCGGAGTTAAACGAAAAAAACCTGATTTTTCGAGATTTGCAGGTTTTTCGATATTCTGGAGCACCTATCTCCATTCCTGGTTATTGTAATTGCAAGATCAGATAAACTATTAGCATTAGAATTTACCCTTAAATTAAATTTAAAATTATGGAGATCGGACAAGCGGTTCTCGAGATATTTAAAGAAACGTGTGTAGAATATACGTCTTAGATTTTGTTCCCTATAGTTTGAGGTATCAAATCTCGGAAAGACACCCGGTAAAGTTTTCCGCCCACCATGCTTAAAAAATTGCTACTTTAATTAACTTTCGTTCGACATACATTCCAATACGATATCTCTAATAGTTTCGAAATTATTTGTGATTAAATAAAAATATAGAACATTTTTAATTATGAATTTGTGTTTCAATTTTATTTCGATCGGACCATAGGTGGACAAAAGTCTTGAATTCGTGCGGAAATTTTGATTGCTCAACGTTTCCGAGGTCTCAGATAACGAATTTGAAAAAAAAATGTATGTATGTATGGATGTTAGAGGATTATCTCGAGATCCACAGTTGATTTTGGGATTTGTCCGTTAAGTTTTTCGGTGTCAAAACTGACAAAATATCGGCAAGGTAGTTTTGATAAAATTACCCTTTAGCGTTTTTTTACCTATTTTTTGTCGCAATTATAAAGAACAATGTTCAGAAAAGTTATGTTGAGTGGCGAGACGCGTGGAATGAAACATCTTGAAGCCCGGTGGGTCAAACGGTTTTTCAGGATTTTCAGGTATTATTTGACGGTATTATAAAGAACAATGTCCAGCGAAGTTAAGTAGAATAACGAGACGCTATGCATCCTAGGGTTAATAACCTTCGGCGTTTTTATATATATAGTTTTCCAAATTAACTGTAAATAATAATGATAAACCAAAAAAAAAATAAATAATAATTTAATAATTGCACGAACCAGCCACAAATTCTATATTTCTGTTTTTTAATTATATCAATTTCTATACTTTATTTTTCGTTATCGCACAACGGAATAAATTAATTACTTTTTTATAGCTAATAAATATGATTTATTTTACATATTTAAATATTTATAGGAGTTTTTTTTTAATTACATATTTACTCTAACATTTATTTTATACAAACTACATATAAACATATTCTTATTATTGGCTTTAATTTCAATTTAATTATTATTAATTTTTTTTTAAGAATCATCACATTTTGGTTCCTTTTAAAATTATTTATGAAATAAGAAAAAAAATTAAAAATACTAACAAAATTAAATTAATTACCATAATGCGATATTATATTGTTAAAAATAGGTTGTTTTACTGCAATCCACAGCATCATCATTCTTGCAATTTCCCTTATTAATTAATTTAATTTTAATATATTGAGAATTAATGAGATCTTCGTTGTTCTCGAACATCTTTATAGGAAAATAAAATTTATTTAAGTTAATAATTTTTTTATATAGTTTTGTGGGATTCAAATATTGTAATCACAAAAATTGATTGTGAGTGATTATAAATAAATGAATCCCAGTTAGAGTTCCTGGTATTTAAATGATTAAATGTGGTGGGATACATATGTCCCAGCAGAAGTTTAAAAACGACTGAATTTAAAAGTTTCTATATAACATTCTAACTCCGATTCTAACGCAATCGGAATTTGTGTTTAATTTTTGGTTTTTCCGAAATAAATCATAAAATATTTGAAAAAATTGTTTAAACCGTAAAACGAAAGCTGCGAAAGTGTTAAAGGAAAATTTGATTTAAATTAAAAATTAAAATTCAAGAACAAAAATATTCACCTTCTATGTGAAAGTGAAAACACTGACTAACTATTAAAAAAAAAATAAATAATTTTTTTAAAAAACGCATATCATTACACACGTTATCATAGGCAAAATTATATATATTTTTTCATTACACACACAATTTTATAATTGGATGTTTTGTATTTTTATTTTTAATTTAAGTCAAATTTAGCTTAAAGTTTAGTATGCTGTTCAAAAAACATTGATTTTCAATATAAAATTTTACCAAATACCCAGTAAAATTCGAGTAAAAATTCATCAGTAGTACGCAACTAGTATGATGTTCAAAAAAAAATATGAAAAAACATATATCATTTTCGATTGGTAAAAAATTGTTGACTTTTTTGTGACAATTTGCATTTTTTGCAATTATCGTGTTCGATTGGTAAAAAAAAGGCAATTCCCCTAATTTTTTTATGTTCGTTAGGAACTTACTTTTGCAATTAATTGTTGACTTTTTTGTTCTTTATTGCCTCGTGAATTTTTTAGTTGCAAGAATTTCAACAACCAATTTTGACAATGTTACCAATATAATAAATGTAAAAATATATTAAACGAAAAATATTTCATGGTTTAATACGAAAAAAGTTATAATTTTATTTATAATATTTAAAAAAAAAAAAAATAAATTAAATTAAAAAAAAAAATTATTTAATTACATTAACCCTCCGTTTGGCGCATGGGTCCCGCCAGACCTTTTACAATTTCAATCGTTTTTTTAGTATGCTATCCGTTGAGCCAGCAACTTGAAACTCTGACTTTTCCTAACATTTGATCGCCTATAATTTATCCTCAAAATATTGGACATACACATTTCAGGATAATTAATACAACAACAATTATTTTACTTGGTTTCTTTTGATTTCATTCCATTTATACCTGCCTTTTATTTTCTCATAGTAACTTCTAAACATGTATCTGCAAAGTTAATGTAAGTTTTATTTGGTATTTTTGTTTGTACATGTTTTATATACGGCGATTTTTTTTGTAAGAAGCAAAAAGTGCGTATTATATTATAGTAAAAAATATTTTATCAAACTTCATGAAATTTCATGAAATTTGGTGATTCTATTTAGGATAGAAAAAGCTATATGGTAATATTTCTATACATTAAATTTCTCCAGTCGGTTAGTGAACATTGTAAAATATTGACATTTAATGCGATAAGTTATTGTGATTGTTTCTTGTTTGTTTTGTGTATAAAAATGAGTGAAGAAGTGGAATTCGTTTATAATACGCGATTTCGCGGAAAAAGTTTGGATACTGATTTTCATAGACGATTGGCCGCTGCTTTATCTAATGACATTCAACGTAATTCTGAAGTAGACGTTGATGAAAACGATACATTCAGGGACAATGAAAACGAAAATGGATTATATGCCCGAAGAAGAGGATTCTGATATTGAAGAGGATTTAGTAATCGAATCGAACGAAATTCTTGATAGTGACGAAGAAGAAGAAGTAGAGTTGCAAAATGGAAATCAATAAGCTGCAACTGATGAATTTTTCATTGGCAAAGACGGAACAAATTGGAATAGAAATGAACTAGCTGCTGTTGGTCGTTTGCGTCAGCACAACATTATGCGTTTTCGAGATGGACCAAGAGAGCCCGATCAAGTCCGATTGAATTTTTAAAAAAATTTTTCACACCAAACATTGAGTTCATAATCATCACCCAAACGAATTTGGAAAATCGGGATAAAAAAGAAAGAGTTTGGAGCGACCTAACAAGCACTGAGTTAGATGCATTTGTTGGAATGCTTTTGGCCGGTGGGGTTTCACACAATAACACACAAAAGTCGGAAGTTCTTTGGCGTACAGACGGATTCCCCATATTTCGAGCAGCTATGTCGCATAAAAGATTCCCTGCATTGTTGCGGTATATTCGTTTTGATGATGAGCGTACACGTGAATTTCGTCAACGCACCGACAAAGCCGCACCAATCCGCGATATATGGAATTTTTTGAATGAAAATCTAGCGAAACAAAACTATACACAGGTCGCGAAAATGGAGAAGAGCGTGAAACCAAACAAGGTGAAAACGTATTACTGCATTTCGCAAATCGGTATGCTAACACCGGTCGTACAACTTCCATTGCTGACAACTTTTTTACATCATTGGAAGGAGTCAAGCGACTTTCAAATATGGACATTGTATTTGTTGGCACAATTCGTTCAAATAAAAGATGCGTTCCTGAAGAAATGAAAAAAAATCATTCTCGTCCTGTTCTTTCTACTATTTTTGGATTTCATGATATGATTTCAATATGCAGTTATGTTCCAAAAAAGAACAGAGCAGTAATTTTACTTTCCACCGTACACTATACAAAAAATTGTGAAGGAGTAGCAATGAAACCAGATGCAATTTTGTTTTATAATGCAAATAAAGCCGGGATCGATTGTATGGATCAAATGCTAAGTCATTTCACAACGAAACGTCCAACAAGACGATGTACTTTGGCATTTTTTTTTAATATGTTGGATGTGATGGCTTTGGCTTAATTTTGCATTTGTAAAGAAGTTGATAGGCTCGATAAATCTGATGCAAGACGAAATTTTATATCTGTACTATCTAAATCATTGGTTGTTGCAAACGTTGAAAATCGAATCAACAACGTTCATATTATGAAGCAATTTTCTACTCGTTCAGCGATTGAAGCGTTTTTTGGCCGACCAATAGCCGTAAGTATTTAAAATCAAATGAAATTACAATTTCCATTTGCTTTGATTTACATGCTTTTAACTTAATTTCATTTTCGGTTGCGCTATGTAAATTGGTGTGTTTTATTGTTTCATTGAAGATTCCAACAAATGTATTCGAAAACCAGGGCGGTCCGAATACACTGGCAATAAAAAAGACATGCACCCTTTGTTTTCAAGGATGCGAGAAGTTACGCCATAAAACCCGTTTCTTTTGCGTGAAATGTTCAGAAGCTGTATGCCAACAACATTCCAAAGTAAATTATATTTGCTTTACGTGCACGTCAGAATAAGTTGATTAATGATTAGTATTATCTGATATTATTTATTTATGAATTATGTATTATTTTTTTTGAATTATGTATTATTTATTTAGCATTATTTAATATGTTTTATAACAATTTCTTTTGTTTGTTGAAATAAAAACAGACAAAAAATGTTCTTACCTTGCTAACATATTTTTTTATTTATGTTTTCCATAAATAATTAAACATAGAACAAAGTACCTGAAATTAAAAGAAAGCAAAAAACGATGGGCGTGTTTGATAAAAACATTTCGATACAAAACTCTCAAATACTTGTATGGAAATACATAGGGGTCTGGCCAGACCCCATGTGCCAAACCGAAGGTATTAAAATGTGTGCCAAACGGAGGGTTAAAAAACGTGTTATGTATTTAATAAATAAACCAATAATTGAATGAATAAAAAAGTTATATATGAAACAATGTTCAAAATGAATATGAATTATATGAATTTTATTTTCGTGTTCGTTTGGTAATTGCAATTAAAGTCAAACTCATGGAAAACGAGTCAAAATGAAAAAACGTTGAAGAAGGCAAAATTTTTTATTCCCAATCAAAAACGACACCAGAATGAACAAATGTCAGAATTTTACCAAGTAAAAAAATTTTTTATATACCCTACTTACTTATTAACAAATTTTTTTACCATTTGACAGAGTTGACAAAGTTGGTCACTTTTACATAATTTTAAAAGCATAGATATGATATGCGTCTACAAGTTGCATGATCGTATTCATGAGAGTGAAACTACAAATGTCAACCCCCAATGGCATGCGCATGCAACCTCAGTCCACTACTTTCATGTGTTTCTCTCATGCGAATTTTCGTGCGGTTTTATTTGATAATGTGCCAAAGAATCCAACATAAAATCAAAATATTAAAAAAAGATAGAAATAAATTCAACAAAGTTAAACAGACAATATAGAATAAAAATATAGATTGCATTGAATAATTTTATTTTCTTCAAAAAAGATATCAAATCGCATGAACGTATAAAAAGTCACAAACATTCGGACCAGCACTCGGGTTTCAGCTGTCGCTTGCGTCAATTGCAGACAGTTGTGTAGCGGTTGAACACCACAGGGTTAAATATTAACTAACATGTGGTGTGAAATCCTACACATAACTATCAATTAAAAATAACGAAATATACGAATGAATTTATACCGGTTAATATAGAAATGAATTATAATTGAAATAAAAAAATTAAAATATATTCTTAAGTAGATGGTTTTGGTATGTGCATGCAAAAGCACATACAAGTAGACGTAAAATAAATTAAATTAAAGTTTACCAAAAATTATATATATATATCTAATGTGTCAAATAAATGGTATAGTAAATTATATTATATATGGATAGCATTTTTATAAAGAGTGAAATAAAATATATAAAGTTGGTGACCAGTAAAAAGCGAAAATTGTTAGATCCCAACAGTTGTATGAGAGTAAAACCGCATATGTAAAGCATTGTTTTTTAACAAAATCGGCGACGGAAAATACCACCGGAACGGAATTTATTTTGGGGCGAAAAATTGTCCGGCGCCGAAAAAGCATTTTTTAAGAAATATTTTCTGAAAATTTTCCGTGATTTTTTTTTATTGAAATATAAAATAATTCTACATAACCACATCAAATGTGGGTTATTGTTTTTGTAAGTATCCAAACAATTTATTTTTAATAAATATTTTCTTTTTAATATATGCAAAGGTCACTTTTGCAATTTTCCGTCACCGAAATCGATCGACGGAACGTAAAATAATGAAAAATTTCAATAAATTTTCTGTTGTTTTTTCCGTCGGACGAAAATAATTTCGGTGGCGAATTAAATTTTTCTTAAATAACATGTGTATTAAAATATATGCGTTCATTTTTGACAGCGACGGAAATTTTTCCGTTCCGGTGGTATTTTCCGTCGCCGATTTTGTTAAAACACAATGCTTTAGCCAGGAGCCGGTACTAAATTAATGAAATGTCTAAATAATTGTCCAACTGATTTTTACTAATATTGTCAGAATCAGCTGCATCAATAATATCTGCCTCACAAATCCACTCTCATAGCGTAAATACCTATAAAGCATTGTTTTTTAACAAAATCGGCGACGGAAAATACCACCGGAACGGAATTTATTTTGGGGCGAAAAATTGTCTGGCACCGAAAAAGTGTTTTTTAAGCAATATTTTCTGAAAATTTTCAGTGATTTTTTTTTTATTGAAATATAAAATAATTCTACATAACCACATCAAATGTTTGTTATTGTTTTTGTAAGTATCCAAACAATTTATTTTTAATAAATATTTTATTTTTAATATATACAACATCACTTTTGCTATTTTCCGTCACCGAAATCGATCGACGGAACGTAAAATAATGAAAAATTTCAATAAATTTTCTGTTGTTTTTTCCGTCGGACGAAAATAATTTCGGTGGCGAATTAAATTGTTTTTAATAACATGTCTATTAAAATATATGCGTTCATTTCTGACAGCGACGGAAATTTTTCCGTTCCATTGGTATTTTCCGTCGCCGATTTTGTTAAAAAACAATGCTTAAATGGGGGGTTAGCATTATAACATAAACATAAAAGAAATATTTCTTTTTAATTTTTTTTCAATGAAAAAAGACATTAGTATACCAATAGATATAAGAAAGAAAGAATGATACTGTCAACAAAATTAATGATATGCGCATCTTTTTCTCATTTTTAAAATTTTATCATTATTGTATCAGCTGGCTACCAGGAGGACCTTTTTGTATTTGTAACAGCATGTAAAACATCAAAAATGGCGCTTTATAAATCAGCTGGACAGGCACTTTTTATAAAAATATATAGTAGATGAGAGAAGGAACTTAAAATAATGACGTGATTTGATGAACAATAAATAAAAATAATTTTAAAATATATTT
Organism: Dilophus febrilis; assembly: GCA_958336335.1. Classification (NCBI taxonomy): domain Eukaryota; kingdom Metazoa; phylum Arthropoda; class Insecta; order Diptera; family Bibionidae; genus Dilophus; species Dilophus febrilis. The sequence continues at coordinate 35,101,763 of OY284470.1, forward strand.
AATATCATGCATAATATCAATAAAATGTTTTTGGTCTGATTTAATCGTTCATATTTTCTAATTGACATATACATTATTTATAATAATGATAATTATATTTTAGGTAAATCCACTCGTGGGTTCACTAATGAACGTATAAAAAAACAGATATACAATAAATAAATATTTCTATATTGTTTTAAAATACTTACCGACATTTTGGATACCATCATCATTGTTTGTGGTTGTCAATCGTTCAATTAAATTTGCAGGTTGTAAACTTAATAGACGATGATGATGATGATGATGATCGGTTGGTGGCCAATGATGATGTGACAATGTTAATGGCATTGCAGTCACTGGCACTGATATACTTAAACCATCTTGGGTTAAACAGGGAACACACGGTGTACAATCCATAATTGGTAGAAATTGTTCAGGCATCCAATCGAATGAAAATGCCGCCCCATATCCGGATGATGTTGACGATGACGATGATGATGGTAATGGGGCACTCGTTGGTGTTGGCGGTGTTGTTGTTAAATATGGACTTAATTCTGGTTGTGTCATATCGGGAACTTTTTGTGCGGATTCACTCCATGGTGGACTTGGATTCCATTGATCCATTAATTCCGGTGATTCCGATGTTATTATTCCTTTTGTATTATACAGCCGTTGGTGTCTAGCTGGTATAATCGTACTTAATAATAATGTACCTCCACCCTCACCGTCATCATCATCACCGCCACCGCCACTTTCATGAAGGCCTCCAGGTCCGATATCATTAATTCTGACTGTATCATTTTCATTTCTAGTCGGAGGATTGGAATTATTTGAATGTAATTCTAATATTGATACATCTGATGATTCGTGATGTACATTTTCAGGTATATATAATGGTTCTAATCGTGCAATAGCTCGTTTTTTATGTGGCGGTGTATTCGACGGATTATCACTATTTAAACTATTTGTACTATTGCATCTAGAGTCTGTTCCATTATTAGAAGCACCACCCCCACAGTTATCTCCGCCGCCATCGTCACCAATTCCTCCGTTATGAAAATGGTGTAACGATGTTAACGATAATGATGGTAATTGTAAAGTTGTGTGACTGTAATCAACGGGCTGTGTATCTATTCGAAAGGAATAGGGGGGAAACGTTGATGAGGAGGGAGACGAAGATGAAGAAGACGATCGATAATTATGATTGCCACCTTTACCATTCATATTTAAATGATTTAATTGATGATTTGTTTGGACGGATTCATGTGGTGTGGTGGTACCATTTTGTTGGGTAATCAAACCACCGGCCGTTGAATTTTGATGATGATGATGCGGCAATTGTGTGGGTGGTCCTCCTTGTGAAATACCAATTGGTGAATGATAACCATATGTTTGATAATGTGATGTTATGAATGGATGTGTTAAATTATTATTAACTTGTAGCGTTGGCGAATGCTGATGATTATGATGATGGTGCTGATGCTGATGTGATGGATGAAGATTATGATTTATATAGTATGTTGTAGTTGTTGTTGGTGGTATACGACTGCTATTTGTGCCATCAAATGGTAAACCGAATTGTATTTTTGATTGTACTGAATAATAATGGTATAACCATGAATTTGCTAACATAACAGATGCCTCGCGGTCACTGCAAATAAACCATCATAAAATAAAACAAAATTAATTTTTTTACTATGTATAAAGTAGGGCTTTCATTTTTATTATTGATTTTTAAACAAAATTTATTTATTTTTTTTTCATATTATTTATTATTGATATTTATATTTTCAATAAATAAATCAATCATTAAAAAATAAAAGAAACGAGATCGAAATTATTTCTTGTAATTTTCTCTTATTCTATATATTTATATATAGATATAAATAAATATTGTGTATAAATAATCGATAAAATTGCCTTTTTACATTGTATTGAAAAAGATGAACAATATTTTGTATTGTAGAGAAATAATTCATAACGCACTTTATTATATATTTTATAAATTGTATACCTGCACAGAGATCGTATATATAATCCATATCGCGTTTTGTAAGATTTGTAATGTATTTTGATAAAATTTATGAACATAGAGACTATATATTTCTATATATCTATTATATATTACTTATGCTGATATGTAAAATATATATTAGCAGCAAGCAAGTACAATGCCATCATGGTATACCTAATATAAATACACGTAATTCTCTTTTTACCCGAATTTTTTTTTACGCGAATTTAAAATACGGCGATTTAAAAAACTTTATTCAATTCGGTTAAAAACGATTTAAAATAACACGAACGTTTTGCTAAGAAAAAACAATTTTTTTTAATTGACACATATACAATTATTTCAAAAAGCAACATTAAACACTAAGAGTTTTCGTTTATTGTGTGTTTATTGTGTGCTAGCACCATATCACCCAAGAAGCATTCGTTTATTCCTCTTTTCCTCTAGTGATACCGCGATGATACCAGAGAGCTGTGGTTTTCAAATTTTTCAATCAGTTCTCAAAGCATTATTTGAATTTATTTTTTTTATTTCCAAATACAAAATGTATTTTTTTATTGATAAAAATATAAAAGTAGAAAATTAATTTTACTTAAATGCAATCAAACGACGAAATTGACATATATTCGGTCTCCGTAGTTGATAAAGCTATCATTGGTTGCCTTTCGCTTATCCATGAAACAGATGCAGCCGCCGACTTACAATCATAACCCGTACATGATCTTCTTTTATCAACATCAGATACCCTATCCGCATCACAATATAACCCACCATTGTCTTTTGTCACGAATTACAATACCGCAAATTATAATTTTGCGTACCGTTCAAATACGGCATTATTCACTTCACAGCAATCCAATGTACCGTGCCAAAATTTGTATTAAATCGGCTGACGTCGTTTACCTATGTCCGACCTTGTACCTATTCATTGCTTACCTTGTAGCCTACCTATTCATTGCTTACCATAAAACCAATACCACCAAATTTGTTGGATGTATCAATGATTTCATTCGCATACTTGTGCATTGATCCGCTCTTCGCTAAAGTTGTTGTTATTAATTTACGTAACAAACCAATTCTTTTTATCAATCCACTATCTTGGTACGTTGATCATAATTTTTCCCATAATTCATTTACCGTTTCTATACCCTATATATGTAGGTAAACGGTTTGCACCACACTTATCACTATTCGCGCCTTAACACGCCTTAATTTTCGGCTTCTTTTTCATATTCTGCATCATCCATCTACATTTACCATGTAATTTTGTAACGCATTCAATTCTAACAAATTTTGAATGGCAAAACACCGTGTGTGATAATTTTCATTGCCTTTTAATTTTTCAGTAGCACACCATTCTGCATTATTTGAAGTCATATTTTGATAAATAATATCTTTATTAGATTATTAAAACTCACCAATTAATTTAATTCAAGTTTTAATTTTTTTTAATCTGGGCCATAACAATAATTTATTTAGAAAATTAATTATGATTCGAAATACTAGTGGTTCCTATTTGCCATGTTTAAACTAAAAAAACATTTCCAAATGATTATATTTTAATAGTTTTACAGGATTGAGATGAGATATATAGCTTGAGATAAGATATATAGCTCTATGATATATCGATAGGAGACAACAAATCACGATGTCCCCAAGTTTAATTTCTTTTCTTTTTTTTTTTAAACATTAATCGCACTGATTAAAATAGTAGAAATTTTTGTCTCTCTTGCTGGTATCATCGTAATCACAGAAGAACAAAGCAAGACAAAAAATGTGCATTTTGGTGTTGTTTATGTGTAAATTTTTTTATATTACTTGCGATAGCTTTGATAGTAGTAACCATTTTTTAATAAACAAATTGCTTTTCCAAATATAAACAACATTTTTTTTTGTGGGAGTGATTCACATTTGCATGTAAGTACAACAAAGGGAAAAGACCAACTTTAGTGCTGGACTTAGTGGCGGATTCTGGAAATTATTACGGAGAATGGAATCTAAACTTTTGTTCGGGACTTAGTCGGTCCTCGTTCCTCTTCGGCCAAGGGAGGGGAAACAAAATTTGGAAAAGCCCAAATTCTCAAAAAGTTTCCGCAAGGAATTTTTTGTTTTAGAACTTGAAATGGTGGTGGGCAACAGTACAAACATTATGTGTTCTGGAAGCAGTCTGCGCTTGATCACGTTTAGCCAGGGTGTGGCAATAAAGTTTGTATGGTAAAACATTTTTTGGTACTCCAAAAATGGAATTCAATGGGGAAGGGGTTACAGGTCATTCCTACAAAACTTTTGTTCAGGACTTAGGTCCTCTCTCCCTCTCTCCAGGGGAAGGGGAAAATTATTTTGTTTTGTTTAAAGGTTGAATTTATTTTGATATTTTTGACCTTCCCTTGCACATAGGGGAGGGAAGACCGAACACTTTAACCATTTCAAGTTCTAAAACAAAAAATTCCCTGCGGAAACTTTTTGAGACTTTGGGCTTTTCCAAATTTTGATTCCCTTCCCCTGGCCGAAAACGAAAGGAGACCGACTAAGTCCCGAACAAAAGTTTAGATTCCATTCCCCGTAACAACTTCCGTAATAATTCCAACACTAAGTCCAGAACAAAAGTTGGTCAGGATAGCTACAAATGTACATACTCAAAATTGAGTTGTGACGTGAGTGTAATTCAGTCCAAAGACATTTTATGAAACAACGGTGCCGAACATCGGTTCACGGAATTTCCATGTTAATGTTTCCACGGAATATCCATGTTAATTTTAGATTGAAATAATCCGTCATTTTTCTGGTGAATGTCGGTGAACATTTTTCAACGGCAGACAAACTGTTATTATGGAGGGTAACAAAAAAAATTGTGTTGCTTGCTTGATAGTGTGAATCACTTCCACATTAATTATAAAATATTTTTTAAATAATTATTTTTTTAAAAAATATGCAAAAACCCGTAACGATATCCCTTAATTGGAAATCGGAAATTTAAACTTTACATATACATATCTCTAAACATATTAATATATAACATATTTATTTATATATATTTATATATATATATTAGGTTGTCGAAAAAGTATTGATAATTTTTATAAATAGATGTCATGATAATTGAATATTTCAAGTAGTACTAATCTGATCAGGTAACACTAACATATGTTCGAAAGATGACATTTCGTAGATAAAAAAAACAATTAAATTTGTTTAGTCATTTAAAAGTTGTAGTGCATTACAGATGAGCGAAATTAGTGAAAAAATTCGATACATTTTACAATTTTACAATTTTATTATGAAAAAGGTGAAAATACAACGCAGGCACATGCACAAATTTATGCAGTTTACGGTGAAGGAACTTTATCTAAATTAACAGCCTATAGATGGTTTGCTCGATTTCGTTCCGGTAATTTTGATGTCAAAGATGCACCTCGTTCTGGTCGACCAATCACTGAAAAAGTCGATGAAATCATATCAAAAATTGAAGAAAATCGACACGTAAGCAGTCATGATATCGCTAAAGAACTAAACATCCATTACCAAACAGTTTTAAACCATTTGACAAGGGCTGGATACAAGAAAAAGCTCGATGTTTGGGTACCACATGAATTAACACAAAACAATTTAATGAACCGAAATTCCATTTGCGAAACGCTGTTTAAAAGGAACGAAATCGAGTCATTTTTAAAGCGAATGATTACAGGTGATGAAAAATGGATCACATACGATAATAATGAAAAAGATCCAAGAAGGGTGAAGCTCCTAAAACAGTAGCATAACCTGGATTAACACCAAGAAAGGTAATGCTGTCTGTTTGGTGGGATTGGAAAGGAATCGTTCATTATGAATTACTAGCACCCGGTCAAACCATTGATTCCGATCTCTATTGTCAACAATTAACAAGATTGAAGCACGAGATTAAAAAAAAACGTCCAGAATTAATCAATCGAAAGGGTGTTGTGTTCCATCATGACAACGCCAGACCACACACATCTTTGATGACTCGGCAGAAACTGAGAGAGTTTGGCTGGGAAGTTTTAATGCATCCACCATATAGCCCGGACCTTGCACCTTCAGATTATCATTTGTTCCGGTCTCTGCAGAACTCCCTTAATGGTTTAAAATTAAATTCCGCAGAGGACTGCAAAATGCACTTGTATCAGTTTTTTAGCCCAGAAAACACAGAAGTTCTACAGTGATGGGATAATGTCTTTTCCAGAAAAATGGCAAAGGGTCATCGATCAAAACGGCGCATATTTGGTTTAATAAAGTTCATTTGAAATATATAAAAAAATCGTTTGAATTTTGTAAAAAAAATTATCAATACTTTTTAGACAACCTAATATATAAAATATTTATAAATCACTGTACTGCATCAGAGTGTTTTATAAAACCCTTTATATTCACCGAGATCAAGTGTATGTGGGTGACATACACTGCAATGAACATGTATGTTATATATTTAAGAAATTATATTTTAATTATGCATTCTATTATATACTTTAATATTTTTACCTTAAAACTTGATTTGTGCAAACAATAACAGGTTGTTGATTTGTATCTTGACTATCACGAACTTGTAGGACGGCATGAACCCATATAAAATCACCTTGTCTTCGTTCCATTTGTATTAAAAGTATACAAGATCGATCTTGTTCAGACTGTGTAACTATAATTTATTTATCGTGTATAGTATAAAATTTAATTATTTATATTTAATATATATAAATTTAATTAGATTATAAATAATTGCTAGAAAAGCTATAAGATAAATTTAGAGATTATATAGAAGTGAAAGATTAACTAAAAAAAACAAAGCTTATACAAATAAATTTAGAGCCAGTACATAAAAAAACATGTTATTTGCGCATATACCTGCGCAATACATGTACAAATAACATTACATTATGTTCATATATGAGGTCAACATTTTTGCTACATAAATGTTATTATTTATTTTACATGCACGTACATATAAAATCTAATTCTTAATTTTCGTAGTGTAAATTTTAAATAAATTAATGTTTTTGTTACAGCAAAGCTTGAAAATAATCGTAGAAGGAATTGATCAAAATAGGTAATAAATAGAATGAAAAAATTTCATATAGAAACTACTAAGCGATTGCGTTAATAAACGACTCTCTAAAGCTGTTCAGAATTGGATAGACTAAAGGATAAACTATTCGGAAAAACATATAATCACCACAATTATTTTGAACTACAATAGATTTTTGTAAAGAAAAGAGAATTTCTGTATAATTGTATGAAAATTACATATAAAAAATATATTCAAGATAAAAAGATATGATAAAAAAAATTTGATAATAACTAGTTGAAAACCTAGAAGAAAACAGATAATTTGTTTTTAAACATTTCTGTTGCAAGATTCCAAAACACAATATTGTATAATATTTTCAAGTTTTTAATGATTTTTTATCAATAAAAGTTCAATTTATTACAAATATTGTAAGGTAAGGGTAAAAAAATATTATTAACAATTACATTTGATTAAGAAAGCTTTTTTTGATGTTGATTAGTGTTGAATAGGGATATTGATATTCTTGTGTTAAGAAGTAAAGAGTTTTGATTGTGAATGCTCCTTTATTTATGCGATCATAATATAAAATATACATAAATACTACCACATTTACACATGTCAATCTTACGTCATAAAAGTAAAAACATTAACCCTTCTGTAATTTTCAAAATAGAAGAAAATTATAATAGAAAAATATCCAAATTTAAAAAAAGAACACACATTTCTTCTAAAAAATCATCTATTTTAACTTTTAGAAACGTTATATGCAAAATGACAGATCTATAGCAGGAGCATAAAATAGAAGAAAAAGCGAAATTCATACCAATATTAAACAAAAGTAACTGCTATTAACGGCCGAAATAAATATATAGGCGTTTATTTTATCTATTAAATTATGGTTATAAACTTGCTTTTACTTACTTAATCTATGTTTATTTTGGGCTTCTCTAGTTGAATCCCAATGTAATAATCGATACCATGAAATACCTTGTATTTCAGTTCTTGAATAACCCAAATGAAATTCACCACTATAAGGTAAAATAAATAGAAAACATAAATATTAATATAATATATATTTGGGATTCTTGACTGTGTATTTTGTACGTCAAATAAAAAAACTCCAGTTGATTCAATGGTATAATTTTTAATACTAATTTACATTTCAGATACTCTAATATTCTTATCAATATATAAAATGTTGTTTTGTACTTGAATATTATTTAAACTAAAAGCTTAAAACTATTATTATTTATTTACCAATGTATGTCATTATAGGGAGATATTATAACAGGCTTTATTATCGCGCCTACCATCGATACATCTTTCTATCTTTTTTTAATCTTCAGTATCTCGGAAGGTCCCAGATACTTAGCATCTAATTTGATGACATGTCCATACTGCATCCGACTTATTCCTACCCTGGCACTCACTGCATGTACAATTGGCTTTTTCTGTTTTTATTATAATTCTTCATATTAACTTGCCGTATTTTCAAAAGAGAACGGTTCACCACATCCACGGATTCCATACTGTTATCAACATTTTCCACACCTTTATATGATAAACGCCAAAATTTATACTATTTTTTAAATAATTTCATCGCATTTTTTTTTGAAGCTTAAAGTGTTTAATTAATTAATTTTTTAAATATGTTTATTAAAAGGAGTATACTTCCTTTCCATTATCCATCAAGAAAAAACGTACACCAGCTTTTATTAATAAATTAGTATTCATCACGTACAAAAACCAAAACCTTGTGGAATCCGTGAATGTGGTGACCCGTGGATCTAACGAACCGCCTCGTTTTCAAAATACTTAAATTGTCTTTCTATCACGAGATATGGTCTATTTGGTTCAAATTCGCCGATTATTTCCCTAGTAATCATTGATAATTTCGTGCTCTTCCGGATTTCCGCCAAAAACCGATAAAAGGCTGGGCAACGTTTTTAATTGATGGATAATGGAAAGGAAGTATAATCCTATTAATAAACGTATTAAAAAAACTAATTAATTAAAGTGATTATGCCAAAAACCGATAAAATCATTTAATTTATAGTATCCATTTTGGCGTCTTCATTGTTAGCAAAATCCCTTGTATGTACCTTGCAACCGTGACAGGCTGTGGCTTGCACAGGGTATCTGCTGTGGGGTACACATATCCCATATAGAATTTTTACTAAGCGCCGAATTGTATACTATTTTTACACAGAGTCCAGACAATTTTTGCATTAACACGTTACAAATTTCTAAGTGCTAAATACTTGATTTCCTCATGTGAGAAACGTCCTTGATGATGATTTTGTATTATTTTTACAACATCATCAATTATGGTTCGTTATGAGTATGAGTAATAAATAATAAGACCTGCGTCTGAATGCATTCTAAAGAAGCCTTTCAGAATGTACACCTTCTATAGACGCGAACATCCATGTGAAAAAATATGTACATCTGAATGCATTCTCGGAGAATCTCATCTTCCCAATAAGTGAATTCTGAATGAATTCTCGGTTAACTAGGTACATATAAACTGTTGATTAATACGTTTTATATAAGAATGTACGATGACTTGGTATGGTGTATTACTTAGTATAGATGGTAGGACAATGTTATTAAACAGTATAAATATTTTGATCAAATATTAATATAATTTATAAACTGTGTATTAATATAAGAATATTTATGTCGGACTATGCGAATAGCGGCAAAATCAAACGAATCGAATTTTACCTATATTCCTATACGTAGTATTTTCTAAAAGAAAATTAAACATAACAAAATTCAATCGATTAGTCAAAGTGTACCAAAACATTGTTCATATTACAGATTACACATTTACTGATATAAATGTTATATGTATATGTATAGGTATACATATAAATTTATCCGTATCGTTTTCCGCAAGGCATTTTTCAATAGAATTATATCTTTAAATACTTTTTCTTTTTTATATACGTATTATTTGAATGAAAAAAAGGGTTTTGCACCGAATAAAAAACAAAACAATAACATAACAAAACCATAAAATTGGTTAATGAACCTTATGGGTAAATTTAAATTGTTGTTTTGGTATATAAGAATATTGCAATATTAAATATGTATTAATATGTATAGATATGATTTGTGTGTAATGTATATACTGATTGATTTCAATTTAAAAATTTGATTTTACTATTTTAATAAAGTGTGCAACCGGAGGTGTTACAATCAATTTATAAATTTAGTGATTGTAGTTCATATGATGATCTTTATATATATATTTGAAATACATTTCGCATATATTTTAGCAACTAAATAATATTATAATTTTGCGAATGGAACACAAAGTAATTTGGTATTTTATTTATAAGTTTTATTAAGCATTAAGTATACGCTGCTACACTGCTGCTACGCTGCTACTTTTATAGGATACTACACTTTTGCATAAACCGGGTGTATTTATAACCAGAGATGAAATGTTAAATGACTTCCTTAATACGAGACAGGCCTAGTTACATTTTCTGGCTATTTCTTATACCTTTCAACTGCCACACATTTGGTTATTCTATCCCTAACTGTTTTTGTTATGTTCCCAAATTACCCATTTTTGAATTCACAAAAATATATCTTCCAGGAGGTTTTTCGTAGATAATTCCTTTAAACCATAAGTTTAAAACCTCCAAATGATGATAAATCGGTTGGTAATAAAATTTTATACCGATTTAAGTATCCGATTTTAATAAATAATTACTTCCCAAATAAATTTATAGAAAGATATACTAAATACGTTAAAAAAATTCAACAAAAACGTAGTTTCAGTAATATTAGATAGTAATATAACCCTACTATTGAATTAAAATTAAATAAACAAATAAAAATGGCAAAAACCAAAATAATTCGGTTAACCATGACGAATCTTTTGATCTGAAACATCTATGCGTATTAAGAGATTAAAAAAATCGATCTGAGCAATCTGAAATTGTAATAAGATACAGCAAACAGATCAATCTAATTAAAACAAGATACAGTTTCAGAGCAAAAAAATCGATCAGATTGATCTGAGCATGAATACGATACACAGCATTAATTTATATACACATACTTATAACGTAGGTGTCAAAAAGTTCGGAGTCTAACCACCAGATGACGAAGTATTCGTATGTTAGTTCAATAGTGCCAACCTTCAAAAGCTATCTGTCAATTTTTCATAACAATTTGATGGTTAGTTAATTTTTATTTTATTTTTTTTTATTAGTGAAAATGAATTCATTGCCTTCCGCGTGTTGATTTACATTAGGTTTTAATGGAAAAAATGCCGTTCAGCCAGAGCAATGACTTTACAAGTGCTATTTGGGCTCTGTTTCATCAACAGCAACCATCAGTAGCAACAGTTGGTTTAGTGATTTCAACCTCCTGTTTGAAAATCTTAAGTGAATTGGTCAACGGTAAATAATTTTTTGTATTTTTATGGATAAATATTCATGCTTTATGGGGTAAAGAGAAAAACGGGTATCTTGCAGTTTATTTTTCCCAAACGCAGCGTTACTTACGTGTTTAAATTTGTATATATGTATAAAAAAATTATTATTCACTTACTTTTTATCAATATGTACAATTTTCATATCCATTGAATGGATTGTTGTGAATACATTTGTAGCTCCTTGAACAACACATTCCCTAGTTTCTGGCATTGCAATTGGTGTACATGTAGCTAAAAATACTGGCTCATTTCGACTACATAAAGGTAAATATGATAAATAATGTCCTTGTACTAAAACCACCTGAATTTATTAATAATAAAAAGAGAACGGATTACAAAACACGAACATGTCGTATAAAAAATGCATTCAAAGTTTATTACGATTAAAAGTAAAAATGTAATCAAAGTAAAAAGATAAAAGAAAATATAAATAAATGACAGATGCCAGATAAGATTTGCTTTTGTTCAATGTGTATGGTATAGTTATATATATAGAATTAAGGCCCTTACAAGTTGGATATGACTTTAATAACATAACGGAAACTTGAACTATTTATTTATAATTAGGCAACCTTTCTAAAACAAATTCATTTTGATAAAAATGCCAACCTAAAATTCTTACAAAATGTAAGGGTCGTGGTTTCGAATCCCTGGTGTAGACATAAACTATGTTTTGTGCTTTCGGTTATTTTCCAATCTGAATTTTAACACAGATGCAAATTTCCTTTGCGGGGCGTAGTTATTATAATTACCGCCACTGTAAAAGCACAAAGGCTGTTGTTGGACCTTTTTTTTAATATTATAAGTATTATTATTATTAACAGAAAAATTAACGGTATATTTGAAATAAAATTCAATAAAAACATAATAGAGGTGAAATTTATTACCAATCAAGTCCTCGAAAAATGTTAATCTATCATTTTGTGCCACACTAATATATTCAAATTCATTCCATTGAATCTCTTTGTCAGTAGAATTCAGTAGTATTAAAAAAAATTAACCAAATCCGGATATGAATTTTTCAGTTTTCTTCCAACTTCCAGATCCAAAATTGCAACCCATTGATTAGAAACCGAACGAAATATCTCTAATAATCCCTTGAATTTGTATGGTAGTAGCTGGATGAACTGAGTTTAGAAAACATTTGATTGAATGTAATTTCTGGCATTTAGTGCCAAATCCATATTAAAAATATCATCCAAATATCTTTAAAACTCTTTGAGATATACGAGTAACATCAAGGTGGGAAAATTTGTAAGGAAGGTTTGAAGTGAAGTGATGGTTTGAAATACCTCCTTTTGAACTTGACCAGTTCTATTGTAAAAAAGCTTGTGTTTAAAATTCAGACAAATCAGTCGAGTGATGTCCGGTAAAAAGTTGAGGTAACTGAGCGAGAGCGAGCGAAAAAGTTCCAATTCACTAAAACAGTGATAACAATGTACTTTACTGAAAGCATGTGTTTAATTGTTGATGATACCTGAAAAAGAAATGTCTATAAACTTACCTTTTGATCTCCAAATCTCATTTGACGCCGTGCATTACGACTAACATTCATACGACATAAAAACATTCGATGTTCACCTTCTAAACTATTATTCAAATGCGATGATTGTGTGCCGGTGGTGGTATGATGTGATGCGCTCGTTTGTTGTGGTACATTTCGTCCAAGTTCAGCCTGAATAGAACCATGATCTTGTTTATCAATTATATCATACACAGAATCACCATGAATGAGGAGATCTTCCTGGGAAATAATTTGATATTCATTTAAAAAGGAATTGCACCTAAGTATGCGTGTGTGTGTCTTTTTATTGTTAATGTGAAATATATGTAAAAGTATATTAATTAAAACAACAAGTATTCATTAAACACAAAGAGTTCATTTTCAAAAAATATATACAAATATGTAACGTAAAAACTTATTTGAGGAATTAGAAAAATAAAACCAAAACATTTATGTGAAAGTCATATGACTTGAGTTCGAGAATTGCTATACATATCACTAGTGTTTGACACCTATTGCCTCAACTATTTTAATAGGGCACGATGTACCATATAGCCGTAGTTTTAAAATTTCCCAATTAGTTCCCAAATAACTTATTTGAAATTTATTTTTATTTGAGTTTTTTTTTGCTTTTTATTTTATTAAACAACAAAAACAAAAGAATGAGAAATGAGAAATGCTTTTAAAAAGCACAAAACCATGTAATAATTGAGCGCAGAGTTAACATCCCATAACACCCCATAAGATGTCATATAGCGCATAATATTTTGACAGCCACAGCGTACCACCCTCTTGCAAAACTAAGCCTTATATAAGGCTTACATGAGCTTTATCAATCAATCATTGATAGCATATGTATACCTCATTTTAACAGTTATCGAGATATAAGAGATAAATTCAATTTTCAATTTAATTGTGTTGGTGATAATTGATTTGCATGTGTTGGTGTTAATTGGTTTACATGTGTTTGTGTACACGCACACACATGCACCAGAGGTAGATGTTTAAATGTTAACACATCAGGACCGCACGGCTTAACCTTCTCGCACCCTAAACCTTCAACTACACCGACTCTATGTTCCCAAATCCAAATATTACAAACGTAGGGTCTAACATAACTGCCATTTAATTCGTTTGGCGATTATTGCCGATAAACCGCATTTTGATCATAAAATACCAGTAGCATACGAGAATTATATACAATTTGTCAAAATGTCTCTACCGTGCAAAAGTATTGTATACTATTAATATTAGCGGTATTAATGTGACTAATAACATAATATTTATAATATAAGCAATTGAATTTAATTAATTTACTTGTATTTAATATTCTTTATGACCTTAATAACTTTAAATTTATAATATATCTGTATGTCTTTATTAATATTAATATTTATATTCTTAAATGTTTATATATTGGGTTGTCGAAAAAGTATTGATAATTTTTATAAATAGATGTCATTATAATTGAATATTTCAAGTAGTACTAATCTGATCAGGTAACACTAACATATGTTCGAAAGATGACATTTCGTAGATAAAAAAAAAAAAAATTAAATTTGTTTAGTCATTTAAAAGTTGTAGTGCATTAAAGATGAGCGAAATTAGTGAAAAAATTCGATACATTTTACAATTTTATTATGAAAAAGGTGAAAATGCAACGCAGGCACATGAACAAATTTGTGTAGTTTACGGTGAAGGAACTTTATCAAAATTAACAGCCTATAGATGGTTTGCTCAATTTCGTTCCGGTAACTTTGATGTCAAAGATGCACCTCGTTCTGGTCGACCAATCACTGAAAAAGTCGATGAAATCATATCAAAAATTAAAGAAAATCGACACGTAAGCAGTCATGATATCGCTAAAGAACTAAACATCCATCACCAAACAGTTTTAAACCATTTGACAAAGGCTGGATACAAGAAAAAGCTCGATATTTGGGTACCACAGGAATTAACACAAAACAATTTAATGAACCGAATTTCCATTTGCGAAACGCTGTTTAAAAGGAACGAAATCGAGTCATTTTTAAAGCGAATGATTACAGGTGATGAAAAATTGATCACATACGATAATAATGTACGAAAAAGATCGTAGTCCATGAAGGGTGAAGCTCCTAAAACAGTAGCAAAACCTGGATTAACACCAAGAAAGGTAATGCTGTCTGTTTGGTGGGATTGGAAAGGAATCGTTCATTATGTATTACTAGCACCCGGTCAAACCATTGATCCGATCTCTATTGTCAACAATTAACAAGATTGAAGCACGAGATTAAAAAAAACGTCCAGAATTAATCAATCGAAAGGCTGTTGTGTTCCATCATGACATCGCCGGACCACACACATCTTTGATGACTCGGCAGAAACTGAGAGAGTTTGGCTGGGAAGTTTTAATGCATCCACCATATAGCCCGGACCTTGCACCTTTAGATTATCATTTATTCCGGTCTCTGCAGAACTCCCTTAATGGTTTAAAATTAAATTCCGCAGAGGACTGCAAAATGCACTTGGATCAGTTTTTTGCCCAGAAAACACAGAAGTTCTACAGTGATGGGATAATGTCTTTTCCAGAAAAATGGCAAAGGGTCATCGATCAAAACGGCGCATATTTGGTTTAATAAAGTTCATTTGAAATATATAAAAAAATCGTTTGCATTTTGTAAAAAAAATTATCAATACTTTTTATCATCAATACTTTTTAGACAACCTAATATTTAAATATAGAATATCAAAAATATATTATTTCAATCATGTTCAATCATTGCAATTTCTATGATGGTTGTTAACGACAGTTATAAAGAGAATTCTCTTACTAAATATTACGTGAATCCGTTAAAGATATCGTTCGATATTATTTATGATATTCAATGCCAAAGCTATTACCAATTTCATGACGTCTTTGACGCATAAATGTAAATATCAATAACTATTTCGTTACCGTTTGTTTTATCGGGTCATTACATTTTGATACATACCTAATTATAAGGAAATATTCCCACAAATTAAGATTTTGTAGAAGGCATACTTTAAATTAAATCATTATGTTATAGCGTTATAGATATGAATAGTTTTAGTTCAAACATTTTTCAATATGTGATGTTAGCTAATACCTATACATAACCGTAGCCCGAGTTTCACCACCTCTAATTAAATTTATTGAATTTATCAACATACTTTGGCTATTCAGCAAAAATATAATTTATAGGTCTGTCAATATGGCTCGATCGCTAATGGACATTGTTATTATAAGTAGAAAATATAGTAAAAAAAACATATCTGAACTGCAAAAAAATTATCAAATCGGTTTGAAAAACTCTTAACTTGAAATAAAAATGGATCCTAATTTGAAAAAAAATAATCTTAAATAGAAATGAAAAAGTCTGCACATGAAATAAAAAAGTCTGCACTTGAAATGAAAAAGTCCGCACTTGAAATGAAAAAGTCCCCACTTGAAGTAAAAATGTCCTAACTGGATCGGAAAAAGCTATATATCTATCTCTTTGATATTTTGTGTTACGATCTAAAAGTGCAAACAACATAGTTTTGTTTTTGTTAAAAATGTCGTGTCATTTATCAGAAAAACGTGATTTGCGGGGAGGTGTTGTTGAGGTGTTGTTATTGTTTCAATGGAAAAATGAGGATCCTAAAATTCGGTCCGAAGCTTATGGTGAACATGCTTTATTTTCATGTAAATCATGTCAGTGTAAAAAGTGGTTTCAACGATTCAAAAGCGGTGATTTTGATCTGAATGGCAAAGAAGGTGGAAAAACACCAAAAAAATTTGATGATGCGGAATTGCAAGCATTATTGGATTAAGACAATGCGCAAACACAACAACAACTAGCAGATTCCTTAAATGTATGTCACCAAACCATTTCCAATCGTTTAAACAAAATGGATAAGAACCAAAAGGAAGGAAAATGGGTACCATACGAATGAACAGAAACAAGCATATAAAAGCGTAAAACCATGTGTAAAATTTTCATTCAAAGATAGCAAAGGAAGTCGTTTTTGCATCGAGTTGTTACTGGTGATGAAAAACCGGATTTATTTTGATAATACTAAACGAACTAAACATTGGACTGATCCAGGCAGTGTGTCGATATAAAAATTTATAAAATCTGGAGAAAAAATCTGGAGATTTGATGAAAAATCAGGAGATAAAAAGATTTTTATCTGATAAAAAATGTATTTGTAAAAATGTAAAAAGTATTGGGTAAGCGATTTCCCCATCACCCATTTTTAATTTAAAAACTTCATTCCAAAATTTTTTAACGATGTGATGAAGTTGACAAATCACTGAAAATTGACGAGAAGTTAATGTTTACTAAATCCCGTCATTCATTATCCAAACGTTTCAAGCGCTCACTATTAGAATTGAGCGAATTCAAAATTCGTCGTTGAAATTAAAACTGTGAAATATTTGATAAAATAATAATTGATAATAATAATAATAATTGAGGCAACTAACCTAACAAATATTTATTTGTTCATTTCGAACAATAAGAATTGTTCAATAAGAAAGAATAATAAAAACTGACAAAGTACCAAAACAAATGACGAAATAATTAATGAAAATGGGACGAAAGCACAAAACCAGGAGAAATCTAAAATCAGGATAAACGACAAAACTTTGTGTCAAAATCTGGATATCTGTAGATTGAAACAAAAATCTGTATTTCTCCTGATTTTTCAGGGAATATCGACACTTGGATCCAGGTTAACCAATAAAATTGACGCTAAAACGCAATATCCATGGAGCGATACTTCTCTGTGTATGGCACCATAATGGCGTGCTATATTATGAGTTGTTGAAACCTAGTCAAACTATTACTAGTGATGTGAAATTTTCAATTGACTACAATTCAATGCAATTTTCAATAATCAACAATTGTAAACAAATGAATGCTAAATGAAATTTTCGAATATTTTCATTTAGCAACTAAACCGTAGCAACTAAACCGTAGCAACTACATTAGCAACTATCAAAATTTTCGTTTGGAATACGGCAAATCTACAAGAAATTCGGATTCGATATAACGAGTATACGAAAAAATTGGATTCGCCCATCACTTCCCAGATCACACGTTGTACCGGTACCAATTATTGTTTGACTACAAACTAAATAAAAAGTTAAAAAAAAATTAATAATTAAATGCAATATTATTGACCAAATGCCAATAAAGTCAAAATTCTATTATGCGGCTCTTTCTAAAGCGGTGGTTGCATGCATAATAACTATATAAACTTTTATCATATTATCCATGTATCTGTATATTTTAATATATGCACAAAATTTATTGAGTTTTTAATATGCCGCGGTATATATAAAACATAACATTTCCATACCATATCTATTGAAAAATCTTATAATTGTTAATATTTTCTATATATGCGTATATATTTCTGGTATTACATAATAAATATACTATAAATATACTGATATTACATATTTAATAGACAAAAAAAATATTAATAGTTAATAACAGTAGCTATTAACTATTACCACTATTACTTAAGATTTCACGCCTCCTGCCAAAAAAAATATATGGACCATTAAAGAAACCAGACTTTTGATTATTTTATTGTATACATTTCTATCTCAATAAATAACTTGAAAATATTTTGGTTGTTGTATACATTTTCATATATATAGATACTAATACTATATAATGTATCAATAGTTACAATATATCTACATAACTTTGCTGGTCATCATATTTATTAAGATGCATATAAAAAAAAACCTATCTTTTTGTTTAGATATAGATAGTTTAAATATGTGTATAGATTAAATATATACCGATATATAACAGTTGCCCGTCGGTCATAATCATACAGATTTGTGGTATTGGATACAATTTTAATTTTCTGTTTAATATATTTTTTTACGTACGTTACTACAGCAGAATCAGTTTAGAGACGGTAAAATCTCGGAATCTATTGCCGTAAACACTTAATCATATTTATAAAATTGCATTTTGGTTATCGTTCATTAACGCAAGGTTTCACATTTTTAATACCTACAATTTTTAGCAAAGTAACAATATTTGTATACATTAATCTTTACTTTATTCGAGAAACTTAAACGGAACTCGAAGCCAAACGGAACTCGAAGCCAAACGGAACTCGAACCCAGATGGGGTTCGGATTTATACATTTCTATTTTTACCTGAATCGTCAATCATTTGACGTTTATTATCTGATAATTAATATTAAAAAGGGTAAATTTTATACAGGGTAAAACTACACATGTGCCGCCTACTGCTCCCCTTACTGACAAACCCCTTCTCGTAACGTTATGAGGATATTGATACAGATTTGTGGTATTGGATAAAATTTTAATTTTCTGTTTAATATATTTTTTTACGTACGTTACTACAGCAGAATCAGTTTAGCGACGGTAAAACCTCGGAATCTATTGCCGTAAACACTTAATCATATTTATAAAATTGCATTTTGGTTATCGTTCATTAACGCAAGGTTTCACATTTTTAATACCTACAATTTTTAGCAAAGTAACAATATTTGTATACATTAATCTTTACTTTATTCGAGAAACTTAAACGGAACTCGAAGCCAAACGGAACTCGAACCCAGATGGGGTTCGGATTTATACATTTCTATTTTTACCTGAATCGTCAATTATTTGACGTTTATTATCTGATAATTAATATTAAAAAGGGTAAATTTTATACAGGGTAAAACTACACATGTGCCGCCTACTGCTCCCCTTACTGTCAAACCCCTTCTCGTAACGTTATGAGTGGTAAAAATTCATAAGTTTGTGAGAAAAACAAACATATTGAAAAAAAACGCTAAAGAGATTGCTAAAGAATTAGGGAGCATTATTTCTACAACCATGGATAACCTCAAAACATAACGGTCCTCGAAATATTGAACGGAATAAATTTTTTTTATTTGACAAAAAATTGAATAATTTTATCATAAGATAATATCAATAGTATACCGGGAGGAAGTGGGCGTTAAAATCTTTTCTGTGAAAATAAAACATAAATTTTGAATGGGAAAGTAAAAACTGTTTTATTCAAAGTATTGGACACTGCTTTCTACGCACTTTGACCGGCAATTTATGGATACCACGCGTGTAGTCCGACACCCAATTTTCGAATTCGTCATTGGAATCGAAGTGGAGGTTGTAGGAGCTCGATGTACATCAAACCCTTCTGGTCCCACCAGCCACACAGCATTGTCTTCTTGCCGAATCGATCATACATTGCAGTCAATTTTACTAGTTGTTCTGCATTAACCCATGATTTTTTCCGTTTAGGATTCTTAAAATAAATCCATTTTTCATCGCCATTATCAATTCGATGCAAAACTGATTTTCTTTTGTGTCTTTGAATCGAAATTTCACAAGTGTTTTTCGATTTTCCATCTGTCTTTCATTCAATTTCATTCCGCTAGTTAAACGGTCAGAAATTGTTTGTTGTCAACATTTAACATTTCTGTCATTTGTTTTTTATTCAAAGTGTCATCTTCATCCAATATTGATTGCAATTCGGCGTCTTCATACTATTTTTGGTGGTCTTCAACGTTCTTTATTTCTCACATCAAAATCATGATCTCTGAACCGTTGAAATCATCTTTTGCATGTTGCTTCTGATAGAGCATGTTCACCATATGTCTCGAGTCTCGAGTTTCGACAAAAGTTACATGCAAGTTTTCTTTTAATCAAAACAAAAAATTAATTGTTAGTAAATCTTCATTATTTGGTATAATGTTCGACATTTTTAACAGGATTTAAATATGGTGCATGATGTTGTATTTACAATGACTTGAGGTATATTCAGGGCCGCCACTACATACAAGATATTGGTGCGAACGAACCAGACGCCGTTATCTAGGGGCACTGAAAACGAGTAGATATTTAAAATAATATAATATTCAGCTTCTACATAAAATTATTGAAACAGAAACCTACGGCCAGAGTATTTATAAAGACAGAAACTATCAGAGATATTGATTGAAAAACGAACTTATCAATTAAACTGCATGTACCGAAAAAGTTGAATCTTTTCTTTAATATATTTTAAGTAATAAAATTAACAATAAGTCAGCTCAGGTAAATATTTGATTCAAACGAATTTACAAATGGGCTAACAAATGGGTATTTAATTGTCTTAAAACATTTAACCATTTACGAATCATGTTTTAAGACGCTATATTTTATTATTTGAGCCAGGAGCATACATGGGCTAAAACGGGCCGGCGTATATTCAATATGTTTGACAGATGTCATAGCAACCAAACAAAAAAAAATGAATCGTCGTTCACAACAAATGTTCCATATTGAGACATTTGTAACTTTAACCCACTCACTTCAAAGTGGTATACCTCATATTTTAATTCATATTTCGAAAATAATGAGGTTTGCGTAAAAGTAACTTGGGTTTATTTTCATCTGCTCATTCAAAATAAAATACAAAAAGTACCTCTGCCTATTAACAAATTTATTCTGCACCAGATTGTGTTTTAAGGCCAATAAAGGTAATAAAAATATTTCTCCTTGCCTACTTAACAGCGTTTGTGTCTAGCTATTTTTTACAAAATGTTTCATTTTTACACGTGTTGTGTTTTAGTAGAAAACCACGTATAAGAAAATATTTATATATATTGTCTTATAAATGGAAACAGTTCCTTGTTCTTGTAGCATATCTACCATAGTAATGTGTTAAATTGAATATATATTATATACTAAAAAAAAATTTTTAAAAAGAATAATATATATTACCTACCATTGAATGCCCTAAATACTCGGCAGCGTTATCCGATATGTATAGCAGTTTTCCGTTTTGTGTTAGCATCATTAAAAATCCGGATAATGCCTGCGTAAAACGTGAAATAATAAAAACCATTTAAATAAATCTTGTTTCGCTTTCTCACAATTGTGTTAAACATTTATGTTTAAATCAAACATGTTAGAAAATAATCCAAATTCAAAACCAAAAACATAAGGCATAATGAATTATCAAATGATTTGAATGCGTTATATTATTACATAACCAATAAGAATGTAGAATAAAATATACAAATAAAATAAAAACAAATAGAACGAAAACATTTAATTGCGTTGCTTTGTTGATAAAGAAATAGTTCAGCTTTACATCCAAAATGTTATGTTATCAATGTTTTATATGTCTATGTCGGCATAGAGACATATCCAACTTGTATGCGCCTTTACTTAAAATACTAAAATATTTTAAAACATTTTCAAATAACTTTTATATATTTACTAATTTTTATTATATAAATTAAATTGCATACAATACCTGTAAATATCATGTAAACATATAAGTATTTAAATAATATTTCAAATATAATAAGTGTAAGAAAGGTATATTATTTATTTTCTTTAAAGAGGAACACATAATATACTGTTTTTTTATACCAATTTTAAAATTAATTGAAGTAAAAAAATGTAATTATTGGCTTAATTTATATGTATATAATCTTTTAATTACATTATCCTTAATAATATTCGGTCATCGCAATTAAAGAAGTTATAATTATGATATAGGGCAAATTTATTTTGTAATAAGCACAGTATAAGTTTGTTTTATCACATACCACGCGAGAAGTATAGAGTTATGTTTACGAATAAAAATATTGTTATGTAACCATACCAAAACCAACAATAGAGATCAGCCATGAAGCTGAATTTTTTTTAATATATACAAACGCTCATATATGGACAGAAATTTATAACCATATTATAAAAATACATGAAAAAGATACAAAATGAGTGATTTTCTTGTTTGTTCTGTTTTTTTCTTTTAATTAATGAAAACTTAATTTTTTTTTTAATTTATATATTTTAATTACATAATTGATGGTATTCTAACATATTTTAATTACCATCACTCCAATTTGATATTAAAAACCATAGTTTATCGTACACACATTAAAAAAATAATAAAAACATTCAATTTAGTGGCATGTTGTCATTTGAACGGATGAGAAACATTCACTCTCTGGTTTTTAAAAGTGATGAGGATTTTTATCAGATTCTGGGTCGATAATAATCGTTTTTGCATTGTGATTTATGTAATCTGCATTCGGAAATCGGTTTTTACAAACCGTTGAATGGTTAGAAATTGACCGATATCACGATGAAATTTAAACTTAGCCACTTTATCATAAGATCTTAATTCTTTTGAAAGGAAAACGTGAGAACTATTAAATTAATTTAAAGAACCAACCATTTTCCAATATGTATTAAAAAATGCTGCATCTTGCCGGCAATCCAAAAGAAAATACTGACTATGACAAATATCACCAAATATCAAATATCAAAAATTGCACTTTACTTGCAATATAATATTGTTTTAGTTTTTTTGTTATTATTCGTAGGAAAAAAGAAATAATATTATAAAAAGCATTAATTAATTACAGAAAATTTAAAGGCAAACACCTTTTTAGAAGATAAACAAACACTTTATTTTCATTCGAATTTTTCTTTATTACTTTTATTCACTATGATTTTCACTATTTCGCATGAATTTTAATTATCAAATGAAATAATATTAATTGTTTTAATAATGCTTAGTAGCACATAAATATTTTAATTAATAAACAATATTAAATACAATAAAAATAATTAAAAATTTACCAAATAAAACAATAATAAATCAAGGCATTCATATAAATACATGGGAAAGACTAAAAATAATGCCATTTAAAAAAAGAGAATCCCTATACCAGCTTTTTATGTATTTATGGCTTTCTCTATTGTTGGTTTTGAACCATACTAACTGAGTAGCTGACTCTGCTAACTCTGGTTGGAATTATGTTAGTCGATAGGCGATTATCGCCTTAAACGGTTGATGGACTACGACAGGGTGACTTTATCGACACTGCTTTTTAATATACCGCTAAAGAAGTAGAGGCGTAGAGGCGTAAATATTGATAAAAATGGAACGATTTTTTATATATCAGGTCAATTATTGGCGTATGCGGATGATATAGACATAATGGTTCGAAATATTATGACTGTTAAAGATGTGTTTGAAGCGTTCGAACCAGAAAGCTGTAGAACTAGGTCTCAAAGTGAATGAAGATAATACAAATTATATGGTGGCAACTAATACATCAGGAATTCGAGGTCAAACGGTTAATATTAGAGAACATAATTTTGAAATTGAAATAACTTCTAAATTGTAAATCTTACGTAATTTGGGATTGTTGGTAAATGGGGAAAATTACATTGAAGATGAAGGTCGCCGCGGAATAGCAGTTCGAAATAGGCGCGACTAGGTGCTAAAATCAATTCCTATCGAATACATTACAACGAGATCTAAAGTACAACGAGATTTAAAATAGGCTGTTTAAAACGTTAGTATGTCCAATATTAACGTATGAATGAATGGATCGGACGAATGGACACACACACAGGCCCAAGAGCAATTACTACGGCTTTTTGACCGAAGGATACTTCGTGGCAGATTTGGTCCCGTCAAAAAACAAAATGTTTGGATGCGATTTTGAAATGAATGTATTGTACGGTGAACGAATTGTCAAAACAACTAAAATCAATATACTGGAGATGGCTTGGTCACGTAACACGAGTGTAGGATGATCATGTGTCAAAACACTGTTGAATAGTAATCCAGATGGAATAAAAAGCTCCGGAAGACCTGAAACTAGTAGATGGCTGGCTGCAGTAAACGGTGATTTGAAGATTCTTAAAATTCAAGATTGGAAGACGTTAGCTGCAAATAAGCTCCTTTGGAGAAGCGTGTTGGGGCAGGCTAAAGCCTGACCTGGGTTGTAACGCCATGCAGTAAGTAAGTAAGTATAAGCAAACTTTTGTTCAGTAATTAGGCGCCCCAACTTTCCCTCGGTTACGGAAGGGGAGCAAAAATTTGGAAAATGCTAAAATTACAAAAATTAAGTATATGTTCAAAAATAATTTTTTTTACAGAATGGTTGTTTTTGAGTAACAATGGAGTTAATACTTCCCGTATTTCTTCTATGACAATACCTGAGAGTTGGTACGTCAACCAATAATATCAGATCTAATAATAATCTGAAACACCAAAAAGTAAGCAAAATTGTAACCTCATTTTTTCCCCATTTTTCCCATACAAATGTTGACCTCTTCCCCTGGCCAAACGAGGAAGAAGTCTCCGTTTAGTTTAGAATAAAAACTGATCCGATCCTCTACGTTTGTGCAGATATATATTGATTTATATTTCTTATTGATTATGATAATATAGCAAATATAAATATAAACGCATTTTGAATATTCATTTGATTCGTTATCCCTTAATTATATCGAAAGGTTTTTCCATTCGATTGTTTTCTAACATGTTTGATTTAAACATTTATGTAAGCTATACATTTATTTAAATTGTATAGAATAATGATTAATGCATGAAACAAATGGAGATATATTGGGACCTTGCATTGATAATGTCGATTTAGATAACGTATGACGTACTTAGCCTTGTGTGCATCGGATCACACCGCGCCCATATTCTTTTTTTTGTCTGTCATTACTCTATAAATTTCAGTATATGTCATTTCATTGAAGTGTAAACAACAAAGCTTTTTTTTTTGCTACGAATGTGTCGAAACACATTCCTAAAATGCCGAGTAAAATACCGTCATCCGATAAATGATCGAGTATCGAACTTTTCGAAGTTATAAAATCTTGCCACTGGTAGTGTATTCATTTAATCGTGTAAGTACCAACAACATATTCAAGCAGTAATGTATAGGTATAGATTGTTTGTAAACCAGAATATATAAGAAAACCAGAAAATCGTCGTAATTGATATAAAGATTATTTCCATATAGTTTTATCGCATTATAATAATGTATATATACGAATAAATGTATACATTTATATCTAATATTTGTATGCATTCAAAGAGTTTGTATAAATCTATGGATATTGTATATCTATAAATTATAATATACATGTTTTGTTATTTTATTATTTTACATACTATATATAAACTATATATTTTATGACCTAGTTTACACGCTTTCAAACCTAAAATAAAAAAACCATAAGATCTTTTTTAGAGACAAAATATACATATACTACTATACTATACTATTATAAACAAACTAACAAACTTATAATCTCATGTTAAAGGCACTTACATGCGAGTTGGAAATGCCTCTCTGACTATATGTCTATGTATATCTCCATTTCTTTTAATTCATTATATTATCAACACCACTTAAAAAATCTTGTATTGATTTCTCACAATTATTTTAAACATAAATGTTTTAATCGAACTTGGTAGAAAATTATCGAATATCAAAAACCGTAGACAGAAGGGATATCGGATTATCAAAATGAATAATTATAGATGCATTTATATTTAAATATGTTATAGTATCAGAACTATGGACTAGGGAATAGGATAGTTTGGGGATGGTTTAGACGATTTTTTTTCAAATGCTCTCTAAGGCACATTTTTTTTATTGTTTTAGGAAACTACCTTAAAATGATTCACCAATTATTTATCGTTAATTTTGCAAATTTTTTATTGGTTTACTTCCTTTTTTTATTGCGATATAGAGATTTTAAAAAAGTACTGCATTTGTCCGAAGGACCCCATGCCGGCGGGTTTCTGATTTCAAAATTGGTATTTTTTTGTTTTTTGTTAGGTGTTTAATTTTTGATCGTATTTATTTAATATTAAAACCAATATTTATATAAGTATATATATATTTATATGATTATTCTTATGTTCGTTATCTCGATCTATAGATTTAGCAAATTATATTTAAATTTAAAATTAATCTGAAAGATAAAGAGCGCTTTTTAGATATTTCCGATCAATATTTGTCAACTGTTTTTTTTTTGTCATGTTGGCATTTTGTTTTACTGTCTTGTTTGAACTTGTAAGTCCCCTCAGGTCACCAGTATGTGCTTCCTGTTACAAATGTTTGTCTCGTGGCGCCTTTTATTTCATATTCTTTTACTTTATTTTATCTATTGTTAAAACTTAGAGTATAGTCTTCGCGTATTAGTTCATACGCATCTACTGCGTTTTCTATCTTGTAACTGCAAATATATGTTTCGAGTGCACCAGTTTTGGGTAACTTTGTTTGCTCCGTGTTAGATTTGATTGCTACCATGATAGACGGCTTTGATATTGTGGTATTTGGATGTTAAAATGCGCGTTTTGGGTGCGGAAACTGTTTTTTTTTTGTATGTATAATGAATATAATTTTTATTCAATCTACATTTTTATAAAAAGCGCAATGATGCGCATCTCCTGGAGATGAAAAAATTTACATATACCGCCCCTTTATTGCTTTTGGTATCCAATGGCTATCCCAAAATTCCATGCAAATATTTTCAATATTTATTAAGATGTTTCAGAACAAACAAGAAAATCGGAAATTTTTTGAGGAATGGGTTAAAGTTAAACTTGTATGCCCTATGTTCAAAACCTAAGCAAATCAAACATAAACGTATATTTTATATTACAGCGAAATCGGTCGTGAAGTTTCTGAGAAAAATTAGAAACAACAACAACTATACGTTTACAAATTTCTTAAAATCAATTATAAACGAATTATATTAAAAATATAATAAATTACTTGACCGTCATTTTGCCAATTTGTGTTTTTATATCAATTTGGATTTTTAAAAGGTATGTCTGATTCATACGCAGTTTTATTGATGCACACAGTGTCAGAAATCAGAATTAATAATGAATATAAAAAAAAATGTTTTTTCGCTTTACAACCAACAATCTTGTTTTAGCGTCCAACAACTTTTCTGTTCTGTTCTGTTGTTAGTTTTTAAATTTGTGGTTTTTAAGGTGTCGGGAATTAGCCGTACGACCAACCGCAAAGGGAAAAAAATAACCTAAGACACAAAACATATTTTATGTCTTCAGTAGGATGCAAACCCGTACGAGCCTAAAATTTCGTTAGAATTTTAGGTTGGCATTTTTATCATTTACACTACAGAGCCACTTATAGAAGTCAGAGATATTCGAAATTTCTATAGGAAATTTAAAGCTCAAGAACAAATCTAAATTATGGCATACTCAATTGATTTGTATGAATTACTCTTATATCACTGTCCGATGTTTAAGATGTAAATGCATTCTGATGTAAACGAATATACTACCGAAACAAGCGTGCGATGTTTTTTTATTTCTTTTCGGTTTCGAAGGTAAATAGAAATGATTCTATTTTTCATTCGTTTTTTTACATTTGTGTTGATGCATTTAGTATAATTTCTGTATTTTTTTTATGTGAGTGTGTAATAGAAAAATAAACAAATTAAATAAAAATATAAAATTGCCGACAGTTTATTTTGTAAAATTATTTTGTAAGTTATTTATTATTATTATTTATTTATTAATTTATATGTTATCGTGATTATTGTATTAATTTTTTAGGAACCTTATAAACAAAAAAAGTTAGCGATTGAAATCGGCATCAAAATCAATGGTAAAAATCAGTAGTAACTACGTTAATTATTATTTATAAATATTTTCTTTTTAATTTGTTTTACATGAAGGCGAGCCATATGGATAAAGAAACAATCAATGTTGAGGTTTTAATAAGTCTCATAGAAGGAAATAAATGCCTATATGATAAGCATAATACAAATTATGCAAATAAAACAATTAAAGAACGGGTGTGGAAAGATATTGAAACAGAGCTTTCAGTTGAAGGTAATTAATTTTGAAATATGTTATACTGCACACTATTTAAAAACAACAAATAATATTGTTTATATTTTTTAGCTGGAATTTAAAAAAAAAATGGACGTATTTACGGGATAGATTCCAAAAACAATTAAAAACTTTAAACCAACCTTCCGGCAGTGCGGCTTGCCAAGAACCCGTGTGGGAGTATTTTGAGGCCTTACGATTTTTAAAACCCCATGTTAAAAGCAACATGTAAGTATATGAAGGCAAACATTTTCTTTTGAATTTGATTGCTGTGCGCGGATTTTGGTGGTGTTGAGTATATAGTTTTAGGGTTTACATACTCAACACAACCAAAAAAAATATTAGATACATTACAAATAACAATAGCTGGTAATATTTCAAAGTAAAGTTTCAATTATTGTTTTTGGGTAGACATACAACAGACAACCACAGTCCTAATTTTTGGTCGTATATAGAATATAATAGCGACAACAGTGATGATTCTAATTTGATTACTACTCCATCAAAAAAACCCAAACCAGGAACAGCATCTGTGATAAAAAGAATTGATGACACAATTTCAAAAATAACGAAAAGCCAAAATATCATAGCAATGATGAAATATTTGGATGAAAGAACAAAGGAAAATGTTAAATTTGAAATACTGAATTTGTTGGTTGTAGCTAAAACCAAAATGTAAATTTAATTTTTTTATTTTATTACATTTTTAGATATTTTTTATTTTAGTTTTAAAAAGAATTGATGACAAATTAAAAAACAAAAAATGAAGTGATATTTATGTTAATTAGATTAAAAAAAATTGAATTAATATGTGCATATTATTTAATGCATTACAAATGATAAATTTAAATTTGATTTTTTTTTATTTTATTTTTAAAAACTGTTTTTTATATAAAAAATGTATATACAAAAAATGAACTGATATTATAACAATGAACTGATATTTAAAACTATTTATATTTATAAGTGTTACGTTAAATAAAAAAAACACTTCAAGTGATATAATAATTTATTTTAAAATTTTATCCTAGCATCGCCCACTGAAAAGGTACAGCACCTTCATTATTTACGTACGAAACCATCTTATCACTTGCCTCTATTGCGTTTTTAGCATTTCTATTTGGTGTAACCAACTCAAGTGAACTTAATGGTTCATGCACATATTGCCTCCATTGTCCGAACTCTACTTCATGTGCCTCATTTTCCACATCTACGTAACCTGCTGGACAGTAATCCGCTGTTGTTTTTGAAGTCATCATAAAATTATGAAGAACTATACATGCACCTACTATATATTGGGCATTTGTCGGTTGTACTGGCAAAACCGTTTGTAATATTCGCCAACGTGATACCATTATTCCAAAGGTATTCTCTATGGTTCGACGAGCACGTGATATTCTGTGTTGATTTGATTGTTCATAAATAAATTATTGAACTTTAATTATATTTCGTACTATGAATACAAAAACGGAAACGCATACCTATAATTGTAAATGATTCGATCTTTGCTTAAATTTTTTCCACTTATAGGTCTCAATAAATTTAATTTTAGGGGGAATGCTGCATCTGCTACAAAATAGTGATTGAACATTATCTGCGAATTTTGCAAAAACTTTAGTTCGAGTAATTTTAAGGCATTGTTTAAAATTGCTCTCCTAAATTCACTATTTTGAAATGTTGCTAAACAAGAAATTAAATAAACAAGAAAATTATTATATACTTAAAATTGCTTATTGTTAGTATAATTTACTTGAATCATGTTGAGAACCGAATCCGCCAAAATCAACATACGTAAAATTATATTTGGCATCACATGCTGCCATCAACGCAATGCTGTATGTTTTTTTATAATTGAAATATTGAGACCCAGAATTTGGAAGACGCTTTATATTGACGTGCTTTCCGTCGATTGCACCAATGCAGTTCGGCAGATTCCACAAATTCTCAAAATCCACAGCAATTCTATTAAAATCTTCTATTGACGGTTCATATATATATATCGGCCCCACATTGATCCAAATAATTTTGCACACGGTGTTTATTATATCAATGACGGTTGAATTACCTAAATGCCAAGATGATGCCAAGTATTTCATTGGTGCTCCTTGTGCTAAATATCTATAAGTAATTATAATATGATGGGATTCATATTATTATATAAATATTAATTACGAAATAATGTAATTTTGTTTACATCAGTGTTAATGCTAGCCGTTCCTCTGGTAGAACAGGATAACGATGCTTTTTTGGGTCCTTATTCACATGTGGTGCTAACAAACTTAAAAAATAATGGAAGGAATCCACGTTCATCCTGGTCATAGTAAAAAATTGGCAACTGTCATTTAGTTTATCCTGCAAAAAAGTCGTTACGTAGTAACCTGTGGTTCTGCCCATTGCATGATTTGGGCGCATATAGCAGGTTCGGTTTCTTCGATTGATACTTTTTAAATTGTTCGATACATCCAGCAGCTGTAATTGCAATTTCAAAAAGTTCAATTGCTCAATCAAATATTTATCGTAACTAATCATTATTAATATTTAATCGCACTTCACTCACTATTCACTATTCAATTATTATTATTCAGTATTATCCACTACCTTGATATGATGATATGTGAAATTAATGTTTATATATAAAATTTGTGCACTGAATTATTTATCTGAATCTTGTTTTAATTATTTTGTTTTTATTTGTTTATTTCTTCATTAACACATACCCATATGAATATATTTACTAACAAATCAATTCAAGAAAATCTTATTATCTGAACTATTTAAAAAAAAAATGAGGTTAAATCAAAAAAACTATTTAAAAAAAATGAGGTTAAACCAAAAAAAACATTCCGTCGTTTTTGACAGTATGTTTTCATGCTTTCGATGCTTTCGTTTTCGTTTCGTCGTTTTCGACAGTATGTTCGATACTTATAATGGGTTAAAGAAATTCTATCATTTTGAAGTCAATTCAAATGAACAAAAAATAAATTAAATTACAAACAAACTTCTTAAATTTGTAATAAAATGCGAATTAATAATAAAAATTGTTTTATGTTATTTTCATATATTAATAATTCGATGTGTATTTTTTCGCACCATGTAAATCAAGTATACATATATGAATTTATTGTACGTACATATATAAAACACAAAATTAAATTAACTATCTTATATATACAAATACAAATTCAAAGATTTTGATATATTGCAGTATCAAAATGTATCTTTATATATCTGCATATGTCCTAATATTGATCCAATTTAATCTGACGCAAGAGTACTTTCGTTCTCACGCATTAAATAAATACATTTTTGTATGCTGATATTATATAGAGTTAGGTTTGCATATATATTTAAATATGTATCTGTATATATTTATACAAATGTAATGTTGAAAGATCACTATATTTATATATATCAGCTCATAAATGTGAACGTAAGAAAACTAAAGAACATATTAAATGCAGATCACGTACAATTTAAGAAGATGTTTTCTGTTTTCTTTTCATATAAAAATATATTATTACAAATATTCTTTTTATTTCTTTGTTTTTGTATATGTATATAATTTATATATAATAATATGCATATACAATATTCGATCTAATCTTTTAAATAATGTGTTACTTCAAATTATTTCCTCTTTGTTTTGTGTGTGTATTTATTATCTATATACGTTTATACTTTTTGTAATATGCAAATTTTTATTACAATATATTTCGTTCTTTTTTGTTTTTTTTTTGTATTTACTTAATGGTTTAATTCAAAACAATTTCTTGATTTATTTTATTTGCATATGGTTTTTTGTGTATTTATTTATTTATTTTAGCAGTGGCGGCGGTGCGAAAGTTTGGCCATGACACAAATGATAGATTAATAAGAAATATATAATATATATTCTATACATGCGTAACAATTAATTAAAAATACCTTCATTTTGAAATTGTTCAAAAATTAATTTTTTATAAGTGTGAGTGATTATTTTGGTACTGGTAATAGGCACCTTGAATAATGCGCTAGCTAGACGGCGCCAAAAATGTGATGATTGACAGCTATGTGGATGTATCACCTTAAACAGTGCGGATAGTTCAATATCTATCGGGTTTCAATGCCATTACCAAGAAAAAGAAGCCCAGGCTGCAAATTTAAAGCAAATTGATTAGAAACAGAACGCGATATCTCAATTAATCCATAGGATGTGTATAGGACGGGTGGAAGCAGTTACATAACAAATAATTGCCAATCAGTAATTTTTGAATTTCGTTACCAAATCCAATTTCAAGCATTTAAATACATTTGTTAAACATTCATTTAGTAGTACCATAACCAAAAAAGTCGGAAGATTTGCAAGGGAGGCGGTAGAAGGGAACGGGTGACAAATTCTATTTTCGATCTTAATTAGCTCACGAAGGAAAAATGTGTATGCTGAAAATTTCGGTCAAATCCGTCAAGTAGTTCCAGAGAAAAGTGAAGACTGCCGAACAACCCAACAAGCGAGAAACGATATTTTTACCCCCTATTATCAGCCCCTAAAACATAATGTCTGAAAATTGAATTTGATTCAATTTAATCCGCGATTGACATTTGGGAAGTGTTACTTGTTAGTGAAATTTTTTTAATGGAAATTGGTAAAGGGATGTTATTTTTTTTACCACTAATAGGAAGACATCGAAGAATTGCATTTAGATGCACAATCAACAGGATTATACGAACTGGAAGAAGTACAAATTCAAAAATATGAAAATGAATTATTTAATATTATATTTATAGTACTATTGGTTAAATTAATACTTTTTAAATAATCAATTTAAATTAATTACTTAACTATATAGGTTGAAATTGATTAGACAACTGGAAAAGAAACGAATCTACCATATTAAAACTCTTGTTATTTGTGGTTTATTATTTGAGGAAAGGTTCTCTGCAGATTTAATGTTGTATATGGCATAGCGAATTTATTAAATTCGATCATCCTGCACGGTACGCACGGACAATACAGAAAAAATAAGAGAAAGACATCAATATTCTCTGTATCATATATACTATAAGATAAGTTTAAAGATAACATTTCCCCAAATAACTACCTCAAAATCAATTATGAATTGTATGTCATTTTTAACAATTTTTGCGTATAATTTTGTTATTTTGGAAATAAAAAAGTCAAGTACTATAAAGTTTTATTTATTGTGAAATTCAACATTAATTTAAAGGGCACAATATATTATAAAAGGGAACCAATTGTTAAAAAGGATAGAAAAATAAAAAATATAACGAAAAAATACGTGGTGCAAATTAATTCTGTTGAAGTGGAAAAATTAAAGGAAACCGTTATTTTAGATTTAACCCTAGGATGCATAACCAAAACCTAATAACTGCACATTTGCATAAACCGGACTTTTCATAGATAATCACTTTAAACCATAAGTTTGTAACATCCGAATGATGATAAATCGATTGGTAATCAAATTGAACACCGATTTAATTATCTGGACATAATTGGACTTCGTCTGGTTCCTCGGGAATAATGAGCATTTTGTTAAAACAATAATCAAAATCCATTTTTTAAATATCAAAACAAAAAAGGTAAATGCAAATTGACCATTAAAATGTTCTATATTTTTACTTAATCGTGATCGTGAATAACTTCTAAACTATTAGAGATAGCGTATCGCAATTAAACAACGAAAGCTAATTAAGGTAGTAAAATTTTAAGCACGTTGGACATAAAGTTATACAGGGTGTCTTTTCGAGATATGATACCTCAAACTGTATAGACCAAAAATTAAGATTTATATTCTAATGCGTTTCTTTAAATATCTCGAGAACCATCTTCATAAATTTAATTTAATGGTAATTAAATGCTATGACGTATTGCAGTCAGAAATTTGGATACCCTGTATAATATAAATCATTTTTAACCATAGGTATAATAATACCCAGAAAATGTCACCAATGAACATAGACAGAAATAAAAAAAATAATTTTTAACACTACTTTTAAAATCAAGTGGGTATTAAAGTATGCTTTCTAGCGTTAATAACAGTGTCCATCCATAAAAAATCCGACAGAATTCATTAACATTTTTTCCATTTTCTAATATAAAGCGTAACTTAAACCACTCGAACTTAAAATGTGTAAAGCGTATGCCAAACTTGGATTTAAGCTCAAGGTGTAGATAAAACTTATACTCGAAAAAAACCAAAAATATGATAAGCTTGACTTCAATCTAAATATAAAAAAGTTTAAGCTCGCACTGAAAAATCTTGAAAATGTTATAAGATACGTTCGGATATCTTATTCAGATTTTATTATTCACATAGTATATCATAGTAATATTACTTCGCGAGCTTATAGTATTTTAAATATACATCGCACACATATATATCTAAATCTCTAATACGAATATGCTTAATATAAATATTTTAAATTAATAATATTATTATCATTTTTAAATATCATCACTTATTGTTAAATAGTAAACCGTATTATATATAACCGTTTTAGCCTTATATGGATATTACTATTGTTTTTTTATAAAATTTATGAGAAACATTGGCGAATTGTTTTTTTTTTATAAAATTACCAATTTAGTCAGTTAATGTCACACTATTCCATATATTATGAATTATTATGCATATGATTATTAATGAATAATATTATTTTTTTTAATTATGTATATTTTAAATAAAATAAAATGTATTTTAAATCGCTCCTTACTATAATGAATGCCAATTAATATATATGTATGTATAGAAATAATAAAAAAATAGGTATGTCGACCGTAGCCTACCTCAACCGTATATATGATGCCATTTCTTTATGTGGCATATTATTATTAATATATATTTATAATTTATATATTGAAATAACATAATTATATGTAAAAATAGTAGTAGTATAAAGATATAGAATGATTTTTAAGAGCATTTTTCAGACAAATCAGCGATCGCATCATCGATACGCACAGTTGAGGATGTTTTAGTAAATTTTGTGTCCAGATGGAAATTAATTTTATTCTTTTATAAGTTGTTAAATTATGTTTATATGCAATGCGGTCGAACATCCTACATTATTTATTGTTAATTTTTATTATTATAAATGTTTATTCCTATTCCTATTGAACAAATCATTGGAATTTTTTATGGAATTAAAAAGTGATTTAAGGAAAATATTCATATCCAATTGGAGTTCCATGTCGGAATTCCATCGCCGAAATGCAACCAAATTTCATATTAAAAGGGATTGTTTCCATCTTATCGTATCGATTCCGACGTTATAAAGATTTAGTTTATCATTTTAATTTAATTTTTTACATACATATTTTCTAATAGTTTTTACATTTGCCGTTGTTGATTTCGAACTTATTACTTTTTATTTCAAATATGCACCGACAACGCTACCGATATGCCATATCAGCATTTTTATGTATACATCGGAGAATCGATAGGAACATTTTGCAGCCATTTCATTTCTTTTTCCATAGCACAATTATTAAATACAACGGAATATATTGGAAACCAAGGTGTCCATATATAGATTTTTCCAACCCCATGATTAATATAGCAATTCGATTAAAGTATAAATATAATCGAAGTAAACATGAATAATTTTTTTTTTACAATGTACATAAATGGAACATAATAATAATAATAATAATAATAACAATAATAACAATAATAATAATATAATAATATATTTATAAACATCATATCATATACGATATATATATAGTATACAGAATGTGCTATATAGTTATAATACACATAAAGAGATTTCAAAGGTCGTTATAAAATTAGAGCATATATATATAGGAATTATTATTAAATAAATTATTCTAATAGCATTCTAAATAAAAATGAAAAATGTTTGACCATATGTTGCTGAATTATTAGAAATTTTTTTTTTGTTTTGGTTCGTAACTACAGCAGAATGGGTTTAGCGCCCCTAAAACCTCGGAATTCTATTGCCGTGAGCCCGTAACGAAATCACTTAATCAGGTGATGAACCTAATAATCATTGTCTGCCAATATGGCTCGATCGCTCACGGATTAATCTCTGTAGCCGCCTTAAATGATAACGGTTTCCGCTGAAATATATTTTTGTGGACGTAGTCACTTCATATCTTTCTCTTTGTCATGTTTACGTTATGAGCTTAAAGTGTAAACAACATGGTTTTTTTATGTGGAAAATGTCGTGCCATGTACCAGAAAAACGTGATTTGCGGGGAGGTTTGTTTTTATTGTTTCATTGGAAGAATGAGGATCCTAAAATTCTTGTCGAAGCTTATGGTGAACATGCTTTATTTTCATGTAAATCATGTCAGTGTAAAAAGTGGTTTCAACGATTCAAAACTGGTGATTTTGATCTGAATCACAAGAAGAAAACCACCAAAAAATTTTGAAGATGGGGAATTGCAAACATTATTGGATGAAGACGATGCGCAAACACAATATCAACTGGCAGATTCCTTAAATGTATATCACCAAACCATATCTAATCGTTTAAACAAAATGGGTAAGAATTAAAAGGAAGGAAAATGGGTTCCATATGAATTGACAGAAAGAAGTGTGGCGGTCCTGCACAATACAAGTCACACATACACTTTAAATGTTTCGCATTCTCCACACAAATACACTAACTCTGTAACGGACATTTTTCAAATTCATAATTACACGGTAAGTGGCAAGTTACATAAACCTCCAAATTTGGAGGTCGTTGTGGTTGTTGTGAGAATGTGGTTGAATGAAACATTTCGTCGGTTACTTTTTCAAATACAATTTATTATGTATTGCACTATTAATAGTGTAATTTTATTCAATGAACTTTATACACTTTCAGTTTTACTATTTAAATCCTAATGCTTAAATACTATTATTTTCACTGACACCCACGCACACACGACTGTTTAGTTCGTTGGTTTATATACGTCTCTTCACTGTGTGTTTTGTGGAAACCGGGTCAAACTATTACTAGTGATCGCTATAAACAACAATTGATTGAATTGAATAGAGCATTGGAAGAAAAACGACCAGAATGGGCCAACAGACACGGAAAAGTGATTCTATTGCACTACAATGCTCGTCCATATGTCGCAAAACCGGTAAAAGGAAAATGGGAATCCCTTGGATGGGATGTGTTACGGCAGCAGCTCTATTCACCAGATGTTGCTCTATCAGATTACCACTTGTTCAAATCGATGGCATATGGACTCTCTACACAGCGCTTCCACAATTATGAAGACGTCCAAAAATTGGTCTATTCTTGGATCGCATCAAAGATAAGAAATTTTATTTTGATGGTATTCATAAATTGCCAAAAAATTGGGAAAAGATTGTACTAACGATGGTAATTATATTGAATAAAAATTACCGTTATTACCGAAATTAATGTGTTTTATTTAAAAAAATACCCTCGAACAATATTGGCAGACCTATTATAATACATTTCAGAGTATGCAATAAGTTTTCTAGAAACAAGTAATTAAAACAACATTACTGTATGTACATATTATTAAAATAAATTTAATTTGAATGAAAAATCTATAGATCTACAGAATCGAAATGCAAGCGCTTTACTTTTATTTAACAACACAATATACAGAGGTGGAATTATCGCATTCGGTTACGATAGACGATTGTTGTCAAACATACGATTTTTTCATTTTTGCCATTATAACAGACGATACCGTCAGTTTATGACCATAATTTTCGACGATAGGGTTGTAGCTATCGTCACGATTGTCGTTTGTATTGCTTTCTTTTGTGTTTGTTAATTTATTCAATTTTAATATTCATAAAAAGTACAAAGTATTCTTATAAAAATAATACTCTCATTCTCATTATCATTCATTCTCATAAAAATAATACACTTTTTGTTTTTATGTATGAAAATCATTTGCCACAACAATATCCACGGAGACGATATACAAATAATATCGATACCCACAAAATCGACTACCATAATATCAAAATAATTCAGTATCGAAATTTTAGACGATAGACGATAATATCGACTCCCATAATACCACCTAAGATCTCTATATATCACTCTCTGGTATACCGGTGTGGTAGAGTAGAATGGTAAACGCACAAATAATGTGTTGGGTGACGGTTAGGAAAGTAATAAAGGCATTGATAGCAATATTAGTTGCGTTCCATTCAATTACCAGGAGTAGGTAGGAGTAGATAAGAATAGAAAGCATCTACTCTTTTCTACGCCGAACTACTCCGTAATATAGCAAAGAGTAGTTCGGAGTAGAGATCATCTACTATTTTCTACTCTTACCTACTCCTGGTAATTGAATGGAACTCGACTATTGGTAGGTTAAGAGCAATGCACTAGCAAATAAAATATTAATATAAAATTATAATATATAATGATAGATTGGTAACATTATATATTATGATAGATTGGTATCATTATGTATTTATAAATACTGAATTTAATGAGTAAGCTAATGAGTAATTAATGTATGTGGTTAATGTTTTTATTATACGTATATGAATGATTATTTTGATAATGATTATTATGACAATTGTATATTTTTATATTTTTCCTATATTAAGCGTATATCAGACGACAGAATATATATTCTTAATTTTTGTGCTTAAATTTTAATATAGGATTTTTTACAAGTAAGAACGGAATGGATATAAATAAAAATGAGGAGGATGTCTGATGAAATAATTGTTGCACTTAAGAATATAAATTCTGAAATTTAGAAAATCATTTCTAAATGATTGCACTTACATTTTAAGAACAAATTTTATCAATACAAAATTTTAAATTTCAAAATTGCCTGCTCATTTTTATTGCAGATGGTAGGAAAAATAAATAATATATAATAAAAAAAGAACTTTTTATTGTAATTTTTCCATGCATATATAGTTCTGTATATTTCACACATAAATGGTTTCTCTTTTTGGTTTTAGCATAAATATTAGAATATATATTCTGTCGTCTGATATCCGCTTAACATAGTATAAATAGGTAATTCTTTTATATGTATAGTAAGAAATGATTATGATAATTATGCTTTTGGTCTTGATTGTCCACATATACACCTTATGGTTATTAAAGTTACTAATGATTCGCTCTTGTCCATTGGTAACTTTTTCATATAATGATTAATTATCATGGGATGGGTGTGCATAAGTTATAGGTGTGAGTTGGTATTGTAATTGATTGATTAATGACGATGAATTTAGATTTATTCCTAATATGTTTTATAAATCGATTAGATAATATTTTCATCCTGTTGGTTAGTTGTTTACGTGTCCAACAAGTATAAATATGTGGAGGATGTTGGTCAGGACCATGATTGAATAGCCAAATATATATTTATCGATTATATTATGGATGACGATGTTAAAATACATTCATACCAGGTTAAGTATATTGTAACCATAAATGGTATTAGTGTGTATCGCGGTAAATAATATGTAATTAATGACGATGATTACAAATTCTATTTTCCTTTCTAATGCTCTATAGATTGAAATGGTGCATTGGAAAATGTAATCATCTTACGGGATATTAAGAGCCGAATCGATACATATATGTAAGGTTATATATAATTTTATTATAAAGGAACAGACATGTTATTAATGAAATATGAATTATTATAAGTATAGGGAAAAAGTCAAACTCAGCGGTTTGCTAATCGATATATGAAATATTGTATGGAAAAAGGGGATAAAATTTGGTTAAACCCGTGTCTTTTTAAGCAAGGGGGTAGTTGAAATTATAGTGACAGTGGAACAGTGGCTTTTAGCCAAATAACTAGTGGACGATTATTAAGATAGGCTTTTAGTCAATAATTGTTATAATTGTTTTAAATCGGCTTTTAGCCAGAGCAATTATAAACTGTAAATATCGGCTTTTAGCCTTACAGTTCACAATAATTATAAGTATAAATAAGAATAGTATATAAGTGAATATAAGTTATATATATATAAGTTAGTAAAAGTAAAAATAAATTGTAAAGTATAAGTAAATTATAAAGTGGTTGAAATAAAGTAAGTTTTTATTATATTCTTTTGGATATATGGAATGTAATGGATATCTAATGGAATGGATATATTTTTATTCCTTAACCTTTCCAATAAAATATCGGCTTTTAGCCACATGAAATCAGGTTTTGGCTGAACCCAAGGTACTCTGGTCTGGAGGTTCCTTGTAGATAGCGTGGTGCGGAAGCGCCTCGTTACACCGGGATGAAGTGAGGATGAATCGTGTCACTTTTATGAAAACGAATGGTAGTCGGAGAAATCAAATCTCGTGAATATGACGGGTGGGGTATCAGCTCCCCATGGATAATGCCCAGAATTCTTTTGTGCCGGAATTGGAAATATAACGGTACTCGAAATATAGAGCAAATTACATTTATTGATTGAACCTATGCAAATTTCAACAAGGAATAATGGCCGAGAGAGGGATGTAAATTCAGGAAAAGTACGTAATGCAGGTGTAATATGATTTACGGTTTAAAAATTATTCCCAGATATGAAGAAAAATTGGTGAGTCGGATTTGAGTAATGTACAAGAGAATTTTATGGGACGGGTGCAAGCATGGCTGAATCAGGACCGAAAGGCAATTGAGAACATTTAAATTTACAGTGAACGTTTTGGTTACAACTAACTAATTATATTTTCCATGAAAAAAATATGTTTTTAAATAAAAAACTTTTGAGTTTTAGACAAAATGTTTGCCAACAAAAAGTGTTTAATTTTTAACTATTATTTACAGGATTATTCAAAAATAACGCTTCCTATTCAAAAAAATCTAATTTAATCCATAATCCCAATGGATTACCAACAAATTTGCTATCGACAAATGCAATTCTTAGTTTTTAAAATTACCGAGGTTTGATCGTTTTATTTTATATTTTATGTATATACTTATATATAAAGATTTTTAATAATAAGAATTAATTAATATTAATTTGTATTATTGAAAATGTTTTATATAATAGTTAAATTACCATTTATGTATAATTGAATGTTAGCGCACATATTATACTTTTACATATACATAAGAACAGTACAGAGTACACCTATATATATACATATATTATATTTAATTGAAAGTAATATATGATACCGTTAGCATCTAATGACATAATTAATCTAAATATTGTCAACATATATTCTATAAAATATATAAATATATTTACTAAGGCCCGTTGTATGTCAGATATGCGTCTAGCTCAAATAATGACATTTAGCGCACTAAAACACAGTCCGTAAATGCGTAAATATTTTTTAATACCCTTTTGTGCTGATTAGCTGATTTATTGTTAGTTTTATTATTATAGATACAGTTTTTTAGTAAATGGAGTTTAATTGATCAGTTCGTTTTTTTTTATAAATATCTCATAATTTCGGCCTTTATAAATACTCTGTAATAATAATTTTTATTTCAATAATTTTATTTGAAAACATAAATTAATTTAAAATATCTAATCGTTTTCAGCGCCTCTAGACAGCAGCGAGTGGTTTCTTCTTCCTCCACACCAACATCTTGTATGTAGTGGCATCCCTATATTTATTAATCTTACCTCCTCTATTCATTAAGTATGAATATTCACAATTGATAAACTCACTAAAGTAATAATTCTTTTCACCATCAAGATATATTATTTTTATAAATTTAATATATATATGTCGGTCAGTTAAATTTCTTACAATTCTAGTAAATCAAAATTTCGACTTTTATCTCTAAAAAGGGGCGTTGGGGGATTGGGTTGTTTGGATACCCCCCTTAATTTTCAACGTAGAACAACTTTCTAATTTATCACAACACTTGTTTTCATAGAGTTTTAGCGTGTTTTCGCCCATTTTCCATCAGATGTCCCCATTTGTGGCAAAATTTCCCATGGGACCCCCACATATTATTATATTTTTTTTAACTACCCGTCGCGCTCTTCAAAATAGATGAAGAAAAATTTCGGTATACATTTGATTTTCCAAAGTTGATATCCATTAAGCACCTAAGGGTTAGTGTGGGGAGGAAGAGGTTAACATAAAAATGTAGACAAATTGAATCCAGTGGGGTCCACTAACATCAAATTAGTGATAACTCCAATGGTTTCGAAGATATTAGTTGGATAGAATTAGCTGGGACACACTGTATAATCTATATACCATTTTGCCATTACCTACATCAATTTTGGTTCATTAATTACAAATCAGTCATAATGAAAATAAATAATTTACTAAAAATAATATATGAATATTTTTATAAATATAATATTTTGTATATCCAACAAAATGAACTAATTGTTACTATTTAAAAGTACATTAAATTGATTTATCTACGCACATTAGAAATTAATAAATTATATTACATTTTTCAATATATACACCGCACATTATACATATACGTGGTATATGTGCACGAAAAGAACACAGTAAAATAACTCATTTGTTTCATGTATGTACATATATTATATTCATATACATATTTAAGTATAAATAATATATTTTTTAATTTAATTTAATAATAAAAAATATATATATAGACACAAGACATAAATTATATATATTTTATGCAAATGATTTATTAAATGTACATGTTAAAGGTTATTGTGTACAAAATAAATATTCAGCAATAATTGGCATCGTTTATTTAAGTCTTATTTCTTATAAAATATAATCTAATATATATTTGGATATATATATAATATATGAATAATTGTATTTATTGTTAGTAAAATTGTAATGACGTAAATGCTTAAAACCAAAAATGGTATCGGTTTCAATAATCAGCTCTAGTAACACTGTATAACTATCGGTGTTTTAGTGCACAACACCACAGAGTTGTGTTTATATTTGTATATATACAAATCATATATAGTAATTGCAATACATAATCGACTATTTAAGTTGTTTTCATACTATACTATACAGTATACTACAGTACAGCGTTAAATTCTTAATAGAAGTGAACGGTATAATATGAACAATCTATGTGTTGAATGTGTAATGGTATACTAATTTCAAAAATCCTTATTATGAAGATATAAAATTATTTATATTGTTTTACCAATAATAATTTCGGTGTATCATTTATATGTAAATTACTGAACGGGTCGATAAACTGCCCTTCTTTATTACATCGTTTGAAATTTAAAATAAATTTTAGACATCTTCGACGCATTGAATTTTTTCATTTGGGTAACCATCATACCAATCATGGTCGTTATAACCCACTTGATGTGTTATTGATGATTTATAATTCTTGTAATGATTTCTTATTAGATAATAATGTAAATTGTTCTGACTTTAAAAACAAATTTTACAACAACAAATTAATGTCTTGATTTGTCTATTTCTACTTTACGATGTTTTCATCTATTCAATTTTAATTTTTATATTATTATATTTTATATTTAAACTTCCATACAATATTTTCTTGTATGTAAAATTTGTAAATATTTAACACATATATTGTAATTATTTATATTACACATGAGTTTTCATGGTTCTCAAATAAATAAATAAATAAATAAATAAATAAATAAATAAATAAATAAATAAATAAATAAATCGAATTTTTTTTTTCGGAAAAATATTCTTTACAAATCTTAAACGTCACTCACGAAAAATATTATTTACAAATTACAAATCTTTACAAATCTTAATGGTCGTTTTTCGAATTCCTAATTATTTTTAATTTTTATAGTATTAGGTGTAGAAATAAGTTATTACCGGTTAGGTTGTTGGCGTCGCTAAGGAAATATAAACATTTTTGGGATTTACATATATTTTAATATTTTCTACATTCAAAAATAAGTAAAACCCCACTAGTTAAATTTCGAGAAATTAATAATGTCATAGTTTTATAACCCGTTGAAGTGATGAAATACGTACCAGAAAAAGATCATTTGCGGCATGTCATCGTCTGCGGGTAGAAAATTATGCTGAATACGCGCCATCAATTAAAACATCTGAGACATGGTTTCGACAATCTAAAAATGGCAATTACGATTTGAAAAACAATCAACGTTCTGGTAGATAAAAACATTTAACAACGCGGCTCTAACGAGTTATTGGATGAAGGCCCAACCCAAACGAAACAAAAATTGGCAGAAGCGTTAAATGTGTCTTTAGAATATATTAGCATTACAATTAAAA
The DNA here is from genome assembly GCA_958336335.1 of Dilophus febrilis. Classification (NCBI taxonomy): domain Eukaryota; kingdom Metazoa; phylum Arthropoda; class Insecta; order Diptera; family Bibionidae; genus Dilophus; species Dilophus febrilis. Next base: position 35,146,550 of record OY284470.1, read on the forward strand.
TAAATGGGAAAAATTAAGAAGATGGAGAAATGGGTACCATATGAATTAAATGAAATACAATGGAAAAGCGACGAGTCACTTTTAAAATGTTGCTTCAACGACTCTGTGTTTGGTAGGAGCAGATTGGCTTCACGTCGAATATCATAAGCTGTTAAAACCTGTTGAAATGATTAATAGTGAACGCTGCCGACAACCAATGATAAATTTGAATTATGCGTTTATCGAAAGACGTCCAGAATGGACCCGAAGATTCTTTTTTACAGCACCATAACGCGTCATCTTATACATCAAAACGTCAAAGACGCATTAAAATCTTTTCAATGGTTTCGATTTTGGTTATATTTACTTTGTAATTCGTAAATCGTATTATTCGTATTATTAGAGTGGGATATCGCCTTTTTAGTTTCGTTCTGATATTAATTATTAAGCTTGCTTAACGAGTACCAATTGAAAATTTGTTTACTATATGTATCACAAGTATATATTAGCGAATTATTAGCAAGAAAAACTGAAAATTCAGTAAATAAAAAAAAATTCATTTTCGTTATAAATACTTGGCTATTGGTAAAACTGAAGACATTGTTCGGTTTATCAAGTTTGGTCACTGGAGGTGGTTTGTTCACGGACTCTCGGCGTTTCCGGCTGGCGGACGTTGGCGGTGAATAGCCTGTTAATAGACGCCAAACCCAATTGTAGGTAGTAGGCGCGTGTAAGTAAGTAAGTAACTATTGGTAAAACTAACGAATAAATCAGGTTATTACAAGAACGAATATCTTTTTCCCAAAAAAAAACGTACACCATAAGTTAAAAATACCTACATTTTTGTAAATATAATATTGGATGTATAATTAATTTTTTAACAAAATGTTTGTTAAACATAACTGGCATAATTTAAGAATTGTTACCAATACTAGGTTACTTTAAAATGTATACTATGTTAAATGTTTTGAACCGTGTTACGGTTTGGTTATATTTAACATAAACTTGGTGCATTCCACTTTTTAATATAGTTAGACGTATTCATTAATAACCAACTAAAATTTCTTTTCATAAATAACTAACTCAAAATAACTAACTTTGGAGTTATTTCATAAATAACTAACTCAAAATCATAACCGAAACAAAAAGTAATTATTTTTAATGTTTTACCATTACTAGATGAAATTAAAATTTTTTTAACTGATTATTACTAAACTGATACCTACCAGATTTAGTAAAACATATTTAAGAATATTCTGGGTGTACATTTATATTTCCCGTATGATTTCTAGTATATTATCGTTGTTCTGAATAGATTAAAAATAAAGTTAAATTACACTCAAAAGCAAATGATTTAAAAATGAAAAAATCGTATGTAGTCGTATTGTAACCACCACAAGAGAACTCGGATACCAGGAAAGATATGATTTTATCGTTAAAACTGTGCTTTAACCCTCATCGGTTCCTTTGTATGCGAGCGCAAGTGTTGCATTATATGTAATATTTCCTACAAATGTGCCCGAATTTGATGAAATTTTGAATTATATTACTTTTATAACTAATGCTGAAATTTTTTCATCGATGTTCTACAACGGTGTTGTGAAGTCCCATACAATTTGTTATTGTAATAACAACAAATTGTATGGGACTTCACCACACCGTTGTAGAACATCGATGAAAAAATTTCAGCATTAAATAACTATAAAAAATATATTTCAATGTCTAAATACCTTCATGCGCATTTATACAAGTGTATTTACATGTTGTATGCGTACGCATACAAAAGGACTGTTTCGATTAAATTTCTCTGTTTGAGAGATATTAGAAAAATCTTCAATTTTGCTTCCGATAAAAATATTTCAAACATCTTATATTTTAGTTTTCACTTTAGTTTAGCATTACTGCGAATTGTCACTACCTATTATTCGTCATAACACAAAATTTTGCACCTTTTTCAAGTAGTATAATCGTCAAAATCAGTAAACTGGTTAAATAGTAGTTAAAATTAAAATCGAACTTATTGTTACCGACGTTACGAATTTTCTTGTTCCGATAAAATAGAAACGATATTTCTCGTTAGTGTAACTATGGGCATTTTCGTTTATTCCTCTTGTGTCATGGACTTGTGCGCTCTCAAACATGCGAGCGCGATATAACAATTACATGTGCTAGCTCTGTGTTCGAATATTATAAAATAGTCTTGTGTTAATTTTGTTTACAAATGGCGTTTTATATGTGAAAATGTTATAGTGACGATAAAGCAACAACAATCTCACACAGGGCGATGGTGCTCCTACAAAATAGATAGGGCAATTTGTGTCAACACAAGTGCTAAGTGGAGGTATTTTCGAACATGTGTCATATAACCAAAGTAACACAAGTGCAATAAAAAAACGTATTTGTGTCACTTGTGCGTTTGTGTTCGCACAAGAGGAATAAACGAAAACGCCTTATAAAGTATTTATAAGACGTATTATAGTTAAAACAAATTATATTATACAAAACCACATTGGATTATTATAAGTGAACTTCAATTAAATATTTTGGCAAAGAAATATTTTATATTCCAAACTTTATTAAATATTTATTGCTTTCTAATGATTATTGCAAACTATATACTAAATTATATTTAAAATGCTAAATATAATTTAAGGTAAATTCTTACACGCACCCATTATATAATGTACTAAGGTAATAGCACATTAGTGTATAGTGTTTAATGTAAAAAATTATATAAAAATACACGTTACACGTCAAATACACGTTAATACAAAATATACACATATACAGCCATACACAGAATTACGTACACTTAACAAAAATATGTATTTTTGCCGATATGTAACATATATATTTATTAATTTTTTTCAAATTAAATTTTTTACAAAATGAATATTAATTAATTTTTTAAATAATTATGTTAATAATTAAATAATTATGTTTACAACAACAACAAAAAAAATCAAAAACTTAATTCAATACATAAAATAATAACACAAAATTGAACTTACACTACTTTATTTATAAAGTTAGGATGATGCAATACTCAGTTGAATTTGGGTAATCGACATAATTTGTATGTTCTCAGTTTATGGGTAATCGACATAATTTGTACGACATATATTGTATATTTTGTTTTGAGAATTGCATTTAAGACAGTTAACAAAAACGTTTTAAAATAATAATAATATAGTGTCAATAACAAAATGGGACGTCATACGATTGAAACGACATTAGCGGATAGAAAAAGGATAATTAAATTAATATCTGAAGGCAAATCGCTACGTGAAACTGGAAAAATAATTGGTAGAAGCCATTCCACAATCCAAACCATAATTGATTAATATAAATATGAGACACTTTAATTAATACACCTGACAGAGGAAGAAAGAGAGTTTTAACGGCCAAGAATAAAAGCTTTATAATACGGAAAATCAAACAAAACCCCAAAACAAAAATAGCGGACATTACAGCAGATGTGTCATCAATTATTAATAAAAAAAATTTCAACAGAAACTGTTAAAAGAGCTCTTAGGAAGACAAGGGTATAATGGCAGAATTGCGAAGAAAAACCCATTTATATCAAACGTGAATAGAATAAAAAGATTACATTTTGCAAAGGAACACCTAAATAAAGGACCAGAATTTTGGAATAAGGTTATTTTTAGCGACGAAACTAAATTTAATATTTTTGGTCCTAGAGTCTGGAGAAAACCCAATACAGAAATGAACAAAGAAAATTTATGTCCGACCATAAAACACGGTGGTGGTAATGTGATGTTGTGGGGATGTATGGCGGCAAGTGGTGTGGGCAATATGTGTTTTATACAGTCGACGATGGATAAACATAAGTATTTGGATGTTTTGAAAACAAATTTGCATCAAAGCGCTGGAAATTTGGGTTTACACAATCAATTTTATTTCCAACACGACAATGACCAAAAACATACCTCGTATCTTGTCAAAAAATGATGATGCTCTATAGAGTACCAAAAATGTTGCATACGCCCCCTCAATCACCGGATCTAAATCCCATTGAACCTATCTGGGAAGAATTAGGATCAGAAATATTACCAACAAATTCGAATTGAAAATGGAGATCCAAGAACAATGGGATAAAATATCATCAGATATCACCCAAAAATTGTTCCAATCTATGCCAGCAAGATTAAACGCAGTTATTAAGTGTACGTTCAATTCTGTGTTTAGCTGTAGTTATTATACATAAATATCGACGACCGACGATATATATTTTTTTCAACAAAAAAACTTCAAATAATAAATAATTAACTTTCTAATAAAACATTAATTTTCATATAGTATATATAGTAAATCAATTCGACGAAAAAAAAAATTAAAATTTTAAATTGAACTTTTTTGCTGGTTGTTGTTGTTAAGTCGGTAAATTGAGGTTTTAATATATGGTAAATTATAATATATATATATATATATATATATTGAAAAAAAATATAAAAAAAATAAGTATTTATCAGCGAGATAGCCATTCTAATGATTGATTTGCATGCAGACCCATAATTTACTCCTACAATCATTATAATAATACCATATATACGATAATACCCATAATACATAAAAAAAAATTATGTTTTTTAAATAGTTTCAGTTTTTTTTTTCTGCATTTTTTATTTTTATATAAGATCCATATATACAATTATTTTCTGGCCTTTGTATAATAAAATTCCCTTCCAAGTGCGTATGGCCCTTCCACTATATACCATATATACAATATATATGTATGTACATTGTACATATCTTAATGCGTGATGTTTATATTACTATATGTATATATACTCATATATGTTACTTGTTGAATATTGATACATGAAGATCAGCGACTACGCATATAGGTATTCATTTATGTTTATATTATTAAATCACTACAAATAAGTGTGTGCAAATATTTTGTATTTATTTTACATACATTTGGAAATTCGTACGATAATATATATAAGAAGAGTGAAATATACATTCATGTAAAGTATGTATAGAAGAAGTATATAGTATAGATATAGTTATTTATACAACTAAAAGCATACGCATCAAAATATAAAAAACACGCAAGTTATCGGAAATCTTTTACATATTATTATATTTGTGCATTTCAAAATAATTTATATAACACTTCGTTCAATAATGTGTGTGACTAATTAATTAAAACACATTTTTTTGCCAAAATTCGTTTTTATTCATCAAGATAGTCCCCTTTTAGGGAGATACAATCATTCCAACGCTTTTCCAATCTTTCGATACCGCCTTTGTAAAACGATTTTTCTTTGCCTTCAAAATAGGCGTTAGTTTCGGCGATTACTTCATCATTTGAGCCAAATCTCTTACCACGGAGCATCCTTTTGAGGTCTGCGAAGAGCCAGTAGTCGCTGGGGGCTAAATCTGGAGAATACGGTGGATGGGGAAGCAATTCAAAGCCCAATTCGTTCAATTTTGCCATCGTTTTCATTGATTTGTGACACGGTGCATTGTCTTGGTGGAACAACACTTTTTTCTTCGCCATATGAGGCCGTTTCTTTGCGATTTCGACTTTCAAACGCTCCAATAACGCTATATAATAGTCGCTGTTGATGGTCTGCCCCTTCTGGAGATAGTCGATGAATATTATTCCATGCGCATCCCAAAATACAGACGCCATAACCTTGCCAGACAACTGCTGCGTCTTTGGTCGCTTTGGGCGGCTTTCGCCGGCTGCATGCCACTCAGCAGACTGCCGATTTGACTCTGGAGTGAAATGGTGGATCCATGTTTCATCCATTGTGATGTACCGTCGCAAAAACTCCGACTTATTGCGCGTAAACATGTCCAAACAGCTCTTTGAATCATCGGTTCGTTGTTGTTTTTGCTCCGCAAACGCGGCACCCATTTGGAACACACCTTTTTCATACCCAAATGTTCGTGTATTATGGTTTGTACACTGCCTGCTGATATCTTCAGAATGTCAGCAATCTCCCTCACTTTCACTTTACGGTTGGACATAATGATTTTCAGTGTTTTTTCAACGTTTTCCGGAATAACAGCGTCATTTGGCCTTCCAGTAGATGGAATGTCATCGGTGTCTGTACGACCACGTTTGAATTCGGCATACCAATAACAAATGCTTCTTTTTGATGGAGCAGAGTCCGAGTAATGTTTTTCAAGCCATTCCTGGCATTGAACAGTATTTTTTTTCATTAAAAAACAATGATAAATCAGCACACGGAATTGCTTTGAATTCATTTTTTTTTAAAACACAAAAATAACGTCACTTATAGCACTGTAACTTGTAAACAAATGATCTGATTAACATATGATGTTGACAGTAAGCCTAAAAAGGTTGCCAAATGCGAAAAAAAATATTGATTTAGTTCTAGGGACGCCATCTATGTGTCAGTCACACACATTATTGAACGAAGTGTTATACTATATTTAGGTTGATAAAATTTAATATAATTTTTCGTTTGTTTGTTGCTGGTTTTAATTTTTGTTTATATATATTTATTTAATTGGTATGTATGTACATATTTATGAAAATAAACTATATGGGTTAATATACTAACTAATAAATAATAATAATCTGTTTTCCATTTTAATTTAAATATATAAATTCATATTATTTATATATAGGTATGTGATGATGAAATTAAAATAGATTTTTAGCTGTATAAAAATTATTTGTGAAGAAAATATTTTGTTAATTGCTATATTTATGTTAAAGTAATAAATCTACATTTTTTAAGCGGTTTATCGTAAGGCTAATTGTCGACACCACAAAAACAATAAATTATGAAACTAGCAACAGACGCCTGATTGAGTCAGATGCTCAAGCCAATCGTGAGCTATAAGAATAGATATAATAGATTCCTAGTTATATTTATATAATGAGGAATATTTAAGAAAATAAAAAATTTATATCTTTTCTCATTTACATCTTCTATTATTGACTATATATATTTGCAAAAAAGGTAACCTGATTAAAGCGCAATTTTTGATATTTTACATACAATTACAAAAACAAAAAATCCATTCATCTGATAAAATTTTAAGAATGAGAAACAGATGTTGATTTTTTAATTTTATTGAGACTAGCAATTTTCTTCTCTTATATCTATTGTTATAAGTGAATTTTTGTGTATAATAAATACTCGTACTACTTATATGAATCGCATAATTTTATGTATAGGATTTACATTTATGCTTTATTTATATTTTAATCTCTATTATCGTCATATTGTAAAACAATTTTTTATTTTCCCATACCGAACAAACTCATAACGTATCGATTTTTTTAAACTTATTATAGCTATAATAATGTTTGAAATGTAATTTTACAAATTCTTAAAATTCTATCCTGAATAGTATTTATTGTCACTGTTAGCTGAAGTGGTTCACCGAAATAGGACTATTTCTTGATTTCGGACAATAAATATATTTTAACAGAAGTAAAGCACTACATAGCGCATTCATATTTATCAGGTATACCGGAATGAAGTGAACGTTTTTTTTTTGTGAAAATAAAATACTAATTTTAAATAAATATTTTATTCCAAGTATTGATCATTGCTTTCTAAAGATTTGACTACCTTTCTGACAATTTGTGGTTACCACGAAAATAGAATTGTTCGTCTTTTGAAGCAAGCCAATCAAATACCCAATTTTCGACTTCTTCGTAAACCGAAGGGCTTAAGGGCCAAGTCTGGTGAATACAGCGAATGGGGTAGCAGCTCCCAGCCAAGTGCTTTGATTGTATCCTGAACCGTTGTGTGCCGGTCATAGAGCCAAATTATCTTGCCGTGTCTTCTAGTCCATTCTGGATAATTTGTTATCGGTAGCGATCTGTATTCACGGCTGTTACCAGGTTTTACGAGCTCTCATGATAATGACACCTTGCTTCTAATGACATTTCTTGCTAAACTTTTGACCAATTTATGAATACCATTACAATAAAATTGTTGGTCATTGTGTTTGTTTCGGTTAACCATTCAAACCGCCATTTTTAAACTTAGTCGAAATTATCGAAGTGCTGCGCTACAAGTGCCTGTTCCATTGATGATCACTTTAACACGTCTTCAGACCCATTCTAGACGTTTTTCGTTCAATGCAATATTCAAATTTATCATTTGTTGGAGATGGCGTTCACTATTAACCGTTTGCCAAATTTTTAACAGCGCATAATATACAATGCCAATCTCGTCCTACCAAACGCAGAGCATTGTCATACGACCAACGCGATATGGTTTTGCGGTCGATGGGCCAGCTTTGCCAAGTGGTAACCATGCGATTTGGATTTTCAATATAAATGCAATTTTCATATCCCGTTATGATTCGATGAAGAAAGGACTTCCTATCCTGTCGTTGAAGCAGCATTTCACAACTGACTTTTCGCTTTTCCATTTATATTTCATTCAATTCATGTGGTACCCCATTTTCCATCTTCTGAATCTGTACCATTACGTTTAAGCGAATGCTAATACATTCTAGAGATACATTTAACACTTCTGCTAATTTGTGTTGAGTTTTTAGGTAAGCCTTCAACCAATAAATCGTCAGGTCCGTGTTTTTAAAATTTTTTTGTCAACCAGAATGTCATTGTCTTTTAAATCATAATTGTTGAATTTAAATTGCTGAAACCATTACTCATATGTTTTAATTGATGGGGCGTATTCATCATATGTAATAATTAAAGAACAACAGCAAAGCATGTCGCAAATGCTCTTTTTATGTCAATATTAATTTCACGAAATTTAACTTGTTGGCTTTTACTTATTTTGAATGTAGAAAAAACAAAATAACAACAAAAATATAAATGTTTATATTTCGTTTGCGACGCCCACTACAAACCTAGTAATTACTTATTTCTACACCCTGTATATTTTTGTATGTATATAAACCCCCTTTAATGCTAGTATGCTGATAAAACGAAATTATTTTTCCATCAGAAATGTATATAAAATTCCGTTGCGAAATGCGAGCGAAATTTTTTTTCATTTCCATTAGGTAAGTGGTACGCTGTTGAAACGAAGAAATATAACAAAATAAAGCTATTCAAAATAAAGCTATGTAGGTAACAAAATAAAGCTATGTAGGTGGATACAGTGTTGGAGACATATTTTATAAAATCCCATCACGAAATAAATGGTTGATCATTTGTTCCGAAATTTATTTATTTTATTGTGTTTGTTGTTGTGTTTTGTATTTTGTTATGTGATTTGATTTCATTTGAGTGATAATAAAAATAATAATTAAATAATAAATAAAAATGTCTTGACTAGTTTAAGTCTACACTTTTGTCAAATATATTGTGTAGAATTAAATGCAAATTTAACAAGCGAAAATTTCGTTTTATCAGCGTATTATAGCTTTGTACAACGATACCGCAAGCAACCTAAAATATCTTTATATATTTATATATTTTTTTGACGGAAACATGGTTGTGTGACAACATTTTGGATTCAGAGTTGTTTGATTCAACTTATCACGTATTTAGACGCGACCGTTATATGAATACTGGTTTGACAAAACGTGGTGGTGGCGTACTAATAGCAGTTAGGGCATCGCTTGAATGTCACTTGGTGAACGTTCCAAATTTGTATGACATGGTGGAATGTGTATCTGTTTGTATTGAATTAAATTGTAGACGCATATATATTTTTTGTGTTTATATACCACCGGCAAGTGATAGTTTTTTATATGATCAATTATTGATTGCGATTGAAAACGTTTGCTCGTCTTTTAATGAATGCGACGAAATTTTGGTTATTGGTGATTTTAATTTTCCGCATGTCGAATGGAAACATTCAAACGATTGTGATTCTTTTGTCCCATTCAATGTTACGTGTGATAGGGAGTCCTCGTTTTTTGATTGCATGTCATCGTTTGGGTTACATCAAATTAATAATATTATTAATATAATATTATAATCACAATAATAAGTTGCTTGACCTTGTATATGTATCGGAATCAATGGATTGTCATGTAGCACGTTCTTCAGAATTCATAGTGTCGGAAGATGGACATCATCCAACTTTAATATTGAATTTAACTATGCAATCCATCTTTAATCCAACTGGTAACTTAATTTATGATTTCGACTTTAAAAATGCTGATCATACTGGGATTAATGAACAATTGCAATTGATAAACTGGAATTATCTTAACGATGCCACGTTGGACGCTGCTACTTATGCTTTTTACAATACATTGTTTGATTTATTTTTAAAATTTGTACCTTTAAAATAATTTTTTTAAAGAACTTGTGACCAGCCTTGGTATGATAATGAATTAAAAAAAATCCTGCGTAATCTGCGTAATCGTGCGTGGAAATCATTTTGAATATCGGGCGATAATTCAATTTTTATGGAATACGATAATCTACGCCAAGAATTTAACTCCCTTGCATTATCTAAGTATGGTTTATATATTTCGGGGGTTGAATCGGATTTAACTAAAAACCCATCCAATTTCTGGAAATATGTCAATGACAGGAGAAAGGTTCGTCCTTTTCCCTCTCAGATGGGTTATAATGGGATTATTGGTCGGGATACTGCTTCAATTTCTAGTTTGTTTGCAATTTTTTTCGAATCTTCGTATGATTATTCTTCTGCTGATGAATCGGTTAATTGCTGTGATTTAAATATTGAATCCTTCGATTATTTATCTGGTATAAATTTGTCCATCACACATGATGATGTTTATAATTCAATTGTGGGATGTAAGACAAAATATTCGTTTGGTCCGGATGGTATTCCGTCATCGATACTGGTTGAATGCGTGGATTTCCTTGCATTACCCCTGACAATTTTATTTAATAAATCTATGATTCTTGGACAATTTCCTAATTTATGGAAAAAATCATTCATTATACCAATTTATAAGAAAGGTGGTAGGGATAATGTGGCAAATTATAGACCCATTGCCAGGCTCTCATGCATTCCAAAAATTTTTGAAAGTTTGATTGTGGATGTAGTTACTTTTAACATTAAGTCTATAATTTGTCCGGAACAACATGGATTTATCCGTGGCAGATCCACCACTACGAATTTGTTGGAATTGGTTACTTTTTGTTTTGACAAATTTGCTTGTGGCAATCAGGTTGATTGCATTTTTCCCGACTTCAGTAAAGCATTTGACAAATTGTGGCATAAAATTTTATTGGCCAAATTGTTAAAAATCGGTTTCGGTGTTAACTTTGTTAATTGGCTAGGTTCTTACCTGGATGGTTGCTCTTGTGCCGTTTTACTTGGTGATTCAATGTCTAATACTTTCAATGTTACATCTGGTGTACCACAAGGGAGTCATTTAGGCCCCTTGTTATTTGCATTATTTATTAATGACCTTCCTTTAGTTTTTAAATATTCACAATGCTCGATTTATGCTGACGATGTGAAGATTTATAAATCCATTATAACGACTGACGGGTTGAATATGCTTCAGTCTGATCTTACTTCATTTGAAAATTGGTGTTTTGCTAATAAATTGGTTTTAAATATCGACAAATGCAAAGTTATTAACTTTACAAGAAAAAAATCTATTTTAAATTATGATTACCATTTTCATGGTATAATTTTGAACAACATGGACAAAACACTTGATCTTGGTGTATACTTGGATAGTGCGCGAAATTTTAAACCACATATTGATTACATTGTTAACAGGGCGAACTCCATTGTGGGTTTTATTTACCGTATGTCGCGTGAAATCTCTGATCCGTATTGTCTTCGTTCATTATTTTACTCTCTGGTTCGTTCTATTCTTGAGTATGCGTGTCCTGTTTGGTCACCGTTCTACTCAATTCACAAAGCTAGGATTGAATCTGTTCAGAGAAGATTTCTTAGATTCGCTCTGAAATCTCTTCCCTGGACGGATCCAATAGTATTGCCTGGTTATTCTCAGAGACTGGCATTACTAAATATGCCCATTTTAGAAAGACACAGAGAATTTATTGGTGTGTCGTTTTTATGTAATTTGTTAAATTATGTTGTTGATTGCCCTGCTATTTTAAATAGACTGAATTTTAAAATAAATTTTAAGTGTCTTCGAACTAATGATTTTTTTTACTTGGGTAATTATCATACCAATTATGGGCATTTAGCCCACTTGATGATTTAATCAGGATATATAATTCTTGTAATGGTTTTTTGTTAGACAATAATGTTAAGAGTGTAACTTTTAAATTTAATTTTTATAAAAATACTTGATATAATTATATCGTTCTTTTTTTTCCATTCTTCCATTTTTTGTAAATATTTTTTAAATATTTTAAAAAATTTTTATAAATACTTATAAATTATTGTACATTAGTATTTAATGTTTTCTAAATAAATAAATAAATAAATAAAGAAAATCATTGTATTCAGGTTTTTTTCAATAATTTGATTTTTATAGTTTACAGCGGAATAAGATTTAATTTGAAAATTTCAATTAAAAGTCGGACTCTATTACTCATCTAAAATTACTCATCTAAGTATACACTTCTTTGTTCTCATTTACATATGGAATAGGCTGAAATGAGCGAACCGAAAGACATGACGCGTTAACAAAATCTTTAACTTTTGATCAAAAGCAAGCAGAACATGACACGCAATTAAAACCCACAATTATATATCAAATTTTTATACTCAATCTAGGATGATAACAATTACACTTGCACTTTTGAGAATTTTTTCATTGGAAATGTAATATATAATCTACAATTCTTCATTTTCTTTTTTCATTTGTATTTGTTGGTCTTTATGCATCCCATAAATTCGAAATTGTCGCTTAATAGAGAAATAAATACATATAGTGGTACTTACTATATTCCCTGTATTTAAATACATATTAACAAAAAACTAATAGCGTAATAGTTATAAAATAATAAAAATTGTTTATAAATTGTCGCGCAATATGCATCAATTTATTTATATTTTATTATTTTTCTATATTGCACTTACCATACATATACAAATCCAAATAAAATGCAAATATAAATTTAATATACAATTTATTAACAACTAAAAATAGTGTTATTCATTTATTTTACATATTTATGTATGTATATATGAACTTGATTGTATGTGAATTAAAAAAAATTGTTGAATAAATCTTTGAATGAAAGAAACTTAAAAAAAAACACAAAATACTTCTATTTTCAACAAAAATACATTTTTCTTAGATAGAATATCCATATATAAAGAAAAGTATAATAAAATGCATACGCAAAACTGTATATTGTATATATAAACAAAATGCTCTCACGTGATTGACCTTAAGATCATTTGACATACAACGCACAGTAAGAACAAACCCATCTTTACAGGTTATCACACATTGTATTAAATGGTATGTACCATTTTCATATATATTGCTGCTATTTACTATATGTATGTTATATAACATTTTGATTTTATATCTCTTATGCAATATTTACCTGTTTTACATGCATATTAAATAACGCTCCCAGATTATTTATTATGCATGTAAAACAGTTGTAACAGAATGCAAGTACTGGTGGCCGGAGGCGTAAAGTAAACTTAAATTTCCAGGAATGTAATTTTTAGAATGTGGTATCAAACCGCTAAATCCAAAATTTCAATATATTAAATAATTATTAAATAACATTCATTAAATATAAGACCATAAAGATCAACAATTAAATATGAATGTAAGCCACCATTAACATTATCAATAGGTTGTCGTACCGTTAAAACAGAACCAAGATGATATGTTCGATATCCAATTTACGAGGTAGGGCCGAGCTGACATACCCCGTTTACGAACTTAACCAGCTCTAATTAAAAAAAATTTAATGTTGAAAATGCCAGCCAAATCGGTCTAGTAGTTGCTGAGAAAAAGTGGAGGCGTCCAATCAAGTGAGCGCTCTCGCTCGGAAGTAACCTTGATGTGGTGCGAGAGCTTAGGTTGCAAGGAACCGAAGGCCTATGCTGATAGTGATACTCATATCAGAAAGGTCTCCGGGAGCAATTCCTTAAGAACTACCAGCTCCCAGACACCGGATCCCCTCTTGGAGTATTAGTCTTACCATTGAAAGAGGCTCTTTTATGGCTGACCAACCAATCCTCAGTTACAAGTCTAACAGTATATGGACTCCAACAAAACAAAAAGCAGAAGATCATGATGTGTATCTTAACGCACCAAATAAAACAACGGTACTTTACCATCCAAAACACGACGTCTGATATTTCAGATACTGAAATGCTTGGTCTTGATTCTGAGGGCTCTCATTCAAAGACTCCGAGCATGTTGAATAAAGTCAAGCGTAAAAAGTCCTAGTCAGGCAATCTCATATCTTCGAGAGCAATTCACAATTTTAAATACGTTATAATTATATTCGAGGAGTACAATAGACCCTATGGGTCGCAGTACACGCGGCGGTATACGTGCCCTTAAACCTCGTGGGGAGGACATTAAATTCGGTAACGGTAGTCCGACAATTGGTCTGTAAAAAGGATTTCCTCACCTAAAATTCCGAGCGAGCGAGCCAACGGAAAACCGAAGCATTTTTATTTCATTTTTCACGATAAGGTTCTAATTCGCGAAAACTAAAATAATAATGTCCTTATACTAATTGGCATAAAATTCAAGTGTGTGTAATATGATCGTATAAACAGCGGTTTTTCTATTTTTTCATGTAAATAATTTTCCATTGAACAACTTTTCGAGTTTACGATTTCTCTATGTTACCAACAATTCAAGATCATTTTTACGGTTCTCTATAGTTCGAACGTAGTTTTTTGTTTAGCTTTAATTTGGAAAAATACGACCGTGAAGTGTATTATTTTTTATTGATATGATTGCAATTTTTTTATTCAACCAAAAATGAATCTGTGTTAATTTTTAGGGGTTTTTAAAATAAACACAGTAATCACATTCCTGATTGGAACATTATATAGTACTACCAAAAATATAAAACATTGATTGTTATCAGGATTACCGATGGTAATATTTTTAAATATAATTATAATAAGTTATTGAACTTTTGCATTTTGGTTGTAATTTTTTGAGAAATAATTGATGCGTGGAGTTGTTTGTGTGTGTAATGAGAATAGTGCACTGTGTTATTCCAATTGTTTGAAATTCAAATTGAGTACAGGGTTTAAAAAGTCTTTGGTATTTAATTGTAGTCTTGAAAAACGGAAAAATTGTCGATTAAAGCAGGAATCGTAATGGTAAAAAACATAACCAACAACCAATAATATTATAGTAATATTGTATTCCATTGCTATTTTAATAATACCCAGTTTAATGTCACCAAATCAACACATTAAAAAATCTGCTGTTATTGTGATTATATACATATGTATGAAATTCCTCTATCGTGTTTATTTACCTTATATGACATACAAATATCTGTAATGCAATTTTAAAATTCAATATTACACATAATTTGTTTTGAAATCTTGGTACTGATTACATGGAAATATAAAAAGTTATTTAATCTTTATATAGTATATTTTCCATTTTCAATGTAATTTGAACGTATTATTTATATTTTTATATGAGAATATAAATATTAATTTTGAATATATTAATGATATAATACATATATCACATCATTAATATTTTTATTACTCGACCGTTTAATATTTTTATATATGAATTTTAAACTCGGCGTATCGGTCATGACGGTATACTCATATACATCATATTAAGAGTAATTGCAAAACCACTAAAAAACTATCATGACCGATACGCCGAGTTTAAAATTCATATATATAAATATTAATGTATGAGACGAATTTTGTAACAATGTATATATTTATCCAGTAGGTAGGTACCTATACTTATATATATACATATTACATTACATTATATCATTATATTAAAGGCTAGTATGCTATTCACAAGTAATCAGGTAGAGTAATTATTTACCTGTAATTATCCTCAAGTAAAATTGACATTAACTCTTTTTTATGAAAAATAAAAATTACTTGAAGAAATATGTATATCAACACATAATCCCTGAGGTTATTCAAGAAAAAATTATTTTAGACCTCGGTTAGAAAAAAATTCAAACATTATAATTTCTTGACATATTTCTTACGAACAGCATATTAGTTTCGAAATTCAAAAGTAAAAATATATCTTCAAAATTACTTGACTGTTTTTTTACATAGTTTTAACATAGGGAAGAAATTACTTGTGAACAGCATACTAGCCTTAAAATGTAAATGAAAAAATTAAAAATTATGCGTTGAAATTGGAATAATAATATAAAAAATTGATATATTGTGTACGAGGGTACGAGTCGCGTTATTATACATATATATAATCTTAAGTACCTATATTAACAATATTTTATTTTGTAACTATTCAATGAAAATATCATTATGGTTATAACTTATAATAATATAACTAATAATAATAATAATAACTATTGTAGAATTTTACAAAATAATGTTGTTATATAGTAATAATAATGTTATATAGTTAAAAATATGTACATGATCGATTTCTAAATTGTTTGGTTTAAAATAGCATTATATTATATGCGATTAAGTATCTTATTTATATATATAAGACAAATATATAATATATGATTTAAAATTATAATAGATAAAAATGCTTAAATAAGAATGTTAGGTCTATTTAGTAGTAGGTCTATTTAGTAAACAATTGATGAAATTGTTAGAATATCATACAAACATAGTCCATTACAATGAAAAAAGAACGATTCAGCATCTTAGGTTTACCTTACAGTTGAGGGACGTGAGAATAGATGAACAATCAATTGACTATTTTTAAAGGTAAATGCTTTAAAATAAATTACTTAATAAATTAATTTTTCGCATTACATCTACCAATTTGGATTTTGCGTCCAACAACAGCCTACTGTTGTTAGTTTCTTAATTTGTGGTTTTTAGGGTGTCGGTAATTATGGTCAACCGGGGGAAAATGCAACTCTGTGTTAAAATTCAGATTCGAAATATAATCGAAAATACAAAATATATTTTATGTCATAAGTTCGGATTCGAACGCAGGACCCCAAAATTTTGTAAGAATTTTAGGTTGTCCTTTTTATCATTTACACCACAGATTGTATTAATTATACACTCAATAAATTAATTATACAACAAAAAAAAATTTTGTTGGAACCAAATTTTGCGGAAAACATAATTTGACAAAATGGCAATTTTTCAAATCACAGGCGGCCAATACTTGAATCGCGTGCAAGAGTTACGTGCACGCAAAATTTCCCTTTTTAAGTATGAAAATTAGCTAACGATTAGCTATTCTTTAAGTTTTAGAGTGTGTGTTGTCATATAATCTCTTACGCACCTACTGATTGTGAGTATACTTTTTGTAAGCTCAAAGTTATTTGCGTAAATAGAAAAAATGTAGTGGAATAAAACAAATTGATTTTGAAATAATTAGAGAACAAAGTTTTAACGATTTTTAGATGATTACAAAATAAATAATTTCAAAATCACCATAGAGATACATCATTTCATATCATCATATTATATGTGTTTACAATATTTACATTATCATTCATTTATAGCAACAAAATTAAAAAATTTCCTCAGAAAAGAGTTTCATGTATGAATAAACAAAGCCTCTGTTGTATATTTAAGAATACAAATTCGTACCCTTAACTTGGCCTATGCG
This sequence comes from Dilophus febrilis, assembly GCA_958336335.1. NCBI lineage: Eukaryota > Metazoa > Arthropoda > Insecta > Diptera > Bibionidae > Dilophus > Dilophus febrilis. The sequence goes on from OY284470.1 coordinate 35,164,142, forward strand.
GTTCTGATGCACACGCAAAGTTGAGTGCACTCCATATTTACGTGTGATTCAAGAATTGGATCCACCAACCATTGATTTTCTCCAATTTTCATTTTCATGTATTACTTTAAAATAAAGTCTATTTCTGTTCTATTTCTGTTCTGTTATTCCTAGAAGAAATTTTTGAATCATTGGTTCAAAAGATATAATCGATTTTCCCAAAACGCACCGCCCCTGCTAACGATTATGAACAGCCCATTGATCGCAAATATACGAATTCTTGATACTTTATATTTATATGATTTCTTACATGAAAGATATATGGGTTAATTAATGTAATATCAAATCCGGTTAAGAGAGTTATGGGCGAATTGGATTTTGGACGCCTTCTTGAATCTGTGCATTGGGCAGCAAACGGATTTTGCTTAGTTTTCATGTAATCTACGATATAAAATGGGCAAATTGCTTTCGGCACGCAAATACAGCGGAATGACATAAGGTATTCTACTAGTTTGGCATGGTAAAATTTTGTTTGGAAAATCAATGATTTTTTGAACAGCGTACTAGTAGCATACTCAAGACCGTATTGCTCGGTGCCCATGAGTGTCTCATATAATAAAATATAACTGCCCAAAGCATGATCCGTATATCCTTAGATGTTTTCAAGACAGTTAAATACTCATTTGTTAGCCCATTATTAAATTCGTTTGAATGAAATATTTACCAAAGCGCTGGGCCGGAATCATGACTGATGAAAACGATAGTCGACAATCGAAATTAATTGAAAACGATATTGAATTGAATGACCACTGTCTATATAGTCGTATTTGGACGATAGTTTTTGACGACTTCTATTTTGCTATCGTTGCGATAGGTTTTTCATATATAATGTGAATTAATGTGTTTGTGATTAAATTGATTTTTTATTATTTGTGTCTATTGGATTATATTTTCTAGCGGCACTATTTTGCATTAGATGATAAAAAGTTTTAGTAAATTAAATTTTATTTATAAAAATTAACAAATTATTAGCAAAATAATTAAATTTCGCTAAATTTTTTTAAACTTGCCAATATTATTTAATTAATATGAATTATAATTTATTTAATTATTAAACATGATAAATGTAATTATTTTAATGTGAATTTTAATTAAATATATTTAGTCTATAAATTAAAAATTATTCGGTTGCCAAAAATTGCGATATGTAATAAATTACATTTCGTGATTCAAATAAAAAAAACGATATTCGTCTGTCGCAATTTCAGACGATTAACGTTGCGATTGTCGTCTTCACTCATGATTCGGGCGCTGACTTATTGTTAATTTTATTATTTAAAATGTATTATAAAAATCGATCAAAGTTTTTGGGTAAATAGAGTTTAATTGATCAGTTCGTTTTATTTAATCTCTCATAACTTCCGACTTTATTTAATACTCTGACCGCAATAATTATATTAAGAATAAACCTTAAACCTTATGTTATTTAAAATATCTAATCTAATCGAAAATATCTTTCTGCGCCCCTGGGCACCGGTGCCTGGTTCGTTCACACCAATATCCTATATGTAGTGGCGGCTCGACCATATTCAATTTTATATCAAATTACGGTCTAATTGCAATTAAAATTCTTCAAAATAATACTGAATAATCTTTTTTTTTATTGTAATGATTGACAATTTTCATTTTCTTCACTGTAGTTTAAGTTTCTTTTATATACCGAAGTATAATAATATCATAATATAAAAATTCAATTCAAAAAAATATATAAAATATATATTATATAAATTCAACATATATACATGTATACAGATAATATATAAATGTAGACAGATAATATATAAATGTATATAAATAAATTTACTCACTTTAGAAAAACCTATATTTGGTGTTGGCGCTTGATGCAATGCAATGTCATGTCGTTTGAATACTGTTTTATAAATAAAAAAAAAGAAAGACAAAAATAAAAAAATTAATAGTTAAATTATTTTATGCATTTATATTTAAATATATATACATATAGTATATATTCTGTATATAAAATTTATACATTTTAGAAAACGTTTAAATTTATTATTATTGTAAATTTTATTATTATTATTATTATTATTATTATTATTATTAGTATGTAGTTATTTTTCAATTTAAAATAAATTTAATGAGATAAATGCAGCAATAATTAACACATTCCTTTAATCTTATAATTTAATAATCATATAATAAATTAGAGATATACAAAAATAAACAATAAACAAATACGTTATGCATATGTAAAGTAAATATCTACAAAAAAATATTTTGTACATGTAATTTTTACCTCCATCGTATTTTATTAATGTGTTCTGTGTTTTATTGTATTGCTCGGTGCATGTATAGTATAAACGACAATTCGTATTCGTGTTATATTTATATAACAAAGACAAACTCAGTTAGTACAAAAGTATTTTTGCGTTTTATTGAAATTAAAGTTATATTTCTATATTCTGTATCTGTACGGCAAACCCCTAATTTTTTTAAATCAACGCTGTGGATATTGAATTGACACAGTTAATTAGTTATGTGTATTTTCCAAAATCAGAAACTAATCTTTATGGCAAATAAATTGTTCCGAAAAAATGTGCACTAAGATATTACAAATTATGTACTACGGGAGAACGGCATTCACTCTAATTTTTTTTATAACGATTACAGTAGCAATAAAACACAGTTATAAATAAAATTATTATAAATACAGATTTATGTGTAATTGTGTATATATAGCAAAGGGATTGTGTTGTCATATGTCTTAAAAAATACAATTTTAAATTATATATATGTATATATATTTGCTTTCATTATAATTCATTCTATTAGGTGTAGGAATTAATAATGCGGATTTTTTGGCTTGAAAATGTCATTTATTTGTATAACAAAATGTAAACGTTTGCCAATGGTTATTTGGTCGATATTCAATGCCATTGCAGGTTCATTTCAATTTTCATCCAATAACGCTTGCAATTCTTCGTCTTCAAATTTTTTTGGCTGACCTGGCCGTTCTTAGTCTTCCAAGTCAAAATCACCATTTCGGAAGCGTACAAACCATCGTTCACAAGTTGCTTGAGCGAGAGCATGTCCACCATAAGCTTCAACCAACAAACGATAACTTTCAGCAGCGGTTTTCTTCAAATTAAAGAAAGTTATTAAACTTCCCCCCAAAACAACTTTTTCAGGCATGTGTTTCGAGTATTCGAAGCAAAAAAAAGCTTTGTTGTTTACACTTCAATGAAATGACATATACGGAAATTTATAGCCTAATGACAGACAAAAAAAAATAAAATGGCTGCGGTGTGTTGCGATACACTCAGTTATCTGTTATCTAGTTGCGCCATCTGTTATCTAAATCCGCCTTATTAATTCCTACTCCTATTATAGCTATAGACTATTTATATGTGACAATATTTTATAAAGATTAAATTTAATATTTAACGACAAAAAAAATTATAATTATTTATTTACCTATTATACGAATTGCCGTGGTGAAAATGTTATTATAATCAAATAGTTCATTATTTTCTATATGTAATACGTATTTATATTTATTGCATATTAAATGGTTTACTATTTAATATATTAAAAATTATATACATTCGCATTTAAACTTTATTTACTAATTAGGATATTAGACAGTCGTATTCTTGGAATGGATTATCACCATGGTATAAAGACCATAGGTATGCTTGACAGCTGATATTCAATTTTGTACGACGTCACTCTGAGTGAATAAATTTTAATATGCGATATAGAAATAGGAATTTTATCTTTTATATTTCATATAAATACGAATTAAATATTTTAATCAAAATTTATAAATGATTAATAATCTGCAAATGGGAAATTTATATGTTACTATGTAATTGTTTTTATTATTTTTCTATTTTTGATTTTTTCTTCTTGTAACATTTTACTTAAATACGTAATTCTAAAATACATTCTTGCTCTTAATTGTGTTTAGATCAAATTGTCTTAATAAAATTATTTTATTAATTATTAAACGATTAATTAATTTATTATTAATAACAAACATATAATCAATTTCAATTCATATTCAATTAATTACGGAATGTATTCAAAATGATACGATTTAACAAAAACACAATTTTTCCAATTTTTTCCAAAGTTCGGAAACTTACATTAGTTTTTTTTGTTTCGTTACTACGGCAGATTCGGTTAAGCGCCCGTAAACCTCGGAATTCTATACATCAATAATATTGACCTCCATTCTGTTAGGCATGGTATTTACTGCATTTTTGCTTTCATCCGGTGTTCAATAATTTTTTTTAAATTGTTGTTTTTTTTCAATCTTTTTTTTCTTGTTCACTTCTTTAACTTTCAGATTATTTTTTATCTTTATTTTATTAATGACCACAATGTTATATATTGTACTTAAATCAGGACTTGAAGATGTTCATTCCTAAAAGCGGATTATTTTATTTTCAAATCAGTTCTTAGTTGCTTTAGTGGTTTGTGGTGGGCAACATCTTATTCAAATGTGTATTGTCGTTTGAATATAATTTAATGGTCAATGACAAAAGGTAGTCATTTAATAGATGAATGTATTTTTGGAAATTAACCGTACCCTCAATGAATTTCCATAACTAATTGAATTTAAAAGTTTTTTTACTTCTGTGTTTGCAATTATTTAAAGAGTTGGTTTTTTCTCTGATTTTTTGGTAACCGGTGAGATTCGATTACTATTGTTTAGGTAATCTGTTACTATAACCGGTTACTTTATACTCACGGTTACTCTTTTCTATAATGAACGATATTTGCGGCAATGGCTAATATGCGAAGGGATATCAAACGAAACTTTAGTACAAAATCATGAAACGAATCTTTTTTTAAATACAGAAAAATAAATTAAAATATTTAAAATATTATTTTTCATAATATTTTACGTATTATTGAAACGTATGTAAAAACAGAAAAATCAAATAAACCAAAACATAAGTACTCTTTGGAATGGAAAAAATAAACTTGTATTTAGTTATACATAAATAATATATTTAATTCATAAACTCAGCGAAATAAAAAAATACATATAAAATAAATAAATTCAATTTTTAGAATACTATTGCACTTTTTTTATTATTTCAGGTATTCATTTTTACACATTTTCATTTGCGTTTAAAAATATAATTTTTTCCACAATATCAGCTTTAAGACGAGCTCTTCTTTCGGAAATCAGTTGACCGGCTTTGGAAAAAATCCTTTCGCTTGGGACGGAGGTGGCGGTTATGCAAAGATATTTTTTAGCATATTTTGCCAAACCAGGATAAATTAACTCCCTGGCTTTCCACCACAATAACGGATCACCTTTTAAATTTATACATGGCTCAGAAAGATACTGCCGCACTTCAATTATTGCTGAAGATACCGGGGTTCCCGTTTCCTTATTAATGCGCTTGTAAAAATCACCCCAAATCGGATCGCCTTCCAATTCTTTTGAATTGTAATCATTCGTATCTTCGACGGCCGTCTGTATGGGTAAAATCGTGCGTCTAATTTCATTAGTAATGTCTTCTTTCACCATTTCAAAAGCGGTCCGGTCTTCAAATGCCTGAGCTTTAAATCTTGGATCCAAGAATGTTGCGCGAGCTAATATCTGATTAATTTGAATGTTTCTAAACCTGATATTTAAATTGTTATTAATCGCTTGTATAAGTTCACATGTACTCTTATTTTTAATTGTGGTGGTTATTCGTTGCATGTACCGTCGTAGGCCTAAAACCATAGGAACGATTTTCGAAGCCGAAACGTTTTGTTCCGATGAAAGCTCCTCCGAAATTCTTTTAAACGGTGATGGGATGGTGCAGTATTCCTTCAATATCTCCCACTCCTCGGGTGTCAATGAAACAGTTGCATTTTTTAAGACACCGATGGTTGCTCCCAAAGGATCTTGTAACTTTATAATCCGTTCAAACATATCGAACATAGAATTCCATCTCGTACATACATCCATTTTTAATTTCAGCGGTTCCATGTTTACATTCATTTGCATTTGTATGCATCGCAATTTTTCCGTTGCAATTGTACTTCTATGGAAAAATTCAACAATGTCTTTTACCTTTGTATGAATTGGTTTGATTATGTTAATACCATCTTGCACGATTAAATTTAATGTGTGTGCCAAACATCCCCAGCTTTTCCATTTAGTCATTTTAACTGCGGCTATAATATTTGCAGCATTGTCGCTAACAACTGCGTGCATTTTATTTTCAATGTTCCAATATCTGGCTACCCTTAATAATTCATCCTTCAAAACATCTGCGGTATGTCTCTCGGTGATTTTGCAGCATTCTAGTAAAATTTTACATAACTTCCAATCTTTGGATATATAATGGGAAGTTACGGCCATATAACTCTCATTTGTACGCGACGTCCACATATCTGTGGTTAAAGTTACAAACTCGACGTTTTCAAAACAATTTCTTAATTTATAGAATTGTTCGTCGAAATATCTGGGCAGCAAATCATTTCGCAGCCGTTTTCGATTAGGAAGATTATATGACTTGTCCAATTCATGTATTAAATTTTTAAAGCCTTCATCTTCCACGATGGAAAACGGCTGCATATCTTTTATAATCATCTTTAAAACTAGCATGTCCCGTTTTTTTTTGCTTGATAATTGAAATTGGTTTCGTTATGAAATTGGTCAAATAAGCTTGAGTCTTATTTTTATGGATCGGTAATTGCTCACTTGTGTTGCTAGAAAGCATTGTCGAGGCTTGTGGAACTGTCTTAGTAAATTGTATTTCTTCATCCTCAACATTTTGTATAGGTTCTTCTAATATGGTTACTAATTTTCTATTCGCATTTAATTCAACCAAAGGATGTTTTTTATGCATATGTTTCCATAAATTTGATGTCGTTCCCCCTTGATATGATAGGATAGCTTTGCATGTATGACATTGTGCTTTATTACCGCCAGTTTCACTAAAATGCAACCACAGGTCGCTCATTTTTCCATTACCCTTTCTTTCCATTTAGTTTTGCAACTAAAATCTAAATTACAATATAACAAACAACAAAAAATAGTACATGTACTAATTTAAAAGATTTTTAAGTATTAGCTCTATACATACGATTATTATTTTACTTACGTTAAAGAATATGTTATAGATTTCAATTTTTCAATTTCAATTTTCAATGAAAACACAAATTTTGCACTTACAAAAATTAATAGTTATTTTTATAAAATGAAACTTATGAATTAATTTAAATTTGCTAATATTTAATAATTAATTTTTTTAAATTTAAATTGCAAACAAATATAACGATATAACGAAAATACACAATATTATTATTCCAATTAATTTACATATATTACTCTTGTAATTATTTCGTCAAAAATGAATGAGACACACATATCGCTTATAAAATTATTTTTGCAAACATGAAACAATATATATATATAAACAAAACAAAACCAAAATGCATACAATGAACAAAAAAATATATAAATAATACTATAACTGTGGATTCACAATAGATATAAGAGTAACTCTTATATTAATTGATAATAATGAATGACGACGATGAACTTTATATATATTTATATATAAATGCACATACAGATACACTATTCCGATTCTGAAAATATTTGTATTCGCGGATTCGGCTATTAGATTCAGATTCGTTAAATTAAACACAGAACAGACACAATACATGCAAATCTGAAATATTCTATACTATAAATATTCACCTTTCCCGATGAATACACATCATCATCAAAAACCATATCACATCATAAAATTCTCTTATTTATTAATGAACGAAACTCATTTTATTTATAATTATTCTCTTATTACTTTAGTAACCGAATATTTTAAGAATGGGATTCGGATACCACGAATCTTCACAAGTAACCGATTATCATATATCGAATAGTTAGTATTCGCCCAAGCCTAATTATTTAACTAAAACCATCATTTTATGAAATGAATTTAGTAGGATTAAAAAATTATTGTTTAAAGTCCTTTTCCGGCATCTCAAAATCGAGCACACAAATAAAATAGCAGGTATCCGATATTATAATGGTTAAAGTAGTACATATATAAACAGACTTAAGAGACTTAGTTTACGTTCACAGCTAATGTTTTTCTATTTGGTTGTTTTTCTATTTTTTACATATGTATAAGTTTTTAAATGGCGTACATGTGGTTGTATTGTCACACTCAATTTAAAAAATTTTGTAAATAACATTAAAATACAACAACAAAAATCATGTGAGTGTTTAAAAAAAATGGGAGAAAAAAATTAGGAAAACAACCAAAAATATATAAATTCGGTTGTTTTTCTAAAAGAAGAGAATGGTAGACCTAAGTTTTATTAGAAAAACAACAACAATTTAGAAAAACAACATAAATAAAATAGAAAAACATTAGCCGTGAACGTAAACTTAACAGCAGTGATGACAACTGGCAGGCTAGCATGTGCTTCTCTATACCGTGTCAACAAATCATAACTTATTAAATATACCCATAACTATTAGAAGGAGTTTGACCTTAAGAACCTGCTTTGGAGCTCGTTGTGTGGGGTTCTCTAGTTGTGCCGGCAGAGTTGAATATTGTTTTGGATTGATTCTTTTAGAGTGGTGTGTATGTAGAGGTGTGTTATATACAAATATCATTTACTTAATTCGCATATTGCGATTAGGTATTTATTTTTTTTTTATTTAATTAATTAATTACAAGGCACATTTTATTTATTTGTTATTGCCACTAACAATTTAACGCCACTTAATCGTTTTTATTTAAAGTTAATTACTGTAATTAATGCAATTTTAATTTATTTTATACTATTTAATTTAAGTTAACGTTTAACTTTTTATTTAAACTCCCGCAGGTATTCAGTTTATGTAACTTGTTTGCCATTTAACGGTAAGTTTCTATTTGAAAAATGTCCGTTAACCAGTGAATATATTCGTGTGGGGAACGTATATAAATTTCATTTGAATAACATATGAATTACATAACCTCCACAATTTGAAATTCCTTACAAGGGCTGAAAACCGACAAATATTTAACTATTGTCTACTACTTGGCTATTTTCCCCTCATCTGGAAAAAAGTCAAAGTGATAGCAATTGCAAAACCCAATAAAGATAATGCTGGGCCCTTGGGCTACAGGCTAATTAGCCTACTGAGTATTATTAGAAAATACTCAGTAGGCTAAAATCACCATAGAGGTACATCATATATCATTTTATATGATCATATTATATTTGTTTACAATATTTACATTATCATTCATTTATAGCAACAAAATTAAAAAATTTCCTCAGAAAAGAGTTTCAGGTATGAATAAACAAAGCCTCTGTTGTATATTTAAGAATACAAATTCGTACCCTTAACTTGGCCTATGCGTTTCTGATGCACACGCAAAGTTGAGTGCACTCCATATTTGGAAAATTTTTTTGCGCATGGAATATGTTGCAGTATCTTCGCCGTTTAATTTTGACGATGACTATGTGGCTACACATGGAGCCAGATTTGAAAAAAAGATTTAATTTATATTTGGGGGAAACGGAAGGGAATAAAAAACAGGATTTAACAAAAATGTCATCATGCATTATCGTGCACAATTTTTTAATTAATTAATTTTTCGCTATACAACCAACAATCTGGTTTTAGCGTCCAATAACAGCCTTCTGTTGTTAGTTTCTTAATTTGTGTCTTTTACGGTGTCGGTAATTAGCCGTACGACCAACCGCAAGCGGAATATACAACTCTGCGTTAAAATTCAGATTCGAAAAATAACCGAAAACACAAAACATATTTTATGCATTCAGTAGGATTCGAACCCACGACCCCAAAATTTCGTTAGAATTTTAGGTTGGCATTTTTAACATTTACACCACAGAGTTATGAGTGTACAATACCAAGTCAATTTTAGATGGCGCAATTGATAAATTTTAGACATGCGAATTAAGTTAAAGTATACATTTAAAAATTTCTGGGTGCCACAAAAAGAAAGTGAGGGGATTCATAGACATATATTTATCAACAGAAAATAAAAGGACGAAAAAAATTTCGACCAATTCATGTCGAGTTTGAAATTATTAAGTATAAAGTGTAAATTTGGTAATTTGATAGATGGATTGATACGCGACCGCATCATAGGTGGAATAAAAAATATTAATTTGCAGGATCAATTACTCCGCGAAGTTGATTTAAAATTAGAAACATGTTCGAAAATATGTAGATGTTCTGCGATGGCGGAACGACATTTAAATATATTGAAAAAATCAAATGCAATACATAATGATAAAGGCAGGACACATGAAAAGCAAGATGGTCAAATATATTAATATGACAAAGGCGCTAAGGATCTGACGGAATTCCTAGCGTTACAGAGGCGGACACTTAATCACTGGGCCTCCGAGCCGTTATCTTAATATTATAACATGTATAACACATGGTTTTCTATGCTGTAATAATGTTTGTAATAATTTTCACAATTTCCTTTCTCGAGAATTTAAATTTCGGTTAAACAAACAGAAATATTAAAAAACTTATACATTTAACTCACAAAGTAGGAAGAAAACAAAATCCTAAAAATAATGTTTATGTATAGTTTGATTTTTTTATTTATATAAAACAATCAATGCCGGCGTAATATTTATTTGGAAAATTCATTTTCTTTGTAAACTGTTTCATAGGTAATTATTTTAAGGCATTTAGCATATTATTATGGTCATTATTCTAACTGTTTTATATAATATTTGTTTTTTTTTTGAAATTTTTGTTATTTATAAAATATTTTTCATTTATTCGTGTTTGAGAATATGTATCACATCAATGAGCTAAGTCATTTGTGGAGGCCAGAAGTGAATGTTATTAATGGAATTTCTTAAGATTATAGCCTATTGAACGAGGAACAACAAGTTCCCTTTCCTGATATGCAAAACTGTCACCGGTCAGGGGTATTCCAAACCAATTTTTAGATAAATGCTTAATTTTCGACATAAATAGAGGGGAATCATATGCATTCAGCAACATTAACAAACATTATTAGCGTAGTTGCTAATGATGATTACTGATACTGATGCAAATATAATTTTATTACATTATCATCATTTTTTATAAATAAAATAGTTTTTTTCTTTTGAACATTTGCATTAAATAAATAAAAAAAGTTAAATATTAATATTTAAAATATTAATAAATTGAAAATAAAAATAAAACTAATTAATTTTTATTTAATTAATTTCAATAATTTTTAAATTAAATGATTTAATAACATTAAATGCATTACAATTCAAAAAATATACACGTTAATGTAAACAAACAAAAACAAAATGTTTTTTTTTTATTTTTCCAAATTTGACAAATTCTATATAGAAAAAAAAATATTTATATAGTTGCCCAAAATTATTTGTAATTCACAATTAAATTATTGAGTGATTTATGAGTGAAATTTTGCTGAATAAAAATATTAGTATTTACGTTTACCCACACAAACAAAAATTCGTCAACAAGTCGTCAAACTATGCGTAAATGCCCCGCAAACATTTGGAAGATAAATCGGCGATACGATATCGCGGCGATATCGCGAGGAAGATAAAAGGAAGATATTTATATCGCCAATTTATCGTTGTTTTAACAGTTGAGCGATATCGTACGGAAGATAAAAATGTGATGCGATGGCGATACGCTTTGACGTTAAAAAGAGGATACAGAGCTACATTTATCTACTATTTCTCTTCCAGCCGATAAAATGACGATAATATATTATTATTTATTGCTTGTATATCTTCTTGATGATAAATTCGCGATAAATATATCTTCTTTTTATCTTCTGTGCGATATATATGCAAATAAGTATAAAATTAAATGTAATATATCAGTTTAAATTGAACAGCGAAAGAAGTTGAAGTTTTTTGTCGCATTTATCGATGTTTTTTTTTGTAATATACTATATGTCTATATTGAATTTCATTATTATAAATTTATATTTATTTTTCATTATTATATTTTTTATTTTTATAATTTTCAGGTTATCGACTAAATTTGCCGTATGTCTCAATTTATCTGCCTCGCGATATGGCATTCGTATCGCCAATTTATCTTCTTGGCGATATCGCATTCGTATCGCCAATTTATCTTCCTCGCGATATCGCATTTGTATCGCCAATTTATCTTTCTCGCGATATCGTCAATTTATCTTCCAGATGTATCGCGGAAGAGTCCCATTCTCTATACGTAGGGAGTAACGTACGCGATAAAAATGCGATATCTTTGGCGATAATTTTATCGCCTAGGCGAATCGTCTGCAGTACTACCCGCGATAAGAAATGTTTGTGGGGTGAAAAGGCGATAAAAATATTTGAAATCACATACAACAAACTGAAAAAAAAACATAAAAAGGTTTTGAATTCTAGTATTACGGTTTCAGCATTTTTTGAATCATGGTATAAATTTCGGCGTTTATCATATAAAAGTGTGGAACATTTCGTTAAGTTTGTGGAATCCGTGTATGTGGTGAACCGTTCTTTTCACCATTTCACGAAGTTTTGTATTACCTAATATTGCTACAACTACCTATACAAAACCGAGGTTGAATATTGAATAATATGTTTAATACAATTATATCACGTTATAATATTAACCAATAAATAATTATTTTAAGGAAATTGTTGTATTGCATATAAATTCAAACGAACGATATTTATTTCCAACCAATGATTATAGATCGGTTTTTGCGATATGATTATAATCTTGGAGGATCGACACTATATTTATATCAACCAACATAACTCGATGAAAACATCTTGGTAAAATACTACAAATTGGATTTAAATAGGGTATTATTCAATAGAATTCTTGGAATGGAATACTACTCTTTTGGTTTTGTTTCGTTTTGAAAAACGTTTTCAGAACCATTAGGCTATGGCGACAAAATAAATAATTAATAAATTAATACATAATAATTAATTAATAATTAATAAATAAATAATGTTTTTTAATAAATTAATTCTTTTGATTTTATCTATAAACAATAATTTAATTTAATTTTTTATCGGTATGAACATTTTCGTCATTGTTTGAATCCACTACTGATCGTAGGCCACTTCCATTTTTTTGCGCTAATCTATGCGATATTTGTCTACACAATGCTTTGTTGGACCTACTAACTGTTTGGTGATGGAGATACAGTTAATATATGAACACCGTGATAATCTTTGATTACCGTTAATGTATAAGAAATTTGCCGGCTAATTAAACGATTCACGCGTTTGTTTAGGAAATTTGAATAAGAAACATTTTGGTTATTTTACCCAATCATCAGATTCGCACCATCCTTTCTTGTGTTATAGAAACAGAAACTTAATCACCGGATCACTGAACGCGTTAGTTAATGGTATTACATGTATAAAATATGGTTTTCTATGATGTAATTATGTTCGAGCATTCACGAGAGAAATGAATTTCAGAATTTCCTTTGACGAGAATTTTAAATTTCGGGAAAATAGAAACATTAGTTTGCAGTATTTATTTTTAGTCAACCCAATTTGAATGGTCACATGAAAAACGTATATTTATAACATATAAAATTTGCATGGAAATATTTCATGAAACCTAATGCAAGGATACAAAATATAGTGCATAGGAAGTTTGCATGAAATATGATAGGGTTAAAATTTTTCATGAAAATTATTTCTTTGGTGTGCGGCCTATTTAAGTGTCAGCATCATCATAAAATGAAATATTAAAAAAAATTAGGTAATTTTTTTGATGAGTTTAAGATTAATGGGAATATAATAAATTAATAAACATATATATATTTTTTATGTTATTGTTTTTATTCGTTTTTTTATATATATAGGCATATATACATCTTCTAACATAATAATCGTATATGTATATTTATAAAATACCCTCTGGCATTTTGTACAATAATGTTTATTTATTTCATTTCATTAAAATGCTATATACCATATATACAATATATGTACTTTCGCACATACTCACGATACATTTTACCTTAAAATTTATATGATACAAAATATAAATTTATTATGTTCAAATTAAAGATTTTAAATGGAATATATATTTGTATACGTATATTTACACATATATGAAGAAGTGTATATACCTATATATAAAGTAACGAAACAAAATCTATATATTACGTGTAATATTCATTAAATATGGATTATAGAGTATTATAGACTGTATACATAAAATGTTGATTTATAGGCACAAATCTCAATCTGTAATATTATTATTAATTTTATTTTTCAAATTTCACTTTTTTACCTGTTAAATTATTATTTAAGTTTAATTTGACTAGATGATTAACGATTATACATCGTTTATACGTACATTAATTATTTTTATGTTTTGATATAGAGAGACATGGGATATGAGTTTATTATTTTTGATGTGCATTGATTTTCAAACTGTTTCTGTTTTTCTTTAAATACACTAATAATCATAATATTATAAACAAAATAGTAATAATAATATTCACTTTTAAAACAACTATATTTCAATAAACAATACAGTATATATACCATCTAATATACATAATATTAAGTTTTTGATCATATCATACATAAGTGAATCAAATTCTCATTAATTTATAAAAACCAATAGGAAAAATGTCCGAATATATATGTCTTTATTTGTTTTTAACTTTGTAACAGTTTTTTAACAATCAGAGTATAGTGAGAAAATGAAATAATATCTTAAGCTGCTATCAGACGGCAGAATATATATTCGAATTTTTTGTGCTTAAATTTTAATATAGGATTTTTTACAAGTAATACAATAGGTATATTAAGTAATATGATTGGATCGCTCACGGATTATCCGATGTTGCTGTCTTAAACGGTGGCGGTTTTGGATGAACATTTTTTTGTGAACGTATTCCCTTTATATATTTATCATTCAATCTGTGTTACGAGCTAAAGTGTAAACAATATATTTTTTTCGGTTGTTGAAATTATCGTGTTGTGTACCAGAAAAGTTCATGTTTGTTGTTATTATTTCAATTGTAAAAACTGATGCTGAAAGTCATCAAATTCTTGTCAAAGCTTATGGTGAACATGTTTTGCATGAAAGTTATTGTGAAAAGTGGGTTTCAACGATTTAAAGTGATGATTTTGATCCGAATGATAAAGAACGTGATAAACGACCCACAAAATTCGAAAATACGGAATTGCAAACATAAAATGCTTTACTGTGTATTTGATGCGAGCGTGGCAAAGACCAGGCCACGGGTGTAGAAGAGGTGAAAGCGGCAGGGGGAGTAGAGAAGATGAAGATAGTATTCTCATCTATCTATCTCCCGTATGAAGCAGAACAACCAACGACATCGTTGATGGAAGAGATGGTTGAATACTGCAGACATAAAAATCTACACCTCATATAGTGATGCCAATGCTCACCACACGCTTTGGGGCAGCATGAACTTAAACAAAAGGGGTGAGTACCTACTTGAATTTATTTTGGGTAATGGGATGGAAATAATAAATATCAATATCATCAATACCCACATTTAGTAATTGTCTTAGGGAAGAAGTGATAGACCTCACCATAAGTACACCATTCATTAGTAATAAGATTGTCAATTGGCAAGTATCGAACGAAACTTCTCTGTCAGATCACAAGCACATTAGATTCGATATTGAGGCTAGTAGCGGCAAGCAAGAGACTTTTAGAAATCCGAAATCCACTAACTGGATAATGTACAAGCAATTAGTGTTGGAAGGAATGAGGGGCTCAAAAGATCAAGCTAGAGGCATAGCTGACCTTGAGTTGATCGATGAGTGCTTCCCCACGGTGGTAATACAGGCGTACCGGGAATCGTGTCCAGAAAGGAAGCTTGAAAGCAATCGTAGGGATCCCTGGTGGAATGAGAAGCTGACTAGGCTTCGTCATAGGAAACCAGGAAAAACTTCAATAGGGCCAAATCCAAAAATTGATTCTATATATATATAAAAGAGTGGTCTATATATAAAAACAGTCTTTTAGAGTACAACAAAGAAATCAAAAAGGCAAAAAAGAAATCTTGGGATACATTCTGTCAGGGAATCAATGATATACCTGCAGGATTCCGGATATATAGAATTCTCTCAAGGGAGCATAAAAACAGAATTGGTTTAATGCAAAAACCAGATGGTAAGATTACGGAAGATGCGAAAGAAACACTGGAGCTACTGGCCCAAACGCATTTTCCCCAGTCAATCACAATATCATCTAAAGGGGATGATAGGTACATGAAAGATCCCTTAAGAAGACTAGCACCCCTGGATATAAAGCTCCAGGCGAAGACGGAATTTTCCCGACAATGTTAAAAAACGGCATAGAACATATAGCGCCAAAACTAAGAAGTATCTTTCGATGTAGTTATGCAAATCATATCGCCCAATAAGCCTAACATGATTTGTACAAAAAACAATGGAAAAACTGGTTGATAGGCATATAAGAGACAATGTGCTGTGGAGTAATCCGCTGCATAAACATCAATATGCATATCAACCAGGTAAATCAACCGTACAGCTGCTGCAAAACCTAACCTCGAGAATAGAAAAACTTTCGAGGATAGAGAAGTGGCCATAGGTTATTTTCTTCACATAGAGGGTGCCTTCGACAACACGGCGTTCGATGGGATCTGTCGGGCCACCGCTGTAATGGGGGTGGACGAAACCACATGTAGTTGGGTAAAGGCCATGCTGAGAAGTAGGGTTGAGAAAATGACTCTGGCAGAAGAGAATCTTAGCATAACGACCGCCAAGGGTTGCCCACAAGGAGGGGTCCTGTCCCCGCTATTGTGGTTCATGGTTGTGAATGAGCTGCTCATACGTCTTAATGATGGCGGATTCTATGTGCAGGGTTACGCAGATGATGTGTTAATACTCATCTGCGGCAAATTTGAGGAAACAGTGTCGGACGGGCTTCAGACGGCTCTGAACTTAGTGGCGGAGTGGTGCTTATCGACGAGATTAAATATAAACGCCAAGAAAAGCACTATTGTGCCCTTCACTAAGAGGGGAAACAGCGCGTTCAAATGTCCCACTCTGTTTGGGGAGACGATAGGGTTTTCGATAGAAGCGAAATACCTGGGGGAAATGATAGATGCAAAACTAAACTGGAACTCCCAATTAACCAATGCCACAGATAAGGCAAGAATCTCCCTATGGGCGTGCAAAAGCTTAATAGGAAGAACATGGGGGATTACCCCCAATATGGCGCTCTGGTTATACAAGGTTATAACAAGACCAATTTTGACCTATGCTTCATCAGTGTGGAGCAAAAAGGCCCAAAAAAGAACGGCACGGAGCAAATTGAATAAAATTCAGTGATTGGCGTGTTTGGGGGTTACGGGAGCAATGCGCACCACTCCTACTACAGCGCTAGAGGCGATTCTAAATCTTCCCCCACTGCATCTGTTCATTAAGAACGAGGCAAGAAAGATGGTGCACGCAACTATGATTACCGTAGAAATAGTGTGGGTGGCTAAGGAACACCAGTGACTAGTTGATGAAATCAGAAATGATGTAATTCTCGGCATGCTGCTGGGAGAAGACATTCCTAGAGTGCATGACTTCGAAAAAAACTTCTCGGTTGTGTTTCCCAATAGGGAAGATTGAACGGAGAATAAGATTAGGTTACCAGAAAATCGCCTAAAATTCTATACGGATGGATCTAAGACCAACCTATGTTCTGGCTCCGGGGTATATGGGGCTAATCCAAGAATGGAACTTGGGGCCACTCTGGATTGCTATAGCACCGTATTCCAGGCGGAAATCCATGCTATAGAACTTTGCATCAGATGGATCAAGGATAGGGGGTATAAAAACGCGCGGATCTATATCTTATCCGATAGCAAAGCGGCACTCATGGCCGTGATTGAGATTGGTGGTTGGATACTTGACCGGTCACTATAATCTAAGAGCTCATCTATACAGGATGAAAATCGTTAGCTGCGATAAGTGTAGGCTGTGCCAAACGGAAGAAAAAACTGCAAAGCATATTCTCTGTGAATGTGAGGCTTTAGAAGCGAGAAGACTTAGGATCATTGGTTCATCATTTCAATTACCTGAGGACATTATGACCATACCCATCAATAAGTTGGCCAGGTTCTTGGGTAGGGCCAATCAATGGATGAATATGGGATAATTTAGGGCAGTAACACAATGACCCCCTGGGGTCAACTGTTTAGGGGACGGACGACCCAGCCCGGTGCTATAATTCTAATTCTAATTCTAATGGGAGTAGAAGGGCGTGGTATATTATGCGTTGTGGAAATCCCGTCAAACTATTACTGGTAAACTCCACAAACAACAATTTACTGAATTGAATCAGGAATTGAAAGAAAAAGAATGGGCCACAGCCCACAAAAATGTTAAAACAAACATTGGAATTACTTGGATGGGATGTGATTTTCACCAGATGTTGAGCCATCGGATTACCATTTGTTCAAATAGATGGCATATAGACTCTGAACTCAGCATTTCCACAATTTTGAAGACGCCCAAAATTGAATAAATAGAAAATAGAAAATAAAATTAATTTTTAATAATGAATTAAGTACGTATATTTTCAATATATGCCACTTATTATGATCGTTTTCGAAAAAAAAATTTTGATCCCCACTTTTTATCACTTTTCTCCACGAATTGAAACTTTTTATCGATAAAAATCGAATAAAAAAATTTCTGCGAAATGTCGTTCGTTCGCTCGTTCGCTACACTTTTTCTTGGAAACTACTGGACCGATTTGGGTGAAATTTTCAGCATAAGCCTTTTATTGCGAAAATCTTTAAAAGTTCGTAGATGGGGTATGTCACACCTTCCCTTCTACCTCCTCCCTGTCAAATTTTCCCAATTTTCGGACTTTTGTTTTTGTATATCTCAATGAATTTCGAAGATATTTGTTTAAAATTTTGGAATTGAGGGGTTTGCTACCAAATGACAATAATTACATTCCCGGATATTTTTTCCTGATCCCACCCCATCCATTCCCATAAATTTCGTTGACATTTACTCGGAAATGGGTATAGTTAGCCCAAACATTTATTCTACAAGGTATGCTCTACAAAATTGCATCATTAAATTTTTTCTAATCCCATCCCGCCGAGGAGCTCCCACCAAATCCAATCGTGTTCTTGGAAATGAATTTGAACATTAATTTATGTTGAAATCTTATTAGGAGTTGAATAATGATAAATTTAAGCCCAATTGCCCATCAATACGTACTTCTTGTTACAGGTTTGCCTGGCAGCGTTTTTATTTTTGTTTTTTTTTATTGAAATATATTCCTTATAAACCTATTATACTATATATATATATATATATATATATATTGTATAAATATATAGAAAAGAAAACATGATCTTGATCGGGTTTCTTATATGATATATACTATACACACCGTATATTACTGCGCAAACGTTGTATACAGGGTCTCCCAAGCTAACGCTATCCAGCCAATATCTCCGAAACCAGTGGAGTTATCACTAATATGATGTTAGTGAACCCCCACTGGATTCCATTTCGCCACATTTTTATGTTAACCCCTTCCTCCCCACGTTAACGGTGCTAAATGGATATCAACTTTGGAAAATCAAATGTAAACCTATATTTTTTTTCGCCTATTTTGAAGGGTGTGACTAGTAGTTAAAAAAATGTCATAATATGTGGGGGTCCCATGAGGAATTTTTCCACAAATGGGGATTGTCCATCCGATGGAAAATGTGCGAAAACGAAAAGAAAAGAATTGCATCGTTTTGTAAAAGATTTTGTTTATATCATAATTCAAAATGGATGAAATTCTTCTTTTTCAATATTCTTTCGCTCGTGTTGTGTGTATAGAGTACTTAAGACAAATTTTTTTAAAATCTGAAATCAAAATTACGTAACTAAAAACATCAAAAAATAGTAGGAGCTGATATTCGTTGCCGTCCATTCGATTACCCGGAGTAGGTAAGAATAAAAAAGAGTAGATTTCGCTGACTCCGAACTACTCCTTGTATAGTATTGGGTAGTTTGGAGAAGAAAATTCTACTAATTTCAACTGCTTTCTTATCTTAGCTACTCCCGGTGATCAAAAGGAACGCAACTATTGATAAAATATCATCAAATGGTTAGTTGATTTTCATATACAGTGTCCCACAAAAGTCTATCCATCAAATATCTTTGAAATGATTGTAAAATGTGCGAAAATTCTTTAAATCCATATGGAACATGTGTTCTGATGTTTTAGAAAGTTTTTCTCCGTTGAAAATTAGGGGGGTGGCCAAATACACCGATCCTCCACTCTCCGTTTTTATGGAGAAAACTTGAATTTTGAATTTTTGTATAAGGAACCATATGATTTTGATAGCAAAATATTATTAGGCAACTGTGTAATACCACATTAAAAAACCTATTGTTGTCAGGTAGTATATGACATAGTTGACGAATAATATTTTGCTATCAAAAACATATCGTTGTGCACAAATCCAAAATTCGAGTTTTGACCTTTTCCATTTAAAAACGGGAGTTTCGGGACTTGATGCGTTTGAACACATCGCTTAATTTTCAACGTAGAAAAACTTTTTGCTACATCACAACATATGCCATGTTAAAGGAATAATATATGGAAGTGCAAATCCCGTATACATATACAAAAATCAATGGGACAAGGATTTTTGTAAAAATTTTGACATACTGGTTATTTCCCCTCATTTTAAACTATATTTTCCATTTTTTTCTCCTTCAACAACCAAAGTGTCAAATTCCTTTTTTTTTTTAGATTTTTGGGGATAATTATAATAATATTAAGTGAAAAAAATCGGTTTTAAAACTAAATATGTTTTTGCAATTAAATTAAAAAAATTAAAATTTTCATTTAGTGAATTTATTACAAAATGTTGTGTATTGTGATTTAACTAATTAAATGTATAAATTAATAAAGTTTACGATTATGTAAAAATGCAAAAAAAAATTTGTTTTTATTAGTAAAATTTTTTTGGCGATATTTTTTTAATAAAAAAAAATTCGTAAAATAACCACGGTAAAGTATTATTACATTTTTGGTGCATAAATTCAAATTTTCAAAGTGAATAAAGTGAAAAGTAAATGTAATAAAGAAATTAATAACATAAAATTGAGCCATTGGAGTAACGTAATTAAAAAAACCATTAGACTCATAATTGGTTTATTTTTTTATTTTATATTTGAATGCAAATTGTAATGCAATTTTTATTTGATGTAAATGTCTAACATTATGACGTCAGAATGCTTAACATGAAATAATGATTTCCATTGCTGTATTAATTTACGGACGCCCGCCTGTGTTAAATTTAAACCAACACATATGAAACAATTTCGCAATGCCACAAACACCATTTAAAGAATAATACCATCTTTCCCCGCCCGATTGCGCTTCCATAACATATTACTTCCATTGTTTCCATAGAGATTTAGCGAGCTTTCGCACATTTTGCATGTGATGGAAGAACCCCTACGTATCTTTATTTTTTTTTATTTCTCATCACGCTCTTCAAAATAAGCGAAACAAAATATAGGTTTCCATTTGAATTTCCAAAGTTGATATTCATTAAGCCCATAGTGGTTAGTGTGGGGAGGAAGGGGTTAACACCAAAATCTAGCCAAATTGAATCCATTGGGAGTCTTCTACCATCATATCAGTTATAACTTAACTCGTTTCGATGATATTGGCCGAAAAGACTGACGTGGGACCCACTGTATACCTGATACAAACAAAATTTATTTATATAAATTTGTATGGTGAGTTGGCTCTCTGACGCAGTAAACTCAAAATTTCATTTACCCAAAAATATATTGTATTGTTTTGGTTGCGTTTAAGTTTGTTGATAATTGAAATAATAGTTATCAAACGTTTTGATCTGTTATTTTCATATAAAATGCTGATTACTAATATTACTAATATTACTAATACTAATATTAAAATGCTGGTTTTGTTAGTTACATAACCATTAGATAGGGTGCGGTGGTGTTCCAAATTAATGCACTAATAATATACGAAAATTGAATTTAGATAAATAATCCCTCGATGGCGATCCTTCCCAGTGGAAGCAGCAATTTGGGCTGTTGGTATGCAAGTGACACAAATGCCGTGAACTAGCGTTCTTTAACTATTAATTCTATTAGTTTGATAACATTTTAAGTTCAGTCTTATGTATATATACAACGTTTGCGTATTAAATGTAACATACAGTGTCTATAGTATATGCACTATATATAATATATCTTTTGTGTATAATAAAATGATTAATCTATTCCGAATACATATTATATATATTTATATAAATATATATAAGGTGAAAGATAAAATCATCTGTAAAGATAAAATCATCTGTAAAAATAAAATCATAACAATTCAAAACTGAATATAAAAAACAATACATATAGATCTAACATTAAATATTAATACATGATATACACGAACACATATATTTGGTGAATAATAATATTAATGAAAAATAAGAAAAAAACGGCAGAGTATCGGTAAGACAAAGACACATAGAAATCTAAGAAATAAAAATACAATTGAAAAAGTATGTTGTAATAAAATATTAAAAATTAATTGTATAAAAATGTGTATATAAAATAGTGTTCAAAAATAATAAGAATAATAAATACATTCAAGTCATCATCAATTAATTTACCACACCCTGTAAAAGTAGATATATTTTTCTTTAATAATCTTAGAGCAGAAGTTCGGTGTATATCTATTTCTTCTAACAAAATAAAATGAATTATTTATACAAATATAATGATCCAAGGCCAACCTGCGGCTCGCGAATAAATTTTTCATGTTTGTCGTAAGTTGCGTTGGAATATTTCAATACTGAAGCAGACCTCCAAACTCTTTCATCTCAAGTGTATTAATTGTTTTGTAATAATACTGTCAGTATTTGTTTGTAGCAATTCTGTTTACCTATTTTAGTTCATCTCTGGGTAGCCTTATTTGTCGCAAATTTACGAATTTAAGTGTTTTTCTTACATTCCTCAGTAGCTGTTATATTTCAATGAAAAGGCGGGAAAGCCTTCACAATTTAAAACATTTACCCCAGTTCTTCTCGCATCCGTGTTAATCTATAATCGTTAAGACTCTTTCGCACTAATCCCCCATATATGTATACAATTTTTGAAACCCTGGAGAAATATTTTCCCACGGGTTGTTCGGGTTGGCCACCCCCGCTTTAAAGGATATGTTGCCGAGATTGCAATTATGTTTTAAGACAAAAAAAAATAAATAAAATGCTTACCATTTCTTCTTTTTTTTAATATGCATTTTGTTGGTACATGAAACATGGGTACTAACTCTAAAATACAATAAATGTATTTTTTATATGTATGTAATTGAAATTGGGTGTAAATTTAATTATTGTTATAATGTTTTTTTTAATAAGTTGCCGCAACGGGTGTTGAAAATGTTTTTTTATTCAATATAATATGAAAATTCAGAGAAAGTGTTTTATATTCTTATGTTATTTTTTTTTTAATTTGTTGATATAAATAGTACTATATATATGGTTTGATTACAGAACAAGATTATAAGGTAACATTAATCGACTTATTATTATTATTAATATCTGGTTAAAAATATTATGAGAATCATGTAATGTTTATACGATTAACAATATTCACACATATATTTAATACTATATCGAATTAAATATTAAAATTAATAAAAAGCAAAACAATTGAATAAAGAAATATCTATCTACAATAATATATTATACCTATATATGGCAAATTAAGTACATTTTTATTTCGATTTAATTACTTTGCACTTTTTTTTCTAGATGAAACATAAAAGAGGTTACTTTTAATTCGTTGGTTGTAAACAAAATATTATTATAGGTGTTGTAAGAGTTTTTTTTTCATGTGGATCTTATTCTAGAGTTCTAGACTTTTGTATTTGAAAATTGCCCGTTACATAGTGTTAAAATTTTTGTGTGGGAAATCCATTTTTTTTTGTGTAATGTGGTGTGCACGACCACCACAGTACTTCCCGTCCAGCGTCCGTGACTTTTGGGAGAAAGAATTACAAAAAAAAAAATTCAAGTTGTTTAGTAACCATAGGTGATAACAACTTGAGTAGCCCGTAGGCGGTGTTGTATGTGGCGAGGAATATGTATAATACATATTGCACATTGCGTTAAATAATACATTGCATTAAGAAGGAGATTTCATGAAGAGACGGAGGCGTCGGTGCATGCGCTCTTCGAATGTGACGCATCGAACGATAATAGAGAGAAGCACTTTAGGACGGATGAAAGCGCCAAGACGATAACGGAGATATCTCTTGACAGTTTGATACATTTTATAGTAGAGTTAAATCTAAAATTTAGGGCGTAATTGCCCATTCATAAATTTTTTTTTCTATTTATTTTAAGTTTTCAGGGGGCACAATAGATCACAAGGGATCCAATGCAGTACAAGAAGCGGTTTATCTAACTACGTTCTATAAGAGAATAGTGTTGATTCCTGAAGGAATGCATGATGGTTCCTGAAAAGACGCTGTATAAAGGCAAAACATTCAATGTCTACACCTCCTTGAAGGAGGTTTAACCACTTGTGGCGGTACATCCTGTACACCACAAATCACACACGCACATTACATTTAAAAACATCGCATTTCCCCACACAAATATACTCAATCCGTAACGGACAAATTTTAAATTCATAATTAGACGGCGAGTGGCAAAATACAAAAACAGACTTCACATAAACTAAAAACGGAACAGACGTGCACGGCACATTCACATTTAAATCAATATATTACATAGTCAGTTATTTGAATTCTATTAGTGGTCAATTATTGAATTTATAAATTATTTTTATTATTTTATATTATTTTATTTTTATCTATAAAAATAAAAATAAATTGTGTAAAGGGATAAGTTGTGCATCGTGAAATAAATTAAAATAAATTATATGCATAATTAAAACATTTCACCCGTGTAGTGTATTTATTGATGGGGTTGAATAACCACAGTGTCAATTATTGTTGGTTCAAGTTTAAACATATAGTCAATAGTAAAAATAATAATAGCCGGTAATCCAGTAACTAAGACAACGACCTCCAAATTGGTGACCCCGACGTGATCTTCTTTCGGGCAAAAATCCAACAAGGCCTCCCCACGACAAGTGAGACATTTGGATTACATAGGACAATTCACAACGGACATTCGTTATATCGCTGGCAAAGACAACATAGTCGCCGACACGCTATCTAGGTTGGAGCCAATCCATCTGGATAGGTCGGTCGACTATGACAAAATCGCGGACGCCCAGCTTGATGACGAGGAACTCCGCGCACTGATGGAGTCCTCAAAAACATTGCAATTCAAATTGCTTCCCGTCGTAGGCACGAACAAACTATTGTTCTGCGATCTTTCCACGGGCAAACCACGTCCGTATATTCCACATGGGTACCGCCGGTCCATCTTCGACCAGGTGCATAATCTCTCCCATCCTGGAATTCGTGCCACGACAAAAATTCTCACCCAGAAATTCATCTGGAAATCCATCAACAAGGATGCGCAACAATGGGCAAAAGCGTGCATGCCTTGTCAAAAGTCGAAGGTCTCTCGACATGTTAAAACCCCCACGGGCAACTTTCCCCCCACTGACGAAAAGTTCCAAACGATCCACGTCGACATAGTAGGACCGCTACCAGTATCCGAAGGATACCGGTATCTCCTCACTATGATTGATCGTTTCACCTGTTGGCCAGAAGCTTATCCCATTGCCGATATCACCGCTGAGACCGTTGCAGCAACCATGCTACGCGAGTGGGTCCCCCGTTTCGGAACCCCAGCTTCGATCGTCACCGATCACGGCACCCAGTTCGAATCCGAACTGGCCCGCCAGTTGTTCAAGTTGCTAGGTATAGCAAGAAACCGAACAACCGCGTACAACCCAAAGGCCAACGGACGTCTCGAGCGCTGGCACAGAACGCTCAAAGCGGCGATCATGTATCGCGCTAACGCACAGTGGACCAAAGAACTGCCATACATTCTTATTGGCTTACGTTCTAGACCATTGGAAGATTTCAATGCCACTGTTGCTGAAATGGTATACGGTCAAAATCTGCGTCTGCCGTATGACCTGCTTCAAGAATCCGACGAACCCATCACATGTAAGGACTACATTCGTGATGTTCGCGAACACATTGGACACATCCGACCATTACCACCGACAAGGCACGCAAAAGACAATGTGTTCATATTTAAGGATCTAAAGACGTGCACCCATGTATTTGTCCGAGCCGACGCAGTGCGGAAATCACTTCAACCTCCTTATGAGGGTCCATTTTCCGTAATTGAACGCCACGACAAATATTTCACGATCTTAAATTCTGGTAAACACACCAACGTATCAATCGACAGATTGAAACCCTGTTACGTGGATAGCTCCAATCCTTCTGACTTAAATCTCGACGCAAAGTCACTTTTGCACCTGGCACCTTTAAAGGCCAACCGACGCCATTAACAACCCGTTCCGGAAGAGTGGTCAACCCTCCTTCAAGGTATCAGCAGGTATAGATGTTAAATTTTTTGCCTTCATCCGGCGACACGAATGATTCCCTTCAGGAATCGTCAAATAGACAGAATGGTTTCCGTCTGGAACCATTACGTCAACTTATAGTGCATTCAATATTATTCGCCGAAAGGGCCACATAAAACTTTATTTCGCCAACTGGCCACTATAACATACACGAACGCCACTCACAAACAACACCGCCTACGG
Source organism: Dilophus febrilis (assembly GCA_958336335.1). NCBI lineage: Eukaryota > Metazoa > Arthropoda > Insecta > Diptera > Bibionidae > Dilophus > Dilophus febrilis. Next base: position 35,190,899 of record OY284470.1, read on the forward strand.
GCTACTCAAGTTTCTTTTTCGCCTATTATAAATTATTTTTATTATTTTATATTATTTTATTTTTATCTATAAAAATAAAAATAAATTGTGTAAAGGGATAAGTTGTAAAAGTGTGCATCGTGAAATAAATTAAAATAAATTATATGCATAATTAAAACATTTCACCCGTGTAGTGTATTTATTGATGGGGTTGAATAACCACAGTGTCAATTATTGTTGGTTCAAGTTTAAACATATAGTCAATAGTAAAAATAATAATAGCCGGTAATCCAGTAACTAAGACAACGACCTCCAAACACTCTTCCGGAACGGATTGTGACTGCCGTCGTTTGACCTTTGGTGCCAGGTGCAAAAATGACTTACAATTAGCGTCGTGGTTCCTTCGGTATCAGCTATTTACGTAACAGGGCTCCAATCTGTCGATTGAGATGTTGGTGTGTTTAGCAGAATTCAGTATTGTAAAACAATTGCCGTGGTCTTACTTTCTATATTTATAAAAGTACCGCCGAAAATAAATAAAAAATAAAATTGTTATACAAACAAAAACGAAATAAAATATACGGAAACATTAAACCTTGAAAAGAAACCAAAATGGAAGAGGAAGATTTTTATTAATATTACCATAATTGTTGAATTATTTATTTATTTAATGTTAATAACATTAAATACTGTAATAATTCGTAACAATTACCATTTACACTTTAAAGCCACTGTTGATTATGTTGCCCAAAGAAAATTGTCTTAAAGTATATGCTCTTTGTACTATTATTCGATAAAAATGCATTGCAAACGTTACATGTATCAATAAAGAATTCAACAGACTAAACCGACCGTAATTGGTACGATAACTTCCCAATTGGAAAAACTCGATTGTTCGAAGATTACTTTTAAATTTAACTTTTGCAAAATACTAGGCCAATCCACAGCGAAATTCAACATATTATGAATACACGATACACCAATGTATTCCCTATGTTATAAAAGTGTTGGAATGTTCAAAAGTTGAAGGCTATGTTGTTATAATGATGGAGTACTATTGGATCACTCCAAGAGAGTTTACTCGATGCAAATCGTAGAAATCACTTCTACCAGATCGGTATTTTGTCATTATTATGTAAAATAGTACCATTTATATGGTATGAATAAACAAATTTAGAATGTTTTCGTGTTCATTGTCTTGTACATAAATGCATAACATTATTAAGGCACCACTCCAAAAATGCGTTAATGCAACATTGAAGTAAACTGGAATTATTTAATGATTAAATCGATCTATTGATCTTTACGTCATCGGCATAAAGCCAAAACTTGGAGTATTTTATCACAGGCGGCAAATCATTAACAAATAAAACAAATAAAATTGGTTCCATGGCTACCCGGAGGCACATCAGAAGCGATGTCAAAATATTGAGACATTTCATTACCAAAAACAAAACACTACACGAAGGCCCTATTAGGTATGATTTCACCCAAGCAACAATTTACAACTAAAACCAATTACTGATAATTTCGACAGTAGGACCGACTGCGATAATTTATCAAAAGCTTTTGTGAAATTCGTAAATATGCAATAAAGGTTGTCTTGTGGCGGTCCTGAACACGACAAATCACACAGACACTTTACATTAAAAATAATCGCACAGACACTTTACACTTTACATCGCATTCCACACACAAATATACTCACCATGTAATGGACATTTTTCAAAAACATACTTACACTTAAGTGGCAAACCAGTTACATAAACAGACTCAACTAGATAGGTAGTTAAAACCGACGTGCGCGAGTTACCATAAAATTAAATTCGAATAGTTAAGAAAGAATGTATTGTAAAGAAATAGTGTAGTGGATTTCAGAATACAATATGTTATGTTTATAAGGGTGAAACTCAATTAAATAAAAAATATTAATCTCAATAAAAATAAATAATAACGCAGCAAGCGTATATCAGTACAACCCCAACACCTACATCCACTATATCCTCCATCTATACATTAACAACAATAGCCGATAATCTAGAAACAACTACAACGACCTCCAAAGTCTCATACACATCCGTGTATCCGTTAAATGTTCGTTCAGTATCAGTGTTTCCGTGAAGAGGCATTGATGACTCTCCATACATATAAGTGTATTTTTTATGTCGTTGTTTAGTGTTTCGGTGATTTTCAAGATGGCATCATTTACAAATGAAGAGTTAGCAAGTAATGAAAGAATATTTTTTTCACTGACACTGAAGCAATTTCACTGCACTGAACGCATACAGTACGGTAAGAATACTGATGTCTATGAGAAGACCTTAAACCTGAGATCTCTTATCAAAGTGCTCAAAAAACCAAGTAACAAAATCCAACAAATTTGTCGACGTGGATCTATCACCAATAAATCCGTGTTGTTCAGGGCAAATAATGTACTTTGCGTTAAAGGCTAATATGCTGCTAGTACGCACTTCAAGAAAAAGCAAAATTTATATGGAGTTTTGGCCCAAGACAAATATGAGAAAAAAATATTATAAATTTTTCCAATGTTGTACAAAAACCATATATAGCGTTGTCAAACAAACAATCAAATAAACAAATTAAATAATAAATAATATATAATAATAATAATGAAATTTTTTTTATGATTGTCAAATTTTTCTTGAGAATGTGAATTTTGTATCTATACTTTTTTCGAAACAAATCCCAAAATTTTTTTTTTTCCTGAGCTGCGTACTAAGTGCATATTAGTCTTAAACGAAATAATATCCGTCACAATGCGTACAAAAACCTTCGGAATAGCAGATAGTCTGGCAACTGGCCGATAATTAGTTATATCACACCTGGGTGGTAGAGTTATATATAGGAATAATGTAAGACGTTTTCCATACAGTGAGAAATGAAACATTAATGGTTGATTTATAAAAACGTCAATAATGGTAACATTATAACGTCAACGCACTCTTTTTTATTATATTATATTAGGTAATGAATATCTACTAAAGAAACTTTGTTGCACTTTGAAATCATATGTACGGTACTTTTTACTTTTTACTAAAAGTGCTGAAGAAATTTTAAGGACTCTGAGCGACCAGCTATAATATTTCGGGGATATAAATATTTATTGAAATTTATAAAAACAGTTTTTTTTAAATGTTCTAATATAACCCAGATTTATGAATTGAATTAAAAAAACAATATCATAATGTTTATTTAAATGTTATCGATAAAGGTGAAGGGAAAAAGTTCACAACAATATTTAATTTAAATATTATTTAAATAAATTGCTCGAAAGAAAGTGTATATATGATATACGAAATAATTTTTGCAAAATGATAAAAAAAAATAAAAATAATAATGTTACTTCACAATAAAAATATATATATGTAATAAACCACACACCACACCTTTATCTTATTGTTGTATAATATTGATAATAATAAATATATGTATTTACAATTTTTCTAAATTGGAAAATTTATCTGATATATGTTATACCTTTTGTGTATACATTTATAAAACAAATATATGAAATCATTAATGTAGTGTTCAGAAAAAAAATAAAAACAGAAAAAGATAAAACAACGTTTTTCATATCGAATTAGTTCGCATACAATAATTTTCAATAATATACCATTTATTATACAGAAATATATAAAATATACATATATCATATAGGCATGAGAATTACATGGGGTATTATTACTAATTATACTTTAATATAACATAAAAATAAAACATACATGTATTTCTATATTTAATAAATTTGCATGCAGCCATATATACGTAATACATAATCCGGGGATTTCAGTTTGATAATCACAATGAAAAATTATTTATATTGTCAGAAAATTATGATAATGAATGTATTATTAATATTCCGTAGTTATTAGGATTGTCTCAATTTGAGGCCACTTCACAAAAGCGAAGATGAAAATTGTTTATAGATATTGTTTTAGACATTGATTTATATTTATAAAATTCGATAAAAAATAAGAAACCCTGCATAGGATATACCTACACTGTAGTTTTTACTCTGTAGCAGCTCAGCAATCTCAGCAGTGTTATCGATTACACCACGATCGTAATATTTCGACCACTATCGAGGCAGTAGAGCTTGCACCTATTGCTCAATATATAAATAAATAAGTAAAATACTACTCTAACACTGGCGATATTCAGATGGTTTAAAATGTGTGTACTTTTTTTATTTGATATTTTATTATATATTTATTATGTACATCATGTGGTTAGAGCTTTTTTTTTGGTAAAAAGATATAAGTTTAGCCACTTTCTAGCCAGTCTTCTCGAGTTGGCAACACTGATAATGATCGGGTTATCAGAAATGTTTGCTCAGTTACAGACATCGTAATTTAAATTATCTGTGAATATTACAGATCGAAATTCTTTATAGGCAGTTTGTTTATAGGGTCGAGTTTTATTTTCAGTGTATTACGAAAATATTTATTTACCATTCATTTTTTTTATCAATTTTTAACCTTTAAAAATAATAGTAAATAGTAATTTACACTTTGTATATTTTATCGCAGTACTATTATATTATTATTATTATTAAGAAAAAAAGAAATATTTATTAAATTCATATAATGCAGAATTATTATATAAATATGGCAATTATATTATATGTTTATAAGTTTGTAATTCTTTTATTTTATCTGTTGGTATATTCAGCTATACACAGAATTGAACGTACACTTAAAAAAAATATGTATTTTTGGCGATATGTGCATATTTATTAATTTTTTTCAAATTACATTTTTTACATAACGAATATTAATTAATTTTTTAAATAATTATGTTAATAATTAAAAAATTCGTTTACAACAACAACAACAACAAAAAATCAAAAACTTAATTCAATACATAAAATAATAACACAAAATTGAACGTACACTTATATTAAAAATTAATTAAATAAGAATAAACTAACTATTAACATTTTGTTGGATACCCTTTTGATTTAATAACTGCCTGTAATCTTGCTGGCATAGATTGGAACAATTTTTGGGTGATATCTGATGATATTTTATCCCATTGTTCTTGGATCTCCATTTTCAATTCGAATTCGTTGGTAATATCTCTGATCCTAATTCTTCTTCGCAATTCTTCCCAGAGATGTTCAATGGGATTTAGATCCGATGATTGAGGGGGGTGTATGCAATATATTTGGTACTCTATAGAGCAACCATTCTTTGACCAGATATGAGGTATGTTTTGGGTCATTGTCGTGTTGGAAATAAAATTGATTGTGTAAACCCAATTTTTCAGCGCTTTGATGCAAATTTGTTTTCAAAACATCCAAATACTTATGTTTGTCCTTCGTCGACTCTATAAAACACATATTGCCCACACCACTTGCCGCCACAACATCACATTACCCCCACCGTGTTTTATGGTTGGACATAAATTTTCTTTGTTCATTTCTGTATTGGGTTTTCTCCAGACTCTAGGACCAAAAATATTAAATTTAGTTTCGTCGCTAAAAATAACCTTATTCCAAAATTCTGGTCCTTTATTTAGGTGTTCCTTTGCAAAATTTAATCTTTTTATTCTATTCACTTTTGAAATAAATGGGTTTTTCCTCGCAATCCTGCCATTATACCCTTGTCTTCTAAGAGTTCTTTTAACAGTTTCTGTTGAAATATTTTTATTAATAATTGATGACACAGCTGCTGTAATGTCCGCTATTTTTGTTTTTGGGTTTTGTTTGATTTTCCGTATTATAAAGCTTTCATTCTTGGGCGTTAAAATTCTCTTTCTTCTTCTGCCAGGTGTATTTATTAAAGTGCCTTCAGATTTATATTTATCAATTATGGTTTGGATTGTGGAATGGCTTCTACCAATTATTTTTCCAGTTTCACGTAACGATTTACCTTCACATATTAATTTAATTATCCTTTTTTGTTGTTGTTGTTGTTGTTGTAAACATAATTATTTAAAAAATTAATTTATATTCATTTTGTAAAAAATGTAATTTGAAAAAAATTAATAAATATATACATATCGGCAAAAATACATATTTTTGTTAAGTGTACGTTCAATTCTGTGTATAGCTGTATATATTTATATATATAATAATCAGGTATATCTCCCGCATCGTTAAATAGTTTTCAAAATTTACTAATTGTTTCGCTCAGGAATTGTCCATTAGTACTATAAAGTCAAAATTAGCAAGTGTATCGTATATATTTTCAATAATCACGTTTTTTTTTTAATTTTATTGTGGTTTTCCAAACAAATGCATATTTAATAATATTACAAATGGTGTGCAGTTTTAAAATAAAAGTATTAAAGTAGTATATATGTATATAAATTGTAAATATATAATTATGTGATGTAAAAAAAGATATACGATAAACATATATGTGAAAAATGAATTATAGTTATGTGTATTATATATAAAGGTATTGGAAAATATAATTATTCAGTTCAATACTATATATCAGTAATATTAACAAACAACTTATAAATAGAGATAAGAATGTTATTTAACATAATTAAATAAATTGCATGTTTTTAATAATATATAGTTTATCACACATATTATTGAATATATTGTTGTGTTAAATGTAAAATTATATATAATGCATAAGTATAGAATGAAATGTATTCCTTTAACTGATTTATTGTTAATTCATTTGCACCTAAGCATTACAATATCTTTCGTTCACAATGTTTATATCATTTTATTGTTAATTAGGTCTGTGCTTAAGTAAAATAAGTATATTTTTGTATATATATAACAGAAAAACATTTAAATCATATCTCACATCTCTCTAAAATAAAATAAAATAAAATGCTTCCCGAGTAATCGGTTACCAAATGTAGTAGAATTAATAAAATAATCATTTATTGTGTATAAGGTATGGAATTAACCAACACATGCGTCAAATTAAAATATTTTATTATAATTATATGGCACATTTTTTATCTTCATATAAATTGAATTAAATCCTATAGTTTGAATAATTTGAATAATTTGATTAAAATGTATTCAAGGTATTAGTATTAAGAATTTTAAAGACCGTTTCATCATGTTTAATGAACATGGCGATGTTGTGCGAAATTTTCTTATATTAAATGAAAAACGCTGACAGACTCACACCTGTAACAGAATGCACGAGCTGGTATATATCGCCAGGGGGATAAAAATGGTCTTAAATTGGCCCCTAATCAACTCCTCATAAAATGTTAATACAAAATAATGTGCCACTGTAATATATTCAAATTCATTCATAAGAACTCCGTTGAATTTATTTGATGGAAGCACCTGGATGTGATTGGATTGGAAAAAATTTGGGCTAATATCATTTTTTGCATTTGGTACAAATCCAATATTTCAAATAAGTACCTTCAAAATTCATTGAGATATAAGAGAAATAAAATATTATGAAAAGTTGTCAAGGTAGGGGTAGAAGGGGGAGGGTGACATACACCACCTTCACAATTAAACACCCCTCTATAAAAAAAAACTTATGTTGAAAATTTCAGCCAAATGGACCGAGTAGTTTCCGAGCAAAATTTAACCGCGCGATCGATTTGGGAAGGAAAACGGAAACATTTTTATTTCATTTATCAAGATAAAAAGTTCAAAATCTTTAAGAAAAGTGACAAACCAAACCCTTATATCCAAAATTTCAACCAAGTATCTCAAACCAAGTAAACTCATTGAGTATTACGAGAAACAAAAAAAGCAGACAATATGCAAGGGTGGGGTAAGAAGGTAGGAGTGACATACTCGAACTTCGAGCTTTACCAGCTCTCCATAAAAAAAGCTTTTATTGAAAATTTTGGCCATATGGGTCCCGTAGCTTCTAAAAAAAAGTTAAAATAACCGAGTGAGCGAACGAGTCGAAAATAAATCGGAAAGTTTTTTATTGGATTTTTCACGATAAAAGGTTCAATTCGTTGAGTGATCTAAAAGGTCCCTTTGATTTTTTCCGAAAATAAATACAAAACTACTTCGAAATAGTACGTGAATAATAAACGTGTAATAATTATAGTACGTGATGTTTCATGAATTACTGAAGAACTTGGTTAATTGAAATTATAGTAGAAATAATCTTACCAATATTATTGTATTTGAAGAATTTTATTCAAGAAATGAAATAAATGATGTTGTAGAAATTGTTCGCATTTAAATTTAAAATTAAAGAAAATGTATAAAAAGTGTATATGATAATATCATGATGATTAAAAAATAAATAGATTTTATTTTATTTATTTAATATATTTCGTATAATGTAAAAAAAAGAATATGCGACTTTCAAATCCAAGTGAATATTAGAGATTTTGATATCATTTATGATAAAATTATAATCTGAAATAATGATATCATTTTATGTAACAAAAATAAAATAAAAGTATATTTAATAAAATTATAAAATATACCTTGTTGAAAATAATTTGCTTTTCGAACGTAAACGCACACTAATGCCATTAATTGCAATTGTGATAAACGTTGTCTGGTTGACTGTGGTAATGGTAATAAATCTCTTAAATTTGCAATTTCAGCATTAATTAAATCTCTTCGAAGTTTTGATGCACCTTTTGTTGATTTATTTGTATCAAATCTATATATAAAACAAATAAAAATAGAATTATATTAATATAGAATTATTAAAATAAAAAATAGATTAAATTACAATTTATTTATAATATTGTGTGTTTATATTTTCTATCATTATCACATTTATGGAAATACATTATAATATAATAACAATTATATACAGATATCGCAGTAACACGTAATATATATCACAGGGTGAATAAAATAAAACGATAAATAATTAAAAAAAATCGTTTGGGAGAAAAATAGCTGCTGGTAAAATTTTGAGGTAATCGAGGGGAACATCGGATTGTAAGAATGCAGGACCTTGAAACATAACGGTACTCGAAATCTAGATAAAATTACATTTCTTTGAATTGGAAGAGGTACCTAAATTGATCGATTGGTTGTTGAATTTCATTTTTGGAAACCGAAGAATGTATGAAATTCAGACGGAGAATATATATTTCAATAATTACAAAAATCGAAACCTAACATGTTAAGACATAGGTTTAATTTTGTATTATGCTTTAGTTTTACCCCGGATGATATAGTGTACCTCTGTTAAAAGATAAAAAAATCAGATTTGAAAACATACCCCGGGTTACAGGGTATAACGGTTAATTCAACCCCTACCGAGTTATAGTGTATTGAAAAAAATTTTGTTCATTTTAGAATATGGGTTCAATTATTAACTAATAATTTCCAAACCGTTGAAGCTATAATAAATGAAAAGCTAAAGTAAATGAATTACCTTTAATTTTGTTTTTTTTTCGGGTTCCGCCGCCAAAAATTGTATTCCGTGCAAAAGGTAATTCATTATAATTCATTAGAGTAGATATTTTTTATTCTAGCTCTAACGGTTTGAAAATTATAGGTTAATAGGTTTTTCAATGAACACAATTTTTTCAATACCCTGTAACTCAGTAAGGGTTGAAGTTAGACCCCGATTTTCCAAAACGAATTTTTGCTGGAAATAGTCTCAGGATTACGTGGTATGCGGATTGTAGGGGGTTAAGCGGGACAACCTGTATAATATATAAAGAATTTTATATATATGAGTAGAACTAATTAACGTATGTATTGACATGATATTGTGTCAGTTTATTATATTCATTTTAATCATTTTGTAATATGGTGAATCTGTTCAAAATGTTTGGAATGTTAATATTACATTAAAATGTGTATTATTCGTAAACGGCTATAATAATGAAATATGAAAATTCACATATGTAATCTCATCTCATTTACATGTTATAGAAAATCGCTTATAATTAAGAAAGTAATCTTCTTCTTTTGTAATATCGTATATCATTATATTATTAAATATTTATGCACAATTTGATGAGAAATCATTTAGTATTATAAGTAATATATATAATACATTTTTAAACTTTATTTTTTTTCTAATCTCTTATACGTATAGATATGCAATATATGTTATAATAGTTCACAGCTGGAAATCTTGCAAATACAGTGAATAATTTGACAGAATAATTTCATTTCCATGACGGTGTATAAAATTACAACATATTTATGTATTTTTTTTTAGATGTTTGTTACTCGTTGATAATGTTTATACCCATACACTTCTTAACACTAGATTGCCGGAGCGAGTCAATTTGACTCATTCACGATTTTACTGATATATATAGAAAAATTTAAATAATTTTGTTTTAAAAACATATGTTGGGTTTTAACAGATTTATAAAATGTATACCAATACTAATCCTTTCCGCTACACATTTCTTAGTTAAAAAAACTATTATTTTCAATTCATTTGTTTGAATCAAATTGAATCATTTTATTCAAAATAGGTATTGTGCTAAATCAGATGTAATATATGATGTTATTTGTTGCGTTCCATTCAATTGCCAGGAGTAGGTAAGGATATAAAAGAATAGATCTCTCTACTCCGAACTACACCTACTATAGCAAAGACTAGTTCGGAATAGAAAAAATGTACTCTTTTCTACTCTTACCCCTCTTACCTACTCCTGGTAATCGAATGGAACGTAACTATGGTATGTATATAAAATTAGTGTATCAAATGTTTTATATGATGAATTTTGAATATATTATATTCAGTTTTGTGTTAAAATGATAATGTTTTTTTTTAATTTTATTTATAACATATGTTTAATTTCAAAATTGAATTCTATATCACTTTTTAACACTAGATTGCCCAAGGCAGTCATTTTGAATGTTTTATAATTTCAATTAGAAAAACAAGTATGTATATAATGATACAATTTCTTGGAAATTTGTCGAGACGGTTCATTACATCCACGGGTCACCACATCCACGGATTCCACAAGGCTTGGGTTTTTGTACGTGATAAATGCTAATTTCTTAATACAGGACTGGGGAACGTTTTTTCTTGATGGATAATGGAAAGGAAGTATAATCCTTTTAATAAGCATATTAAAAAAATTAATAAATTGAATACTTTAAGCGTGAAAACGAAAAAAAGTAATGCATTTTTTTGAATTAGAATATAAATTTCGGCGTTTATCACATAAAAGTGTGGAACATTTCGTTAAGTTTGAGGAATCCGTGTAAGTGGTGAACCGTACTCGAAATTTGTAATTTTTTGAACAACCAATAAATGCACCTATTAATAGGCCAGTCCGGTTTTTATGAAAGCTTCGTCAATTTTTAGTGATCTAATTGAATCGGTGTGGGAATAATTAAACATATATTTAATAATGTTTTATTGAATAATATCAATTAATATCTGTTGTAATGTCGTATCAAAGTTTAAATAAATAATATTTTGATTTACATCAATGATTTTCTATTTTAAAACACTACTGCATATTTAAAAGCTTGTGCCTATTTGCATCCAAATATAGAAAACTGCGCTACTTCATGCATGAAACTGATGAAAAATATTTAGTTTAGATATATTTGTCATGTCCTATCAACTTTAATTGCAACAAAATTAATAATTAATTAATTTTATTAACAAAAATAAAGATTAGGTATATGTTTTTCGTAATTTTTTTATTCACATAAAAGAAATTAATATTGTGGTTGTATTTTTGATAAACTTTTTCGGAAAAAAAATTAAAAAAAAACATGCCATTTTGATTTCCTTTCTTCTTCCTTTCCTTTTTTGTTTTGTTTTGAAAAAAAAATATTTGTTTATAAAGTTGTGAATCATATTTTCTATAACATAACTATTAAAGTTAAACAATTTCATTATTTTTTAAATTTTATTGTAATAATGATCATTAATTTTATGTACATTTTTTTAAATCACTAAAATATATTTGGTTTGATTTTTTTTATAATAACAACCAATTTAATAATTTTAATTCAATTCAATGCAATGATTCGAAAATAAACAAAAAAATAAAAATAAAAATGATATTTCGAAAATTTCATTAAAATCGTTAACCTGTAAAATCGAAGCATGGAAAATACACAAAGTATTTGACGAAAATGTTTCCAACAACATTTCTATAATATATATAGAAAAATCTTAAAAATCAAAACAATTTGGGTACCTTTCATAGATGTTGTTCCACAACTATTAGAAATAAACTATTGTCCATTTTACATTAATGTAATATTAAATATAAAACATATAAAGGGTTAAATTTTTCTGATTTTAATTCCGTAAGCTTTATTTCTTCGAAATATGCAACAGATGTACTATTTTCGAAAATTGGCATTCCCTGGACTAAAATTTATTGTCTTCTCTCAGTCTGGCCTCTTAATACTCATTCATTTAAATTAAAATGAGAAGCACAGAAATCATTATTTCGTTCATGAGAATACCATATCAAGCATTGTAATAAATTTATAGTAAATTTATATCGCTAAAAGAGTTTGAGTATTAGCCATACTATTTACCAATAAAAAGATTTCCATTTTTATTTGCATAAAATGTACAAATAATAGTGCATACATTTAATTTTATTCCAAGTGAAGTAAATTTTTGTTATTATAAATGATCTCAAATAAATGCCCATTTATAAAAGGTAAAATATATATAAAATAAACTGTAGCTATACATTATTCTAACTATATGTGAAGGACCTATACATATAACAAAAATATAATTAACAACGAAATTGTAAATTTAGGTACTCGTAATTTCAGTTATGTAAAACTTTTAAGAATATGAAGACGTATTTGAAATTATTTTTTTATAATGATTTGCATTAAATCAATTGCCTTTGCTTTTCTTTTTCGATAAATGCTTGATAAGAAATATGGTGATTTGATTCAATAAATAACCCCGTTGAATAAACCACAGTATAAAAATAAATTGAACAAAAAATACTATACTAATTAAAATGCTATAGTAATAAAGTAATATGTTAAATATATCGAATAAATTAATGATATAATTCTTATATCACATCATTAACATTTTTACTTATTCGACTGGTTAATGTTTTTTATGTATGCATTTTTTTTTAATCTCAGCGTATACGACCATGATCATTTTTGTAGTGGTTTTAGAAACAACTCTTAATATTTATTTATTTATTTATTTAAACATCATTAAATTCTAACGATCATTAATAAATTAAATTCAAAGAGAGAAAAAAAAAGTTAACATAATAACCAAAAAATCACATATTGTGATAAAACCGTAATTTAAATGTCACATTATTACAATGATCGTCAATTAAATAACTACTATAACTATTATAAATTTTAATCATCGAATCCAGTGAATTGAAACGACCATAATTGGTATGATATCTATTCAATTGAAAATATTCTATGGAACGAAGTCGTCTAAATTTTAATTTAAAATTCAACCTATTCAAAATAAACGGGCAATCCACAAAGCTCTTTATCAACTTACATATAAATGAGAGACCAATAAATTCTCTATGCCGACGTAATGTGGGCATATTTAATAGTCCCAACCTGTGGACGTAATCCGGCAAATCGAATGGATCAGTCCAAGGAAGAGATCTGAGTGCAAATCTAATGAATCTTTTCTGTATTGATTCAATTCGATTTATATCTAGGGCGTAAAATGGCGACCATACAGGACACGCATACTCCAAAACGGATCTGACAAACGAATAAAACATTGAACGTAAACAAAATGGATCCGCCAATTCACGGGGCACACGAAAAATAAATCCCACCAGGGAGTTAGCCCTATTAACAACATAATCAACATTCGATTTAAAATTCAGTTTTTTATCCAAATAAACTCCAAGATCCAGTGTTTTATCAACATTCGTCAATGGTATACCATCAAAATGGTAATTAAAAAGTAACATAGAGTTTTTACATGTAAAATTTATAATCTTACATTTATCAACATTTAAAATCATTCTATTAATTAAACACCAATTATGAAATTCATTGAGGTCAGATTGGAGCAAGTTGGAATCAAAGACATTTGTGATTCCCTTATAGATCTTCACATCATCCACATAAATAACGCAACGCGAATGTTTAAAAATCGATGGCAAGTCATTCATTAATACAATAAAAAGTAAAGGACCTAGATGACTGCCCTGAGGAACACCGGAGGTCACATTAATACCACTAGATATCACGTCATTAAATAAAACATTACACGAACGACCAGTTGAAAAAAACGAATCCACAATACCAAATTCTCACCGAAACCTATCGCCGATAATTTTGCCAGTAATATTTCATGCGGTAATTTGTCAAAAGCCTTACTAAAATCCGTAAACACGCAATCAATTTGAATGCCAGATGAAAATTTATCAAAACAGTTGGTGACATATTCAAGCAAGTTAGACGTGGTAGATCTTCCACGAATGAATCCATGTTGCTCAGGACAAATCACAGATTTAAGATTAAAAGCGATAATCTTAGCAATAATACATTCAAATAATTTGGGGATGCATGAGAGCCTTGCAACAGGTCTATAATTTTTCACTTTATGCTTACCACCATTTTTATAGATTGGAATCATAAATGATTTCTTCCAAAAATTTTGAAACTGATTAGTGGTAAGAGACCTATTAAACAAAATAGTCAATGGTTGAGTCAGGCAATCAACACATTCGCTCAAAACCGCCGATGGAATACCATCTGAACCATAATAATATTTAGATTTACAATTCATAATTGAATCACAGACATCATTATTGTCAATTGAAAAATGTATTCCAGATAAATGGTCGAAAGATGTAATGTTCGACACATCAACATTTCTCGAATCATCAACCCTTCGATCATAAGAAGTTGAAAAGTATGCCGCAAACAGTGAACATATAGTGTAAGAATCGTTTTCCATTGAGTCATTATAACCTACAGTTGTCGGAGCGGAACGACCATTTCTCCTTAAATTAACATATTTCCAAAAATCCGCAGGATTCCTAGTCAAATCATTTTCAACATTAAACATATGAGAAGCATACTTTGTAGCAGCAGACGAATTAAACTTTAGACGCAAACCTACATATACGCGAAAATCATTATCATCATTTGATAAGCAATAAGCACACCAAGCCCGATTTGGAGAATTTCGTATGCTTTTAAGTTCACTATTATACCAAGGCTGATCAACTATTTTAAACAATGAACATTTAAGTGGAACAAATTTCAAAAGTAACTCAAACATCATATATTAAAATGAAATAACAGCCATATTTAAGTTGGGTTCAAATAGAAAGTTCCAATCCATCATCCGTAACTCGTCATTTATCTTTCCATGATCACCATTCTTAAAATCAAAGCTGTAAATCCCATCACGGTTGGAAACCATACCATGAAGAACATCCAATTTAATTAATAACGATGGATGATGCGAATCTTCCCATATTATGTAATTCATTGACCTTGAAACATGTGAATCCAACGATTCAGAAGTAAAAACCAGACCAAGCATTCTATTATTTTGGTTTCTGATATAATTCATTTGACGTAAACCAAAAGAAGAAATTCGATCAAAAAACAGGTGCGATTTATCACCAGCAACATTCAAAGGTACCAAATAGTCATCATCAGTAGAAAAAATCCAATCAACGTGTGGAAAATTAAAATCACCCAAAACTATTAATTCATCATCATCATTAAGATAATTCAATAGTTGTTCAATCATATGTAACAACCCGTAATAAAGTAAAATATCTGCCAATGGTGCCATGTACACATTAAAAACATATAATCGACGACAACCAAGTCCAATGCAAACACAAATACATTCAACAGCACTATTAAAATGCCCAAAATTTGCCAAATCAATCACATGCGACGCGAAAGAGGACTTAACACTAACAAGCACACCGTCTCCTTTATTATTTATATCAGTTCCAGCATATCTATCCCGTGTAAAAACATTATAGTTCGAATCAAATAATTCCGAGTCATAAATACCATCATGTAACCATGTTGCGGTCAAAGCATATATATCAGCATTATCAGCATTACTAGCAGAATGTAAAAATAGACTACTAGTCTTAGTCCTAAGACCACGAACATTCTGATAAAATATGGAGCACTTATTTATTCTCGCTGAACACGATTCGTCATTTGATTTCGAAAATTTGGACGCCGAAATTCATGCAAAACAACGCCAATTAGACCCCATTTCCGATGATCTAACAACATATCAAAATCCTCCAAAAACACAAAAACCTTAAAAGAAGTTTACTGCAGTGATGCTTTATACATTCGCTAAAGAATTTGCAAATATTCGATATTAAAGTCTTTAAAGATTTATAAAAATATTTAAACTGTTATTTATATCTTAAAATATTTATAAGAATTAAAATAATATTTATATTATATTATAAAATATTTGAATTTCTAGAAATTAATAAAAATTGTTATTATAATGTATAAAAATCAATAAAAAATATTTGAATTTGAAAAAAAAAGAAATCTTAAATAGAGTTGAAAAAACCTGAATTTGAACTAAAAATTTATTTGAGTTTGAAAAAAAAAATCTGAAATAGAAATGAAAAAAGTCTGATTTTGAAATGAAAAAATCTGAAAAAGAAATGCATGATCTGAAAATGCTATATAATATTGTTGTTATAAGTAGAAAATATAGCAAAAAATCATTATTAAATATTAAATTGGTTTGAAAAAGTCTTAACTTCAAATAAAAATGTATCTTAAATTGGAAACAAAAAGTCCTGAATCAAAAAAAAGTCTTAAATCTAAATAAAAAAGTCTGCACTTGAAATGAAAAAGTCTGCACTTGAAGAAAAAATGTCCTAACTTGGTCGGAAAAAGGTATATAAAGTATACCATTAATTAGTAAGCATATCGTTACATAGATAGATTCATAGTTAAGGTAACATTACATCTTATTAATTATTTTGAAATTACAATTGAGCAAGTAAGAAATTGATTGTTCATAGGTGGAAGCGAACCACGTACGTTTCGGATCCTCATCAGTGGCCATCCGTACTTTGCTATCAGGTTGATGCATATACTTTGTAAATATATTTATTTCATAATAACTATTTAACTATATAATGTTTTTATATTTTTAGTATAATTTATTAGAAGGTATTACTATATTTTTAATTGTTATTTATTTAATTGTTAAATATAGTGAAACATTTGTAAAAATTATTAAAATAAATGAATTTTTGGTAGTGCTATACCCTAAAAAATTTTATTCATTTGCTTAGGTTAACAAACACAGTTAAAAAAATCATTGATTTTCCATAAACAATGTAATCGAACAAAAAACCCGCAATCAGTCAGTAAAACGAAACTAAAAATGTTAATGTAGTAATTCCAATGTCATTTACCTATAAATTTAACTCCTTCTATTTATTCTGGGTGAATATTAGAGAAGTTATAACATACCCCCCGGGAAAAATCAACGCAGAATATAAAACGCGACATATAGAACAAATGTTAAAAAAGTTAAAATGTATCTAATGGTTAGAAACATTTTCTAATTTTTCTGATTCGTATAATCAATGGACGCGTATGAACGCGATTTGGCAATTTGAAATTTTTTTATTTTTATATTTCCAGCATTGAATATAATATTATATATTAATGAAACACCGAAAAATGGGCTCGTTCGTTAAGGGTTAATAAAAGTGAAATAAGTTGCCTTTCATCTTTATTTTTACCATTTGTTATTTTTATAATATTTTTCAATATTGGACTTTAATAGTATTCGCCATTTGATTTAATTGATGAAATTATTATGTTAAAAAACAATTGATTAATAAAAAAAAACTTTTCAATTCTGGAAATTAAAAGCACACATTTTCAACACCGTGTAGAAATTTACACAGGACAGCGGATTTCACTGATACAAAATCTTTCTTTTTAATTTTTATTTTTAAGTTTGCACCTTGTAAATTGATTTACCGAAATCATTTATATTATATACTTACTTCTTACTTCTGCGCGCCTACAACCTACAATTGGTTTTGGCGTCCATTAACAGCCTTCTCCAACCGGACCTATTTACCGCCAACGTCCGCCAGCCGGAAACGCCGAGGGCCCGAAGGTCCACTTCTACTTCGTCTTTCCACCTACCCCGCGGTCTTCCTACACTCCTAGATCCGCCCGGCTTACTGTCCAGCATTTTTGACGGTATACGATCGCCATCCATTCGTACCACATGACCAAACCACCTCAGGCGACCGATCTTAATGAACCGAACGATGTCGGGTTCCGTATATAATTTATATAGTCGAAATCGAACCGCCTACGCCACCATCCTCTCTCCTTTGTCGGTCCAAAGATGAGGCGTAGTATTTTCTTTTCGAACCCTCCAAGTCGCCGTTCGGTGGCCTGTGTCATGCACCACGTTTCAGAACCGTAGGTCACAATTGGTCGAATCAGTGTTTGATATAGCTTTAGTTTCAATGTTTTACTCAATGTCTTCGAGAAGAACATCTTTCGCAAACCGTAAAAGGCCTTGTTTCCCGAAGCAATCCGGGATTGAACTTCCTCCGCTATATCGTTTTCGCTGTTTATGCTGCTTCCAAGGTAGCTAAACCTGTCCGCAGTTTCATATTTGTTCTGACCAATTGATACGCTTTGATGTTGTGCCATAAACCTACTGTTCGTTGGTGCGATCATATACTTGGTTTTCTCCTCGTTTACCCTTAATCGCATTTCCGAAGCTTCACGTTCCAACAGTAAGAACGCTTCTTTAACGGCACCCATACTTCTACCCACCACGTCAATGTCATCGGCATAGCCGAGTAATTGAACAGATGACGTAAAAATAGTGCTGCTGGTGTTAATGGTCGTCCTCCTTATACATTTTTCCAATATAACATTGAAAAACAATGTAGCCAAAGGGTCCCCTTGCCGTACTCCGTCAATGGTTTCAAATGCATCCGATTTGATCCCCCTTATTTGTACCTGAGATGTAACTTGCGACAGTGTTAGTTTTGACATTGCTATCAATTTTTGTGGGAATCCAAATTCCTCCATCGTGCGCCATAATTTTTCCCTAATAATACTGTCGTATGCGGCCTTAAAATCAACAAATAGATGGTGTGTTACTACGTTGAACTCCCTACACTTTTCCATTATCTGTCGTATGACGAACAGTTGATCAGTTGTTGAGCGATCATTACGGAATCCACATTGGTATTCACCAATGACTTCCTCCGCACATGGTAATAGGCGCTTATGCAACACATAAGCGAGTACCTTATATGTTGCATTCAGCAAAGATATTCTCCGATAGTTGGAACACTCCATCCTGTCTCCCTTCTTGTGTATTGGCACAATTACAGCAAGCTTCCACTCCTGTGGTATAACCTCATAGTTCCAAACATGCACAATTAGCTCGTGTATACTATTCCACAATACATCCCCACCACATTTTAAGAGTTCACCAGGTACGCCGTCAGATCCAGCCGCCTTTCCATTCTTGAGCTTCAGAATGGCTTCTCTGGTTTCCTCATATGTTGGTTCCGAAATTAGTGGTTGTGCTGTTTGGTACGGAAGTTCGTTTTCTGCATTTCTGCCAATTGGGTTGCTTGCTGTAAGTAGATCTTTAAAATACTCAGCCCATCTCGCGATGGCTCTTTCTTCATCCGCCAAAATTTCACCGCTGGTATCCTTACAAAGAAGAGGTTGTTGTATAAATCCGCTAGTTACAGATCTTATTCTCCTGTACAAATTTTTACTGTCATTCATGCTGGACAGCGTGTCTATATCCCGCAAAATATCCTGCTCATGACGCATTTTCTTGTTTCGGAATAATTTGCGTTCAATGGATCTTTTGGTTCTGTAGTCATCCATGGCAGTTCGTGTGGCGCGCTGAGGATATTTTAAACGCGCTTGGTTCTTTTCTTCATGAGCCGTTTTATATTCGTCATCGAACCAGCCATTTCTGACCACGCCAGGTTTCAACTTTACCGTCTCCTCTGCCGCCATTTTCATGCAATTACGTAATCGATTCCACATATCATTACACGTGTTTTGCTGTTGATCCACATCTGTTCGAACAATTAACTCCACCAATTGATCTTCGTACTGTTGTTTTACTTGGTCATTTTTGAGATTTTCCAAATGGAATCCTCTCGCAATGACTTTTTGGCGGTCTGCACTAACACGATATCTGAACAAAGCTCTTACGAGATAATGATCAGAATCAATGTTCGGTCCCCTACAGCGCCTTACATCCAGTATGCCGGACGCATGACGACTGTCAATGAGTACGTGGTCTATTTGGTTTGTTGTTTTTGTATCGGGCGAACACCATGTTCCTTTGTGTATGTTCTTATGTGGAAAACGTGTGCTGGCTACTATCATATTGTTTGATATTGTGAAATCGACTAAACGCTCGCCGTTATTATTGCAGTGTGTATGAAGGCTAGGTTGACCAGTTGTCGGTCGATATACAATTTCCCTACCCACCTGTGCATTAAAATCGCCAAGCACGATTTTAATGTCACGACTAGGAGCTTGATTGTAAATACGATTGAGCTTTTCGTAAAACATATCCTTCGTGTCTGCATCTTTGTTTTCTGTTGGGGCGTGTACGTTAATAAAGGTTACATTAAAAAATTTTCCCTTTATTCGTAATGTGCAAAATTTTTCGTCAATGGGGTTGAAACCAATGACCGATTCTTTCGCTTTACCCATTACAATAAAGCCGGTGCCGAATAATCCTGTTTTATTTCTACCGCTGTAGTAGAATTTGTATTCTTTACTGGATAAGATGTTCTTTCCAGGCCACCGTGTTTCCTGGACCGCTGTTATGTCCAGTTTAGCTTTCTTTAAGCAATCAGTCAAAGTTTTTAAACCGCCCGCGCGCAGTATTGTTCTCACGTTCCATGACGCCAGTTTTAAATCATTGTCCTTGTTCCATTGCCTGAGTCGTTGCCGTTTTTCCTGTCCTGTCCGAGGCACTGTTGCTAGTTTCATAATTTGTTGTTTTTACGGTGTCGGTAATTAGCCGTACGACCAACCGCATGGGATTCGCACTTACAATTTTAGCCTGAATGATACGGATTGTATCATTCAGTTACCGTTGGTTACCACGTGGAGGTAAAGTAAGCACTTGATCAGGAACTCAACAGTTGCAATACTGGGTCAGCGACCAGTCAGTGCCTACCCTATTGATCCCAATCCAAACCAACCAACAATTTATATTATATAGTTGAAAGTATTTTAATGAAATTATGTTCTATCTCTCACAATCACTCTCTTCACATATACGTCCTGTTTTTTTTTATCGGCTACCGGCATTTCATAATCATAATATATGCATAATATTTATTTGGTTTGCGGTTCAAACCAAATAATACAATTCTGTTTCCAGTGTTTTTCAAAATAATTGCTTAAATTGAATGTATATCATATGATTTTAACCTCTCTATATAAGAAAACTTCGAATTAGGGAACACCCCCATCATGTGTTCCTTATATCGCGAGTCAACTGTATATTTACATAATATCTTTTATAAACTAAAATTCTCTTGATTATCATTATTATCGCGTCATTATCATATTTAGGTACTTTAAATGTTTTTTACAAGTTCATAAATTTAAATACATTTAAACTATAATAATTATAAAAAAAATAGTTGTTTTTTACAAATTCTTGTCTTTGAACTAACCGCTAATGGATAAACAGAAGAATCAAAAGTAATTTTTGACCGTTTTCTTCTAAAATATTTATATTTATGTGTAAGCATACAAGTACAAAAGATATACAGTGTACTATAATATTGTATACAAAAAACAGTTAATATGCGATTTTATTCGTATTTATTCATTTAAGTATTAATTACTTGAATGTTCATTGTTATTTTATTTAATTATTTTTTTAGGGACACTAATATTACATTACATAATCATATAACAACAAACGATTCTTGTATTCTTTCTTCTTGTATTATTCTTGTATACTTGTAAATTCTTGTATTATTAGTAATCCAATGAACTTATTGGCTGCATATATGCGCGCACAATACCTCGAGCTACAAATCACCGACACCGGAGCTTAAATTTGAACATTAACATAATCGTTAGCTCGAGCTTGCTTTAATACTGTTAACCTCTTGTAAGTAGCTAAAACCTTGGCTCGGGCTACAGATATTAAATTATACTTTAAACGATCAAGCGTTGTGATTTAATTTTTATGTTTGCGGTCTTTAAACGAACCAGGAAAACAAATAATAATAATTGGTAAATAGTAATAAATATGTATATTATAATAACAAAATATATAATGGGTGCGTTTTATTCAAAATTATCAGCATCTGTTTGAGTGTATCACAATATTGTGGGGAATAAAATCATATAAATCACGTAGAAAATTATTTTTTTATTTATCAATATAAACATTTTTTTTAGAAGTATTAACAAATTTTGTGTGTATATTTTTTCAACAAATAATTATTTACAAAATATTTTATGATTACTGTGGAAGTGATTCACATTATCATGTTAACAACACCATTTTTTTTTGTTACCCACCATAATACCATTTTGTCTACCGTTGAAAAATATCCACAATCAAACATTCAATCAAAAAAATTATTATGAATTATTAATATGTTCATTTTTCACAACAAGATATAGAAAATAATTTTATAAAATCCCATGTTATCTAAATCTGCTTATGAATAAATGTCATAAATGTTTTTCTCTCATAAACATGTGCGCTCGAACACTATATTCGGCAGCTCAAGTGCGAGCTACTTGTGTGCATAACTGCAGCCGTGAGTGATAACTTGAGTGATGTGTTAAATGGTATTAAAATAAAAAAAATAAATGGTAATAATAAATTTTCGGTGGAAATGACAAACAAAAATGTTTAATTATGTATTTTTGTAATTAGCAATATCATTTTTCTATATATGAGTTCATTATCGCAATATATTCAGTATATAATATAATATATCGATATAACAGTATATGCATATATTAAGGCAAATGCGTAAATTTTTGCTCAGCAACAATAAGTAATAATCAACAACAAAGTTCATTATAGTTAATTTTAAATTATGACATATCATATATTAATAAAAAAATCGTATATTTATACAAGTGTTACTTTACACCAATAAAAATAATAATAATAATACTAATAATATAATAATAATACAAGGACGAATCCTAGTATTGTTCAAAGTGTTCTAGAACGCCCTAGAAATCTCAAGAATAACGTCCAAAACATCCTAATAATATCCTAACATTTTAATTAAATCATTAATTCATCCATTCAATAAAAATATTAAAAGTGAACATGCATTTTCTCGGCATACTGTATAGATATATAGCAAATATTTGAGAATATACAATTGAATACTCTGATGTTCAAGAAACACAATGAACAATATAATATGTAAAAATTCTCCTTTAAACCATTAGAATTAAAAATAGAAGATGGGGTAAATACATTTAAAATACCAAATCATATGTATTTATATATACTGTGCCGATGTTCATAAATTTGCTTGAACAACACTTCTATATGCGTGCTTGACTGCCTGACTGTTTATATTTATATTTGGTTTCATTATGTACTACTCGAATTCAGCAAAAAAAAATCGTCAACAATTCCCCTTTCACTGTGTCGTCTTTCGTCTACTAATCTACTATGTACTATAATTTGTGTTCAATGAATTGTTTGAACCATCATCGTAGTGTCGCTGATTATATACTTTCATATTTAGCACAGAAAATGCGAATATATGGAGGTACATAAGCGCGATATATGGGCCGGTATTGTTCAAATTTTATTTGAACAACATTATTATTTATTTCATTTCTCCTCCAAATTCATTCTTTCTATTCTATTCATTCAAACAGATGATGTGATTTTTTTATGCAAAATTAAAAATATAGTGTTGAATAAAAAATTCTATTTACATTTATTCATTTATTGTTAGACGTATTTTATTTTTTAGTTTCATAATTAATTATCGTCGCTCGTCCTATACTAAAATCATATTTTATTAGCTTTTTTTATCTTTCCCTGTTTCAAGTTTAAATTAATTCTATTTTCAATTTTCATTTTGAATATTGAAATATTTAAAATCTAAGCCACAATTCCACAAAGCGGTCATAGACGAATTCGTTAAAACAACTCGAAAAATGGAATTGGTTTATAAATAATGTTTCTAAAATTACGAATGGATTTCTATTATTTAAAGAACACTGAAAACACTAATTGTAAGTAGTACATAATATTAACATATTTATTTATTACATTTGTTATACGAAACATATTTACCTCTTTTCACATATCAGAAAATTGAAAATTTATGTACAATATGTTAACACGAGTTTTGTGTAGCTATGACCTGATAATTTGTTACACATGCTAAATGTACACATGCATTGTTCCATCAGAACGAAACATACACCAATATAAGTATTTTTTCTATCAACTATCTGTTAAAAATTGTTTCTTATAACAAATGTAATAAATACCAACAAGTTACTAAAAACTAGTAAAAAGGCCAGGAAAATCAGATTACAGCTTAACGTTGAACGTCCATCTAATAATAAAAATAAATTTTTCGCTATACAACCAACAATCTGGTTTTAGCGTCCAACAACAGCCTTCTGTTGTTAGTTACTTAATTTGGGGATTTTACGGTGTCGGTAATTAGCCGTACGACCAACCGCAAGCGGAATATATACAACTCTGTGTTAAAATTCAGATTCGAAACATAACCGAAAACACAAAACATATTTTATGCATTCAGTAGGATTCGAACCCACGACCCCAAAATTTCGTTAAAATTTTAGGTTGGCATTTTTAATATTTACACCACAGAGTTGTATTGAACGTCCATCTATGCCTTCGTATTTTCGCGCATGTAATAATATACTAATAATAATAATAATGCCTGATTTTCAGAGTTCGGAAAAGTTCTACGGAGCTTTTGTGTGAGAGTGAAAAGTGCTCAATATGTTTTCAGAGCTCAGCACTTTTTACAGGTATTTATATATTTGGCGTTTTCGTTTATTCCACTTGAGTTAACACAAACGCACAAGTGACACAAATACGTGTTTTTATTGCACTTGTGTTACTTGGGTTATATGACACATGTTCGAAAATACCTCCACTTAGCACTTGTGTTGACATAAATTGCCCTATCTATTTTGTAGGAGCACCATCGCCCTGTGTGAGATTGTTTTTGCGTTATCGTCACTATAACATTTTCACATATAAAGCGCCATTTGTAAACAACATTAAACACAAGACTATTTTATAATATTCGAACACAGAGCTAGCACATGTAAATGTTATATCGCGCTCGTATGTTTGAGAGCGCACAAGTGCATGACACAAGAGGAATAAACGAAAATGCCCATTATTGATATTATTTATGAAAAACGAATAGTTTCTCTCTAAGCACGGTGATACACATTTGAATCAAAAATGAAATCTGGTTTATTTGTGACTCACTTGACTCATTTCTGACCCACTTTTGTGAATCAATTCAAGTTTATGTTAACCTCTTCTCATATATGAAAATTAGAAAATTTATTCAAATATTTTTGCGTTTCATTTTTGATTCAATAAATTAAAGATTTATTTAATATAATATAAAAAATACGAACCAAAATTTTCTTCTTATTGAACTTATTGAAATATACAAAAATAAAGAGAAGAGAAAAAATAGATTTTTAAAATAGAAGAGATTTACCTTCTGCCTACGTAAATTTCGATACTTTTCTCTTATAACCTTCTTCTATTTTAATATTTTAAGTGAGAAAATTTTTCACTTTTATGATAGACGGTTAAGGCATGTGAATGTGTTAGTATTAATGAATATTTTGAAGAATAAAAGAAAGCGCACAATCATACCGATTGATTACAAAACTAATAGTTTTTTTATTAATATTCTGACCCGATCAAAATGAAAGCCATAAACATGTTTGTTCAATTAATATTTATCAGGAGTGTGAATTCCAATATGCTATTCGAAAATAGATGACAGCACTGCTAACGTTAATTGTGAATGAACCGTAATCATATGTTTTTGTTTTTTGAAATCTGTCAATAATATTTAGTATATTAATTTCAAGTTTTATACAACCATTATTTTTTAATACAAAAATGGAAAATTTTGTACCAGAAAATTGTGATTTTCGAATTTCGTTACTTTTTTGTTTTCTTATGAACAAATGTAGCTGAAGCTCATCTAATGTTTGTAGAAGCTTATAGCGAACATGCTTTGAATGAAAGTTCCTACAGAAAATGGTTTAGACAATTCAACGACAATGATTTTGATGTGAGAAATGAAGAACGTGGAAGACCACCAAAAAAGTTTGATGGCACTAAATTGTAAGCATTGTTGGATGAAGATAACACACAAACTCAAAAACAACTTGCCGAAGCATTAGCTGTTGATAGAGCAACTGTTTCCAAACGTTTAAAAGTCATGAGAAAGATTCAAAATCGTGGAAAATGGGTTCCACATGAATTGAATGAAAGACAGATGGAAAACCGAAAAAACACTTGTGAAATTTTGATTTAATAAGCACGAAAAAAAATCCGTTTTGCATCGAATTGTTATTGGCGATGAAAAATGAATTTATTTTAAGAATCTTAAATGGAAAAAAATCATGGGTTAAGCCCGGACAACTATCCTGGTGAAACCGTTAAAACTGATTGCTACCGGCAACAGATGATAAATTTGAACCATGCATTGATCGAAAAACGACCAAAATGGGCCAGAAGGCACGGCAAACTAATTTTGCTCTATGACAATTCACCTGCACACAAAGCCAAACTGGTTCAGAATTCAATCAAAGCGCTCGACTTCGAGCTGCTACCCTACCCGTCGTGTTCCCCAGGCTTGAGTCCTTCCGACTGCCACTTGTTTTCATCGATTGGACACGCATTGGCTGAGCAGCACTTCGATTCCAACGAGAAGTTCACTAAAAATCCATAAATATGAATTCGAAAATTTTATTACAGAAAAATAAAGAAATAAAGTTTTACTTGCAATTTTTATTCTGAATTGCGGTAACTGGATATATACTACATATATACAGTTAACGTAGTTAACGTAGTTAACGTACATTCAAAAGTGTATAATACCATAATACACTATACATGTTCCTTATATTATATATACATTACATATATGTATTATTATTACATTATATCAGCGATGTCCAAGGCTATACCCAAGTGTAAATGTACAACTCGTGAATTATCGTATATATGCGTGAGATATCGGAATATGTATATTTAATATTTAAATTGAAAAATAATCGAATCGATGGCAATTTTTAACTTATTATTTTAATTCATATATAAAATACCGCTTTGCTAATGTGTTTGATTTGTTATTTTTCCCGTAAAACACTAATATTTTATGCCTTTAATTTTTGTGATGTGTTGGATTTACACTTGAAAAAAAATGTGTGGACATCGCTGCATTATATCTATAAGAATAGTTTAGGGCTGGTCAGCAGAAAGAAAAATTATTTGAACAAAACTGCCAATCTATATAAGAGTCTGTACATTTGTACATTTATAAATAACAACTTGTAATTGAAGCAAAAAATTCAAACCAAACAGCTTTTGGACGTTATATCGTTATATTTATATATATATATATATACACGCATAAAATACATAAATTTTCTTCATCTTCATTCATTTATTTGATTGTGCATACACACAGCACACACATTTCTTAAAATAAATAGGATCTATATGGGAATACAAATATGTATAACTTTTATAGAATGAAAATATCGGTTCCGTATTCACGCTTTTGCGTTGTGTTGTTCTTTTTTTCTTTATTTTTTGCATCCATGCATTATTCAACATTCATAACACCATAGATATATAATCTATATATAATTTTATATATTTGAATTACAGCGATTATACGAATACATAATGTCATGATATATAAATACGATGATACTGAATATATGTTCATATATTGTATAAGATAAGATATTGTTTTGATGGTTTTATATTTGGTATGTCATTTACCATGCGAATGAATTGATGGACTAAACTTGTGTCATTTAACTCACACTTCTTAATAACGATATAAACATTTTTGTGATTATTATTTAAATATTGTTTTACTTTGTTTTTGTTTTATCTTTTAATATTATATTGTCAAAGAAATTTAAAAAGAAGTTAAATTGTAAGTTTAAAATTTTATTAGAATTCTTATAATTATTTTATTGTATATTAATAATATAAAATTAAATACGGAATATACGAATACTTATGGCATTTCTTTTTCACATCACACAAATCACACCAACACACACGCAATCACACTTTCAAGTATCGTTGGTTTGGTCAAGGCCGCGCGTATGTGTTGCGGGTGCGAGCTTATGAAACGAACACAAAATAAGGATAATAGTGTTGACTATGTATGTAGTTTTAAAAATATTATCAAATAAAAAAAAACAAATGAACTGGTATGTATGTTTACGCCATCGACACAACCAACAACCGAGAGTGTAGTCGGTGTTGAACGTGTCAAAATGGTGTGAGGAAAATAGCTACACAGCTACACCTTCAACACACGGTGGAGACGGTGTATATGAAACAGACAGCTTTTTAACAACACTCACTTTAGGTGGGATTGGTGTGTTTGGTATAACATGAAAAAAAAAACGACATTAATTTTGCATGTTTTTATTTTAATAATTATACAATTTCAATAATACATTAAAAAACCCTAATTAATTTGCTATATGAACCGGAGAAGATATATCCTGTTGAATATATTGTACATATTATTGATATATCCTTATATATGTATATGTACGAATTGCATGTCTAAATCAAATTAATTTAAATTATATAATTGGGATTACTGTCGATTTTTTTTGCATTTTAATCAAATGAGATTTTGTTTGGTACACATAAATAGATAATACCGAAAAAAGGAAATTAATAAGCAGTTTGTAACATATAGTTTTGATCTTGATATGGATGACAAAAAATAATTAAAAAGTTAAATATTGTATAGTATTCTTTTGCAAGTATATCCCTATATGTTTAAAAAGCAGCATAATACCGTATAAAATAAAAAACGCTACCAGGCAACCATATGAAACAGGAAGCACGTACTGGTGATCAGCCGGGGAAGGGAGTAAAAGGATTGCCGTACATCATCAATCAACTTCTCATAAAATGTTTATATAAAATGATGTATCACTAATGATTATTACGAGTTCATTCGAATAAGTCACTAGAATTCTGTTGAAAAAAGTGTAATTTAATTATTAATTATTATATTTTTTTAAATATTTTAATTGTTATATTAAAAATTGTTTGCACAATTAGTTCCCCCTTCAGTTGCATTTTTCAACATAATCGCGGCTCTGACAATCTTTAGTGAGTCAATTGGTGGTATGTGTTATATGTGATTCAAAAAATGGGTTATTTGGCAAAATCTTGAAAACGGTTTGGGATAGAATGACCAAATGTGCGGCACTTATAAGAAATAGCTAGAAACCGTATCTACCCCGTTTTAATTATCTCAAAAATTTAGGAAGTTATTTAACATTTCATCTCTGGGTATTAACATACCCGGTTTATGCAAAAGTGCAGAATTGTTGGTTATGCACCCTAGGGTTAAATATTATAAAACACCGCGTTTAATTAATTATACAAGAGTGGCCATGATTCTGAAAATTTTTATTGCAAGTAATCACAGATTTCTAGGTAGAATTGAATATTCGAAGATGTTACCATAGGACATTAACATAAGTAAAAAAATAAAGTTTTTACAGCGCTTTTAAAATCCAATGGGTATTAATATACCCATATGCTTCCTAGGGTTAAGTAACCCACTGTGTTGTTACATTATAACATTTATAAATTTTGAAATATAATTAAAAGAATATAACAATAAATGAATATCCTTTGAAATAAAAAGAAGTTCTAAAAATATAACATCACCTCGTCAGTTCTAAATGTAAGCACTTTCCAACAATCATAAAAACACGCGTATATTTCTGTAGATATGAAAAGATCTCATTAAACATCCTGTAAATTAACAAATAAGAATAAATTTATATATAAAACAGCAAT
Organism: Dilophus febrilis; assembly: GCA_958336335.1. Lineage (NCBI taxonomy): Eukaryota > Metazoa > Arthropoda > Insecta > Diptera > Bibionidae > Dilophus > Dilophus febrilis. The sequence continues at coordinate 35,220,901 of OY284470.1, forward strand.
GTGCGTATTATATATTTTAAATGTTCAAAACTACATAAACGTTTAATTTTATTTGTTCTTTAAGAAATTTCTCACAAATAGGTATTCGTTTATATAAATAAAAAATTGAATCAACAATAACAATACATACAAAAAATTAAATACATTTTTATATAAAAAAAATAGAATTGTGTAGTATATGGTTTTGCGGGCGAACATAATTATATATAGTATATTTATATATGCTAATGGATATGGATATGAATATTATCTAAAATAATTTGAAAAGGAATGAACATGAAAGTTATATATATATATGCTATATATATTTTTATATCACACTATATTTGGTTCTTAAAGCTTTAGTATTATGTATATATATGACTGACTGTAGCACATTACCCACAATACAATTTTTTTATTATTATTATGATATTGGGGATAATATAAATAAGAGAATATAAATAATGAAATATAACATTATTATAAAATTTTCTAAAATATATTTGTATGCTTTTCTGATAAATACAAATCAATTTTTCCCCTGGTAAAAATAATTTAATTGAATTTAACGCCTTGATAACGTTTTGAAAGTTATTAGGAAGGTGCATTTTTAGAATATTGATTCATTTCATATTCCCTGTAGAATGGCCGTAGATCCCTGTAGATCGTTACTCCCTTAACAAACGATCACTACATGATTTCCCAAAAAATATTAAAATGAATATTCTTCAAACTTCGCAGGTGGTAGTTTGATTTACTCAACTCAGCGGTAAAGATATTTTTCATGCAAAATTCAAGTTATTTAAAAAAAAACTAAACTTGATTTTAAGTTAATCACTTTAGAATATAATTCTTAGCATGGATAATAACGTCAATATCTTGCATAAACATATTCCAAAACTTTTAGATTTATATAGTATTTCAAAGAACATTCTGCAATAAAGATGTGTCTGAAAGCCTCAACCATATATTACATACTCTGAAGTGGACAATAATATTATATAATACAATAATATGATTCTATATACGTTAATCTCAGTATCTAATATGAACAAATTTATAATTATCTAAACTTGCTTACCGGGATAAGATCATTTATATAACATTTAAAAAAAAAAGTTTGAGTAATATAATACCAGGTAAATTGTATCTCCTATATAATATATATCAGTCACGAGGACTGAAATATTTCCTTACGGAATCCATTTAAATATTTATCTTATATATGAAAATAAACATATAAATATGATAATATGTGAGCCAACTGCTATCCAAAACCAATATGTAGTCAGCTGCAATCCAAATCCAATATGTTATTCACTCGCATCAACATTCGTGCATTTTATTCGGGGTAAACGTAGTAAGCGGGCCTTACTCAAGCATTTTAATCCATTCTATCTACAAATCGTGCTCAAAATTATATTTTTTCACCTGTTTTAATTATGATGGATTATTAACACACAGAACAATGTTTTTAAATTAAAAAATTCCCTTACTTGTTTAAAAACTGTTAATAAAATTATGATGGATTATTAACACACAGAACAATGTTTTTAAATTAAAAAATTCCCTTACTTGTTTAAAAACTGCAGTTTAATCGAACCTTCGTACTTTTATAAAATACGCGATACTTTATATTATATATATACCAATATATATCAAGCCGTAACAAATATCCGAATATCTACAACCAAAATGGGCTGTCTGACGCGGTATGAAGTTTTTGTGAAAATATAACATAAATTTTAAATGGAAAAGTAAAAAACAATTTATTCAAAATATTAACCATTGCTTTCTACACATTTTGACCACCGTTCTGGCAATTTGTGGATACCACGCGTGTCGTCCGACACCCAATTTTCGAATTCTTCGTTGGAATCGAAGTGGAGGTTGTAAGAGCACGCGGTACATCAAACCTTTCTGGTCCCACCAGCCACACAGCGTTGTCTTCTTGCCGAAGCGATCAGACTTTGCAGTCCATTTTGCTAGTTGTTCTGCAATTACCCATGATTTTTTCCTTCTAGGTTTCCTAAAATAAATCCATTTTCCATCGCCATAATTGATTCGATGCAAAACTGATTTTCTTTTGTGTCAAAATTTCGCAACTGTTTTTTTCGATTTTCCATTTGTCTTTCATTAAATTCATGTGGTACCCATTTGCCACACTTTTGGTTCTTTCCCATCGCTAGTTAAACGGTCAGAAATTGTTTGTTGTCAACATTTAACATTTCTGTCATTTGTTTTTTATTCAAAGTGTCATCTTCGTCCAATATTGATTGCAATTCGGCGGCTTCAAACTTTTTTGGTGGTCTTCAACGTTCTTTATTTCTCACATCAAAATCATTATCTCTGAACCGGTGAACTCATCTTTTGCATGTTGCTTCTGAGACAGCATGAACACCTTGTTCATCGACAAGCATTCCATGCGACTCTGCAGCATTTTCTTCAAATAAATCAAAATTCGACATTTAACTCCATTTCGTTTTCTTTCGCTCGCTCGAGTGTACATTTAAGTTTTTCTGGAAAATACGCCCGGTAAACTTAATTGCCCGATTATGCGTTCCCTATATTTTAGCGCTTTTGCTGTACAAAATACCACATATCGCGTCTGATATATGCATATTATATGGATAACATTTTATATAACATAAATAAAATGCACAAACAAATAAAACATTTTCAAAAGTTAATAAACTATATACATATAAATATATATAGCAATTCGTAAATAACAAACAAACAAAAATGAATAACATGGCTACTGTTTTGAAATAAAACATTTATAAAATCACAGTAACACCTTAACATCCTATTGTTTAATTCCTCTGTTTATATTCTATCTGTTTGAGTTTATACCTTTTTAAATAAATAAACATATATCAACTTATTCACATATATATATATCGTATAATGCGTATATGTTCTGTATATTATACACCTACGCACGACAACCGCACAGCATCTAGTATATAATTTCAAAAAATAATAACAACTGAAAAAAACAAACACACAAATTATGTTTATTTGAAAGATTAATTGAGTTTTATTTTATTTGTTTAATTATATATTTTATTATTACTATTATTATTCTATATAAGTTTATTGTATTTAAGAATATATAGTATAAATAAAAAAAAGAATGAATATAATAAAATGAACAGGATCGAAACCTTTATTCCATATAATATTTATAGATATATACAATATATATATATAGGTTTATGGTATATATTAATAAATTGACCATTATCATCATATATATAATATATAAATAATATCATAATATCTATACACTATATATATATAAATAAAGAATAGCATTAGTTTCGTTAACATCGTTAAAATATAAAAGTATTATTCTCAAATATATCTTTATATATTGGTATTCATATAATAATTGGACTAGAAATCAGATGTTTAATATTTTAGAATAAAAAAATTAATCAAGATTTTAAAATAAAAGGTAATAAAAAAATGATTCTCACGTTTTTGTGAGGTTTATGTATTATAAAAAAGTGTTTAAATAAAATATATATAGTCATTTTTTTACCGCCGGCTAAATTTTAAATTATTGTCATGTATAGCGCCATGTATTTAACATAATATACTATATATTATATCATGAATAAAGATATATATAATGTACATAATTATGTATATATCTTATTGCATATGTGGCGGTCAATCTTGCCATCCCTGTAATGATTCTAGAACAATGTTTTATACGAATCTTGTCACTGCGGGAAAAGTACTGTTAGAACGTGAGAAGGCTGGCGGTCGAAATCGCACTTTACACACATGCAAACATGTATAGTTAATAATTAATCATTTAAACGGGAATTGTATTAAGAGATACAAATTCACACACACAATGGCGGCTCCTAATATGTCACATTATAAAAGTAAAGTGCAATAAAGTAAAGTGCATAAATTCAGTAATTCGTTATATTGAATAAATAATGCGGCCATAAGTGAAGCAATTCTTCTATATAAAATAGAAACATGAAGTATTATCGGGATTTTGATATTTGGTAGTCAAATCATCGCACATTTTTAACTTATTTGAGAACAATGATATTTGTTAGTCCTTTTCTATCAAATTAAGCACGTACTTTTAGTATAGTTTATCACCCTTTTATCATTTTTCTCCACGAATTCGAAATTTTTATCCGGCAAAATAAAATAAAAAATTTCAATTTTTTGCAATTTTTTCTGATCCCACCCCATCCAGATACTATCAACTATATGAATAGAATAATTTTGCATATGCACCCATACCAAGCAGATGAAGTCATTTGCTGTTTTGCTCCCGAATGTAAAGATGTTCAAACCATTTCCGATGGAAATAACAACTACAGTTAAAAGATAACATATTCATAAATGCCTTTGCAAGGCGCTACAGATAGATCTCGCGCTACAAAAAATATGGGCTAAACGATATAATAAAAATGGTAAAGATTATATTAATTGCGAAAAAAGCCCCTGGATGCGATCTGATAAGCGGTAGAATATTAACAAATCTGCCGAAAATAGGTTATGGGCTAAAAACATATATGTAAATATTGAGAACTGGTTACTATCTATCACAGTGGAGGATTGCTGAATTAATACAAATACCTAAACCGGGGAAACCATGTGCCAATGCAAAAGCCAATATACTGCTATATACAATGTCAGACTTAAGCCAATATACGTATGGAATTCATAGCTGTATGGGACGACAAACAATTCGAACATCGAAATACTGCAGTACAATACTGCAGATTGTTATCAATGCAGTTATACAATGTGATCTACAATATGAAACTACAGTAGCACGTACCAACATAGACTTGTAAACTATCCAAACAGGTTGGCTAAAAATCTGCTGAACACCAATTAATCGCCTTAAGCGTTATAATATTCAGGATTTGTCGAACAGACAATAGTAATAACAAACAAATAACTAACCCTATTATTAAAATATAGGTATAATTTAATCAGTTTATATCATTTTAATTTTTAAGTTTAATAACATATATATGGGTCATTAATGGGTGGTACACATATGCATAGCCACTTTGTATATTTGATACATATGCAAAGAAATAAGTCATAATATCTACTGAATATTTCCCTAGGGATAGATTGTTTGTATTATTTATAAGGATGACAAAAAAAGTCGCAAATAAGTACGAGAGCAATTGAATGCAAAAAGAAATTTTACAAATATAGGAAGGTTCGTCGTCTAAGTCTTTTGTTATTTTTAAACATCTTTTATAATTTGGCGAGGTATTTTTTAAGTGTAGAACAACCACTTCGGTTGTTTGTTGTATATCTTGAAATAAAGAAAATATATGATTTAAATAATATTATTATTTTGTTATGTGTGCTGATACACTAGGACTTGCTAGAAAAATCTTGAAAACTGCTACACCTTTTATAAGTTTTTTTTTTTAAATAAAGATTATATTTAAATAAAACATTATTATTTTTACTAATATCATTAAATTAATATTTTTTTATTTACATTTCAAAACTAAACAAATACATATTCGGAATGTTGAACTTATTTTGATATTTTTTTGTACCTGTAACAACAAAAATTGAAAATATCGAAAAAAATTTAACCCATGAAAATTCAAAAGTCTTAATTATTAATTTTTAATGTAATAATATATCCACGCTATGAAATGTTTTCTAAATCATTTTATAATGCTAACGTAAATCACAGATTTAATGGTCATTTTAGAATGAACCAAAACGATAAATGCCATTTCCATTTGTAAACGGAATATTTGTCAGCTATGAATATTCGTATATATACATGCGTGATATACATTATTTTGAATGTGCGTGATATCAGAAACAAAATAATAAGGAGATGGACAATCAGGTACAGCAATATTCGTACTCATATTTTTTGATATACATTTGATAAAATTAATATTTGTGTATTTTTGTTTTTTTATACACATTGTTGTGCTTCTGTACAGACAGACCGACAGCACAAACAGGTTTTTGCTTTTGTTAACAAATTTACAATATTGGTACATTTCGCCTTTTCGATATATAAGAAAATTCAAAAACATTTATATTTGTTATATTGTTGACGTACCTTTTAAGTAAGGGCGACATTGGTTTAGTTTTTGGAAAATAAATCTAAGGTACATTTTTTTATCACTTTTGTCCACGAATTGGAATTTTTTATCGTGAAAAATAAAAAAAAAATTTCAGATTTCTGATAAATTTAAGCCCCCTTGGCCTCCAGTACGTGCATTGTGTTACAAGTATTAGTCTAACTGCGCTCTTTTTATTCTTTATATTCTTCTTCTTTATCTTTATTTTAATTCTTTCTATACCGACGTAATGCATAACCTATGAGTTGCATAACCTATGAGTTGCTAAGGGATTAGGAAAAAAATTTTATGTTTTTTATATTCGTTTTCTTTATCTTTATTTTTATTCTTTCAATACCGACGTACTGCATAACCTATGAGTGTGTTGCTAAGGGTATTGAAAAAATACATTTCATTTTAAATTATATTTGTTTATAGATCTAATGTGTATTTTTATTTATAGTTTTTGATGATTTTTTTTTCATTATCTATAAAGAATATATATAGATAACGTGATAAATAAACAAAAACGAAAACAAATGTTTGTTATGTTAGTTTTTACATTCGTCATCTTAATTCAACGATCATTATATTTCATGAACTCTAAATTTTTGCGATTTCGAATGATTTAATTTTGTCAAAAAATTAAATAAAAATTAATTAAATTAAATGATTATTATTGGTTTATTTTATTGAAAAAATTGTAATTACAATTATATTTGTGAATTTTTTTATTATCAATATTCACATATTTCATTTATTTATATTATTACATCAATCGCATTTATTAATATAAAAAGTCTTACGCATTCAAAAGACAACCATATACTCTGAACTGTGAATAAAAGAAATAAAATTATTTTTGAAGTATATGCTTCAATACTTGTCATGATCGTCGGTCGCTCAAAATATAAAACAGGATTAATCAAACACGAAACATACAAACAGGCAAGCAATGTGGGATTTTATTTACTATGGGGTTTTTATATTTAAGTTTTAGAGCACATTTTCATACAATTTTAAATATATGGTGTTAATATCCCATGGTGATATCCATTATTTTGTGTGTATACAGAAGAAAAAAAATATATTAGATGAGGTATAATAATACGAATACTAAAAAAAACCGCATAAATGTTTGGTATATGTAAACATGCATTACATACACAGTTTTTAACACCTACGTGTTAATTGGTCGAGAGCAATAGGCATGTGCTACGGTGTCTATTATAATTAACAAAATAAACAATAAACACTGAACAAAAAAAAACAAAATAATAAATATATATCATATATGGAGTTTCTATTCAGACATATTATATATACTATATTTACAGAGATCGTTCAGGTCAATCGTTTTAGTATATTTCGTTTTCCTTATATTCATTTATATATATGTAAAACGTTTTCTGACGTATCTGATATTTAGAAAACATATATATATTATAAAAATGATTAAATATTAGATATGCATTATTTTTTTTATGATTATTTGTTATTAATTATAAAGAAAAACAATTCATGCCATTAATACATATATATATATATATATATAATTCGTATGGTGTTACATCGATATGGTATTGTGTGTATAGAGAACAGATTTTGTTTTTTTTTGTGTTTTGTTTAGTTTGTGTATAAAACAAATGATGGGAAATATTTTTATAAATCCAATACAGAATTTTTTTTTTAATGCTCAATGCAGTTGTTAACAAATGCAAAAGCAGTTAACAGATTACAAAAATTTAAATGTGCTATATATTATTTAATTTTTGAACACAAAAATTGTCAATTATAAACTATATATAGTTGCTACTTTGTATATAGATGTTACAATTAACAGTAATTTTTTTTTATTTAGGTTTGTTTTGTAAATATATCGATTACATTTTTGTAAACATGGTAAATTTCCATTTTTGGACATTCTTTTCTTGTTGTTATTCTGAATAATAGTAAAAAAAGAATGCGAGCTACATCGTCAACTTCGATGTTAATAGATTTTTTTAAAGATAAAAGTGGTATGAGTACAAAGCCCTGCGAACTTTTACCAGCGTTAGCTTTGACAACTTATAAAACATATTTAAACCTTTTTTTTTGTCTATTCTATTTACATATCACGCGAGGTTACACAAAGCTATCGTTGAGTAGAAATAGATCTACTTCAGCGTTGTGCTCGTTCGTTGTATTGTGTTCGGTCGTATTGCAATTCATTTGCTCTACTTTACTGTCGCTTTGAAGCTAAACCAGGGGCCTATTGCACCAACAACTTGTCACTTATCATTTATCAACTTATCGAAAAATGATTTTTTTGATAAATGTAAATGATAAGCGTTCCCAAAGAGAAAAAAAAAATCACTCACTTATCAATTGTAAATTTATCAAATTTTTGCTAATGATAATTGATAAGTGTTTCTCAAAAAAAAAATTACTTTTAGCAACATTTGCTTTTTTAATTAAATTGATAAGTTCGTTTTGTTACTGTTTTTTTAATAACAAAAGCCATTGTGATTGTTGCGTTTGTGTGTATTATATATAATAGAATAGTGCTCCATTTCCAAGCCAATCTAATGTGATGAGCAATTGTTGCAGCGGACTTAACGGGTTATTCCTGTCACTACAACGCTCTAACCTTCCACCAATTTTTTCTAATACATGTTCTATTTGAATTCGTGTTAGTCGAAAATTTTCTAATGTATCACCATTAGTTAATGAAAAATTAACACGCGGATTTACTACACGATTTCTTCGCACTTCTTCATTTTCTAATAAAAATTCAAATCGGAACATTTTTTTTATTATATCCACCACTAAAAGTGAATTTATAATGAAAGTTATTTAACAATTTATTTGATATATTAATTTTTTCTTAACAAAATTTTTGATAAATTTATCAATATTTGTTTTGATAAGTGATAATTGAAAATTTTTGTGCAACCAAATGATTAAAAAATTGTCAAATTCTTATAACTTATCAGTTATCCAAAAAAAACTTACATTTTACAATTTGATGCAACAGAAATTTGTATTTGTTGTTTTGTTGAGTGCTTATCACTTATCATAACTCAATCTTTCGCTTAACACTTTCCATTTTGATGCAACAAAAATTTATCAAAAATTTTGATAAGCTGATTTTGATAAGTGATAAGTTGTTGGTGCAATAGGCCCCTAAAGTTCGCATTCTGTTTTCAACTTAAATCGTTTCTTAATGGGCCTGTTCACTCATCAACTCGTCAAAAAAGTTTAGTTTTGTATATTTTTAGTTTTTTTTAGTTCAGTCAAAAAACGACTGACTGAGCTAAAACAGTTATGCAGTGAACAACAAAAAGTAAAATAATTGTCGACATTGCATATTTGTTAAATTTATTCTTATCTTTAAAATTAATTTCAGACGTAAACAAATAAAAAAACGTATATATTATTGTTTATTTAGATACCATAAAAAATTAAAATATGGTAAATAACAAAATAATTATTTCAGTAATTACATTAGAGTGCGGTAAAAAATTAAGTTCTTTTATAAATTTCAATACGGAAATGCATTCAGAATTGATGGATGACGCGGAACAAGACCAGGAACAAGGAGGATCAAGACCAGGAAATTATAACCATTATGATGGGGTTAGTAAAAGAAACTCCACGTATTACAATATACAGAAATTGAATTTCAAATTAAATTGTTTTAATTTTATAATGATTTGTTAAAAAGTAAAAATAAGTAAAAAAATAAAGGGAAGCAAACATTCAAAAATATACTGTTTATTCGAAAATATATTTATAAAAATTTACACGTACACATTCAATTGACGACTAACAATAAGCTCAAGACCCCGGTCGAAAAATAGTCGACTATTTAGTTAACTAAAATGCAGTGTTGAGTATTCGTCATGGTCTGGGGATCACACGGTAAAAAGCCGTTTATGAAATAGCTTTAGAATAAATGATTGTAGTAGTTATGATGGATTCTTTTGTATTTTCTATATAAGTAATGTGTTGTACAATGAAATGTAGAATATTGAAATTGTTAATTTATATTTTTAGTATTAAATTGGAAGTTACACAAATAAAGTGTTTTTTTTATTCGGTTATAACATTGGGTGATAACCAAATTTATTTAGTGCCCAAACAACTTGTTTTGACTCAAAATGAGGTGAATAAAGTTATAAAACAAAAAATAGTTAAGCTTTGCGCTCCTTGGAAAATATTGCTCTCTGAACTACACTCTAAAGAGGAGTAGTGGATGATTCGCGTCGATAGGTGTTCACAATGTTATCAACAATGATATTGAACTTTGTACGTCGCGATGTACAAAATTCGCACGATGTGAACATGATAATACACAACTACATTTTTATCGTTTGAATTACCTCTTTTTTATGTGAAACATTTTCAGAGAACGCACACAGTTTACTACTTTACGAATTTGCTTTACAATATTTTTTAGAGAACGCAAAACTTTACAAAACGACTAATTTTTCGACTATATTCACCTAATTTGCTATCAGTAAACAGACCCAATGACATCTATCTAATGGTGTCCACCGATTGGCATCGAAACACTAAATCACCTGATTAGCCGATATAATAAATAGATTGTTTTTTTTAATATTTGTATATGATGATATAAAAATTGACAAGTAAATAAATATTAAATTAATAAATTAATGAAATAATAAATATAATGTAATTACTACTTATTATGTGTTATTATTTATTATCGTGGTGCAAAATCCAACTGTTGTTCCGCCACAAATCTTGCCTTTGCGACGAACATTCTCTCTCAAACGCCTCATAACGCCAAGATAATATTCTTTATTGACGGCTTGACCCACCGGTAAGAATTCCGAATGAACAACACCACGAATATCGAAGAACACGGTCAGCATCACCTTGATTTTCGATTTGCTTTGGCGCGGTTGTTTCGGTTTCGGCTCATTTTTGGCGCGCCATTCCGACGATTGTTGACTTGTTTGCATGTCGTACTCGAAAACCCATGTCTCGTCACCAGTTATGATGCGTTCGATGAACGTTGGATCGGAATTTACGCGTTCAAGCATGTCTTCAGCCACCTTACTGCGATTCACTTTTTGAAGACTTTCCGCATACCCAAAACATCAACCAAAATATGACGAGCGGTCTCATGAGACATGTCCATTTCTTGGGCTATCTCTCGCAAACTATAATGACGATTTTCGAGCACCATTTCCTTTATTTTGTCGACGTTTTCTTCAGTTGAAGAGGTCGAAGGCCGTCCTGAACGTGGCAAATCGTTCACTTCTTCTCGCCCCTCTTTGAACGATTTATACCAATCGCAAACTTGAGTTTTCGACATGGTTGAATCACCAAATGTTTTTTTCAACATTTCCAACGTTTTGGCACAAGAAATTTCGTTTGAAACACAAAATTTCACACAAACTCTTTGTTCGATATTTTTATCCATAGTGAAAATCGCAACGCACACAAAAGATTGACTTGTTTCTAACGACGCCGTAAACAAACTAAATGACACACAGCAATAACAATTGACAGAATAGTTGCTGACAGTTGTGCCAACCTGGGAAAAAAAATGTTTGAAATATGCTGAGCGGGAAAATTTAAAATGAGAATTTCCGGGTATTTATTTGACAGAATGTATCTTTGATCAAATTGATTTATTTGATTTTTTTTCTATTTTGCGTTATTTAACTTTGATCAGAAGTATTAATGGTATACAATTTTTCTTCTATTATACAAATAAAAATGATTAGGCTTTTATCTCTAATTTTTCTAATTTATTTTCAAGGCAACAACTTAATGGGTGAAGTAAATAAAAAATGAGTAATTGCTATAATACCAAGTTAAGTGTAAAAGCAATTGCCTTTAGGCATAGCAATTACTTGAAGCAAATGCTGGCTGTGTTGTGATTAATATTGACTAAATCTGAAATTGAGATTCTTAAAAAAATTAGACATTGCTCGAAAAATTGAGTAATTGCTAAATATTTTAAGCAAAACCTTGTACAATTATGATAAACCATTATGCTTTCAGATATTAATATTTAATACATTTTATTAATTATCAATTATATTAATTGAATAATACAATTGCATTTTGTATTAATAGTATGTACTTTAATAAATATACTGTTTCAAATTCGGTTATTAAATGTTTTATTTCGTTAACAATATACCTTGAAAAATTTAAAATGTATGGAGTTTTTTAGGTAATTATAATATTGATATTATTGATAAAATTAATTGGTTATTCATATTATTATAATTATTCGATAAAATAATAACATCAATCACATTATAAATTAATTTTTGTTTTTTAGTTAAGTAAATAATTTTTGATTTATTTTTTGATTTAGAAGTAATTAAAAAATTTAATATATCATATAATAATATAATATGAACTCAAGCGAATGAAAGTAATTGTAATAGTTCCGAGAACTGAAAACAACAGATTTTTATAGATTTATTAAAAAATAAAATTATAGTTTTGGAAAAGCCGCAGCTTCCAGAGTTCAGGAATAAAAAAGCAGGGGTTTCGCACCACCTCTTTTTTCAACAGACTCACCAAGAAAACGATCATTCATCCACAGAACACTTTCTTCTTTAAACCGATGCAAATCGAAATATACATTTTTCCAGCACGATTGTCTTTAGCGATAGAATTTCTTTTTACGTATAGCAATATTCATAAATGCGGCCATATCTGAATCAAACTCTTGTTAAACTAAAACATTTTACATTTGCTTTTACGTATGATTTATAATTTATTTATTGATTATTGGTTTATTTATTTATTTAATTTATTAATTTTATTGATACCAATTTACGATTATATTATTATTAGAGTTTGGAGATCCGTTAACTAGTAGATTTTTATATATCGCAAATTAGGTTGTTTTTTTTTATTTTTAGCCTAGTTGTGAGGTGCTTGAAATTTTATAAGCAAAAGCTGAAACATTAATGAATAAGATAAGTCTTATTCACATAAAATTCAGCATAATCTAAAAAATAAGAGCTATAGCTAGAAAATTTAGTAATTGTTTAAAAAAAACAGACATATAATTTAGCAAATGCCTTTTGCTAAAAATTTAAGCATATTCTTAAATTTTATTCACATAAACATTAGTAAATGCTTAAAAACTTAAGATTTTAGCCAATGCTTACTTTTATTCACTTGACCCAATAATTCTAAAAATAAAATTTTGACATTTTCTATTGTTCGGTGTTATTGATCTGTGCAGGAAAAGCGCATATTTATCACTTTTTATCATATAGATTTTTTTTTGTTTTATCATTATTAGTTTTATTTTTTTTTATTCACGTCATACATTGTTCAGTGTTATATATAACATTGGTCATACAATGTTGAATGTTAGTTATTTATATTTCGCTAGCACAATTTGTACAAACATTTATTTTTCAATGGTGTATATATGAATGTATACTCGGTTTTGTCGCTATAGCCTGATGAGATGACAAAACATTTTTAACATTAGAACGAAACAATACCAATAAGTGCAATATAATTGTCATGCATTATACTGTCCAATATCCCATCCATTATAGATATAGTATGTAAAATATATGGATACATTTTATAAAAATAATTAATTCATATCATTCCGTTTGATATTTTTTTATTTTTAGAAATACATGCAATGAAATACCCCACCAGATAAATGCGACATATCATTTATATAATTAAAATATGTAAATATTTAAAAACAAAAAAATAACAATAAATTATTCCAAATGCATAGCACCAGTATTTCAAATATAAATTTATATATAATTAAAAATTGAATTGCTAAGTGAATAGCTAATATTTTAATAGACACTTAATATTTTAATACTCTATATATATATATATATATATATATATATATATATATATATATATATATATAGGTATATACTTAATGTATAGTGATGGTATAACTATACCACAGTGATTTAAAATTTATATCATCGCTTAAAACCAAATATTTCTTTAGGCACGTGCACAACATAAAGCAAATAAGAAAACCTAACCAGCGAACGTGAGCAATAAAATATATTTTATATAGTAATTACATTACGAGTTAAATAAAAGAACAAAAAAAAGGTAAAAATAAAGCAGATTGATATACAAAATCAAAATCATCAAGTTTAAATAATAAAACTTAAACACAAAATGTTTAAATATATCAAATGAAACAATAGATCAAAATTACAAATATATTCATTGAATTAAAAATGAAATTAAAACTGAATAAACATGAATAGAATATTAAATGTAACTCAATAAATCAAACAGTAACCCTTTGCTTAAGTTTTTAAAGAGTGGTCACCCCGCAAATTCTACATTGTTGATATAACTTTGTTGTATTTTCCGCTTGCGGTTGGTCGTACGGCGAATTACCGACACCGTTAAAGCCACAAATTAAGAAATTAACAACATAAGGCTGTTGTTGGACGCTAAAACCAGATTGTTAGCGAAAAGCGTTAGCGTATAGCAAAAAATTAATTAATCAAATGGTATAACAACAAGCAACCAAAAAACAACAATAAGACGGTAACTTTGCGCTTTTTGTAATTTCCATGTTACAATTTTTGTGACCGCCGTATGCCGTTACCACCGCTTGTAAAAACACGTATAACTATGACTGGTTTGCACGGGTATTTCTCTTTTGGAAGTGATTCTGCTACTTCAATATTACGGCACATGTAAACAGAAGAAACAGAAGGTAAATGGATCACATTATAATTATACCTTCGTTATAATGGTACCGATTAGCAACCTGTATAACTTGCATTCTAGATTAACTGCAACATAACTTTTTCACATAACCGTCTTACGGCGGTAGTAAATTTACGTAAGCATATCATACTCTAAATACATTTTCTCTCTGGGGCTATAATTTGGTCAGATCAGAAATACTGATGGGACAGCAGAATTTGTCTGTTGAACTTCAGTAGATCATGGTTCTGCTAATAGCGCAGACATTTTTTTTTTTTGTGAACATTGATTTCCTCACTTACTGGTAACTTTATTTCACTCCTTTAACTTTATTTAATTCAATTTGTTATAAAATATAATCAATTTATTATAAATGATAAACAATTTATTTCAGTGGTATTTTTAATAAATCAACCCGTTTTTCCCAAATATTAGGTAGAAATTTATATGCAGGTTATAAGAAGAAAACACAAAAAAACATTTTTTTTTTGTAAATCCACTTAAGCTTTAATGCCTATACCTATACATTTAAAGGTTTACATTGCAATAAAAGAAATTGGCGTAGGTTTCCGTATATTCATTATCATTATTATGCTTCCGCAAGGGATTATCCTTTATGAAAATTTAACAAAAATGTCTTAGCATGCCATCCCGTTCATCAATAATTAGATTGCGTAATAAAACATTTCAAACTGCATTACGCTTGAGTATATTTAATTATTCAATAATAAATAAAGTGTAAAATAAATGGGATAAGACTTGCCAAAGCTATGATAAATTTTTTTTTTTTTTAATCTAACCTTAAAACCTCGTTTTTCAATGAATCGAAAAATTTATTGTTCACATTTATAAGCACTACAAAGTATGCGAACTTCAAATAGGCAATCGGACTAAATATGAAATCGGCGCAGAACTTCAAAAATATTAGTCCAAAATTGATGTTTGGATTCAAATTTCGCTGAAGAACTGTAATGAAATTATGGAAACAGAAAAAAATATACTTTTTTTTCGTGTACCAAAACATATCAAAAACGAATGCGGGCGTCATAGTTCAGTTGGTTCCCTTGTTAGACAGATTTCTCTGTATATTTGCATATAACTTTTATAACAGATTATGTAATTCATTTTGCTTGCAGACGTATGGGTGCATAGTTTTTTTATTTTTGCATATGTGAAAAATCATTGAAAGATAATTCTGATGTTGTGAGCGCATATGTATATTGTTGTACACTTTATAGTCTATTAATATATGAGTATACGTATGCATATTTAAATAATATAATATTATAGAGAGAATATATTTACAGCAGATTTTATTTATAATAATATAATAAGTTTCTTTCAATAAAAGGTTTAAAAGCCGCCTTAATTTTAACAAGAATTTAACATTGTACATTCATTACTGCATACTAGTGTATAATAAATAATAAATATGTACCAAATTATAAGATGTTATAATATATGTGTATGGTATATACAAATTTCCCCCTATAATTTGCGGCTATCATCACTTATATTTAATAATATTATATTAAATAAGTTTTTTTGTTTAATAATAATGATAAATAATTATATAATAACAAATGTGATTATTTAAAATATTATTATAATAAAGATTTTTATTTCATATTTCACGAGACTAACAAATTTTTAGAGTTTTATATACGAACACTTTTAATATATGGTATCGTTATGTACTTTGACGAATTGAAATAGTAAACTTAATCTGTATATACAAATAATTTTTACCATAATTTTGGAAGAATTCAATAATTCGGTTAATTCGCCATTTATATATGTACGTAGTACATACTCTGTACTATATGCGTTTAAATATGTTGAAGTGATTTTTTGTTGAATTTTAAGATTTTTGTCTTTATCCAACACAACACACAACATATAAAATGTGGAATGTATTTTCATTTCAATATTTTTATATGCGAAATTATGTTATTACCAGCCAACCGACACATATGAGTTAATAAATAACAATAAGAAAATAAACTTGGAAAAGTCAAAAATTATGCTTTTCAGAAAAGGTGGAAGAGTGAGGAAGGATGGGATGTAGCGAATGGATGGAAAGTTAGTGGTGGTCGTAAACAGGTAATCATATTTGGGTGTTAAACTATCTATCAAAGTCTGGAGTGAGTCAGATGTCGGGTGACCTAATGTCCAGACCGAATGTGCGTGTTTGGTATTTACGATTATTGTGAGTTATGGGTGTCAGGTGTGGGGAGTGAATAGGTATGAGGAGGTAGATAGGTTTGAAAGGTAAATGTTAAAGAGATGTTGGTGGGTGCATCGGACACGAATTGAAATTAAATTCAGAAATTAACGGGTAATATTTTTAATTAAATAATTAGCAACAATTTTCATAACCACAAGGTAAAATGGTGGCCCACGGCCTGCCCCACTCTACCCTATCGTATATAGTATAATTGATGAAATGTTGTCGTCTCACCTGAACAATTGTTTTATTATTGCATCAAGTTATATAGTTTCAATATTTATATATAAATATATATTTGAATATATACAATATACAATAATATCAGCAATAAAAGTTATTGACAGCAAATTAAAAATAAAACCATAGAATATACTTTAATCAATTGTCAAATCATTATGTCACTCACATTGACAGATATCATCAATAAAAATAAATACATAAATCTATATCGTTCGAAGAGACTAAAATTATTGTTACGTTTTTATTTTATTTTTGCCATATCAACAATTTCATATACATTGACAGAAAAGATCCTCATCATTTCAAATTTTACTGTAAGTATATTATTTTACATAAACTAACAATGACAAAAATCAAATAAAGAAGAAAATTGATATTTATTTATTTCTTTATTGTTTGATTTTAGATATATATAATAAGAAGATAATATTAATAAAAGTATACATATGTACATCCATATACATATACTGAGCAAATTTATTTTTCGATTATTATAAAGTCAATAAATAAATATAAATGAACGATTTAAGAAGTATAAAAAATAAAAAATTTATATTTATTTATATATATGCTTTCTGATAAATGCATTTTTATTATTTTTATATCTATAATATATTATAGATAATTAAATATGTTAAAATTATTTCTCATGTACAATAAGGCACACTTTAATGCATTGATTTTTATAATATGTTTCAATGTTTTACTTTTAATATATAGTGAATAGGACATGATACTACGACATGAGCAATAAATAAGAAATTATTTTTTTTGTTTTAATAATTGCAAAGGGAAATGTTTGCAATAAGAAAATAATTTTAATTTAATTTCAACCTATTTTCATGGTATAAATAAAATATCATCATATCATTACGACATATACGATAAAGATTTAATATATGATATGAAAAATTGTATGATGTGATTTTCGCTCATGTATTTATATAATTATAATGAGAAACAATTTATCTATATATATAGATTATTTCGTGCTACTGTCGAAATCGAACAACTACGTTGATTGGACTGCACAACCGGGTCTGTTTTTTATATTCTTTGTATATTAAACTAGCATAGGCGATGCGTGAAAAAATTTTAAGATATTTATCAAATTGATATTCCGAAAGGCGAATCTGTAATTAGGTAATTTATGAAAAAAAATATACGTCTGCAACCTACTAATTATTTCGAAAAATCGATTGTTCCGAATTTTGAATTTTCCGAATTACTCCATAGTTTTTCATCAGTTTTCATTTTCTTTTCATTTGAAAATTCGATCAAGCTATTCATATGAATATTTCTATTGAAAAAATTCAGGGCCATAATTAAAAAAAATTATAATTTTGAAAAATCGATTTTTCGGACACATCGGACACAGGTTGCATCTGTGGATTTTATTTCCAATTCTAGATGTGCCTTTCGGAATATCATCTCGGTTTGACAATATTGTAAAAGAACAAGTCACTTACACAAGTACAACAAGTACAATTATTGTTATCAATTGTTCAGGGTTATATATTTGTTACCTTAACTTTTTTACAAAATTTTTACAACAAAATCGAAATAACCCTCAGTGACTCAAAAATTTGTATTTTGCTGATATTTTTCTTCATCTATTTCTACCCCATGCGCGAAAATACGAAGGCATAGATGGACGTTCAACGTTAAGCTGTAATCTGATTTTCCTGGCCTTTTTACTAGTTTTTAGTAACTTGTTGGTATTTATTACATTTGTTATAAGAAACAATTTTTAACAGATAGTTGATAGAAAAAATACTTATATTGGTGTATGTTTCGTTCTGATGGAACAATGCATGTGTACATTTAGCATGTGTAACAAATTATCAGGTCATAGCTACACAAAACTCGTGTTAACATATTGTACATAATTTTCAATTTTCTTATATGTGAAAAGAGGTAAATATGTTTCGTATAACAAATGTAATAAATAAATATGTTAATATTATGTACTACTTACAATTAGTGTTTTCAGTGTTCTTTAAATAATAGAAATCAATTCGTAATTTTAGAAACATTATTTATAAACCAATTCCATTTTTCGAGTTGTTTTAACGAATTCGTCTATGACCGCTTTGTGGAATTGTGGCTTAGATTTTAAATATTTCAATATTCAAAATGAAAATTGAAAATAGAATTAATTTAAACTTGAAACAGGGAAAGATAAAAAAAGCTAATAAAATATGATTTTAGTATAGGACGAGCGACGATAATTAATTATGAAACTAAAAAATAAAATACGTCTAACAATAAATGAATAAATGTAAATAGAATTTTTTATTCAACACTATATTTTTAATTTTGCATAAAAAAATCACATCATCTGTTTGAATGAATAGAATAGAAAGAATGAATTTGGAGGAGAAATGAAATAAATAATAATGTTGTTCAAATAAAATTTGAACAATACCGGCCCATATATCGCGCTTATATACCTCCATATATTCGCATTTTCTGTGCTATATATGAAAGTATATAATCAGCGACACTACGATGATGGTTCAAACAATTCATTGAACACAAATTATAGTACATAGTAGATTAGTAGACGAAAGACGACACAGTGAAAGGGGAATTGTTGACGATTTTTTTTTTTGCTGAATGCGAGTAGTACATAATGAAACCAAATATAAATATAAACAGTCAGGCAGTCAAGCACGCATATAGAAGTGTTGTTCAAGCAAATTTATGAACATCGGCACAGTATATATAAATACATATGATTTGGTATTTTAAATGTATTTAGCCCGTCTTCTATTTTTAATTCTAATGGTTTAAAGGAGAATTTTTACATATTATATTGTTCATTGTGTTTCTTGAACATCAGAGTATTCAATTGTATATTCTCAAATATTTGCTATATATCTATACAGTATGCCGAGAAAATGCATGTTCACTTTTAATATTTTTATTGAATGGATGAATTAATGATTTAATTAAAATGTTAGGATATTATTAGGATGTTTTGGACGTTATTCTTGAGATTTCTAGGGCGTTCTAGAACACTTTCAACAATACTAGGATTCGCCCTTGTTCTACCCCTTTCTTTAATTCGAAATTAAATATTCTCACATCGTGCCAAAAAAATTCACATCGACTGTGGAAATGATTGAGAATCATGTCATTCATAATATTGGTTATAATGATTGTCTAAAAATAGAACAGATTATGAATGTGAAACATATTGGTGGTTATTCGTCATTCAAGATTTATGTTCCTGATGACCATTTTAATTTGTTAGTTGATGTTAAAAACTGGAACATCAATAATATTATTGTTCATGAATTCCGAAATAAAAATTTTCGTATTCGCAGTCTCAGAACAAACCGGAAAATATGGCAGAAATAGACACTCTGAAAATATTTTATCAAAATGTACGTGGTTTAAGAACCAAAACAGGTGGAATGTTTTTGCATTCGACTTCATATGCTACGGATGTGTATGTTTTGACCGAAACATGGTTATGTGATGGAATTGCGAATGCGGAACTTTTCGATTCATCGTATAATGTTTACAGGCGTGATCGATATCATAATACTTCGTTATCTACGCGTGGTGGTGGTGTTGTGATTGCGGTTGCATCTTCATTCCCTTCTAATATTATTGAATGTTCCCATCTCTCTTCTATCCTGGAATGTATTTGTGTATCCATCAACTTGGGTACTAAATGTGTGTTTTTATTTTGTGCGTATATCCCTCCAACTGCTGATGGTATTCTATATCAATCTTTGATATCATTCATTGATTATGTTCAGGCAGATTTTTGTAATGCAAACGATGAGGTGATGGTTTTTGGTGACTTTAATTTACCGAGAATTGAGTGGATTCGTTCAATTGATAATGATTCGATGATTCCGCTTAATGTTAATGGTGATGTGGAGGTTTCTTTCCTTGATGATATTTCATCGTTTGGTTTATTGCAGGTTAACGGCATTAAGAACCATAATAATAGACTACTTTATTTGATTTTTGTTCCTGACACATTGGATTTTTTAATTGTTAGATCCCTAAATTTTATTGTGACGGAGGATATTCATCATCCAACTTTAATTTTAAATATAAATTTTACCAATGACAGACAAGCTGGTATGCCCGCGGATACATTTTATGAATTTGATTTCAAACACACCGATTTTATTGGCCTAAATATGGGTCTGGCTGCAAATGATTGGAATTGTCTGCATGGATGTACTATGAATGTTGCCGTTATTTTATTTTATAATATTTTATTCAAATGTTTTTGTAAATGTGTGCCTCTCAAACCTTCCTTTGCTATGTCATCCATTCATCCTTGGTATGATGGCGAACTTCGTTCGATTCGTAATAAAAGAAATAGGTTGTGGAAATCATATTGCGCCTCAAGGGGTGCTGATGATTTCTATAACTATCAACTTATTTGTGATCAATTTAACAGCCTTTCTTCTTTGAAATATCGATCATATATTTTTCGTATGGAATCCGGTTTAACCGGGAATCCTCGCGATTTTTGGAAATTTATTAATGTTAAACGTTCCACCGGTGGTTCGTCATCGCATATTGGATACGGTAGTGTGATTGGTTCCGATTCTGTGACCATTTCCAATTTATTTGCGGATTTCTTTGAAACTTCTTATATTAACTCTCCTACCTCTTCTGTTAATGTTGATGCCCATGGTATTCCTTCATTTGATCATTTGTCCGCAATCAATTTTTCTTTTAATTGTGATGAAGTTTTAGGCTCTTTAGTGGGTTATAATAATAAAAATAAGTATTCATATGGCCCGGATGGTGTTCCATCTGCAATTTTAATTGGTGCCGCTGAATGTTTGTCTTTGCCAATTACTATTCTTTTTAATAAATCGTTAGTAGAGGGTTGCTTTCCTATATTGTGGAAAAGGGCAATTATAATTCCACTCTACAAGAACGGTGGCAGGGGCGATGTAAAAAACTATAGGCCAATTGCAAAATTATCTGTGATTCCTAAAATTTTTGAATCCATCATTGCTAATGTGCTGTCTTTTAATGTTAAATCGGTTATTTGTCCCGAACAGCATGGATTTATCTCTGGTAGATCCACGACTACGAATTTGTTGGAATTTACCTCTTATTGTTTTAAAAATTTTAATTGTGGTGCTCAAACTGATTGCGTCTTTACTGATTTCAGTAAGGCTTTTGATAGGATTTCACACAATTTACTTCTTTTCAAATTGAAGAAAATTGGATTTGGTGATGCTTTCATTAATTGGGTTCGTTCGTATCTGAATAATCGCTCTTGTGAGGTGCTTTTTAATAATATTTTATCCAGACCATTTAATGCTTGTTCTGGTGTTCCACAGGGCAGTCATTTGGGACCCATTTTATTTGTGCTGTTCATTAATGATTTGCCGACTGTGTTTAAACATTCCAAATGTGAAATATATGCAGATGACGTGAAAATTTATAAATCTGTTTTTAATCTTGACGATGTCCATGCACTCCAATCAGATCTTGTTGCTTTTTATGATTGGTGTTCCGATAATTATATGTTTTTAAATATTGACAAATGTAAGGTTATGCAATTTACTCGTAAACGTTCTCCCTTAATTAATTCGTATCATTTAAATGGTAGGATTTTAAATACTTCTGACAAAACTCTTGACTTGGGAATTTATTTAGATTCCAAACTAACTTTTAGGCCCCACATTGATTATGTGGTTAATAGGGCAAATTCTGTGCTTGGTTTTATTATGCGGGTTGGTAAGGAATTTTCGGATCCGTATTGTCTCCGGGCTTTATTTTATTCGCTGGTACGGTCGATTCTTGAATATGCATGTCCGGTTTGGTCGCCGCATTATTCAAATGCTAAACAAAGATTGGAATCAATCCAAAGAAGATTTTTAAAATTTGCTTTAAGATCTCTTCCTTGGTCTGATTCAACTTTATTACCACGATATACTCATAGACTTGCGCTATTAAATATGCCGACCCTAGAAAAACATAGAGAATATATTGGGTTGTCGTTTATATGCGGATTAATTAATGGTAAATTTGATTGTACTTCCTTATTGGGAAAATTAAATTTTAAACTAAATATTCGCGGTCTACGGTCAATTGAATTTTTTAATGTTGAAACCCATCATACCAATTATGGTCATTTCAATCCTTATAACGTTTTACTGATGTCATATAACTCATATAGCCATGTGTTAATTGATAATAATGTAAAAAGTCCCCAATTTAAATTACATTTTTATTGTAATAATCGGTGATTGCAACCGAATTTTGATTGTTTTTATTTTTTAAATTTTATAATTTTAAATTTTATTTAATTTTTAATTTTAACATTGTTGTTATGAAATATGAAATGATTATACTTAATGTATAACATATATTTTGTATTATTGTTAGTGACTGTTCCGAAATTATTGGATAAAAAAAAAAATTTTTTTTGTATGCATTAGAATTTAATGTTTTTTTCGAAATAAATAAATAAATAAATAAATAAATTATCTAGTAACTTTTCAATAGAATCGATCGTTTGGTGTTGGAAAAATACCAGTATATATGTTTTTTTTCAAGCGTGCTATGAATTCACATGTGGCGTTATGCAGACTTTAAATCCCACATACCACATAACTTAAAAAAACATCGCATTTTTCACACAAATAGCGAACTCCCCCTGTACGGACATTCCAAAATACATAATGACGCTATCAGTGGCAAACACACATAATCAGACTTATCTGAATATAGTAGGTATGTTAGGAATAAGTGAGACAAGGCTGGCAGGGCAAATATAGAATTGAAGTAAAAGAAATTGTGTTTATTTTATTTTAACATCATCGATTCAAAATGATCCATCCGCATCGAACCATTAAACTCACTTCTATACCACACAAGATCAATACCATCCACTAACAATTAACAACTCGGCACAGGGACACATAACGACCTCCAAAGACACAAAATGCATAATAATTAAAATTAAGTAATATATCAATTGATTGTTCTTATTTGATCATATCATATATCATACAGTATATAATAATAATGAAATTCAAATTCTGTAATTAAATATGTTGGCAATTATATTTAAAATAAAGTTCATAATAAACCAATATAGAAAACATACCTGGTAAACATGGCTATAATATTGTTGAAAATGATTCCTCTGTTGTACGTTTCTTTTTTCTTATTGATATAACTGCTATGTAATTAATTGTAACTCAGATTTTTTGTTTATTGACTATAATTGTAATTCATCTTCTTAATAAAGCTCATCTTTATCTTCATCATCGTCATAATCAGATGTGATAACACTTGATACTATTAGAATATTGAATTTATACATTCTTAATTTTTTTTCATTCGAATATTGAATTTATACATACACTTTTATTATTTAAACATTTATTTTTCTTTTATTTTTATATTATAAAAAAAAATTCCTTTTAATAAAATCAAATTAAAAAACTCTATAAAAAATATCACACTTGCCACAGTTTCACTGTATATATTAATTTCTTTTCTTATTTTATTTTATTTTAACATTAATTTATCGATTAAATGTAACACAACTTTGATTTTATTTAATGTATTTATATACAATGGAAATTATATATATATGTATAATTGTTTTAAAGAGATTGATCGAAAACCTCGCTTGATGATGATTTATGATGGTTCATAATATTATAATATTAATATCTACAAAGAAAAAGAAAATATTATAAAAATTAGCTATTGTTGTTTTCGGTATAAAATAAAAAATTATTAAATTAATTGTTTAATGACTTGCAGATTAGTTAGTTAATAATAATTGATTCTTTATTAATATTTGTATAATTGTATAATATATATACCATTTATAATACAACTCACAATCAGTCAGCCAGCTCAAACATATGCCATACTTATATATAAAATGGTATATATACTATATCTATTTGTATATCACAATAACGAAAGTGTACCTTGATTTTGAAGCCTAGTCGGGCAAACCTTATATTTTTCTATTTTCAATAAATATTAGATTGAAACCTTATATTAGATTTACAGATTTTCGAACTTTGTTAGTCAAATCATCTTCATTTTTGACTTCTTTGTAAACAATAACATTTGTTAAGCCTTTCGTTCTATTTACCGTGCTTTGTTGGGCAAAAAGATAAAACGAATAAACAAATTGAAATTTCGAAGCCGACCAAAAATTGTTTCTTCTATATTTAAAAGATAACAGAGTTGGCGCTCTAAGACTATCAAAATTTTAGTAGGAGAAGTACTCAAAGAAGGCTTTCATTGTCCGTATACATATTCTTCGGTTCTTGTTCACCTTTGTATAAACATCATGTATATTAATTATAATTAACACTTTCATGTATAATTTCAAACAAACAATAATGGTAATATGTACTTTATATAGGTACATCGCATTGTAATCATTATAAATCGATCTTATATATACGTAACGCACATATCAATTGAATGTTTATTTTAAAAAAAAATTTTCACAAATGTATATTTGTTTTTCCATAAGCAAGTTCTAATTTTCATATCGCATGGTACTCATTTATTCGTATTCATACAACATTATAAGATTGTCGATTTTGCTATATGCGAGTAGTAAAATTACAAAAGTAATTTTTTTATACTATATTTCATTTGTATATCAAATCATAATAAATAAATAGGCGTACAAGAAGATTGTATATAAAGCGAGTTTCGTTTGGCTTTTTTTCCAGATTTCAGATTTTTGCTTTCCAAACGAACATGAAAACTTGATCTTTTTCGAAAACTTGATTAGACGCCACTAATATCCTTTGTAACGCCTCCTTTGGCATTTATAATAGCATCCATTCTCTTAGACGTTGTATTTACTAAATTTTTACATTCATCCGGTGTTTTGGCATTCCTCATTTCAATGATTTCTCCTTGGAATTCTTCACTCCTTCATACATACGAAATGTATTTTATCCAAGACTACAGCGTGCATTAAGAACATAAAAAGTAAATACACAAACTCTACAATTTTTTGCCAAAAACGCTGATTCATCAAAATAACAGTTCTTTACCTTTTCTATTTTAAAGTATTACATACAATAAAATAATTATTTTGTTTTATCTATGCCAAAAAGCCTAGATCGTAGAGTTTGTGTATTTACTATTTATGTTCGTAATGAACGTTGTAGTCTTGGATAAAATACATTTCGTATTTTTCATTCGAATTGAAATATGATTTTCGTCGAGTATGATGCACCCAGTTTAAGTACCTATAGGAAAAATGTCCGTTAAATAGTGCGTATATTGTTGTTTTGAAATATAAAGTGTGTTTGTGTGATTTGTAGTATGGAGGACCGCCACAACACATATGCAATTTACTGCTTTTAATATATTAGATAAATATTGAAATTGTACACTACAATCATATAGAGTCCATGTGCCTTCGATCTTAACAAGTGGTAATCTGCTAGAGCAATATATGGTAAATAGTGCGACTGCGGTAACACATACCATCTAAGTGAGTTCTATATTTTTTTTGGTGATATGAGGACGATTTCATGTCGTGCAAATGAATCACTTTTCTATCATTTTTTGCAATGTCCTATTAAATTCGAGCAATTGTTGTTTGTAACGTTTACCAGTAAAAGTTTGACCAAGTTTATCATTTCATGCAACATAGCATGATCACCAAAAGCGTCGACAAGAGTTTGATAACTTTCAGCAGCAGTTTTCTTCAAACAATAATAAATATGAAGAAAACCAGAGAGTGCTGTTCTGGTCTTTTTATTTCTCTATATACAACATAGCACAGAACGCATTTTTAAATGTAACAAAAAAAAGCGTCTCAAAATTATTTATAACCAAAAGTAAAAGCGTTACAAAGGGCAAAAGAAAATAAATTTTTAATAAATAAATAAAATCAATATTGCTGAATTGCCATATACAAATTTTTAATTCACATACAAGAATTTCAGATTATAATAAAGCGACGGTATAATAAAATTACTGACAATATTACAAAAATATCTTTATATAGAATTTATTTTTATATGCTAAGGAAAAAAACGTACTGGCTAAATTAATAATTTTTATAAAAACATTATCAATAAGTCAACAACAATAAAAACATAATTTTTTTATCATTTATTCAGAATAGAAAACAATATACAAAAATAATCCTTTTAAAATCTCTTAAAAATCAGAAAAAAATCTATATTGAATAACAATAATTAAACATATAAACAAATATAAAAATAAGATAAGAATCAAATATAAGGCACATTTTATATTATATACATATCATTATATAATCCTATTTATATGTTATACAAAATACATATAAGAGTTTCAATATTCTAAATATATACTAAAAATCTCCCGTTGATTTTGTTCGATTTAAATATTTTCATAATGTATAAAGAAATCAAAAACACTAAAACAAAAAACTAAAATAAAAAAATGTATAAGCATTATATTATTTAATTTCAATGAAATGCTTTTTATTATGTTTTAAAAGTTGATAACAATAGAATTCTTTTCAACATATTTAAGTTATACATATTTGTATAACATATATCAGCGGCGTGTGCTGAATTTTTTCGTAACGGATGCAATTATCACGAGGCTAATTAAATGCACAAATATTGTAATATTTAATATTTCGGGTTGTAATACCAATGAGTAGGAATTAGGAAGTAGTAGAACGTTGAACCATATAAATTATTTAAATTGCGAGGTTCTATATTTCAATTCAATTCTATGTTCATTCTTAGCCAATTCATTGATGATTTGTTCGTATATGTCGGGTATTGATAGCAAGAATTTTAAATTTTTGCTTTTCTATTGCAATTACAGCTGTTATTTATTTATGGTGGTATTTTATATTCTACAAAATATATATGAGTATGCATTGATATCAGGGCACATAAATTGTCATAGTATAAATTCTAACAGTTAGCAGTATCAGGTGCGTGAACATAAAATTGCCGTTTTTAATATGAAAACGAGACATTTTTTTGAATGGAAAAAAAAAAAAATATTTTAATCATTTTCCATCTATTGCATCGCTGCCTATACACTTTTCCCGCCTTTCCTGAAAAAAATTGTATTCGGAAGGAGCCATGTCTGGTGATAGTCTGATTCTACATGCATACGTTGAGCTTGACCAGATTTCTGGAAGAAGAAAACACAAACGTAACGAAATCCGCAAATCACAATTTTTTGGTATAAAATTTTCAATTTTTTTTATTAACATTATTTTTATTAACATGGTTGTATCAAACTTGAAATTAATATACTAAATATTATTGGCAGATTTCGAAACAATAAAAAAAAATATGAAAATATTTTTTGAAAAATTTGAGCGAAATATGAGGTTAGCAGCGCTGTCATCGATTTGCGAACGCAATTTGATATTCATACTCCTGATAAGTTATACATTGTATTTATATAAGTGAATTAATAAAGTTAATTATATTAATATATAACAATAGCCAAGTCAGTTAGTCTTCCATCTTCCATTGCATTTCGTACGCAGAATTCTTTTCGGGGTTGAAAAGCTCCTCTCCACATTTCTAATCAATTCCAAAATCTCAATAACCAGAAATAGAATTCTGGTTCAAAAATTGAATTTTATCTACATACAAAAAAAATTTTTTTGTTTTACATCCAAACCAGATTGTTTTGGCGTCCAAATACAGCCTTCTGTTCTTAGGTTCTTAATTTGTGGCTTTTACGGTGTCGGTAATTATCCGTACGGCCAACCGCAAGTGGAATATACAACTCTGTGTTAAAATTAAGATTCGACAAATAACCGAAAACACAAAACATATTTTATGTCTTCAGTAGGATTTGAACCCACGACCCCAAAATTTGGTTAGAATTTTAGGTTGGCATTTTTTTAATTTACACCACAGAGTCATAATTAAATGTCATTTAGTTTTGTTAACATTGTTTTGTTAGCCCTATTTAAAGTTCCATTTAAATAATGAATAATAAAACTCTATATTTGAAATTCATGTATATTGAAAACATAACAATAAAACACACAATTAATATTTGGTTTATATAATTTTATAATATAAAACCCGAGTACTTATCAGCTTCTACGCGAATCCATACACACAAAATTTGTTCGAATAGAAATAAAAAATAAAAGAATATATATATTGCAACAATACACAGTACTATTTATATATAATTCGTTATTTATTTAACTGAATATATGAAAATCTATACATACAAAACTAGGTGCCGGTACAACGTGTGATCTGGGAGGGGAAATTTGATCTGAGATATTTTTTTTTGGGGAATTTTATGGGAAAAAAGGAATTTTCCTTTTAAAAATTATTTCTAATCGAATGCTAAACCTATTATATAATTAAATAAGATGCATTTTTAAAAGGAAAATTCCTTTTTTCCCATAAAATTCACCAAAAAAAAAATATCTTAGATCAAATTTCCCCTCCCAGATCACACGTTGTACCAGTACCCAAAACTATACCAATACGGTATATAAACAATAACAAAAATAGAACGTCGCTTACATGATTTATCATATAATCCCTTGTGGAAAAGCATCGCAAAATATAATCTTTTACATTTTTTATATTATAAAAAGGTATTTTGTATTATGTTCAGTATGTTTAGTATTTTTAGTTAGTTTCAGTATTTTTAACAATTCTGTAATATAAGGGATGCAGAGCATCCGTACCGTATGAACCGCACGTCTCTGATATATGTATATATTAAATTATTTTATACATGCTTATAAAAAAATATAATATCCATCCATATCCATTTATTTATCATATCAATATCATTATTCAAGATTATAATAATTTTATTTTTTATGTTTATTATTATATTATATATATTTTGTTTTTATTTATATACACACATTTATATATATAAATATATAGTGTATGTAAATACAATATGTTTTATTGTAAAATATATCGCATATTGTTCAAATCATCGATTCATTCATTCGTTTTATATATAGATGCACAATATATAGCTATATAGATTTTCTTCTGTTTGTATTTTTTACCTTGCCTCTCATAACATTTCTGTATACTGCTGTAAAATTTTGTTTTTAAATTTCTTTCATATTTTTTTTTTCATTTCATATAACAATAAAAAGATACAAGTATCGATACAATTCTGTCGTTTGTTACAAGGAGACTTACAGGAATTATATATATACCATGTATATATAAATATAAAATATATATATATATATATATATAGATTGTGCAGACTAAATAGAAGCATAAGACAATAAAAATATGTTAAAAATAAAAAAAAAGCAATCAATGTATTTTATTCATGCAACAATATATTTATATATTATATATAAAATAAAATATATAAAGCATAAATGAAAAATGTAAATAACGTTAAAACTTCCTTTCCAGTTTGCATATATCACATGGCATTGATGTTGTTATGTATATAATAATATATGTTTACAGTAGAATTATAATATAGTATCTACATATATATACATATATATATATTAATTCTTTCGTTATTAAATAAGATTAACATTATATTTGGTTATAGAGGTATTTTGTTTTTTCAAGAGTAATATAGTTTTCTTCAAACAAATATTGTCTGAAATTTTTTTTTTTGATAAAATTTTTCAAATGTTTATAGATCATTCCCGATACCTATATAAGCTTAACAACAACAAAAATGAATGTACTACTATAGGATTTCCCGGTCAAATGAACCATTTTTCATACCAAACGATACCTTTTCCAGACCAAATGAAACCTATTCCAAAACAAACGAAACCTTTGCGGTACCAAATTGAACCTTATACAGACCAAATGAAACCTAGGCTAAACGAAACCCTTTCCAAATCAAATGAATCGTTTTCCGTACGAAACGAAACCTTTTTGAGAAACAGCGAAATGTATTTTAAAATCATAAAAAAATATTTAATTATTTTTAATTGTATTTATATAGCATATCATGAACAAAATTATGCCATTTCATTGTAGAATTCATTTTTTATTTTTATTGTTTCCTTTTTATACACATTACGAACTTTTACCCCACTTTTCATAAGCTTTTCATAAGCTTTTCATAAGCCTTCGTGAACGGGTTAAGTTCGAAGATGGGGTATGTCAAACCATCGCTTCTACCCCAAATTTTCCATATTTTCCAACAGTTTAGTTTCTTAAATATCTCAAATAGTTTTATACATGTTCTTTTGGAATTTTTTTTATCGAGTTTTAGTACCTTCTAAATGGCAAACATGCCCGGAAATTGTTTCCGGTCCAAATCCTTCCGATCCCCTAAAAAGAAAAGCTGGTTATTGAAAATCAAATGAAATATACAAGTTTGGTGCCTGTATAATTAAGTCATAATATTTAAATGATTAAAAAATAAACTCCAACTTTCCTCCATGGCCATACGGATGTGCATACCGATTTGCATTTTAAATTAAGGGAGTTTTCGTTTGGTGTGGAAAGGGATTCATTTGACCGGCAAAATCTTATATTGATGCTTCAAATCGGATTTTAAAGACTCAAGAGTTTTAAGTTGGTAAACGTTTAATAGTCAATATAATTAATTAATTAACTATTTTTTCGCTATACAACCAACAACCTGGTTTTAGCGTCCAACAACAGCCTGCTGTTGTTAGTTTCTTCATTTATGGCTTTTACGGTTTCGGTAATTATCCGTAGGACCAACCGCAAGTGGAAAATGCAACTCTGTGTTAAAATTCAGATTCGAAACATAACTGTAAACACAAAACATATTTTATGTCTTCAGTAGGATTCGAACCCACGACCCCAAAATTTCGTTAGAATTTTAGGTTGACCTTTTTATCGTTTACACCACAGAGTCACTAGAATAATAATAGTCAAAATAATAGCGAATAATAATTATAAAAATTAATCACACGTCAAATTTTAGTTTTGCGATATCGTTCAAAAATTGTCTCGATTATCGCTATTATAAAATTTAACTGTATCATAAACTAATAATAATGTACTTCGTTGACGCTGTATTGTATAGTAACCAATGGTTTATATTTATTTTTCCATTCCTCATAGAATGTACATGTACAACATACCAAATCAAAAAATGTATATATTAAAAAAAATATATATGAAAAAAGAACTGAACAATATTGGATTATGATAAAGTTAATAATAAAAATAATACAAAAATATTATTATAATATTATTATATATTTATATCTTAAAGGTAAAATTGGATAATATTTTTTTATTCAATATATTGTTTTAAAATATTCAACCGTTACATATATAGTGTCCAATGTTATAAGACCGTATATAAAATAAATATCGATATAAGAGAACAAACCATAATATATAGATATAGACCTAAATTTAGTTGAATGTATAATAATAGTCTGTTAAATATGAAAAACTGGGGACTTGCGACTGTTTATATGAACAGAATATAAACACTGTACAAATATCGAATGATGCTACACATTTCTATGCGGGAGGTATATAAATGAAAAAAAAATAAAAATATATTTACAATCATATCTCATATGATATATTACCAATTGTCCAGAACAAAAGGATTAACAGAAATGAAAATAATATAAAATACTGACTCGAAAATATTTGCATACGAGTCTCAGCAGCTTATGTACAACAATAAACTCTATTTTAATTTTTTTTTTTACAAAATAGTGTGCTATTTTTTTAATATTATTATTGTTATTATTACAATTATATAAAAAAAAAAACTAAATACAAATAAATAATAAAAATGTTTTTCATGTAAATATTAAATAAAAAAAAATGAAATAGTAGCTTTCTGAACTGTTTTTTTATTTCACATTGATTTTATTTAATTCAATATTATGTGATATTTTTTTAATTTTTTTATATGTATATGTTGAATATGATCTTGTATATTTAAATTGCAAACATTGTTTATTATATCATTATATATAGATAGTCTTTTGTATAGATCTGTAAAATTATCTATATGTATTTGTCTACTCTATTTAATATAGCAGATAAATACTATTTATTTATCTTGTTTAATTTCATATATTATTATATTATATAAGTAAATGTCATCGAATATTTTCATAATAAAAAAAAATAATGATTATAAAGAGATAAAAATTACATGGCGCTTTAAAAAAAACACTATATACAGGGTGAGTTTTTTAACGTGAGACAATGTAATATCTCGGAAACTACGCGTTTTTAAGAAAAATGTTTCAGACAAAAGTTGTTCAGTGGCTAGGGGGACATAAGATGGTTGTGTGTTTTGACCTTGAGTCAAGGTCACATAGGAGATATGACGCAAAACATACTTTTTTTAAATGGAAACCCCTATTTATCGATACGGATTCTTATTCTACATCAAAAAATAAGACCATTTTGTATCCGAACATTTTCTGATTAAACCCCAAATTTGGTCGTAAACTTGATTTGAACTTATGTGGTTTTCGTTTGACTTTTATTAAATCTGATCTGACATTTCCGATTTTTACCTTTCAATCGAACATGAAAAAAAGAAATCAAAAAAAATTTCAACAATAAAAGAAATCAAAACAAAAATAAATACTAAACTGACAACTATTATAGATAAAAAGTGTAAAATCGGGATTTCATAAAATTGATCAAGATCAAAAAATACATAGATTTTTTAACCTAATCGAAAATGAAAATTGATCTACAATAGATCAAAAAAAGATTGATATTTTGTGCCAATAGAAAACTACATTAGTAAAAATAAAAATTAATTTAATGATTTTAATTAAATATAAATTTATAATTTGTCATGATGTGTTAATATTTAAAGGAACATGTTATGCATTATTAAATTAACCATTATTGGAATAAATGTTAAGAAGTGGTGACCATTAACTTCCAAACATTTCATTGTTCTTATAATAAAACCATCGATTGAGTGTAATACCGTTTCCGGATCTACTGAAATGCAAGCATTTCTAATGGGCTTCTTCATATTCTCTGGTTTCTCTTCTCTGAGCTTTCTTGGTGAATCTTTGCTCTGAGGTATCCCAATAAAAAAAATCTAAAGCTGTGTCTAACATGATCTCTTCCCATATAGATTCAAATAATGATATAATTTTAATTTCGGCCTGTTAATAATAACTTTCGATTAGCTAATAATAACTTTGACCATTTAACCCAATAACGGTTAATTTAATAATGCATAACATGTTCCTTTAAATGTTAAATATTTAAATGTTAACACATCAGGACATATTATAAATTTATATTTAATTAAAATCATTATAATAAATATATATAGCAAGTTATCGCGAACCGGGTTTACCTTCGATTTTTGTAATATATGTGAATTAAATTTAAATTTAAATGCAGTACAAATTTAAAAGCACATATACAATTGTCCAAGATTTAGTGAAACAAAAATTTTTAATGAAACCACCTAAAGTGCAACTTGGACAATTGTATAAAAATATATGAGTTATTTTTTCTTACTGCTTTTCAGTTTAAGTTTTTTTTCTCTCATATGTTTGCTTTTATTTTCAAAATTTCATAAATTAATCCACATATTATAATAGATTTACCACCCAAAATCACTTAAATGCATTCAACGCATCATAGGTTCATCACCTGTTTAAGTGATTTCGTTACGGGCTCACAGCAATAGAATTCCGAGGTTTTACGGGCGCTAAACCGATTCTGCTGTAGTAACGAACCAAAAAAAAAAAAAAAAAAATTAAATAAATTTTTTTTTTGACTAAATTCAAATCAAGTTTACGAACAAATTTGGGGTTTAATCAAAAAATGTTCGGATACAAAATCGTCTTATTTTTTGATGTAGAATAAGAATCCGTATCGATAAATAGGGGTTTCCATTTAAAAAAAGGATGTTTTACGTCATATCTCCTATGTGACCTTGACTCAAGGTCAAAACACACAACCATCTTATGTCCCCCTAGCCACTGAACAACTTTTGTCTGAAACATTTTTCTTAAAAACGCGTAGTTTCCGAGATATTCCATTGTCTCACGTTAAAAAACTCACCCTGTATATGACAATTTTTGTTTTGCTTATTTGGTTTGGTATAAAAACATTAAATGAGGAATAATTAAAAACCTATGGAAAAATAAAATTTGATAAATTGAACCCAATACTTCGAAGCCAATCCCTGACCAAACGAGGTCAGCCGCTAGTTCCAGAAAAAATGTTTTTACTGTTCCCTGCCATCACTTCAGGTACTAAAACAAAATAAATTCAGTGGCGTTTTTTGAGATTTTGGGATTTTTCAAATTTTGTTTCCCCAACCAAATTTGACCCCCTACCCTGGTCCAGAACTAAGGTGGTCAGAGTAGGGCCCTCTACATATGTGCATACTCACAATTGAGTTGGGGCATCCGCCGAATAAGACAAAAATGTCTTATGTTTTTTTATATGTAATTTTATGCACCAAGAATTTATATGTGAATTTAACGAAAGATATATATGCGACGAACCTATTTTTTTTTATTAAAAACAAATGTTTATATATATTTGTATCCAGAGTTTTTGAAAAATTATATTTTATCAACATTTTCGTGTATTCAATTAATTATTAAAACTGAAATTTGTTAGAAACTTGATTATGTATATATGTCGGTCCACTCTGTGATGTAAATGATAAAAATGCCAACCTAAAAATTCTTACAAACATTTTGGGGTCGTAACACAAAGTTGCATTTTCACCTTGCGGTTGATAGAATGGCTAATTACCAATACCGTAAAAGCCACAAATTACTGAACTAACAACAGAAGGCAGTTGATGGACGCTAAAACCGATTGTTGGTTGTAATTTTTTTAAGTTAAGTTTTATATATAAAAAACGAATGTCAAATATAAATTCTTCTTTTATGTTCAAAAAACAAATTCAAATCCAATTGGAATACTTCAATTCAGAAAATAAATAAAATATTTTTATATTTATATAATTATATTTAAAAATATTAAATTTTTAATCAAATGTAAAATCCAAATGCAAATTCCAAATTCTGCATTACAGCCGATAATGTTATAAGTTTAGGATTTCATTAAATGAAAAAAAAATTGAATGGAAAATTAAATGTACGTTTTTGTCTGTAAATATCTATATACAAAAAACATAATATATCATATAAAAAAGTCAAATTTCTTAATTCAATGAATTTCTCTTAAACGTAAAAATAAAAGCAAACTAAACTATATATATAAATATAGACCCACCACCATAGAAAGAGTCGCATAATATAATTTTGAAATTAAGGACATGTGGTCATTAATATTTCACATTCAACTTTTAACAACATAATTTATTTTTTTAAACTTTTTTAGTTTACAGTCAAACAATAATTATATATATAATTCTTTTCGGCTTGGATTCGTATAATTTTTGTATGTAATTTTCATCTAATTCATTTTCCCATACCGTAAAAATAACTGTGGTTGGATGGTTTGTTTTACGTTTTCTATGTATTTTTTTGATATGCGGCTATATAGTAATATTCTAGCTGCGACTCTTTCTAAGGCACTCGATATAATATCGTAAGTTATTAAACATTTTTATAATATTATGATTGCAATCTTATCGCGTATATCAATACAAAATTGTTGACATTTTATTATTTGATGTACAAAAAATAAATAATAAATTGGAATTTATTTAATATATGTATTAATTTACGAATGTGAAAGTAAATATTTTATTATATTACAATATAAAATCATTTGTAGGTAAACATATATAAATAAACTATTAATGATAGAATTCGAAATAAATTTGAGATAAAACAAGTTTAAACAGTATTAAAACAAAATAGATCGGCAAACGTGGAAAGAAGATTTTTGTACTATAGGTAAAGTAAGATATATTTATTACGTAATTACGTATTATTTTATCAAATTTAATTAATGATATCGTCATATAATTCAATAAATTTCCGATATATGAAATTTAACAATTGAAAAACTTAAGCAACAAATCCACAGAAAAAAAAACATTACATTTTTCAATTGCGGTAATAATAATTATATATGCACAAACAATAAAAATGTTGTGTACCTTAATTCGGTTGTTTTAGACGTATACAAAAATAAATCAATTTTACTTGCTCTAAAAATATTTTATTGAAAAATTAAAATAAATTTCTCGGTGAATTATTTTTTTTTCTTATGAATTTGAAATTTTTTTTTACATTTATCGTATAGATTTTTCTTCTTCTTTATTCTATATATAAAATAAAATAAAATTTCAAATACTACCTTTTTTTTAAAAAAAATATATTATATACAAATTATAACAACATATATGATATATAATAGAATTTCTATATAGATATATTCATATACGGAGTTATTTGATGTGTATATAAAATGTATCAATTACCACACCA
This sequence comes from Dilophus febrilis, assembly GCA_958336335.1. Taxonomy (NCBI): domain Eukaryota; kingdom Metazoa; phylum Arthropoda; class Insecta; order Diptera; family Bibionidae; genus Dilophus; species Dilophus febrilis. The sequence continues at coordinate 35,258,519 of OY284470.1, forward strand.
AATAAGCCTCGAAGAGATCACGAGACTTTTTTTTATCTCATAAATATATTCTCGTATTATTATATATTTTTTATACAGCCATAAAATATGGTATATAGGGAACAATATATGTATAAGTCTATATACCATTATTTTCATATATAATAAAATAATTACATATGCGGATAAGATTTTAATTTCGTATAGAAATATGTAATTTTTTACTTTTTGTAAATATAATTGTAATTTTCAATGCAAATACATATTTAAATAATATAATATTCTTATTGTAATAGAAATATTAAAGTCAGCTTTAAAAAATAAAAATAGTAAAAAAATATATAAATAAATAGATACAATAATAATTTAATTTAATTGTTTTATTCATATTAAGCTCGTACTTTTAAGTACGAGAAATAAGGGCTTTAGTTTTTCGAAAATAATTCCGAAGGTACATTTTTATCACTCTAATCTCCATGAATTGGAATGAATTAAAGAGATCCCCGAATTTTTGTCGTAAAAAATCAAATAACAATTTTTCCGTTTTCTTCCGCTCGCTAGGTTGTTTGATTTTTTTTCTCTGAACCTATTAGACCGATATGGCTGAAAATATCCTCCTACGTTTATTTTTATGTAGAGCTATGGTTAAGTTTAAAGATGGGGTATGCCACCACCTTTGCTTCTACACTTCCCTTGCTTCTACACTTTCCGGCTTTTTTTGTTTCTCGTATTACGTGTAGGAATTAAAAATGCGGATTTAGATAACAGATGGCGCAACTAGCGTTAAGTGTATCGCAACACACCGCGGCCATTTTCTTTTTTTTTGTCCGTCATTAGGCTATAAATTTCAGTATATGTCATTTCATTGAAGTGTAAACAACAAAGCTTTTTTTTGCTTCGAATATGTCGAAACACATTCCTGAAAAAGTTGTTTTGGGGGGGAAGTTTAATAACTTTCTTTAATTTGAAGAAAATCGCTGCTGAAAGTTATCGTTTGTTGGTTGAAGCTTATGGTGGACATGCTCCAGCTCAAGCAACTTGTGAACGATGGTTTGTACGCTTCCGAAATGTTGATTTTGACTTGGAAGACAAAGAACGCCCAGGTCAGCCAAAAAAATTTGAAGACCAAGAATTGCAAGCGTTATTGGATGGAAATTCGTGTCGAACGCAACATGAACTTGCAATGGCGTTGAATGTCGACCAAACAACCATTGGCAAACGTTTACATTTTGTTATACAAATAAATGCCATTTTCAAGCCAAAAAATCCGCATTATTAATAGGAGTTTTGTACTAAAAGCAAAAAATTACATTCCCGATATTTTTTTTCTGATCCCATCCCACCCAGGAGCCCCCATACAAATCCAACGGAGTTCTTGGGAATGAATTTGAATATATTAGTGCGGCACATCATTTTGTATTAAAATTTAATGGGGAGTTGATTAGTGCAATATTTTAACCCCCCGCGGGGCCACCACTAAGGGAATTCTGTTAGAAATGTGGAATACAACATGTACATTCCAATATTGAAATAATAGGAAGATTTCAATCAACAATTCTGAGGGCAATTGTTAATGCGTCATGGTATATCAGACATACGGATATACGTAAAGACCTAAAAGTACGCTTTAGCTGAAACACTGGATTTCCTCCTCATAAGCCCAAAACAGCTTCAACAAATTTACTGGATATCGTTTAATGTATGGTATTTCATATACTATATATATCATTAGTTTAAAAGATGGTTGTAAATGCACAGAGAAGATAAACAAAAATTAAGTTTATTTAATTTGTTTAATTTATTTAATTATTTGATTTGTCTATATAATTGTCACAATTAAAATATTAAAAAAGTGAAAAATTACACATACAAAAATTCTATTATCCATTAAAGTGAATTTTTAGAAGTTTTTATGGAAAACGAAAATAAAATACTTTCGAAATTTTAAAATGGAAGAAAAAGTTCGGCAAAATACCAAAATCTTTTATTTTTTAGTAAATTGAAATTTTGTTGAAATGACAACTCATACCATATAATATTTCCATAAAGGAATCGGCGGAATACAGTCCAATATCTCTATGTATTGAAAGGTTCCTATAATTTAAATAAGTATATGCATTAAATTTCGATAATAATTGGTTAATTGATTCGTAAAACCAAAGGGAATTATTTCATAGACCACAAATACACCCTTTCATTTTCATAGACCCTTTTACTCCTAAAATTTGTTGAACAAATAAATTCATTTTACCGTTATATCTAACAGGATAAAACTGTACATATACATTCCGATAAACTACGATTACTTTTTACTGTTTTCATGTTAAGAAACATATATTTATATACAATAAATTTATTAGTATATCAAAATGTTTAATTTAGGATAAGAATCAAGAATTAGTATAAGAAGTGAAAATAATTTTATAAATTGACACATTACAAATCTCACTATACCATATATGCTGATAGTGTTTTTAGTTTTTATTTTGAAAATTAATTATAACAGACAAAAAAAAATATTTGGGATACATTTATTATGGTACATTGAAATAAAAATGTCAGCATGACAAATCGTCTGTCTAAAAATCAAGATAAGATAATTCAATTATTATGAATCAATCATTTATCTGGTCTGTATATATATACAATTTTATATATTTGCGTTATCTTGCTATACATACATATATAATGTTTAAAATTTTTTTTTTACATAATTATTTCGGTTGGACTTTATAAAAAGAATTTTATATTAGAATATATAATTATATAGAGAGAATTTGTTTTTTTTCTTATAGAATGATTATATTGAAGATATTGTTGAGAAGAAAATATTTTGTAATATATACATACATTCAGTATATCTTCTGACGTACCACATATATATTTATATATAATTTATTGGATTAATAAGAAATGTCGACAGTATATTGAAAATATATGATGGTATTACGAATATTTTAATAAAAAAATAAATAAAATTAAGGTATTTATCTTTTATAAATAAATAGCTGTGTAGATGTATAAAAATAAATAAAAAAAAATTAAGTTATTTTTTATATACTCATCATTGACCTTAAATAATTAGATAGTGTTTTTACATCACAAGGGTTCCAATAAATAAAACGTATTTTTTTCTTACAATTTAGATATAGACAATATCTTTTCTCAAGTAAACAATATTTTCCATATATTGGTTATAAAAAGTCATTGAATTGTTTTTTGGTTATTGTATAATAATTAATTATTAAAATATTGATTTATGATTACATCTGGAAGGTTTTTTTTGTTTGTTTAGATGTATAAGCGTATCCTATTTTAATACCCAACTAATATATAATAGATTTAAATATAATTATTAGGTTCAGAATTTGAATTTATTAAGATATAAAACCATTTATATTAGGTTGCTAATCAGGGCCAGAGTCTGAACACAATAGACGAGTAGCTTAGTTTTGTTAGTTGAATCACTAAATTTGATTATATGTTGATATCGCATTTTATTATACCTAACGCATATTTTAACACAACCAAACAATTTTAAAATTATAGAATAAATTTATACAAATAAAAAATATATTAATTAAATTATTGAATATATATAGGTTTTACACTCCAAATTCAACTTTTTACAAATAAAATTGAACTTTTTACAAATCAGATTCAACTGTTTACAAAACTAATTAGACTTTTTAAAAATCCGATTCAACTTTTTACAAATCAAATTCAACCAATTCTATAAATAATATTACAACATTTTTTAATACATATTTTAATTTATTATCATTTATTTTGGAGTACCAAAAAATGTTTTAATGAAATTTAATCAATAATACGAATTAAAAAAAATGTAAAAACTGTTTTAAATAAACCATTAAATATTTTAAACTAAGTGGGTAGTTTTAAACCAGTCGTACATTAACAACGGTTTAAAAAGAAATTAAAATGGAAAACTACAAAATAGCAAGTGGAAAGCTTTTAATGTCGAATCAACCAAAAACAACGCATTATATTTGTCAATTATTTTGCAACAAATACTTACCAAATTCAAAAATCTATTACATATGATGGTTAGTAATAGTGGTAATAGTGATAATGAATATTTGTTAATTGTTAAAACTCCGCATTGGAAACTAATATTTTATGTGGAGTCTCAGTGGGACTTGTAGTTAAATTACAGGCCAAAAACCATAATCATAGGAGTTCAAAATGCCTGTAACAGTACGTACTTTAATTGACGTTACGTAATTCGCCACATTTCGTTTATTGTTTCTCACGGTATAGCAATGTGTTAATAAATAAATAATATGAAACTGGAAGAGTACATACAAGAATACTGACATATTCAAATTTCAGTATTTACTAATTAAATTTAAGTATACATGCGTAATGAATTGTTATTCTACTTAAAATTAAGCAATTTAATTGAAAGCTTCGTAAAATATACTTAAATATTTTCGGGATTACAGTGTACGTATTCACAAAGCAATTCAAGATAGCAATATGATCATGTATATGAATCGTTCCATTATGTTCACATGATATTATTTGACAATGCTAATTTAATTGAAAAAGAATTATTCTAAATCGAAATTCGGTACAAAGACATTACAGTTGAAAACAGAAACATATGGGGTTGAAGTTTTTCAACGATCCCTTTAAATGATTTTCAACGATCCCTTCAATAATTATTATGACCACGTTATGGCATATTATGCGGCAACATGAAATTAAAATTAATTTTGGAATGAAAAAAAAATCACACAACATTTAATATTATCTTATTTTTTTACTCCAAATCGCGTCCCACTATAGCCATCGCGTCCCACTATAGCCATTTCAGGTCATGTTCACGTAGTAATTATTACAATCCATTGTGGTAATCGTATCAATGGATCGTTGAATAACGCCAATCAAATGTTGTTTCCTGGTTCCGACTATAAATTACTTGCAAAAAATTTCGTTGTGAAAACACTTTTTCTATCGGATTTAGCAGTGGAGATTATGGCGGAAAAAACACAAAAGAATGATTTTTCTGAGTGATTTTTCTATGAAATCGCTAACTTGTGTTGTTTTGTAGATAGGTGCGTTTTTAAGCACTAGCTAGGCATTTGTAATGCCCTCGGTCCGTAACTCAAGAAATAATTCCCGTATGAATACTTAATTAATAAATAATTCCCGTAAGAAGATTTATATTATTACTATATATTAGATTATAATATATATAAGATTATAATTTATATTAGATTATTAAATGTATAAGAATATTACAATATTATTTATAGAATTTGTTGCATTTGATTTGTAAAAAGTTCAATTTGGTTTGTAAAAGTTTGGCTGGTGATACGTAAATTACATAAAACACAATAATTAAATAACATTGGTAAACATGATATAGGTGAAAATATCTAAAAGTGATATTGTGTATCATACGTTAATTAATATTCACTTTTATATTAATTCAATTTAGAAGTCTTATCACTTCAATTTTAGAAAAAATAATAGAATAGACGGCTATCGACAATATGGTGATTTAATTCGATCTCGATTTTAATTAATTTCGATCTAGTCGACGATGGTTTTTATATGTCAGTCATGATCTATTTTGAGGCCTGAATATTAATTTTAGAGTTTTCACCACGTTTATTTCGAAATAATTTAATAGTGCGAATAATGATTCGTTTTATGCATAAATTATGTACTGATAGGAAATTTACAAAAAAATTAGCAAACTACTATACGAATTTGAAACACAATGAATTTGTTTAATAACGCTGATCATAATTTATATACATTAAAATTATACTAAATTTGTTGAATTTCATTATCCATCATCATTCGTATACAAGTTCGGGAAAAATTTAATGTTCACGTAATATTTTTGCTCATAATATTTTATAATTCTTATAAATATAATATAAGAATGACATCTTCGATTATTATTATTGGTTACCAAAATCACTGAGGTAATTAATCCATTTTTTATTTTTAATTAAAATTAAATGTGAACTAATCCAACAAATTATAGGTTTATTGACAGATATATTTACTATTATACATTTTTAGTTTAACCTATATACAGATGTGGTATTATGGGAGTCGATAGTATCGTCATAAAATTACGATACCCGCGATAATTTTGATATTATGGTAGTCGATTTTATGGGTATCGATATTATTTGTATTTCGTCTCCGTGGATATGGTTGTGGCAAATGATTTTCATAAAAACAAAAAGTGGATGATTTTTATGAGAAAGATTACTTTGTTCGGTATTATTAATATTTTCTGTTGTATTTAGTTTTTATATGAATATTAAAATTGAATAAATGAACAAACACAAAAAAAACAATACAAACGACAATTGTAATCATAGCTACTACCCTATCGTCGAAAATTATCGTCTTAAACCGGTGATATCGTTTGCCATCATTGCAAAAATGAAAAAAATCGTACGTTTCACGACGATCGTCTAACGTAATCGACTGCGATAATTCCACCTCTGAATATAAATATATGAAAATAATTTTAGATTTCGTAAAGTAGTAAAAGTAAATTTTAAGTAAATTTTCGTAAAAAAATTTGTGATATTCTTCGATTTTTGGCGGTTTTAATCAGACGGTTTAAGGCCCTTACAATAGCTTATTGAAAACGTCGCATATTAATAATACGCAATTCCAATTGGATTAAATTGAGTTGTTATTTTAGAACACTATCTTTTAAATCTACATATAGAATCTAAAATTGAATATAATAACTTTATAAAAAGGGTGATATATGAATGAAAAAAAAACAATCCAATTGTAATTAATAAAATTTTTTCAACATATTTTAATAAAATTAATTCTGTGCGAAAAATCAAACATATATATTTTAAGTTTGTATGTATCCAGGTTATGGTATGTATATAAACCCCAAAAAAAATAAATACATTTTTATTGTGTCCGCAATTGTTTATTTTACTGAATTAATTAATATAATATTAATAATTTACAAATCATATTGGTTTATTACGTAAATGTATATTTTTAGTTAATATGATCAATTATCTCGTAGTTATTATATTTATATTAAGGAATATTGATTTTTAAACGAGCGTAATTTAAAATGATATTAAAATTAATTCTTTCAGTCATATTGATTTATATAACAAAAGGATTAGATTAACATTTTGAATTCATTTCTTATGAAAAATCAAAATATGAAAATGATGATGAGAATTTGAAAAATGAATTAAAAAATTTGTTGTTAAAAGTAAATTCAATTATTTTGGTAAAATACAGACCGATGTACCGAAGTATAAATCATTAGTTATCATTTCTGAAGAATTAATATGTAATTTTCCTTTCACTTACATTTATTGTTGCCATATAGTTCATAAAATAAAACAATTTAAATATGTGTATACGGATCTAAATAATAATTTTTACTGTCGCACAATGTCCATTTGTTCACTGAAATACATTTTATTGATAATATATAAAAATATTAATTATTCGAAATAAAACAAAATTTTTCTAAAACGAATTTCACCCGGATGGGTTACAAAAAAAAAGTTGGAAAAACAAAATTTGCCAAACGGTAATTTTCAACAAAAAATATTACAATAAAATTCGAGTTTTTTTAAGAATATAAGAAATCCTTCAGAAATCACAAACCCGGAACTTAATAAACTTTATTAAACAAAAAAAATAAAGAAATTATTTAAATAAATGTCACATATTTTGGTTAAATTATATATAGAAAATTCTTATAAGAATTAGAAAAAACTTTTTTTTTTCAATTAACACTCACTTTTTTAATATTATCTTAAAAAAATATAATTTATAATTTAGCACTTTATTTATTATTATTATTAATTTATATATTTTTTAATTAAAAAATAACTACAACAAACATAATAATTAATCTTTTTTTTCGTTACAATCACTTCATTAAATTTCCATGAGAAAACAAAATAAAAATTAAATTGCGTTAATATGTATGGTTAATCACGGCGCTCACTAAAACAAAACTAAAATTATTTTTTCATCTACTAACCAAAAGGTATCGATCGACGAGCTGCTTAAAATATATGTTTATATATAAAAAATAGTGTACAAAGAAACAAGAAAAAATAATAATAAAAACATAACCACACACATGGTTAATATAACAATACTCTGAAACAATTATATGAACGAATGAACAGTCAGGAAAAAAATCTCTCTAAATAGAATATTTATATAACTATATAACAGGTATATACGAAGCGTATATTCGTTCGTGGTATACCGAATGAATAACAAAACTATTTCTTTTTTTTTATATAAATATTATTTTATTTTTATCTTTTACTTACTTTAAAATAAAGTAAAGTATAAGCATTATCAAGTTTATATATAGTTACTCTTGTATGGTCTTATAATAAGAATTATTTGTTTTTTTTGTTGGTTAAAAATGGTAAAATTGTTTTAATACAAATAAACAATTTTTGATATATATATTGAATAAATGTTACAATAACTTTTTATGTGATATATACAAATATATATAGGGATACATTTGAACATAGTATATTATATTCTTCAACTTTGGTTCACATTAAAGTATAACTATATATATATATATATATATATATATATATATATATACATTTAATTATATATGTATCTATATATATATAATTTCGAAACATTTCAACTATCTGCAGTATATAAAAAAAATATGATATATGATATAAAAATACTATAAAGCTTTAATATAGCGCGAGTCATCATAAACATTCACATAATGTATATTATATGGTATATATGAATTTATATATAAGTATACAACAAACAAATATGAATTTATATATGGCCATATCTAGTATAGTTGCAATAATATTGAAGATGGTATATTTATAAATATTTATGTTTTGTACGTTGTCTCGTTGATACTTTATGGAAAATTTTATGTAAAAAAAAATGTAGAATATATTGTTTTAATTAATATTCAATAGTTTTTAACTTTTATATATATATATATATATATTTAGTATAAGTATTTCTTACATATATAATGATATAATATTATATTTTTTATATATATTTATTACAATATTATTTTCTTTATTTATTTCTATTAATTATAAAATTGAAATCAATTTACGGTAACTATCTTAATCATTTTTTTCTTTTATTGATTCTATATGGATGGTAAATTCAATATAATTTAATAAATTCATTTCTAAATAATAAAATCGTTTAGCGATAAAAAATAATCTAATATATTGCATTTAAATGAAATTTGCAGAAGGAGTTCGTCGCTTAAGTCTTTAGTAAACATTTTTTTATTATTGCAAAGAATTATTAAAAAATAATGTGTAGAAATATATTATTTGTACGCAATAATTATCACAATCATTCGCGCAATACCCATTTAATGGGGTTTCAATGGAAATAATATATTGGGTCTGTAAGTGTGTGGCTCTGTGGTGTAAATGATAAAAATGTCAACCTAAAATTCTAACGAAATTTTGGGGTGGTGGGTTCGAATTCTACTGAAGACATAAAATATGTTTTGTGTTTTCGGTTATTTTTCGAATCTGAATTTTAACACAGAGTTGCATTTTGGACGCTAAAACGCTAAATATGGCGAGGCGGGTAGGACTTCCCAGGCATGGGATTCTAACGTTTCTTTGACCGGTCTTACAACATGTGGTTTAGCATTATCATGCGACAGAATCACACGGTCATGTATTTTGGCATATTCTGGTCGTTTGTGATACAATACAATACAATACAATGTGATACAATACAATGCTCGGCTCAATTGGAATAATTGCTCTCGGTAACGTTCGGCAGTGATTGTTTATCCCGGTTAAGCAGATTATAGTACACTACACCTACCAGTATATCTGGTTAATATGTCTTCACCCATGCTTACAGACGTTTTGGATTATCGTAATGGACCCACTTTCATCAACTCTCACAATTCGATGCAAAATTGCCTGTCTTTGAAGCAAAATTTCATACACTGTTTTCGATTTTCTTCTTGTCTTTCCGTCAATTCATGAGGTACCCAATACGATAGCTTTTGAACCATTCCCATCTTCTTTAAACGTTTGGAAACATTTGCTTGGGTAACATTTAATGCCAATTCTAATTCGTCTTCTGTTTGACATGAACCTTCACTGAGTATCGCTTCGAAATCTTCGTTTTCGTCAAATTGTGTTGGTGCTCCAACGCGTTCTTTATCATTAACATCAACAGCATTGTTTTTAAACCGCCTAAACCACAATACTCACAAGTGTTTTGTGATCTAAAATGTTCACCATAATTTTGTTTTGTAACAAAAAGCAAAACATTTCTGGTGCAGTTTTCTTCTGAATAAAATTACTTAACTTAACTTCCCACAATTTTACATTTTTAATCAACTAAAAAAATACTGTTATACATTTCCACTTAATGTCATATACTGAATATGAAAGGTGGATTCAACTACTACAATAGCGAAGTATTGCCACTTTACATTGAGTACAAGCAATACTATACTCACGACATCTATGAGATTATCCCTAAACCTTAGGCACATGCAAAAATATATCAAATATTTAAGTTAATTATTAGGATCACTGTAGAAAATTCATCTAAATTCATCTTATTGATCATTTATTTGCAATTTTTTCCAAACCATTTCCACATTTATCGCATAAAGATATTTCACATTTTTATTCTGTAATAATTCCACAAAAAATGTAGATTTAATTCATAATTAACGTTCGTTGATTTGCGGTCAGAAGCTAAAATTTGAATGAAATATTTCTATAGTTTTTAATGCGGAATATGACCTTTTGGATGTATTATAATTCCACAAATAAATAAACAATAAATAAACAAATAATTGTTAACTTTGATTGGATGATGTTATTTGTTAATTGGGATTTATAATATTTTGATTTTAGTAAAAAAAATTAATTTTCGCGTGAAAAATTAAACACATTTTTGATGCTTAATATAATGTATGAAATAGTTTATGGAGATTTGTATTCAGCCAGTGAAATGAAACCAACAAGTAAAATAAAGAAAATAATTTTACCAAATGAAATAGGGAAATGTATATATAATGACGGTGCTGTATGGTTGCGTACATATAGAATAAGTGACATATGACCGCATGCACTTTGACCTTCGTTGTCATATATAATATAGATATACACACTTTGAACATATTTGCTTGAAATATTGGATATGAGGTTCTGGATATTGGTAAACTCAATTAATATAGAGATAGCTCATGTGTTTCTAATCAATTAACTTGAATTTTTGGTTCTAGAAGTTTGATGAAAAATGGAAAACCTTGAATATCAGCTATTTTTTTGGGATCGGATGCCTGGTTCTTATATGAGGAACAAAACAAAACGGTTAAATTAAAAAAAAACCCCTCAGACATGCGAGACTATTTTCCGCGGGTATTTTTTGTATTTAGTTGTGAATTGTTTGGTTTTTATATGTAAAACAAAACAATCGTTTTATCAATTTGTTAGTTAGGTGTTAGCTGTAAAAAGTTGAAGTTGATTTAACTTTTTATTGAGTGCGTGTTTTATTGAACCCGCGGGCAAATTTAATTTTGTAATTTACTTGTAAAAATAAAAACTTGCATCTGAGTCCCTCATATGAGAACCGGTTTTCACTGCTTCCATAAAACTCAAAGGATGGTTTTGTTATGACATTTGAATTACATTTGAAATTATTTTGTATTGACATTTTATGAGAATTGTTTATTGATATATGTTATTCCTGTACGTGCTACTTGTTTCGAGTGTGGGTAGGATAGCATTTAACGATTTAATTTAATAAGCAAGATAGAAGTAAAAGATATACAACAAAACTCCATGGTCCATTTATATATACTATATATATATATATCTAATTTTAAATAAACTGTACTATTACGATTCAATTGTCTCAATACAATCTTTATAATTTATGATAAATGAATCAATTATGATTTATTGTTAGCTTTATAATAGTAATAAAATACAAGTGAAGTTATATATATATAACGTGTTTTGATATGAGTTCATTGCAAAAAAAAATAACTGAAGCCGGAATCAATTATTATTATGATTATTATTATAGGTGTATTGAAAAATGTAAAAAGTTTTTTTTCTTTTGTTGAATTATATGATTACTATTAATTTGCGATTTTCGAATATACATATAGTATTTTATGACGAATTGTCACTTTTCTTATACGTAATGTTTGATATAGAAATAGAATTGAATCATTTATTTACATTTAAATTTTATATATACAAGTTTTTATATACGTCACTTTACTTTTTGTTAACATTCTTTAAATATTTTCGTTTTCGCTATAGACCTCATCAAGGTAGTATTGGAGCATATTCAAATTTTGCTTTGTTAAAAATAAAAAAGTTAATAGATTCAAGGGGATATACACCAATGGACTAATTTTATTTTGTTGTTTCTCAAACTAAATCATCACAATGCAATTAATTTAACCCTTAAACAGCTGAATAGGTACAATTGTACCTTCGGGAATTTGCTATACACCGATAATTAATTTCAATAAATAGTAGGATGCTGAAATTTTGTGACATCTCTACAACCCTAATAAATTTTTTTTTGATATATAAAGAATATTGTGCAACCTAAAAGTTCGAAACAAATATACAGTATACTCTTCATTGAACGAGCTCTGCGTTCAAAGATTTTTTTTTTGTGAGCTACTTTGTTTTTTGAATAAGAATTATGCTATCAAAGTCAAATCTAAAAAAACATCGATTCAACATCGATCGAATTAATCCAGTTTTTTTCAGTCCCTTGAAACATCGCTGAATAAAGAGTTAACTGTATATACTCTATACACATCGGTAAAATAACAAAAAAAATAAATCAATAAATAAAAAAAAAGTTTTTAATGAAATAGATTCATATTATATATAAGTACATGTAAATCATTTAATCACAATCACTTTTATGCCTGTGTATTCAAAATTATAGCATCTTCCGATCAAAAGAAATGTTTAAATCCAATGCAGACTTTTTCACATTTCAAGTGTAGATTTTTTAATTTTCAAATAAATATTTTAAGTTAAGACTTTTAGTTAGATTAGATTAGATTAGATTATATATACATTTTATAAATTGGGTTGGGTGCTAAGTCCCCTAAACACTTGACCCCTCGAGATTATTGTGCAATACAATTAATCTAGTCCATATTCATACATTTGTTGGCCCTGCTCAGGTACCTGGCCAGTTAAATGCTTGGTATGAACATAAGTATTGGAAATAATTTGTCAATGATCCTGAGCCTTATACCAGCTATTGTTTCACATCCTACAACCTACAAGTATCGTATATTACGATGTTCATCCTATGTAGATGAGCTCATAGATTATAGTATCCGGTTAAGTATCGGATCACTAGTATAGTGCTCGTTTTGTTTAGGCTGAGCATTTGTTTGTCAGCCCTTTTATATACGCAGAAATAGAGATTTTTGAGTGTCGACCGTTAACTGTGCCATCCCAGTGCTTATAGGACTCTCGTAGCAGCAGTTCTCTTAATCTTGCCCTAATCACAAAAACCGCACTACAAAATGATCTGGGTTGAATGTTTCTCTTTCTCACAACTTTTTATTTATATCCCTTATTCCTAAGCCATCTTTACGCAAAGTTCAAAATGGCATAATAGCAAAAAATAGCATGAATTTCAGGATGAAAAACTGTGAAGTACCAATCCAGAGTGGCCTCAAGTTCTACCTTGGGATTGGATCCATATACCCCGGATCCCAGACATCGGTTGGTTTTTGGTTCATCCGTTTGAAATGTTAGGGAACCAATAGTGAACTTAATTTTTTTTTCCGTCCACTCTCCCCTATTAGGAGCCAATGATTATTTATTGTAATCACACGATCCAACAGTGGTATCCACCAGCCAGCGGCTGAGAATTACGTCAAAGCTTTTAGTTATATGCAAAGAATGCATTGACATATACTTAAGAGGATGAAATAAATTTAAGACGCGTGATTGTATAGCGTGCATGGAGGTTGCCATTGTCTGTGTTTTATTTTAGAATTCATGTGTGGCATATTATTAGGATGGTAGGAGGTAGGAGAGGCTAACGTGCACGATTTTGTGGAATGGAATGGATAGATGGTATGGAAGAAGAATAAAATCTTAAAAGGAAATGAAAAATTCTGCAAAAACACTAAAAATCACTTCATTTGGTCGGATAATGCTATATTGAACGCATTAATTAAAAGTTGAAAAAAAAATCGACTAAAATCTAATTTTTTATATACCATATAACAGGTGCCGTTTTTACTATACGATCAGAATATTTCTACTATTGGCATTACAACCAGGTACAAAACGAAACGAATTTTAAATGCAAAGAATTGGTTTTAAAATTCAGGCAACGACGAATCATGGGTGAATTTTCGAAAAGCTCAGAAAGTGTTTTAATCATATTTTGGTAAACATTACTATTTTCTTTTATTATCAAATTTTCTATCTCTATCGGCGGCGGTCCTTAATATTCATACGTCATATGCTTATATATTTATTTAATTTTCAATAACAATATACGGAATAATTGAAAAATAAAAACACTTCATCACATAAATACAGTATAAAAATATATGTATAATTGTATATATATGATTGTGCATTGTATGATATATTATATATGTACCATATATCAGAATATGAATACAATAAAGAAAACGAAACATAAATATTGTAATCAAATTTAACGCTAACTCAAATTAATTTCTTATTGAAAGTTTTTGAATTCAATTACATGGCTGTCAAAGTAAAATTGATAGTTGTCTTATAGCCAAATTATATTATTTCAGTATAATAATAATAATAATAACACGATCTGTGAGATCTCAAACTATGTATTTTATTGCATATGTATAATCGTATAATATATAATCTAAAGTAAATGTATATTATGAGTAAATGTCTATGATTTTTTATACATATTCAATATATATATTATTGTAAATAATATTATTAAAAAATTGTATTATATACATATATGATATATTCAAATCTGGCGCTCACACACAAAATTGTGCACGTATATTATTCGAGTCACTACATGAGAAAATAATCTAAAATATTTATAAAAAGAAAAAAATTAAGAGAAAAAGGTTATAAAAAATTAAAATCGTAATATTTTTATTGAATTTATACTCTCCTCAAGTATATTTAATGCCAACCTAAAATTCGAACGAAATTTTGGGGTCGTGGGTTCGAATCCTACTGAATGCATAAAATATGTTTTGTGTTTTCGGTTATTTTTCGGATCTGAATTTTAACACAGAGTTGTATTTTCCGCTTGCGGTTGGTCGTACGGCTAATTACCGACACCGTAATAGACAAAAATTAAGAAACTAACAACAGAAGGCTGTTGTTGGACGCTAAAAACCAGATTGGCAGATTGTTGGTTGTATAGCGAAAAAAAAAAAAAAAAGTATATTTAATGATAAAAGAAAACTTTTGATTGTTGATATTTTTTACTGTTATAGTTTGTAAGATACTGTTATAGATACTGTTATGGTATCAACCCATGCAACCGAATTTGATAGAGGAACAAAATCAACGGGTACACTTGTATATGCCACAGCAACCTACAATTCCAGCGGAATATTATTATCAGGCATCATCTTACGTACCTACCACAATGAACATCTATTCACAGCAAACAAAAAATTCAACAAATGAGCAACAGTTAACACCAGTTCTTAGATCGCCGTCGGCAAATACGGAAGGATCAGCAAATCAGGCCTCTTTTGGTACGCCAATGCAACAAAAGGAAGTTCTGCCTAACGAACTTAAAGAAAAGGATAAATCAGGATGGAAAAAGGTAAACCAAAAAAAGAACCAGAGGCCGATACAAAAACAGTCAAAAATAAGTGATTATTGGCTAAATCCAATCAGTACGACCAACAAATTTGATGAGAACTGAATCCAACGAAATGGAAGTGGTGGCAAAAGAACCAAAGCCACCTCCAATATTTGTTGGGGGAGTAAAAAGTATAGCACCACTCACACAATTATTAAAAGAAATTTGCGGTGATGAATTTACTATAAAAACATTGGCGAACGATGAAGTAAAAGTACAAGTGTTACAGTCGCAAAAATACAGATTAATTGTCGACAAACTTGAATCAAAGAAAGCGGAATTCCATACGTATCGGCCAAAGGAGTTAAGAACCTTCAAAGTTGTATTAAGGGGATTGCATCCCTCCACGGATCGTGATGAAATTAAGGACGAACTTCAGGCACTAGATCATAAGGTATACTTAACGTACATAACATCAAACAGGGAAACACAAGGAAGCCACTACCATTGTTCTATATAGAGTTGGAATCAAACACTAACAACAAAAACATATACGGGATAAACACACTACTTCATACTAGAATATCGGTTGAGCCACCAAGACCTAAAAAAGATATACCACAATGCTACACGTGCCAGCGTTATGATCATACCTGGAAATTTTGTAATAGACAAGCTAGATGCGTCAAGTGTGCAGGTAGTCATAAAACAAAAGACTGTACACGGAAAAATAAAGATAATGAGGTTAAATGTGTATTATGTTCTGGTGGACACCCGGCTAATTATAAAGGATGTCCATATTATCAGGAATTAAGAAAACAAAAATTTCCTACATTACGAACGAAACAGCCAACGTCTCCTAGAGGGGATATCAATATAGCAAATAGAAACAACCCAATGGCACAAAATATAACACAAAATATGCCGCATAAATTAACATATGCTCAAGTAACTAGTAATCAACGAACAGATGTAAAAACGAATCAGTCAACACAGCATTTCATTCCGTATCCACAAAACATTCAACAAATGACAACACAAACACAATCAAGTGACATTATAGAAATGAAACATATGATGAAAGAATTAATGGATCAAATGGGTCCGCTCATCGGACTGATTACCAAGTTAGTCGCGAAACTAGTATAATGTCCAAACTACTTAAAATTGCAATTTGGAACGCCAACGGGTTAGCTAGGCATACAGAAGAACTGAAATACTTCATCATCGATCAAAAAATAGATATAGTATTAATTTCCAAAACGCATTTCACCAACAAAACCTATTTTGGGTTAAAAAATTATACGATTTACGACACAAAACACCCGGATGGTACGGCACATGGTGGGTCGGCTATAATAATAAGAAACGCAATTAGGCATCATGAAATACCGAAATATGAAACCGAATACCTGCAAGCAACAACTGTAATAGTTGAGGATTGGGATGGACCAATAACGATTTCGGCTTTATACTGCCCGCCAAAACATAACATCAACAAAAACCAATACATTCGATTTTATAAAACCCTCGGTAACAAATTTATAGCAGGGGGGGATTACAATGCAAAGCATACGCATTGGGGTTCAAAGATGGTCACACAAAAAGGTAGGCAACTCTTTTTGGCAATGCAGGAATGTAAATTAAATTATATATCAACGGGTCAACCTACGTATTGGCCTACGGATAGAACAAAAACTCCAGATTTAATTGATTTTTGTATTACAAAAGGAATAGCGGATAATCATATGATGGCTCAATCTTGTTTTGAATTGTCTTCTGATCATTCTCCTATAATTATTACGTGTTCAACCAAACTATTAAATAAAGACCGTACCCAAAAATTACACAATAAAAAGACAAATTGGAAACTTTACAAAAAAATAATCGATGACAACATCTCTCTTGATATACCTTTAAAAAACAAGGAAGATATATCAGTGGCCATTGAGACATTTAATGCAATAATAACAAATGCAGCAACTGAATCTACACCGGTGAATGTATCGAGCGAGAACCAAATTGTATATTGTGAATCAATAAAATATAAAATCAAAGAAAAGCGGCAACTACGGAGGAGATGGCAGGAAACTAGATCAATGGTGGATAAATCGAAGTTAAACCGTGCGGTTAAAGAAATCCAAAATTTATTAAATCAAATTAAGGAAGAAGGGATACAAAAATATCTCGAAAATCTAACGCCAAATCAAACAACCGATTACTCGCTGTGGAAGGTCACAAGAAAAATTAAGCGCCCTCAACAACATATACCTCCTATTGCGAGGGTAAATGGGGAATGGGCAAGAAGCGATTATGAAAAGGCAAACTTGTTTGCAGAGCATTTAGAACGCACCTTCACGCCATACCAACAGGAGATTACAAATGATAAAAATAATGAGATAATCAACCACTTACAAACACCATTTCAAATGGATACACCGATTAAGTATTTTTCATTAAATGAGGTAAAGTGTACCATCAACAAACACATCAGCTCTAAAAAAGCGCCGGGATATGATAAAGTTACCGGTAAAATGTTACAAGAATTAACACCTATAGGATTCAAATACATAACATATATATATAACGCCGTATTAAGAACCAGCAATTTTCCAGATCAGTGGAAACGGGCTGAAATAATTCTCATCCCGAAACCGGGTAAGGATATCAGCAGGGTGGAAGCATATCGACCAATAAGTTTGCTACCGGTGCTATCTAAGGCATTTGAAAAATTATTTGCACGGAAAATGAAAACAATAATGCAAACAAAACGTCTGATTCCGGATCATCAGTTTGGTTTTAGGCAAGAACACGCTACAACTGAACAAATTCATCGGGTTGTTAACACCATCAGCAATGATATTGAAGAAGGATGATACTGCTCAGCGGCATTTATTGACATTACACAGGCATTCGATAGGGTGTGGCATGAAGGCCTCCTTTACAAACTTAAACGGGCACTGCCACATCATTATTATGAAATCCTGAAATCGTATTTAAGTGATCGAAAGTTTACGGTAAGACATCAAGAAGCTATTACGGCATTGTATAAAATAAATGCAGGGGTTCCACAGGGAAGCGTACTGGGACCATTATTATACCAATTGTATACGGCGGATTTGCCAACTGATACAAATATAACAATGGCAACATTTGCTGATCATACGGCAATCTTGGCGTCAAGTTCCAATGCAGTTATTGCATCTAAAAAGTTGCAAGATAGTTTGCAAAATATAGAAGAATGGCTAAAAACATGGAGAATACGGGCCAACGCGAACAAATCCGTGCACGTTACTTTCACCACGAAAAGAAATAAATGCCCTGAGGTAAGATTAAATAAGGTTCCATTACCGCGGGCTGAATCGGCTAAATACTTAGGATTACATTTGGATGCTAAACTAAATTGGAAAACACATATTATTCAGAAAAACAAACAGCTAAGGTTGATGTTCAACAGGCTCTATTGGTTGCTGGGACGTTCATCCAGATTATCCGTTGGATGCAAAATAACAATATACAAAAGCATATTAAGGCCGATCTGGACATATGGATTGGAATTGTGGGGTACATCGAGTAATTCAAATGTTGAAATTATAGAAAGATTTCAAGCAAAAGTTTTAAGATCCATTGTGAATGCACCGTGGTACGTACGTAATAATAGAATAAGAAGAGATTTAAAAATTTGTTCGGTGAAGGAAATGATTGCTCAAAAAAGCGTAAGATATTTCCAAAGATTAAGGAATCACACAAATCAATTAATACCACTATTATTGGTGACAACGAACAAAAAAAGAAGATTAAAAAGATTCAAGCCAGAAGACCTGATGATGAGATTTATAACATAAATTAGGCATTAAAAATCTACAACACAACAATAAAAATTATTGACATGAGGTAATGGTTCAGTGGAACCTTTTTCTCCACAAGTCGATGGCAAATTAACACAAATTTACCGAGTATCGGATTACATTGATCTGTAAATAGATAGATGGTAAAATAAAAAAAAAAAAAAAAAAAATAAAATTTGTTCCTATATATGTTATATACATCAACGCTATATTACTGATCAACCACATAGGACGCGTACGACGGCGACGGCAGCCGTCCAACCGTGGACGCAAATATTACAAACCACAATGAGCCGCGACGTATTTATTTATTCATAAGTTGATGATTATTCTATTTTTCCCTTTGTACCCACCTATCCGCGTATAATTTAGAAAATAGAAATCATACAGCGGCCAGCCGCGTTTGAAATGGGTGAGTATATTGATTTCAATGTTTTCTAAAAAAAAGAGAGAGCCGTCGTCCGTCGTACGCGTCCTATGTGGTTGGTCAGTTATTGTTCATATACATAATCAGATGATGAGTATATACCTTACATCGCAAATATTTTCGTATTTTGATTAAAATCAACGAATATTTTACATGGATCAGTGTATAAAAACATTTTAGAATGAATACAGAAAAAAAGCACGAGTATACGCAATTTAAAGTATTATTAATTAATTGTTAAAAACTAATAAAATCATAGGTTATCTGACACATATCGCCACTTATATTCGTATATTTATTAATTTATTATATAAAATATTGTGTGTGTGTGTGTGTGCGTTTTTATTATCTTATTTTCTTACCATTTCGCATGAACCACATACATGTATTAAAAATTACAATATAGTTTACATGCACTAGAGTATATGAGATGTAAATTGAATTTTATAATACAATAAAATTATTTATGTTTTTATTTATACAACATATTTATTGTATGTATAATGAAAAATTCAATTCATTCGACTTCTCAATGATATATTAATATATATGAGAGATGATATGTCGATGAATATACGATTTTTATTGTATGAATACGATTATCTTGCATCATATTATTATACGTATAATAAAAAAATTGTATATCTTATACATATATATCATATATAGTAAGTATATTAGATATTTCTACTACAACTTTTTTATAATCAATAATCAATATTAATAAATTATATTTATATATGTAACACGCATATTAAATAAATACATCTGAAAATAATTTTCACACGAAATTCTCATATACCTCACAAACATTTTGTATCGCCGGTACTACTCACGACGATTCGTCAATAGAAGATAAATTGATCGCTAAAGATATCGAATTTTTATCGCATCGCATTTTTATCGCAATATACGATATCGCAAGGAAGATAAAAATGCAACACCTATGAAATTGCGTTACGCAATAGATTTATTTTTCTTTTAGGCAATTGAATTCTATACTCTCAAAGGAGCCTACCTATCAAGGGCGATACGTCAAAAAATTTCAGGATGTTATCGAACCGAGGTGATATTCCGAAAGCTTATCTATAATTGGGTAATTTTTGGAAAAAATCTAGGGATGCAACCTACTAAATTTTAGGGAAAATCGATTTTTCCAAATTTAAATTTTTTCGAATTACAACAATAGTTTTTCACCAATTTTCATTTTATTTGCATTATTTGAAAATTAAATCAATTTCTGATATTTCATAGGAGAAATTTTGAAATTCGCCCCCTTGGTTTAAAGGATATAGACAATTTTCCAAAAAATGTACCTAAAATTTTGTCCCATTTTTACTAACTTTTTCCAATACTTTATCGTATTATTTTTACAGTCAAAAATTGGTCAAAACTTAGGAACACTTATTTTTGGAAAATCAGCTATATCATTTGAACCAATGGGGCAATTTCAAAATTTTCTTTTATGAAATATCAAAAATTGATCATTTTTTTTTTCGTTTCTACGGCAGAATTGGTTTAGCGCCCGTAAAACCTCGGAATTCTCTAGCTGTAATATTTTTACAATTCCATATATAGCCAATACTATTATCCTTATTTGGTCTTCGTTTCATACACTTGCACTCACTACACACACACGCGTGGCTTTAACAAAGCTGACGATATTTTAGCTTTAAACCAGTTTAAATTAATCCGGCATAAACGGTATAGATTTCGTAGAGCGTATTAAAACATTCCTTCTTTGTGTTTTTATTTTTTTTTTTTTGCTTTTTTTATGGTTATCAGTATTGTTGCATTTAGTTTACAAAAATTAAAAATATAAAATTAAAGAGTATATTAATAAAAATGAAGTTTCAAAAAAGTGTTTTAATAAATGATTATATTTATTATTATAATTTAGTCTGGTCTTCTAAAAATATGCATATAAACAGGTAGGATTAAATTTGAAAATATGACATTGCAAAACACGCATAAACGGCTTGATTTAAATTACACTAGTTTAAATTAGTCTAGCCTAAATCGACGGCGTAAACAAAACCTATTTGTCTCATTTTAATATTACTAGAAATTTTTTTATGTTCCCAAATTATGTGTAATGT
The DNA here is from genome assembly GCA_958336335.1 of Dilophus febrilis. NCBI lineage: Eukaryota > Metazoa > Arthropoda > Insecta > Diptera > Bibionidae > Dilophus > Dilophus febrilis. Next base: position 35,280,712 of record OY284470.1, read on the forward strand.
CAATCTAAATTAATTTTCAAATTTTTAATTTTAATTTCACTTTAAATTAATTCCGTTGTTCAATTTAATCTGATAATATATATTTATTTTAAATTTTTTTTTAAATATTCGGTGAGCAACAGCTAGTTATCGTCATGCAATGCCTATAAAATTTTATCCACTGGAAGAAAAATAAAATATATAGAATATATATCGCGCGGAAGATAAGAGGTAGATATATTTATCAAGACTTTAATATCAAGTATATAGGTAAGTAACAATTGTCGCCTTGCTGATTTCTACAAATGATAGTCATTTTATCCTAGAGATATTTAGCTTCTGTGTGTTCTTTTAATTGCCAAAGCGTATCGCCATCGTATCCATTTTATCTTCCAAGGGATATCGCTGAACTGTTAAAATGAAGATAAATTGGCAAATAAATGTTGGCTGGAATATTCCCGTCGATGTCGTATAGCCGATTATCAAATGTTTTTTGGGTAGATAAATATAAATATATCTTCGATATACATGCTGATGTGAAATGCGTTAGTTTACTGTTAGCATATATAGAACATGTTCAATTTTACTTTATCGTATATGTAATTGATTGTGTTTCTGCATTATTGTATTAAAGTTAGCAAAATAAAATGAATATTTTATAAATTCGTTTATTGATTCATGTAGAATATAACTTACTTATTTCTATTTTGTGTGATGTTATACATTGAAAAAAAAATTATTTATTAAAATTATTTTGTATACATATTTTTATTATGTATGTATCTTTTACAAATAATAATCATTTTAATACATATATTACTTAACACAATATTCATAATTCCAAAATATTAAGCTATTTGTGTCTTTTTTTCGTCACTCTGTTTCGATAATTGGCTCGGTTACGTATGTTTTTCTATCTTTTTTGGTCGATAACTTAGCCTGTGATGGTTATCATGATACTTTTTTCATCTAATAAGTAATAATTCGGTAAAGTATTGCTTTTTATGAAATGCCGACGGCAGTCGACGGCAAATGTCAAATTGAAAATACATGCATTTCAATGTAGGTGCTTTTTATAAATATTGGACGGCGGACATGTCGACGGCTGACGGCGGACATTGATATTTTTTCTTCTATTGCCGTCGTCCAAACTTCATTTTTCATTTTATTTACATTTTATTTAATTTTTATGATTTAATTTCATTATAATAAAATATCCAGTTAATTTACAAACTAATAAAAAATGGAATTATTTAACAGCAATTGGTATGTATTATTAAATTTCGTATGTATTATCCAGGCAAAATAAATTTCAGAAAAAGCACATTTTTTTCATATATCGCATATGTGTTTCAAGTAGTACTAAAGTAATGCTTTTCATGAAATGCCGACGGCAGACGACGGCAAATGTCAAATTGAAAATACATGCATTTCAATGGCGGTGCTTTTTATGAATATTGGACGGCGGACATTGATATTTTTTCTTCTATTGCCGTCGGCTGACCGTCGTCCAAACTTCATTTTTCATTTTATTTACATTTTATTTAATTTTTATGATTTAATTTCATAATAATAAAATATCCAATTAATTTACAAACTAATAAAAAATGGAATTATTTAACAGCAATTGGTATTTATTATTAAATTTCGGTTTTTTTATCCAGGCAAAATAAATTTCAGAAAAAGCACATTTTTTTTTATATCACAAATATCATATTTGTGATAAATAAAATATTTTCATAGAAATCGAGGCTTAATCTGATCAGGTAACACTAACATATGTTCGAAAGATGACATTTCATAGATAAAAAAAAAAATAAAATTAAATTTGTTTAGTCATTTAAAAGTTGTAGTGCATTAAAGATGAGCGAAATTAGTGAAAAAATTCGATACATGTTACAATTTTATTATGAAAAAGGTGAAAATGCAACGCAGGCACATGAACAAATTTGTGCAGTTTACGGTGAAGGAACTTTATCAAAATTAACAGCCTATAGATGATTTGCTCGATTTCGTTCCGGTAATTTTGATGTCAAAGATGCACCTCGTTCTGGTCGACCAATCACTGAAAAAGTCGATGAAATCATATCAAAAATTGAAGAAAACCGACACGTAAGCAGTCATGATATCGCTAAAGAACTAAACATCCATCACCAAACAGTTTTAAACCATTTGACAAAGGCTGGATACAAGAAAAAGCTCGATGTTTGGGTACCACATGAATTAACACAAAACAATTTAATGAACCGAATTTCCATTTGCGAAACGCTGTTTAAAAGGAACGAAATCGAGTCATTTTTAAAGCGAATGATTACAGGTGATGAAAAATGGATCACATACGATAATAATGTACGAAAAAGATCGTGATCCAAGAAGGTGAAGCTCCTAAAACAGTAGCAAAACCTGGATTAACACCAAGAATGCTGTCTGTTTGGTGGGATTGGAAAGGAATCGTTCATTATGAATTACTAGCACCCGGTCAAACCATTGATTCCGATCTCTATTGTCAACAATTAACAAGATTGAAGCACGAGATTAAAAAAAAACGTCCAGAATTAATCAATCGAAAGGGTGTTGTGTTCCATCATGACAATGCCAGACCACACACATCTTTGATGACTGGGCAGAAACTGAGAGAGTTTGGCTGGGAAGTTTTAATGCATTCACCATATAGCCCGGACCTTGCACCTTCAGATTATCATTTGTTCCGGTCTCTGCAGAACTCCCTTAATGGTTTAAAATTAAATTCCGCAGAGAACTGCAAAATGCACTTGGATCAGTTTTTTGCCCAGAAAACACAGAAGTTCTACAGTGATGGGATGTCTTGACCAGAAAAATGGCAAAGGGTCATCGATCAAAACGGCGCATATTTGGTTTAATAAAGTTCATTTGAAATATATAAAAAAATCGTTTGAATTTTGTAAAAAAAAATATCAATACTTTTTAAACAACATAATATATCACATATTCATAGAAATCGAGGCTTTATGTTAACCGGTTATGAAAATCTACTCGGCAGCTATTTTGGTGGAGTAGACTACGTAACCCAGTTTGTTTATGTGTTTGTGTTCTATATACGGATTTAGTTTGTGTAATATTGTTCTCGCACACAACAAAATACAAAAAAATTAAAATAAAATGAATATTTGAATGATATTTTAAAAATAACCTTTCTTCGTTCTATAATCGCAACCTATTGCTTGTTTTTTCATTTCATCATCGTAACCGAGAAATTTACGAATGTTTATTCACGGAGAGAATGTTCTTATAGTTCGGATCATAACAGAATCACGAAAAAAGACGTCATATATTATAGATAGATCAAAAATTGACTTATATTTTATGTATATATGTATGTATATATATATTATATATAATAAATAACACAAATAAAACGCCATATAAACTCATGGTTAGAGTGTGCATCGCGTTTCGCGTACTCTTTTATTTTGATAACGTTTTAATATTCCGTTTGCAATCGCCTGTTCACTAGTCGAAGCATCCTCACTTCGTGCTGCTCCGTTAGCGCGTTAGAGTTGATTATTATTGATATTATTGAGTTGATTATTATTGATTCTTTCAAGTTTGTTTACAATCGACTATTAGCGTCCACAACAGCCTTGTGTTTTTTATTTTGGTTTAATAGATTTTTGTTGTTTCTTTATTTAATTAGTCCCATTTCTATCTGACTTCCAGACATAATTTTCACTCTCTATTATATTAATTCCTTGTATCCTATTTTAACATTTTTCCCGTTTTCCACTTTCTTTCCTTGTTATTTTTCTTATTTCAAATTGCGCATTTCGTTCTTTAATGGTGTGAACATATTCATTGTATGCGCAGCATATTCATTGTACATTGGTATTTACATTTATTCTTCAACAAATCTACTTTATTTAATACGATTTGAACTCCAAGTGCTACTGAATTCCGGATTTTAGCACCTATATCTATAACAACTTTGTCAACTTTAAATACCATTCCCAATTTTTATTTTGTGATTTCTTTGTGCATAACAATGATACCTTTACCATCTTTCGCTATTAGACCTTTTACTCGTATGTGTTAATTTTTTTAATTTTATTTGCGTCGAATACACACTGCAATTCGGGTCAACATATTTTCTTTGATGTCTTTACTTTATTAAAAAAATTTTAAATTTTATTTTTATTATGGGCCTTTTCGTTTATTCCTCTTGTGTCATGCACTTGTGCGCTCTCAAACATACGAGCGCGATATAACATTTACATGTGCTAGCTCTGTGTTCGAATATTATAAAATAGTCTTGTGTTTAATTTTGTTTACAAATGGCGTTTTATATGTGAAAATGTTATAGTGACGATAAAGCAACAACAATCACACACAGGGCGATGGTGCTCCTACAAAATAGATAGGGCAATTTGTGTCAACACAAGTGCTAAGTAGAGGTATTTTCGAACATGTGTCATATAACACAAGTAACACAAGTGCAATAAAAAAACGTATTTGTGTCACTTGTGCGTTTGTGTTAACACAAGTGGAATAAACGAAAATGCCCTATATATTTATATATTATATTATATCATTATATATATATATTATATTATACTATTATATATATATTAATATTACAAATTTTATGAATATTTTTTCAACTGTTTTCCTCGGATCCTCAACTCATTTCTTTTAATCGATATCGATATAGGAGAATTATTTGAAAAATCATAAAATTGTTTAAAATTAAAAATAAAATTAATTTTTTACAGATTTTTACAGATTTTTCATAATTTATTGAAACAAAATAAAGGAAACTAAAACAAAACCATCCAATTATAGGCAATACCAATTGAAAACAATGTATGATGACAATGTTTATTTACATATTTTTCTGTTTCTTCATGTTTCTTCACTCAACCTATCATAACAGAAAATTGTGATGATGCGAGAAGATAGATATAAGGAAACATAAAAATTGAAAGAAATTAATGCCACATATAGATTATTATGATATTATACGAGTATACACATTCCCCATATATATGTAGGCTCACATGCATTTGTATATGGTTTTGTGAAAAAAAAGTCATTCAATAAAATAAAAATAAGTTGATGATAAATTGTATAAATTATTCATTCAACCAATAATAATAATATTATATAATATGGTTATATATATACGCATTTTTATTATGTGACTCTTTTAAACCAATCAACTTTTTAATAATGTTCCGCCCATATTTTTGGCTTCTTTTATTTTTAAAATATAGCTATTTTATTTATTTATTTTTTTTAATCTGTTTTTCAACGGTATATAATAATTAAAAGTCGCACATTAGTCAAGTAAAACACTGCGCATTAATACAGTTTATTTTTAATAAATAAATATATAATAAGTTGTAGACTTTTATATACCACAATATTATATATACTTTAAATAAATAATAAAATCACTTAAAATATATATGAAACTTCGGAAAAGTGATTGTGTGATTGATTGTGTGAATCTATAGATTTCTTAGGTTCGTCGCTTAAATCTTTGGTTACTTTTTTCTATCATTTATATATCGTTTTTTTCGTGGCACACACATATTTATTATTTAGATATGTCGTGTTTTATAAATTCAATTACATATTTAATTTTCATGTTTTATTTATTTAAAGCAGGGATGTCCAAAGCTATACTCATGTCTAATGTGTACACCTCGTGAACTATCATATATACAAAGGGTGTCCCAGATCCCGTCCACATTGCTCCGGTTTTAGGTTCCATAGCTCATTTGCCTCATGTCGAAAACATTCGCAAATATTATTGTGTATTCGGCTTCGTTAAGGAGTTAAACAAAGAAAAACCGTATTTTTTTAATTTTCATATTTTTCACATTCTGGACCACTTATCTACATAACTGATTACTGTAATTAAAAGATCCGACACTATTAGTATTAGCAATAAATTACCTTTAAATTAAGGTTAAATTTATGTATATCGGACGACAGGTTCTTTAGATATTTACGATATTTAAGAAAAGTGTGTAAACCACACACCTTATTTTTTGTTCTCTAAAGTTTAAGGTATCATATCTCGAAAAGGCACCATGTAAAATGTCGGGCCAATATGCCTAAAAACTTGCTACATTAATTAGCTACCCTTTTGCCATATGTCTCAATACGCTATCTCTAACGGTTTCGAAGTTATTCAAAAAAACCGATGACGATGCACGGATAAAAAGTAAAAAAAATGGAGAATTCCGTAAGTAAGTAATAAAGCAATGCATCATGAAGTATAGCATTCGGGACACAATGCTTCCCGAATGAGGTTACGAATTCAATAAGAAGATGATATCTTACGCGATAAACTTTATCTTCCTCGCAATATGAGAGGCGTATTATCAGCGAATCATTTGGCGTGCTGGGTTATAACAAATTATTTTAGTTTATACATAAAATACCGCTATGACAATGAGTTTAATTTGTTATTTGGCCAGTAAAACACCAATACTTAAAGCCTTTAATATGTGTTATGATTTGAATATAATACAAAATTGAATTAAATAAATTTATTTAAGGTAACTCGTTTAAAAGTTAGATGTTTTCAAATTTGAAGAATTTTATATGTTTGTATAGTGTTCAAAACAATTTTAAAATGATATTCATTATCAAATGAAAAATGTATCTATATACCCAACTATCTATAATTATTACAATCAATATATACACATACAATTATCTTTATAGAAATCACATAATATATGCCGAAACACATATTTCGTGTGTTTAAGTAAATTTGATTTTCAATTTAGATCAATCAATATGTGTAGCCGTATAACGTATAACTAACCAATTTCTTTACACACGTACACATTTCATTCAAATATAAATATATATAAACAATAATAAACAAACAGTAGGTCGATTCTAATCCGGATCGATATTTGGAATAGATGATCCGGATAACAGAAGTATATGGATTGTAGAAGGTACATTTAATAAACGGTATTTCTATTGGGATTTCGTTATTATATGTATGTTATCATAAGAATTAGTATTTGTGATTAGGCAGCTTGAAATTAAAAAAAAAAAATCTCCAATCTCATTCTTCTCAGATACAATATCACTAAATACAGAATTACATAAATTCGCATATCGTACTCTTACTCATACTCATAAGTACTCTTACTCATTAGAGGTGTGTAATTTGGCGTTTACAACACGGGTATAATATTTCCATCATCAATCCCGGCTATTGAAGGTTCGGTTTAAAGGACCTACTGTATATATAAATATAAATGTTTGTTTACTTTATTCTAAAAATAAAGTTTTTATTCGAAATTTTTTTTTTAAATTTAGAAATAATGTACAGTGGCATAGCAATACGAATGAAATGTGTTAAAAAATAACAATTTATTAAATGTGGTACGGGGTTTCAAGATATGAGAATAAGTAATATTGGTAATAAAAAAAAGCATTGATTTATTTATTTTCATATTTTTGGGTTCATCGGTTATGTACTTTTGATTTTCTTTTTTATATTTGCCTTGTACTAATTGTACAAAAATTCGTTTATATTTATTTTTATAATTATTACATTTTTTTATAATTATATTATTGTTTAGTTATTTATATACAATTAAAACAAAGGTAATGTTTAAAATTGCAATAAATAAAATAATTAATGCACTGTACTGCATATACTGAATATATTCTACATCAAACCTCGGTATATTTAACAATAATTATATTTATTTATTAATAAAATATACAAAATATCTTACATTAGGTATAAAACATATCTATTAAAACTTCAGACATACACAGAATTGAACGTACGTACACTTAACAAAAATATGTATATATTTATTAATTTTTTTCGAATTACATTTTTTACAAAATGAACATTAATTAAGTTTTTAAATAATTATGTGAATAATTAAATAAACTCTTTCACAAATCATTTTCGAATGAAATATTTCCATCATCTTGGAACATTGCTAATATTACACCGATTTCAAAAGCGGGTACTAAAATCAATCCTTCCAATTATCGCCCAATAGCCATAACATCAATACTTTCTAAGGTAATGGAGAAGATAGTAAATCGTATGATTGTGCAATATCTCGATGATAAACGGTGATTACCAATATGGCTTCAGGCTCAAACGATCTACAGGAGACTTACTAAATTATTTAACCAATAAAATAGGTAATAGTATGACAAATTTTTGTGAAACACAAGTGATTTCACTAGACATTACTAAGGCTTTTGATAGAGTATGTCATAAGGCAATAATATCCAAATGCTATTCATTTGGATTAGGGGACACATTCTGTAAATGGGTTGGGAACTTTTTAGCTAATAGGCATATTAAGGTTGTACTAGATGGAATTAGTTCCAAACTTTATCCGGTTTATTCTGGGGTACCTCAGGGTTGCGATCTATCGCCCACTCTCTTTTTAATTTTTATTAATGATCTTTTATCGATAACAAAAAATCCAATGCACTGTTGTGCAGACGATAGTAGATTACATTCTTCGTATGAACTACCGCGCAATCATAATGCGAATCAAATGCTTCAGTCTCGCCAGAAGATGATTTCTTCAATTAACAAAGATTTAGATTCAATATCAAATTGGGGAAGGATAAACTTAGTAGAATTTAATCCATCTAAAACAAAGGTATGTTTGTTCTCAAACAAACGATCCATAAATGCTGACCCAATACTTATGCATAATGCAATTATTCCACAATCTAATGACCTATTAAATTTGGGAATGTCTTTGTCAAACAACTTTTCATGGAGTAATAATATAATAATTGCAGCTAAAAAGGCGGCTAGTCGCATTGGATTTTTAAGAAGATCGAAAGAATTTCTCAATTCTGAAAATTTAGCATTAATTTATAGGTCTTTTATAAGACCGCTTCTAGAATTCCTACATATGGTCTGGTGCACCAATTACTATACTGCAGTTTAGTGACAGGATCCAAAAACACGCTATTTCGCTGATCAGAAATGAAACAATAACAAATTCCATTGAATCATTGGATCATAGACGATCAGTAGCTTCATTGTGCACATTTTATAGGTATTATTACCATGGAAGCTCTAATTTTAAAGTTAATTCCTGAACCAATTAACTTCTCTTATAATTCGAGAAATTTCCAAAAGGCTCATTCATATTCTGTATCTATTAGTTTTTTGCGAACAAACAGATTTGGAAATTCATTTTTCCCAAGAACAGCAAGATTATGGAATAGCCTCCCTGAACTAGTATTTCCCCCTACTTTTTATTATCAGTTATTTAAATTAAACATTTCATCTTATCTAAAAACTGATCCACCTAACGTGCAAATTGGACAATTGTTTGAAAACATAAGAGCAATTTTTACTTATTTCGTTTTAGTAAAAGTTTTTTTTATCTCCCATGTTTGCTTTATTTTCAAAATTTCATAAATTAATCCACATATTATAATAGATTTACCACCCAAAATCACTTAAATGTATTCAATGCATCTAAGGTTCATCACCTGATTAAGTGATTTCGTTACGGGCTCACGGCAATAGAATTCCGAAGTTTTACGGGCGCTAAACCGATTCTGCCGTAGTAACGAACAAAATCTAAAAATAAAAATATAGTAGCAATAATTTTTGTTATAATGTTAGAAATACTGATTGTGAGCTAATAATTTATATTATATATATTCCTAAATGTCGATATAAAATATGAGTAGTTTAAGAAAATGATATGATAACCAGAAGTATAAATGCTGGTTCTTTGCTACTGTTTTTTTTTGTTTCATTTTGTTTGTTTGTTTGTTAAGTTAGTTTGTTTGTATATATAATGTTATTCGTATCGGAAAGATTAACTGAACTGTGATCTAACTCACAAATGTGCTAAGAGGATATGTAAATTCAAAAAAGATATATAAATATTAATTGTATACACTACAAAACAGAATAACGGGTACAACCGTCGGATTTTTTTGTTAGATTAAAGAAATATTTAGATATCAATATATCGGTTCATATAAGCCATAGCAGATCCTCTTGTTATGACTAGGTAATACTCCCAGAATACGTCTGAGTCTGAGTCTGAGAAGCTGGAAGTTCTTAGTGCAATTCTCCCCGGAGGCTTGGTTTCCCGATCAGTAGAGCTCTTCGGCTCATTGCAAACTTAAGCACCACGTCAAGGTGATTTCCGAGCGAAGGCTAATATTTTTTTATATTATTGATGCAATGCAATACGCTCATTTTCTCGTGTATATTTTTCTTTTTAATTTAATATTCAAGTCTATCTTACTTCATGTATGAACACAAAATTTATTACTCATATTTCCCGATTAAAGCTTAGAAACGTTTCCGTCACAGACTTGCACCTTTAATTGCTATGTGTATAATATATATATTTAGAATTTTTAATAATAACATATAATAAATATATGGTATATGAATTGAATATATAGTAAATAGTACGGTTTATATAGTTTTGATAAATATTGGTAGTGAAATTAATGTGTATGTAATATCCATTAAAGAAAAATTACTTCGTTTGAAATATATTTTAATTAAATATTGATTTAAAAAATTATAATTTTGTAAAATATACTTTATGAAACAGAAACACAAATATTAATATTAAATTTATGGTATTTGTGCTTTTCAGTGGCGCCCCGTGACTTGAAAAATTACGGATGCAATTCAAAATATATTGAATATTCTACTAATCCATTGGTTAATATATGTCGCCAATACCGTGTATTGTATTGCCCTAGGTATATGACAGCACTATGACAAAAATATTGTCTATACCACGAGAGGAAAAATGCGATGCCATGCTAAAAAACTAAAGTGCCAAATGATGATGATGTGTTAAGCGAAAAGTATGGTCGTAGTTTATAAGATATCAAAACTTAAAAACAAAAGTGTGTATAAAGACACACAAGCAAATAGTATGTATAGTGTTTTTAGTGTATTCTAAATTATAATTCGGTAGATGCAAGTTTTTGCTTCCCTATGCCATATGTATAAGAATATATTTTTTAATGTGTGATACAAGAGCGCTGTTTGGTTTTATATATACCTTTCGTAATATGCGTATATTTAATATATATGTATCGTATTAGGTATATACTTTCCGTAGATGCAAGATTTTTTTGCTTCCCTATGTCATTAGTATAAGAATTTAATTTTTAAACGATGTTTATTTTTATATGTTTGGTTTTATACCATATAGTTTTATGTAGTTATACTGTACCTATAAGTAAGATTTGAATATGTATAAGACAAAATACCATAAATGTGTTCACTTATGAGCCTTTTAAGGATGTAGTATACAGATGCAACGCATCCGTTTCTTCAATGGACCGTTCGCCCAATTTTCATCCAATTTTCTAAGCAAAATGAACATTTTAATTAAAAGTAATTAAAGAACTTCTATAGAACTTATTTTATTTTTTTTCTTATGAGTAAACTTTTCGTTAGTGTTTAACCTAACATGTTCGCATAACCAGATAAAAAAATAACAAATGCATCGAAAACACAATCCATATGTGGAAACATAAACGAAAATTGCATAGTACTCTGATTATTCGTTCGTATAAGAGATTGCTAGTTCTCTTTAATTTAAATATATTTCAAGTAAAACGAAGGACCCAATATCAACAGCACTAGCAGCATGAAAATGACAGAAAAGTTGTGTTGTGTTTACGTTTTGCAATTTGTTTATTTTTTAAGTTTATTTATTTTTAGTTGTTTTTTATAATTAATAATCGTTAATAAAAATAAAATAATAAAAAATAAAATAAAATAAATATAAAAATAAATAAAATAATAAAAAAAAAATAAAATTAAATAATAATAAAAAAAACAACTAAAAATGAATTAACTTAAACCTTGTCCTCTGTTAAAAAATAATTACACAAGACTGGTTTTGGGTCAATTATGACCCGGAATACAAAATATGTATTTATTATATTATGTGTAGAAATTAATAATGCGGATTTTTTGGCTTGAAATGGCATTTATTTGTATAACAAAATGAATGAGTACATTAACCAATATATTGCCCATCGTTAGCTATGACTTCCTCCCATCTTTTAGGAAGTTTGTTGCTTCCTCGTTTGAAGAAGTCCTCATCTTTCGATGCAATCCATTCATCGACCCGTTTTTGCACATCTTCAGCATTTCGAAAGCGTACATCTGCCAGGCTGACCTGCATTGATCGGAACAAATGGTAATCAGAAGGAGCAAGGTCTGGAGAGTACGGTGGTGATCAAGATGATCCCAACCGAGCGTCTTTATTTTATCCTTAACGATGTTTGCACGATGTGGTCTGGCATTGTCATCGTGCATTACAACTTTTTGGTGTTTTCGAGTTATCAATTATAGTTTTTCGTTCAATTTCTTTGCCAATTCGCCCAGTTGTCGTCGGTAGCGATCAGATGTAACCGTTTCATTCAGGGTGTTTATGGCATGCATCGGTTCGTGCTTTGAGTTGATTTTCATTGAGTTGATGTGGGACCCAATTTCCCAGCTTTCTGATCTTTCCCATTGAATGCAAACGTCTAGAAATGTTAGAGGCATCTGCATTCAACTCTAATACAAGCTCTTGTTGCGTTCAACACGAATTTTCATCCAACAATGCCTGCAATTCTTCGTCTTCAAATTTTGTTTGTACAACCAACAATCTGGTTTTAGCGTCCAACAACAGCCTTTTGTTGTTAGTTTCTTAATTTGTGCCTTTTACGGTGTCGGTAATTAGCCGTACGACTAACCGCAAGCGGAAAATACAATTGTGTGTTAAAATTCAGATTCGAAAAATAACCGAAAACGCAAAAAATATTTTATGTATTCAGTAGGATTCGAACCCACGACCCCAAAATTTCGTCAGAATTTTAGGTTGGCATTTTTATCATTTACACCACAGAGTTATATTTAATATATATAAAATATTTTATTTCGCATTAATTCACTGTAATTCAATTTATTTAACAATGATATAAAAAATAAACAAAAAATAGAATCCAATATCAAAAAAGAATCGGTCTATTATTTTAAGTACAACTATTGCACTTTTTAATTATCTTTGAATGACTCAAACACACAAATCGCTTGCATTCATCACATGTGATGTACTATTTCAAATCATTTTTTTGTGGCTCGGAATATTGGACGCCCGTTCAGGGCATCCCATAAACCCGACAGTGATTTGTGTTTTGACTTGTAAATACCAGATAAAATCAGCAACCCGTACGACCTTAGAGTAACCGTATCTAATGTATGCCATTTGTCCCCATATACTAATGCTCCTTGAACGTTTGTGAATTCCATAACAATGTTTTCCATTTCATTATTGAAACATTGTTGAAACGACGTATGAATAGAATTCACTCTTGCAATCGCATATGTCGATACACCTAAAAAGATAAAATAGTTGGATTATGTTCAAGTTGCATAGGTCGTATTTGATATGTACCTAAATTTGCTGAAATTAAATTTTCAGCTCTCGCTCTTCCGGTTCGTATACCAGAGATAGTGTCAACCCATTGATACTTTCCATATTTAGACAAAATACCATCCCTATCTTCTTCTAAATCGGCTTCAGAAATGTCCGAAGACTCTGATACTACGGATACATTATCGAATTCGTTTGCAGATTCTTCGTCTGATACTTTTCAAATTTTGAAACAATTATAAATAATAAAGCCTAGTGCTAAAAAGAAATAGATCAAGTAATTTAAATACTTATTCCTTAAGTAAAATTGACATTAGATCCAGAAACTTTTTTTGTTTTTTTTTTTGCTGTTGTCATGTAAATGAAAAAAAAAATTATTGTATTTATATTAATTTATTATTTTCGAAGAAATATCAAAACATAAATAAATAAACAAACAAAATAATTCACATTGCTATATACACAAATGTATTTATACTACAAACTAATTTAATCGACTAATACCAAACATATACACTAAACTAAAACGATTTGATCAAAAAGATATTGTATTTATGCGACACGTTATGGTTTTTTGTGTTTTTGTAGAACATTTTTGTTGAACCGTATAAACATCCTGAATATTACTTGAAGAAATATGTATGCATATACATATTTCTTAAAGTAATATGAGTTGCGACCTGTACCAGAAAAAATATTTAAAATGTATTATTTTTTGGTTAATTTCTTACGAACAGCGTACCACATTTTTAATAGAAACAGAAAAATATTTCTTGAGCCTTACTTGACTGTTTTTTTACATAGTTTTAATATGGGGAAAGAAATTACTTATGAACAGGATACTATGCTTAAAATAAAACAAAAAACTGAATAAAACTTATTGGCATTCAATAAAGGTACATTTTCAGTCTCGTCTTATAAGCCTCGGCTTCGTCTTTTTTTATTGTGATGTTTCTTAAAAGACACACCATTTTTCAGTCCATTCTTATAAGCCGCGGCTTAAAAGTGTGTTTGTGTTTGTGTTTGATTGTCTTTATATTTATTTTTGTATATTATATGAATTTTCACAAAAATGGCCGCTTAAGTCTCCGCTGCTTCTTAAAAAGACACAGACAATCCTAGTCACGACTTATAAGACTCTCGGAACAAATAATCGATTTTTATTGGTTGATTTAAAAAAAAAGACGAAGTTGAGGCTTATAAGACAAGACTGAAAATGTTTCTCAGCAGTAAATATTGTGAATATACTAAATACTAAAAATACTCTCCACCAAAATGTTTACGGCAAAATTATAATATGCGATCTGATCCGCTACTACACTTATATCCCCCTTCTTGCAATTTAAACAATATCTATTTCTATACATACACATGCGTTCATTACTTCTTAGAAATTTCATTCATGCATGCGATTTAAGAGAGTGTGTTTTTTATTTGTAAAGAGAAGTATATACAAACCGAAAATTACCAGTTCCAAATGGCATATAAAACTCGTTGGGTCGAATTTGACCCAAGACCAAACTTATGTATAAAATGCTGTAATTGTCTAATTAACAAAGAATTTAGAACGGATTGTTCATTTATGTATTATTTGAGTGTAAATAGGAAAACTAATAAAGCCGTTTTTTAAAATACCTCATGGTTATGGAATTATTTTAAAATAAAAATCATTTTGTGTCAAATTTGACCCAAACAGAGGATTAGGGTTAAAAAGTACACAAATTGCAAAACGTAAACAATACACCACTCCACTCTCTTTTAAATTTATGATTATGAACGGCTTCAAATATTTTCTATATATGTGGCATGGAACTAATAATTGTAAAAAAAATTGTGATGCAGAATTTTCGGTAATAATTATTAATACAAATAATTGAAAAAAAAAAGAATATGTATTTAAGGAACTTTATTTCTATCTAAAGTAATGCACCTATTTCCAATCGAAATATTGAATCTCTTATTTTATTATCAAATCATAACCTTTAATTTATTCAATTTTAATCATATATGTTATTTAATTAATTTCATTTATTTAATTTCATTTATTTAATTTATGTAATTTATTTAATTTATGTAATTTATTTAATTTATTTAATTTATTTAATTTATTTAATTTATTTAATTTACTTAATTTATTTATGTATTTCTTTCTCCCCCGTCGCCCACTTCCCCCTTTACCTTAAAAGTCGCCAAAACCCATACAATCTCATATATCCCTAAATCTCTATCCACCCATTCATGCGTACCATTCGCCGCCTCCTCTTTGATCTCCACTTCTCTTGCAATTAAAATACCCCAGTATTAGCCTTGTATTTCCTCCATTTTCCTGATAACGTCCCTTAATTTATTGTTAGCAAAATCCTCATCGCATTCCTCTGTCCTTAAATAAACCCACATAACATACTCGTGAACTGTATTCATTTTAATTACATCCGCTCCAGGCACGTATATCTTTCCAATATCTTTACACTCCTTTCTCACTCTTATCACAATTCCACCCTTTCCATTTCTCTATTCCGTTTTCTTTTAGCCCATTCCCATCCTTTTTCTTCAAACAATATAATATTATTATATGTTAAGCATAGCAGTATCGACGCTTCTAGTTGTGGAATAGTGGACAAGAAAAAAAAGCTATATTGAAGGAAAATTCAAAGGAAATTGGAAACGTGTGTGTACAAAGAAAGCATTTTTTTATAAACATTTATAAAGTTTAGAGTAATTTTTATACATTGCAATGATTATAGTTTTGGTCTTCACATAAAATGAAAAAATCATTGTTATAGCTTATTCTTACAACATAAAAATAAGATAGAATAAATATATTTATCTCTCTTCTCTCCCAAAATACCAAACATTATAGTAATCTTTATATCTTCGATGGATGAAGATTACTATAATGTTTTTGACATATTTTCGATAAAGATTGCATCTTCACTTAATAATCATTATACATGATAACTTTATAAAGTATAATCTTTATCTAGTCAAGACAAGGCTAATCTGATAAAAACATTGATTTTTGTAACCTACTTTGATTGTATTTTTCACCCCGAGCAAAAATGTGCCTCTTGTATTTTTTTCGTACGTCGCTTATTTTAGAAGTTATTTCACTTTTAAAAGCTAACAAAATGTTTGTTAAGATATATAACGAAAATAAACGTAGTCGTCCAGGTCTAGAATCTAATGTAGAGTTAATATTGATGTACAGAAAATCGAATAGATGTAGTAGATTTTTATTGTATGTGGAAATCTTCTACGAAAAATTGATGCTCTCTGAACGAAATTTTAACAGAATATCTGATCATCGAAAACACTGAAGAGTTGTTTCTACGCAATCTACCGAATTTAGATTAGAGTAGCTTGTAGCGATTCTACATATGATCATACGCGGAAACACATTCGTTACTTTCTACAATAATTTCTATTAATTTTACTGATGTCATCGTAAATCATTCACAAACGTGTTATTAGAACTAATTGTGAGTGGATTTCGTATTCTTCTATATATTATTCATGTAATACGTCATTGTAATCTATCGCTACAACGAATTATGAATATTCTAACAATAAGTTATTTAGTTATGATTTATTTGCCGTGATGAATATCAAGTTTTTGATATATTTCTTTTAATTTCAATTTAATTTAATGGGATATATTAAAATCTATCATAAAGGTAATTGCAGTATATGGATTTTTTATATTTATAAATTAAATAATAATTCAGTTGTAATTTGTAGTATGTATGTTACAAAATTTGTAGTATGTATATTACAAAAAGTCGAAGAACTTTGTCGGACAATAAATGTTTTGCATTAACATCGTTAGCATTTTGTTGTTGCTTCCCAAACAGCAATTATAATGGCAGGAACATAAAATATAGTGAAAATCACTAATGTTTTGTGACAAGTATGTGCCTGGGATCTTAAATGTTAACATAATATGACCGGTACATATTCGAACCATTTTAATATGAAAATTCACTGACTGGTACAGTATATTGTTACTATATAGTACCGGTCAATTTATTGTACAATCCGTAGTTATTGGTACCGTAGCTGGTACTACGGTGGGTACTATACAAAGACGGTCACATATAGTACCTTTAAACATACCGGGTACAGTAACAGGCACTTCAACAATTTTCATATAGAGTGACTGGTACAACACAAATGCCAGTGATTGTACCGGGTTCATTGCGAGAAACTAAGCTTGGTCTCATGTGGTACCTGGTACACTTAAATATACTATAAAATATGTTAGTATACATTTAAGTCTACTGCAAATGATAAACTTTTTTGTATACATCAGATGGATCAATTGGTAGCGAGCGCGACTCGTGATCATATACAGACAGCAGGTTCGAACCCCGTTCCGTAACAATAGGATTAAGTGAGCAAATTATAAAAAAAACAATAAAAATATATAAAATAAATAAAATGAAAAAAATTAATTTAAATAAAATTAAAAATATAATATCAAAAAATAATTAAAAAAAAAAGAATTAGGAAAAAAAGAATTAAAAAAAAAGTTAAAAAAAAAATTAAAAAAAAGTACATTAAAAAAAAATTAAGTTAAAAAAATAATTAAATTTGTTTTGTTGAGAAGTACCCGATTTAGTACCAGGTACTTACCCTTCCCATATGGGGTACTAATTTTATTTATACCTGGTACTAAACCTGCCACATAACTATCATGTGGCTGGAACTACAAAATCATTCGCCAAAATAGGGTAAGGTATTTTCCCATTCTGTAGCAGAATCGTACCGGGGACTAAATTTGTGTGGTGCCTGTTACTATTGAGTTACAAAATAGTGTTCCGGGAACGTACCCATCACAATAAATGCTATTTGGGTTTTTTCAATATTTACATTAATTTCGTGTTTCTTTTCAAAGTTAACAACGCAAAAAAATATTTACTTATGGTTATTGGTTATGTTTTCGTCGAAAAAAAATGTTTTGCACAAAAGAAATGCAGAAACCATTTAGTCGACGATTTCTGAACCATAATTTTTTTTCAAACCGTAGCAAACAATTTTAGTTGACAAAAAAGGTTCAGTCCGCTATTAACATCGTAAAATTTTCGTATACCGTTTTTGTCTGACTCACGGCGTAAAATTAAATAATTGCTCTCTAGTGGTTTTATGTGTATTTGAAACGGATAAAAAAAAACGATTTTATTGAGACAAAACAAGCACATAAACGGCCTTTGTCTCAATTTGAAACGGATGAAAAAAACTATTAAATAAGTTAGTTTTTTAATCTTTTTTTTTTAATGCACATAAACGAAAAGATCGGATTTTTAGACGAAAACATAACCGCACTCATTTTAACAAAATAAAAATAAATAGTAAAAAGTATTATGTGTAGGAATTAATAATGCGGATTTTTTGGCTTGAAATGGCATTTATTTGTATAACAAAATGAATGAGTATATTAACCAATATATTGACCATCGTTAGCTATGACTTCCTCCCATCTTTTAGGAAGTTTGTTGATTCCTCGTTTGAAGAAGTCCTCATCTTTTGACCATTCATCGACCCATTTTTGCACATCTTCAGCATTTCAGCCAGGCTGACCTGCATTGATCGGAACAAATGGTAATCAGAGGGAGCAAGGTCGGGAGAGTACGGGGGGTGATCACGATCATCCCAACCGAGCCTCTTTATTTTTTCTTTAATGATATTTGCATGATGTGGTCTGGCGTTGTCATCATGAAAAAATACTTTGTGGTATTTTCGAGCTATCAATGGTCGTTTTTCGTTCAATTTCTTTGCCAGTTCGTTCAATTGGCGTCGATAGCGTTCAGCTGTAACCGTTTCATTCGGTTTTAACAGCTCAAAATACAGGAAACCCTTCTGATCCCACCAAATGCACAGCATAAGCTTCTGGCAATGAATATCGTATTTTGATTGTGAAGTTCGTTTCGTGCTTTGAGTTGATTTTCATTCAGTTGATGTGGGACCCATTTTCCTAGCTTTCTGATCTTTTCCATAGAACGCAAACGCCTAGAAATGGTAGAGGCATCTACATTCAACTCTAATGCAAGCTTTTGTTGCGTTCGACACAAATTTTCATCCAACAATGCCTGTAATTCTTCGTCTTCAAATTTTTTTGGCTGCCCTGGCCGTTCTTTATCTTCCACTTCAAAATCACCACTTCTGAAGCGGGCAAACCATCGTTCACAAATTTTTTGATTTGGAGCATATTCACGATAAGCTTCTACTAACAATCGATACCTATCAGCAGTGGTTTTCTTCAAATTAAAGAAAGTTATTAAACTTCCCCCCAAAGCAACTTTTTCAGGCATGTGTTTCGACATATTTGAAGCAAAAAAAAGCTTTGTTGTTTACACTTCAATGAAATGCAAATGACATATACTGAAATTTATAGTATAGAGTAATGATAGACAAAAAAAAAGAAAATGGCCGCGATGTGCTCCGATGCACACAACGCTAGTTACGCCATATGTTATCTAAATCCGCATTATTAATTTCTATACCCAATAGTATAGGAAAAAATTTGAATTTCAAAATAATAATAATGATATACAATTATAATAAAATTATTTGCTTTGCTCCGTTTTGCTTAGTGTTGAGGCACGGATAGCCTCCCCCATTGAAGCAACGGTCGCTTTTTGTGTATGTGGTACACTTTTGACAGTCTCGATAATTTTATTCGTTGTTGAAGCTATTGAGCCTACTTTAGCTTTATTTTGGTTTTTGTTTATTTGTATCATCTTGTTCGTACTCTCTGACAAGTTGAATTCGAGGATTGGCCTGAAATCAGAGATTCGTTTTGTTCTCGGAAATGTTGGTCCACCATACCAGAGCCAGTTAACATGGTAAGGCTACGTAAAACCAGGTGTCGCCCGGTGCCTGGAGTTCGCTAATTGATACTGATCTCCCATCAGTCATTCATCCCCTAGGTTTAGCTGTTCCAACGTGGGATTAGAGATTTTTTTGGTATAAGGTTTACTCCTTCCAGCGTAATGTGTTTTACCCTGATATCTCAATTTCCATGGATTATGTTGGATTCTTAGGTGTCTGGTGTGAGGATTTGTTTAGTTTGCATATTTGGAATGGATAAGTCAGGATCCCGTGGTTTGAGATTAGAAAAGTCCTTGAGTATCAGTTACCAGTGGTCACCACGAGGAGGTACCACATTACACTTGTGTATCATAGAAAGTTTTACCCTTCTATGACCGAGTTAGCGACTTTTAAACTACATGGCTAGATCAGTTCTAGAGTTGCGCTTGCATACGAAGGTTACGGAGGTCTTTCAACCTTAATTCCCTCCGCGTACGACACCTCGACCACCAAGCTTAAAGTTATATACAACGTTGCATTTTGTTGTCGTGCGTTATCGTAAACATTCCTTTCTAACGGCAAAAACTAAAAAATCCGAATCAAAAAAGTCGATAAAAATACACCGTATTGATGACAAAACTAATTGTCTGACAAAATGGTAGTTCAACCAAAAAGTTATGAACCGTTTTTATGTGTTTAAGTGGTGCACGGGAAGCGTCTTAAAAAAACCATTTTTTTTAATTTTTTAAAGCTAAAAATTGATTGAAATTTACAAAAAATAAATCAAAAAATGTTGTAATTGATAATTAATTTTCGACTACGACTCCATAACCCTGTTATAGTAATAACTATTAAAAATAAGATTTTAATGGTGCTATATTCAAAATTATCAATCATTATTTTTTGTTAAATTAATTAATTGCATGTATTTTAATTTTTTCTTTTGCATGATAGCTATATATATGTAATTAAGAAAATTCATCAAATTACTATACTCTATACTGCATCAATAACACAATAAAACAATATGCGTATATGTCTACACATATATACAGAGAAACCTCATAATTGGACCACCTGTCAGACCGGATTAAAATAGTCCGATTCAGGAGGTTCTCCTATTATAGAGGTTTTTTTCCAACTGAGGCTACATATACATATTTCCTTTTAAATTGTGAACTTACGTTCCTTATTCCTGTTGTATATTAAACAAACGGTAAAATTAAAAAAATATTTGTGTATTTTTTACCAATATAAACCATATTTTATAAAAAAAAAAGGCAAATAATAAAATTGTATACCAAACGCAAATATCAAAATAAACCAAAAATTTTAAATTCAAATTCAGTAAAGCATATTTTTTTTTTAATTAATCGTTTTTTTTAAATAGGATGTTATTTTAGTCTGCACTAGCTTTAGACTCACTTCATGCCTAAGAAGCTTTAGCTCTGGGGATTGTAAGGCGATAGGTGATGAATTCCAATGACTTTGTCATAAAAATGCTTCATATACGGCGATATTTTCTATTTTCATTACGCATTGGTCATGAAATATTGGTCAAAACGAAAGAGCTATGACCATTTGGAATAATTTCCTTTTTAGTCATTTAATATTTGTAGAAATATGCGTAAATATAATATTTGTCGTTAATGTTAACAATTTATGTGTTAAATTTTTATAATTCATAATAATTGAGATTATTTAATAAATACAGATTTCGGTATTTCGCTAGGTATGTTTTTGGGTAAATTAAGGTCAACCTATTTCGGTTTGGCTGATTGAGAGTTAGTCCGGTTTTTTTAATCGTCTTGTGGTGTGATAATAATAATATTATGTTCGAATGCGTTTGTCGATATGACAATGGTGTGAGTGGGTATCATACATTTTGGTAAAATTTTTGACATTGCCTTTGGTGGGTTACTGTTATTATTGGTCGTGGTGATATTATTGTGTTATTTTTTTTAATATTTTTTATTCTATTTTTGTTTGTTATTTGGTTTTATTATCAGTGTTATGTATTTGATTTTGATGATTTTGATTTTATTATCAGTGTTAGGTATTTGATAGTGATTTGATTTTGAGTTTGTATCCTCTATTTTTTATATTTTGTATCTTGTATTATATGTTTTGAAAAACGGCGGTAGGGCTTGTACCCGTTGCTAATAATTAAATAAATAAATAAATATTTATTTAAATAAATGATAAAACAAAATTAATTCTTAATAATAATAATTTTCTTTATATTAATTTTATTTTTTATATAATGAGATTATTATTATTTATTTTTATTTGACTACTTGTTGTTATTATTAATTTTTCTCACAGAATAATATTTTGGGACCTTGCATTAATAATGTCGATTTAGATAACAGATAGCGTAACTAGCGTTGTGTGCATCGGAGCCTTAGATGAAAGAATATCAGGATTAGTAATAAATTATTCAAAGTGAACATTTTTTCAACAATGTGTAGGTTACAATGTTGGGGTTTTAAAGATGTATGTGTTTTGCAGTGTAATAGATTTTGTTGTTAATAAATAATTAAATAATTAAATAAATAATTTATAAAACAAAACAAAATACATGTGCATTCTATGAAATTTTCTCAACCACCTCTTTCCTCCATTTCATTCCCTTTACTCTTTGACTGCCCAACTCATTCATCACATTTTTTTGTATATATATACACTACCTGCGAATCCTGTTGTTCTATAATCAAAGATCGGAGCACACCGCGGCCATATTCTTATTTTTTTGTCTGTCATTAGGCTATAAATTTAAGTATATGTCATTTCGTTGAAGTGTAAACAACAAAGTTTATTTTTGCTTCGAATATGTCGAAACACATGCCTGAAAATTTGTTTTGAGGGGAAGTTTAATAACTTTCTTTAATTTGAAGAAAACCGCTGCTGATAGTTATCGATTGTTGGTAGAAGCTTATGGTGAACATGCTCCAACTCAAAAAACTTGTGAACGAAGGTTTGCACGCGTTACAATTGGTGATTTTGAAGTGGAAGACAAATAACGGCCATGGCAGCCAAAAAAATTTGAAGACGAAGAATTGCAAGCATTGTTGGATGAAAATTCGTGGTGAACGCAACAAGAGCTTGCATTAGAGTTGAAAGTAGATGCCTCTACCATATCTAGACGTTTGCATTCAATGGGAAAGCTCAGAAAGCTAGGAAAATGGGTCCCACATCAACTCAATGAAAATCAATTCAAAGCACGAATCGATCCATGCAAAAGACATCTTGCCGAGCACAAAAACATAGTTTTTTGAGTCGAATTGTCACTGGCGATGAAAAGTGGGTGTATTACGACCACCCTAAACGTAAAGCATCATATGTTGATCCCGGCCAACCATCAACTTCACAATCAAAACGCGAATTGGCAAAGAAATTGAACGAAAAACGATAATTGATAACTCGAAAACACCACAAAGTTTTAATGCACGATGACAATGCCACGTCGTGCAAACATCGTTAAGGAAAAAATAAAGACGCTCGGTTGGGATCATCGTGATCACCCCCGTACTCTCCAGACCTTGCTCCTTCTGATTACCATTTGTTCTGATCAATGCAGGTCAGCCTGATAGATGTACGCTTTCGAAATGCTGAAGAAGTGCGAAAAAGGGTCGATGAATGGATTGGGTCAAAAGATGAGGAGTTCTTCAAACGAGGAATCAACAAACTTCCTAAAAGATGGGAGGAAGTCATAGCTAACGATGGGCAATATATTGGTTAATGTACTCAATCATTTTGTTATACAAATAAATGCCATTTTCAGGACTAAAAATCGAGATTATTAATGCAAGGTCCCAATATTTGACTCAATTTTGTCATTTATTTTGCAATTGACCAAATTTAAAAGTCATACTTCCACTATCGCTTTACCTAATACAAAATTCAAATGACCGAAAATGCTATGACTTTTTGTTATTACCAAGGCGATAATCTCCTATCACGTTACATAATCCCACTCCTGTTTTTTGCAAATAAAAAAACATTAGTTAATATTCATGAGTAGATGATTTTAGTGTTATATACCAAAACGGTTCATTACTGGTGTGTTTTTTATCTTTGATTAAATTGATTATTATGATTTTTTTACTAATTTTGTCATGGAATAAATGAGAGTAACGTCATTGTTACTCCTATATATGTTTTAGCAGCTTGTTTAAATGTTCAGCCATTCTTGGAAATATTTTATACTGGATGCGGCCACTTCTTCTTTGACAGAGTGTACTTTTAGGTCTTTACATTTATTGAATGTTGAATGTTCAAGTTGTACCCCGCTCCCGAAATGTTCAAGTTGTACCCTATACGATAGGTCCAAATTGGTTTTATTATCGATTTATAAAATAAAATTTTATTTTCCAATGATGATTGCGACTTTCTGCGAATATTATTCACGATATTTTACCATGAATTTACGCTAACCGGGTATAATTTCAGCAATAAATAATATTGAGGAGGTAGTTGATGTTTTAATTTAGGTGATAGCAATTCGTACCATACTTTATCGAACGATTGGGAAATATCTAAGATAGCGTCTGAGCAATATCTTTATTTTCAAGATCATAAAGAATAAAGATAGTATATAGTTATTATGATTGTTTACCATAAAGTGTATAGCAACAATACAAATTTAGTTAAATTAAGAGGTGAGAAAATCCATAATTAAGAGTAATATGTTGTCCATTCTGACTCTGGTGTAATTGATAAAAATGCCAACCTTAAAATTCTAACGAAATTTCGGAGTCGTGAAGAAATAAAATATGTTTTGTGTTTTAGGTTATTTTTCGAATCTGAATTTTAACACAGAGTTGTATTTTCCCTTGCGGTTCGTCGTACGGATAATTACCGACACCGTAAAAGCCAAAAATTAAGAAACTAACAACAGAAGGCTGTTGTTGGACGCTAAAACCGAATTGTTGGTTGTAAAGCGAAACATTTATTTTATGTGGTCCATTTTCCTAATTTCGATTAATATGTGATCCATTAAAATAAAGGTTCATTTATACAGATGTTCATAACGAACTTTTCTTTCAGTATTAATATTATGGTACGATTTTGGGAATTGGTCCGATAACGGAGGTGTCCAAGGTTAAGAGGTTTTACTGTATATATATTTTTTTATAGTATATATTTCAAATATTTCTCTTTTAGTTAGATATAAATATGCGAGATTATATAATAAATAAAAACAAATTTTAAACGAAATGTTATACCTTTAATTTTTATTTATATATATCTATGTATGTTTATATATAAAGATTGATATAATTGCGGTTTATTTGAAAAAAAAAAAAAAAATTGCATTATATTTTTTTCCATGTTTCCCATCACACACAACATTCATTACATACAAATCGTATGTTTATGAATATGTATTTATTGTATATATTGCAACATCTAGCATATATACATAGTTGATGTTAATTTTTTTTTATTTAAGAGTTATTTTAGCTTGTGCTCTAATTTGTTAGCTTAAGGGGATTTTTCGGTAATGAACGTTTTTCGTATATACCATATTATATATATTTTTGTTATAACTCTATATGCTTACATGCATTCAAAATGAATTGTATAGGAAAATAAAAAAAATATAAAAAGATATATAAAAACGGTGGGTGTAATTCAGTTTCTTTTGGATTTTTTTTTATCGTTTGTTGCAGCAGTAATATATACAAATTCAAATATAAATGCAGTATAGAATTATATCTATATATAATTCTATATAATTCTATACTGTATGTATCTTTACAAGTTTTATGTTAGCATATACCTATAGCATAAAATAATTGTAGTTTTAAAAATGAATTATCCAACCAAACTGTATTGTATATTATGTTGTGTGTTGTGTGGTGTATTTGCAGCAATCAGTTTCAAATACATTTTTAACGTATGTATTTATATATTTTTTTTATATATATAAAGTAATATAAATATGTATATAAAATGTATTTATTCTACATTCTTAGCATTTAATATCGTGGGAACAAACAATTCTGATCTGTATTATAAAAAAAAACTATATATATATGTATATTTCAACGTTTGTATATATTTATAAAAAAATAAATAAAAAATAAGTATTGTCTATATGAATACTATAAGAGATACATTTGTTATAAATATGATGCTGAGTGAGTGCAAAATATTTTCTTTTATTTTGAATATATATTACGGTTTGTTTGTTATATTATATTGTTATTATTAATATATAAAATTTAATAAATATAGTATTATATAATACATTTTTTATTTCTTCTCATATATACAAATCTTTTTTGTTTCACAAAATGAAAATGCATATTCGGTAGATAGGTATATATATTTATGCTATATAATATAAATATATGCACAATAATACAAAACAGTAGTTAATGGAAATAAAATAATTATAATTTTAGATTTTTTTTATAAATATTTTCATATAGCATAATGTTTATATCATGTTTTTTTCTTTTAGTTTTAAACAGTAGCATCGCACTAAATTGATATAATTTAAGTTTTAAAATAGCTTTAAGCACTGCGTTTAGAAGATATTGCTATACTGATATATATGTGCCTAAATGTGTATATATAACAATTCTTTTATATATCATACATGAATACAATGTGATGACCTATAGAGTATTTTATAAAACATTTCTTTTAGAAAATTTGTTACGTATATATATATATATATATATCGATATTGATATTAATATTTTGTTGTATATATATGAAATAAGGTAAACTTAATTGATTAAATATATATACACGCATCCAAATAAAATCCAAGTATATATATATACAATACACGTATTTTACGTATATATGACGTTATATGTTAGTTTTACGTAAAAAATTGCTAAAGTTGTGTAATCTACTTCGTGTAAGGATCAATTAAGAACCAACTGAACTTTACAAATTTACAAATGTATGCCAAATAACGGGATGATGTGAGTTTTTTTTTGTGAAAATAAAACACTATTTTAAATGAGAAAGTAAAAAAACATGTTATTCAATGTATTGGCCATTGCCTTCTACACATTTTGACCACCTTTCTGTGTGGATTTGTGGATACCACGGGATTAGAATTCTTCGGCTTTTGAAGCAAACCAATCAGACATCCAATTTTCGACTTCTTGGTAGGAATCAAAGTGCTGCTCAGACAATGCGTGTCCCATCAATGAAAACCAATGGTATTGACGGAAGGAGCCAAGTCTGGTGAACACAGCGGGTACACTAGCAGCTCCCCAAGCCCCTCCAAGTGCTTTGATTGAATCCTAAACCAGTTTTGCATTGTGTGCCGGTGCATTGTCATGGAACAAAATTACCTTGCCGTGTAATCTGCGGTCCATTCTGGTAGTTTTTTATTTATTTATTTATATAAAGAAATATGAATAATCACGTACATATATTATTATCAATAGTATAATAAAAATCGTAACAGATTAAGTGAACAAAAAAAACGTTTATATAGTGTAAAAACATTGTAAGATACTGTTATATATTATAAACTTAACGAAATGAACATACGAACGCGCTTATAGATATGTGTCATATAGGGCAACAATAGAGCAACAATAGAGCAACAATAGAGCAACGTCAATCAAATAATCAAATTACAATAAGATAGAAAATATGAATAGGTCGTTACTTCGTCAGGCATTAATCAATATGTATGAAAGCAAAAGACAAAACAGCCACGCAAGCTACATAGAGAATAGACAACGAGATCAGAAGATTTGGAACATCGAAATCAAGATCATCGAACATAAATAGGAATCTTCATCGATAAAAAAAAGAACAAGCTCATTATATCAAATATATAATTATCATAAGCTTTATATATATAAATATATAAATAAATACATTAACATATATACAGTTATCATAACATGCGGTGTCAGGTTAGGAACAAACCCTACGTTAACAAAAAAAACACCATCATCAAAAAAAAAATCGTGATAGTGATGATGAAGTAGATAGATTAAAAAGGAAATTCGAACACAACGCGGATAGGGAACGACAACGTACAGAACAGTTGGAACGCCAGATTAGAGAAATGGAAAGAAGTTTGTAAGATATACGGAATCAAAATCAGGTGATATACTTAAGCATTCCTCTACCCAAGCCATTAGATATACACAATGGAAATATAGTGAAAAATTTTGATTATTTTACGCGCACATGGGAAAATCACAAGATCGACAAAAGACAGTACTATTATCATGCGTTGGTTAAGAAATGTTCCGCAAATATAATAATATGCCAATAACAGAAGACGACAAAGAAACAGCCACCTTTTTATTGGCAGCAACGGTATTTAGCTCCGGAAAGCAATAAGATATGAACGAGCAAATTTCAACAGGGGACAACAGGATCATATGGAGCGTATTTTTTAAAGTTGCGAGGATTACTGAAAAATTGCGAATATGGCGTATTGAGAGAAGATATATTATTAGACAAAATAATGTGTTCATTCAAGAACGTTGGTATACGTGAGCGGTTGTGGTTAGATAAAAATATTACGTTACAACAAGCAATCGATTATTGTCGATCAAAAGAAACGTCTGCAAAGCAATTATTGGAAATAAGTAACAACAAACATTTACAAGAAATAAACAAAATACAAAATGAATCGGGAAATAAATTTAAATAATACAACCAACAAACACAACACTACAAGAACAGAACTACAACAAATATATCAACAGATAAGAAATGCAAATATTGCGGATATGAATACCACAATTCACTTAGTCAATGTCCAGCGAGAAACGATCTATGCAAATATTGTTCCGAAAAAGGCCCTTACCCAAGGGTATAACAAGAGCGTAACAACAAAATTAAAGCGGTTGAACATGAATAAGTGCTCGGTGTGATGAACAATGACAAGAAAAACAAAACAATCAAAACGAATATCGTAATGGGAATACCAACACAACAAGAATACAAACCAGTAGAATGCCAAATCGATACTGGAGCAACGTGCAACATAATCGGATACAAGAATTTAATAGATATTATTGGACAAACGCCGGATCTCACGGCTCATTTACCAATTTGAAAACATTTAGCGGATTTTTAATAAAACCAGCTGGGGAAATGTTATTAAAAATAATAAAAAAAGATAAACAGATGATAACAACATTTCATGTACAATAGTACAAAATACACACATTCCATTCCTATCTGCAGAAACCAGCGCCCAATTGGAGGTCATAAAAATTTGCAATTCAATCGAACACAACAAGAACCGAATGCAGCATATATTAAAGAAATACAAAAGTGTATTCGAGGGTTTAGGCGAATTACCAGGTGAGATAAAATTGAAGAATACCAATAGCTCTTCGAGACAAATTAAAAGAAACATTACAAGAAATGATTAAGATGAAAGTAATTACACCAGAACATGAGCCAACACAGTAGTTGAACAATATTGTGCCGGTAAAAAAGCCAAATGGGCTCCGAATATGTTTGGATCCCAGCGAACTAAACAAGGCTTTAAGAGAGGTACAATATCAGGCAAGAAAAATTGATGAGATTTTACCAGAATTGGCAAACGCGAAGGTATTTTCGAGGGTCGACGCGAAGAATGGATTCTGGCAAATAAAGCTAAACAAGGATACGAGCAAATTAACAACGTTTAGTACGGAAATTATAGATTTTTACGATTGGCTTTTGGACTAAAGCCGTTCATGGAAATTTTTCAACAAAAGCAAAATTCGATATTACATAATTTAAATGGAATTGAAACCATAGCAGATGATATATTAATTTACGGCAGGGTCAAAGCAGGGGAAAGAAATAGTTTGTATATTAAATTAACAATGTTATTAATTATATAATTTTTTTTTTTTTTTTTTATAAAACAAAATATACAGTTGCATGAATACAAACACATTATCAATTATATATTTTTTTTTAATGTTTTTTTATATATAATGTTTTACAATACTTTGCATACTAAATATGTATATATACATATATACTCTAAAACGAGTTGACATATTTTAAAAGTTTGTACATCAAATTAAAGCTAAAACATCAAAGAAGTTTTTCTAATAACCGACAGCTGATAAACATAAAAGTTCTATAGTTCTCGTCTTGCAAAATAACAAAAATTTTTGAGGCCGTTGAAATTTCTTGTGTTTGACCAGCTATAGCATGAAAACGGGTTGTCGCCGATATTTGTGTTATTAGAAAGAGTTATAGATAGTTAAAATACCTTTCCAACAAGGTTATAATTATTGGATTCCGATAAGTGGTTGCTGAGATATGGTAAATAACATCTACGTACTACCTTGAACTTCAACGAAATCTTTTTTTCGGGCTAGCTCGAAAACCAAGGCAGATAGACATGGGGTCGCCATACAATTTTTGATTGGAAATGAGGTGTAGAACCTGCCTGTTTCGGGTTGGCACTCTGTGCTGTGACACCCTGTATATATAAAATTAATTTTATATATATATGAATAATTTTAACAATATCAATGACAATATGCAATGTCGACTATTATTTTACTTTTTGTTGTTCACTGCATAACTGTTTTAGCTAAATCGTTTTTTGACTGAACTAAAATAAACTAAAAATGTACAAAACTAAACTATTTTTTGAGTTGACTTGTGACGCAATAAAATACCAATTCATAAAAAAATAACATTTTCGTTATATAAATGATAACTTGTACTTTTAATTTACTAACTGTGCTGTATTATTATTATATATTGAAATTAGAAAGTTATTAGAATTTTCATATTTAAAATTAATAACAATAAATTATTAATTCTATAAATATAAATTTTCTCAGTGGGCTTTGTTTTGTTTTTCTTGCTTAAAATGATTAGAATGCTTAATGCTTCAGATTGTTCGGTGCCCCGTATAATATTGAACAGCGATATACAACTGATGATGCATTTTGTGAGAAGTTATATATTATGAAACACCGTTACAATAATAAACAACTAAATAAAAATATTAACTATTGAAATACAACAATACCTTCTATTAAAATAATATTAAAAATTCATATACATTATATATTTAAATAGTCATTATGAAATAAACAAAATATTATCAGTAACTGGGGGGCAGAGTTGTTAATAACAACTTGTTATAAATGTACGTACTTGGTTCGATTCCACCTACGAACCATCAAATTCTTACTTGTTCAATAGTAATTTCAAATGATTGTATCGAATTTTCAAATGAAAAATATATATTTCAGAGATCGTGTTGTGTATAAACCTCTTAAATATATAGATATTCATAAAAGTACTGGAGCTGATGGCATTCCCCCAATTGTTTTAAAAGAATGTGCATCTACTTTAGTTCACCCACTTAGAAAACTCTTTCACAAATCATTTTCGAATGGAATATTTCCATCATCTTGGAACATTGTTTTTTTTTTTTTTTTTTTTTTTTTTTTTTAACGAAGGAGGGGGAAATCTTGCATAGACACACCAAAAGGTGCGTGTCAGATTCCTACTGACTAAAACCCCCTCCTTCGGCTTCGGTATATTCGAACCAGGCCACTCGGGCCCCTTTTCGTACCTCCGATTGACTCCTATCCAGTTTGCCACTCGGGTTTCCCCGATTGCTCCTCGAATATGGTGTCCCTCATTATTTCAAGCATCTCTCTGAAAGGCATCCGTCCAAGTTCACTCTCGGGGAGGAATGACCGTCCAGTTACCTTTATCCTTATGCTCTCCAAAGCCGGACATTTACACACAAGGTGCTCAGCCGTTTCCTCATCCTCCAAACAGAGTCTACACTCATCATCAGTAAGAATTCCCATCCTTACAAGATGATGTCTGAATCCTCCATGTCCAGATATGAGTGCCACCAACTTCCTAAGAGCCCCTCGCGTCATGCTCAGTACCTCTCGGTTGTTGTGTCCTACTTTCAATCCCAGCGTCAGCTTAGATTGTCTGAGTCCTCTTACCTCCTTCCATCTTTCCTGATGTTTGGAGGTAATCCATTTCTCGACAGTATGCCTCACCGTATCCCTGCTGATTGCGGTATACGGTTCCGGTCCAACGAATTTTTTAGACGTCCCCTCCTTTGCAAGAGTATCCGCCCTTTCGTTCCCGTCGATATCACTGTGCCCTCTAACCCAAACAAGTGTGACCCTATTATGAGCCGAACACCCGTTGAGCCTGTGAGCACACTCTAGCTCCAGGGCCGAGTCAAATGTGCCACCCTTCATACAATTGACCACCTCCCTGCAGTCGGTGGCAAAAAAGATTTCCTTCCCGCCAACCCTACTACATTGAATATAGTCCAGTGCATGGATTAGGCCCATCAGCTCGGCCTGGTATACTGAGGAATAGTTCCCCATGTTTATCTGGCAGTCCAAGCCAAGTTCCACTGAGTGATACCCAGCCCCGTAACTGCCATGTCTCTTAGATCCATCCGTGAAGACTGTTATCGTTTCCGACCCTCAAGGAGGGTTTTGTGATACATTTCCTGTACCACCGTCCTCCTAATCCCATCCATTGGCATAGCAAGTTCCCTGACCCCCTTAATAAGGCCCAGGACCCTCATATGCCCGTGGATGGTGCCTTCCTGATGCCACGTTTTGTTCTGCACCATTCTTATTGCCGTGCTTACCGCCGTCTTTACTATAAATAGATCCAGAGGCAGCATTCCCAGCAATGTTTCCATAGCCATGGTCGGCGTGGTGCGAAAAGCCCCCGTAATACCAACACATGCTAGTCTTTGAAGTCGATCTAGTTGACATCTCACTGTACTTTGGGTGGTTTTGTTCCACCATACAATTGAGGCGTATGTCACTATCGGCCTCACCATCATTGTGTATATCCAGTACATCGATTTTGGCGAGATTCCCCACCATCGTCCACATACCCGTCTACACTGATGTAGTGCCCTCTTAGCCCTCTGTATCTTCTCCCTCACATGATACCCCCAGGTTAGTCTCCTATCCAGATGTACACCCAGATACTTGACACTGGTGGCCAGTTTGAGTTCCGACCCAAAGAGTCTCAGAGGTTCTATTTCCAGGCCCTTTGTTTTCCTTGAGAAAACAATTAAGTCTGTCTTACTTGCGTTTGTGGAGAGGTCGTGTTCCTTACACCATCCCTCCGTCACCCGAAGAGCTTCTTCCATGACATCCCGGATGGTGTTCATGAACTTCCCCCGTACCATTATCGCTAAGTCGTCTGCATACCCTACTGTGTATACATTTATTTCCTCCAGTCTTTGAAGCAATGATTCGACAGTGAGATTCCACAGTAGCGGAGACAATACGGCACCTTGTGGGCATCCCCTGTTTACCCTTCCCCTAAGTTTGGGGTGTCCTGAGTTTATATTTATTGCCCTTTTTTCAAGCAGATTGTCAACCCAGTCCCTGACGACCCGACTGACCCTCCACCCTTTCAGAGCAGTTCTCAGTTTTCCGAACTGAACCCTGTCAAATGCACCTTCTATATCCATGAATACAGTCAGTGCTATTCCTCCAGTGTTCAGCTCGTGTTCCGCGACTCGCACCAACTGATGCAGTGCTGTCTCGGTTGACTTCCCAGTCTGATATGCATGCTGGTTACTATGTAGGGGATACATCCTCAACGTCGTTCTTTCCAGATGATCCGCTATCACCCTCTCCCCCCTTCCAGGCTTGGGCAAAAATACCACCTTGGTTTCCCGCCAAGTTACCGGAATATACCCCATCGCGAGACAGGTGACATATATTTCCCTGAGTCTCGGAACCAAGACCTCTTTACCCCATTGTAGCAGGGCGGGAAATATTCCATCAGGCCCCGGAGATTTGAAGGGCTCGAACCTCCCAATGGAACGTTCTACTCCCTCCAATGTCACAATCCCTTCAGCCGCACGTCTCCTCCTTCTCGTGGCCCTCCTCCTTTCAACCGGCCACGGTTGATTCGACGCCTGGCTTCCCGGAAAGTGTATCTCCATTAGGGTCCTGCTGCTTTCCTCTATTGTCTCCGACATTTTACCCGACCCATTGCGGATCAGTTCAACTCTAGAGACCGAGTCCTTGGTGACCATCCTCTGCAGCCTACTGACCTCAGAGATGCTCCCCATTTCCGAGCAGAAATCCCTCCACGATTGCCTTTTCTGACTACGCAGAGCTTTTTTCATGTCTCGTTTCTTTTCCCTGTAATCTTGCCATGACTGCTCCGTCCCACACCTCATGGCCCGATTAAAGGTTTTTCTGACCTCTCCCTTTAGCTTTTCCAGTTTCCCATTCCACCAAGGTGTTGGGTCCCTTTCTTCAACCAGAGTGAGAGGACATGCACTGTGGAATGCCTTTTTCACAGCCCGCTGTATGACAGTTAGATGCGATTCTACACTCCTTGCCGTTTTCGGCCCCGAGCGCCCCAGTCCCCCCAGATCCCCCTTCAACACCCGCTGGTAAACCAACACGTCGGTGTATCTAGGGTTTCTGATGGTCCTTGTTGGCACCCCTTGCCTCAGGCCATAGTCCAATTCGAAATAGATAGCTCTGTGATCAGACATGGTCGCCCGATCCATCACCCTCCATTTCGATTGTCTTCCCAACATCATGGCATTGCAAAGCGTTATGTCCAGGACCTCCTTTCTGCCACTCACTACGAAAGTAGGCTCTGTACCCCGATTCATTATGCCAAGGTTGTTTCCAATCACAAATTCGAGCAACTGCTCTCCTCTGCGATTGTCATCTGTGCTCCCCCACACCACATCCTATTATCAGGCCCACGTTATTTACCCCGCAGTACCCTACAAGTTCCTCCACTGCCCTTCCGGGAGGTGGCTCAAGAGAGTCGTACGGCATGTATGCAGAGGCGATCACAAACGCGCCCGCCCCCACACCCACACGCACCACCACGAGGTCCGGCGTACATAGATGAGGCAGCATTACTGCTGCAATTCCATGCTTTACCATAATGCACCACCTGCTTTTTCCTGCACCATTGCAGTACAGTGTACCAATGCTTCCAGGTAGACCCCTTATTTTCCCCCTGAAAACCCAGGGCTCCTGGATCATTGTTATTTCCAACCCCTCCTCCACCATACACCTAGACATCATTGCTGATGCCGCCTTGCTGTGGTGGAGGTTCAATTGCCATATTTTTATTTTTCGATATTTCGGATTGACTTTGCTGTGCCTTGAAGGCCCTGCATCGTCTTTGATGTGCCTTGAAGGCCCTGCATCAACTTTGCTTTGCCTTGATGGCCCTGCATCATGTTTCCGAAACCCCACCTCCTTCCCTTTGGCTGCACCATTTGAAGAGTTGCCAGGCAAGCCCAACCCGCGTGTCTTCTGATTCGAAGACCCGCTAGGTGTGCTCACCTTGCACTTCTTCTCCGGTACAACCTCTGGTGTGGAGTTTGCTGAAGTTGTCACTTCAGCCAGCTCGTTCCCGTCATCACTGACAGGTCCCAGCCGCTTCTTACCCATGGCCGGTATGGTTGGTGGCTCCGTATCATGCACCCGCATCTCCCCGAAATTCCGTAATAGATTGCCCTCCCCAGAATCCATAGGGCATGCCTCCGTAGAGGGTGGATTCCCAGGCATAGCCTGGTTACCACCTGGGGTACACAAACCTTTGCGTTGTGGTTCCATTACGGTTGTTTTCGCATTAGTTACTTGGCTGCGTTCTAGGATGCGTTGCCCGGTTGCCACCACGTGGAGGTGTAACTAACACTTGAGAATGACGAAATGAGAATCGCAAATACCCTAGAATGCTTTAACTCTTTCCGTCATCCCCCAAGGAACATTGTTAATATTACACCGATTTCAAAAGCGGGTACTAAAAGCAATCCTTCCAATTATCGCCCAATAGCCATAAAATCAATACTTTCTAAGGTAATGGAGAAGATAGTAAATCGTATGATTGTGCAATATCTCGATGATAAAGATCTTATTAGTGATTGATAATATGGCTTCAGCCACAAACGATCTACAGGAGACTTACTAAATTATTTA
The DNA here is from genome assembly GCA_958336335.1 of Dilophus febrilis. NCBI lineage: Eukaryota > Metazoa > Arthropoda > Insecta > Diptera > Bibionidae > Dilophus > Dilophus febrilis. Next base: position 35,316,866 of record OY284470.1, read on the forward strand.
ACCAATACAATAGGTAATAGTATGGCAAATTTTTGTGAAACACAAGTGGTTTCACTAGACATTACTAAGGCTTTTGATAGAGTATGTCATAAGGCATTAATATCTAAATGCCATTCATTTGGATTAGGGGACACATTCCATAAATGGGTTGGGAACTTTTTAGCTAATAGGCATATTAAGGTTGTACTAGATGGAATTAGTTCCAAACTTTATCCGGTTTATTCTGGGGTACCTCAGGGTTGCGATCTATCGCCCACTCTCTTTTTAATTTTTATTAATGATCTATTATCGATAACAAAAAATCCAATGCACTGTTATGCAGACGATAGTAGATTACATTCTTCGTATGAAATACATCGTAATCATAATGCGAATCAAATGCTTCAGTCTCGCCAGAAGATGATTTCTTCAATTAACAAAACAAGGATTCAATATCTAATTGAGGAAGAATAAACTTAGTAGAATTTAATCCATCTAAAACAAAGATTTGTTTGTTCTCAAACAAACTATCCATAAATGCTGACCCAATACTTATGCATAATGCAATTATTCCACAATATAATGACCTATTAAATTTGTGAATGTCTTTGTCAAACAACTTTTCATGGAGTAATAATATAATAATTGCAGCTAAAAAGGCGGCTAGTCGCATTGGATTTTTAGAAGATCGAAAGAATTTCTCAATTCTGAAAATTTAGCATTGCGGTTGCGTCACAAATCAGTATTTTCTAACAAAAAAACCGAACTTTGACCCCTCTATTTCCGGAATGGGGGGGGGTTGGGGGGGGTGACCGCCAACCAAAATTATAACGGTTATTTTGTCTGTGCAACATAGGCTTTCGATTGGCGGTATCCCCAATATCCTAGCTCAAGGTCCGCTAAACTGTACTTCAGCCGAATGTTCTAATGAAATTTTAAAGCTAATTCCTGAACCAATTAACTTCTCTTATAATTCGAGAAATTCACAAAAGGCTCATTCATATTCTATATCTATTAGTTTTCTGCGAACAAACAGATTTGGAAATTCATTTTTCCTAAGAACAGCAAGATTATGGAATAGTCTCCCTGAAGTAGTATTTCCCCCTACTTTTGATTATCAGTTATTTATATTAAATATTTCATCTTATCTAAAAACTAATCCACCTAAAGTGCAACTTGGACAATGGTTTGAAAACATATGAGTGACTTTTTCTTATTTCGTTTTAGTAAATTTTTTTTTTATATCATATGTTTGCTTTATTTTCAAAATTTCAAAAATTAATCCACATATTATAATAGATTTACAACCCAAAATCACTTAAGTGTATTCAATGTATCTAAGGTTCATCACCTGATTAAGTGATTTCGTTACGGGCTCACGGCAATAGAATTCCGAGGTTTTACGGGCGCTAAACGGATTCTGCCATAGTAACGAACAAAAAAAAAATCTAAATTAAAAAAACTAAAAACCATGACAATCACTAACTTAATTAATAAGATGTAGAGTTACAGCTAATTAATGTTACGCATATATATACATCATGTTAAGAGTTGATTACAAAACCATTTATATTAAAACAAATTTTCAGGACCGCATAGCCGATATTAGTTTAAAGTTAGACAAATACCAATTGTCAAAAATACCAAGTTGTAATTTATGTATTATATCTTTAATATGTGCAATGATTATGAAACAACTTTTTGCCAATTAAATGTTACCCATGACGAGTCAATCAATTTGAATTCAGATTAAGAAATTTTGTGAATTACAAGACGTGAACATGCTTCATTATAATGAGAAATTTGAAAAGTCAAGCACCTAAATTATAAAATTAAAATAAACGATTCAACAAACGTAACTGAAGCTGATTGACAGTTTGAATTGATATGTCAAAATTTGTAATTAATATTATTATTATGATTGAAGCCCAACGGTTTAAAGTTTGAGGCATTTCACGAAAAGACACCCTCAAAACATTCCTTCCAACATGCTGAAAACCTTGCTACATTAATTAGCGTTCGTTCTCCATTTCGGCGGTCCAGAATAGTGAAAAATATGAAAATCTCGAGAAATCTGTTTTTCCGTTTAATTCCGTAATGAAGCCGAATCGATAAAATTTGTAAAAATGTTTTCGACTCCACATGTGCAACAGTACCTGTTGAAACGCTGTTGAAATTATGCATATATAAAAAATATAAACGGATATGAAACGCTAGTCCATAAAATATTAAAATAATACATGAAATTAAGTTCTCCCTGTATAATCTATACCGGGTGTCCGATATAATAAATCAAGTGCTTTTTTCTCGAAAACAATGTGTTTTGGAAGAAATTATCAAAGAATCAAATATGAAAAACTTCATGCGGAGGGCGTGTAATAACAATCATCGTGGTACTTGAAATCTTTTGGTTAAGGAGTTCAGGGCCCAATCAACATTTTTTTAATAGGACGCTCAATTTTGAAAACATTACCAGATTAAGGAGTTAAAAAAAATCACCCTTTGTTCCCACGTATTTTTTTTAATGACCAATTTAATTATTAAAATTCAAATTAAAAACATTTTTTCCATATACACATATTATATATTATTTGCAAAAAAAAGTTTATGAAAAAATGTCCGTAAGTGCTACCTCAAATTAATTAATTTTTTAACAACAATAATTGTAATTAAATGAAATTTTCAAATATTTTATTTAAGTAACTAAACCCTAGCAACTACATTATAAAATATCGAAATTTTCGTTTGGAATAAGACCCATCAGAAAGAATATTTTAAGTATTGTATCCTTTGAATCTGTTTTGTGTGTATTCACTTTGAACAGAAAAGGAAACATTTTAATTTTCTGTTTCAGTTTTTGTACTGTTTCTGTTGTATATGACTTCGAACCTTTATAATGCGTCTGTTCACTGGTAGCAATTTAAGTGAATATAGTCGTTTTGTAACTATTGTATATAACTTTATTTACCCCATTTTCAGTCAAAACAAGGTGTTCACTGCATTTTATTTAAATAGTTAAATAATTTACTATTTTTCGACTGAAGTCTTGAGCTTAGTCGTAAATTGGATGTGTATGTGTAGATGTTTATAAATATATTTTCAAATAAACAGTATATTTTTGATTGTTGATAAATTCATTTTATTTCTAAAAATTCGAATAAATTTAACAAATATGCAATGTCGACTATAATTTTATTTTTTGTTGTTCACTGCATAACTGTTTTAGCTAACATTAAGTCGTTTTTGACTGAACTAAAATAAACTAAAAATATACAAAACTAAACTATGTTTTGAGTTGACGAGTGAGCAGACCCAACAGAGTTTTGGGCGAATATACTGTTTAGCGGACCTTGAGCTAGGACATTGGGGATACCTGTAATCGAAAGCCTATGTTGCACAGACAAAATAACCGTTATAATTTGTTGGCGGTCACCCCCCCTTCCGGAGATAGGGGGGGTCAAAGTTTGGTTATTTTTTGAGAAAATCCTGATTTGTGACGCAACCTGACGGGCGATTTTTAAAAGTAGATATCCAAAATATTTTCATTGTCTTTTATTTAAAACAACCCCGAAATAAATCGGAGGTATATAGGGGTCAGGGGGTGGGAAAATGTGGTTTTTTACATTTTTGTAGGAGGAACCGGTCTGCAAAGGGTTACCTGAATTTTCCAAACGGCAAATTAAAGCTAAAAGTAACATTTAACCAGCCCACTTGTTTATCAAACCTATTAAACCATATGTGGCATATACGTGAGTCGTTTCGCATCAAACGTGTGATTTGCTATAATGCAAGCAATTTCCACATCACCCAAGTGCTGTGGGTTTTGTGAATTTTTTTTAAATGTTATCTCACATAGCCGAGTTTTGTATTTGAAAAAATTACGGTTAATTCGTGAGTACATTTGTGTGGTGAATGCAATATTTTTAATTGTTAAGTGTAAGTCTGATTTGTGTATGCGTGTATGTATTGGTTATGTAACGAGCTCAAAAAATTACATTCCTCCGGAAGCTTTTTATGATCCCATCCGACGCAGGAGCTCCCATACAAATACTATAGGGTTCTTGGGAATTAATTTTTTTTTTTTTTTTAAGCAATTCATTTATTCATACATTTATTAATGGGTTAAGTATTAATAATGAAACAGTAATCTAACTTAAATCTATACAAGTATAATTAATAAATAAATTCAAATCACCATAGGGACATGGTCCAAAGACCGTTACCCCAAGTTTAGCCTTATCCCTTTTTTTTTTTAACTATTAAACTCCTTCACCATCGTCTTCCTATACGCCACCATTTGTAATATTACTCCCGCTATTTGCTCCTCTTTCCCGTTTCCATTTCCATCTTTCCTGTTAACATCACCTTCACATACTCCTGCATTCCCTCCAATAATCAATATCCCTTGATTCCCAATCCCATGCCATTCCACGTTCATCCGCCTTGCCCTACCACATATTTATCCATCCTATATTCCTTCTAATCATTTCCCACAAAATCTTCCCACTTTTTCCCATCACACCTATTATATACCTTACATGTAACCTCAGACAGTGTACCCAAATCGGCAATCTACCTAATTCCAAATATATCATACACTCCCGAGTAGTTCGATTCAGCCAAAATATCTTCTTTAGAAGATATCTTTCAAATCCATCCACCTCATCATACCTATGCACTCCCCACACCTGACATCCATAGCTTATCACACTTCTAAACACACTATCTATCACTTTCAACTTTACCTCCACACTCACCCCCCCTCCACTCATCACACCTCCCCATACTTGGCACACACCCTCCTTGGCCTCCAAAATTTTCTTCTTCAAATGTCCCTTCCATGATCACCCATCCGATAATTCCACTCCCAGATATTTATACCTACACACTGCCTCTATCGTTATATCCCATATTCGCCAAATCTCATCCTTTTTCAATCTACCGCCCGTCTAAACACCATAATTTTTTATTTTGCCATGTTAACTTTCAGTCTCCACTTCTCCCAATACCCCGCCAACCTATCTATCATCCTCTGCATTCCCCAAACACTATCTGCCAAGCACACTATGTCGTCCGCATATGCCAATATTCTTATGTTCTCCCCCGCTATCCATACCCATCCACCAATTTCTTCATACAAATAATTCAAAAACAGAGAGAACAGTGTTGGACTCAACACGCATCCCTGCCTTACACATCACACGTGAAATACTCCGAATTTCGATTTAATCCCCATACACACGCCCCACTTCCATTATACAATCTCCTCAACATCTGAACCATTTTCTCTGTTACACAATTGTAAGGAGCTGTAGGGGACCTAACATTGAGTCTGATCATTATCTCGTAAGGGCTTTATTCAGATATCGTGTTAATGCAAACCGCCAAAAAGTCATTGCGAGAGGATTCCATTTGGAAAATCTCAAAAATTACCAAGTAAAACAACAGTACCAGGATAAATTGGTGGACTTGATTGTTCGAACAGATGTGGATCAACAGCAAAACACGTGTAATGATATGTGGAATCGATTACGTAATTGTATGAAAATGGCGGCAGCGGAGAAGGTAAAGTTGAAACCTTTCGTGGTCAGAAATGGTTGGTTCGATGACGAATGTAAAACAGCTCATGAAGAAAAGAACCAAGCGCGCTTAAAATATCTTCAGCACGCCACACGAACTGCCATGGATGACTACCGAATCAAAAGATCCATTGAACGCAAATTATTCCGAAACAAGAAAATGCGTCATGAGCAGGATATTTTGCGGGATATAAACAGGCTGTGCAGCATGAATGACAGTAAAAATTTGTACAGGAGAATAAGATCTGTAACCAGCGGATTTATACAACAACCCTTTCTTTGTAAGGATACCAGCGGTGAAATTTTGGCGGATGAAGAAAGAGCCATCGCGAGATGGGCTGAGTATTTTAAAGATCTACTTACAGCAAGCAACCCAATTGGTAGAAATGTAGAAAACGAACTTCCGTACCAAACAGCACAACCACTAATTTCGGAACCAACTGAGGACATATGAGGAAACCAGAGAAGCCATTCTGAAGCTCAAGAATGGAAAGGCAGCTGGTTCTGACGTACCTGGTGAACTCTTAAAATGTGGTGGGGATGTATTGTGGAATAGTATCCACGAGCTGATTGTGCATGTTTGGAACTATGAGGTTATACCACAGGAGTGAAGCTTGCTGTAATTGTGCTAATACACAAGAAGGGAGACAGGCTGGAGTGTTCCAACTATCGGAGAATATCTTTGCTGAATGCAACATATAAGGTACTCGCTTATGTGTTCTGCATTGATGCATTGATGATTCGGCGATTTTGCAGGATGACCTAATCCGTGTTTCGTCCTGGTGTGAAAGGAATTGTATGATGCTCAATGTGAAGAAATGTTTTGTGATGTCATATCACAGAAAGATTAATCCGATTGCTTTTGACTATGTCATATCCTGCAATTCTCTTGCAATTGTCGATGACTTGGGTGTTAGATTTGATAGACGTATGACATTTGGTTCACACATTGATTATATTATATGCAAGGCCTATTCTCTGCTGGGATTTATTAAACGGTGTTGTGTGGATTTTTCGGACCCATATGTATTGTAGGGTTTATATTGTGCATTGGTAAGATCGGGATTAGAAGTATGGAATCCATACTACGGTGTTCATTCAGATGCTATCGAATCGGTGCAAAAAAATGTTATTAGATATGCTCTTCGCGGGTTGGGGTGGTCCGAAGATTCCACACTTCCCCCGTATTTGCATAGGTGTCAACTTATCGATCTGCCGACTTTGGGGCATAGGCGGGAAACTGCGTGTGTCATGTTTGTATTCGATATGTTGACGAATGTGATTGATGAGCCGAATTTGTTGTCTAAGATTGATTTCAATGCTCCAATACGGTGCTCAAGTGGTCACAACTTCTTGCACCTGGACTTTCATAGAACGAACCACGGGAAATATTAGCCGTTGTGCAATATGTCTAGATTATTTAATAAGTACAACGATCAATTTGATTTCGGTATTTCGCGGCGTATATTTTTGGGTAAATTAAGGTCAAGATATTTCGGTTTGGCGGATTGAGATTGGGTCCGGCTTTTTTTTTTGTTTTTGATCGTCTTGTGGTGTGATGATAATAATATTATTGTTGGACTGCGGTTGTCGATATGACAATGGTGTAAGTGAGTATATTACATTTTGGTAAATAATTTTTGACATGGCCTTTGGTGGGTTACTGTTACTATTGGTCGTGATTAGATTTTTTATTTTTTTTGTTTTTGATTTTTTTTTGTTTTATTTTTTTTATTTTTTTAATATATTTTGTATTCCTTTTTTGTTTGTTATTTGGTTTTATTACCATTTTTATGTATTTGATTTTGAAGTGTGTATTCGCTAGTTTTTGTAATTTTTGTATATTTTGTATCTGGTATTATATGTTTTGTAAAACGGCGGTAGGGCTTGAACCCGTTCCTAAATGAATAAATAAATAAATAAATAAATAAGCGCCTTTTACCATATGCGGGGGAAGTCATTGGTGAATACCAATGTGGATTCCGTAATGATCGCTCAACTATTCGTCATACGACAGATAATGAAAAAGTGTAGGGAGTTCAACGTTGTAACACACTACCTATTTGTTGATTTTAAGGCTGCATACTACAGTGTTATTAGGGAAAAATTATGGCGCACGATGGAGGAATTTGGATTCCCACAAAAATTGATAGCCATGTCAAAACTAACACTGACGCAAGTTACATCTCAGGTGCAAATAAAGGGGATCAAATCGGATGCATTGGAAACCATTGACGGAGTACGGCAAAGGAACCCTTTGGAATTATTTTTCAATGTTATATTGGAAAAATGTATAAGGAAGGCGACCATTAACACCAACAGCACTATTTTTACGTCATCTGCTCAATTACTCGGCTATGCCGATGACATTGACGTAGTGGGTAGAAGTATGGTTGTCGTTAAAGAATCGTTCTTACTGTTGGAACGTGAAGCTTCGGAAATGGGATTAAGGGTAAACGAGGAGAAAACGAAGTATATGATCGCACCAACGAACAGTAGGTTTATGGCACACCATCAAAGCGTATCAATTGGTCAGAACAAATATGAAACGGCGGACAGGTTTAGCTACCTTGGAAGCAGCATAAACAGTAAAAATGATATAGCGGAGGAAGTTCAATCCCGGATTGCTTCAGGAAATAAGGCCTTTTACGGTTCGCGAAAGATGTTCTTCTCGAAGACATTAAGTAAAACATTGAAAGTAAAGTTATATCAAACACTGGTTCGACCAATTGTCACCTACGGTTCTTAAACGTGGTGCATGACACAGGCCAACGAACGGCGACTTGGAGGGTTTGAAAAGAAAATACTACGCCCCATCTTTGGACCGACGAAAGGAATGGGGATGGTGGCGTAGGCGGTAGTATTTCGAGTTATATAAATTGTATACCGAACCAGACATCGTTCGATTCATTAAGATTGGTCGCCTGAGGTCGTTTGGCCATGTGGTACGATTGGATGGCGATCGTAAAGTGTCAAAAATGCTGGACAGCAAGCCGGGCGGATCAAGGAGTGTGGGAAGACCGCGGGGTAGGTGGAAGGATGAGGTAGAAGCGGACCTTCGGGCCCCGGGTTTTCGGCTGGCGGTAAATAGGTCCGGTTAGAGGAGGCTGTTAATGGACGCTAAACCAATTGTAGGTTGTAGGGGCGTTGAAGTAAGAAGAAGTAAGTATATTAGTGGGGTTCATCATTTTATATTAAAATTGTATGAGGAGTTGATTGGTGATAAGCTTAAACCCCCTTTACCCCATGTATAGGTGTTTACGTGCAACATAATACAGATGTCCTTTAGACAGCTTATTTTTTTAAAAAACGTGTTGATAATAATATAACATCAAAATTTACACATCAAAAATAAAAAAAATACAAACAATTTTGATTTTAATAAAAATATCATATGATAATATTTAATAAAGCGTTTTAATTTTTTGTGTTGTTATATATTTATGATAAAGAAAAAAAATTATATACTAATTGTAAATAAAATTTTATGATTTCTTAAAGAACATTTAAATATACTCAGCAAACAATTTCATTCGAAAAATGTTTCGTAACAGGTAACAGCTTTACTGTTAAGCACACTCACCTAAAATGTGTTTAAAAATTTAAGCACAATAAAACACTACTAAATTATTGTTTTAATATCCGTATATGTATTATTTTGTTTTTGGGAAAGAATCCGCCTTTTATTTATATTCGGCATTCACTAAACTTCGAAATTTTTAGTTGCGGAAATGATGTGATTTTTTACATTTTCTCTAACGTTCACCACATTTGTTTGCTGGGTAAATATGTTTAGTGTACAATATATACAATCAAAATCACAGTATACATATATTAAAACGACGATACGATGTCGAAATGCAATATATTTGTTGTATATCTATATAGATACCTCAAAAAAGAATCATGATATGTAGATTAAAATATAGCCTCTGTGTGTGAATACGTGATCCGTTTTGTACGAAAAAACAGGTATACATAAAGTATATATACAAAAGATTTCGTGAGAACTTGGTTTCGTTAGCGCGCGCCAAAAGGGGTCAATAGTTGAACGTATATATTATACATACATACATATATAAATACATATTATAAAATGGTGATTTAATCCAATATATGATATAATATATTTGCAGAAATACACATTAATCTACAGTTCATGCATCTATCTATTATTGTTATTATTATGATAGTTACATTAATATACAATCGATTGTTAAAAACATGTGTAAAGTAACAGATTTATATATTTATAGCAATAACGGAGCACAATATATCACCTGGGTAAACGGAAGACTATGATTTTCCTCTATGAAATTTCGCCTAAAATTTCGTAATTCATATACCGATTATATCACAACTGCGGTTATGTCTGTTAAGGTTAGTTATTAGGTTTGTATGTGTATTCACTTGCTCATTTAGTAGCGATAATCAAAACATTTGAGAATACCGAAACAAATTTATATTTTAGGACTTGCATTGAAGTGTTTCTCACACTTCCCTAACTTCCCTGAATATTTTAAAAGTTAGGATGAACACTAAAACTAGAAGTGGTCAAATGGCCCCTTTTAAACATTTGCAAATTTAAAAAAGAAATTTATTATGTTTTAAATTTGAATTATTTGTATGTATTTGTATGTACAAATGGATGAACGACAAATGACACTTTAGATAAGATTTCAATTGCCTATTGTTTTTAATCTACAATTGAAAAAAAAGGCATCATTAATTAAAGGATGTTTCTAAGTTACAATCGATGTTCAGATAAAAAATAATCGGTCGATATAGTGTTGGGTGGAACAATATTCCCGCATAAGGAAATACACAAATACACATCGACATCAACAAATAATATTGCAGGTGATACACATCAGTCAAAGTTGGAGTCAATCCAGAAATCCCAACAACGACTTCCAAAAGTTGGATTGGGTAATTTCATGATGTTCTTAAACAAAGCTTTTATATTGTTCTTGGCCGTATATGTTTCCAATTTTCCATACTACTTGCAATGTTGTCAAAGTCTTTTCGAAGTAGTTCTATAGGGTGTTTGACATGAAATCCCCGGAATTAAACTGGGAAAATATATATCGAAGTAACAGGTTCAAATAGGAAGAAGAAAAATAACTTAAATGTGTATAGAAAGTCAAAATTGTTGACATTTGACACAACACAATTCATAACTTATACTCTTCAAATTTAATCAACTATTTAATTTAATCATTATATAATTTAATTAACACATATGAAAATAATTCATTCACCTGACAGAATATTATCTATATACAATATGAAGAATGTGAATATGTTTCAACCAAAAATATACAATTTAGTTACGTAAATAAATTCAGGTATAATATGTAAATATTCATATATTATTAATATTTATTATAATGATTATTATAATTATTTTTATGTTCTTTAACTATATAAATGCTCTATATGTAAATTTTAGCATGGGATCTATTACATATAAATATAACAGAAAAATCATTTTGTGTGCGTTATAAATACACAGTTATAAAATGTGTTTAAAGTTTCTATTTCGTTTCTATCCACAATAAAAAAAAATTCAAAAATCACATAAAAATATGTAGTATATCTATACATATAACTACGCAACTGTAAGATCATTAAAGAACGGATTGTTATTGTGGTATATATAAGTATAGCATAGGCAAGAAGACGAATAATACTTAAGAAAAAAAACTATATCTATAATCAATATCCATTAGCAAGTTTAATCACCAGCAAGTTCTTCTTTTATATATAGTTATAGTAAATATGTGCCGTCGTATATATATTTAAAATTATTGTTAAACTTCACATAATCATCATCAAAATCAAACAATTCAAAGCGATGTCATTCATCATTCCGTCATCGTTCGCATGGCCATAACCTTTGTGTAATCAATCTAATTTTTAGTATGGTTCTATCCAATTCAATTCTAATATTCAATGTAATATTTTAAAGGCTGTCTTAACAAATTAAATGAAGAACAAAAAAAATAAATATGGATATAAATACAAAAAAAAATGCCGTGTAATTTTAGTGCGGTTATAATTTTAGTGTACTATATGTACAATAATAAGAAAATGAATTATATGCTGTATAGTATTTATTATACCAAGATAATGTAAGTACAGTAGACCCTCGAGTTTAAAACTATAGTGGTTCATTTCAAATTGTTGTCAAATCGAAAAATCCCCGCACGACACACAATAATTAAGAATAGTGCAACATACAGTACTTAACACATTTTACTATATTATACGGAAATTTTTTTAAAAATTAGAAAAATTGAAAAAAATAAGAAAAATTGAATCATATGGGGCGGTACAAATCGCACATTTATAAACATCGCATTCCCCACACAAATATACTCACAATGTAACGGACATTTTTCAAAAACAAACTTACACTTAAGTGACTAACCAGTTACAAAAACAGACTCATCTAAACTACAAAATAGTCCAGATCTGGTTTGCCACTTATGTATAAGTTTGTTTTTGAAAAATGCCCGTTACATAGTGAGTATATTTTTGTGGGGATTGCGATGTTTTTAAATGTAAATTGTATGTGTGATTTGTAGTGTGCAGGACGGCCACAAATTTTGCATTAGTTGGTTAACTGTGTTCTAGGATCCATTCCCGGTTGCCACCACGTGGAGGTGTATTAATACTTGAGGATGATGGAATGAGATGTTGCCATGACCTAGACCGTCAAAGAGCTTTAACTCTTTCCACCATCCTCCTTAGCAACCGAGTAATAACTATACTCAACGCTATAGATTTTATTCCAACTCATAAATTTTTATTGGACTTAATCGAATTCAAGTGGACGACGTTGTAAATTCGGCACGGACCAAGCAAAATAAAACAATTATAAGAATAATACGGCATAGATCTGGCGGCAAAAAACCAACAACCACGCGATACTGATGTAATTCTGAAGTAGAAATTTGATTCTGAAGCAATGAAAGCTCTATAATGGTAACGATTAGTTACAATTATCGATTCTTGATGTACAAGATTTTGTATAAGATACTGTATAACATTTCGCATAAATTATATGAACATATTTAAAGTGGAAAACTGTAAACATTGCATATCACAAATGAATAATATTTATATATTTATATAGTTATTTATCTTATATGTATATCACCTAGCTTTACAAAATTTTTCTATTATTATGATTAAGTATATATGGTAGGTACTTTTGTAATAAATAGAACTTTTGAGTTAAACTGAATCGGCGTAACAATTATGGGTTTTAAATTAAAAATAACGCATAAGTATTTATAGAAGTACATATTTTACTTTTGTTCCTCACAACTTTTCATTAACATATATAGAAACATTTTTTACATTTGAATTACAATGTGATTTTAATATCGAATCAAATAATTAAAAATTAGTATATAACTTGATTCCGAACCCCTAATAATAAATGATATATTATTTTGTTTAATAATGTATAATTATGTTAATTATGTTAATTATGTTCAGTGTCTTATACATAAAAAAACAAGAACTTCCATGTAGATAATCTTCGATTATATTTAATAATCAATAAAATTTCGTGAATTTTTAAAAATGCACAATTAAAAAAGAACTCTATATGTGAAAATATTTGTATTTTCCCTTACAAAAAGAAAAGAAAAAAATGAAAACTATTTTATTTTACTATTTACAATGAATTTACAAAAATATTTTTATTCATTTTTTTCGTATAGTGATCAATCAAATCAAAATATTGAATTATATTTATGAGATGGCTCTTTTATGTAGTATATATAATATATTATATAAGTATATATTAGAGGGGTTTTTGTTCGAAGATTTTAACTCGCTTTGTATCGTCGGTCGCTTTTTTTATGTAGTGAAATAAAGTGAAATCATGAATATTGGCAAAATTTGGGGTTGGTAGGTTAGGGGGAAGAGGACCAACCGAGAGATTAAAGTTGGAAAACTCAGTGTTTTTGAATAGATTTTCGTGGCACTAGCTAGATTTCAAAGTTTGTAAAAAAACCACTCTAATATATTAGGTGTAGGGATTAATAATGCGGAATTTTAGGCTTGAAAATGGCATTTATTTGTATAACAAAATGTAAACGTCTGCCAATGGTTGTTTGGTCGACATTCAACGCCATTGCAAGTTCATGTTGCGTTCTACATGAATTTTCATCCAATAACGCTTGCAATTCTTCGTCTTCAAATTTTTTTGGCTGATCTGGCCGTTCTTTGTCTTCCAAGTCAAAATCACCATTTCGGAAGCGTACAAACCATCGTTCACAAGTTGCTTGAGTTAGAGCATGTTCACCATAAGCTTCAACCAACAAACGATAACTTTCAGCAGCGGGTTTCTTCAAATTAAAGAAAGTTATTAAACTTCCACCCAAAACAACTTTTTCAGGCATGCGTTTCGACATATTCGAAGCAAAAAAAAGCTTTGTTGTTTACACTTCAATGAAATGACATATACTGAAATTTATAGCCTAATGACAGACAAAAAAAAAAGAAAATGGGCGCGGTGTGTTGCGATACATTCAACGCTAGTTGCGCCATCTGTTATCTAAATCCGCATTATTAATTCATACACCTAATATATTAATGATTCATATATACCGTATATATATAATAGACATAGAAATAGTTTCTTATTTATAATGATATTTATTATTCATTTCTATTTCATATTTCAATATGAAATATATATATATGCATATATATAGAAATTGTTATGTAATATTGAATTGAATGATTGAATTTGAGACAAAATAAAGATGTGTATACAAAACAAATATATATTGAAAATGATAATACGCATTCTTAAAACAATTAAAAAGAATTCTCAATATGTATACATATATTTCTTTGTCGGTAAATAATTTAAAAAAAAATATAAAAGAAAAATATTTTTGGTAATGAATAAAGCAAACAATAATAAAAAAAAAAATAAAGTAAAAGCTATATGCTAAATATGAATATATAATTTAAAACACAATTTTTTATAATGTATTTTTAAATACGTATAATAATTTTGTTTGTTGTAATATTTCGTATATTTATAGTTTATGCTTGACCATTATATAGAATTTGATACTTTCAGTTGTTGTTTAATAACTTAAATATTATTTCTTGTTATTGTTTAAAATTAAATTAGATGATTTTGGGATTGGTTTGGTAAATTATTATAAAGAAATTTTCTTATCCAAAATTTTGTGTGTGCATTAATAATGATTTTATTCACAAAATGAACTTCGAAAAAACGTCTTATTGCAATGAGGGCAGTGAGACTACACCCAGAAAACAATACCGTAATTTCTTTGAAAATGTACGTTAAATTCAACGACCAACGTTGTTACTTTTCGACCTAATAAAATTATATTTAAATTTAATGTTTGTTAACTGTTAACATTTATCCGAAATATTTTACTGTTGAATTTTACATTGAATAAACAGTATTGGATGTAGATTATAATCAACATTCTATACCATTAAAATCAATCGTAAAGGTAATTAAATACACTTTACGAAAGTGTATGTTAAAATCAACAGTATTACGATTGAATTTTAAGGAACGAATATGTTAAATTTAATTAACGAACATGTACATTTGAAATCAACAGCAGTAGATCTGTCAAATTTTAATGAAGAGGTTCAAAAATTATTTTTTTTTTAATCGAATATGTTATTTTTATTTTATTTGTTTAATTTAGATTTTTTTCTTATAATTATTAATTTTTTTTGTCATATAATACAAACAATCTATCCTCAAGGGGATAATCAGTAGCTATTAACATATGACGTATTTCTTTTGAATATGTATGAAATATACAAAGTGTCTATGCATATGTGTATTGTGTACCTCCATGAATGTACCATATATATGTTATTAAAGTTAAAAATTAAAATTATATAAATTGATTAAATTATAATTGTATTCTTATAATAGTGTTAGTTATTTATTTGTTATTATTATTGTCTGCCCCGCAAATCCAGAACAATATAACGTTTAAAGCGATTTATTGGTGTCGTGATCAGCAGCTTTTTAGCCAACCTGTTTGGATGGTTTACAAGTCTATGTTAATACTTGCGACTGTAGTTCCTTATCACATCCCTTACCGATTGCATTTGTTGGTCCGATTATAACTTCATTGTTAACAAACCATGGGGCACGTAAATTTAATCTTAATATGTTTAGTAGTATAGTAATATATATTTTTTAAACATTTATTTATTATATTAATCGGGAACTGGAACCGTTGCAGTATATCGATGTTCGAGTTGCTTGCCGTTCCCCACAATTGATTTCCATACGTACATATGGGCTTAAGTATAACCTTGTATAATATTAACAGTTTATTGCTTATTGACAAAGCAGACTTGTGGCCTATCACCAATACATTTTGTTTATTTTCAAGGCAAAACTTGTTAATTTGAATTTTTTATTTGTTTTTTACTCTTACGTTGCAGCTCGCATACTCTTTGTATTACTTGAATATACTATTTTATTTATTATTAATTTTTAATATAGTAATATATATTTTTTAAATATTTATTTATTATATTAATACTTAATTTCAGGATTAAAAACACGTAATGAATTTGTTTTCAATTGAACTCGGTACCTTCAATGTGAAACGTTTGCGTGTCACGTACTCAGCCAATGCGAACAATAATACAAAAACTTAAAAGCTGAACACATATGTTAATATGAACCATAATAATAATAACATACTGTAAGTAAAAAATTTTCTTAATTGATATAATTTTACATGTATTATTTGTTAATATTGAGGAATGCTATTGTAATTTTTATTGTAATAAACATTAGATTTATACTAACAATATTGAATGTTAAATCTAACGATCAGTTCGTTAAATGGTCACTCATTAATTAACGTAGCGTGTGTAATTTTACAATCTCTCGGTTATTAAAATTTAGCAGCACCACTTTACAGACTAACAGTTGAATTTAACGTATATTAATTGGAGAGACTATTTAAAGGTAAAATTTAACAGTCAATTTTTTAAACTGTTATTTTATCAAAAGAAAAAACTTTATCAGTGAAAGCGGATATAAAACCTTGGAATAAAAGCGGTCATCAATTTCCTAATTGAAGACCTATGAGGGGCGGACAATAAATAAAATAGACGCGTACGACGAACGATGACCGGGCAAACATTTAGAAAGCATGTCTTAAATCAATAGGAGCACCCAAGTCCTAATTATTCTGACGCCCGGTTTAATTTGATATTATAGCACCCCTAAATTTGTATTGTCATTTCCGCATCACACCTACGATGCGTTTTATTTTAGCGAGGTATCCCCGAGAGGCCTATCCCCAATCAAACCTAAACGAATAAAAATGTAAAAATGAATAAAACAACACGGATGAAGTATATATTAGGTGTTGGAATTAATAATGCGGATTTTTTGGCTTGAAAATGGCATTTATTTGTATAACAAAATGTAAACGTTTGCCAATGGTTGTTAGGTCGACATTCAACGCCATTGCAAGTTCATGTTGCGTTCTACATGAATTTTCATCCAATAACGCTTGCAATTCTTCGTCTTCAAATTTTTTTGGCTGACCTGGCCGTTCTTTGTCTTCCAAGTCAAAATCAACATTTCGGAAGCGTACAAACCATCGTTCACAAGTTGCTTGAGTTAGAGCATGTTCACCATAAGTTTCAACCAACAAACGATAACTTTCAGCAGCGGGTTTCTTCAAATTAAAGAAAGTTATTAAACTTCCCCCCAAAACAACTTTTTCAGGCATGTGTTTCGACATATTCGAAGCAAAAAAAAGCTTTGTTGTTTACACTTCAATGAAATGACATATACTGAAATTTATAGCCTAATGACAGACAAAAAAAAAGAAAATGGCCGAGGTGTGTTGCGATACACTCAACGCTAGTTGCGCCATCTGTTATCTAAATCCGCATTATTAATTCCTACACCTAATACATTAATACTTGTAGTGCAGTTTACACCAAAAATTTGATTATTCATCCTTAACAAATAACTATAGTAAACTTTTAAGTGTTAGAAGAGCCCAAATGTGAAGGCGACAGGTATTGTGCGATTGCAACCTTCGTTATGACAGGGGAAGGATGCACATTTCTATTTTCTAAATAGCCACGGTTTGTTGTTTTGTTCTCAGCAAGAAATGAACAAAAAATAAATGATCAAAAAAAATTAATAATATTTGTACAAGCGCTATCGGCGAATATACAGTTTAGCGGACCTTGAGCTAGGACATTGGGGATACCTGCAATCGAAAGCCTATGTTGCACAGACAAAATAACCGTTATAATTTTTTGGCGGTCACCCCCCCTTCCGGAGATAGGGGGGGTCAAAGTTTGATTATTTTTTAAGAAAATCCTGATTTGTGACGAAACCTGACGGGCGATTTTCAAAAGTAGATATTCAAAATAAAGGTATTTTCATTGTCTTTCATTTAAAACTTCCCAGGAATAAATCGGAGGTATATAGGGGTCAGGGGGTGGTAAAATGTGGTTTTTTACATTTTTTTAGGTGGAACCGGTCTGCAAAGGGTTAACTGAATTTTCCAAACGGCAAATTAAAGCTAAAAGTAACATGTAACCAGCCCACTTGTTTATTAAACCATATGTGGAATATACGTGAGTCGTTTCGCATCAAACGTGTGATTTGCTATATTGCAAGCACTTTCCACATCACACAAGTTCTGTGCGCATCACACAAGTTCTGTGTGAATTTTTTTTAAATGTTATCTCACATAGCTCTATTGCATGGGTATTGAAAAACCTTTTACTATTTATTCTGGTTTATCATCTTCTGGTGTAACGGCTTATACAACCTGCCAGCTGCTATTGGTTTACTAATGGTAATGGTTTGATTTTTCATGATGCAACATTTTAATTCGTTCTTTTTTAAAAGGAAGTCTGTGCAACATAGGCTTTCGATTGCAGGTATCCCCAATGTCCTAGCTCAAGGTCCGCTAAACTGTACTTCAGCCGCGCTATCAAACGCTTTCATTTTTATATCCGTACAAGTAATGTATAAGTAGTGTATAAATTTCAGATTCTTATTGACTAAAACTCCTCCTTCGATTGCTGTATTTTCGAATCAGGCCAAATGTGCGACCGTTTTGATACTAGCCGATTGAAACCCACTCGACTTGCAACTTAGGTCTCCCAGATTGCTCATGGAATATAGTGTCCGTCGTTATCTCAAGCATCTCTTAGCTGGCAATCCGACCGAACTCTTCTTCAGAAAGAAAAGGGCGATCTTCATCTTTATGCTCTCTAAATCCGGATATTTGGGAATGAAAATCCCAGATAACTGAACACCGGGGGATGAAAATCTCCACAAGATTCAACCTCCATGTACAGTTTTGAAAGCCACCAATTTTCTAAGAGTTCCTCGCGAAATGCTTAGAACCTCTATATTGGTCTCTCTCTCTCTTATTTTGGTCAACCTATCTATGTCCCAGTGTTATCCTAGATTATCTGAGTCGTTTTAATTCCTTCCATCGTTTTTGCGGTTCGGAAATAATCTACTTCTCGACTATGTCCTTCGTCATACTAATTACAATATAAGGTTCTGACCCCACAAACCTAAGGGACGTACCCCCTTAACCAGAGCGTCAGGCCGTACATTCCCGTCGATTTCATTGTGTCCTTAACCCAGATCCACCCTGCACCTCTTCCCCTGTAGGCCTCTTTCCGATGTGTAGTTATCTGAAGTGGTTGGTGTTACCACTTTGTACTGCTTTCCGTTGCACTCTCCAACAACGTCCTGCAGTTGTTTTCGCATTCGCGGATTTTATATCAAGTTGCATTGCGGTGGTTTCGCTATCTTCTCAGCCTCCAACGAGAGTAATATAGTGAAAAATCAAAGAAAATGGCATTACTGCATAAGTGAACGACCAAATCGTATAAACATTTTATAAAGTACATGAAAAGTTTTACGAACACTTTTTAGAAAATCGACCATATCTTTGGAACCAATATAGGGCGATTTTCAAATTTTCTTCAATGCGATATCAGGCATTGCCCTAATTAAAAAAATACAAAATTTGAAAAATTGAATTTTCCGGGCACATTTTTTTAACAATTTTTTTTTTGTAGATTAAGTAATTTGCTATATTAGGATTCGACCCAAAATCATCTACCCGAATTCCTTTCTCCTTACATTTCTTTGTAATTACTATTATTTTTTTAATTTTCGATGTAGAAATCGCATAAACTATTCCTAACTTATGAAACATTATATGATTTTGCTAAGAAATTTCATATATTCAATGTTGAAAACCTAATTTAATTATATTAAACAAATAACGATAATTAATTTAATTTTATTTAGCAATATATTTAATTTTATTTTATTTACATTAATTATATTGCTAATGTGAGTTATTTTATTTATGTTTAGTTGCCTGCTTTTAACAGGATCACAATATATTAACGAACGACTTGATTCAAGAATTGATCCCCCGCGGGGAATAATTTTCATTGGCATTTATGAATATGCTTCGATGCATTGAATGTGGATACATTAAAAATGTATCCCAGCAGTGTAAATCGAAGCTTCAATCATAATTTCATTAGCGTCATCGCAAACATGAGAATTGGTTGAAATTCTGTATTTTGGTTTAAAACCGGTAGAAACTCTTGAACAAAATGAAATACAGATTGCACTACGTTGGGATATTCCAGTAAAACAATTGCACTTGGTAGCCGCTCTATATTGAATCGTTAACTATTCAACAGGTGTTTAAATGTTTGATTTGCTTATCTTCATTCTTTAGATCTAGCGTTTTTGTAAAAAAAAATTCCCACCATTTCGGTTTGAGTTACTGTAACCAAACAAAACGCCAAATACATTTTATTTGACAGCATGTTAACTTCTATAGATTTGCTTCGAATTGTGGGAAAGCTAAAAAGTCCTATGTTAATGTGAATCCTCATGTGGTCTGCGCGCTGCACGCATATCTAAATTACATATTATCATTTGGACATACCTGTATACATACCGGTATAAACATACAGTTGTTCATAAAGGTATAGAACATATAGATACAATTAAAGTAAATAAGATTAATAAACATCTTGTCAAAATATATACAATACTCGACTTGGTACGGATCAATTAATTAATATAAATAAATTGTTTTTTATATCAAAATCGTTTTATTTTATTAAAATTCAGAAATAGGTTGCTATCAGTAGAAACTTAATATAATGGCTGGTCTATATGTTGGATTAGTAATAGTGTTAGTCGTAAGCATAAAAGTTACATCGTAGGAAACACATGCATTCGTTCATCGGTTGTCATGTATTTTTACCATTTTTACTAAAGCATGATCCCTAATAACACTTCCAATTACTAAACGTATATTTAATTAAAATATTTGGTCATAAAATAAAGAACAAAAATTTACGATAAGTAAATTACCAAAATGAGATTGTAATATTTAACAAACTTTAAGTAAAACAATGTTTTAATATTAACTAAAACTTGGTATATTTTACTAAACACTGGTATAAGATATCAAAATGCAGTAATCAAATGATTTTAGTATAATACACTTTGGCATTTTTCTGAGGGTAGTATTTTTTCTTCCTCCTGGGAAAAATCATCTGTTTTATGCAGAACTGCTTTTATGTAAAGCGAATTTCTAATTTTCTTTCTCCAATTCAAATTTCTAAATATTCGGTTATTATGTACGGAACTTGGATAACCGATGAAGCAATCTATCTATATACTTCAAGCGGTGATCGTACACGGCTTGCAATGTAACTGAAGTAAAAAATTTTCGGGTGGTATCTGCACTTTTATGAGCATAAGGAACCTTTGATGGTATGTACGTTCGATGTACCGCACCAATAAATCCGCTTAATTTATTTGTGCTTAAAAAATGATGTTTTATTAAAACTTTTTGTTCAGCGGTTGGAAACCGTATGGCAGATTGTACGGTTTTAGCCACTAAAAACCACTAATTGGCGTTCCAGGGAAATTTTGAATGCATGTGGGGGTAATTGTCCATAGCAAAAACTCTTGTGCCTTTGCATGTAAATATTCAAACGCGTTTCTTTCTAGTCGAAAAATATGTTGAAATTCTGTTGTATTATAATTACTAACAATATTTTCCATTTAGTTTCCAATTCGTGATTTTTTGTTTTTTTTTTTTTTTGCAACGTGATTACCGCCAGTGTCATTAATTCCTGTTCTTCACTTTCAACTTCAGGTTCCACCAAATCCATTATAATACATCATAATACATAATACATAATACTAATAATTGATATCCTGTTTTGTGTTTAAGCTACAATATCATAAAATACATATTTAGTTAATATTTTATTTTTTATTTGAAAAAATCAATTCGAACAATATCTGGAAATATTGCGATTTTAATAATAAAAAAACTATAGAATATTTACAATATAATTGAATATGTCCACGATTTTTTTTTCATGAATCAGAGTAATAATAATATTGTCCACGTTTTTACACTATTTTGTATTAATATTTTTAATCGTATAAAATTAAATTTAATTTAAAATTTAATAGTAAAATAAAAAAATATTTGCAATTATATTAATAGCTTGATTAATTGAAAATAACAAATGAAAAAAAAAGAAGAAATCAGATTTATTTTAATTTGTTTTATTTTACTAATTTATGGCATTGCAGCACTATTCGACAAATCCTTTCTATGCAATCGTTGTTAATTTTGGTGGAGAAGTGATTTGTCTCTCAACAAAATTGAACTCCGACACCGACAGCATAAACGCACGGTTTAAGGTACTCTGCTGGGCTCTCGCCGGACATGCGCCGTATATCAACCATCTTAAAAAGATTGAATTGGTAGAAAGTTAGCAATGTTCTGCAATAAGGATAGTGAGACTATGGAACACATATTCGCAAAACGTGTAGAAAAAACTTTGCGGTAAAAGCGGTCATCAATTTCCTAATTGGCGACTCAAAATTAAAAGGAATAAAGAAAATAGGAGCACAAAAGATCTTAATAGTCGCGGTACGAGGTAGTATCTTGGACTCCAACCCTGAGGGAGAGGTTTTAATCGGTAGGACATCCTAGTGACGGGACTCCGACACATAGGATATAAATGAATTTACTCTACCAAGAAAAAAACAAATCGATAAAAGATATTTTTTTGAACACCCGCTCTTACTCTTTAGATATTTTGCTGGAAATATTCTCAGGAGTACGTGGTAATCGGGTTTAGCGGGCGCCCTATATATCGAAAACATTTAGTATAACCTGGTATAAGATGAAGGATAGGTGCATATATATTTTGGTATTAGAAATGTATTCCATAGAAAATGAATATGATTATTTATTATATATATATATATATAGAGAGATAAGTACAAGTAAGGCATGCAATGATTATAACATAAAACCAAAATATAAAGAGAAATTATAATTATATACTATATGAAAGAATAAGAGAAGTGCTGTGTGATTTAAAAAAATTGTTGCTGTTGTTTCTTATTTTATATATCATATACGCTTTGCACATTATAGGATTTTTATTATTTTCATTTTTGTTATTATTTTAGTAAAATACTATTATTCTTCTTGTTGTAAGAGATATGGAATACGATGTATAGATTTGGTTTTAGGTAAATAATTTTCTCACGTTTAGCACATTCATTTACACACAGCAAAGGAAACTTTATTTAGTTTTCGTATATATATTTCGTATATATATGTATATCCAGAGAAGAAAAATAGTTTGCACAATTTGATTATATATACAGCAAAATCTTATAATTGGACCCCTCGGAAAACGGATGAATTTCAAAATCGGAAATTAATACTGTATGAAAGGTTAGTCATAAACATCTGTATACATTTACCTCTGTAATCGTACCACCTCGAAATTGGGCCAATGGACCACATGTTACCCATAATTATGGATTTTCTCACGTCTTAATTGAACCAAATTTCGATTGTTACTATACTTTTTTGATAGGGAAAATTAAAGAAAATGATAAAATAAGCGTGTTGCATGATTGTAGTGAATGCAGGTATTACGGGTGTGAAACTTATTTGGATAAATTGATACACATAAACATAAATGATAAATAATGTTTTTTTATTTTATCGTAAATGTAATGTTATGTTTGATTGTGGATTGGTAGTTTTTAACAACATATTTATTTTTTATATTCGTAAAATATACACAAATGTTTTTGTTAATTAACCCGCTTGTTTAATATACATCAGGAATAAGGAACATAAGTACCAAATTTAAAAGAAAATTAACATCCTCGGCAAACCTTGCAGGTTATGGTGGTAAAGACTTGGGTTCGTTGGATGTATCAGTTTATAATAAATAAAATAATATTTCTCATTCTTTAATGTAAAAAATAAAAATTACAACAAACTGATTCTCTATATCAAAATTTGCGAACTATTCTTGATATTTTGTACAACTAATAAAATATTACTTATAGGAAAACAATTTACACTCTGAAAATTATAAGGCATGCAAATTTCACATAATCTCACAAATTAGGAAGCAAAATAATAAAAAGGTTTTATTCATATTTTTCTTAAATTCTGTTTCAAAAAAATATATCAAATTTTTAAAGTTCTTAAATTTTCTATTTTGCAAAATGCATTATACTCGTATTTGTTAGAATTTAATTTATCTTGTAAATTTTTAATGTATTAAAATTGTTGGATTAACATGTTCCTGTTAATCTGCTAATGTTACTTAGTTAGTTGGAACATCGTTAAATCAAAAGAAATTGTTGTTATACACAAAATAACATGTAAAATGTTTTGCTGATAACTTTACAAGGAAATGAAAGTGATAGATTCCATTCAAATTTAATACTATCGGAATATCGTTTAGAGTCAACTCGGTGAAAACTGAAGCTCCACGCGGCGGTCGGTTAGCAATTATTATTTCTATTGCTGTAGCTGGTTCTTCTACCTGCTGGGACTCTTTATTGTTTATAATTCCAGATAAATGTTTTTTATGAAGATTATCTCGTAAGCTTTGAAGGTTATTCATTTTAATTTGTTCTCTTTCTTCCGATTGTGTCATATTTCGTATTTTGTTTGTACGAATTATCACAATATCTCCAGAAGAAACATTTTGGATAACATCTATGTTGCAATCGGAAATTTGTCTGTCTGCTTTGAAATTCTTTTTTGTATAAGACCTGTTTAGGTTGAAATATTTTTCTTTCCTGTTCCATATCATATTTTCGTGGGCCATTTGGTAGATTTTGTCACGTAACCGCTTAACCCACCGAACCCTCCGTGACCAAACCCATTCGTGATCTGGGACCTCTGAAACGCCGAGAAATTCAAGACTTTGATCCTCCGATGGTCGGACCGAAGTAATATATATATGTGGGCTCATTTTGGAAAAAAAACCATCACCTCTATAATAGGATCCCCTCTATAATAGGACCACCTCCCGAATCGGCGCACTTTTATTCGGTTCGACAGGTGGTTCAATTATGAGGTTTCTCTGTATTTCTAAATATTTCACCTATATATAATATCGACATAGTATAGTATAGCAAAAATATTCTTGAAAATGTGTTTCATATATTTATGTATTGTATATGCAGTGCATATAGAGTTGATAGACTTGTAATAAATACATTTATCCTATATATAAAATTTTATCGTTACATAGAGATGAAGGTTTTTTTTGATATATATTAAATGAATGGTATATAATTTTTTCTGTGCAAATTTTAACGTAATATATTTAATAATACCGATTGAGTATTTTTTATAAATATATAATATTATTAGAACTTAAAAAGTGCAAACAGAAAATCCAATTCAACATCACAAAAAATATACACGTATGTACAGGGTGAATAAAATAAAACGACCAGTAATTTAAAAAATGCAACTTCTTATTTTGGAGCAAAATAGCAAATGACAAATGTTGCATAATCAATCAAGGGGAACATCGGATTATAATATTGCTGGACCTTAATATTAATATAACGACACTCCTAACGACCTTAATATAAATATAACGACAATCGTAAATAATAAATAAAACAGAGCAAAATACTATTTTTGATTAGGAATAGGCACTTTTGAAACATACTGTGAATAGAATGACAAAATATAAGCACACGTTTACTCGTTACAATATTTTGATAAACTTAGAGCTTCCGAGATAAGACCATTTTATTACTCCAACATTTGTATCATACCAATACATAAAAATGTTGTTTCTTAATTTATTACCATCATTTTATTATTACCCTTACCACCATCAAATATTTATATACAACGTATGGTGAACCCTGGGGTGGAATTATGTAGGGCGATAGGCGATTATCGCCTTGGTCATAACAAAAAGTCATAGCAATTTCGGCCATTTGAATTTTATATTACGTAAGGCGATAGTAGATTTGTCCCTTGAGATGGTTTGGTAATGTGGGACGTATGGATGGTGATCGTATACCGTCAAAAATGCTGGATGGCATACCAAGTGGAGCAAGCGTGGAAAGACCGCCGGGGAAGTGGATGCAGATGAAGTTGAAGTGAACCTTCGGTCTCTTGGAGTTTCCGGATGGCGGACATTGGGGGTGAATAGGCGTTGTAGAAGGGTGATAATGGACGCTAAAACCAAATGTAGATTCGTGAAAGTAAAAGTAAGTAATTTCAACCAAAATTACTGATTGCTTTATTATATACACCCTGTGTATATTGGATATATTGTATTTGTATATTCAACAAGTGATCGATTTTATTTCATTTTAATATAGACAAAATGCACATAATAACTGATTGAACTGATATATGTATATAATATATATATATAATATACTTTTGTAAATACATAAATATTATTGTAATAAATTTTATTTTACCATAAATATATATATTGATATTCTTTCTTATAATAAATTATGTTATATGTAAAATATAAAAATACAAGTACTTCTTATATCGAAGATTAAATAATGTGTACTATTGGTACACAGAAATTTTATAAAACTCATTTGATGCGAGCTGTTAAATTCCATTAACAAATAGTAATTTTTATTATTATTATTATTATATTTTAATGTTTGTATATAATAAATAATAATTTAAACAAATATAAATATATAAGACAAAATGATGTAGTAATTTATTTTTTTTTGTTTATTTATATTATGATCTACTGGAATATTAGGTATATTTGTATTTATATACATATATGAAAGGAAGAATGAAATTTATTTGCAATATATTTTATGTACACGATTAATTTTTTTTATTATTTTGAAATCATTATTTAAATTTACTTCAATATTAATTATTTTTATATAATTGTTAATATCATCAAATTTCTTCTTAAGTATAATTACGATGCGGAATTACAATAGAGTAAGAGACTAAAATGCTATTTCCAAAATTATCCATAGAAAGTTTATATAAAACTTTACTTCGTTATCACTACCAATGCATTCGTGTTAATTTCATTTTACAAAAATTTGCTAGATGTCTTAGAAAATGAAGTCCTGAAAACGCTGTAAATGAGATTAAATTAAATGATATTTAACATAACATTAATAATATACATCATCATTTTCAAAATAAAAATAACATTTATCTATATACGCAAAAAATTTAAATTAATTATTTAATCTTTTCAAAATTTCAAAATTATTCTATAGTGTGTATTTGTACGTTGTAGAATGTTTATTTATGTGTTCTTTTCTACAACATTCTTTTTATTTACTTAAATTTCCAGACGAAATATATTTATTATTTGAAAATGTATTAATAATTTTTTATTCGTAAGTTTTTTGAAAATAATTTTTCGATTTATATATTAGTCTATTCATTTTTATATTTAAGAATAATATTGTTATTGCAATTTACTTGTATAAATATAGTTACCCTTGATAATGTTGTTAAATACAACGAAACGTTGGGAATAATAAAAAATATTATATATATTTTTAAATGTAATTAAATATTGCATTTTTTTATTATCCTATGACCATTATGCCGAGTACAATAAATTTCCTCAACATTGAATTTGGTCGAGATTTAACACATATTTTGTATTTTTTTGTATTCGAATTCATGTTTATTGGCTATTCCTCATTCATAGTAATTTCATGAAACTTGCTGATCAGGCGATGGGATGCTGTTGTATGGGATGATTGGCAAAATTTTATAAGTATTTGATATACCGGAAATTATTTTTGGTTGTAAATTGAGTTGCTTCGATGCAGCGTCAGATGGTGATAATGAATAAGATATCATGGGATATGATATCATACTCAAATGGAATGCATGTAATTAGTTGACTGTCGTTGTTTGTTTTTAGAAAATCTAAATAAAAAAATAAGGGGTGTATTAGCTATACGTTGCAGTTTGGAGGATTATTGGATAATATGAAAGAAAAAAAACGAAAACATCGTCAAAAAAATTTAAGAGAGAGCTAACCTAACTTTTTTCTAAATTATTTCTATGTTGGTTCAATAGATATAATAGTACAAGATAGCTAGTCTCTTTTTTATAATATGGAAAATTTATTTAAATAATGAACGTACCGCCTAAAAAAATGGCATGCCAGCGCCATTTTTGAGATTTTACATACTATTACAAAAACAAAAAGTTACCTATTGGTAGGCCCGCTGATAAAATAATGAAAATATTTTTAAAATCAGAAAAATTTGCTCATTTCATTAATTTTATTGAGAGTATCAATCTTTCTCTCTTTATCTATTATTCTTCTAGTCCCTCTCATTTCTAATGGAATTACGAGAAAGCGAGAATAGATTATGAATTCCAAATTGATGAAATTTTTTATTTTAATTGGACAAATTTCGTATATAAATTCATTAAAAATTATTTATATCGAAAATCGGTTGAAAACATTTCTAAAAATCTGTTAAAAATGCATGTAAAAAATATATTGACAAATTTGATAATAAAACTGAATTGTTAAATTATACGCATAAATGCATTATAATTTTCTTATATACATATATCAAGTCTGTCTGTTTATTTTTCTGGTAAAAAATTTATTGGTAAAAACTTTATTACCACCAATCCATAAAAATTCAAAAAGTACAAAAACACCGTTTCAGTAAAAACATTAGTTACGCTACAAAAATTTTAAGTAGTTGACAAGTACGTAAATTCTACAGAATATAAATGTTTTAGAACAGGCAAAAGGTAAATAATTATATATTAATGTATATAACACTAAATTTCATTTTAGACTATCAGCAATTAAACACGTATTGGTGTGTCTTTGGTTTGCTGGTCATGAAGCAGCATTTTTTCGTTATTTAGCTGACCGATTCGATGTCGGCTTATACGTAGAACTACCTATTTTTTTTATTAGCACCCATATAATTATTGACGCTTCCAAAAAAGGTAAAAAATGAATACATTAATAGGAAAAGCCAAACCAGCTTTGAGAGATTCGGCGTATCTATTAATGGAAAACTTATTGACACTTTATAAAGAAAACGCGCACCTGTCACGAGCTCAAATAAAATACAATAAATAAGTGAGTTCAACTAATTGATATAATAGTACTAGATAGCTAGTCTCGCTTTTATAACATGAAAAAATTTGTAAAATAATAAATGTACAGCCTCTCTTATTTGTTTTATATATAATTGTATAACAATGCAAAACAATGCAAAAAGATGCACAATAAATATTTACAGCTGATTTATAAAGCGCAAATTTTGATATTTAACATGGAATAACAATAAGAAAATCGTACCTCGGCTGATCGAATTTTAAAAATGAGAAAAAGTTGGGCATTTTATTAATTTTATAGAGCTATACCAAAAAAATTTGACAAATAAAATCTGCTCATTTATTTGCCGTGTACCAACCAAAATAAAATTTGTGAAGTGATAAACATATTTAATTCTTTTATCTCTATTCTATTTTTTATTATAAAGTAATTGAATAATTTTAATTGTTATTAATATAATATTTTAATTATTGTTAAATAATAATTTAAAAAAAAAATACTCAAAATCTTAATATGACAATATTTCCGTAAGTATTATTAATAAATTCAATTATTTATAATTTGATTGCAAATTAAATTAATGCAAAAATATTTTTTTGCTGAGAAGGGTGGCATATTTGAGATATGTCTAACATACTGTTATCCCTCGTATGCGGCTACTTTACAACGAACTAAAAGGCAGCGATATTTTGAAAAAATCAGTGCATTCAAAGTGGATCCATATTTGACCACTTATAATGACGATTATTTGCCGTTTAACGTAAGTACAGTCAAAATTTATGATTATGTAGTTCCTGGCAAATCATTTTATACGAAAAAAGAATTCAAGAATCAAAAATGTTTACTGACATACAAATATTATGAGTGCGGTTGGGTTTAATATATGGCTCGCAAAGAAACGGAAAATGGATTTTTAGTATTAGTGAAGGTATAAAATAATTCTAAGAATAAGTTCATGTTTATCTTCTGCACGAGTATTGAAATACATATGGTATATGTTTTTTTTCAGGTCTATCACTCGCAATTTTTGAATTTAATTCCAATTCAAGTATGGATAAATTTTCTTTTAAATGGTACGTTCATACCTTTGCTGATTACGATGTGCTTTCGATTCCGAATCATTTTTGGTAATACCATACCTAAATTCAGGTTTGGTGTCTAGTCGGGATTTAAATGATCGGTAAATTTAGATCTGTTTCCGGATATAAAATGCTACGAACAAACTGTCATATTTTTAAATGATTCAATTTTAAAATTTTTTCGATTTAAAGCTTTTAACCAAGTAGGTTGCCTTTTTTCAGATACTTCCAACAAGATGGAAATCTGTAAAATGTTACATTATCCCTTACACTGCGCACGGAACACTTAATTACACTACATTTTCTTCATATTGTAAATTGCTAATTAAATAATTGATTTCAGTTGCTTTTTTATAAAATTATTCTTATACATAATTTTATTTTATAAATGATAATTATAAAATAATGATAATTATTTGTAATGCTGGGGGAAATATGTTGGACCTGGTATTTTATAGTGATGGGAGTGGTACATGCGTATCCGAGGCAGCTGAACCGCTGTGTCGGGTTGATGCACCTTATCATCCGCCGTTGTGTATTCGAGTCGAGGGGATTGTTGGATGTTCTAAAAATAATGCGCGTCCAAAGGCCTTTAATTTTCGTAAGGGAGATTATGGGTCCTTCGGGGAACATCTCAATGCCATTGATTGGGATTCAATTTTAGATAGCCGTGGTTACGTGGACGTTATGGTTTCGCGGTTCTACGACATATTGCGGGATGGCTTTCGCCGGTTTGTTCCAATGAGGGTCCTCCGCATTGGTCATCCGCCATGGTACAATCGTACCTTGTTCTCGTTGAAGAATGCCAAGTGTAGGGCGCATTGTCGGTACAGGCGGACGGGGCTTCGTTCCCATTATGTGATCTTTTGTTCCGCGCGCACAAGATTCCCGCATTACCGGCGTCACTGCTATGGTACGTATATTAGAAGGATACAATCGTCTCTGTGTCGCGATCCCAAAAGGTTCTGGAACTATGTTAATGTAAAGCGGAAATCAGGTCAGGGGGCATGCCATCTATCATGAAGTTTAATGGTGCCAAGTTGGCATCTGCTGGGGAGATATGTGGGGCATTCTCGAAGTATTTCGGTGATGCCTACATTTCAACCCGGAACTCATTGGATGGTATTCGTCCTGAATTTTGCATTGAACAAATGGTTAATATTGGCTCATTGTGTATATCACGTGAGCAAATACTGACTAAATTAAACAAAATTAGTATTCTGGGCAACGACGATTTCAACACATCGTCTGGGCCTGATGGGGTACATCCATTGTTCCTAAGGAAATGTGCGGAATCTTTGGTGGATCCATTATACCACATTTTCAACACATCGTTGCAAAGTCGCAAATTTCCGGAACAGTGGAAGACATCGTATATAACACCGATACATAAGTCTGGTTCACGTGGTGACATCTCCAACTACAGGGGGTGGCAATTCTTCCAACAATCGGTAAATTGTTCGAATCAATCGTTTGTGATATTCTTGTGATCGATTGCAAGAACGTTCTGTCAATTTCCCAACACGGTTTCATGAAGGGGCGCTCGACGGTGACTAATTTGCTAGACTTTGTTAACTATTCGAACAGTGGAATTGAATCTGGAAGGCAAATCGATGTGGTGTATATGGATTTTCAAAAGGCTTTTGATAGGGTATGTCATGACATCCTTATTAAAAAGCTTGAGAAAGTTGGTATTCATTCATCGATGCTTAACTGGTTAACTTCCTATCTGGTGGGTAGAAAGCAATTTGTACGTACTCTTGGTTGTGACTCGAACGTCTTCGGAGTGGGATCGGGTGTACCTCAGGGAAGCCACCTGGGCCCTCTTCTATTTAATATATTCATTAATGACATAGCATTGGAAATAATGTCGTCACGGTGCCTTATGTATGCGGACGACTTGAAAATCTTCCGAACCATCTCATGCATTGATGATTCGGCGATGTTGCAGGATGACCTAATCCGTGTTTCGTCCTGGTGTGAAAGGAATTGTATGATGCTCAATGTGAAGAAATGTTTTGTGATGTCATATCACAGAAAGATTAATCCGATTGCTTTTGACTATGTCATATCCGGCAATTCTCTTGCAATTGTCGATGAAATCATTGATTTGGGTGTTAGATTTGATAGACGTATGACATTTAGTTCACACATTGATTATATTACATGCAAGGCCTATTCGCTGCTGGGATTTATTAAACGGTGTTGTGTGGATTTTTCGGACCCATATGCATTGAAAGGTTTATATTGTGCATTGGTAAGATCGGGATTGGAGTACGCATCTGTGGTATGGAATCCATACTACGGTGTTCATTCGGATGCTATCGAATCGGTGCAAAAAAATTTTATTACATATGCTCTTCGCAGGTTGGGGTGGTCCGAAGATTCCACACTTCCCCCGTATTTGCATAGGTGTCAACTTATCGATCTGCCGACTTTGGGGCATAGGCGGGAAACTGCGTGTGTCATGTTTGTATTCGATATGTTGACGAATGTGATTGATGAGCCGAATTTGTTGTCTAAGATTGATTTCAATGTTCCAATACGGTGCTCACGTGGTCACAACTTCTTGCACCTGGACTTTCATAGAACAAACTACGGGAAATATGAGCCGTTGTGCAATATGTCTAGATTATTTAATAAGTACAACGATCAATTTGATTTCGGTATTTCGCGGCGTGTATTTTTGGGTAAATTAAGGTCAAGATATTTCGGTTTGGCGGATTGAGATTGGGTCCGGCTTCGCCTTGTGGTGTGATGATAATAATATTATTGTTGGACTGCGGTTGTCGATATGACAATGGTGAGTTAGTATATTACATTTTGGTAAATAATTTTTGACATGGCCTTTGGTGGGTTACTGTTACTATTGGTTGTTACTATAAATAAATAATAACACAAAATTTTAAACGTTTTTAAATTTCACAACCGAAAAGTCGTTAGATATCGCAAAAACATTCAAGGAAAAATGTGATTTTCCATTATGTTTTTATTAGCCATTGATGGGAAACATTGTTCCGTACAGGTATTTGTATACGTTTTTGGTCAATTTAGTTCTAGCTAGTGAGCTATCACATTATATTAATTTAATGTATTATTTCTTTAACATTGTTTAGGCCTTTCCAAATAGCGGTTCAAAAAAACTTCAATTATAAGGGGTCGCACAGCATCGTCCTATTAGGGGTTTGTGATGCAATATCCGCTGATATTGGTGCTGCTGCCCGTTTTAGCGATTTAGGGATATTTAAAAATACACCATTGGGTAAAGCCATAATAGATGAAGCTTGTGCATTAAATTTACCCAATGATGAACGCACTTATAGATTAAAACAAAAGATGCCGTATGTATTCGTTGGTGATGAAGCATTTCCGTTGTTGGAGCATATAATGCGACCATTCCCAGGGAGATGGTTGGGACTACCCAAAAATGAATTAATTTTTAACTACAGGTAATTACGACTCTCATGACCTTGCGATTTGCCTAAAAAATAATTCAATGTTTTTTTTAGATTATCTCCGGCAAGGAGAATGATAGAGAATACTTTTGGAATCCTAGCAGCTAGGTGGAGAATTTCTCGGAAACCTATAATAGCATCCCAAAAGACAGCGGTGGCAATAGTCAAGGCAACTATTGTCTTACATAATTTTTTAAGAGACAATACAGTTTATTATTATCCATCAGGCTTTGCAGACTCTGAAGATAGTGAAGGGAACGTTATTGACGGTCTTTGGAGGCATCAAGTTTTAAATGAAAACGCGCTTAATAGCATTGGTCGAATGGGACCAAACAATTACATGCGACAACCAAAAGAAATAAGAAATTATTTTATGAAATTGTTTTGTCAAATAAATACATTGCCATGGGAAGAAAACAGTGTTCACTATTAAAATATACATGTAAGCTATTTAGAACTTTTTATTTTTTTTTTAATTATAATCCCAAAATTTACGTAAAATATATTAACAAAATAAAAACATTTAAATTCGCATTTCATTTCATTTCATTTAAAAAAAACAAAAGCATATAACGTAACTTATTAATAAAATCAAATATAATTGTTTTCTAATAATATAAAGTAAAATAAAATTGTCTCTTCATGGACTGGAATAAAAAAATATGAAGTAATTCTTAAAATAAATTCAGAAGATAATTCATTTTGTCTGTAAAGTGTTTCTTTGTGCATTCAACACAGCCTCAAATATTGCTTGACTACAGCTTATTTGGGTATCCATTGGAATTTTTCTGAGTGATTCCACCACCAAGAAACCCAAATGATCTAAATTATCATAATTTTGTATGGGTCTGTTTAATTCTTTTAAAATTTTGTCGATATTGTCTACATAACATTTTGGTAAATAATTTTTGACATGGCCTTTGGTGGGTTACTGTTACTATTGGTCGTGATTAGATTTTTTATTTTTTTTGTTTTATTTTTTTTATTTTTTTAATATATTTTGTATTCCTTTTTTGTTTGTTATTTGGTTTTATTGCCATTTTTATGTATTTGATTTTGAAGTGTGTATTCGCTAGTTTTTGTATTTTTTGTATATTTTGTATCTTGTATTATATGTTTTGTAAAACGGCAGTAGGGCTTGTACCCGTTGCTAAATGAATAAATAAATAAATAAATAAATAAGTTAAAACATATGATATAATAAATATTAATATTCAATTTAAATACATTTTGTTTGTGTTTGATTTATAAAAATTATCTGGTTCTTTTCGTTTATTACCAGAGATTTTCGCTTTATTTTTTACACCATCATCTATCGCAGGAACAGAAATGAAATTATTTTCATTACCTATATAAAATCATTAATCATAGTTCAATATATTTCAATAATTTGCATGATGAAATTGTTTATTTTTACCTTCGTCATTATCTAAACCAAACGATTCGCCAGGATCGGGATCATGTTCTATGAATGAATCTAAATCATATCTCATATGATTTAAATCTGTTAAAATGCTGTTTTCTTTATCGGTTGTAAATGTGCTCACTATAGGGCTATTGATAGTACGAAATTATATCATTGAATATGTGTAATTCAAATTGAATTAATTTTAGTTTTAATTAAATTTAAATTACCTGTCATCAGTTATAAATGGTGTAACAAAATTCATTCTATTTATACATTGATGGTTTTTTTTTATTTTGTGTTTGTTTCCTTGACTTTTTGTTATATTTCGATGAGTTTCGATGAATTTTCGGCGGACTCCTTTCCACCTTTCCACTCGTCCATTTTTCAACCGCATCTATTAATTTTTCAACATTATTTTCATTGAATAATGCCATTATTTTAATTTTATTATGTTTTTAAACAGCTTTTACTTATGTTATAATTTATAAATTATTTTATGTTCATCATGTTCATAATTATATATTAATAATAAATTAAATATATTTTTTACAATTATAAGAATTAAAATGTTTCCATAAATTGGTGAGCTTATTTTTCTTTTAGTGCAGTTATTACGAAATGTTTTGTATTGTGATTTAACTTACTAAATGTATAAACTAATAAAGATTACGATTATGTAGTGATTTTTAATTATGTGTTTTGGAAAGTTTATTAAAAAATAAATAAAAATATTTTTTTTATACAAAAAATAAATTTGTGTTTGATTGTAAAATTTTTTTTACGATATTTTTTTTTTATTAAAATACAAGGGGTCGTTCGTAAAATAACCACCGTAAAGTTTAATCAATTTTTCGTGCATAAATACAAATTTTTTTTTTTTTGCAAAATCAAAATTTCCATTTTTTTGCATATAAAAATAAAATGTTCGGACCACGACCCCTCACTTGTTAAGCCGCCTTCAAAACCTACAAACTTTCAAATGTCAAAGGAAATAAACACAAATAAAAAATACAAAGTTGAAAAGAAAAATATTTAAACAAAAAAAACAAATAAATTAAATAAAGGATAAAAATTTCTTTTTTTCTTTAACTTTTATTTTTGGAAATAACTCAAAAACCACAAAGGTTACATTAAAATAAACGAATAAAATAGATGTATGCATGAAATTAAATAAAATAAAATTCACATGTAAATTGACCATTAAAAATGTTCTATATTTTTATTCAAGCGTGAATAACTTCGAAACTTTTAGAGATAGCTGTAGCGAAAGTTTTTAAGCGTGTTGGACTAAAAGTTTTACAGGATGTGTTTTCGATATATGATACCTTAAACTTTAGAGAACAAAAAATAAGATGTTTGGCCGACACCTTTAAATAAAGTTTTTACAGCACTAATAAAAATTCAACGGGTATTAAAATACCAGCAGATATGCGTCCTAGGGTTAATTCCGTAACGAAGCCGAATGGACCAACATTATTAAGTATTAACATTATTAAGTATGTTTTCAACTCCAAATGTGCCACAGAATCTAAAACGGGATTATTGTTGACGAGATCTGGGGCACCCTGTATAATACAATTCATATTTAATCAAAAAAGTGGAAAAAGTGTAACCATTCCAGTTTGGTTGCTCGTTTTAAAAATTCCGATTCGAAATTGGAGATGGGTGTATATGTCATTATTTTCGTTCCATAATCGATTCCGGAATGAATATTGCTTACGGCATAAACCAGCAGATTGATATCACGTAGAATAGAGTATGTCGACTTAATGGATGAGATTGAACACATTGTTTTATATTACAAATGTTTTGGAGAAGAATTTCTTATACATATTTATACATACTTATACACATATCAGATATAAAAATAATTCGATTTGTTTATGTTTTTGCATAAAGAATAATATATTCAGTATGCAATTTAACAAACATATATGTTATATGCTATATGTATATGGTAAAATGTTCACACGAAACATATTATATTGGGCATAGGAATTAATAATGAGGATTTAGATAACAGATGGCGCAACTAGCGTTGAGTGTATCGCAACACACCGCGGCCATTTTCTTTTATTTTGTCTGTTATTAGGCTATAAATTGCAGTATGTGTCATTTCATTGAAGTGTAAACAACAAAGTTTTTTATTGCATCATACATGTCGAATTTCGTGCCTGAAAAAGTGGTTGTGCGGGGAAGTTCAATAAATTTCTTTAATTTGAAGAAAACCGCTGCTGAAAGTTATCGTTTGTTGGTTGAAGCTTATGGTGGACATGCTCCAGCTCAAGCGACTTGTGAACGATGGTTTGTACGCTTCCGAAATGGTGATTTTGACTTGGAAGACAAAGAACGGCCGGGTCAGCCAAAAAAATTTGAAGACGAAGAATTGCAAGCGTTATTGAATGAAAATTCGTGTAGAACGCACGTCGACCAAACAACCATTGGCAAACGTTTACATGCATTTGGAAAGATTCGAAAACTTGGAAAATGGGTACCACATCAACTGAATGAAAATCAAATCAAAGCACGAATCGAAACATGCAAAAAACATCTTACAGAGCACATAAACATAGTTTATTGAGTCGAATTGTCACTGGTCTATTACGATAACCCTAAACGTAAAGCATCATATGTTGATCCCGGCCAACCATAAACTTCACAATCAAAACGCGATATTCATTGCCAGAAGCTTATGCTATGTATTTTGTGGGATCAGAGGGGCTGATATTACGAGCTGTTAAAACCGAATGAAACAGCTGCACGAATGAAACAGCTTACAGCTGAACGCTACATACGCCAATTGAACGAACTGGCAAAGAAATTGAACGAAAAACGACCATTGATAGCTCGAAAACACCAAAAAGTTTTTTATCATGATGACAACGCCAGACCACATCTTGCAAACATCATTAAAGAAAAGATAAAGAGGTTCGGTTGGGATCATCTTGATCACCCCCCGTACTCTCCCGACCTTGCTCCTTCTGATTACCATTTGTTCCGATCAATGCAGGTCAGCCTGGCAGATGTACGCTTTCGAAATGCTGAAGATGTGCAAAAATGGGTCGATGAATGGATTGCATCGAAAGATGAGGACTTCTTCAAACGAGGAATCAACAAACTTCCTAAAAGATGGGAGGAAGTCATAGCTAACGATGGGCAATATATTGGTTAATGTACTTCATTCATTTTGTTATACAAATAAATGCCATTTTCAAGCCAAAACATCCGCATTATTAATTCCTACACATAATATGTATAAAACAAAATATTGTAAAAATAAAATATACATTCGGAAAATATTCTTCCCAGAATTTTATGTCAAATATGCATTTATTTATTAAAAAAAATTCAATATTATATACTAGATATAGGTATATAATATTGAATTTTTTTAAATGCAGTGAATATATATAATAAAGGTCCACAGGTCCCTAAAAGAAATCATATGTTTGGGTTCAGAAAATAATAAATGCCATACAGCTTTTACATAGGTTAAGAACATGAATAATACATTGAAGTTATTTAATATGCTATGTTTTGTATTATATTAATATACAAAGTGTATACAAAATAAAATTGATGATGTTATAAAAACTATAAAATGTTATCGATATCGGTTGAAAAAAAGGATAATTGATTATGCGCATTACTTTGGAAATATATGAATAACTTTGAAAGGAAACTTTTGAATTAAGTACGACTAATTTTTCCCCGTAATATCGATAGTTCTTTTTCTGTTTTTTTTCATTCATTTAAATATATGTAAAAAAATGTAAAAAAAATATTAATAATAGGCAGATGATATGGGGTCTGTTTAACTGGTTTAACCTATTCAATGACCCACCTTACTTAAAACAAAAGAATTGTGCATATGTAATGTGCATATTCATTGTCAGTACTGTATATTTAGATTTATTTTATTTACCGAGAGGTATAAAAATACCATAACAAAAAAAAAGGAAAAAAGCATCAAATAGAAATTATTTTTTTTTTGTATTTATAAAAAGAAATAAACATATAAATATATATAGATATGTAAAATGGGGTACGGTGGGTCAGGTTCGGACGATTTTTTGGTGAAAGGCATTAGAAAGCACATTTTTTTTATAGTTTTAGGAAACTACCTTAAAATTATTCACCAATAATTTATTGTTAATTTTGCAAATTTTTTCGAGTACTTTCGCCCATAGCCGAAAATGTTCCGCACTCACTTTTTAATTCAAAATAAAAAAAAATGGAAACAAATTGAAATTAAATTAATGAATTATTCACTAATTATTCATTAAATAATTAGCAACACTTTTCACAACCAAGAGGAAAAACGAATATAAATTTCAAAGCAATAGTAGAAAAATAATGATTTAATAAATGTTTTCAAAATATAAAAACACACCCTATGCTTTTATCGTTTTATCTGCAACTGCTAAATTTTAATAAGTATTGTTTTCGCGCATGTATATCAGTTATTAATAGCAAAAAAAGAAATTGCATGAGGTGGACTGCTCGAAAGTGCCATACGACCGTACCTGCCCCACTCTACCCTATAACGTATATAAATAATTGGTTAAAATACACTACAATATCAATGGTATTCAATATATAGGGTGTCGCAGTATCTTTATAGCCAAAACGCATACCATATAATCCTGTGACAATTTCCAGCAAAAACTCGTATGGGTTTTTTAACTTCCACCCCTACCGAGTTACATGGTACTGAAAATTGATGCCCATTGAAAACAATTTTTCAAGTTCTTATAAATCGGTAGGTGTAAAAATTAGAACGCCCCTTAACATACGATTTTTGCCTGAAATAATCCCAGGATTACGTAATCTACGTTTGGACTATAACTATCGGGACACGCTGTATAATATTTTAAAAAACGTATATATATATCATTGCAAAAATATTATTTAAATATTGACATTATAGGAGGCATATATTTAATGTATTATATACATATTTACAAATGCATTTCGTATGTGTGTTTACATTTTGATTAAATAGTTTTGTTTTAATTTCATATTATTTTATGTATTGGGCATATACACAATTTAATTAAATCATTTGTAATTATTTAATTACAGTAAGATGTAAATATGAAATTACAGGTTCGTTATATTGCAGTTATTGTGATATATTTGCTGTTGAATTTGAGATTAGAATATTTATTTACAACCAATTGAAAACGTGAATTTAACTAAAATTATATACAAATAGATTTAGAAAACGTAATTACTTCATTTTTCGTTTAGTTAATTTATTAATTGATTTTGATTATATCATAAATAAACTTATTTAAATATATTTTGATCAAATTAATAAATAAATTATTGCTTTAATAAAAATGTTCTATTTCCAAAAAATTATAGTTACCTTCACTTCGATATGAAATGGATTCGTAAATGTAATTTCCGAATGTTTTGACGGAAAATTATACGCAACCTTCGTTTTTTTTTGTAAATTTACGCTTCGTAGCTTTCGTAGACACGATTTTAGGAAGCTTTTGTAATAAAAAAAATAAATAAACTGAGCTCACATTCACATCGCAACCCTTCGTAAGTAATTTCAAGCTGTAAAAAAATACGCATGGTAATTTCACGAAGGTATTTCTTTTCGACGTGAAGCGACCTAATAAATTGTTTATAATAAACATATAATGATATTTATATAGATACAATTATAATCTATATATAATTATCATAAATTCAAACATTTAAACACATATGCACATAAGAAGAGAATATAAATTCTAAAACCGAAACTATATCTCTATATAGATATGAGAAATGGATAAACAACTGAACAAATAACAATAATTTTTTACTTATTTAATATAGATTTTTAAATTATTAAATAAAGTTTAACTTAATAAATAAATAAATAAATCTAATCATAATCTAAATGCAGATACCCATTCACAAGTATTTATATTCTTATATCGTATGCAGTATTTAATGTAAAATAATAATAAAAAAACACTGCCAGACAAGAACCTGTAACAGATTGCATGTACTGTTGGCCAATTTCCTTGCATTTGTAATTTTTGTGCATTTGATACCAAACGCCTATATCCAAAGTTTCAACG
This sequence comes from Dilophus febrilis, assembly GCA_958336335.1. Lineage (NCBI taxonomy): Eukaryota > Metazoa > Arthropoda > Insecta > Diptera > Bibionidae > Dilophus > Dilophus febrilis. Next base: position 35,357,966 of record OY284470.1, read on the forward strand.
AAAAATATCTTGAAAACTCATTGAAATATACGAGAAACAAAACGTTTTGAAAATTTGCAAGGGAGTGGGTAGAAGTAAGGGGATGAAATACTGCATCCTCGAACTTAACCAGCTATACAAACAAAAAGCCTATTTTGAAAATTTAAGCCAAATCGATCTAGTAATTTCCGAGAAAAAGCGGAGACAACCAAACAAACCATGGAGCGAACCGAATAAATCCGGAAAATTTTTATTTGATTTGATTTCACGATAAAAAGTTCCAATCCGTGGAGAACAGTGATAAAAATGATACCTTACTATATTTTTATCCAAAACAAGAAGTATACTGTACTTTACTGATAGTATACGTACATAAAAACTGATAAATATCAACTCATACCTGTAATACATGGATATTACATTGAAAATACCCAGCAGCATTTTATAACATATAATTCGTGGCACACCCCACAAAGTTAGATAGCGACTTTTTATACATATAAACTGAAACTATGTATAAATAATGTATATTGTATTTATTTTAAATTTGTATGTTAAATTATTTTATATATATATATATATGTATTTACTGGGTGTCCAATATAATAGATGTAGATTTTTTTCTCAAAAACAAAGCCCTGTATTTGCATTTAGTTTGTTTCATATCGCAATTGCATTAACACAACTGCATTTAAGGGTGCAAAACTTTTTGATTACGTGCACAATATCGATATATAATATATATGATTTATGGAATTATATACCTAATTGCTGATTGTAAGTATTTATTGATTTATTTGCGTTCATACGTAACTATAAAACACTTACCTAAACCCCATCCGTTTTTTGAATTATCTTGATATAATACACATTGCGCACATTGCGGAATGACTCCAAACATAATAGTCGTGTGTATCCCCTACAAAGTTTGGAGTTATGGATATAATTCTATGTTTGTTATCACATACCTAATGATAACAGGTTCTTATAATTTAGCAATCAATCTATATCTATACAATTTAATAATTAACAGACCATAAAATCTTACAATTATAACATCAATGGTATGTTTTGTTTTTTTATTTAAAAAATATGCTCGTTTTCTTTTGGCTTCAGAAAATGTGAGTTCCATCCACCAATCCAATTTCTGTATTTACGATTATTTTATAAAATTGCAAAATTATCAAAACCAACAAATGTCATACTCCCAGACAACTTGAATGGATTAAGCGTTACCGATTTACATCATGCTCTGTCATACTCATTAATCCAAACATGACAAAGCGTTCTTTCTAGTTCAAATATACCTCCTCAAAAATTTTGCAGACTGTACTTTGCGCTAATCCTAAGACGCAATCATAACCGGTATTGTGTTGCTATGATTCAGTGCACAAAATATGTAACGTGCAACATAATTTTAACACGGGTGGTACGCAGGAAGACAATTGGCCCGACAAATTTAAATTGTCTAAAACACTTACAAACTTACAAAAAGTGAGATATGTCATACATTACAATGTCGACATAATCGACATCTCGTGATTCAAATAAAAATAAACGTCTGTCGTAATTTCAGAAGATTAACGTTTCGATTGTCGTCTTCACTCATGATTCGATCCAGGTCTACAAATATATATATCCCAGAATCCATGTTCAGCAGAATTCTGACATCTGACATATTATATGGTAATCAGTTGAATAAATACATTCCTTCGCGTTTTGAACTACATATGAGGAGCCACGTTTTTATATATTCTTTTTTATTTTATTAGATTCCCATGACCTTTAACTATTTCCATACCAATTTTACCCTCTGGTGGCGAAATTAAAAAAGATAGCAAATACACTTTTAACCGGTTTCCCTTGCTAAGGGGGAAGGGTCCGCCACTGAATTCAGATCAAAAGTTGGTCAGGATAGAGGCATCTACATATTTGCAGCTCTAAATTACATTTTGCTGAGTACGTCGGTAAACTGTAATATTACCGAAAAGTTGTATACCACTAATATTTCTGATCAAAGTAGAGAGAATTCATAAAATCGAAAAACCAAAAACTGTTGTATATATTCAGTTTCAAAATTATAAAAAATGTATAACGTTTTTGTTTAAAACAATGGTAATTATTTTTTTACGTGTTCAGAATTAAATTTTTTTTTTTTATATTACAATAATGTCGATTTTTTTTTATATTGCTTCAAAAAATATTTATTGTCTTTTAATGATTTCTATTACATTAAATATATATAACAAATAACAATAATATTGATTGCGTGTATAATAAATCTATATCTTTATGATATATATACAAATTCTATTTATGTTTTATCTGCCATTAGAATATTAATCATTTTAAAATATATATTTACATTAAATACATTTACATATAATACAATTCTTATATATGAATTTTATACTTTCTGATATCATGGCTTTTGTCATTAAAAAAAATAAAACAGTAATCACCATTGAATTAGCATTTTAAAATGTATATTAGTTCTGATCCATTGGGTGAATTTATCTATTGCCAAGTACCAGTGAGTAAATCGCTAATGAAACGCAAATTTAATAATTCATTTTAAAAAATGAAAAAAAAAATAGTAATAAAAAGTTGAATTCTACAAAAATAATTCCAAATAAAATATAAATTGAAAATATTTAACAATTAATAATTAATTAATAAATAATAATAATCAATAATTAATAATTAATAAATTAGGCTAGCTACATAACATATACTGTTAATTTAAGTATAACTATTTATCTAAAATTTTAATTTATTTTTAATATTACAATTTGAATTTTTTTTATAATTTGCTTTTAATTTTTTTGATGCACAATTTTAATTTTTAAAAATTTTATTTTTTTATTTTTTTTGATGCACAAATATTTACCATTGCCACAAAACAAGTAGTCATCTGTTGGTGAGTTCAATCGTAACTCCTATTATCCATCTACTATTTTTTATTAGCAAGTGTAGTTGGCATTAGATAGAAATACTGCGCAGTACTTTACTATGCTCAATGGAACACACATATTGAAACCTAGTCTAATTTAATTCAAGCAGGACATCAGGAAGGTATCCAGAGGATTAAAACGGGCATATATTTCCCAAGCGTTGGCATGTTTAGTAACGCCAGCCTACGAGTATAACAAGGCAAATCAATTAAATCAGACCAATAGATATCAGAGCGAATGTTCGAAAACTTCTTTGGAGCGATTCCAATCTATTTTTAGAAATTGAATAATAAAACGACAAAACCGAACATGCATATTCAAGAATCGATCGAACAAACGTAAAAGAATCGATCGAGTAAAACGATGTACGCATACTATATGGATCCGAAAAACCTACCCATACGCATAATGAAGCCAACTGTAAAATTCGTCAGATTTACCACTGGACAATTCATTTATAAAACGAATACAAAATAGGTCCCAAATGACTACCCTGAGAAACCCCGGACTTGAACATAAAGCTTGAACGAACGATTCAACAAGTATAACCGAATCCACGCCTCATATTTGTGACCAAAATACATTGATAATAATTTAGAAAATAGAATAATCTGTGACATTTTATCGAAAGCCTAACCGAAATCGGTAAAAATACAATCAACCTGCGCACCCCCACTACATTGTTCAAATATGTGGTAAAATCAAGTAAGTTTGTGGTAGTGGATCTACCACAAATAAACCCATGTTGTTTTGGACATATTACCCCAAAAGCCAAAAATCCATTTTCGAAATAATACCCTCAAATAATTTAGGTATAACGGACTTCGCGCAATAGGACGATAATTCATTACCTCATTTCTGCCACCTTTTTTATAAAGTGAAATGATGAAAGATTTTTTCCAAAGATAAAGAAAAGAAGAATGTTCAATTCACTTATTAAAAAAGATTATAAGTGGCGAAAATGCATGTATATCAGAATAAATAATAGCCATGCATCTAGTACTTGTTCAGATATCAGAATAAGTAATAAAAAAGTTTATCCCAGTGAGATAATCAAAAGATGCAGTATCATAATCACCGGGAATGATAGTGTTATCAAAAGAGGTTTTAAAGAATTCGGCGAATAAGTTAGCTTATGTAGGTAGTTGTGTTGATTTCTTGCTTACCGGCTATTGTTGTATGTGGTTATTGAGGTTGTAGTGGATGTAGAGGTTGGCAAAATGAAAAACTACACTTATTCTACAACACTTAACATTTTTATTTTCCACACGTAATTTAAGATTTCTATTTACGACTGATTCATTTATGCCACTAGGTTAAACTACACTTATTCTTCAACACTTAGCGTTTTTATTTTCCACACATAACTTAACATTTCTATTTACGACTGATTTATTTATGCCACTAGGTTAATTCTTATAACTATTTAGATTTTAATATAAGGTTAATTATTTATTTTATTTATTGCAACGTCTGTATTAAAAACTGGTCTAGATGAGTCTGTTTATGTAACTGGTTTGCCACTTAAGTGTAAGTTTGTTTTTGAAAAATGTTCGTTACAAAGTGAGTATATTTGTGTGGGGATTGCGATGTTTTTAAATATAAATTGTATGTGTGATTTGTAGTGTGCAGGACCGCCACAATCTATTGAAATATCATCAGTACCCTAAATATCATCAGTACGCCACTACAACGAATAGACGAATGATTCACAGAAGCATTCATAGATCTTTTATTTTTAAAAGTGGCTCGATATCGGAGTGACTTTCTTAGCATATTTTGTAAATTTTTAATTTCGAATTAATGAAAGGGGAACAAATTGAGTAAAAAAATAGCCCCAAAAATAAAAAAATGTGAATTAATATATTTTTTGTTTAAATAAAATTATCGTATGCATCTGCATGTTAAATAATAATAATGATTTCTTTCTATTACGTGTAGGAATTAAAAATGCGGATTTAGATAACAGATGGCGCAACTAGCGTTGAGTGTATCGCAACACACCGCGGCCATTTTCTTTTTTTTTGTCTGTCATAAGGCTATAAATTTCAGTATATGTCATTTCATTGAAGTGTAAACAACATATCTTTTTTTTGCTTCGAATATGTCGAAACACATGCCTGAAAAAGTTGTTTTGGGGGGAAGTTTAATAACTTTCTTTAATTTGAAGAAAACCGCTGCTGAAAGTTATCGTTTATTGGTTGAAGCTTCTGTTGGACATGCTCCAGCTCAAGCAACTTGTGAACGAGGGTTTGTACGCTTCCGAAATGGTGATTTTGACTTGGAAGACAAAGAACGGCCAGGTCAGCCAAAAAAAATTTGAAGACGAAGAATTGCAAGTATTATTGGATGAAAATTCATGTAGAACGCAACATGAACTTGCAACGGCGTTGAATGTCGACCAAACAACCATTGGCAAACGTTTACATTTTGTTATACATATAAATGCCATTTTCAAGCCAAAAAATCCGCATTATTAATTCCTACACCTAATATTATTTAAAAAAAATCATTCTTTATTGTTTAATAATAATAATAATTATTAAAATAATTAAAAAAAGTGGATATTATTTCCAACAGAACACCAGTGACCTGTTCGAATAAACTTACAATCCTCACAATAATCACATGAGGACAGGGATGGAATCATGACCGATGAAAACTATAGTCGACAATCGAAATTTATTGAAAACGATATTGAATCGAATCACCACTGTCTATAGTCGTCTATTTAGAGTATAATTTATGACCACGCAATATTCATGGAAAGAAGGCTTTATTATGTATTAGGTGAGACCAGAAAGGAGTGGGGGTATATTATGAATTAATCTAGATTTCGCCCTAATCACAGAACGGCCACGGCTTTATTAAAAATCACGAATGATATACGTTTTGTTATGGATGAAAATTGCCTGTCAATATTGATATTTCATGATTTTTACATGGCATTTGATGCAATTGATCACGACATTTTGTATTATAAATTGGGAAAATTGTTTCGTTTTTCTGCTGTGTTCCTCAGGGATCTATTCTAAGTCACCTATTGTTTACGCTATTTATTCATGATCTACTTACGCCTTTAACGGGATCAAGTATACATATGTTAGCTGCTGATGTGCAATTGTCTCGTCATTCTATCCTGATACGTGTATCCGAGTGTATCGCTTCAAATAATAATACTGAATTGTTATCCATTTCGGACTTGATTAATCGGAATACATTTAAGTTGAATGAATGCTGAACACAGAGTTTTATTATTTACAAAAGGGTAATTGATACGTCATCGTTTCCTACTGTCATTGTTAATTCCGTGCCTATTCCATTTTCCTCAACAGTGAAAAACCTAGGTGTGATATTCAATAAGGACCTTACATGGTTAATGCCATTTTAACATGCTTTTCACGACACGACATGCTTCATTATCTCTATTTATGCATGGTATTGATCAATGGAATTCCCTACCTACATCGACTAAACTTGCTATGACCATTAATGCTTTTAGGACAATTTGTGGTTATTTTTACATCTTCTATTTTCTATTAATCTGTTCTCTTTAAATCTTTGGCAACTTGGCAATTGTTTGTTTTTCGTTTACCTTCCTTTTCGCTTTTTCCAGTGAAAATAACTACCTCAAACATCCTTACATCCTGTTTCACCGTTTAAAATGCAATATTTAATAAGTTTTAAATTATAAGCTTTTTGTTTTCTATAATTTGGTAACGCAAATAATATAATAATATAATAATTTATTATGACTACTGTAGATAATTTGTAAGGGCCTTAACTAAAATGGACAAACCGAATTAATAAATAAATGAATTATTGAAATCTGCAAAACAGACATGAAAAAGTGATTGCAATACCGGTAAAAGAAACATTGGAAGCACTTGGATGGGGCACCCGACCATTTCACCAGAGGTTACCCCAACAGATTAATAACTAATCAGCGTGTGTATTCTGTACACAGCGCTTGCACAATTACGACGACGTTCAAATTAGTCGTACGGGTAATTACCGCCACCGTAAAAACAACAAATTAATAAACTAACAACAGAAGTTTGTTGGACTGTAAAATCAATTGTTGGAAAGCCATCAAATTTGTTTGTTAGATTTAAAAAAAAAATTTTAAGGTACCTTTTATCCTTTTATTCACTTTTCTCCACTAATTAATTTATATTGACAAAAATTTTTAAAAAATTGTTTATTTTTCCCTGTGTTGTATCAGTTGCATGCACTTTTTTCGGAAACTACCAAACCGATTTGGCTGAAATTTAATGAATAAGGTAATAATTTCATATTGGAAAATTTCTACTGATACCACTCCATCCGCGAGAGCTCACACATGAACTCAAGGATGTTTTTGGGATCATTTTACATTAAAGTTTGGAAAAAAACTGATTGGTTATGAACGGAATGAGTGGAGTGAAATACTTTTTATATATGCACCATTAAAATTACAAAATTTTGGTAAAGTTGAGAATAGTATAACGTATGGATATCAATATATGTAGCATGTAGGTATTTATATAGCAATAAAACAAATGAAATATAACGTATAAATTAAAATAGAAAAACTAATAAATGTATAATTGTATATTACAAACATACGACAAAGGAATATACTCATATATAACAACTATACTTCATAACTTATTTATGTAACTTTATGTTTCTTTATATTATTTATGTTTCTTTATATTCATACCAAGTAGGTGAATTAGTTGTATATATAAAACTATGAACCCTCTATACACATTTTGGTTACACGAAACCTTTATATGGATAAGACAGAACTTTTAAAAATCCAAATTGATATAAAAAAGACGCATTGGCAAAATAAAAGTCAACCATTTTCATTTTATTAATGCTGAATTTTTGTGTACACTGAAAATTTCCTGTTTTTCGGACATTTTCGTTTCTCGTATATCTGTTACGGCATTTGAAAGTATTTGCTTGGAATTTTCTTATACCGGTTTGGAATCAAAAACAATGGAGGGGAGGGCGCTGACCATTTGTACATGCTTTTATTTCTAGGAGGTGTTTAGTAAGGCTGTTTTTATTAAATCTCCATCTTGTTTTTGAATTTTGACAATGATATTTCACATTCTCTTTTTATAAAAATTAACGCAATGCACAATGCGCCATCTGTTTATATGCACAACCGTGCGTTTTAATTTTTTAATTGTGACATTCAATAAAAAGAATTAAATATATTTATATAAATATGATTATTGGTTTAATATTAAATTAATACGATCAAAATTTAAACATTTAAATAAAAAAATTCAAATTTTGAAACCCGCGTGCGTTGATTTTTTGAATGCGTTTTTTTGCTACCATTTTATAAAGGTTTCGTGTAACGAAAATGTGTATAGAGGGTTCATATATAAAACTATCTAAATCTTTTCAATTGTAATATAAGTTAATTGGCTAAATACATATTAGTTTACAAAATACCTCCAGTTGTTTTTTTTTGACATGTGCCTGATGTGCCATATCGAAAAAGTCAGGTGAATGCAATATATTGTGAACGTATATTCAAAAATCGTAGTTATATACAAATAATTTATTGATCAAAATTAATAAATAATATATGCTGTGTATCTTATTCACGTTCAGATCAATCTGATCGATTTTTTTGCTCTGAAACTGTATCTTGTTTCAATTAGATTGATCTGTTTGCTATATCTTATTACAATTTCAGATTGCTCAGATCGATTTTTTTAATCTGTGAATAAGCATAGATTTTTCAGATCAAAAGGTTCGTCAATAATTGTGTTTAACCGAATTATTTTCGTTTTTGTCATTTTTATTTGTTTATTTAATTTTAATTCAATAGTAGGGTTATATTACAATCTAATATTATTGAAACTACGCTTTGATTCATTTTTTAACGTGTTTTGTAGATCTTTAAATAAATTTATTTGGTAAGTAATTATTTATTAAATCCTTAAAATATAAAAAATCTACAGATTGAAAAAATACACATTAAAAAATAAGCATTTTGACAATCAATAAAAAAAAAATAAATAAAAAATCGATCTGAAAAATCTAAAAGTGTATCTTAGTTCAGATTAATCTGATCAAATTATACAAAAATCTAATAAATCTAAAATATCTATAGATTGAAATAAGATACACATCAATAGATTATATTTATAGATGTTATTTGTGATTGAAATCAATAGAAATAGAATAATTTTTATTGTTTATATGATACTAGTTGACCCGTCAAACGTTGGTTTGCCACAAAAATGTTTTATGTTCAATGTTTTGCTTTAATTAAATTTTTTTTCTATTTTATCTAATTGCGCACAATAAATAATTAAAAATTTACATTATTGTATTTAAAACTAATTAAAATTACTTATGTTTTCCATATTAAATGTTTTCTTTTTGATTGATGACACTTCGGCGAAACAGAAGCAACTACCAATTAGTCTTCGAAATGTCGCGATTTCGTAAATGACGTGGCAAAAAACGGTGATGTTAGAGCTATCTGGATGTCGGCTCCTATGAGACATAGGGGTAAAGAAGAAACGAGTAAATGGGCAAAAAATGGCGACAGGGGGATCGTATGTTGATCCCTCGTCCTTCTGTGGGCTTCCCCATAAATTTATATTATAAATAAAATAGTATTTTACATAATTACCATTAAAATAATAAAGGTAATTTATAGAATTATTATAAATAAATAGAATAGAATATTATAAATAAATAGAATTATTATAAAAATTTGATAAAAATTACGACGGTTCCTTATTTTAGGTTTAACATTTAAAATAATACAATTTGTTTGTAAAATGACAAGGAATGGATATATGGGCGAAATTGCTTTTGTTGTTAGATGTGTTAGATAGCAGTCATCGTCATCATCAGATGAGGATAATGACATTACATCAGCTTTAATATATATACTTCCTCTTAGAAATAAAAGAGTAAAATGTAATAACTTCATAGAAGATATAGTTGATAAATATTCAGACAACAAGGTAACGATTTTTTATAATTGCATTTGTTTATTTATTTTATTTATTTATTTTGTTTTTGTTTTTTTTGGTTTATTTTGTTTTTTTTTTTTGCATATCTTATGTTTATAACATCCGCTATATAGTTTAAAAGACATTTCCGCCTTGAACGTAGTACATGAATTTATTATTACAAAATTTACAAAATTTACAAAATTACAGGATTTACAAAATTATTTGAAAAAAGTGAATATTTCCCCATTCACAACGGTCACCGTGGTAAAGAACCTGTATCACCGTTTTGCATTTTGCCTTAATATTTATGTGTTATTTAATAAAAATGAATGAGTGATAAGAGATTTAAATAAGAGCTTCAATTTCATTATTTTAGGTTTGCATCAAATAAGTTTTAAATTCTTTTGATGCTTTAATCATTCATTCTGCTTTTCTAATAATGATCTTATTATTAGTTACTGATTGTCTTTATGGCGCGCTTGCCGATGTTTTTCCCTTACTTCCTCACGTTTGGCGCGTCTGTTATCAATTTCCAATAATGTTTCTCTGATAACATTATGTATTGGTGGTTTTTTTGTTGTTTTCCAATTTTTTTTAATTGGTTCTCCATTTTGGGTACTTTTGTATATCACAAAATTTGCCCCTCGCATTACCTCCGGTTCAATGGAATCGCCCAACGCGGTAATTATATTTATTTCTTCCTCATATTCCATATCGATCCTGGTATTACCAGAGGTTGTGGTCAACCTGCACCTTTTCCTTCACATAATAGTTTTATAACTTTTCTGCAATTGTTCGAATGATCTATGCTGATTAAAAATTATTTCAAATTCGACGGACATACTCTCCCACATTGCTCTTTTTGTTCGGTATTTTCGTTTTGGACCAATATCGTCGATGCAATTAGAATATTGATTCAATAACCATTTGCTTTGTGCAATCGTCCAATTTTCTGGGAAATACATTTCTACAATTAGTTCAACAAGTTCAAAGTTCAACATTAAAAGGTATATGAATTATCATTTATTTTTTCTATAACTGCTGGTTGTTGTGAATTTACAGATAAAACTTGAATTTGCTGAGTTCCATTGTTTAGCGGTGTTGCAATTTCGAGTTCATTCGCCTCTATAATACTGGCAATTCCTTCACATAGAATAAATGCTTTAAAAAGAACGCTAATTCGATTTATTATTTCTTCCTTATTTTGCACTTTCCGTTCATTATTTTTCCACATTGTATGATGCACCCAGCGAATTGCAATAGATCGACTGAAAGGAGGATGTAAAGGAGATATATTTAATGAGATAATGCTATCATCAAAACAAAAAAAATCAATACAATACAAAAATGCTGCAAAGCTAAAACAAAATCAAAAGATACGAAATACAATAAATTATTTACATCCCGTGCAGCAATTGCGTGAAGTATCGTTAAAAGTTATGAAGATTTCAATATCGAATTCTAAAGAATTTTATAGAAATTTAACTTTAGTTATGTGTCGTCAGTTATCTTGTAAAGTTCTAGATAAATAGATAACGCAGATATCGATATCAAGATAGGTATCATTATTGCTTTAAAGTTATGTCACGAAAACTATCGAATCGTATTTATAACGATTTCCCACGCATATTACGATAACACTATATATCGTGTAATAACAGTATCTCGAGATAAAGAAAGGTAACATTTTTCCTTTATCTATCGTGAACGATTGTGATTAATAACGTAATTTATTGATATAGAAAATTAATGAAATGATATTTAGTTGGCGTTGTCGTTATTTATAGTCTAACGTTATAAATACTTCTATAAAAATATATGTTATCTTCATTTAACACGTCTCGACGATATTATATGTAAAAAATTAAGAATACAATAGAATAATTTAGAATAAAATAGAATACAGAAATTAATACAATTGCGAGGTGCCGCGGTTCGAAGCTGAATGCTGGACACAAATAAAAAAGGAAAGTGCAAATTAAATATTTCAATAAAAGGAATTCAATATCAAAATTTAGTGACTATAAAAAAATAAAATAAAAAAAATTCAATATCAGAAAAAGTGTTTTTTTTATGTTTTTTATCATTTATATGTATGTAAGCACAAAAAAAATCTCTTTTTAGATGGCGCTTCTTTATCCCGGTAAAGTAAAGGAACGTATCGAATTATCGTTATCTATCGTTATAGATAATCGTTATAGATAACGTTAGTAATTATGGTATCGATTGATATAAAAAACGTGATAGATTACGATATCGGTAAAGACATTTAACGAAATCTATATCGCAATGTTGCACGGGATATTATGTTTATACATGTATAGTAGGTAAGTCTAACTAATTAGTTTACTCGAATTAAAAAATGTTTTCGGATCATTTAAGTTTTTTTTTAATGTTTACTTTGCAAGAGAACATTTTGGTTCTCAGCTGGGCTCTCACGGGACATGCACCGTATACCATCTCTAATACCATCTCAATAAGATTAGATCAGTTAAATGAGTAGTTAAATGAAAATGAGGAATCCCGATTCTGCTATAAGGATAGTGAGACAATGGAACACGTACTTTCAAAATCCCCAGATCTGTAAAAAATGAAGGATATATCTAGGAAAAGAGCTTCTCGGTGAAAGTGGATATACAAACCTTGCGGTAAAAGCGGTCATCAATTTCCTAATTGGTTACTCATAGTAGAGGTAGAGGATACTCATAAGTAAAAGGGAAAAGGGATAAGGAATAGAGATATTAATATTCGCAGTGTTAGGGGGTATTTTAGAATCTAACCCCGAGGCAGAGGTGTCAGTCGGTAGGACGTCCTAGTGACGGGAGTCCTACACACAGTCTTTAAAAGGATTTCCTCTTTCAAGAAAAAAATGTTAACTTTTTATAACCAAAAATTACAACAAAAAATCCGCAAAACTTGTTCTCGAATGCAAAATTGACTTTACCGAAACTTTCAACATACGCTTTTTCATATGCGCTAGCTGTTACATTTAGTTTGGAGCTGTTTGCTTGTTAAGTTCGAAGATAAGGTATGCCGAACCATCCGTTCTACCCATCCCGTTAAAAATATTCGTATTTTCAATATCCTTTTTTTTAACAATACAATGTTGTCAAAGATATAAGTGTACGACATTTTACAATATTTTCTCTTTTTCCGCGTTTTTTATACTAAAAATAATCACACAGTAATATCAATAATCACACTTAAATCATCATCATAATATTAAATTGAATCTTTGTTCGCTATCACTTTATAAAAAATAAAATAGTATCTCAAATATACGAAGGCATTATAAACACAAACAATTTAAAAATAAGAAAAAAACGCTGCCAGGCAAACACCTGTAACAAGAAATACGTATCGGTTACCAGGTGGTAAGGGGGGCTTAAATTTATCATCATTCAACTCCTCATAAGATGTTAACATAAAGTGATGTTCAAATTCATTCGTAAGAACACGATTGGATTTGTATCGGAGCTCTTCGGCGGGATGGGATTAGAAAAAATTTAATGTTGCAATTTTGTAGAGAATAAAAATGAAGCTTACTTCTGTTTTCTGTTATATTGGTCATTATGTGAATCGATATACCCATTTTGGTTGGTTAACCGTGGTTTTTAGTGTATTTGTAGTGACCTACTCCACTGGCGTGGTACACGATGATACAAGCAATAAAAGAAATATAAATAATACAATTGATTGTATTGACATCCCTCCGAAGAAGTGAGATCGCGTTTGAAAAAAGGACCCGTAATTGCTGCAAATTAGTATTAGATTTGTTGAAGTTACTCAATGAGCAGTTAATATTTTGTATGGGCAGATTCCAAGTCGGATTTGATGGGACATATCTCGTTTGTATGTCCATTTTTATGTTCATGTGGTTCAGGATGCCCGAGGGACCGCCAATACGGATGGTACACGGTTGACCCGAATTTGTTTCCGAGTTCTTTTGAGGTCTGCAGTTAAGGTGTTTATATTGCCATATGCTATTTTTGTAATAGTTTTGGCGCTAGAATACCAGTGAACATCCATTTACACATTTTGGTTCAAGTAACGTTACGGAGTACATCAATTGTATTGTAATAGTATCATACGTAACCATTTAGTGTAGTTACATAGTTGCTACATATACGTAGCACGGTGCAGATAAATTACCACACGGAGTTGATACTTCGAATGGCACATGTGTGTAATTTGCGTACGTAGTGTATTACAAATGTGTTTACTACTTGTGTATTAAATGTGTGAGGTATGCGTGTAGAGTTTTTGTCTAAAATAATTTCATGAAAATAAATGTCTCATAATTCAGAAATAAATTGTAAACAACATGTATAATAAATAAAAAATTTATTAAAATGAAAAATTGTCGCTGGAATATATTTTAATTTTTTATATTCCTCACTTCGATATATATACATTTAAATCTATAGCCTTTTTGATTGTAAGTGAAACGGGTGTGATTATGAACTATTAACGAATTATCTGCTTAACCTTGGGTTTGAGTCCATGCAATAATAAACGTTTTCTATTTTTTAATTGATGCTTACTTTTATTATAACATCGGGGATCTGTTAAAAACATTTTTATGAAATTAATTATAATTTATTATTATAAATATATAATGAAAAACTTAAATGTAAATTTATATTCGAACCCAGGTCATCGTGTCGCTGCAACTTTGACGTTCCCCATTTTGCCATCATATACGGTCAAGCAGTATTAATATAAAAAGAATAACAATCTGCTTCCACAAATAAGTCTTCCAATGTGTAATAAATGTGTAATTGAGGAAACATATTTGAATGTGTGAATATAGTCAGATAAATGGTAACATATTGGTAACTGTCACGAATATAAGTAAATGAATTCCAAACCTTTGTCATTTCTGTTCTCATCGAAAACAATGTTTTATATACATCTACAAATTACGATATATTCTTTTTTATTTTGAAGTAGAAAAAACAAAGCAAATGATGATATAAAAAGTAAAATTCCTAAATCACATAAACTTTGTCATTTAAACTGAATAAAAAATTATGCGAAAATGTAAACACATAAGTATGTTTACAGACTCATGAGTGGATATATACACTTATCTGTTACACAATTTAGTAACAGTTGCGATGTATGTTTCCTTTTTATATGCACACATATTGGTTCATGGTTGCATATATCAGATACCGTAATGTACCCGTTTATTGAAAATGGTTCAATATAGATATAAAACTAAAATTATCTACACAATGTGAGAACTTGATTGCAAAGTGTGTATTGATACATAAACATAATAACATTCGGTAAACATATTGGTTACCGTGTGATAGATGTACACGGTGTATCATTGGTAACAATTGTTACCTAAATGCGTACGATAATGTTATCATATCATATACATAATGTCCACTGGGTTATTTAATGCGGTCACCCAAAGATAAAAAAACGGGCTCCATCAGAAGGTGTATTGCTGTGGTAGTTCGAAAAGCACCGATGGCAATGCGGGCAGCAGCGTGGTATGTCGGAGATAGACGTTTTACGGTCGATTTAGCGCGCCTTCCATACAAAGGAAGACCGTAATCGATTTTCCGAGATCCGTAGAAGTGATTTTATATTGGATCCACTGTCGCGTTGTGTCAAATTTTTTAAGTTGTTTAACCTCTTAATATTTCTCGAAATAGACTGGAAATTTTACCAGGTCGGGAATTTGAATGCCACAATGAGATCATCCGCGTATAAGACTTGATGGAATTTTTTATGAGCCATATTTTACTGAATGCGTTAAAGGCGATGATGAACAAAATCACCGAGATCGGAAAACCCTGTGGTATACCATTTTGTAATGGTCGGTTGGTTGTTTAGATGGTTATTTACGGACCTGGATGTATCGGGAAGTTCAGAAGCTCACAATGTAACGTATGATGTGCGGCCCCACCACCCATAGCCTTAACTCATTAATTATCGAATGGATGCCGATTCCATCGAATTCCTTTTGGAAATCTATTGCCAATATACTGACATGGTTGCGGTGTGCAATTAAGGTGCGGTTGATATTATGCGGTCTAGGTGGAGCAGTGCATCCTGCGTACCCCGACACCTTCGAAATGCGTATGGTGGTCGGTAATGAGGCGCTTTGGTAAGCCCAACCGTGAGAGGTGCCGTGCAATGATTTTCTTCGAAACTTTGCCAATACAGGATAATAGGGATATAGGACGGTAGGAGTTTATGGATACCTGTTTACAGACAGGTTTTACGTTGTTTTACGTTTTACGATGTTTACGTTTTAACAAACATTGAGCGGAAATGAAATCCTTTTAGCACCCGATGGTGTATGATCGTGATCGTGTATGAAAGGCGGGACATTAGATTCAGCTGCGCACATTGTGTGCAAACATCCGGATTTAGAGAGCATACGGATAAGGTTGACCGGTCGCCCGTTTCTTCCTGGGGAAGACTTCGGCCGGCTTCCCTTCAAAGAGATCTTTGAGATAAAGACGGACACCATGTTCGATGAGCAATCCGTGAAACCTGAGTGGCGAGTCGAGTAAGTGTTAACCGGAAGGTACGAAAAAGGGCCACAGTAGGAATCTGACACAAACCGGTAGTCTTTTGAAAATTTCCCTTTCTCCATAAAAAAAAACCAAAAATGTAAACCAAAATGTAACCCAAAATCATAGAAAAATTAAAAAAAATATTTTTTTTTAATATAATTTTTTTAATATTTTTTAATTTTTTTAATGTTGGCGTACGTTCTTAATATACGAAAATAATAATTTATTTTATTTTCGCCGTATGCATTTTTTTCAATATTTTGAATTATTAATCAGATTTTATTTGCATACTGTATTTAATATATTTTATATTTTATTGTTAGTATAATAGTATATATATTTATATTAATATTAAAGCA
The DNA here is from genome assembly GCA_958336335.1 of Dilophus febrilis. Taxonomy (NCBI): domain Eukaryota; kingdom Metazoa; phylum Arthropoda; class Insecta; order Diptera; family Bibionidae; genus Dilophus; species Dilophus febrilis. Next base: position 35,374,783 of record OY284470.1, read on the forward strand.
ATATTTATTAATTTTTTCTTTATATAATTTACCTTCACTTCTATATATTATATATATATAAATATGTATGTGCAAACAATATATTATACATACACTGACAAGGGAGCCTTTTGTAGTGTCATTCGTAGATTTGCCTGAAATTTTGATATTTTGTAGTACTCGAAATTTATGGTCTAGATTCAAGGTTTTGTTTTTCTAATATTTCATGTTTGACAGGTGAATTCCCAGATGATGCCGCAAAACAAAAATTTGCCCTAACTTCTTTAATTTTTATACATATAAAAAATCACTGAAATTTGAACAAACATTTAAAGAGGGATGCAAATTTAATTCCTTTGAGGGAGACGTTTTTTTAAAAAAAAAAGTTATCCATAATAAGATTTTGAAATACATTTACGTATGACTGATAAATAGTTTAAAATTATGATTACTTAATTTTGTTTAATTTAACATAAATTTTTGAATATGTTGAATATTGAATTACTATGAAACTGATACTTTGTATAAATAATATGTAAATTTTTTAAAGCTATGTCTATGTCCTACGAAATTGTGACATGGGGATCATTAGGGTACGTAATGCACATCTAAACTACACCAGTAGACAGATGTGCGGGAGTCGTGAAAAAGTAAATTAAATCATTCGAATATAATTAAAGTAATGAAAGAATAAATAAATAGCGAATATAGGTGAATAAAGAACTAATCGCGCTACAATATAATCAACCCAAACTTCCATCCACATCAACAACCAACAAATTAAATTAACACCGCCATCGACATCCAAAACTGTGCGAATGTATTTTAGGTTATAATAAAATTTATATTAATTTAACCTAAAACAGAGGTAAGTAAATACAAACAACACAATTATTACATAAACACATAAAAAGAAGACGATTGCTGATGTCAATATTTTATTTTATTACATTTATTTATTTTTATTAAATTTTGATAAATAAAATAAAACTTTGTGTTCGATTTGTTTAGGCCACCTTATATCTTCACCATTTTGGACCAAACTGACATGGTCTTAAGATGCCTCTCACTAAAGTACCTCACATATTATATATATTTACGCCTTCAAAATCCAAATGTTTACATTCATGTGCACTATTCATAAAGTACGTTATAATGTTGTCTCCAAACGTCATCGAAACTGACAAAAAATCAAAGTTGGCATTAGTTCAAAATAAAGTATCGAACATACTGTCGAAAACGACGAAACGAATTCAAATAGAATGCATGCATTCTGATGTAAACGAATATACTACCGAAACGAGCGTGCGATGTTTTTCTATTTCTTTTCGGTTTCGAAGGTAAATAGAAATGATTCTATTTTTCATTCGTTTTTTTACATTTGTGTTGATGCATTTAGTATAATTTCTGTATTTTTTTTATGTGAGTGTGTAAAATTAAATAGAAAAATAAACAAATTAAATAAAAATATAAAATTGCCGACAGTTTTTTTTGTAAAATTATTTTGTAAATTATTTATTATTACTATTTATTTTTTAATTTATATGTTATCGTGATCATTGTATTAATTTTTTAGGAACCTTATAAACAAAAAAAGTTACCTTGATATGATGATATGTGAAATTAATGTTTATATATACAATTTTTGCACTGAATTATTTATCTGAATCTTGTTTTATTTATTTTGTTTTTATTTGTTTATTTCTTCATTAACACATAACCCATATGAAATATATTTACTAACAAATCAATTCAAGAAAATCTTATTATCTAAACTATTTAAAAAAAAAATGAGGTTAAATCAAAAAAACTATTTAAAAAAAAATGAGGTTAAATCAAAAAAACATTCCGTCGTTTTCGACAGTATGTTTTCATGCTTTCGATGCTTTCGTTTTCGTTTCGTCGTTTTCGACAGTATGTTCGGCCCTTAAATGTTTTTTCACATTTCTCTGCCCTGAAAAAATTTTTCTGCGATATTAGCAAAAATAACACATTCTTACCGCAGCAAGTTCTGCCAAATATGCGCCAGCCGAAATTTCTTGAAATGGTATATCAGAAATTACTTTTTTTGTTTTATTTCGTTCTGATGTTAAAAATGTTTTGTTAACTCATCAGTCTATAGCGACAAAACCGATTGATAATTCACTCCATTAAAAATTGTGTTTACTATATATGTTCATAAATATTGTACGAGCGAAACATATATAAAAATTAGATTTTTATTTTCGTCGAAATTTTTTTGTTAAATGTAAATACTTATGCGGTTGAAGTATAACACACATATTTAATAATTAATGGCGCAATTTTTTCATATTAAACAATTAGCAGGAGCGGTTTTGTGATATCAAGTACAACAAAATTTCCATATTTAAATCAAACCGGCGTATTACACTTCAAAGGGTTCCCTTGTTAGACTGTATGCACATTGCACATATATAGTAATATATACCGCATATGCATAGCCTTCACCTATTATTTAATTGCTATATCATATATGATTATACTTTTTGATTTCTCGTTACGATAAATTTATTGTTCATTATAATATTGGCATAATTATAATCTTCAATAATGATTCGCGTATATAATCAATATATATTGATTTCCTATTTATGATTTCATTTACCATATATATATATATGTACATATAATTATTAATATTTTTATTCTTTTGAATACTGTATAGAATATTTATTATAAATATAATATATTAATATAATTCTTTATATGGTATATATTAAAATAAAAATGATGTCTATAACTTTTTCTATATGCACACAAATATTTTTTTTGTTTAATTCGATACATTCATTCATTATTGATTCATTGTTCAAGAATTTTTATATCACATAAAAAAAAACAAATAAACAAATATGATAATCGAGATATTTATCTCATAATTTATTCAAAATATGTTGACATATTATTATTTAACCCGTATAAATACAAATTAAATTTTTTAATCATTGCGTTTTCGTTTGTGAATGAACAATTTGCCTTCTCAATAGTTAAAATAGTCTTTATTACATTCTGCCTCGTTTTTCATGATTTTAACATTATTTGCAATTTCCAAACGAATATTAAAAATTTTATTTTTTTTGTTTGGGAAATTAACGTTTTTTTTACCAATCGAACACGAAAATTACGTTAATTATTTATTTATTTTATTGATTTCAAACAACATTAAATACGAATGTATGAATTGTAACAAAAATTTACAACATATAAAATAGAATAAAAATTAATCAACATAAAATAAAATATCGTCAAAAGATAATTTCTTAATAGTGATGGGGATTACAACGAAGATAATTGGTATTCAAATGAAAAAATTCGACTCTATAGGTAAACGTTTATTATTTCGGTGGCGTCCATCGTTGCCAGGCGTCCCACAGCAATATATAAACCCACAGCAATATATAAAACGAAAAATCGTGTGAGCACCATCAACATTTTATTAGAATAAACCATATTAACCTTATTTGGATAAAATATTACAACAATTTGTTTGTGATATCATAACGTTGAAATTATTTTATAATTTAATTTTATATTTATTTTATTTTTTAAATGAATTTATTTATTTATTATGACTTTTAGATATACATTTTATTAACAAATTATTATTAATTTAATTTATTGCAAATGATTAAAAACAAAAAAAAAATCAATTTAATTAACACTTTATTTTATTCGTAATAATTTCACGACACACAAATAAGCAATTAATTTTATTTTGTTGATTTTAAAATTAAAGATTTTTAAAAGATTTTTTTTTTTTGTTCGTTACTACGGCAGAATCGGTTTAGCGCCCGCAAAACCTCGGAATTCTATTGCCGTGAGCCCGTAACGAAATCACTTAATCAGGTGATGAACCTTAGATGCCTTGAATACACTTAAGTGATTTTGGGTGGTAAATCTATTATAATATGTGGATTAATTTATGAAATTTTGAAAATAAAGCAAACATGGGAGATAAAAAAAACTTTTACTAAAACAAAATAAGAAAAAATCACTCATATGTTTTCAAACAATTGTCCAATTTGCACGTTAGGTGGATTAGTTTTTAGATAAGATGAAATGTTTAATTTAAATAACTGATAATCAAAAGTAGGGGGAAATACTAGTTCAGGGAGACTATTCCATAATCTTGCTGTTCTTGGGAAAAATGAATTTCCAAATCTGTTTGTTTGCAAAAAACTAATAGATACAGAATATGAATGAGCCTTTTGTGAATTTCTCGAATTATAAGAGAAGCTAATTGGCTCAGGAATTAGCTTTAAAATTTTATTAGAGCATTCATGGTAATAATACCTATAAAATGTGCACAATGAAGCTACTGATCGTCTATGATCCAATGATTCAATGGAATTTGTCATTGTTTCATTTCTGATCAGCGAAATAGCGTGTTTTTGGATTCTGTCACTAAACTGCAGGGTAGTAATTGGTGCACCAGCCCATATGTAGGAATTGTACTCTAGAAGTGGTCTTATAAAAGACCTATAAACTAATGCTAAATTTTCAGAATTGAGAAATTCTTTCGATCTTCTTAAAAATCCAATGCGACTAGCTGCCTTTTTAGCTGCCATTATTATATTATTACTCCATGAAAAGTTGTTTGACAAAGACATTCCCAAATTTAATAGGTCATTAGATTGTGGAATAATTGCATTGCATTAGTATTGGGTCAACATTTATGGATCGTTTGTTTGAGAACAAACATACCTTTGTTTTAGATGGATTAAATTCTACTAAGTTTATCCCTCCCCAATTTGATATTGAATCTAAATATTTGTTAATTGAGGAAATCATCTTCTGGCGAGACTGAATCATTTGATTCGCATTATGATTACGATGTAGTTCATACGAAGAATGTAAAGTACTATCGTCTGCATAACAGTGCATTGGATTTTCTGTTATCGATAAAAGATCATTAATAAAAATTAAAAAGAGAGTGGGCGATAGAGCACAACCCTGAGGTACCCCAGAATAAACCGGATAAAGTTTGGAACTAATTCCATCTAGTACAACTTTAATATGCCTATTAGCTAAAGATCCTTTTAATAAGCGTTTTAAAATTGGTTTTATTTACAAAAGTGCATGTGGAGTAAAAAATAACACGCATTTAACGATGAATTAAAAAAAAACATAAAAAATCATCATATTAAGTACGTATATTTTCAATATATGATACTTATTGTGATCGTTTTCGAAAAAAAAATTCCCCCACTTTTTATCATTTTTCTCCACGAAAAAAAAAATTAGGAAAAGAAAAACGAAATCGTGGAATTTTTTCTCATCCCATCCCATTCATTCCCATAAATTCCGTTGGGATATACTCGGAAATGGTTTCAGTTACCCCCAAAAATTTCTTCTACAAGATATGCTTCATTTTTATTCAGTACAAAACTGCATCATTAAATTTTTCCTGATCGCATCCCATCCATTCCCATAAATTCCGTTTTGATTTACTCGGGAATGGTTATAGTTAGTTAGGGTTATTCTACAAGGTATGGTCTACAAAATTGCATCATTAAATTTTTTCTAATCCCATCCGCCCATTCAAATCCAATCGTGTTCTTGGGAATGAGTTTGAACACCATTTTATGTTAAAATCTTATGAGTAGTTGAATGATGATAAATTTAATCCCTCCTTACCAACTGGCCACCAATACGTATTTCTTGTTACAGGTTACAGATTTTATAATAAAAAGTCGTGCTTAAAAATAAGAAGTTATATATTCCCGTATAACGTATACGTTATAATAAAAGGTTTTTATTAACCCAAATGTAAATTAAGCGTTATTATTATAGAGTGGTAACGCTGTATGAAGATTACTGGTAAGTTTTTACCGGGTTAAGGTATAACTTAAGTTGTATTTTAGTTGAAAAATAACCTATTATAATAACTGTAGTAATTTAAATATTTTTGTTATTCGTTTAACATTTTATTTCAAACTAAATAAATCATACTTATATTCTAATGGTAATCCAATGATCTAAATGTTATTAATGTACAACATTAATATCCCAATTAACATTATAAATATATTAATGCAATAATACTACATATCCCTTATATTTTGATTATATATTTTTTTTAAATTTTTCAAATTTCATGATTATAAATTTATAATTTGTATATTGGTTTTTATATTGATGTATTATTATCTTATGTTTTACACTTATGTTTATTATTATAAATTAGACCACTTATGGTGCGAGAGGGTGAGGTTGTTACATTATCGTTTGCAAAATCATAAGCATTCTGAAATTTCTTCTGGAGCGGAAGTTTAGGCAAAAAAGAACTTTTTCTTCTGTATTGCCGATCAGAAGTATCATATTTAACGATGTAGGATCTTGGTGAACCATGAATTTGGACAATTTCACCTGGTTTCCATACCTGATTGTCGATAATTAAAATTCTTTCATTTATATAAAAAGATATAAAAATTATCCCCCACTTTTGAGTCCTTATCATAATACCGTTTGTTTGCCCGAGATTTTTGCATTAGTTGTTGGTGAGCATTAGTATACGAGGCCGTTTTCAACAGATTTTCTCCTATGGGTAATTTAGCTCTGGTTCGTATATTCAAAACCAACAATAGACAAAGCCATGAACTTACTCATACATAAAAAGCTTTTTCAAAATGGTATAATTTTTAGTCTTTCCCATGTATTTTGTATGAATGCGTTGATTTATTATTGTTTTATTTGGTAAATTTTTAATTATTTTTAATGTTTTTAATATTGTTTATTAATTAAAACATTTATAAGCTATTAAAAATTATTAAAACAATTAATATTATTTCATTTGATAGTTAAAATTAATGCAAAATAGTGAAAATCATAGTGAAATAGTGAATAAAAGTAATAAAGAAAAAACCGAATGAACATAAAGTGTTTGTTTATCTTCTAAAAAAGTGTTTGTGATTAAATTTTCTGTAATTAATTAATTTTTTTTATAATATTATTTCTTTTTTACTACGAATAATAACAAAAAAATCTAAAACAATATTATATTTCAAGTAAAGTGCAATTTTTATAATGGCGATATTTGTCATTGTCAGTGCAATGTTTACATAAAGTTACGCTATAGTTTTTTTAAATGTAATCGTTTTTATTTTCCTTTGGATTGCCGGCAAGATTGCAAGATGTTTTAATATATTTTGGAAACTTGTTGGTTCTGTAAATTAATTGGACAGCTTTTTCAAAATGGTATAATTTTTAGTCTTTCCCATGTATTTTGTATGAATGCGTTGATTTATTATTGTTTTATTTGGTAAATTTTTAATTATTTTTAATGTTTTTAATATTGTTTATTAATTAAAACATTTATAAGCTATTAAAAATTATTAAAACAATTAATATTATTTCATTTGATAGTTAAAATTAATGCAAAATAGTGAAAATCATAGTGAAATAGTGAATAAAAGTAATAAAGAAAAAACCGAATGAACATAAAGTGTTTGTTTATCTTCTAAAAAAGTGTTTGTGATTAAATTTTCTGTAATTAATTAATTTTTTTTATAATATTATTTCTTTTTTACTACGAATAATAACAAAAAAATCTAAAACAATATTATATTTCAAGTAAAGTGCAATTTTTATAATGGCGATATTTGTCATTGTCAGTGCAATGTTTACATAAAGTTACGCTATAGTTTTTTTAAATGTAATCGTTTTTATTTTCCTTTGGATTGCCGGCAAGATTGCAAGATGTTTTAATATATTTTGGAAACTTGTTGGTTCTGTAAATTAATTGGACAGTTCCCATATTTTCCTTTCAAACGAATTAAGATCTTATGAGCAAGTGGCTAAGTTTAAATTTCATCGTGATAATCGGACAAATTTCTACCCATTCAGCGGCTTGTAAAAACCACTTCACGAATGCAGATTACATAAATCACAATGCAAACATTATTATTATCACCCCAGAATCTGAAAAAAATCCACTTCACTTTGAAAAAACAAGGCATAGTGAATATTTCAATAATTAATTTTAAATATTTTAATTAATCAACTATCTTTTAAATAATAAAAAACACTCATGACACCGTGGAAAACATTATAACATAGACAAGCTAACCGGATTCCGAAGCTGACCCGTCCAAATCTGATGACAACATGCCGCCACCAAATTGAATGTTTTTATTATTTTTTTAATGTGTGTAGGATAAACTATGGTTTTAATATTAAAGGTTGGGGGGGGGGGGGGGGAATTAAAATATGTTATAATATGATGAATTATGTAATTAAAATATATAAATTAAAAAAAAATTAATTAATTTTTCATTAATTATAAGAAAAATCAGCAAAAAATAAGAAAATAACCACATGAAAATCACCCGTTTTGTCCCTATTTCATGTATTTTTATCATATGGTTATAAATTTCGGTCCCTATATGAGCGTTTGTATGTATTAAAAAACATTCAACTTCATGGCTTTCGCTATTGTTGGTTTTGGTATATTCAGTAATAATTGAGATGGAGATAGTTCCAGATCCCTTATAGATGTGTTCGTGTACTCATGTGGCGAAATATATCTCTGTATACATGTCTCCGAATTTTTAAAAATGTTTTTCATGATTTGAACTACACGTTCAGCCAATCCGTTTAACTTTGTATACAAAGGTGATGAAGTAATAATTTGGAAGTCCATTTTTTTAGCAAATTGACCAAATTCGTAAGTGTAAAACGGAATATTATCGTCCACTACTATGCTCGGAATACCGAATCTTGAAAATATTTCCATCCACGAATCTATGATTTCATTTGAAGTCACACTCACATATTTCACACTTCGCAATAAAGGTTTCTAAATACCTGTTCATTTATACTAGTAGAATAATTCTCGCTCTCGTTTCTGGGTTTTATTTATTCCCATATGTGCTTCGTGTAATAAAGGCAACATTTCATGTTTTAAACCCAAGGGAACCATTATTCTATCATCTAAGAACACTATCCCATTTTCTAGGTATATATTATTTCTTTACTACACAGATCCCTCACATTCTCAGAAACCGCGCCAATGTGTTTAGGACACCACTTGTTGCAATACTGAACCACAACAACCAAAACTGTTGTTTGTTTTAAAATTAAAAATTAAAATTAAAATTGTTTTAATTTTATTTGTTTAAGAATCGACATTATTTTGTTTATGAGATAAATCTTTTTGTTTTATTTTATAAAAATACCTTTTAAAAAAATGGGCTTTTTTACGACAAAAACATGCAAAGTATAAGAAATAATTCTGTGGTGTAAATGTTAAAATTGCCAACCTAAAAATTCTAACGAAATTTTGGGATCGTGGGTTCGAATCCTACTGAATGCATAAAATATGTTTTGTGTTTTCGGTTTTTTTTTCGAATCTTAATTTTAACACAGAGTTGTATTTTCCGCTTGCGGTTGGTCGTATGGCTAATTACCGACACCGTAAAATCCCCAAATTAAGAAACTAACAACAGAAGGCTGTTGTTGGACGCTTAAACCAGATTGTTGGTTGTATAGCGAAAAATTTATTTTTATTTTTTATAAGAAAGGCCAAAGAAAAATTGGGCAATTATTATAGAGGAAACCGAATATAAATTTGAATATGCAGATAGTATTGCTTTTTTAAAGAAATTTATTCAGCCCAGAATGTAAGTTTTACTAGTTTCGCTTTATAATGCATTGATCCAATTTATTTTTATTTTGGTTTATTTAGTTCTCCAGTCAATATATTCCGCCAAGAGGTTACTTCAAACTTGACCCTCCATTTGGCGCATATTTAAAGATTATTTCGAGTTTTTTTATTTTGTAACAGTTTAACTTATATCTATATAAGGGCATATATCTATGTATCATATATAACAGTGTGATATATTCAGTAAAGTAAGAACTCCTAATAATAAAACTTTTTTTTGTGGTTTCATACGGTGACTCAAAGTACTGGTTCAATGTTTGAAAATTTTCGTTTGAACTTGAACAGAGAAGTGAAATATCACAATATTTTTTAAATCATATTTTTTTTTAATTTCTTAATTATTTGTGATAAGAATACAAAAATAAAAATTTCGAAAATTATTAATTCCCCTTTTTATTAACATTTTTGCAAAATTTCTACATTGGCTCAGTACTTTGGCTTTATAATTTTAAAAGGACTATGCATTACTTAAAAATAGTGTATATATACACAAATTCTAATTAGTTTTATGTTTTTAGGTTAGTATTCTATAAAATTTAATAGTGTAAAGATAGAATCAAACTCATTAGCTAAGATACTCGAAAAATAATGTCAAAGCCCTTCTAATGAAAGGATATACCTCAAGGATAATTGCAAGAATGCCATTTTCGGTTCTAATACTATAAATTGAGTACGATATAAAAGTAATATTGACTGTGACAAAAGCAAAGGCAGTCCAACAAAAATATTTCTAAACAACAACAAGCTCCATTATGACAACGCATTAGAACTGGGCAAAGCGCAGATGTAATATAATTAAAATATTACTAGAAAACGGATGAGAATACACCAGTTACGGCCCTCATGGTTCTAAATTCATTAAAATCATGCGAAAGGGTATCAAGAAATAAAGCCAAAACCCACATCAAACCGAAAGACGTATGTGATCGCTTTATGAATATGCCAAAGGCTACACCGAATGGAATCTAGCGGGCTAGGAAACTATTGTATTAAGTGACGAATCAATAAAAATAATATATTTTCATCCGACAAACGTAATTGGATTTGGGAAAAAATAGCGAACCACTTACTATATGCACGGGATTCAAGGAACCAAAAAATTTGGAAGTGGTTCGGTTACGATGGGGGCTGAGTGATCGGAAAAACACTCTTCAAATTCCATCGAATTGAAGGAAAAAAGTATCCAAACACCCATATGTCTATTTTAAATGCAAAAATAATGGAAAGAATTAATTTGCTTGAGCCAACTGCACCTTTCAACATATTTCACCAGCATGGTGACCCCAAACGCACCACCAAAATAACCATGAAAAAGTTTGAAAAACAATCCGTATTGGTATTAAGGTGGTTTCCATCAAGTCTTGACATCAATATAATCGATCACGCCTGGAATTTGTTAAAAAAAACCGCAGGATATTATCTTAATGATCCTATCAACCAGGACGAACTATAGAGAAAAATTCTGCAGTTTGGAGCGACCCATTGGAGAAAGATTTTGAAAATATATTTGATTCACTTCCCCAAAAAATCAAGTCTTTGTATTAGGCAAAGGGAGGATATAGAAAATATTAAAATAGAGCGTATATAACGTATTTTACGGGGCGTATAACATACATTTAATATCAGCAAAAGTACTGAGCCAATGCAGAAATTTTGCAAAAATGTTAATAAAAAAGAGAATTAATAATTTTCGAAATTTTTATTTTTGTATTCTTATTCACAAATAATTAAGAAATTTTAAAAAAATATGATTTAAAAAATATTTTGATATTTCACTTCTCTATTCAAGTTCAAACGAAAATTTTCAAACATTGAACCAGTACTTTGAGTCACTGTATGTTCCCCCGTATAGGATTAAGTATAAAAACATAGATGTAAATTGTTAAAGTTGAAATTTATGTAAAATCTTATTAGTGCTATTTTATATTCATACTATATAGAGAAGTATATGATATTTTATTGTTTAAATTCGAAGTTAATTAAATATTATTTTATTGTTTTGTAGAGCTTCAATCAAACTAATAAGCAGTTCATTTCATTTCGGTGTACGTACATCGGTGATAGTTGTTGAAACCATATTTTAACGACGGTAAGATACATATCAAGACAAAACCTACATGATGTATAGTGAAGGTATTTCTAGCAAATCTGTGGTAAACTTGAAAGCCGAAGATCAGGCAAATTCCGTAAGTAGAACAACTTTACCTAGTTTTTGCCATAGTTCTCCTTCGACAAGGTTCGTGTTAGTCGAGTCCACTTTTGCGTTGCATCGTATTACGAAGGACGAGACAAAGTATCATCATGTCTTACGGCATTGTCGGAAGACATTATTCTCTCGATTATTGATTTAATTAATGAACCACCCGAAGACAAGAAATATGAACAAATTAAGTAAACCGTTTTATTAAGGCACACAGATAGCGAAAGTAAACGCATTACAAGGCTTTTGGATGGAATGGCAATTGGCGATGATCGACCATCGCAATATTACCGTCGATTGGAATTAAACGCCGGTTCCTCCAAAATCATGCATAAAGATTTGTTGAAACAAATTTGATTAAACGGACTGCAGTGTCGTTAAGGGCTATTCTGACGACTATTCCACAGGACGATGTAATGTTATTACAAACGGCCGCCGATAAAATTTGGAAACCATGATACCTCACGCGGTTTCGCAAGTAGACAATAAAAGAAATGTCAGTATGTTTCAAGAATTAAAAAATCGAAATATGCGGTGAAATTGATAGCAAACTTGCATAAAACATCTTCTAATTTTTATAATCGCGGGCGAAAGTTGAAACGGAATGATTTAAATCACCCATCTGCAGTGCTACGCGTCATAACCAGCAACGTACTAGATCCAAAAGTAAAGTGGACGGGTACCCAAATTGCTATTATCATCATCGATTTGGTAATAGGGCACACAAATGTATTAAACCCCGTAAATTTATAGCTAGTCCAAAAAACTAGTTAGCTGACAAACGGATGCGAAATCCAAAAGTAAAATAAGTACGCGTATCGCTTGTTTTTAAAATGTAGAAAAACTAGGCTAGTATTTTAAATTGACAGTGGGGCTGATGTCTCAGCAATACCAGCATCCGAAGTATCAGTAAAAACAAGCACTCCTAATTAGCAATTGTGGGCAGCGAACGAAACCACCATAGACACTTTCGGCTCCAAGTTGATAGATGATGATTTCGGGTTTCGCCGCGAATGCAGACTTGAATTTATAATTGCTGCAGTTAACCCTGCAATAATTGGTTCTGATTTTTTAATGAAATTCAATTTATTAGTAGATTTAAGTAAGAAACGTTTGGTGGACAATATTACATCTCTTCGAATTCAGACTTCACTGGCGTCTGTCGACACGCCTACACCGAAGTTTTTCAAATTCGTTAATAAATACGATGAGTTATTATCAAAATATCCATCACTTACATCGCAACCCAACTACAACTTTCCAGATAAGCATGGGGTCGTTCATTATATTCATACAAACGGTTCACTTCCATTTTCAAAACCCCGTAGGTTAGATGCAGATAAATATCAAATTTCATACGCGGAATTTCAACAAATGATTAATTTGGGTATATGCAAAAGTTCAAATTCATCCGTTTCCTCGGCATTGCATATTGTGGCAAAGCGGGATAGTGATGACTGGATACCGTGTGGGGATTACAGGAGGTTAAAAGCGTCCACAATCCCGGATAGATATCCAGTACCTCACATCCAGGATTTTCCATCCAGATTGCGGGGTGCAAGAATTTTTTCCAAAATTGATCTGGTTAGGGCTTATTATCATATTCCCGTAAACAATGATCACATATACAAGAAGGCGATTACAACGCCTTTTGGACTGTACGAATTTAATCGTATGCCGTTCGGGTTAAGGAACGCCGCTCATTCGTTTCAAAGATTCATAAACGAAGTTACGGCGGATTAAGTTTTGTATATGTATACATAGACGATATCCTGATTGCGAGCGCGAATGAAGAACTGCACTGTAGTCATTTAAGAATTTTGTTCAATAAGCTTCACGAATACGATCTTAGGATCAAGACATCGAAGTGTGAGTTTGAAAAAATAGTATTAATATTTTGGCACATACAATTTCCGCGAATGGAATTATACCAACAAAAGACAAGGTAAAAGCAATATTAACATTGGATGCGCCCACTTCCATCAAGGGGACCCAAAGTTTCTTGGGAATGGTTAATTATTACCATCGTTTTTTACCAAAGCTAGCAAATATATTGGGTGTCGTATACAACCATTTGGCCCAGTTGCTTAGGGATAAGAAGGGAAAATCGAAATTCAATTGGCCGGTGGAATGCGATAGGGCCTTTCAACAGGCAAAATCTTCGTTGGCGAGTGTTAGCATGCTCTTACATTTTGACGGAACCGCTCCGCTAAGCATAACCGGTGATAGTTCAGATGTTGCTGTCGGGGCCGTGTTGCGGCAATTCAATAGCAATACATCCACATGGGAACCATTGAGTTTCTTTTCAAGGAAACTCTTGCCTGCGGAAACCCGTTATTCCGCATTACACAGGGATCTGTTGGGTATATATTTAGCCATCTAGCATTTTTGACACGTTGTTGAAGCTAGGCATTTTGTCGTTTTTACGGATCATTATCCTTTTACATCCGCAATAGTCTCTAAGACCGATAGAAGTCCAAGACAGGTGAGGCATTTAGAGCACATTGCTCAGTTCTCTGCGGACATAAGACACATTTCCGGTAAAGAAAACGTGGTGGCAGACTATTGTCAAGGCCGGATGGAATTTTGAAAGACGCCGAGTCAATACAACATCTGGGAATGGATACAAAAGTATGGGGAAAATTGCAAGAGCAAGATAAAGAACTGAGAGAGTTATTGGAAACACCGGCAAAGCGATTTAAATTGGTATTGATAAATATGGATGGTTTCCCGGACAAATTCTGGTGTGAAATTTCTACGGGTATAGTAAGACCGTATATTCCGGATGAAAAAAGGAATGAAAAAAAGGAGGCGTTCGAGTCGTTGCACGGGTTGTCTAATCCAAGTATTCGGGTCACGAGGATGCTAATGTTCTGAAGATTTTTTTGGCCAGGGATTAATAAGGACTCCGGGCAATGGGCAAAGACATGTATATAATGTTAAAAAGCAAAAATACATCGTCATTAAATCCCCATTTAATGGATTTATCCCCAGTACAGAACATTGAAATGCCAAGGCAAGATTTCAGCACATCTATATGGATATAGTGGGGCCTTTGCTTATGTCTCAGGGGTACACATATATGCTAACAATAATAGATCGTTTTACTAGATGGCCAGAGGTTTATCCCATTATGAACGCAACCGCGAAATCGGTGGCATAAAAATTCGTTCATGAGTACATATCACGTTTCGGATGTCCTGCGACGATTACCACCGACAGGGGGGTGCAGTTCGAGTCATGTTTGATATCCGAATGGGGTACAATATTGGGTACACATAGAATTCATACTACCAGTTATCACCCGAGTGCAAACGGCATAATTGAAAAAATCCATAGGCAACTGAAAGCATCGTTAATCGTGCGCAAATTCCAAAAGTTGGGTAGAACATCTCCCACTCATATTATTGGGTTTACGAACGACAGTGAAGGAGGGCCTGGTTTGTACTCCATCGGGTTTGGTGTATTGCCAAGCATTAAAGGTGTTTACTTAATTACCTGGTGAATTCCTAATGTCCGGTGATTCAAGGGAGGTTACCGCGGAATTTGTTACTGATTTAAAAAACCAAATGCGTGCACTCCGACCAACGGAATCAAGGAAAATACAACGGACAAATACTTACATACCGCGCGACTCATACAACAATGAGTTTGTTTTGTAAGGGTGGATAAAGTTAAAGTTCGGTTCGGAACCACCATAAGAGGAGCCACCATATCACCATACGAGGAGCCTCTTAAAACGCTGCAGAAAATTTTTCATTTTAAATATGACCGAAAAAGAACAGTCTGTTTCAATACATAGATTAAAACCGGCCCATATAGAAGAAATAAAGGGAAATACCACGGGACCCAGAAAACGCGTGACATTTTCGGACTTTGTCACATGCCACTGAATGATATGAACGGATATAGGTAGAGACATGTACGGTGAAATAATTTCACTAGTATGTACACCTACATGAAATGATTTGTTACTAATTATTTTGGTAATGGTCATTGAAATATGTATTACATGCATTTTATCATATTATTTTTTTTTTCTTTATTGTTTTGAATTATTATTGATTTGAATTACGATTTTGTTTAGGTTATTTTGGTTTCGGGTTTTTTGTGTTTATTAGGATATCTTTTTCCCTCTATATGTATTAGAATAGGAAGGGGCATGTAGTGGTATTAAATTAAAATAAATACCACCCTGTATTTCAGAAATATTTAATTTATACCGTATAACGATATACCGGTCTTCGATATAGATTTAATTATTTAAAATTAATATATATATTGTGGATATAAAATAGGCAGAAGATTATAAACTTTCGGTGGGAACACATCAATAATCTGGTATTGGTGTTTATTGTAGTTAACAAAAATTATAGTTTAAGTTAAGAGTGTATAATAGTAAAAGAAATAAACCCTATGTGCAGTTGAAAAGTTTGGGAGTTTTTTATTTTGTAACAATTTAACTTATATCTATATAAGGACATATAACTATGTATCATTTATAACAGTGTGATATATTCAATAAGAACCCCAACAGTTTATTAAATGAATAAAATAAATTTAAAAATCATAACCAAATGACGAATTCATATTATTATTATTATTATTATTATAAATACATACTAATAATATCGTATAGAAATATATATTATACATTTATTTATATTAAGTTATTCAATTGTTAAATAAATGATAAAATATTTGTTTTTAAAAATGATATCTCGATTTGTTTTTTTTTTTTCATTTATTTCATATACCTACATATATATATATATATATATAACCAGTATGTAATATAGTTATACAACATCCACATATTATATTTTATTCAATTATTTTTACACCTACAACCAAAACAACATACTGTATATCTGGATCAGCGATGTCCAAAAGTTTTTTTCGAGAGTAAATCCAACACCATCACAAATATAAAAGGATTTTTGTATTGGTGTTTTACTGGAAAAAAAAACAAATCAAACACAAATAACAAATAGCGGTATTTTATTTATAAACTAAAATAATTAGTTATACAATTGTCCTGGTTTCCATTAATTTTCTTTTTAATTATTAATATGTATATATGAAGTCCGATATCTCACGTATGCCTACTTTACTTTTACGCGCCCAAACCTACAATCGGTTTTGGCGTCCACCAACAGCGTTCTCCAACATGACCTATTCACCGCCAACTTCCGCCAGCCGGAAACTCCTAGAGCCCAAAGGTCCGCTTCAACTCCATCTTTCCAACTACCCGGCGGTCTTCCAACGCTCCTTGATTCACCCGGTTTGCTGTCCAGCATTTTTGACGGTATACGATCGACATCCATACGCATCACATGAACATAGCACCTCAAGCGACCAATCTTGATAAACCGAACAATGTCGGGTTCCCCATACATTTTATATTCTGCATAGTCCTATCGTCTAAGCCTCCGTTCCTTTGGTTTAGTGGCTCGAAAGATGAGCCGCGGTATTTTATTTTCGAACCCCCTAAGACGCCGTTCGTTAGCTTGTTTATATATCTCACCTATATATACTAAAATTCACGAGGTGTACAAATTTACACATTAGTATAGCTTGGACTTTACTGATCTGGATATATATATATATGTATATCCGATAAATTGTACATATTTTTATATGGTTTATTATATAAATTATTTTACTTTTTCATCATCACTGGTATGGCTATATTTTATATTGTATATATATTATTCGTTCTATAAATAATATCATCTAAAGTAAGATGTATACAATAAAAATACCATAAGACATAAAATGTAAAAATAATAGTAGATGATGACAGTAACAAGTACTAAGGGCTCAATTCTAGAATCTTGCGCACCGCAAACGCAAAGTTAAGGATATGATTTTGTATTCTTGAACACCAAACGCTTCTTTTAGTCATTTCAAACTCATTCGTGATAAATTTCTGATTTTTGTTGATATACCTACATTTATGAAAATGTAACAATACAAGCTAATATGAATAATGAGTATGAGTATGAATGGTGATTATAAAACTATTTTGAAATTTATAATTTTAAAAAAATGTATCGAAATGTTTTTCTGTTAATTTTAAACCAAATTTTCCTATTTTAGACTCATCAGTAAATAGAGAAACATTTTTATTACGCAGAGAAAAAAATTACTGTTTTACACATGGCGAATCATGATCGACGTTAGGGATAGTATCGTCTGTCGAAAATAACGATAGACGAGTATCGTCATTTTTGGTCAGAATCATGGTCGTCGATAGTGTCGATGTCGGTATTTTTGACATATCGTATAGTATTTTGTTTTGTTTGTTTGTTTGTTGTTTACACGAGAACTTTTTTCGGTATCAACTCCTTGCTCGGAGCAATGCTACCTAAGAATAATTGATGTTCTTTTTCAAGATAATGATTCAATTTTTCGTCAAATGCCTTTGCTGAATTTTGCTTTTATGGTGGGGGTTGATTTTGTAATCCTTGTATCCCCATCATAATTACCAAATGTGCTGCAATCTATACAAATCATTTAAATTTGAAAAAATGAAGATCCAATTTGAGTTACAATTTTCAGTGATTAAATAATATCATATTTATTATTGTTAAACAATTTCATTTTTTTTTTAATTTTATAGTATAACTTTACTAATGATTTGTTTATGCGTTTTACATTTTACGCTTTCGAATTTAACAAATAAATAAATAAATGATCATTAGATTACGTGTGCATTTGCGCCTTAATTTCCTAAATGCATTAATCATTTACGAAAATAGAATTTAGATAAATAGTTCTTATATGACGATCCCTCCCATTGGCCCAATCTTTTTAATTTTTACAATCAGAAGAATTGTATAAACTCATATATGTATTAGTGGAAGCAGCCGTTTTGTTTGTTGATATGCAAGAGACACAAATGCCGCGTTCTATAACTGTTGGAATAATATTTTTCTGATCATGGGTTCGTAAAAAATTGTTTCTAACTTTTTTACTTAAAAATAAAAATTTTTTTTTACAAATGATAAATATGATGATTATATTACCGTATTTAACGCACACATTTTCATCCTATAAAAGAAGTGTGTACTGAATCTGATTTGTGTATAATACTTTTATATGAACTGTAGCAGTCTATACATAGTATATTTAGTACATGGTTATATATGCATGAAGTACTGATGTATTGTTATATAAACTTGTACACTTGTAAACTTCGTATATACGGTAGACTCGCGATATAAGGAACATTTGATTGCCGGGTGGTCGTTCCACATTTCGAAGTTTCCTTATATGGAGGGTTCCGTTAAAAATGTAAAAAAAACTTTCTAGGTAGAGATATCTATAAAACGGTGGGAAAGAAGTTAAAATCAAATGATATATCTTCAATTTGAGCCATTATTTTGAAAAACAAGTGTTTTATTCCTTTGGAGCCGCCAACTAAATGAAAATTATGTATATGTCATGAGTTTTAAAGGAACATACCCAGCAAAAACAATACATATATGTGAAGCGAGTGATCGTTAGATATAACCAAGGGCGTAGGGAGAAAATTTTCCAGGGGGGCAAGATTTTTTTTTTTAATTTTCCAGGGGAGGGGGGGGGCAATATTTTTGAATAAGGTATTGCTGCTTTCTTATGTTTTCAGCCACTATTGCATCAGAATGTACTTGTTTTAATTTCGTCGTGAAGCTCCATCAAACACCACCGAGGAAGTAAGTTTCCCAGTTATTATGGTTTTCATAATATCAGTTTTTTTTGCCATTCTTTAAAGAATCGCAGTGTTCTGCATGTGTTTTGTCTATCGTACTCTTAGCATTCATCATACTTACTACTATGGAAGAATCAACACTCAATTTTGGTTGTTCTACACGCCAAGTGAAACGTTCAAGAAAAGGTGTTTGGTTGTATTTTAAATGACACAAGGCCAAAAATTTGGAAACGTTACCTATTTCGAGGTTTCCTTAATCCAGGGTTCGGTATATCGAGATGCTACTTGTATATATATATTATATATTTACATGTTGTTTTATATATATCGTATATATATTTATCTATATTGCACATATATATTTCAATACAAAAATAATTGGATTTATTTGAAATGTTTTGTCAAATCAGATAATTTCAAAGAGTCTGTCAAAGAAGATATATTGTAGTAGAGTATGAAATATATATGCGATTAAGAAAATTGAAAATAAATCCGGTTGATGTTTTATAATACAGACATTTAAGGTTGTTTTTTTTATTTATACTACCAATATATGTATTATCGGATTATCCATATAGTTATCGTTGTCATTTTCGTCGTCATTTTATGTTTTTAATGTAAGCGAACTTACTATATATGAACGTACATATACCTGTATGTACACTAGGTATTTTACATTAATATAAATTGTATAGTATTCCTTGGTATATACAAAAATACATATTTGAATCAAAACACTTAATAATATCATATATTCGCATATTGTCTTCCTGTACGTATGTATATAAAATTATATAAAAACCAATCATACGAAGTTTACTTAATGCCTGTGTGTGGTTATTTTTATTGTTTTGTTTTTATTTTGCTTAAATTGAAATTTGAATGCATATGTTTTTTGTTTCGTTATATGCTAGATATCCGTGACAAATTATCATACAAGGGGGGGGGGGGGTGGAATTGCTTTTCATACTGAAATCAATTTACGATTATTATTGATACATTTTATCAAGCAAAATTGTTAATTTAATATATCTTTAATAGATGATTTATAGATAGTTATTTTAATTTATAATTATAGTATATTCGGTTCAATTCTAACAATAAGTACTTTGTATTAGCCGGTCGTTTAAATTATATGGATTCATTTCAAATTTTAGGGAAAATTGGTATTCACTGCGATTTATTGCTGTTTATATGCACATGTTTACTTTTATTTTAATTCTTTTTTAGAATAATGAGCGGTATTCGTTTGCACTTATATGGTAGGTTGATAAGATTTTTTAGCATAAAAAATGTCTCCAATAATAGAAATCGTATCATTCATAATTGAATTTGTAATACTTATGAAATGGTTATGCACATTTTCACACTTAAGAATTCAATTTTTAATCTCGGCGTTTATTTTATTGTAACAGAAAATAAATGAAATTATTAATTCAAAAATAAACGTTTATGATTATTTTAAGCACATGAGAAGCATAGAGGTTTTCGCGTTCAAACTCAAATGTCAAATTATTAATTTAATTTTAAAATTAATTTAAAAAAAAAAAATTATTTTAATTTTGTTTACATTATATTCTAGAATATTTTTACAAAATTCTAATACAATTAATATTACTAATCATAATTGTAATTCTAATAACACTTTTATTATACAATATAATAATTTATTATATATAATTATAATAATAAAATAATAATAATAAAACACTAAAAATGGAAAAATCAAATTACGCCAATAGTTTGCCACAACATATTACCGATAGATATATGGATAAGTGTTTAAAATATGGTAAAGATCCATTTTTATTAAATTATAATAAGAATCATTTACCAACGAACGTAACGTATTTTGACGTATTTCAATATCTAGTGTATAAAAAATCCCATTACACCAAATTACAATAGCAATTAAATCATTGGATGCATATAAAATGTATGATTCAGGATGGTTGCTCCGTTTGGGAGGTATTTATTTAGATTATGGTGACTACTTAGTGCATGGAAAGATATGTGTTGACATCAAACCGCACGTTTTACTTTATTCTATAACATTTGTTTTCAGGTATTACATTCACAGAGCTTACATGCAAAGATGATACAGGTTTAAGTTGCAATAACGGCAGAAGGTGATGTTGATAACGCTCATTGTACATGTACGACGGGTTTAAGTGAATGCCGTAGCCATATGGAGTTGTATTGTTTGCATTGAAAGATATTTATAAACATTGTGTCGCAGAAAAGATAAGTGTTCGTGTTTTATTTATCAAATGAAATTCAGTGATCCAAGTGATTATTATCAGTTCTAGTGCTTGAAACCTAGCATCCTGTATTTAAGTCATACAATCATATGCATGTAAGTAGATGTGATAATTTAATGTATTCATCGTTATTTATAGTATGCAAATATTATATATAAGAAAGAAATATAATATTTGTATAGAAATATAAATAATTAATATAAATAATTATTTGTATAGAAATATAAATAATTAGTATATTATTAAATTTTTGAAAAATGTTTTAAAAAATCAACACAATGAACTATTTTATTTATTATTTAGAAAAGTATATTACAATTCAATACATACCCAAATAGCATTTATTGTGATTGGTACTTTCCTGGAACACTATTTTGTAACTCAATACTCCCAGGTACGACAAAGAATTGGTGACCGGTATAATTCTGCATCATTATTGGTACCTACCTTACCCAATTATGGTGAATGATTTTGTGCTTCCATGAGAGGTTATTGGTATGTCCCTGGTATATGGTGACGGAAAGAACCTGATATTAAATAATGCTAAGGGGTACTTGCCAAGTATTAACCAGGTTTAATTTTATTATAGATTGCTTAGTACCAGGTATAAGTAATATTAGTACCCGACATATGAATGGTAAGTTCCTGGTACAAAATTGGTTACAATGTTTTTGATAATAAAATCGCACAACGCAACAAAAAAAATGAATAACTTCTTTTTTGTTGTTTTGTTATTTTTTATTATTTTTATTATTAATTTTACATTTATTTATTATTATATTATTATATTTGATATTTAATTTATTGATCGGTATTTATTATTAATTTTTTTACTTATCGTGTTTTGACCGCACGGGATTTGAACCGAGTACCTGTACTCTGAACATTACATAAAGCGGATATCAGACGACAGAATATATATTCTAATATTTATGCTAAAACGAAATAGAGAAACCATTTATGTGTGAAATATACAGAACTATATATGAATGTAAAAATTACAAGAAAAGGTTTTTTTTTTATTAAATATTATTTATTTTTCTTACCATCTGCAATAAAAATGAGCAGGCAATTTTGAAAATAAAAAATTTGTATTGATAAAATTTGTTCTTAAAATGTAAGTGCAATAATTTAGAAATGAGTTTCTAAATTTCAGAATTTATATTCTTAAGTGCAACAATTATTTCATCAGACATCCTCCTCACTTTTATTTATATCCATTCCGCTCTTACTTGTAAACAATCCTATATTAAAATTTAAGCACAAAAATTATGAATATATATTCTGTCGTCTGATATACGCTTTAAAGCCTCGATTTCTATGAATATATTTCTATGAATACATATGTGATATATGTGATATATAAAAAAAAATGTGCTTTTTCTGAAATTTATTTTGCCTGGATAAAAAAACCGAAATTTGCTAATTGCTGTTAAATAATTCCATTTTTTATTAGATTGTAAATTAACTGGTTATTTTGTTATTATGAAATTAAATCATAAAAATTAAACAAAATGTAAATAAAATGAAAAATGAAGTTTGGACGACGGTCAGCCGACGGCAATAGAAGAAAAAATATCAATGTCCGCCGTCAGCCGTCGACATGTCCGCCGTCCAATATTCATAAAAAGCACCTACATTGAAATGCATGTATTTTCAATTTGACATTTGCCGTCGTCTGCCGTCGGCATTTCATAAAAAGCATTACTTAAGTCGCGTACGTTACCGATTGAGCCATCTGAAATATATACAAAACTATTTCATTTGGAGTAGAGTATGATCAATGCATTTTCCGTTTTACTTTAAACAAGAAATTAATAAATATATCAAAGAATATTTATATAAATAAATGTATATGAAATTTCTTCAATTTTTCATATATGTAACTTATGCATACACAATGCGACAATTAATATTCCGGACTCGTCCTAGGAAATACATTAAAACCCCGATTTTTGAAAATTTTTATTTTTATAAATAAATCTCCTCCTGATTCAATACAACTGTTACATCGATTTAATGATGATTCAAATGCGTGTTCCAGCTCATTTTGTGGTATTGCCTCTAGTGCGCGTGTAGATGCTGTTTGAATGGTTTCAATATCCTCAAAAAAACATCCTTTCAATTTCATTTTAAGTTTGGGAACAAGGAGAAGTCACATGGTGCTAAATAAGGTGAATACGGTGGATGATTTAACACACAGACTTGAGAATAAGTGAAGTGTGATTTAGTACATTATCGTGTAACAAACACCAACTATCTGATTCCCGATATTCAGGTCGAATACGCCGAATCCTGTCCATCAAACGCTTTAAAACTTCGATATAATATGAGCCACTGACTGTTTGACCAGTTAGAACGAATTCTTTATCGATAATTCCCTTGCTACCGAAGAATGTTACGAGCATTGTCTTGATTTTCGATGGAACTTTTCTTGTTTTTTTAGCCTGCGTTTTAGCAATCCACGAAAAATTTATACCACTCAAAAACTTGTGTTCTACCCATACAATTATTGCCATTAACTTGCTGCATCGATTTGAACGTTTCTGTTGCAGATTTAACACGCTTTGCGTTGAATTTAATGCCTGCTCTTCGTTTCATGTTAAAATTTCAACTTCAATTAAAATATTGCTTCACAAGAAATGTCATAACTTTTTTATTTGTCAACCAAATGCAATGACATTTTTAGAGAAGATAGAGAAAACATCAAGCTTCAAAACGCATGTTCGACAACATAGATCGTCCCACTGGTCCCAACCATATCTCAATAGGTTTGAGTCCGGAATATTAATTGTCGCACTGTGTATAAACAATATAAAATTTGTTGTTTTGTATATATAAAATAATATGAATATTATTATATCATGGTGTAATTTTCAATGTTTTCCTAAAAACCTCAAGAGATTCAAATCACTTACGAAGTTACGATATATATACTATTTATACAATTTATATACGCGATATATTGATGAGAATGTTTTTCATACCAATATAACTATATAAAGCAGGAACACTATAGTAGAGAAATGTAGTGTTTGACACTATGATGTACCAAATGATTTTCTAAATTATTATTCAACTGTAGCGGTACAGTACCAACGTTAGTTCCTCGTATTTGAAACTGGTACCATCACTGGTATTGTGTTGTACCAGTCATTCTATATAAAAATTATTCTATTGTCGGGTACGGTAGCCGGGATATTTAAAGGTACGATATGTTACCACCATTGTATAGTTCCCTTGGTAGTGCCAGTTACTGTACCAATAACTATTAATTAAACCATTTTGTGGTTTAGCTAAATCAAGTATTAGAGCAAGGATGGAGGAACTACTGCTACGGGAGTGCCCGAAACACTGGAATGACACCCATGGCTGCAGCCATTCTAAGCTCTTAATTCAGGCATATTCAAAGGGACTGACAGAACAAATTCTGGGCCTAAATAAGACAAATACGAGGTTAGTAGTCGGATATTTAACCGGTCAATATAATCTAAGAGCTCACTTATACAGGATGAAAATCGTTAGCTGCTATACGTGTAGGATGTGCCACTCGGAAGAGGGAACTGCGGAGCGCATTCTGTGTGAATGTGAAGCTTTAGCAGGGAGCAGACTTGGGATCATTGGGTCATAATTTCCATTGCCTGAGGAAGTTATGTCCATACCCATCAATAAGTTGGCCAGGTTTTTTGTCAAGGCCAATGATTGGATGAATATGGAATAAGTAGGGCAGTAACACAATGACCCCAGGGGGTCGAGTGTTTATGGGATGGACGAGCCAGCCCAATACAATAATTCTAATTCTAAACAATTGAACACACACAAAGTTGAGGTTGAGGTTAAGGTCGACGAAAACACCTAAAACACTTACAATACAACAAAAACATTAACTTTAATACCATAAATAACGAAACTAAACAACTTTTTATTTCACATCATATCATACATACTAAACGTACACACCCTAACATATTAAACGATTTTAAATTTAACAAACAACATAAAAAACGAAAAATATCTACACAATTTAATACATCACCAAAGTATTGCTCTGTTGATGATAAGATCGATAAACAAAATCAATGTAACACACACATAATTTCATACACCGGTAAAAAACAACGAATAACTAAATATAAAATATTTAAATTATTAATGTTATATAAAAATAAAAGTAAATAAATATGTTTCTAGTTGCACCACCAACAAAATATTACCGGAGGTGCAAATAGATACATAATATTTTAAATTTTTAACAATGTTATAATTAAATAAGAAAAAAGAAAAAAAGACATATAAAAAACAATTTAATTTAATTATAAAATGTTAAAAATAAAACCAAGTACGTTATTTTGTTATATTTATTGAATAATATTAAATTGTTATATTTTTTTGTGTGTGATTATTTTTTTATATTTATTGACTTATTTAGTATTTTATCTATTTATTGTTATGTATATATATTATAAAATAGAAGAAAAATATTAAATAAAATTGAAGGAACCATTGCATAAAAGTGTTTACCTGATGATGGCATAAACCAAATGCCCAAACGTTGTTATTTTTTGTTTTATATAATCTAACCAACAAAATTTTATTTTAAAATAAAATATGATTATAAAAAATACATGAAAAATAAAATTTTTTTAAATATATTGGTGTAAGAATTAATAATGCGGATTTTTTTGACCTGAAAATGGAATTTATTTGTATAACAAGATGTAAACGTTTGCCAATGGTTGTTTGGTCGACATTCAACGCCGTTGCAAGTTCATGTTCAATATCAATTTTCATCCAATAACGCTTGCAATTCTTCGTCTTCAAATTTTTTTGGCTGACCTGGCCGTTCTTTGTCTTCCAAGTCAAAATCACCATTTCGGAAGCGTACAAACCATCGTTCACAAGTTGCTTGAGTTGGAGCATGTTCACCATAAGCTTCAACCAATAAACGATAACTTTCAGCAGCGGGTTTCTTCAAATTAAAGTAAGTTATTAAACTTCCCCCCAAAACAACTTTTTCAGGCATGTGTTTCGACATATTCGAAGCAAAAAAAAGCTTTGTTGTTTACACTTCAATGAAGTGACATATACTGAAATTTATAGCCTAATGACAGACAAAAAAAAAGAGAATGTCCGCGGTGTGTTGCGATACAGTGTAACGCTAGTTGCGCCATCTGTTATCTAAATCCGCATTATTAATTCCTACACCTAATATTATTTATTGTTAGATATGTAATATGTATTGACTGAAATTGCCAATAGCATGTATTTTTAATAATTTTAATTGTTTAGTTAAATTATTAATTAAAGAACGAAACAGATTTAATAAAGTGAAACAAAATATTACTGTTAGGATTGAATAATTGTTTTTAAAATGTCAATATCAATAAATTTTATATTTCTTTGCAGAAATGAACAAAAAGACATTTCAAAATGATTTTCCTTAATGAGCAGGATGACATACTTATTTATTGTGTAGAAAAAATCAAACCTAAGAATAAAATTATATTGTTTTAATAACGGGTTATTAACAACGTTATAAACCGGCTCTGGTGATACTGCTGTTGAAGCTAATGTTGGTGTCAATGGAGCCCCAGATGGTTTGGCGATGCTTTTCAACAAATTTTGAAAAAACTCAAGGGTTCATTTGTTGGGTCTCCCTGTCAAATTATTGCTGCTGAAGCTATAAGCTGAGTTTTCAATATGAATCGTAGGAGACAACAAGTATACAATTGTTTTCAATTTATGAAAATATAATAAATAAAATTTTTTTTTCAGAAATTTTTTTTTTTTTATTATTTTTATATATATATATATATATATATATATATATATATATATATATATTTTTGGTCATTTACTATATTTGAATATAAGGCATCGCCGATATTTTATAAATATAGAAAATGACTTTAAATAGTAATAAGTTGTCGCGTACCGGGTTCACTTTTGATTTCACAAACATCTGTGGATTAAGATCAAATTTTAATTCAATTCAAGCCCACATACAATTGTTCAAGCCTAGCATATTAGGGCTCAGTGAAACACAGATATTCAGCAGTATTGATTTAGAAGAATTTAATTTACAAGATTACACCTTTCTGCCCGCTTTCTTTCGCCATAGAGGTGTTGCATTATATGTCAATAATGCAATACCATTCACACGTATGTGTGAAGACATCTTTTGAGGTAAGATCATGTGCTAAATTTTGTTTTATCTGGATTAAATTTCAGATACAAAATTCAGTAACATATTTATGTTTTTTATATAGAAGTCCAGAATTATCGAGTAACGATACAGCAATAGAACTGGATCATTTGTCCCTAACCATTGATAAGATATATTTAGAATCTCCAAAAGCTGAAATAATTATTGCTGGAGATTTTAATATACACAATTGTCAATGGTTACCATATTCACATACAAATGATCTAGCAGGGCAATATACAGAGATGTTTGCTATTGTAAATGGGTTGTGTCAATTAGTTGATCAACCCACCTACATACCTAGGCAATCCAATCACCAACACAGTCTTTTGGACTTATTCCTAACAACAAATCCTCAGAAATATAAAATGTCGATATCATCACCCATAGGAAACTCAGATCACGCACTTATATCAGCTTCTATTCAATATTCTCAAATTATTAGTAATAATTCTCAACTAAATAGGATAGTTTGGGATTACAAAAATGCCGATTGGGTAAATCTCAACACATATTATAAAAGTTTCAATTGGGCTTTATGCCTAAATGGTAGTGTTGATTTTTCAGAATCAATGATTAGTAATGTAATCTTGTTAGGTATGAAGAAATACATTACATACATTGTAAAGTTTTAAATGTAAGAGCTTACAAACGAAGCTGGTTTTCTAGGAAAACAAAGATAGCGATTGATAAAAAAAATAGGGCTTTTTCTCTATCTAAATCGGTCCCAACTGATATCAATAGAAATAATTATATTGTTGCAAGAAATTCTTGCAATTCAATAATAGCTCATGAAAAGTTTTTATTCAATCAAAATATTAAAGATAAGATTACTTCCAGTAAAAGGGGAACAAAATATTTTTGGACTTTAGTTAAATCTATTCAGGGTAATTTTGTTCAAAAATCTTCAGTTGCACCATTGATTAATGATAGTGGAACTATATTAACCGAACCATTAGAAAAGGCTAATCTTTTAGCATCCATATTTTCAGATAATACAGTCCTCAATGATAGTAATATGCCTATTCCAAATATACCTAATACGAATTTTCAAATGAAAAATATATATTTCAGAGACAGGGTTGTTTATAAAGCTCTTAGAGATATAGATATTCATAAAAGTACTGGAGCTGATGGCATTCCCCCAATTGTTTTAAAAGAATGTGCATCTACTTTAGTACACCCACTTAGAAAACTCTTTCACAAATCATTTTCGAATGGAATATTTCCATCATCTTGGAAAATTGCTAATATTACACCTATTTCAAAAGCGGGTACTAAAAGCAATCCTTCCAATTATCGCCCAATAGCTATAACATCAATACTTTCTAAGGTAATGGAGAAGATAGTAAATCGTATGATTGTGCAATATCTCGATGATAAAGAACTTATTAGTGATTGCCAATATGGTTTCAGGCACAAACGATCTACAGGAGATTTACTAAATTATTTAACCAATAAAATAGGTAATAGTATTGCAAATTTTGGTGAAACACAAGTGGTTTCACTAGACATTACTAAGGCTTTTGATAGAGTATGGCATAAGGCATTAATATCCAAATGCCATTCATTTGGATTAGGGGACACATTCTGTAAATGGGTTGGGAACTTTTTAGCTAATAGGCATATTAAGGTTGTACTAGATGGAATTAGTTCCAAACTTTATCCGGTTTATTCTGGGGTACCTCAGGGTTGTGCTCTATCGCCCACTCTCTTTTTAATTTTTATTAATGATCTTTTATCGATAACAGAAAATCCAATGCACTGTTATGCAGACGATAGTACATTACATTCTTCTTATGAACTACATCGTAATCATAATGCGAATCAAATGATTCAGTCTCGCCAGAAGATGATTTCCTCAATTAACAAAGATTTAGATTTAATATCTAATTGGGGCAGGATAAACTTAGTAGAATTCAATCCATCTAAAACAAAGGCATGTTTGTTCTCAAACAAACGATCCATAAATGTTAACCCAATACTTATGCATAATACAATTATTCCACAATCTAAGGACCTATTAAATTTGGGAATATCTTTGTCAAACAACTTTTCATGGAGTAATAATATAATAATGGCAGCTAAAAAGGCAGCTAGTCGCATTGGATTTTTAAGAAGATCGAAAGAATTTCTCAATTCTGAAAATTTAGCATTAGTTTATAGGTCTTTTATAAGACCACTTCTAGAGTACAATTCCTACATATGGGCTGGTGCACCAATTACTACCTTGCAGTTTAGTGACAGGATCCAAAAACACGCTATTTCGCTGATCAGAAATGAAACAATAACAAATTCCATTGAATCATTGGATCATAGACGATCAGTAGCTTCATTGTGCACATTTTATAGGTATTATTACCATGAATGCTCTAATGAAATTTTAAAGCTAATTCCTGAGCCCATTAGCTTCTCTTATAATTCGAGAAATTCACAAAAGGCTCATTCATATTCTGTATTTATAAGTTTTTTGCGAACAAACAGATTTGGAAATTCATTTTTCCCAAGAACAGCAAGATTATGGAATAGTCTCCCTGAACTAGTATTTCCCCCTACTTTTGATTATCAGTTATTTAAATTAAACATTTCATCTTATCTAAAAACTAATCCACCTAAAGTGCAACTTGGACAATTGTTTGAAAACATATGAGTGATTTTTTCTTATTATGTTTTAGTAAAAGTTTTTTTTAACTCATATGTTTGCTTTATTTTCAAAATTTCATAAATTAATCCACATATTATAATAGATTTACCACCCAAAATCACTTAAGTGTATTCAATGCATCTAAGGCTCATCACCTGATTAAGTGATTTCGTTACGGGCTCACGGCAATAGAATTCCGAGGTTTTACGGGCGCTAAACCGATTCTGCCGTAGTAACGAACAAAAAAAAAAAATAACTTCTTCTGTTTATCCAGAAACTGGTTTTGGAGTTCAGCTTCTTTTGTGGACCTTTGCTCAAATGCAATTTGCAAAGATGAACCATACGATGTCCTGCCTGTAATTGGAATTCAAACAAATGCTTCAATTGCGACAATTAATTTATTTACAAAAACTAACGACTTCTAGAGCGAATTTGATAATTTTTCTATTTTGTGATGATGCATCTCTGGGCGTGTTTTCTGATGATTTTGCCGGGATGATTATTGATGATGTATCAAAGGCATCCTCAACTTCTGATTCAAAATTCTGAAAGTTATTAAGTGAAAAGGGAAATGTATGGCGCCGATGACATTTTTAACATATCATCGAACAACGAATATTATACAATATTTTTGAAGACTCAACGCGCTGAAATGGTACCAACCGTTTGTCGTGGACGTAGTCGAAACCACGTAATGAAGGGATCATAATATGGCCAATCAGGCTGCCTATTTCCGCTTCTATTGGCTTTGTTTTTAATATAGTTATATTTTATTTTCAATGCTTTGTATTTTAATTGGACTTGGCCAAATAATTGGCCAAATATTGTCAACAAATGTTAATATTTGATAATTATGCGCACACATTTTGGTCGACAAATTTTGTCAAGAAATAGAGTGACAATAGCTATCATCGATCATGATTGGCCTCCTGTTTATAAATATATCCTCTAGAAAGTTTTCGGAAGCTAAAGAAGGCCTTCTCTGTATTACGAAGGAACCTTTGTAAAGGGGACACGTCGGTGGAAAAATAAGCACTTCTGAAGGTCTTTCAGGAATGCCCGCTCATCTTACAAGAAGACATGCCGAAAGCCTTTAGAAGGCATTCTAGGCTGACTGGCTCTCATTAATCTTCTTAAATTGTATTGTGTTTGGCAAATATAATGAACACAAAATTATTATCAATTGTATATAGCATAAAACAAAACCCATTTGATTTATCTCTATCGAAATCACAATATAAATATATATATAATATATTCTATGTATAATTGCTTTAATATTGCTATAAAGTGTTTTTCTTTAATAATGTAAAATTCAATCAATGTATAAACACATCAATGTCAATAGCAAATAATATAAAATGATATTCGGTAAACTGTATATAAATAATATTATTTTATTCTTTATATAAATAAAATATATACTATAAAATGCTGTATATATAAATTTACGAACCGTTGAAAGCCAATTACGAGACTATTGCTGAATTTGATTTACGTACTCTGTGTATACTCTCGCATCGAGCAGTAAGAGAATGTGTTTAATTTACACACACTTCCACGGCGTATAGATAGTGTATATGTTTGATTTACATACACCAATATTACACCACCAATATTCTGTGTAGTGATTCTGTGCATTTATTTTACACAGCCAAAATAGACGGTGTAAAGACTTAAACGACGAACCTTTCTTTTATATTTCGTATGTTTTTGTGTCAGCACTTGTTGGTATTTGATTTAAAGAATTTTGATTTGATACTACGATATTTTTAAATCCAATCAATAAGTTATAAATAATTTAAATTAATAAATTAAAAAAAAATGAATTGCAATTTATAAAACACAAATTTTTGTTAAACAAAAAAGGCCAAACGTAAAAAAATTAATTAAAAATTACAATGCAATGTATACAATGGAAGAATCGGAATTAAAACAGTAAATAAAACTAAACACACATTATTTTGCTCCCACTCGGCATTTTTGTGTTTGTTTTACCAATGCACCACAATAGGGTTTTACCCTGTGTAATCAGTGTATTTTGTCCAGTGCGTGTGTACACAGAATACCTTAAATCAAATTCAGCATATAGAAGTATATACAATATGTATATATCGCGAAATCAGGTTTTTTTCATATTCATTTATTTATCTTCTTATCGACACAGCACATCATTTTGTATATATGCATTGATATTAAACATAGAGTATACATTTCAATTTCAATATATACAATGTTGGTCAGTGAAATATAACATCAATAACACCGATTGCGTTTTTAATTATTATTTCATTTTTATTGAAGCTAATAAAACATAACAATTTTTTTTACCATATATTCAGGTAATGAAATTTTAAAACTAAATATTTAAAAAAATTAAGATCAATTCATTTATGCACCACGACTTTCACCTCAACGGGCATTAGAAATTCAGAAAGAGCTGAATATTTTAACAATGAAGAAGAAGTTGAATGGCGAATGGAAAATATTTAAAATCCCATTTTTAATTTTAAAATAAAATAAAATGTTTTGAATTTTATTTCTTTTTTTATGTTTTTAAATTAGGCATCAACCGTATCAACCGGTGCTTCGGTGGTCTTTTTAAACAGTTTTCGTTCATCGAAACGATCTTCAAATTGATGGAAAATCTATGGGTGGTATAATGCGCTGCCTATAGTTGCGATAACTATATATATCACTCTTTTCCCATAAATCAAGATTTTAATCAGATTAAATAATTAAATAATAACTAATCTCTTCATTCAAAATTTTTCCCCATAATAAAAACACAACAATAGTTAAAATTAAACCTTTATTTACAAAACAAGAAGAACTAACTACTACTTATTAATTAACATATATAACAAACTTAACAAATAAATACGATTCTCATATATGCTGCTAAACAAACAGCTTATTATATATAATATGTATATATACATGATACTGTGAAACTTCGAATTTTTCAGCTTATATGGATACCAATATTGTTGCAATTTATATATTCATACGTTTGTATCTATTGACAATTAGTGTGTGTATATAGATTCGCATAGAAGCTGATAAATAATAAGCTTATTTCATCGCTTTATACTATATACTTTATATATTATGGTTTCGGATTTATTTCATGATGATTTTATTATTATTATTAGGAACGTAAAATTGAATTGAAATATAGAACATGTTAATTTATGTAAGACCTTCCTAATAATGCTATTACAACCCTAAATCTTAAATCTTACAATGTTAATGCATTTAAATAGCCTCATGATAATTGCTTCCTTTCCGAAAACACCCACCGCACGCCCTTGGTAATGATTTAAATGAATTATATATGTATTAGCCTAAATTCACAGCTAATGCTTTTCATTTCGTTGTAATGATGTTTTTCTAAATTGTTGTTGTTTTGCTAATAAATATAAATGCACATACAGTATATTAGACCTCACTCTTCTTTTAGAACTCTCACTCTTAACAGAAATATATAATTTTTTAATATTTTTCGTTGTTTTTCTAATTTTTTATCTCAATTTTTTTTTAAACAGTCACTTGATTTTTGTTGTTGTTGTATTTTAATTTTATATTTAATTCAAAAATGAAATGTGACATATAGATGTAATAAATTTGACGAAAGCTAAAAAGTGGAACACAGTACTACTTGCTAAAGAGAAGAAAACCAAAATTTTAAAATACAAAGACGAAGAATACGTGATCATTGTAATATTTTGGCTTTCCGGATGGGACGGATAATATTAAGTACATTAAATTACATGATCAATATTCATAAAACTTTTGTGTTTCATTTACAGATTCATCCAAATCCACTTGAAATAAAAAACGATTTTAGGGCAACGAATCGGTCAACTGCATTACCAATAATTTTAAAGTTAGGTGCGAGGTTTAGGTGTTTAGCATTTGGAGGTCATTTTAGTTGATCTGGATCGGCTATAGTTGCTGTAATTGATTGATGGTTAGGGTAGGAATGTGTTTGGGAGGAAATAAAAACTAAACTGCACTTTGTTTATTTATTTATAAATACAACACATTTATTGAATAATTAATTGGTCACTAACCATATAAACCATTTATTTTACTTAAATTAAATTATTCATTATTTTCATTTATATTAATTTGATTATTTAATTATTGGGTATAGGAATTAATAATGCGGATTTAGATAACACATGGCGTAATTAGCGTTGTGTGCATCGCAACACCGCGGCCATTTTCTTTTTTTTTGTCTGTCAGTAGGCTATAAATTGCAGTATGTGTCATTTCATTGAAGTGTAAACAACAAAGTTTTTTATTGCATCAAACATGTCGAATTTCGTGCCTGAAAAAGTGGTTGTGCCGGGAAGTTCAATAAATTTCTTTAATTTGAAGAAAACCGCTGCTGAAAGTTATCGTTTGTTGGTTGAAGCTTATCGTGGACATGCTCCAGCTCAAGCAACTTGTGAACGATGGTTTGTACGCTTCCGAAATGGTGATTTTGACTTGGAAGACAAAGAACGGCCAGGTCAACCAAAAAAATTTGAAGACGAAGAATTGCAAGCGTTATTGGATGAAAATTCGTGTAGAACGTATGTCGACCAAACAACCATTGGCAAACGTTTACATGCATTTGGAAAGATTCGAAAACTTGGAAAATGGGTACCACATCAACTGAATGAAAATCAAATCAAAGCACGAATCGAAACATGCAAAAAACATCTTGCAGAGCACAAATAACATAGTTTATTGAGTCGAATTGTCACTGGCGATGAAAAGTGGGTCTATTACGATAACCCCAAACGTAAAGCATCATATGTTGATCCCGGCCAACCATCAACTTCACAATCAAAACGCGATATTGATTGCCAGAAGCTTATGTTGTGTATTTTGTGGGATCAGAAGGGTGTGGTATATTACGAGCTGTTAAAACCGAATGAAACGGTTACAACTGAACGCCAATTGAACGAACTGGCAAAGAAATTGAACGATGATAGCTGGAAAATACCACAAAGTTTTTTTTCATGATGCAATGCCAGACCACATCGTGCAAACATCATTAAAGAAAAAATAAAGAGGCTCGGTTGGGATCATCTTGATCACCCCCCCATACTCTCCAGACATTGCTCCTTCTGATTACCATTTGTTCCGATCAATGCAGGTTAGCCTGACAGATGTACGCTTTCGAAATTCTGAAGAATTGCGAAAATGGGTCGATGAATGGATTGGGACAAAAGATGAGGAGTTCTTCAAACGAGGAATCAACAAACCTCTTAAAAGATGGGAGGAAGTCATAGCTAACGATGGGCAATATATTGGGTAATGTACTCATTCATTTTGTTATATAAATAAATGCCATTTTCAAGCCAAAAAATCCGCATTATTAATTCCTACACATAATAATTATTACTGATCTAACTTTTTTATTATTTAAAACTCCCTCAAATATCTTTATAGCTACAGATTTGTTTTTATACATTTTATACGCAGATTTCGATAGCATTTTTATAGGGCTATACATTTTTATTGTTATTTTTAATGTTTTGTTGAGAACGTTGTGATATATTAAAAAAGAATTAAATAATTAAAAATTTGGACGCGGTCATTAAAATTATGATAAAAAGAAGAATTAGTATAATGAAACAATACAAATATTTGCAAATTATTGGGAAGTTATTATCAATAAAATAAACTATTACTAGACGTAGTACACACATTACAATTACAACACACCATTATTATGCATATAACGCGTACAATAGGAGAGGCTCTTCAACATTAGCACGGTACCCCTTTTTCACTAATGATTACTGTTTAATTAACATTTTCAGAAACAATGAAATTATGTTTTTCAAGAATATGCGCCGGGGATTGGGATTTATGTACAACACAAAAACTAAGAAATATCGATGAGGAAAATGCTCATCTCAATCAAAATGCCGGTAAGACAATGGCAGGGGGAAGAAATCGTAGTATTTACCGACTCAATGAGCAGCTGTAAGGCAATTGAAAAAATCAGAGAAACATCCAAAGTCTACTATAAAAATGAAATAATAAGCTTATGCAAGCACAGTCAGCACACAAAGATAACCGTACAGTGGATTCCGGCGCATTGTGGTGTAGAAGGTAATGAAAAAGTGGATAAATTCCAGACGAAATAATGAAAACCGTGAGGAGATAATTACGTATAAATTGTCACCAGCTATACCTAGTGGAGACCCAGGATAGGGGAATTTTCAACAGAGGAATAAACAATAACACACCGAACGAATACCCATGGTTTCGAGGCATAAACATGGAAAGCAAGCAAGGAAATAAAAACGTTAAACAGAATAAGAAGTGGTCATACTTACGATAACACGTTTTTAGCGTTGATTGGGAAAGAAGGTAGAAAAACGTGTCAAATGTGCAACATGCCGGACGACTTTAAACACGCTCTCATGGAATACAAAAAGTTTACCAACACCAGAGACAAATATAGGAAAATAAAGGGGGACATCATCGAAGTATTAAAGAGGTAGCGACCTATAAGTAGATTTTGAATTATTTAAAAGAAATAGAGATAAATATTTCAGAGAAATAAAAAAAAAACAAAGAATTTAAAGTTTCAGTCAAAAGGCAAATTTAAAAAATATGTACGCACAAGATTAGAAATACAAAAATAAGCACAAGATTGGGAATGCAATATGCTAGATTTAAATCTGAAGAAGAAGAAGAAGAAGAAGAAGCTAAATTTAAATCTGAAGAAGTTTGGTTGCAAAAAATCATTGTGATGAACTTGAATGGGTAGAGTCATTTAGAGTATCCCGAGGTTGTTTCAGGAAAATTGTCAAACAAATAAATGATCTGTTACTTCCTGAGCCTAATCCAATACCCAATCAAAAATATGTAGCACCGGATAAACAGTTGGCAATTACATTATTTAAATTAGCATCATGTGTTGAATATAGAGTAATTGGAGATGTTAAAAAAGTGTTTTATAAAGTGATATAATTTCAAGGTTAGTAATATTACATATGTAAATGTATAAAAAAATAGTTTTCTATATTTTTTTTGTTCTAGTAATTTTTTTGTTGCTATATGAATTTCAGTTTTCAATATGAATCGTAGGAGACAACAAGTATACAATTGTTTTCAATTTATGAAAATATAATAAATAAAATTTTTTTTTCAGAAATTTTTTTTTTTATTATTTTTATATATATATATATTTTTGGTCATTTACTATATTTGAATATAAGGCATCGCCGATATTTTATAAATATAGAAAATGACTTTAAATAGTAATAAGTTGTCGCGTACCGGGTTCACTTTTGATTTTACAAACATCTGTGGATTAAGATCAAATTTTAATTCAATTCAAGCCCACATACAATTGTTCAAGCCTAGCATATTAGGGCTCAGTGAAACACAGATATTCAGCAGTATTGATTTAGAAGAATTTAATTTACAAGATTACACCTTTCTGCCCGCTTTCTTTCGCCATAGAGGTGTTGCATTATATGTCAATAATGCAATACCATTCACACGTATGTGTGAAGACATCTTTTGAGGTAAGATCATGTGCTAAATTTTGTTTTATCTGGATTAAATTTCAGATACAAAATTCAGTAACATATTTATGTTTTTTATATAGAAGTCCAGAATTATCGAGTAACGATACAGCAATAGAACTGGATCATTTGTCCCTAACCATTGATAAGATATATTTAGAATCTCCAAAAGCTGAAATAATTATTGCTGGAGATTTTAATATACACAATTGTCAATGGTTACCATATTCACATACAAATGATCTAGCAGGGCAATATACAGAGATGTTTGCTATTGTAAATGGGTTGTGTCAATTAGTTGATCAACCCACCTACATACCTAGGCAATCCAATCACCAACACAGTCTTTTGGACTTATTCCTAACAACAAATCCTCAGAAATATAAAATGTCGATATCATCACCCATAGGAAACTCAGATCACGCACTTATATCAGCTTCTTTTCAATATTCTCAAATTATTAGTAATAATTCTCAACTTAATAGGATAGTTTGGGATTACAAAAATGCCGATTGGGTAAATCTCAACACATATTATAAAAGTTTCAATTGGGCTTTATGCCTAAATGGTAGTGTTGATTTTTCAGAATCAATGATTAGTAATGTAATCATGTTAGGTATGAAGAAATACATTACATACATTGTAAAGTTTTAAATGTAAGAGCTTACAAACGAAGCTGGTTTTCTAGGAAAACAAAGATAGCGATTGATAAAAAAAATAGGGCTTTTTCTCTATCTAAATCGGTCCCAACTGATATCAATAGAAATAATTATATTGTTGCAAGAAATTCTTGCAATTCAATAATAGCTCATGAAAAGTTTTTATTCAATCAAAATATTAAAGATAAGATTACTTCCAGTAAAAGGGGAACAAAATATTTTTGGACTTTAGTTAAATCTATTCAGGGTAATTTTGTTCAAAAATCTTCAGTTGCACCATTGATTAATGATAGTGGAACTATATTAACCGAACCATTAGAAAAGGCTAATCTTTTAGCATCCATATTTTCAGATAATACAGTCCTCAATGATAGTAATATGCCTATTCCAAATATACCTAATACGAATTTTCAAATGAAAAATATATATTTCAGAGACAGGGTTGTTTATAAAGCTCTTAGAGATATAGATATTCATAAAAGTACTGGAGCTGAT
Organism: Dilophus febrilis; assembly: GCA_958336335.1. Lineage (NCBI taxonomy): Eukaryota > Metazoa > Arthropoda > Insecta > Diptera > Bibionidae > Dilophus > Dilophus febrilis. The sequence continues at coordinate 35,414,151 of OY284470.1, forward strand.
GGCATTCCCCCAATTGTTTTAAAAGAATGTGCATCTACTTTAGTACACCCACTTAGAAAACTCTATCACAAATCATTTTCGAATGGAATATTTCCATCATCTTGGAAAATTGCTAATATTACACCTATTTCAAAAGCGGGTACTAAAAGCAATCCTTCCAATTATCGCCCAATTATTAATTATTCCAATTATCGACCAATAAAATAGGTAATAGTATTGCAAATTTTGGTGAAACACAAGTGGTTTCACTAGACATTACTAAGGCTTTTGATAGAGTATGGCGATAAGGCATTAATATCCAAATGCCATTCATTTGGATTAGGGGACACATTCTGTAAATGGGTTGGGAACTTTTTAGCTAATAGGCATATTAAGGTTGTACTAGATGGAATTAGTTCCAAACTTTATCCGGTTTATTCTGGGGTACCTCAGGGTTGTGCTCTATCTCCCACTCTCTTTTTAATTTTTATTAATGATCTTTTATCGATAACAGAAAATCCAATGCACTGTTATGCAGACGATAGTACATTACATTCTTCGTATGAACTACATCGTAATCATAATGCGAATCAAATGATTCAGTCTCGCCAGAAGATGATTTCCTCAATTAATAAAGATTTAGATTTAATATCTAATTGGGGCAGGATAAACTTAGTAGAATTCAATCCATCTAAAACAAAGGCATGTTTGTTCTCAAACAAACGATCCATAAATGTTAACCCAATACTTATGCATAATACAATTATTCCACAATCTAAGGACCTATTAAATTTGGGAATATCTTTGTCAAACAACTTTTCATGGAGTAATAATATAATAATGGCAGCTAAAAAGGCAGCTAGTCGCATTGGATTTTTAAGAAGATCGAATGAATTTCTCAATTCTGAAAATTTAGCATTAGTTTATAGGTCTTTTATAAGACCACTTCTAGAGTACAATTCCTACATATGGGCTGGTGCACCAATTACTACCTTGCAGTTTAGTGACAGGATCCAAAAACACGCTATTTCGCTGATCAGAAATGAAACAATAACAAATTCCATTGAATCATTGGATCATAGACGATCAGTAGCTTCATTGTGCACATTTTATAGGTATTATTACCATGAATGCTCTAATGAAATTTTAAAGCTAATTCCTGAGCCCATTAGCTTCTCTTATAATTCGAGAAATTCACAAAAGGCTCATTCATATTCTGTATCTATAAGTTTTTTGCGAACAAACAGATTTGGAAATTCATTTTTCCCAAGAACAGCAAGATTATGGAATAGTCTCCCTGAACTAGTATTTCCCCCTACTTTTGATTATCAGTTATTTAAATTAAACATTTCATCTTATCTAAAAACTAATCCACCTAAAGTGCAACTTGGACAATTGTTTGAAAACATATGAGTGATTTTTTCTTATTATGTTTTAGTAAAAGTTTTTTTTATCTCATATGTTTGCTTTATTTTCAAAATTTCATAAATTAATCCACATATTATAATAGATTTACCACCCAAAATCACTTAAGAGTATTCAATGCATCTAAGGCTCATCACCTGATTAAGTGATTTCGTTACGGGCTCACGGCAATAGAATTCCGAGGTTTTACGGGCGCTAAACCGATTCTGCCGTAGTAACGAACAAAAAAAAAAAAAAAAAAAAAAATATGGATGCGATGCGAACCACCACTCGCCCAAGCTGTAATTACTAATCTTGCAATATAAAAATATTTTAAAATAGATATTAAATGTTTCTATAGATTAATGAACAACTATGTACATTCCATTTCCCGATTAATCAGAAGCGTTTGCAATTTCAGAGCGATTTGAAAAGAGAAGTGGAATACCGCAAATAATGGATATATATATGGAACTCATATTCCAATATCACCACCAAAGGATGGCTACAGGGATTTTATCGTCAGAGCCGCGATTCTATTGAAAAGTGACTCGTTAATTTCGAATGAATGAAAGCGGAACAAATTGAGTAAAAAAATAGTCACTAAAATAAAAATGTTTGAGTCGTCAGTGACTTCATACAGTGTGTCCCAACTGACGCTATCCAGGCAATATGTTCGAAACCAGTGGAGAGTATTTAAAAAAAAATGTAATAATATGTGGGGGTCCCATGGGGAATTTGTCCACAAATGGGGATTGTTCATCTGATGGAAATGTGCGAAAACTCGCTAAATCTCTATGAAAACATGTGTTGTGATGTACTAGAAAGTTGTTCTACGTTGAAAATTAAGGGGGGTGTCTGAACACCTCAAGCCCCCAACCCACGGCTTTTATGGGGAAAATTCGAAATTTTGATTTTGGAATTATCACACACAGCACCCTTACCACCAAAAACTTAATACAGCTCATAACTTAATACAGCTCGAAACTTTGCCAAGCGAGTATATACACTCAGTTCTGACAAGTTTCATAACAAAAATACCAAAACGATCCGTAACGTCCTAGCACAAAACGCAGTTATCCCAAACAAATAATACAAAAAGTAATACATTCAGAAATGAACAAAAATAAAACTGGGCCACCTGAAAAAACACACATCGATACACAAAACATAACTACGTACACACCTACCATATACACGAGCATGGTTTATGTAGAACACATTTCAGAAAAAATTGAGAAAGTTATAAAAACACATAGCAAAAATATTAAATTAGCCTTCAAAACCGATTTCAGCTTAATCAATATTTTTACTAACCTTAAAGATCCCATCCCAGCACTTAAAAAATCCAATATCATTTATAAAATTCCATGTAAGGGAAGTGGAGAACCAAATACCCACTGTAGTCTAAGTTACGTCGGCCAAACAAAACAATACTTGGAAAAACGGATTAAAAATCATAAATATGATCTACGGAGTGAATATGATCCAGTAAAACCAAAAACGGCATTAACTGAACATTTTCACACCTTGGGGCATTATCCTGAGTTCGAATCACGGTAATTTTAGATACGCAACCAAATTACAATAAAAGACTAACAAAGGAAGCACTTCACATTTACACACATTTATTTATTTTTTTGTTTATTGATATTCAGCTCAATTCCAATTCATATTGCTATTATAGCAATTGCCACACATAGCAATTGCCACACATAGCAAGAAATTTGTTAGCAATATTTTTGAAATTGGTATTCTGAAATTTTATTGCTACAATAATTTGCTCAATAGCAATATCTTTATTTTAGCGAAAAAGGGCAAATGAATTTTCATTCATGCTTTCGCGTCTAATCAACGTCTCCATGACAACAACGTTTGTTATAAATTATATGAAATATTTATATGATTTTTGTTGTATTATATTTATTTACATAAAAAAATGCATTGAAAAAAAAAAGTTAAACGTAAATTATGTTAAAAAAAATTAAAAAAATTAAGAATTTGAATGTTAAATATGGGGGGTAAGTTATTAAATTTATTAGATTATGTAATATTTGTATGCGACAATAATTTAATTCAATCTTTTGCAATTTCTTAGAACCTCAACGTAAACGAACAAAAAAAACTTCTCTTGAACAATTTTTAATGTACGCAGAAACATTGGAAAATAATGAGAATTTCAGAACACTTAAAGGAGGAAAAGTTGATGAAATTTGGATAATTTTAGTAACGAAATTGAATATTTGTGGAATGGAAAACAAATCTTTCGATGCATGGAAAAAGGTAAAAAGGAAAATTTTATTTGTATGTAGTAATTATATTACGACACATAACGTTGCCTGTATATTCAATGTTTTTGTTAAAATGTTGCAATAATTTATCTTTAAGGTTTTTACTGAATGGAAATCCAAGGTAAGACAAAAAGCACGTAATATACGTGCGGATAATCTTTCAACTGGGGGTGGTCCTTCAACTAGTGTTAGATTGAATGAAGTTGAAGAAAGATTGCTTCTAAGGTTAGGAAAAGCAGTCTCTGAAGCCTCTGAGAGATTAGATTCTATAGAAGTAGGCTGCGTTCCAGGATTATCGGCGCCAATTTCAATCGAAGCTATTAGGAAAACGTACCAAATATAATAAATAATAAACCCTCTGTGCCAAACGTGAATGTGCCAACAAAAATATCTAATTTAAAAGAAATGTATGCCGAAAAATCAAGTGAACTGTTAGTGGTCTTGTCATCAATTGACAATATATTAAAAAACATATATGAATTAAAAATGCAAAAATATAAAAATAATTATGATCAAAAAAACAACATAAATTGCATTTTATCTAACATAAAGAACAGAATTATTTATTATTTATTATTATTTTTTATTTTATTTTTATTTTGCATAAAAGAGCGTATATTTTTTGTAATAAAAGGAACCAAAATGTATTTTAATAGAATCGCTGTATCAATTGCCGTCTAATTTGCTGAGCATTGCGTAATAGAGCATTATTCACCACACCATCTTCTTGTTCAAGTTCAACTTCGTCTTCCCCTGTCTGATCAACGTGTTCATCCACAAAATCATCATTTTTTAAATATTGCAGCGGAATGTTGTGTAGGGTGGCACAAGCGTATATTACGTAGTTTGCAGAAACTGGAGAATAATGCAACACTCTGTGTTTACTTAGGCATCTAAACACATTCTTGAACCGTCCAATGCATAATTCTATTTGCAACCTACAACTTTTAAATGCACTGTTGAATTTCGATTCTGGTGATCCGGGTTCAGTATTTATCAAAGGAACCATAAGCCATGGCTCTAATGGGAACCCATGGCCACCTAAAAAGATAACGGTTATTACTTTAGTAAAAACCATGCTTTATTGGAGTTACCAAGAATCCAGGTGGCCTTATTCATGTTATAAATATTTTGCAACTCTTGTCGCATTTGGGATGTGAGCCAAATGCCAGCATCATGATACGATTCGGGATATCTGGCATTAATGTAACTCATTTTCAAGGAGTCGTCACCTATCTGTAACAAAACAATTATAATAATCATAACTGAAGAAAATCAGATTAACTTACAATCAGAGTATTTATGCTGTAATAACCCTTTCTATTATAAAACAGTAAGCAGGATGATCTGGATGATTTTTCGACGGAGCAATTATTGCGATATGAGTACCGTCAATTATACCAGCCACTCCTGGTATGCTATACTTTTGCAAAAATCTATCAAAGAAAAAATTATTTGCATATTAAATAAATATATATAATAATTAATTTTACGAAATAAAATTTACTTTTGTTTTATCGTTGTTAAATTATTGCTTCGAGGAAAGGAGATCCACTTGGAACTTAGTCTTTCAGTGATGGCTCTTGAAACGCCTGATACCGCCCTACTAATTCAGGATTGACTCCTTGGACATAAAAATGTATTCCCAATAATGGTCTGATAATTTCCTGTCGCGTAGAATTGTAAAGCTGCTAAGAACTAAATAAAAATTAATATAACACTTTTAAACTTTTAACCTTCTAATTACATACGCTTAGTTCTTTATTTTCTTTCATATTCTTTAACTCTGGTTCTATCTCTCTATCAAAAACTTTACTACATCCTTCGGTAACCGAAAATTTTTAATAAATTGCACACTTGTTAAAGAGAATGGATCAGTTGTGTCAAGCAATTGTCGTCTGATTATTCTTACATCTCTAAATTAAAAAATTCATATTTTATATTAATATTTACCTGCATTTTAAGTACTATTTACCTGTTTTCCACTTCAGCTAATACAAAAGGTATAAAGATATCCATTTTCTGTAGTAAAAATTTTATAAAAAAATTTACCAGCTTAAATTGATGTTGTTATTATTAACACAAATTTCACATGTAATAGCAATCTTGCTATACTTTAGAATACCAAAATGAATAAAATAACAACTGCGCAAATTGCTATTGCTATTTTGACATTTTATAGCAACAACAAGAAATTCAAGAATTCGAAATTTCAATATAGCAATGGCTGTTGTGAATAGCTATTGCTATGTACATAACAAGATGAATTAGAATTGAGCTGAATAATAATAATTCATATAATTAAATAAAAAAGGTCACTTTTTCATACAGAATACCAGTGACTTCTTCGAATGAACACACAATAATTTTCAGTCTTTCGAACTCACTCACTAAAAAAAGTCACTTTTCAATAGAATCGCAGCTCAGTGATTTATTTGAATGAACTCACAATAATTATGACCCCTTCGAAGTCACTCACTAAAAATAGTTACTTTTCAATAGAATCGCGGCTTCAGAAAGCGTGCGCATCAATAAATTTGCAAGCCGTTGTCGATGATAAGTGCATGCCAGTATTGTATACTGTGTTAGTTGTATCTGATTCTAAATTGAGTGAATAGACGTAAAAATTGGTAATATAATTAAATTATTTATCTAATATCTATATTGATAACTTTTTATATTGATGATCAATTATTTCCAAAAATACCATTATCATTTTTTTCATAGATTACGAAACTGATCGTGCCGATTTCGCGGTAGCTTACATGACGCAACTGTACTGAGAGGTTATCATATATACATTCATTCAGACAATGTGATTCCAAAAGGTAAATAATGTTCAGTTTTTCCATCATCCATGGTATGCAATGATAGTAGTTTTTAATATTAGACCAGCAGATTAATTTGAAACATTGATGTGCCACTTTTTATCATTGGGGATCCAGCATATCCATTACTGAATTGGATAATGAAAGATTATTCTGGAAGAAACCTCATCATACACGACGACATTTTTAATAAACAACTAAATCGCGCTTGAGTATGTGCAGTAATTACGTTCAGTAGATTAAAGGGACGATTACGGATTTTATGTAAAAAGATATGTAAAATGATGTATCTTATACATTTAATCCAAAAATCGTCGTAGCCTGTTGCATTCTTCACAACATTATTGATGAAGATCAAGGATATTACGACCCCAACTGGAATCGGATAATTGAGGACTGCATAATTCTAGATCCACAACCAAAGAGATTAGTTAAAATACCAGAATTGATATTCGAGATGCGTTGTGTGCGTACGTAAACAGACATTAAATAGTTTAATGTAGGATATTTTTTTAATTTAAATAAATATTATTATTTTTAAATAATAACAAAAATATATTGGATATTTCAAATAATAAAAAAAATGAATATTCAAAAAAAACAGTCTATTCAAGTAACTAATAACTTAACAGATTCCGTTCCATAAAATGGTTTTATGATCCAAATTAGTATATACAATTTTTAAATATTGTTAGATCGTACGTTTGCAGAATTTTATGTAAATTTTAATGTATAAAACATATCTTTTAGGAATTGTCGGTCTTCTTGAGCTATTCGCATTTCGTGTTGGTGTTGATCGTCTTGCAGTTTTTTTTGGCGATCGAAAAATTCGTTGGTCATTTTTTTATTGCTCTAATGAAATAACAGAATCTTGTAAAACGGTGGAGTACGATTGGCGCCCTTTTAATATATTACAATTTTATTATGATTTATAAAATTTATATAATTTATATTTAATCTATATAAGAAAATGCTAACCAGAATTACGCTTTCCTTTCTTTGGTGCTGTTTCTAATACTGATTGTGAATTTTCATTTTGAAATAAATCTAAGTCATTTTCTGTTTCTGTATGGTCATCATAAATATTCGTATCTACATTTTCATCATCTAAATAAAAAATTGCATAAATAAACATTTCAGTGTTAAGTTTTTTTAAATTGTAGGGGAAGAGCTATTACACTTAAAAATACATAAGTATAGTATAGTAACAAAATAATAAAATAATTTATATAAATACTTACAGGAGATAAACGTATCTATTCCAAAACTTTCACCCAACTGCTGTTTTGATCTAGAACCAAAGAGAGTATATAATTTTGCAGGCTAAATTACATGTAATTTAGTTATGCACAGTTGTAGCGGGTCGGATCCTTACCAACTTTTGTTCTGAACTTAGTGGTGGACTCTTCCCCTTTGGCCAGAGTATGGAGGAGGGGTGGGTCAAATTTTGCATGGGAAAATTTTTAATTTTTTAATTTTAATGTTGTTTCTCCTCCCTTTCGGCCAGGGGAGGGGAAAAAATTTGGAAAATCCGAAAAATCTCAGAAAGTTGCGCTCAGGGAATTTTTTATTTTAGTACCTTGACTGGTGGAGGGGAATAGTACAAACATTTTTTGTTCTGGAACTAGCTTGCACCTGACCTCGTTTGGCCAGGGGGTGGCTTCAAAATTTGTGTGGGGAAAATTTTTGTTCCTCTCCATAAGGGGAATTTATTGGGCATTCCTACACAACGATTGTTTAGGACTTTGTCGGTCCGCCCTCCCCTCTAACCAGGAGAGGGGTACCAATAATTCCAAAAAAGCACTTTTATAAGTATGAATTTTTTTAAGTCAATAATAAAATTAATCAGTTTCAACGTATTTCAATGGAAGCATAAAATTAAAAACAAATTTTGTAATGAAATTCCATTTTTCGTCAACCTGTAATGCCTCAAAGTTGGCTAAAAATCGGTTTAGCATCCCGAATAGGAGGATAACATTTTAATTTTTCTAACAATTGATTTATAACAAATTCAGGACGGTTTTTTTAAATTTCAATAATTTTATTAACGTTTTCCCGGAGGATAAGCACCGATTGACCAATTTCACGTGCTTTTCCCCGAAGAGATTTTTGTAATCGTACTAAATTTCTAAATCATTATATTCGCATAATGAATTGTATATAAAAATGTAACCATTCCGACGAATTTGCTGAAAATACAGGAAGTTCGTTGGATATTGATTGTCGTGTAATAAATTGGCGTAACATGTCGTTATTGAAAAATCTAATTGAAAAATATTATCATTAGTTTTATTAATAGATTTTACTTCTTCACACTTCGAATATGTTGGATAATTCTTTTTACCTTGGTCTATCCAATTATTTATGTACGAATTCTTACTTGAAAAATTTTGAATACTTTGTTCTCCTTCTTCATCAATTTTTGCCAAGGAAATCTTTAACTGGAGATCCTCTAATTCTTATTATCTTGCTTGCTGGCTTCTTTCGTATTCCAAATGTACTTCATACCTTTTTCTTGTGCAACTTGCACCACTAATAAATAAAAATACATTTTTCGCTATACAACCAACAATCTGGTTTTAGCGTCCAACAACATCCTTCTGTTGTTAGTTTCTTAATTTGTGGCGTTACGGTGTCGGTAATTAGCCGTACGACCAACCCCAAGGAGCAAATACAACTCTGTGTTAAAATTCAGATTCGAAAAATAACCGAAAACACAAAACATATTTTATGTCTTCAGTAGGATTCGAACCCACGACCCCAAAATTTCGTTAGAATTTTAGGTTGGCATTTTTATCATTTACACCACAGAGTTATATGATATATAAGGAATATTATAATGATTACACAAAAATTTAATTCCACCTACAAAAGTCATATTTTATTTGGGGCAACATCTTATCAGTGATGCTACATGTAAGGTATGTCTCAACACATTGTCAATAATTGCCAAATATAATTTAGAGCTTGATTATAAAAAATTTCATTTACATGATTATGGGAGCATTCATGTTGAGAAACGGAACGCGCTTGTTTTGGAGTTGGAGACAAGTTTCATAGAAAAGATGACAAGCCTTAAAAAACCGCTAATATCGCCTTGCAACAACGTAAAATGCTCCGAAAAAAGCGTGTTACGCTGTTGCACTGTAAATAGCAAAATGGAAAGGAGGCTTCGATGATAGAAGATTTGCGCAAATTAATTGTACTTCGATGCTTTCTTGCTCTGGATATAGAACCGCAGATGCAGTGCATCTTTTAATCGCATCTTTTCCATTATAAAGAAGAACCGTGGCTCGTAGAACTGCTCATATTTATAGATATTTATATAATCTGGTTAAAAAATCTATAGAGAATTGTGTTTATTTTTCCATTGCCGTAGATGAAACTACGGATATAACAGATATATGGCAGTTATTAATTTGCATACGTTGGATATGAAAATTTGGAAGATTTGCTTTCACAGGTTTCAATAAACGGTAATGCTAGAGGTGTGGGTTTATTTAATTCCATTGCTCGAATTATATAGGGGTTAGGAGCATAGCATAAATTATCTTCTATTTGCACAAATGGTGCAACTGTAATGATTGGTAGAAAAGAAGGGTTAGTTAATATTTCGATCTTTTAATGTTTGTGACAGAATTGTGGTGGCTCAGGTAAATGTTTGGTAAGATTTTTTTAATTGAGAAAACTAATATCGGAATTTCTACAACTTAATGTAAAAAATTATCGATTATTTAATCAAAAAATGGTGGATAACAAGTTTTTACTGAAACTAGCATTTCTCACTGATATTACGGAATATTTAAATCAATTAAATTTACGATTACAAGGGAGATATAAAAATATAGCATAAGTTGACGTAGTTAAAAAAAAAAGCTTTGTGTTTTAATATAAAAATGATTTATATACTCTTTTAAAGATTTTATTATCCCCATTGTACCAGGTGATAATAACACAGACGTATCACTGATGCATCACTAATGCCTGTGAGGTATCACAAATGATGCCACTCCCGTATCATTTGCGAGCCACCCATCCTTCCAAATGTAGAGAAATGTGATGCTACATTACCCTCTTCACACACAACACACCTGGATACCGATTCATATGTATTGAATGATTTATACAATCTTTCAAAGATTTTAATATCGTAATTGAGTATCACTAAAAATTATAAACTGTGTATCTGTGAAAATTAAACAACAACGAAATACACGTATATTTTTTACAATAAGATTTACAACAGAATTTAAAACCCATTGTATCAGGTGATAACTTTGATGGGTAGTTTTATTCGTTTAAATAGAAATTATAAACGAAAGTAATTATTTAATTTTTTGCTTATAAACCCATATAAATAAACTAAAAATAATTAAATGAAAATACGAGAATCAATACATTATTATATTAAAGAAAGAAAAAAGGGTACTACTATAGTATGCGATCTGAGCGGTGAAATTTTTTTTCATATATTTTTTGTTTTTAATGGTTTTGCTTTTTGCTAGTAAATTAGATACAAAGGCCGTTTTCCAAACGAAAATTTCGATAGTTACTAATTTAGTTGCTAATGTTTAGATACTAAATGAAAAGTTTTGAAAATTTCATATTGCATTAGTTTGTTTACATTTTTTTTAGTTTCTCTACGGCTGCTGGCGTATATAATGTAAGTTATTTAAAACATTAAATGATAAAAAAAATGATATATTTATTTATGCATTAAAATTATTCCTTTTTTCGGCTTTGCGGTCAGTTATTTTAAAATTGATTATATTAATTAGAAAACATGTATTTTGGGATGTTGACACGTTCACCAAACAACACTATTTTTAATTATTTTTTTATTTTATCATAAAATCATAAATACGTTTTATCAAATAATAGATTATAATATTTATTTTTAGAAATAATATAATATGGATATAATTAATTTTGATACACAAAATCAATTAAATTACAAAATTGTGCTGATGCTGCAACAATGGATATACCACAAAAATAAAGCATTAATAACAATAATTAAAATGATGAATAAACGTAAAAAGAATGTGAGTACATTGATTATTTTAATCTCCAACAATAAGTATAAATATAATTTAATTGTTTTATTAGAAAATAAGAGGTATTTATTGCATTGATTATGTTAATCCGTTAATAAAAAATATATTATTGGACCATAACAACGACACCAAAAAAACATTGTCGCGTAAGCAAAAAAACGTTAAACGCACTAGTTCAGAAATGCTATGTAGCAAAACATCATGGATGGAGTCCACATATCGAGGTAAAATATATTGTTTTTGTGTAACTCTTAATTTAGCTCAAACATCAAGTTGATTAACTTTACTGGTTGTTTGAAATTCATTTTCAATATTACATTTTAGATGATGATATTCTTATTTTGGTTGGCCACCGGTTGCGCGTACCGGGTTGTAGCCGTGTCGTTTTCTGTACCACAAACAACAGTTTTCAATATTTGCCAAAAATTAATCGAGCAGTTTTTAAAAATAGCCAAAGAAATCATAAGGCTACCTGACAATGAACAATTAGAAGAAATTGGCCAAGGATTCGTGTGCAAAGCTGGTCATGATGTTTTTAATTTATGTGTGGGCGCCATTGATGGTGTACATGTAAGGATCATATGCAAAACGGAGCTACATGATTAATACATTAATCGCAAGTTGTATTACTCAGTGAATACGCAAGCGATCGTGGATGATAGTGGACGTTTTATCAATATTTTAGCTGGATATCCCGGGTCCGTTCACGACACAAGAGTATTAAGGAATAGCAATGTGTGGAAATATAATTTATATCCTCCTGAAGGATATTTTATTATCGGCGATTCGGGATACCCTTGTAGAATCAATCCAATAACGATCATTACACCATATAAAAACCCAGTTTCGCCCGCCCAATTAAAATTCAATGCAGCTCTAAGCAAAGCTAGGATTGAAGTCGAACGAAGTTTTGGCATAATGAAAAATCGTTGGCGCTGCATATTTACAAAGGCGCTTGAGGTGAAAATACCAAAGGCAATAAATGTAGTCGTAATTTGTTGTATGCTGCATAATATATGTATAGAAAATCACGATCATTTTCCATCAATGGAAAATACAACGAATCAACCACCATTTATAATGAGAAATGAGGAAAGCGCTGAAGATTATCGAGATTTTTTATTAACATATTTTTTATAATAATGATATATTTAATTAAATAAATGGTGATTCATTCACAACAATAAACAAAAATACATGTTCTTAAACAATAATAAAGATATAAAATTTGATGCAAAAAAAAATTATAACTAATATCAGTCTTCTTTTTCAATACACTCTTCAATATACAAATAATAATTAAATTATTTGTTGACTAATTGTTGCAATAGTTTCAGCATGGGATCTCCTCTATGATTTTCTTTTTTTAAATAATCTCTAATATCATCATCCAAAGATTTTGTCTCCCGTTTATTGTACGGACCACGTCTATTTGTGTACATTTTGGATTTTACTTTTGATTCATTTTCGCTGAAATCAACAACATCGCTATTTTCTAAATCTAAAGAATATGTGTATAAATAAATATGAAATAAAATTATGGGCATAATATTTTACACATTGATTAATGTATTGTTAAAATATGCATAGGGGCAAGGTCAAGAAGAGATAAATTTATAAATAAATTGTATTTGGAAAAACGATATTTATAATTAATGTACCTAAATCTTCAATAATTTTGGACGACGGTGTTTCATTTGGTACTACTGGTGGAATTGATGGTGGACTATTAAATGTATCATAGCATTGTGATACAATTTTTTTTTCGCATTTGCATACAATGCGGATAATTTTTTTTCGTTTGCCACATTATTTACCGCACTGGAATCAAACAAACCCACTGGATTGATTGTGTGCCGACTGCTATAAAATTTATCCATTTCATTATTGTAATTGGTGTTTCTACTTCACCATCTTCGGTGGATGTACCAGTTGACGGTGTTTTTAATTTCTGTAAAAATGAATGTATATTTTATTTACATTTATTTATTCACGCGTAAATTCTGTTTTATGCAATGTGCTATAAGGAATTGATTATTAATTAATTCAAATAAAATACCTTATACTTTTGGCTTAAATTATTCCACTTTTTTTGGCATAATTTGCTGTTTTCCGCCAACGCTTTACCTATTGCACTGTAAAATATCAAAAACAAATTTTAGAAGCTTTAACGCCCAGTAAAAAAAATAATTATAACATTACACGTACTTCCAACCTGCAGTTGAGCCTTGTCGGCCAATAAATATTTTGTCGAATTGTATCCTTTTTTTGATCAAGTCCATTGTTTTTTCATTAGACCCTAAAAAAGTTAAATAATGTTCGTAACCAAAATCGAATTGATTTACAAATGTATATAAATAAATATAATATATATATTTTACTTACAGTAATAATAAGATGTGTTTGTAATTTCTTCCATATTCTTATAAATTTAATTTTTCTTTTAATAAAATTATATAAATTTTTTTCGATTAAAACGAACAACAACCGCAATGAAATAAAAAAAAATTAAATTAATTCAAAACAAATGATGATTGTGTAAAATTATGACATTAGTATCATAAAGTTACTACATTAGCAACGATGGTTATAATGCTATTGCTAAATGCTTGATTCCCCTCCATTTATGTCAAATATTTAGTAATTAGCATCCCAAATTTTGGTTTGGAAAACCGCCAAAAAATGGTTTTTTTATATTTCAGATCGCATATGTTGTGCGTTATATATTTTTAGATCTTTTTCTCCAAAATAGTTGGTGTTTTTTTCATTTTTTTAAGGCAATGGTTTTTTGCAATTTAGTATGCGATCTGGTATTATATTTGTATGGAAAATCATTTTTTCATTTTTTTTTCATAAAATATACGTTTTTAAGGCAATGTTTTTTTACAATATCAATATCGTTGTTACAGAGCGTTTTAACCTGGTTCAATTCGTATAGAACGCTTTGCATGGCACTCGTCAATATTAATACAAAATGACCAATGGTAGATACGGTTGATAATCCTATCTAAATTGATGAAGTCATATATGATGGTCAAAAATGATTTTCCATACAAATATAATACCAGGTCGCATACTAAATTGTAAAAAAATATTACCCCAAAATCGTATATTTTATGAAAAAAAAATGAAAAAATGATTTTCCATACAAATATAATACCAGATCGCATACTAAATTGCAAAAAACCATTGCCTTAAAAAAATGAAAAAAACACCAACTATTTTGGAGAAAAAGATCTAAAAATATATAACGCACAACATATGCGATATGAAATATAAAAAAAAACCATTTTTTGTATCTAATTTACTAGCAAAAAGCAAAACCATTAAAAAGAAAAAATATATGGAAAAAAATTTCCCCGCTCAGATCGCATACTATAAGTCCTATAGTATTTGGAGGTATAATTTTGGATTTTTGGTAATGGTTGTTGTGGTTTACCGGCAGGTTGCTATTGTTGCTGCAGTGGTTGTGGGTGTGGATATGGTTTTATTCTACTGCTTTTCCTGGAGGAGTGATGGATGTCAAAAGAAAAATAAACTAACACTTCCACTGAATATTTTTGTTTGCACTTCACAATAAATTATAGTCTTAATTTATTACATTGATTTTTGAGTATTTACTTTAGTTAAATTTATGTTATTTATTTAAATTATTTTAATTATTTATTTTATTTATTTATTTATTTAATACATTAAATCTAGGTTATTTAATTATTACCACTCTCGCACTTCTGTGTTGGGCTGTAGTATATATGAGTCTGTTTTTGTAACTGGTTTGCCACTTAAGTGTAAGTTTGTATTTGAAAAATGTCCGTTACATAGTGAGTATATTTATGTGGGGAATGCGATGTTTTTAAATGTAAAGTGTATGTGTGATTTGTAGTGTGCAGGACCGCCACAGTACTCCCCGCCCAGTGATCTTGGATCACGATAAAAAAGAAATGTTGGCGGTTGTGGAGCACGAAAAGAAAGAAAAAAAAAATTGTGTCTGCCGAGCAGAGCGGAAGAAGTGATGCGCGAAAAAGAGAAGAAAAAAAAAAAAATTACCAGCATCAGTGACTTCCGGGATAAAAAAATGTATACATAAAAAAAAACAAAAAAAATTTTTTCAAGTGGCCATAGGCGATAAGGAAACTTGAGTAGCCCGTAGGCGGTGTTATTTGTGTGTGGCGTTTGTGTAAGCTATAGTGGCCCGCTGGTGAAAGTAAAGTATTACGTGGCCTTCTGGCGATAAATGTATTCCATTGTTGCTTCCTGAAGGGAATGCATGATGGGGCCTGAAGGGTTCATGCGTGTTGCCGGATGAAGGCAAAAAATTCGCCATCTACACCTGCTGATACCTTGAAGGAGGTTTGACCACTCTTCCGGAACGAGTTGTTACTGGCGTCGGTTGGCCTTTGGTGCCAGGTGCAAAAGTGACTTTGCGTCGGGGTTCCGTTGATATCAGCTTTGGGATTGTGGGGGTTTGCGCCTGCTGCGGTGTAGGTTTTTGTGGAATACGTGGATTTAAGTCTGAAGGATTAGAGCTATCCACGTAACAGGGTTTCAATCTGTCGATCGATATGTTGGTATGTTTACCAGAAATGAGTATTGTAAAATAGTTGTCGTATCGTGCAACTACGGAAAAGGGACCCTCATATGGAGGTTGAAGTGATTTCCGCAACGCGTCGGTTCGGACAAATACGTGGGTGCACGTCTTTAAATCCCTAAAAATGAACACATTGTCTTTCGCGTGCTTGGTCAGGGGAATTGGTCGAATGTGTCCAATGTGTTCGCGAACATCACGAATGTAGTCTTTACATGTGATGGGTTCGTCGGATTGTTGAAGGAGGTCATACGGCAGACGCAGATTTTGGCCGTATACCATTTCCGCAACAGTGGCATTGAAATCTTCCATGGGTTTCGAACGTAAGGCAAGAAGAATGAATGGCAGTTCTTTGGTCCACTGTGCGTTGGCGCGACACATAGTTGCTGCTTTCAGCGTTCTGTGCCAGCGCTCAAGACGTCCGTTGGCCTTAGGGTTGTACGCGGTTGTTCGGTTTCGTGTTACACCTAGTAACTTGAACAACTGACGGGCCAGTTCGGATTCGAACTGGGTGCCCTGATCGGTAACGATCGAAGTCGGGGTTCCATAACGGGGGACCCATTCGCGTAGAATGGTTGCAGCCACGGTCTCAGCTGTGATATCGGCAATGGGATATGCTTCTGGCCAACAGGTAAAACGGTCGATCATAGTGAGGAGATATCGGTATCCTTCGGATACCGGTAGAGGTCCTACTATGTCGACGTGAATATTTTGGAACTTTTGTTCGGAAGTGGGGAAATTGCCCGTGGGACTTTTGACATGTCGAGAGACCTTCGACTTTTGACAAGGAATGCACGATTTTGCCCACTGTTGTGCATCCTTGTTGATGGACCTCCAGATGTATTTCTGGGTGAGTATTTTAGTCGTGGCACGAATTCCAGGATGGGAGAGATTATGCGCGTGGTCAAAAAGTGACCTGCGGAACCCATGTGGAATGTATGGACGGGCGTTGCCCGTGGAAATATCGCAAAAAATAAACTTGACTGTGCCAGCGACGGGAAAAATTTTGAATTCTAATTTGTTTAAGGAATCCATCAGTTGGTGGAGTTCCTCGTCATCGAGCTGGGCGTCGAAGATTTTTGCAAAATCGACTGACCCCCCTAGGCGGATTTCCTCCAACCTAGAGAGCGTGTCAGCGACGATGTTGTCCTTGCCAGCGATGTATCGTATGTCGGTGGTGAACTGTCCTATGTAATCCAAATCTCTGGCTTGTCGTGGGGAGGCCTTGTCAAGCTTTTGCCGGAAGGCAAATGTTAATGGTTTTTGATCAGTGTAGATGGTGAATTCTCTACCTTCCAGGAGGTGCCTGAAATATCGGACACCGGAGTACAAGGCCAACAACTCGCGATCATACGCGCTATGTTTTTGTAGCGCAGCGTTTAGCTTGCAGCTGAAAAAACCAAGAGGTTGCAAGACACCATCCACCTTCTGATGTAGAGTCGCATCAATTGCGACCTCCGAAGCGTCTACCAGCAATGAGAGATGAGCCGACGGTGAAGGAAATGCGAGTGCCACTGACTGGCAAAGTTGAGCCTTTGCGGCTTCGAAAGCGGAGAGGGACTGGGGCGTCCACTCGATTGGTCTGGTATCATTACGTTTTTTACTGCCGGTGAGGAAATCATTCAAGGATGAATGACATTTGGCAGCATTGGGTAGGAACCTACGAAAAAAATTAAGCATGCCAAGGAATCGTCTCAATTCCTTGACAGTCTTAGGAGGCGGATAATTGGCAATAGCGTCGACACGGTCGGGGGTAGGTCGGGTACCATTCTTGTCCACTGTGTGAAATGTTACCTGTGGTAATACAAAATGGTACTTGCTTTTGTTGATGACGAGCTCGTATTGGCGTAGTTGCTCGAAGACGAGTCGCAAATGTTCCATGTGCTCAGCTTCGTTTTTGGAAGCAATGAGAAGGTCGTCGATGTAGACGAAACAAAATGGGAAATCACGGAGCACTTGATGGATGAACCTTTGGAAGGTCTGCGCGGCGTTACGCAGGCCGAAGGTCATCCTCGTGAATTCGTAGAGGCCAAATGGAGTACATATTGCTGTCTTCGGAATATCCTCGTCATTAACGGGAATTTGGTGGTAGGCGCGTTCAAGATCGATAGTCGAGAACACGGTGCAGCCATCCAGCTGCTGCGCGAAATCTTGTATGTGCGGGATAGGATATCTATCAGGCACGGTTTGCGCATTGAGGGATCGGTAGTCGCCGCAGGGTCTCCACTCGCCGTTTTTTTTAGGACCATATGAAGTGGCGAAGACCATGGACTGCTAGAGGGGCGACATATGCCTTGCTGCATTAGGAAATCAAATTCCCTTTTTGCAGCAGCAAGCTTATCGGGTGCCAAACGGCGTGGTTTGGCTGAAGCAGGTGGTCCGTTGGTAATTATGTGGTGAGTTACCACATCATTACCTTTGGTGGTGTACGGTTTGGGAACTGTGATGTCCCCGTACGAAATGAGAAGGGTGCGAAGCGCTTTATTGGTATCGTTGAGAACGGCCAGTGAGGACGATGGTCCCATTATAACCTGTGCCTGTTGTGTTTTGATCGTCGTAAGGGGGTTAACGACGCGCTTCTGCTTGAGGTCCACGAGCAAACCAAACTTGTTAAGAAAATCAGCGCCTAGTAATGGCTTTTCCACGTCGGCGATAATAAAATGCCATGTGAATATACGCCGTAGGCCGAGACTGATCTCAAGTTTACGTGAACCGTATGTACGGATGGTGGTTTTGTTCGCAGCCGTGAGTTGAAGAGAATTGTCCACGTTGCATCTGTCTTGCGGTCTTGGTGGTAAGACAGATATGTCGGCGCCAGTGTCGATTAAAAACCGGACACCCGTAATGGGATCCGTGATGAAAAGGCGGCAATACTGGGGCAAACCGATTGTATGAGCTGCCGCGTGCTTATACTGGTCTATGCAAAACCACAAGGTTTGGTGCACTTATTTGCCGAAACACCGAAATGGCGATGATAATAGCAAATGGCATTGCCGTCATTCTTTCTATGACCATTATGCGGAGAGCGGTTGCGGGATACAGATCGGGGGCGAAAATTTCGGGAACTTGAATTGGAGCGATTGCGTCTTGAATCATGGGCTGTGAGATTCTCCAATTGTGTGATTATTTTTGCCATTTGCCTCTCCATTTGGTGCATTCGGGCTTCCATGGAGTGTGAGTGAGACGAACTTGGCGGGGACTCATGATACCTACTGGTCGGATTTGGTGAGAAATGAGGGGCTGGGGTTTGCGCATGGTAGGTGGCCGCTATTGACGCACGCGGTGCCACCTCCATAATCTTGTCTGCCGCGGCAGCAAGAGCGTCCAGGTCCGCTTGGTCGAGCGGAGCCAAAATAGACCGGACATGCGGTGGTAGGGATCGGGTCCACATATGCGCAATAAAGCGCGGAGGTATGTCGTGGCCCGCGTTACGCTGGATGGTGCGTAACCATTGAGATGGGGTTTCGTCGGACATCTCCATTCCCGACATTAACTTCTCCAGTCGCACCTGCAGCGACTCCTCCAGGCGCCGGATGATGCCTTCCTTTACATACTCGTACTTATTGTTGGCCGGTAACCGGGACAAAATATCAGTACACCTCCGGGTCACTGATGGTGGAAGAGAGCTGAGTACGTAGGTGGCACGTTTTATATCGGACCATGGATATCTGCCGCCCGAGATGGCCTCCAGCATCATGAACCACGCCGCCGGATCATGCTCCCAGAACTCAATATGTTTGGGCGGTGCCTCCTGTTGAGCGGCGCCAACTTCGGCGCGGACCGCGGGTAACTGGGGGTCGTCACCGGCGAGGTTTTCATGATGCCCAAGTTCATAGGGGGCAAGCTTGGCCTGTCGCCTTGGAGGCTGAGCGTCGGCACCTTCGGAAGTACCAGCTCCTTCATTCACCTTATAAGGGGGTGAGTGCTGCATTGCGATATGATATGTATATGTTGAGAAAAAAAAAAAATAAAATAATATTGAAGAAGAAACCGAGAGAAAAAAAAAAAAAATTAATTATGATAACTTAAATTTCTATATGGAAGTGAAAAATAAAAATAAAAAAAAAATCCACTTCATATATAGAAAAAGAAACAAAAAAAAATGGGCAGCCCTGACGTCGTATGTGTCGAGAGTGCCAAGTGTTGGAAATGTTCGTATGTGGGGAAAGTGTGTGTGAGTGCAAGAGGTAGTTTATCACAAAAAAAAAAAAAAAAAAAAAATACTAATATTTACAATTATTTTTAGGAGAAAACAAAAAAAACGAAAAAAAATATGTTTTTATCAAACGAAAAAAAAAAAAAAAAAACTTATCTTCTGGTTATGAATGCTAATGATGATGTTGATGATGATGATAATGATTACAATAATGTTGAGGTGATGATGATGATGATGAAGGTTAGCAGAAGGTTGCGGTTGCCGTTGTCGGGGTCACCAATTTGGAGGTATAATTTTGGATTTTTGGCAATGGTTGTTGTGGTTTACCGGCAGGTTGCTATTGTTGCTGCAGTGGTTGTGGGTGTGGATATGGTTTTATTCTACTGCTTTTCCTGGAGGAGTGATGGATGTCAAAAGAAAAATAAACTAACACTTCCACTGAATATTTTTGTTTGCACTTCACAATATATTATAGTCTTAATTTATTACATTGATTTTTGAGTATTTACTTTAGTTAAATTTATGTTATTTATTTAAATTATTTTAATTATTTATTTTATTTATTTATTTATTTAATACATTAAATCTAGGTTATTTAATTATTACCACTCTCGCACTTCTGTGTTGGGCTGTAGTATATATGAGTCTGTTTTTGTAACTGGTTTGCCACTTAAGTGTAAGTTTGTATTTGAAAAATGTCCGTTACATAGTGAGTATATTTATGTGGGGAATGAGATGTTTTTAAATGTAAAGTGTATGTGTGATTTGTAGTGTGCAGGACCGCCACAAGTAGTACCGAAAAAAGAAAAGTTTATAAAAGAGCACTCAAATGAGTCTAAACAAAATTATTTTTGAATTTTGAAAAAAATAATAAATACAGATAACTCAATGGTTAGGATGATAGACAGCTGGTTCGAATGGATGTAGTGCGAAAATTTATTTAGGAGCGTAATCCCAAAAAAAAAAACTTTGTTTCTACTAATATTATTAAATATATAAAAAAAATTACAATACTTATAAAGGGTGGCCCATGTAATGTTTTCTTTTTTAACTACCATTATCTCGTGAACGGTAAAATTAAATGTCATTTTTTTTTTCAGAAAATTAGTTTATTGGTTGCGCTGTACGAAAATGGTTGGATATACGCTTGAAGAACGCGTTGAAATATTGAAAACCTACTTTGAAAATGGGTCCAATATTAAAATTTGCTGTAAAAAATTGCGTTCAAACGTGGGCAAAAACAAGCACCATCGGAGCAATATGTGCGAGGTTTTGTAAAGAAAGTGAGAGAAACTGGCTTGCATATTGACAAACCAACGCGCGACCGTTCAACAGCAGTGCACACAACCGAAAATATTGCTACTGTGGCTGAAAGTGTACGTGAAGCGCTGGGAACATCAACTCGTCATCGTTTTCAAGAATTGAACATCTCACGCACTACATTGCGACGAATATTGCATAAAGATCTTGGTATGACTACGTACAAAGTCCGATTGGTTCAGCAGTTGAAGGTAAACGGCCATTCAACACGTTTTCGCTTTGCTAAAAGTGGGCTTTCGATCGACTTGAAGAGGATGTCGATTTTGGCAGAAAAACATCTTTTCGGATGAAGCGCACTTCCACCATGCACTTGACACCGTTGAACTATTATCTTTGGGGTGCTGTTAAAGAAAAGTGTTATGCCAACAACCCAGCCACGGTTAATGATCTCAAGGACAATATACGTGTCGTCATTGTTGAAATTCTGCCGCACCATCGAAAATGTACTGAAAAATTGGATTGATCGAATGGACTACTGTATGGTCAGCCATGGCAGTCATTTAAATGAAGTTATATTTCACAATTAACAGTAATAATTGTACTATCAAATAAAAAAAATTAGTTTGAAAGAATATTCACTTGTGTTTATTTTGTAGCATTTGAAAAAAGAAAATTTTAAAAGGCCCACCCTGTATATATAATATATATAATATATTAATGTTGAATGAAACAAATCCAGAAATCTAATTTTTTATTTTTCAAAAAAGGTAATTAACACATTAAAAAATATACGTATTAAAAAAAAATTAAAATCAATTAATATAAATATATAACCTGGTAAAATGTTGTAATTGAATAAAAATAACGTTGCTCTTTGAGAATAGGATCGCACAAAAAAATTATAGATATACTTATTTTTTTCTCTTAAATATAGTCATTAATTATTTATTATAGTTTTTTATTTTGCTTAATACCATAATTGTAGTTAAATATACGTCTAATATGTGTGCTTTATGTTATATATATTTTTTGTTTCTTTATAACATTAATAATGATCGGAACATTAGATAGCACAAAATATATTTGTAAAAACCAAAATAAAAAATTACCGAATAAAATAAGATTGGTTTATTTTTATTATAGTTGAAATTTAAGTACATTTCAATTCAATAATCCGAATCATATACACAATAAAAAAAAGTGAAAAAAAATATTTAATAAAATCTGATTGAATTCGTAAAAGTTCGGAAAATTACCTATTGTTAAATTATTATTATTATCGTTCAACAAAAAGAATTAATTTTAATTGTAGAAAAAAATTAGATTGAAAATTATTTCAAACCGCAGCTATAAAAACAGATGATAAGATCTGATCTTTTCTAATTAAATTTATGGTTATTTGAGATAATAATTTCATTTTGTGTATTTCAAAAAAATACTCTTTGAGCAACAGACTTGCATAAACTTCATAAAAATTCCATTACATAATTCCACTTAAGCATGGTTCAGTATTGGGGTTAGAGATAGGTGTAGTGAAAAAGAATGTGGTTCACAGTTGTGTATCAAAAAAATTAATATAAAATATGGAGATAGTTATCAGCAAACTTCATGATGGTGCATTTTTTAGTTTCAAATTTTGATAAATCGTGTTCAAAAAAAATTAAAAAGCATAAGATAAAAAAACTGGGTACTGAAATCTTTGAAATGCAATCCTCTTTTGTTTGTTTTTTTCGTATCATAATTCTATCAATTTTAATTTTATTTGGGATAATTGGCAATTAAATTGAATAATTTTATAATTAAAACACGATATTCATTATAACTTTGTTATTAAGTATTTAAAAAAAATTAGTGGCGAAAGACAAATGATATTTTAGGTATAAGATTATGAAATTTTTGTTGTCGACCGCGAATTATCGCTGTTATCGCTTATGATGCGAGAACACATAACATTTTATCATCCAATTACATATCATTTATTTTTAATTATTAATATTAATTATTAAAACACAAATATTAAAGTAATAAATTTTAATAATTAATTTGATTATTTTGTTATCGCAAAAGAATTCAATAAATTTTCGTTACGATCAACTTCTTTTATGGTCGATATTGTGAAATTAATTTAAAAAAATAAATTTCCAAAACACAGGTTTATTGTGAAAGGTTTTTTTTATGTGGAAAAGTGAACCGGATATTCTTGGCGATTTTAATGCACAGGTGGGTAGGGAAATTGTATATCGACCGGCAATTGGTCAACATAGCCTTCAAACACACTGCAATAATA
Source organism: Dilophus febrilis (assembly GCA_958336335.1). Classification (NCBI taxonomy): domain Eukaryota; kingdom Metazoa; phylum Arthropoda; class Insecta; order Diptera; family Bibionidae; genus Dilophus; species Dilophus febrilis. The sequence goes on from OY284470.1 coordinate 35,437,998, forward strand.
ATGGCGAACGTTTAGTCGATTTCACAATATCAAACAATATGATAGTACCAGCACACGTTTCCCACATAAGAACATACACAAAGGAACATGGTGTTCGCCCGATACAAAAACAACAAACCAAATAGACCACGTACTCATTGACAGTCGACATGCATCCGACATACTGGATGTAAGGAGCTGTAGGGGACCTAACATTGATTCTGATCATTATCTCGTAAGAGCTTTGTTCAGATATCGTGTTAGTGCAAACCGCCAAAAAGTCATTGCGAGAGGGTTCAATTTGGAAAATCTCAAAAACGACCAAGTAAAACAACAGTACCAGGATAAATTGGTGGAGTGGTGCAGGATAAATTGGTAGTAATTGTTCGAACAGATGTGGATCAACAGCAAAACACGTGTAGTGATATGTGGAACCGATTGCGTAATTGTATGAAAATGGCGGCAGCGGAGACGGTAAAGTTGAAACATTTCGTGGTCAGAAATGGTTGGTTCTATGACGAATGTAAAACAGCTCATGAAGAAACGAACCAAGTGCGTTTAAAATATCTTCAGCGCACTCACGAACTGCCATGGATGACTACTAAGATCCATTGAACGCAAATTATTCCGAAACAAGAAAATGCGTCATGAGCAGGATATAGACACGCTGTCCAGCATGAATGACAGTAAACATTTGTACATGAGAATTTGTACAGGAGGATCTGTAACTAGCGGCTTTATACAACAACCCCTTCTTTGTAAGGATACCAACGGTAAAATTTTGGCGGAAGAAGAAAGAGTCATCGCGAGATGGGCTGAGTATTTTAAAGATCTACTTACAGCAAGCAACCCAATTGGTAGAAATGCAGAAAATGAACTTCCGGACCAAACAGCACAACCACTAATTTCGGAACCAACATATGAGGAAACCAGAGAAGCCATTCTGAAGCTCAAGAATGGAAAGGCAGCTGGATCTGACGGCGGACCTGGTGAACTCTTAAAATGTGGTGCGGATGTATTGTGGAATAGTATCCATGAATGAACTATGAGGTTATACCACAGGAGTGGAAGCTTGCTGTAATTGTGCCAATACACAAGAAGGGAGACAGGATGGAGTGTTCCAACTATCGGGGAATATCTTTGCTGAATGCAACATATAAAGTACTCGCTTATGCTTATGGAAGAATTTGGATTCCCACAAAAATTGATAGCCATGTCAAAACTAACACTGACGCAAGTTACATGTCAGATACAAATAAGGGGGATCAAATCGGCTGCATTTGAAACCATTGACGGCGTATGGCAAGGGGACGCTTTGGCTACATTATTTTTCAATGTTATATTGGAAAAATGTATAAGGAGGACGACCATTAACACCAACAGCACTATTTTTATGTCATCTGCCCAATTACTCGGCTATGCCGATGACATTGACGTAGTGGGTAGAAGTATGGGTGCCGTTAAAGAAGCGTCCTTACTGTTGGAACGTGAAGCTTCGGAAATGGGATTAAGGGTAAACGAGGAGAAAACCAAGTATATGATCGCACCAACGAACAGTAGGTTTATGGCACACCATAAAAGCGTATCAATTGGTCAGACCAAATATGAAACGGCTGACAGGTTTAGCTACCTTGGAAGCAGTATAAACAGTGAAAATGATATAGCGGGGGAAGTTCAATCCCGGATTGCTTCAGGAAATAAGGCCTTTTACGGTTCGCGAAAGATGTTCTTCTCGAAGACATTAAGTAAAACATTGAAAGTAAAGTTATATCAAACACTGGTTCGACCAATTGTCACCTACGGATCTGAAACGTGGTGTATGACACAGGCCAACGAACGGCGACTTGGGGGGTTTGAAAAGAAAATACTACGCCTCATCTTTGGACCGACGAAATGAAAGGGGATGGTGGCGTAGACGGTATGATTGCGAGGTATATAAATTTTATACCGAACCCGACATCGTTCGGTTCATTAAGATTGGTCGCCTGAGGTGGTTTGGTCATGTGGTACGAATGGATGGCGATCGTATACTGTCAAAAATGCTGGACAGCAAGCCGGGCGGATCAAGGAGTGTAGGTACCGCGGGGTAGGTGCAAGGATGAGGTAGAAGCGGACCTTCGGGCACTAGGCGTTTCCGGCTGGCAAACGGTGGCGGTAAATAGACCCGGTTGGAGGAGGCTGATGATGGTCGCCAAAACCAATTGTAGGTTGTAGGCGCGTTGAAGTAAGAAGAAGTAAATGAAAAATTTTATTATGGGTCTTTATTTTTTTTTTCAGCGGAGAAGCTCACGGTATACTTTATATTCTTAAAATATAAATCTAATAATTCCGATATGGAAAACCTTCCAGATTGTTTATTTTATGTTACTTATCTAAAAACTGAACGGTCTATTGTATACATATACAAATTTCGTTCGAGATATATGTATAAGACAAATAGCTTTGTGGTTTATTTCTCATTCGTGACTCAATTAGCTTACATTTTTGAAATATGTACCAGAATATATAAATTTGTATATTATTTCCTTTGTATATTATTTTTGTTAATAATAATAATAATAATAAAAAAAAACCAATAATAATAATGTATATAAAATGTTCTTCTGAAATATATAGAATGACCCAATTTCCACGCTTTTATTATATATTTATTTTTTTATATGTACTTATATAGAACTAAAAGTTAAGTATAAAATATCAATTTTTTTTTATTTTCTTTTAACCATATGTGGGTATATAAATAAATACAACTTATAATGTTTTATATACATACTTAAATTGCTTTTTAAACAAGCATGTGCCCTTTTATGTTAGTTTTGGAAAATACCATTTTTAGGTACTCATTTTTTAACGTTTCTCCAATAAATTTGAATATTTGTTGACAGGGGAAAATTTCGTTTCTTTTGCTCTCGCGTTCGCTCGGTTGTCGTTAGTCATTTGTTTGAAGTTTTAAAAATAAGCATTTTCTCTCATAGAACTGGTTAAGTAGGCAAATGCGATATCGCGGCAGAACATCGGCTCACTTATAATAAATTGCCCGCCTCCCCCGTTCACAAGTACTTTCTGTTTCAGGTGTTTCAGACCTGGCGGAAGTTTTTTTTGTTATCTATTTTTTTTTTCATTATTATATTTGTCTTTATAGGTTTTATTTTCCGTCTGCTATATGGTTTATTGAATTTTGTTATATACCACAATTTTTAATTTAGGTATTGTTCAAAGTTATATATCATAGTGTACATAAATATATTTATTAAATGTGCTTGGTTATTCATCGAACTAATAATTCTTTTTTCTATATAGTATACCAATTATTGACACTTATAATTTATATATATCAAATGCAATGGTGTGCACAATGGAATATCTACGAAATTTTTATATTTTGGATTTTAGCACATATGATAGATTTCAGATTTAAAATCTATATATGTAAAATTTTAAATAATAACATAAGATAAATAAATCATTTTCTCAATACTATTTACGATATTCCAATCTAAGAATCCAACCTGTCCAATCCAATATCCAATATTAAATGAAATTTATGATATTTTTACCCTAGATTTTCTCATCGAGTAATATGTTGATATAAATAAAGTGTCAATCCTCCAAGATTATAATCAGATACAACAATTTCCTTAACCTGTAATATATGGTACATTAGCCCAGTGGCGAATCCTAGTAGTTAGATTTAGTCGTTCTGTTTAATCAGTTTTAATTAACACATCAATCTATATATCAGGGGGTGTAGAATGATTTATCATACCATATATGGCAAATTTTCAGTACAAATTAATAAAATTATTTATTATCATAATCATAATTAAAAATAGTAATAGCAATAATAGCAAAATCAAAAAATGTATTTCCCGAAATGTAAAAAAATTAAAATAAATTGACCATATGTATTGAATATATCAGGAATGATACTATATAATATACTATGTATATTATTCCTTATATATGAAATCGGCTCTTCTACATTTTGTTATAAATTGCTGCGTTACCTCATCATGAAACGTCTCTTTCGATTGAAGTTGTTTTATTAAACGTTTTTCTATTGCCATTAATGATAAACCATGCAATCGATCTTGTAACATGGAATTTCTGCTATAACTCTTAATCCTTTTTAATACGGAAAATGTGCGTTCGACTTGCACTGTAGTTGATGGAAGAGTAAGAATGCTAATTTCTGCTAATTTATGTACTTCTGAAAATTCTTGTTGCATTTTGTGGTTTATAAAAATTTTATTTATTTCAACAACGCTTTTGTTTTGGAAAATTTCGGAATTGTACAACACGGTTAATTCATTTTGCAATTTACATTGATCAAATTTCATCATCCCATATGAAGTATATAAAGAATTTATTACATTAGTTGGAAATGATTTACTATATGTAATGAAATTAAAACAATTTAATAATTCTACAAATAATGACTCCGATAAGCTTTCAAATCGATTTGCGTAACTATAGTGTCAATAATTTCATTATAGATTTGCTTATAATATAATTGGAAATCGCCAATTATCCGCTTCTTTTTTGGCGGTCCGCATTCAGATACAACCTCCGAATAAATTTCCTCAAATTTGCTTCTTAGTTCCAAAATATTTTCTTTCGTTCTTTGTACCTCACGAATACAAACGCTTATATTGAAACTTTGGCTTTGCATTATGGAAAACAATACATCAGTAAAACTGAATATTTTTGCTATAGCATTTAAAAGAAAAGCAGTTTCGAAAGACTCCAAGAATTGCAGAATTCCTCTTGCAAGTATTGTCGTGTCAACCTCCCATGCCTCTGGTGAATCTATGATGGATTGGAATAGAACCTGTAGATCATCCTTGTAAAGATTAACAGTATTTACAATTCTAGATGTAAAATTCCATCTCGTGGATGATATCGTTGGAATTCGATGTTTTACAATTGCATCTAGAGCGTTAGTTCTCTTTGAAGAATGCGCGAAAAATGCTGAAATTCCGGATAACGTTGTGAAAAATATTTTGACCTCTTTAATAAATTCTAGAGATCTTGATAGTACAAGGTTCAGAACATGTGCAGTGCAGTGTATAAATTTAACAGCTGGATATTGCCGTCTTACCAAAGCCTGAACTCCACCTCGATCTCCAGACATAACTGCTGCACCATCATAACCTTGGCCAATAATTTTTTGGGAAATGTCGAGTTTATTTATATAACGAATTACATGCTCCGCTAATGCATTAGCCGATCTACCCACACTAACGTCAACGAATTCATAGAACCTTTCGACTATTTCACCATTTAAAACATAACGAAACACAACCGATAATTGGGCTCTTCGCGAGATATCCAATGTTTCATCTAGCATGATTGACACAAATTTGCATTCATTAATCTCTTTATGAATTGCATTCAGCATTACATTACCGATACTATGAATCAAATCGTTTTGAATCGCCGATGAAGTTCCTCGAAAAATGGTTACGTCTTTCAAATGGTTTTGCAAGGGTTCGTGAATCTGTGATATAAAATGTAACATCTCTACATAATTTCCACGATTTACAGATTCTTCACTTTCATCGTGTCCTCTAAAAGCTAGTTCCTGTGTCCCCAAAAATGCAGCAACATCTATCAAAATTTTTAAAATATGTCGGTTCTTTTTAACAATATCATTGTGTCTGATCATCGAGATATGAGCGTGTTGATCCAACATTAAATCCAATCGTATAAAGCCAAATGTTTTAAATGCCAAAGCATTTGCAATGTGATTTTTTGACTTCTCGTGTTTGGATATACCTGAACTTAAATGATTAAGATCATCGAATCCTTCAAAGTTCCAAACGCAACGGTCTGCATGTTTAAAAAATAAAATACATGGCCAGCAAAATAGCTTATTTTTCACGGAACTGCCAGTAAGCCATTCAGTTGTTTGGTAATTGCTGGTATTAAAACTTCGAGTAAACGTTTGTCGTTTGGAAGAGCACAACGTCTTTAAATCAGGAAGTTCTGGCATTGGCCTTCCTTCACGCAAAATTGCATTCTTGTCCTCAATGCTGCGTGAACAAAAAGATTGCTTCTTCAAGCTACTTATCACGCAATTGTCTAGAAGTGTTTCCTCCATATTTATGATATTCTTTTATTTATAAATAATGCCTTTGATTTTAGGGCAGAATTGAAAATAATGGAATAATAATAATAATAAACAAATGAAAATAAAATTGAAAATCAAATTGTTTTGAAAAAAACACTTGGAATATTTGAAAATCAGTGGATTGTATGGTGGAATAATAATAATAATAAACAAATGAAAATAAAATTGAAAATCAAATTGTTTTGCAAAAAACACTTGGAATATTTGAAAATCAGTACAACAATTATTAATAATAAAATTGTTAATATAAAAGCGAAATTAAATCAATTTATAAGAAAATAATGAATGCAAAGAAAAAGATAAATGAATATTTCAGACGAATTTCAATCAAATGAACAATATGATCATTTAAATTAAAAAAAAATCATCTCATATATACACAAGCATTCATACTTGATTTGATGAGTAGGTATGAAATTTGACTCAACTGTGTTCTGTGATAAAACAGAACCTAGTTGAGTTAAAATTTCGTATATGGAAACAAAATTTCCCTTTAAATTTTATGGTGGTATATAATAGTTTATTGTTGTAATACTTTATACGCTTGCCGTATACATAAATAATTTATTTACCGAACCCAAAGCGAACAGTGTGAGTTAAGTTTGTGTAATGTAGAAGAAAAAAATATTGGTCTATAGCTGCTGTTTTTTTATATGAATATATGAATACATGAATATACACATATATGATTTATTTTTAAGTATACATGGATTTAGATTCGCATATATTTTGTTCGTATGTTCGTTTAACATACAGAACACAGTGAATGAGTGAGTTCATCCAAAAATCAGAATTTTTGACTATCGTTTTTTAGATATGTAACAATTTCGCATTTTATTTGCACCGAAAAGAATTTTATTTATAGTTAATTTAGAAATAAATTTCAAATAAAATACAAAATATAAGTGCTTAATTTGAAGTCGTTCGGCGAACACTAAGAACAGTTGGAGCATTCGCTACCGCATTAGCCATATATGGTACATTAGCCGTTTCATCGGTTATATCTTTTATTCATTTATGTGTTTTATAAATGTTTTTTTTTGATGTTCGCTCCGCGGAACTTCACTGCTCTGGAGTCTGCCACCTGGGTTGTATCCTTCCGATTTGGCTGAAATTTGGATATGTTGTACTGCTCTTGAAATCAAAACACTCATTTTTTCCTGAATTTTATTTTTAGGGGTGTCATTCAAGATGATGGCGAAAATGAAATTTGCTCACAACTTTCTCAATTTTCCTCGGGTTTACTTCTAATTTAATTTAGTTTGTACTTTTATTGAACTTTGGCTCATATAGCACAAAAATAATTTTTGTAGAAAAACACGGCGGCTTCTTTCAATATGAAATTGAAAAATTTCATCGAACTTCGTTTAACACCCCCTTAAAAATAATTTTCTTCGACAATTAAAGAATAAATTAAATAAATTTTAAAGCCTTTACATTTTGAAAACACAAACGTTATCACTGTATTATAATGATTAATCGCTATCATTCATTGCATACAACCCTCTTCGCGTACAACCCTACATAAGTGTTATAAATGTATATTTACTTTGATTTAATGTTTATTTTTCGTATACTAATAATATTTTTTAATACGTATTTTGATATATGGTTTAATGACATAACGAAAAGGAAGAGTTATCCATTTAATAATGATATTAAAATAATTAATTAATTAAATTTTTTTATTATAGAAGCAAAAAAATGCGATAAATTCGTTCAAATTATAGTATACAGCATGGGTTTATCATATAAGTATTATCCTTTTAATAATGATACTAAAACAATAATTTATTTTATTTTATTATCGCAAAAACTAAAATATCCAAATATTTTTTATATAACAATTATTAAATAATTTAAAAATTATAATTGCATTTATTATACTTTTAATTTAAGGAAAAACAATCACAACAGTAAAATTAAATTTTGAAAATAAACAGAAAAAAATATAAAAACTGACACCAAAATATTTTCTATAAAAATCTGCGATAATTTTATTTATTTTTATAGTAGATATATAAAGAAATATAGCTTATTCCGATCAAGTTAGGACATTTTTCCTTCAAGTGCGGACTTTTTCATTTAAAATTCAGAGTTTTTCATTTCCAGTGCGAACTTTTTCATTTCAAATCCAGACTTTTTCATTTCAAGTTTCAATTCCATTTAAGATTTTTTTTTCAAATTAGGATACATTTTTATTTCAACTTAAGAGTTTTCAATCAATTTAAGAATGTTTTTTTGAAGTTCAGATATTTTAATTATTTATATTTCTAACCTTTAATACAAATTTATAAATGTTTTTTAGTTATTAATTTAATATAATATAACGGATAAATATATGTATGTTTTATTCTATTGCAATTATACTCATATATAATATATATTATAATTATGTATACAGGGTGTCCCAGCTAACGCTATCCAGCCAATAGCTTCGAAACCAGTGGAGTTATCACTAATATGATGTTAGTGGACCCCCACTGAATTCCATTTGGCTACATTTTTATGTTAACCCCTTCCTACCCACGTTATCCCTTATGTGCTTAGTGTATAACATTTTTGGAAAATGAAATGTAAACCTATATTTTTTTTTTCGTTTATTTTGAAGAGCGTGACGAGTAGTTAAAATAAATGTAATAATATGTGAGGGTGGGGGATGTGGGGGTTAACATGGGGAATTTTTCCACAAATGGGGATTGTCCATCTGATGGAAAATGTGTGAAAGCTCGCTAAATCTCTATGATAACATGTGTTGTGATATATTAGAAAGTTGTTCTACGTTGAAAATTAAGGGGGGTGTCCAAACAGCACAAGGGACAGTGGTTTTTGTTGTTATATTTATAAATTAAGGAGAACTGGCTATCTATACTCTTATATATCTATTGTCATTATTGTATATTTGGCAAACTTTCACAACAATGTTCACAAAAATATAAAAACTGCTTATCCATTATTGTCATATTTTCCAATTTTTCCAAAATAAACGCAAATAAAAGAATGAAATTAATGTTCCATCTGTACACAAAATTTACTAACACATCCACAACTATGCATAGCTATGATGCGATCGCTGATTTGTATGAAAAACTCTCTTAAAAATCATTCTATATATTTATACTTCAACTATTTTTGTAATAGATATATACGAGTATAGATTATTATCAGAAATTATTAAACCGTCCACATTAATTTTTATGTAAAAGAGAGAAAAGTGGGGTTTTACTTATATAATATTTTTCAATTTGAATATTTTTTAAGTTAAGTTTTCACGCATTTTCCTGCTTTTTATACTGTTGATGATGGGGACGCTGGTTGTCGTTGTAATATATATAAATTAAGGAGAACTGGCTATCTATACTATTATATATCTATTATTTTTATATATACGTGAACGAATAGAAGAAATAGATTGAGCTAGCTTATAAATAAAACAATAAAATTAGTATACAAAAAATACAGTAAATCAAGGAAAATATACATTTATAACATTTAAAAATTATTTAAACAGGGTTTGTATCCTGCGAGGTGTATACGCAATGCATGGTCGTCTGATTAATTATAATTATACAGTTATTAAGTTATGAAATAATCATATGTTCATAGAATTTATGAAGTCATTATATATTTCATTTCATATTAACAAACTAATTTTGTCATTCTTGTTTAAATTCTTAAAGCAATAAGTCGCGTAATTCAATTAAAAAAATAATTTAAAATAAATATAAAATTGTTTAATTATCTTAATAACGGAATGTTTCATAAGCCAGATATAATAATTAGAATAGAAATTCAAAGATTTTAGGGATGCCTGAAAGCCTGGCAATGGGTCTATAATTTGCCACATTATCCCTACCCTACCTTTCGTCTTACAAAATGGTATTATGAAAGATTTTCCCAATAACTTATAGGAATCGTCAAAGAATAACAGATTTATTAAATAAAAAATGTTTAATAAAGCCAGTCTAATAGAATAACTAGACAATAATGTTGGATTCTTCCAGGTAAGAGATTTCAGAGCTAGTCTGGGAAATCTTCTCTGAATAGATTCAATCCAAGACTTGTGAATAGGGTAGAATGGTGACCAAACAGGGCACGCATACTTAAGAATAGAGCATACCAGAGAGGAAAATAATGAATGAAGACAGTATGGACCATAGATTTCATGCGAAATACGATATATGAAACCCCTAATGGAGTTAGCCCTGTTAGCAATATAATCGATATGAGATTTAAAATTCAGCTCACTGTCCAAGTATACACCCAGATCAAGTGTTTTGCCCAAGTTATATAAAACCTGACTAACAAAATGGTAATCATATCTTAAAATAGATTTTTTTCTTGTAGAGTTAATAACTTTACATTTATCTTTGTTTAGAACTAACTTATTAACATGACACCAACTATGAAATGAAGCAAGATCATAGTGAAGCAAATTGAAATCATCTGACGCTTGTAATGGATTTATAAATCTTCACGTCGTCAGCATATATAGAGCATTTAGCATATTTAAAATCCAGTGGAAGATCATTAATAAATAAAACAAATCACAAGGGGCCCAAATGACTCCCCTGCGGCACACCAGGGGCGCGATTTTTGAACCAGACGCAACTTTACGTCCACGCAATTTTGCGTATATGCGAGAAGCGTATACGTAAAATTAGGTATACGATTTGGTATTTTTGAACACCATACGCAATTTTTAATCTCCACTTTACTACACTCAATTTTGGTGATAATTAAACCAAATCAAATTGCAAAATATAAATATATTATTTATATATACATATTGTTTTGTGATTTGTGTTTTATATTAATTAGTTTGTGCCTTTGTGGTTTTATATATTTAACACGTAAGTATAAGTTTATATAATAATTAATTTTAATACAATTACATTTATTTAATTACAAAACTATATGCTGTATCCAAAATTTAATATTTTAACTATAAATAAATTTATAACCATATTATGATATTAATTAAGTTTTCGATTAATATTTATGTGTATAGTCCAATGCTACAATGACACAATCATTTTTGTAGGTTATTCGTAGCAAAAATAAAAATGTTAGAAATAGTTTAATAATTTCAATATTTCATTTTTTAAATTAGATTCAAACAGTAACGTTATTGATAAGACGTATCTGTTTAAAAATGTAAATAATTCACATTCTGATAAATGTTTCAATATTACTTTAGAACATGAATGAATTAAAAAGAGGAGCCAATGTGACCGCAGCTCAAAAGAATTTGCTGTTGGAATTCATTGAAAGACATCCAGATATGAAATCGGGTAAATTCTCAAAAGAGTTTACTGTTTATATATCTAGGAAGTGTTGGGAAGAATTGGCCGGTTTATTGAATGCAATACCTGGAGCCAACAAAACGTGGGAATCTTGGAGAAAGGTGATTTAATTTTTGTTTAGGGTATCCAACTAAATGTTATATAAATACTATAAACAAACCATAAAACATTCTATATTAAACTACTAATACTATTAATTTATAACATTACCGAGTATTATTATTATTATATATAAATTTTCAATCATAGACATATCACGACATGAGGTGTAAATTGAAAAAAAAAAACAACCATGTTGAATGCCCATCAAAAACAAACTGGCGGTGGGGAAAAAAGTCAGATTGACCTGAGTGATTTTGAAATAAAATTGCGAGATTCAATGGGAAACACCACAATTAGTGGTCAACAGAATACTTCCGAATCTACATGTTATATGGTATGTTTATTAATAATTTGTTTAAGTAATTTCTTCATTATTGCAAAAATTATATCGATTTACGATATTCTAGAATTGGGATGATAATACAAACAATGATTGTACATCGCAAAATCAATTGTTTGAGGACATAATTGCTTTCGACCCAGACGATAATTTAGAAAATGTTTCCCATGAAGTTTCATCATTAATAAATATTAGTCATATATCCAATAATGAAAACGGTTTGTATTGCAATTTAAATAAAAATACAAATTACATCTAATGTAAGGTTAAATTATCATTGGAAAATTTACAGAAAATGTTTCAATAAATGATTTCTTTTTCCATACAGTTACCCCTAACAAACCAAGAATAAAAACAAACAAAATTAATGATTGTAAAGCATCAGTAGATGCAATGAATACTTTGGCAGAAAAAAAATTAATGATAAAAGAAATGTATTTAAATACGAAAGTTAAAATAATGCAAGAGAAATTAAACATAAAAAAACAATATTACGAAGATAAAATAAAAACCCAAAAGAACATAGCTTTTTCCATTTCTAAAATTGTGGAAAAACTATAATTTAACATATTAGTTTAGAATATATATATATATTTATTTATTTTTTTTCCTTTTACGTCCAATGCCATACTGGCACAAACAAACGGTACAATATATCGATGAACTGATTTTAATTTTCCAAAGAACTAAGTTTAATTTAAAAAATTTAAATTTATTAAAAGAATTATTATTTAATTTTATTTTGAATTAGTTTTTATTTTTTTAGTATATTCTAGTATAAATTAAATATGTTATACAATATATTATGTTATGTACTATATTTAATTTTAATTAATTAATTATGAAGCGGCATTTCATTCTATGAAAAATAATTTTGGACCAATCTTCTCTGTAATGCTCGAGCTTCCGCCAATAGCGGGTTAATTCTTCGTACTACGACGTCCTCACTAGCATTTTCAGAAGTATTTACATATAAGCCGTCTAATAAATCATCATCAATGCTCTCAGGACCTGGATTTGAAATATTGTTTTCTGTACACATATTATGAAGCACACAACATGTGTTTATAATTTTAGAAGCGGTTTCCGGATGGTAATGTAATGCTCTATGTTTCAAGCAACAACGGAAGCGCATTTTTAAAATACCATTTACGTTTTCAATAATTGAGCGCGTTGTCGTATGAGTTCGATTATACCGCTCTTCTGCCTGAGATGTAATATTATCGCCTTGTAGTGGTGTAAGCATCCACGGACGTAATGGGTATCCACTATCACCTACAACAACATAATGAATTTATTAATAACAGTTTTGGCTTAACATTTGTGACTTAGTATACTCACCGAGAAGATAGTACATATTAGGATGCCTATTGTGGATCTCCTCCATTATAGGTAAAACATTGGAGTTATTCCAAATGTGTGTATCATTAGTGCTTCCAGGGAATCTAGCATTCACACTTATGATTTTTTTATTCACATCACAAATCTAATAAAACGTAGACAGAATTATACAACTATCTTAATAATAATAATTTTAACAGTAAAGCTCTCAAGTAGTAAAGTCTTTCTGTAATAGAGACGGTACCTATTTTTGGTCAACATTTAATGTTTAGATAGGTTACGACGTTGGTTAAATTTTTGCAAGTGTCATTTTATATACTTTGAAGTATAATTATTACCAATTGAACATTTATAGAGTGATAATTCTTTCGATTAACGTATATATATTCAGGATACATTGCATCATTTTTTTTTGGTGGAAAAATTGCTACATGGGTACAATCAATGCATCCTACAACTCCCGGGAATCTGTATTTTTGATAAAACCTATTGAAGTACATATCTTTTCATTATTTTGTTAACAATTTATTACATATTAACAGCATATTATAATAAACTTACTGATGCCTCGCATAATTTAATTTTGATATTGTGTTGGGGAAAGTTATCGATTCAGAAAACAGACCACTTTGGTGAACTGCATCAATTACTTCGTGGATTGAATTTGATATGGCCGATTGACTCATATCTATATATTTATTATCCCCAATATCCTTTTGATATGAGCCGCTTGCAAAAAATCTTAATGATGCTAATACCTATAAACCGATATTAACTTGTTATAAGTGGAAACTACAATAAAATACAAATATACTTACTTGAGATAAGTGATTGAAACTAAAATTTTTTTAATTTTATTAATATACAATCTTACCTTATTTGGTATATCTAAAGCCGATTTTCTATGTGGTGATATCATATAAGGTGATAATTTTTCTATAATTTCATCGACCATTCGCTTGTTTATTCTAAACAAATTCACGAATTTCTTGTCTGACAACTCGAACGGGTCTTCGAAACTCTTAAGGATTGATCTTCTTGGAACATAATCCTCACTTATTTCCAATAATTGAATTGCTCTAAATCGTGCAATTTCATCAAAGGAAGCCATCACAAATTGTTTTAATATTAAGTAAAACCCTAAAAATATATGTTGCACAAAATGTATGTAATTATATCGACAAACAAATAAAAATCTATATATTGAGGTTACAAAACCATACGCAACTACTGCTGAATGTATAAAATATTGCTCGCAATATTTGCGTTTGAAAATACTCGTAAATTTCACACGCAAGGGTTCAAAAATACTTATTCGTATACATTCATTCGCAAAAATGGAAGATGCGTATACGCAAGTCTTAAGTTTGATTCAAAAATCGCGCCCCAGACAAAGCGTTGAAATTTGACAAGGTATCTTTAAATAAAACGGCACATGAACGATCACTTAAATAAGAATCAAACCAAGTTACAAAGTTTTTTTTTTACAATAACAATAAAATATCATTTTTTTACAATAAAATATCCTGTTACAATTTGTCAAACGCTTTACTGAAATCAGTAAAAATGCAATCAACCTGATTACTACTGGCAAACCTTTTCAAAACAAAAGGTAACGAATTCTAGTTGTGGATCTGACACGAATAAACCCACGTTGTTCGGATCTAATTAAAGACTTAATATTAAAAGCAACATTAACAATTAAACTTTCAAAAACTTTTGGGATGCATGATAGTCTAGCGATGGGCCTGTAATTATCCACATTATCTTTACCATCCTTCTTATAAATAGGTAATAGAATGATTAAAAGGTGATTCAAAAAAATCGGCAAACATATTAGAAATCGCCACCGAATCTCGACCAATAACATTATTATAGCACATTACATAGGAAACGAACCAACCTTCCTTCTGTCATTAACATTTTTCCAGAAATTTGAAGGATTTTTAATTATTGTAGGTCATTTTCGACCCTCGATAAATATAAAATATACTTGGATTGCACAAGCGAATTAAATTTTTTGCGTAGTTCATTATATTCAATAAAGTTAATATTATCATCCGATACACAAAAAAATTGCCACACACGATTACGACTATTACGATTTTTTTTAATTCGTTATCATACCAAGGCTGAATACTATTTTTTTTAACAATCAATTTAAAAGAAACAAATTCTAAAATAAATCAAACATTGAATTATAAAATAAGTTGATAGCTGCATTCATCCCGGCATCAATAAGGAACTCCCAGTTTAATAATTGCAGTTGATCATTAATCTTCTTATATTCCGCATTTTTAAAAACGAACCCATAAATTATAATTCACCAGTTGGTATAGTGTAGTTGAATTCAATACACCAATTGAAAATTAATGTAGGATGATGTACATCTTCCGAAACTATAAAATCCGAAGAACGTGTAACATTACAATCCACTGAATCCGAAACATATACAAGATCCAGTAACCTATTATTGTGATTTTTTATTTCATTAGTTTGACGAAAACCCAAAGAGGAAATACAATCCAAGAACGAAGACTTTTTATCACACGTTACATAAAATGGAAGTAAATTATCACTATCATTTGAATGTACCCAATCAATATGTTGTATATTAAAATTACCTATCCCCAATATTTCATCGAATGTATTAAAAGATGAGAACTATCGCCCGATATGCAAAAAAATTTTCACGCACAATTACGCATATTACGGATTTTTTTAAATTCATTATAATACCAAGGCTGGCCGTAATTTATTTTAAAAAATAATTTTATTAAATCATTATAAATTTTAAAAAAGGAAAAAATGCGATAAATTCATTTATGGATATGTCGTAGTATATTCAAATTCCAATCGCCGGGAATACTCCCCAGGTGGTTCAATTGTTAGGAAAATTCAAACAGAAATATAAAATAAATGGCATTCACTCGATATGAAATAACATCGTGATATTTTGTACCCATAGTAGACTATATCCATAGTAGACTGGAAACATAAGAAACAAATTATGGCAGGGGAGACTTCCGTATTTCGAGGTTTCTTGCTTACTCAAGGGTTTCCTATATCGCGAGTCCAATGTAAATACATATTTATATACTATATATTAGGTTGTCGAAAAAGTATTGTTAATTTTTATAAATAGATGTCATTATAATTGAATATTTCAAGTAGTACTAATCTGATCAGGTAACACTAACATATGTTCGAAAGATGACATTTCGTAGATAAAAAAAAAAAATAAAATTAAATTTGTTTAGTCATTTAAAAGTTGTAGTGCATTAAAGATGAGCGAAATTAGTGACAAAATTCGATACATTTTATAATTTTGTTATGAAAAAGGTGAAAATGCAACGCAGGCACATGAACAAATTTGTGCAGTTTACGGTGAAGGAACTTTATCAAAATTAACAGCCTATAGATGGTTTGCTCGATTTCGTTCCGGTAATTTTGATGTCAAAGATGCACCTCGTTCTGGTCGACCAATCACTGAAAAAGTCGATGAAATCATATCAAAAATTGAAGAAAATCGACACGTAAGCAGTCATGATATCGCTAAAGAACTAAACATCCATCACCAAACAGTTTTAAACCATTTGACAAGGGCTGGATACAAGAAAAAGCTCGATGTTTGGGTACCACATGAATTAACACAAAATAATTTAATGAACCGAATTTCCATTTGCGAAACGCTGTTTAAAAGGAACGAAATCGAGTCATTTTTAAAGCGAATGATTACAGGTGATGAAAAATGGATCACATACGATAATAATGTACGAAAAAGATCGTGGTCCAAGAAGAGTGAAGCTCCTAAAACAGTAGCAAAACCTGGATTAACACCAAGAAAGGTAATGCTATCTGTTTGGTGGGATTGGAAAGGAATCGTTCATTATGAATTACTAGCACCCGGTCAAACCATTGATTCCGATCTCTATTGTCAACAATTAACAAGATTGAAGCACGAGATTAAAAAAAAACGTCCAGAATTAATCAATCTAAAGGGTGTTGTGTTCCATCATGACAACGCCAGACCACACACATCTTTGATGACTCGGCAGAAACTGAGAGAGTTTGGCTGGGAAGTTTTAATGCATCCACCATATAGCCCGGACCTTGCACCTTCAGATTATCATTTGATCCGGTCTCTGCAGAACTCCCTTAATGATTTAAAATTAAATTCTGCAGAGGACTGCAAAATGCACTTGGATCAGTTTTTTGCCCAGAAAACACAGAAGTTCTACAGTGATGGGATAATGTCTTTACCAGAAAAATGGCAAAGGGTCATCGATCAAAACGGCGCATATTTGGTTTAATAAAGTTCATTTGAAATATATAATAACATCGTTTGAATTTTGTAAAAAAAATTATCAATACTTTTTAGACAACCTAATATATTTTATTGTTGTCTGTTGAATAATATGATGCAATTTTACCATATCAGAAGTACGTTTTTAGACACAATGAATATTTTTATAATTTCAAGTATATATAAAACCTAAAACATTTATTGAAAATTAAATATTTAAAAAACAATTCATTTTATACGTATGCTTTTATATTATTTCGGTTTTTAAATGTTCAGCATCTTTGTAAAATTATATTATTTAACCATATATATATATATATGTATATATATATATGTATAGCGTATACCGTAAAATGGTGTAATAAGCAACTGTGGGGTAATAAGCAACAACATTTTTTTTGCAATTTTAAATTTTTGCCACCGTTCGTTTTGATTTTAAATATTCTAATATAATACCATTTTCGATAGATGGTAGGATTGGCACTTATTAACAATTACAATGGAAATTTTTAACATCGTCATTCTATGTTTATAATCCAAAGGTAAAATACGTATTATATAAGGTAATTTTATTTTGGAAAAACTTTATATAGAACGGTAAGTTATTGCGTTGCTAACAATCTAAAAGGACTTCTATTTGTTGATTATTCGGTTATACGGTGAGAAATGTTAAAAAAAAATTAAATGTATTTGAAATTTGATATGTTTATAAAGAAATAAGTCATTTTAAAATAAAAAAGTCATTTTAAAATAAAAAAGTCATTTTAAAATAAAAAAGTCATTTTAAAATAAAAAAGTCATTTTAAAATAAAAAAGTCATTTTAAAATAAAAAAGTCATTTTAAAATAAAAAATTTGTCGACGAATGAAACCTAACGGTAAAATCAAATGTTTAAAACAAAACTTTTGATTTAGTTGTAATTCATATAAAAATGTTGTTTATTGTAGGTATGCAAAATAAATCTGGAAGAAAAACAGCACTACCAGCATCAACTGAAGGTAGTATTTGTAACCGATTGTGCAAACTGGGGATATCCATTAAATTTGTTCTAATTACGACAATTAATTGAACAGCATTTAAGAGACAACAATATTATTATTCCAAGATTCACAAACAACGTTCGTGGTATGGATTATGTGAGAGAATTCTTAAACCGACATAAACATCTATTAAGTCATCGTCTATGTTCAAATATAAAAAGAAAACGCGCCGCCATTAATAACAGAACTGTTTCTGATTATTTATTAACAAAGTCAACCAAATGTCAAGAAGCAATGGATAATAGTTTTCTTACTTTTTTCCAACCTTGCGACCACAAGCGCAGCAGCAAAATATATCAAAAAAACAACAAAAAGTAAAACCAGGTTGAATTGTGTCCGCAGAAGATTTGATTGATCCATCAATAATGGAAGAACTATTGAAACCAAAACCTTTATCGTCTAGAACTCGCGAACAACAAAAGAATAAACGCGGACGTCCAAAAAAACGAAAAGAAAAAGAACCACAAGTTTCTAGAAAATCAACTAGAATTCATAATCGACCGATTATTCAAAAAATTTCTGATGTATTCTCATCAGAAAGTGAAGAAGATCCATATATAGCTTGTGATTCATCTTCAGATTGATTGTGTGCATTAAAAATTCATTTTATTTGTATTAATCTTTCATTTTCAATAAAGTTTTTGATTTTTATGCAATAAAAAATTAAATTTTTTTATCAAACAAAATTCGTGTTGCTTATTACCCCATTTCACAAAATTTAAAAAAATTATAATTTTATTTAAGTACATTTACAAAACACACAAAATATCAATAATTGTATACGTACACTGAAAATAGATATCAAGAGATATTTTCAAAAATAATAGCACCTTTTCAGTAGAATATAGAATAAGAAAAAAGTGTAATCAAAAAAATTTTTTGTTGCTTATTACCCCATTTTACGGTAATACATAGGTAAAATATATATAAATTGTTTAAATTAATGTATATTTTAAGCAAAATTTTTGTTAAAGTTATACTAAAATATATAATCATCATGCACGAATCCTTAAATGGCGCAACGGGAACGTTGTTTTTATAGCCAATGTTTGGAAGCTATACTGTAGATAACACTCATATGACACGTAATTAATATTTTCTTACAGCATTCTTGCGGTATTAATACTTATAATAGAATAGTATGACGGGAAATAGTAACTGTTTTTGAAGATAAATTATTTAAATCGTTTCCGTGGCACAATATTCCACTACTCTTCGTGGCTGATATATATAAGATATAAAATATATACATTTAGTATGTAAATAATTTTAATATGTGATATATGTTTTATTGTGACACTATCCAACAAACAACTAAACAAACACACTCTGTGAATAAAATAGAACATGCTGAGCATTTCATTGTATGCAAAATTGGACACCATTCAGCAAAACAGTAAACATGAAATGAATTTAAAAGCATATATATATATAAATATATACAAAATAAAAATGAATGAAAAGATATGCATTATATCTATATAAAAAAATACAGCATTAACGAAAAAGAAATCCTTTTTTTATTCGTTTAACATAATAAAATATCTGAATACGGCTTTAGTTTTATCATATATAAAGAATGTATAGCTATATGACGATTGTGAATATTGTGTAGTATAATGTATAAACAACTTACATACCAAAGAATATGATGTATACTACTTACAACAGTATAATATCGGACACCTGATGTTTTATCCGTATGATCGATTTGAGATGCCGAGAACGGACTTTAAACTATAATTTTTTAATCCTACTAATTTTATTTCATAAAATGAAGATTTTAGTTAAATCGTCTGCGCAAGTAGACAGAAATAAAGAAACTTTTAAATTCAATTAGTTATGGAATTTATTTCAAAATAATACAGTTTAACAACAAAATTTAACCATTATAATATCGGCCACTTATACTATACGCAACTAATATTGGGTAACGTCGCCTTAGGCATTTATGACTGCCTCTATGCTCTTGAGAAGAAAGTGATGCGTATCGCATCAAATGAAACAACGGTACTTTACTTTTCCATTGGCTTTGTTTCTGAAAGCTCTCGATCATCGATTGCTGAGCCTGTTGAATCAGAAATAACATAAGGCGTAAAAAGGTCTTATCAGGCGGTTGCATATCTTCGAGACCAATTCAAATTTGTTTTTAAATACAATATAATGATATTCGAGGAGTACAATAGTTCCTATGAATCGCAGTACAAGGGGCGGTATATTTGTCTTTAAACCTCTGTGTACGCTTTTAGTCAGTAGGATGTTACATTCGGTAACGAGAGTCCGAAACTATGTCGGTAAAAGGGATTTCCTCACTCCACTCATAAAAGAAAAAATCTGCATATTGCATTAGGGTTTTACTGTATTTACAAAATCAGTGAATTTCATTATATTAATATTGTATATGATTGAATAAAATGTTATGAAGAATTGAAATGACAAAATGCGGTAATTGATATAGAATAAAAAATAGAGTCGTAATCATGATAGCATATCAGTAAAACGTAAAATTAAATTAATTTAAAAATATAAAGTGTATTTTGGACTATATACATATTATTATAATTATAATTCGGGATATTTTGTTAATAAAGAAATATTATCGTGTATGTTCATACGGCCGGTTTAAAAATATACCCACAACCACATATCCACTCTGAAAAAATTTTCTGCGATATTAACAAAACTTGCACATTCTTAAAAAATTACACAAGTTCTGGAGAATATACGCCAGCCGAAATTTCTGCTATTAAAGCAGAAGTACTTCTGCGGATTCGGTTATTTTCTGCGGCATATAAACGCAGATTATTTCGGCGTTATTTACAAAAACCTCTTAGTAAATTCCTCTTATGGCGTTTACTTTTCTCGAAAAAATGTTGCCCGCGTTCTGCATTTTTTTCACAAGTCAACATTTTTTCATTCTTTTCTCAAAAAAAAGTTGAACTAAAAATAAATTCGTGTTGGTTTCTTAAAAATTCTGCCTCTAAATGTAACATTTTCTGAATTATAATTTTCGACGATGCAGAGGTTTTCCCCGAAAAATCTGGCAACATGATAACAAAAAAAATAATAAATGTACTGTATTTTGTTGTTGTTTTGAAAATATTATTCTTTTGTAAAACGAAAAAAGTGCAGAACTCTGAGTTTTCGGGGCAAACAGAATGTTACATTTTAAAATGTAGAATTTTTTATCGATAAAAGAAAACACCATTAGTCGCAGAAGCCTTCTTCGAATCAGAATAATATTTACTAAAACGCAGATTCAGATTCAGATTCTGTGATATTGACAAAGCATTATTCCCGGTAGTAGAATTAATCATGCGAATAAGAATAATATTTCTACTAATCCGCAAATAGATAATTTACAAATCGTTGGACGGTCGGATTCTTGGAATGGAATACCAGAATATTCAGAATATCATTCTTCGGGTTTTATTTCGTTCTGATGTTAAAAATGTTTTGTTAACTCATCAGGCTATAGCGACAAAACCGATTGATAATTCACTCCATTAAAGATTGTCCAATATTGTACGAGCGAAACATAGTTAAAAATTAAATTTTTTTTTCGTCGAAATATCTTTGTCTAATGCAAATACTTCTGCGGTTGAAGTACAACACACATATTTATCAATTAATGGGTCAGTTTTTCGGTATACAATTAGCAGAAGCGGTTTTGCGTTATTAGCAAGCCTTCTGCATTCCAGCAAAAGTATTCTCTGCGGTTAATGCAGATTTTGTGCTCTGGACTCAGAAATTCGTCTTCTAGCACTCAGTAGAAGCTACCTCTTCTAATACAGCAGAAATTTTTTTTGAGTACATATGAATATGAATCCTAAGGTTAAACTTAAAAATTAAAATTGTATACTGTTATTCAATTATACTTATATTCTTATAATAGGGTTAGTTGTAATTGTAGGATTGTAATTGTAGTTCGCAAATCAAATCTATATAATCAAATCAAGACTATATTATAACGTTTAAGGTGATTTATTGGCGATGTGTTCAGCAGATGTTTGGCCAACCTGTTGGAATGGTTTACCAGTTAACGTCGACGCGTGCTCCTGTAGTTTCTTATCAAATTTCGTACTGATTGTAATTGTAGGTCTGCTTGTATAACTTCATTGGTAACAATATTGCTTGTTTCCCACAATTGAATTTCACACGAATATATTGGCTTTAGTACAACCCTGTATTATAACCGTTTATTATTTATTGACAAAGCAGCTGACCAATACATTTTGTTTATTTTCAATCCAAGTTGTTTTCTTTTGACCTCTATGTGTTTATTCCACGTTAATCGCCTACCTAAATGTATACCCAGATAATTTACCATTTCCACACGTTCGGGAGCGCCCGATTGTTTAATAGAACTGTTGGACACGTTTCACGCTTCATTGTAATGTTATGCTGTTTGATTTCATAACGTTTACTTTGATTCTCCATATTTGTAACCATTTTTGGATATCATTCATAGACGCCGTCACATCATTTGCGATGCTCTTTCGGGATCCTTATTCGAAGCAAGTATTGCCGTGTCGTCGGCAAACGTTGCCACTATTGTTTGGTTATTTGTTTACAGGTCTGCCGTAAATAAAAAATCTGTCTGTGCGGAAATATCTGTCTGTGAGGTATGATTTTGGCAATAGGTACGAGAGGGGGGGGGGGGGGCAGTGAGATTGATTATAAACGGAAATCAATTCCGTCAAAAAACATAACGATTTATGATTTATGCATTTTTCATGCAAACGGTATTAATTCATTTTTTTTGTTTTTATATTCACTTATATTCATATAAAATACTCTCGTATATGCAATTATTAATGTGTACACAGGCACTGGACAAAATACATTGAATTTTTACACTGTATAAAGAAATCCTAGTGTGGTGCATTGGTAAAACAAACACAAAATACACCAAGTGAGAGCAAAATTATGAGTGTTTGGGGTTTGGATTGGGATAAATAGGGTAGGCACTGACTGGTCGCTGACCAAGTGTTGCAAATGTTGAGTTCCTGATCAAGTGCTTACTTTACCTCTACGTGGTAACCAACGGTAACTGAATGATACAATCCGTATAATTCGGCCTATTATTGTCAGTGCGAATCCCATGCGGTTGGTCGTACAAATTACAAATTCATAACAAATTATGAAACTAGCAACAGTGCCTCGGACAGGACAGGAAAAACGGCAACGACTAAGGCAATGGAACAAGGACCATGATTTAAAACTGGCATCATGGAACGTGAGGACAATACTGCGCGCGGGCGGTTTGAAAACTTTGACTGATTGCTTAAAGAAAGCTAAACTGGACCTTACAGCGATCCAGGAAACACGGTGGCCTGGAAAGAACATCTTATCCAGTAAAGAATACAAATTCTACTATAGCAGTAGAAATAAAACAGGGTTATTCAGCACCGACTTTATTGTAATGGATAAAGCAAAGAAAGAATCGGTCATCGGTTACAACCCCATTGATGAAAGATTTTGTACATTACGAATACAGGGAAAATTTTTTAATGTAACCTTTATCAACGTTCACGACCCAACAGAAAACAAAGATGCAAACACGAAGGAAATGTTTTACGAAAAGCTCAATCGTATTTACAATCAAGCTCCTAGTCGTGTAAAATTGTGCTTGGCAAATTTTAATGCACAGGTGGGTAGGGAAATTGTATATCGACCGGCAATTGGTCAACATAGCCTTCATATATACTGCAATAATAACGGTGAGCGTTTAGTCGATTTCACAATATCAAACAATATGATAGTAGTCAAACACAATATCAAACATTATAATAGTAGTCAGCACACGGTTCCCACATAAGAACATACACAAAGGAACATGTTGTTCGCCCGATACAAAAACAACAAACCAAATAGACCACGTACTCATTGACCGTCGGGACCTAACATCGATTCTGATCATTATCTAGTAAGAGCTTTGTTCAGATATCGTGTTAGTGCAAACCGTCAAAAAGTCATTGCGAGAGGATTCAATTTGGAAAATCATGACTACCGAGACTACCGAACCAAAAGATCCATTATTACAAATTATTCCGAAACAAGAAAATGCGTCATGAGCAGGATATTTTGCGCGATATAGACAGGCGGTCCAGCATGAATGACAGTAAAAATTTGTACATGAGAATAAGATCTGTAACTAGCGGATTTATACAACAAGGTTACCGTAAGGATACCAGCGGTGAAATTTTGGCAGATGAAGAAAGAGTCATCGCGAGATGGGCTGAGTATTTTAAAGATCTACTTACAGCAAGCAACCAACATATGAGGAAACCAGAGAAGCCATTCTGAAGCTCAACCAGTACCTGGTGAGCTCTTAAAATGTGGTGGGGATGTATTGTCGAATAGTATACACGAGCTAATTGTGCATGTTTGGAACTATGAGGTTATACCACAGGAGTGGGAGCTTGCTGTAATTGTGCCAATACACAAGAAGGGAGACAGGATAGAGTGTTCCAACTATCGGGGAATATCTATGCTGGATGCAACATATAAGGTACTCTTTTTTACCATATGTGGAGGAAGTCATTGGTGAATACCAATGTGGATTCCGTAATGATCGCTCAACAACTGATCAACTGTTCGTCATACGACAGATAATGGAAAAGTGTAGGGAGTTCAACATAGTAACACATCACCTATTTGTTGATTTTAAGGCCGCATACGAAAGTGTTATTAGGGAAAAATTATGGCGCACGATGAAGGAATTTGGATTACCACAAAAATTGATAGCCATACATCTCAGATACAAATAAGGGGTATCAAATCGGATGCATTTGAAACCATTGACGGAGTACGGCAAGGGGACTCTTTCGCTACATAATTTTTCAATGTTATATTGGAAAAATGTATAAGGATGACGACCATTAGCACCAACAGCACCATTTTTACGTCATTTGCTCAATTACGCGGCTAGGATAGAAGTATGGGTGTCATTAAAGAAGCGTTCTTACTGTTGGAACGTGAAGCTTCGGAAATGAGATTAAGGGTAAACGAGGAGAAAACCAAGTATATGATCGCACCAACGAACAGTAGGTTTATGGCACAACATCAAAGCGTATCAATTGGTCAGATCAAATATGAAACGGCGGACAGGTTTAGCTACCTTGGAAGCAGCATAAACAGTGAAAATGATATAGCGCAGGAAGTTCAATCCCGGATTTCTTCAGGAAACAAGGCCTTTTACGGTTTGCGAAAGATGTTCTTCTCGAAGACATTAAGTAAAACATTGAAAGTAAAGTTATATCAAACACTGGTTCGACCAATTGTCTGCGACTTGGAGGGTTCGAAAAGAAAATACTACGCCTCATCTTTGGACCGACAAAGGAAAGGGGATAGTGGCGTAGGCGGTTCGATTTCGAGTTATATAAATTGTATACCGAACCAGACATCGTTCGGTTCATTAAGATTGGTCGCCTGAGGTGGTTTGGTCATGTGGTACGAATGGATGGCGATCGTATAGTGTCAAAAATGCTGCAAAGCAAGCCGGGCGGATCTAGGAGTGTAGGAAGACCGCGGGGTAGGAAGTATGAGGTAGAAGCGGACTTTTGGGCCCTCGGCGTTTCCGGCTGGCGGAAGTTGGCGGTAAATAAGTCCGGTTGGAGGAGGATGTTAATGGACGCCAAAACCAATTGTAGGTTGTAGGGGCGTTGAAGTAAGAAGTAAGTAAGTTTTATTTACAGTTTTAATTTAGATTAATCCATTTTATACATCGTAATTTATTTTTTACCTTTGTCTTTTTTTTGTTTAACAAAAATTTGTGTTTTACAAATTTTAAATAATTTTTTTAAATTTATTAATTTAAATTATTTACTAATTGGGTTTAAAAATACCGTAGTATTAAATCAAAATTCTTTAAATTAAATAACAACAATTACTGACACAAATGAATACAAAATATAAAAAAAATTTCGTCGCTTAAGTCTTTATCCGGTCTATTTTGACTGTGTAAAATAAATGCACAGAATATTGATGGATGTAAATCAAACATAAACACTATCTATATGCTGTGGAAGTGTGTATAAATCAAACACATTTTCTCACTACTCGATGCGAGAGTATACACGGAGTAGGTAAATCAAATCATCAAATTCAGCGTATGTTATTTATATATATTATATATATTTTTGTAAGTAGATACATGAGATACATGATGGTGTTGTTTAAAATACATTTTGTCGACTTTATAATTTTTATGGCTGGTCTATATGTTGGATTAGTATTATGCGTAGTAATTGTTGTAAGAATAAGAAATTTTCTATGGTTCACAGGTTGACTTAATTTTTATTTTTATTACAACAATTGTAACATACTTTAATGTGAACATTTTACAAATTAAATAAAAGGTAAAAATAAAAAAAAGATAAAAAATAGTAAAATAAAAAAAATATTTATAACGTTAAATAATTCGTAATTCTTCACAATAACAAAACAGTATTATTTATTAAATAAACAGCAACAAATTCATAAAACTTTGAATGTTGAATTAGATTAAATTAACTTGGCCACAATGCGCAAAATAATTTTTTTTTATTTCAATTCTTACGCTTATTACAATAATATTCAATATTTTCAATTATTGAAATAAAATTTTTTGTTTAGTAAAAATGATAAAAATACATGACAACCGATGAACGAATGCATGTGTTTCCTATGATTCAACTATTATGCTTACGACTAACACTATTACTAATCCAACATATAGACCAGCCATTAATTTATATAATTTTTGTTGATATAAGGCTAATATGCTGCTAGTACGCACTTCAAGAAAAAGCAAAATTTATATGGAGTTTTTGCCCAAGAAAAAATATGAGAAAAAAATATTATAAATTTTTCCAATGTTGTACGGAGCTTAGTACGCACCTTGAGAAAAAAACCATATAAATGCTTTTTAATTTCGAAAATGATTTTTATAATATTTTCTATAGTTTTATTTTCTACCCGGGTAGGTAGAAAAAACCTCGGAAAAAACATAAGCAAAAATAGGAGTTTTGTGTATTTTTACGTGAATCTAAAAAAACTTAAAAAACCATATATAGCGTTGTCAAAGAAACAATCAAATAAACAAATTAAATAATATATAATAATAATAATGAAATTTTTTTTATGATTGTCAAATTTTTTCTTGAGAATGTAAATTTTTTATCCATACTTTTTTCGAAACAAATCACAAAAATTTTTTTCCTGAGCTGCGAACTAGGTGCATATTAGTCTTTATGGATTACTTTTTATATATTGTATAATATTCTAACATAATGTTTGTTATTGTAAGTTTTTTATATTTGTAATCTTTTTGTTGGGATAATCATACATTTAGATATAACAGGGTTGGAAATTCTAATGATAATCGAGTTGAAAATAAATAAAACAAGTACGGTTGTAATTTAATTTAATTTTAATTTCCTTTAATAAAATAATATTCATTCTGAACTACTGATCGGGGTTTGAGGAATTCTAAATAATTTTCTCATTATATTTTGGGTTTGATTGAACCATTGGTTATCGTGGTTGGATCAAACTTCGTCATAAAAACGAGATTATTACAGTGATTGTTTTAACTTACATGACAATCCCTCACGCCAAACCTTACCAAATGCTTGACTGATGTCCAGAAACACTGCTGAACAGTATTGTTTATTTACCAAATTATTCCTAATGCCATCTGCTATTCTATGTCCCGCTATATCGTTGCAGTTCATTTTTGAAGCCGAACTGATGTTCTGGGATTATTTGTTGTTGCTTCAACTAACTTTGATGAGCATGGTAGTAAACTTATGGGGATATACGTCCTCAACCCACACCAAGCTATAATATTCAGTAATCTGAATGTTATATTTTGGTAAATATAAAGGTATTCGTTGTGATTCAGTTAGATAAAGTATAATATAAGTAATACAATGTTATTATTAAGCTAAATGAACTTTCACTATAACCTCATGTTACATATAAGTAAAATGAAATTTAAACATAGTAGTTGTTATGTTGTAAATAAATATTTATTTCATCTTCTATTTAACAAATTATTTGAGATTGTATGATTATATAATTCTGTGGTGTAAATGTTAAAAATGCTAACTTAAAATTCTTACGAAATTTTTTGGTCGTGGGTTCGAATCCTACGGAATGCATAAAATATGTTTTGTGTTTTCGGTTATCTTTCAAATCTGAATTTTAACTCAGAGTTGTATTTTCCGCTTGCGGTTGGTCGTACGGCTAATTACCGACGTACAGGAAGTTAGCCCCCCATTTTCCAAATGCATTATTTTTACTTTCGAAAAAATATTTTATGTTTTGTGTATCGGCAACGCTGTTAAATGAAATATAATGTAAATATAAAAATGTCGATAAAGGGAATCATATACAATACTGTTGTCTATTTTCATGTTGTTTAATTTTATTTTTTATTTTAGAATATTTTTGATATAATATACAATACATGCATATATTGAAATTATATAATATTTTTATTTTTACATTTCTTTTTTCCGTTTATTACTTTATTTCATTTCTTAAATATATTTGAAGAGGAAACACGTTTATATAATTATTGAATAATTTTTTTAAACATTGTTAGCCAATAATTATTTATTATTTTTAAGCATTCTATGAACTGATTTGTTGGTCTTATTTGTTTATTTCCCATATACTTGTCCATCTTATTTGTTTATTACCCATATTTGTATTTGCCTGTCTTATTTGTATTTTTACCGAATTATATATAGTTCACTCTGTGGCACAAGTGGTTATCGTGCATTTACTGAAGAAATCTGACAAATTTCTAAAATCGTGAGTTCGAATCCTACTTTGATAGGATTTGTATCACATACAGAGTCAAAACTATAATTTCCATATGGTCTAAGCTACCGAAGGAATATTAATAAATAAACAAACAATCAAACAAATAAATATATACTCTCTAAAATGTCAAAACATGTAGAAAAAATATTAAGTATTGTTCTTTCAGGCGACTTCCGTAATATAGTTGATCCGAATGGAAATTGTGTTGTACCCAGATCATCCGTATATACCCATATTTCCCAAATTTATAATGAAAATGCCACTACGAATATTACATCAAAATATGTTTACGTACTGTTCAAATTAAATCGATTCGGTATTTGGGATCAAGTATTAAAATTTTTCAATATTGAGCGGAATGATGCCTTAAGAGATCTTACGCTAGACGATACCGGCAACAGTATTAAACCTAATACTTTTAACATAAGGTTTAATTACGAAACTTGGGAAAAAATTTTACCAAATGAAGTAATATATTTGGATAAAAAATCAGGTGAACGGCGATATGACACATTATTGCGTAATTCTTGGACAGACGTTATATTCAAAGCGATTTATGAGCAGACGAAGATGCAATGTGCTTTAACATTTAAACGCTGCAAAGTATCGCGTGAAGGGTATTTTTTGACAGTTTTAGGACAGTGTAACGAATGCAATGCCCAATTTAGAGGCTCTTTAATAAATACACCCAAAGATAAAACGGATGTAATAATGGAATGCGTAATAGAAAACATGACCGAATCCGTTATCCATAAAAAAAAAGACAATTAAAAGGAGAGAGAAGGCTAAATGTCGGTCGAGAAATGATAGATACGAATGTATCACCATGTTTATGGCGAAGAAAAACAGCAGACAAAATGATGCTATTTGGGGAACGAGAACCGCCACATTTACCTACAAATTCGGTATTACGAAAAGCGAAGGAGGAAGGAAAAAATAAGGATTTGGGTATTTGTGTAAAAGATCCGATTTTTAGTATAAATCATATGAAGTACAATCATCATGTTGGTCAAATACATAACATTTCGTTAGACCCTTTTTTTGTGCATTATTGGACCCAAGAGCAAATGACAATATATTTAAAGTATCACGAATATATTTGCATTGATGCTACTGGGTCATTGGTAAGAAAATTGAAACAGGGAAATAACGAATTGTCGTCACACATTTGTTTGTATGAAATTCAAACCGATACAATAGTTTCAAAAATGCCAATTTTCCAAATGTTAAGTGCCGTACAAAATACGAATGCAATATTATTTTGGCTGAATGAAATAATTAGGATTGGTAGTACATACAAAAGTAACTTCCCATTGCCTAAACAAATTGTATGCGATTTCGACAAAGCCCTTATGGGTCCAATAGCTCGATCTTTTGGACAATCAAAAGATTTAAAAGATTATTTGCGGCAATGTTTTAGTTACATAACTGGTTCGATTCCATTTTCCTTCGAAATCATCCCTCCAAAATGGGTCACCAATAAATTTCCAAAAACCAGGATTTCATAAACAAGTACTTGATCACATATTTAATGAAGTGCTTTATGAATTTCGAATAACCGAAATTCGAACAACAGAAACGTACGAAGGTACGAACAACAGGAAATTGTTTTATAAACAATTAAATGTGACAATCAACGCATTTTTTTTACTTTAATATCCAGAAAATAGGGGGGTAATATTTGATGCGCCTCATTTATTTAAAAGTATCCGCAACTCTCAATTGAAATCTGATGTTTCGATATCAGATGGAATAGGGCTTTAAAAAAATTATACGAAGTCGATTCAACAAACGTTACTCATATGTGTCAAAACTTACTACTTCACATATTTATACAAGCGATTTTGAAAGAATGAGGTTTACCACTCAAGTTTTTAGGTACACTAACAATAAGCTAAAAACACTAAGCCGCTAAATTCAGCGGCACATCAAAGCAATATGCGCCGCTGAATTTGTATCGTTTTATTCGATACCTTAAACAGCCGTGCTTTAAATGATATTATCCCCAATAAATAGGCAATTCAAAATCGTAACCACGTTTTTTTATTAATCGAAAATATGATTGGATATCTTAGAAGGTTTAACATTTGTTCAGGCACAACGGTGTCAAGGGGTTGATTTTAACCATCCGAAGTGTCCTAATTCGGGATAGATGTAACGGTACAAGTGATATTTTATTTATACCAAATACACCCTTAAATCAAGAGGTAATTGAAAGTTTGTACTGGCAAGTACGAGCGCTAGAGGTGGTACGAATGTTAATCAAACTGTATACGAGTTGAATGCATTTTAGCGCAAACAATATCATAATTTCAATACCAGAATATTCACTAGTAATTTAACCCAGTATGGAACCCTTAAAACACATTTTCATATTACTGATCCTGGTCAAAATTTAAATATAAATGAGGAATTAATTCTAAACGACATTACCAATATTGAAGCCAGCAGCACAAGAACTATTGCTTGACGCATTGGAGTTAGTAAATCAAAAGTTTACATTGAAACAAATCATACCGTCTGCAGATAGTAGAAGATTTACTTCCAGGAGATAGTAAAGATTTACTTAATATAAATGGGCATTTTTATTTATCACTTCGGGAAACTGATCTTATAAACTTATTATACGATTTACCATTACTTTCAAGAAGAAATATGCTTGATGGTGCACCAGCACATTATTCCGTAGTCTCAACACTCAAATAATATATTTCCAAATAAATCGATTGATCGTTGAGGACTTTATGCTTCGCCGGTCAGTTTTCTATATGAAAGATATTGTGTATTCGACGGAAGCTTACAATCGAAATAAGCTTATACGACAGACACGAGAACGATTTGAAATATTGTCTAAAGTTCAATAGTCAATACTACGCCGCTACAGAAAATTGTGACTGTCATGTTGAAAATGTAATTTAAAAACAATACGTCGAGCAAACGGCCATATTCAGGGTAACATCCTTTCCTAGGATTACTACCTTGACGTGGTGGAGAGGCTTTAAACTAAGAATAATTCAAGTTATTAAATATAGAATAAAAATGTATGGATGCCCAAATACCGCCTACTCTTCTTGTGTTTTAAACAGGGTTGTGGAGTCGGCCCAATTTTCGATCGACTCCGACTCCAACCAGAACTCATACATCGACTCCGACTCCGACTCCGACTTCGACTCCGACTCCAGCTTTATAGAATTTATAATGTTTTAAGGGAAATAAGTTATATTTAATGATTTTACATATATGAATTAACTACATTTATAATTCTTATTAACTTCGGTTTCATTTTTATTTTCGGATTTCCATTTAATTTAATAATAAAAATAATAAATAATTTCATTTAAATACCGCATATATTCTTTATTCTCCCTTAAAAATTAGTTCTTAAAAATAAAATGGCATCAATCAAATCTTCTTTCATATTTGCTCGCAAATCTGATTTTATTATGCGTAAAGCCGAAAATAAACGCTCCACATTGACTTGGGTTGGTGGTAGTGCGGTGGCTAACAGTGCAGCATGTTGTACAATTTCTGGATATTTGCTTATCGCACTACGCACATCTAAATTGCTGCTTCGATCGAATTTTTCCACCCTCTTTAGGCATTAATTGAATTCTAAACAGAATTTATCAGTTTCTGCCATGCCATTCTTTATAAAATACGCATATACAAATATTGTTATTGGGATTTAATATATATGCACTGCGAAGTGTTTATACGTGAATATACGATATTCTACATTTTCCATTAACAAATGCCATACCATTTTTTACTCCTATATATAAATTGGGTTTAGTATACTCAATTATTCAATATTTGTATTATAAAAGACAAAACCTTCTGATGTTTACTTTAATAATTAATAATATGAAAAAATCAATGAAATTTAAAAAAAAAGTGAAAAATGTAATTGATTGTTAATGTGTTGGAGTCGAGGAGTCGGTCCAAATATTTCGACTCCGACTACGACTCCGACTCCACTCAAATATAACCGACTCCTCGACTCCGACTCCGACTCCGACTCCACACCCCTGGTTTTAAATACCTATAATTTGAATTTTTGATTCTTTTATTTCTACACCTCTTTTTCAAACGCTTATAACTTTTAAACGCGAAACAAATTAGTTTTACTATTTTAACCTTAAAATAATATTTTTTTTTTCAGTTTTATTTGTTTTCTTACTAATTCGAATATAACAGTTAAATAACAAAAAATATATACAATATATATACAATATTAGGTGTAGGAATTAATAATGCGGATTTTTTCGCTTGAAAATGGCATTTATTTGTATAACAAAATGTAAACGTTTGCTATTGGTTGTTTGGTCGACATTCAACACCATTGCAAGTTCATGTTGCGTTCTACACGAATTTTCATCCAATAACGCTTGCAATTCTTCGTCTTCAAATTTTTTTGGCTGATCTGGCCGTTCTTTGTCTTCCAAGTCAAAATCACCATTTCGGAAGCGTACAAACCATCGTTCACAAGTTGCTTGAGTTGGAGCATGTTCACCATAAGTTTCAACCAACAAACGATAACTTTCAGCAGCGGGTTTCTTCAAATTAAAGAAAGTTATTAAACTTCCCCCCAAAACAACTTTTTCAGGCATGTGTTTCGACATATTCGAAGCAAAAAAAAGCTTTGTTGTTTACACTTCAATGAAATGACATATACTGAAATTTATAGCCTAATGACAGACAAAAAAAAAGAAAATGGCCGCGGTGTGTTGCGATACACTCAACGCCAGTTGCGCCATCTGTTATCTAAATCCGCATTTTTAATTCCAACACGTAATACAATAAAACTACATTAAACAAACAAAAGCAAAAACAATAAAACAAAACTGTACTACGGCATGGTCATTTGACCATGAAGTCCAGTCCCCTTCCCCTACCCATTGTATTCCATTACCCACCCCCTTCTATTCCGTTCCATTTCCATTATAAATCCCCCTACCATTTTCACCTCACATCTCTTTCCTCTGCATTCTCTCCACAACCTCATATTCCTTTAATCCCCACACCTGACACCCATAACCCACCATACCCCTAAATATCCCATCTAACACCCCCATTTTGGCCTACACACTTACGCCCTTGCTCATCATTACCCCACTCCAAATTTGTGCCAATCCCGCCTTCGCCTCCAATACCTTCCTTTCCACATGGACCCTCCATGAACCACCCGCCGTCAGCCGCACCCCCAGATACTTATACTCATTAACCACCTCCATTGCCTTACACGCTCCCAATCAAACCAATTTTTCTACCCTTTCCACCTTTTTATCTCGCCGTTTAAACTTAATTCACAGAAGGCCAAATCGAAAAATGTCAATAAGTATTTAGAATTATGTTCATTACCACCCCGAAGGAATTTGCATCGCTCGTTGACACCCTGCATATTATTTCAATTATGTAAGAAATATGATTGCGAAGAATGTAAAAATATTTTAGTAAAAAAGATGTACTGGCTTCATACGAATTCTGAATTATTTATATATAAATAAAAATTACCATATAATTCTGTGGTGTAAATGTTAAAAATGCCAACCTAAAAATTCTAACGAAATTTTGGGGTCGTGGGTTCGAATCCTACTGAATGCATAAAATATGTTTTGTGTTTTTCGGTTATATTTCGAATCTGTATTTTAACACAGAGTTGTATATTCCGCTTGCGGTTGGTCGTACGGCTAATTACCGACACCGTAAAAGCCACAAATTAAGAAACTAACAACAGAAGGCTGTAGTTGGACGCTAAAACCAGATTGTTGATTGTATAGCGAAAAATGTATTTAATTTATTTATTTAAATAAAAATTACACCACTAAAACCAAAGAATCAATTCACCCACGGATTATGACTTCAACCTAACAGTGATGCTTATAGAAATTTTTCGTAAAATTTTGCCGAAGATCCACGCACAAATAATATAAAACAAAAAATTTTTGAAGTTTGTTTATATGAAACTCAAAATTCTGAAAAAAGTGAATGGTTTCGGAACGATTATAGATATGTATAGATCATCGAATATTATATTTATAAAAAGTAATACAAATTTTAATTAGAAAAGGTATTACGTGGTTGGCATCGGCTATGAATCGCAAGAGGTTCAAAATTGTTGCTTCATAAATTTCTTACCCCCATATTGGGGAAGAAATTATGCTACATGGTGTGTTCAAATGCTGTGCATATAAGTTCATTCGGAATTATGTTAGGGTGTTTCCGGTAATTTTGTCAAGATAGATGTTATGTTAAAATAATGCTTAAATAAATTTGAAACGCAGGATGAAAAAGCAATAGCTTCGATACGGTTAAGTGTTAAACCGATTCAATTAAACATATAAAAAGATTTCAGCAGAAATTTGGAAAAGGTTACAAGAAATTTACCAACCCAGTGGACCATCAATAAGAAATGTTTCATTATTTAATAAATTAATGAGAATCAGCAGAGAATCAATCAGACAGAGACAGAATACATAACTTTGTTTGTCGATATTGTTGAAAAATGAACAGAATTAGGAATTCAACTCAACGATCGATTGTTATCAAAAACAGTTTGCCAAATATTTAGGTTTAGATTTTGATTTAGATTTAGATTTTGCCAAAGATTTAAATTTTGTGGAGGCAATGGAAAAACGAGATGCATTCCCAACATCCGAAAATTTTTAAAATTAAATTATTCGCAGCAAACGATAGAGGGAAGTAAAATAATTTAAAGAGTAAATCCTTGAATTTACAACGGGCGTTTAGAGCGCATCCGACTCAAAGAGTTAATCATTTAAAAAAATTTATTTTAGAAATTTGAAGAACGTACGGAATAGAATGGAGGCAAATGGAATTCTATCCATACATTTGAAACCGTTCATTAGCATTTATATGTTAAATGAATGCTAATTTTATATCAGTTGCAAGGGTAAAGACTAATGGATTATTAGTTAATTTTAATGAGAATAATTAAATGATAAAATAAAAATGTAATTTTAAAAGCGATAAAAATAAATAATTTGTTTTGGTTCAAAAATGAAATTAATTTGAATTTTCACATGAATAATGAAAATGCCATGAAAATGACGCATTAATGAAAATATAAACATTACAAATTCGTGCAATCTTAAGGATTCGATTTAGAATAATTTATAATCATCATAAAAAACAAAAAAATTGTATGGAGATGGATTGTTTAAATATATACTTTAGTACAACACAAATATTTTGTATTATGTATTTCGAATAATTATATATAAATATGATATATTAGGTTGTCTAAAAAGTATTGATAATTTTTTTTACAAAATTCAAACGATTTTTTTATATATTTCAAATGAACTTTATTAAACCAAATATGCGCCGTTTTGATCGATGACCCTTTGCCATTTTTCTGGTAAAGACATTATCCCATCACTGTAGAACTTCTGTGTTTTCTGGGCTAAAAAACTGATACAAGTGCATTTTGCAGTCCTCTGCGGAATTTAATTTTAAACCATTAAGGGAGTTCTGCAGAGACCGGAACAAATGATAATCTGAAGGTGCAAGGTCCGGGCTATATGGTGGATGCATTAAAACTTCCCAGCCAAACTCTCTCAGTTTCTGCCGAGTCATCAAAGATGTGTGTGGTCTGGCGTTGTCATGATGGAACACAACACCCTTTCGATTGATTAATTCTGGACGTTTTTTTTTAATCTCGTGCTTCAATCTTGTTAATTGTTGACAATAGAGATCGGAATCAATGGTTTGACCGGGTGCTAGTAATTCATAATGAACGATTCCTTTCCAATCCCACCAAACAGACAGCATTACCTTTCTTGGTGTTAATCCAGGTTTTGCTACTGTTTTAGGAGCTTCACCCTTCTTGGACCACGATCTTTTTCGTACATTATTATCGTATGTGATCCATTTTTCATCACCTGTAATCATTCGCTTTAAAAATGACTCGATTTCGTTCCTTTTAAACAGCGTTTCGCAAATGGAATTTCGGTTCATTAAATTGTTTTGTGTTAATTCATGTGGTACCCAAACATCGAGCTTTTTCTTGTATCCAGCCCTTGTCAAATGGTTTAAAACTGTTTGGTGATGGATGTTTAGTTCTTTAGCGATATCATGACTGCTTACGTGTCGATTTTCTTCAATTTTTGATATGATTTCATCGACTTTTTCAGTGATTGGTCGACCAGAACGAGGTGCATCTTTGACATCAAAATTACCGGAACGAAATCGAGCAAACCATCTATAGGCTGTTAATTTTGATAAAGTTCTTTCACCGTAAACCGCACAAATTTG
This sequence comes from Dilophus febrilis, assembly GCA_958336335.1. NCBI lineage: Eukaryota > Metazoa > Arthropoda > Insecta > Diptera > Bibionidae > Dilophus > Dilophus febrilis. The sequence goes on from OY284470.1 coordinate 35,475,640, forward strand.
TTCATGTGCCTGCGTTGCATTTTCACATTTTTCATAATAAAATTGTAAAATGTATCGAATTTTTTCACTAATTTCGCTCATCTTTAATGCACTACAACTTTTAAATGACTAAACAAATTTAATTTTTTTTTTTATCTAAGAAATGTCATCTTTCGAACATATGTTAGTGTTACCTGATCAGATTAGTACTACTTGAAATATTCAATTATGATGACATCTATTTATAAAAATTATCACGTATATTAAATTAATATATCATATAAAGTTGTAATTAATAAGAATTAGATTTAATGTATTGTTTTAATATTCAAATCATAAATATGTTTAATAACTGTTGTCAAGTATTGTTTATATCAGCTATGGTCGATGGAAATTGGTTTTTTTTTTTCAAGAGTAAATCCAACGCCATCACAAATATTAATGGCATTGGGATTTTATTACGTTACATTGTTTCACCTTTAGTTTTATTTAATATATGTTACATTTTAAAATTAAGTTTGATTTAAAAAAAACCATTTGAAAATGTGAAATGGTGCAAACTACCTAACGCCATACCAACTCGCCATAAAACGAGTTGACACATTTTAAAAGTTTGTACATCAAATTAAAGCTAAAACATCAAAGAAGTTTTCCTAAAAACCAACCACTAATAAACCTAAAAGTCCTACTATTCTAGGGTTGCATAATAACAAAAAAATGGCCAGCTATAGCATGAAAACCGGTTGTCTCCGATGTTTATGCTATTAGAAAGAGTTAAAGATAGTTAAAATTCCTTTCCCACAAGCTTATAATTATTGGATTCCGATAAGTGGTTAATGAGATATGGTAAATTACATTCACGTACTACCTTGAACTTCAACAAAATCGTTTTTTCGGGCTAACTCCAAACCCAAGCGAGATAGACATGGGGCCGCTATACATTTTTTGATTGCAAATGAGATGTAGAACCTGCCTGTTTCGGGTTGGCACCCTGTACTGGGATACCCTGTATAGAAACTAAACTAGCGAACTATAAAATTGCCAAGGTTTCGACTATTTATCTTTTGAATTATTAATATGTATACATACACTCCGCGACAAAATGATAGCACGTTTTGAATATTACGGTTAATTTTTATCTTAAAATATTTACAAATTAGAAATGTATTTTTTTATTTCATAGAATTACATTGCTTACTAAAATCGAGCTTATTTTTTCATATTACTACAAGTATTATTATGATTTGAATCTATTTAATAAAAAAATGCACATTTTGGTGCGACAAAAGGATAGTACAATCTAGTATAGCTGATGCAATCGTGGATGAAACATCATAATTTTATGTATGCGATTTGTTTGAATTATAAAGTTTTTTATTTACATAGTTATCAAATATGGGTCGTGGAAAAAAATTAAATCTAAACGAAAGAGATGTAATATTGAAATTAAGGGAAGATGGGTGGAATATAACGAAAATATCCAATTATATGAGCAGAAGCCGAAAAGTAATTCATAAGTTATTGAATAAAAAAGAAAATTATGGAAAAAGCAAAAAGTCCCGGTAGGCCATCAGTGTTATCTAAGCGTGAGCAACGTTTAATATTGAAGGAAGCCCCAAACTCACCGCTAACAGTCCGACAAATTGCAATGAAGGTGTTATTACTAATGTAAGAAATGTACAACGTGTGTTACAAAAATCTAAAATAAAAAAACGGCAGAAAATTGGGATTAAATCATCTGGCCACAAACTGAATCGTTTGAATTTTGCTGAAAAACATATCCATTGGAAAAAAAGTGGTGAAGAGTTATTTTTAGTGATGAAAAGAAATTCAATTTATGTAGATGGTTCGAACGGATATAAATATTATTTCCACGATTTAAGGAAAGACGAAATGATTTTAAGTCGTCGTGCCATGCGCGGGGGCAGTGTTATGATATGGGGTGCGATTGGGGATAATGGGAAAAGCGAAATTGCTGTTGTTAATGGTGTTATATGACAGATTCTTCATCTCACCATATAACGTTAATAATTCCCATACCATATAATTTATGTACCGCAAAATCCCACATATTATAATTTTGATACACGGTTATCAAATTATAATGCCGTTTTTTATATTAAGTTATTTTTTTTTGTTATTATTATAATTGTTATTATTATTATTATTATTATTATTATTACGTTACGGTTATTAATATTATTTTCGTTATTGTTATAATTCCGTGGGCGTTGGTTTCCATTAGAACTTTCATAATTATAAAGACGTAGTCTGCAAGTGTTTTAAAGATGTCCGAAATCCTTGCATATATTGCAATATGGGGTGTTTTTCCTCAATCTGCATTCCCGAAACGAATGGTTTAATTTATTGCAGAAACCACATGTTATAGGCGTTTTTTCGAATGCCGAAGATTGTGTTTGCATACCAACAGGCAAAGTATTTGAAATTCGGTCGGCGGTGGAGTCCGTCCGATTACCCAACATAACTTGGCGAGCACCACCCAATGGGTTTGAATGCTTCAATAGGTTATCGTATGCCATAACCTCTTCCTTTAACGCCTCCCAAGTTTCAGCCCTGCTGATTATTGCACATTGACGCAATGATGGATTTAATAACCCGGTCTTGAATACTCGTCTTAAAATAAAATCGATTTCTTCCAATAACGTGTCAATGTTTATATTACCATACTGCACTTTTGCTAACCGACCAGCAGTAGTTCCTAGTTTTTCAACCGCATTGCAAAGGAGATTACATCCTCATTCGGTAGTTGAAATGTGTCCCTTAACGCAGACATAACATCATCCAATGATCCAACGGGTGAATACCGTCCTCGGATGATCTTTAAAAAATCCTCTAAACTGTGAAATTCCGTGTCTGCCACCAAATCAAACGCCTCTCCCGATACTCGAGTTGTCAATAAAGTGGTGAAAACCTGTTCCTCTTCGTCGTCAATACTTTCGCGAGCCAACTTACATGCATTAATGAATTCACTCACATTCGAATTACTTCCCCCGCACAACCTAGGCACCAACAAATTAATAATTCTACCGATTTTTTCGTAATCCATTGTGTCAACTTGACTTCCTGTCACAGAATTTGCCTTGCTATTCACTCCTGAACTGTTTCCCTCTTCGTCGAAATACGAGAGTTCCAACGTGATATCCAATTGATGTTTTTGTTCCACCTCCAACTGACTTCTTAAACCCCGGATGATATCCTTGTATTCCGTTATGCAATTCTCCAATTTAGCAATGCACTCCTGTTTCGGAGCACTAGGTATATCCGCTTCAACCACTCTTAAACGATCCGCCAATTGGTTCAATTGAATCTCGTTCTCCCGCACTTCACTTATCAATTTCGATTCTTTTTCCTTACTGACTCGAATCCGATTATGTAAATCCTCAATAAAAACTTCTCTCTCCCTTGATAAATTTTCCGCCAACTGTCCCTTTTTATATTCACCAATTGCCCTGGCGTAATTCGCAGCCCTTGCTCGTTGCTCTTTTAATAACGCTTGATTTTGCTCTAAACGACAATTATGAGCCGAATTAATTTTAACCAGTAATTTATCCGTTAACTCGGTACTATGTAACGGAAATTTTCCAGTCAGACTATTCTTGAATTCCAGGAATTCCGTTCTACCCAAAATTTCCCGGAGATCTGACCATAAATTTTCGTTTAAAACCCGTAAATTCGCCTCAGCCCTTAAAGTATCTTGTCTCAATTGACTGACCTGGTCTTTTAACTCAGCAATGGATGGTTCGGAAACGTGTGACATACAAATTTTGCCAAAATGTGCGTAAAATTCATTTTTTTTTTTTCTTCCAAAGGATTTTTATTTTACAATTCTTATTTTAAATTGTTCATTTGTTTGGGGCTTTTGTTTTGTTGTTGTTGTATCTTAAAGTTTGAATATGATGCGGTGATCGGTTGCTTGGTAGCAGTCACCCGTATATCCCGTATTCTTTTCCTATCTCCTCCTTATACTGGTTGACCATCTGCTTTAATTTCACCTGCAATCGCCAACGTTGCTGTGGATCTAAACATAAGGCGATTACTTGTTGTAATTGACCAATTTCCCGGCGGCGACGAACTCTAATACCACCACGATGTTTATATACCCTTGTGTTGACTTCTACTGACAAAGGCGGTCGAGGCTTAATACGGTTACGGTATTGCTCGATGGTGAGGGGTTTCGGACCGGCATTAGGGTTTTCTTTAATGATATTTGCGAGTAGTTCTTGTAGATGTGAGGTACCTATACGTAATAAAAGATGAAAAGGGATAACACTTGATGATGCATAACCACAATCTCACATCCAAGAGAAAAAAAATGATTGAAAGATTGTATTTCCAAGGCTTATTGGAGCCTACATGAAATACGGTGTTTGTTTGCGTGATTTAATTGGTTAGGCTATTCTTGCCGATTTGCCAAATAAATTACGATTAAAAATGCTTTAGGTTAAAAATACTAAAAAACTTTATTATTAAAATTAGAGTTGAACTAAAAAAAAATTTATTAAAATTAATGTTCTAGAAAAAAAAATTTTATTTATTATATCTGAAACAGAAAAAAAAAAAATTATTATTATTATTTTAGTTACCTATCTTTGATCCCCCAGGGATCCTACCGGCTGCACCAAATGTTGAGGGTCCCACCTCAACCTTCTCCAATTGAAACATTATTTCTTTCTTTATTTTATTAAACTTCTTATATCTTATTACTTATACTTAGAATACTTTATACCTATACTTAACAATAACGTTTTCACTTCTATTATTTTATTTTTACTCCTCTTCAAATTAAAATTGGTGTACTATTTATACAAATAAAATATGCAAGTCATGGCAAGACAATTCCATTGCGAAAATAAATCTCACGGTAGAATTGTCCACTTGCACAAATTTATGAATTGGCTGTTAATTGATTTCCGTTCGCTAGTATGGGAAATCAATTAGCCAAAATTGCATATTGTATCTATATGTGTATATATTTTTTATACACATATATATTTTCTTCAATTTTTTAATTGTTGACAATTAACAAAATTACATTTTTTATTTATTATTTATTTTTTAAAAAAAAATCAAATTAAATACTACGGAAAGGCATATATGTAATAGGAGTATTTTGGTTAACACCTATCACATATGCATTTTATATATTATATATATATTACTTATTATGAACCTATTAATTTATTATTAATAATTTTTTATACACATAGATTATTAAATTTGTTAATTGTTGTCACGGGACACCAATTAACAAAATTGCATTTATTATTTCCTATGCATAAAAAAACGTACAATATATAATAATAACAAAAAAAAATAACTTAATATAAAAAACGGCATTATAATTTGATAACCGTTATCAAAATTATAATATTTGGGATTTTGCGGTACATAAATTATATGGTATGGGAATTATTAACGTTCTATGGTGAGATGAAGAATCTGTCATATAATAATGGCAGGATGAATAGTGCCTAATATATGCAAATAATAAATGAGCACCTAATAAAAAAAAGAGAAAAAAATCAATTTTAAGATATGATTACCATTTTGATGGTATAATTTTAAATAATTTAGATAAAACACTTGATCTTGGTATTTTCTTGGATAGTGAGTTAAATTTTAAATCGTATATCGATTATATTGTTAATAGGGCTAACACCATTATGGGCTTTATTTATCGTATATCGCGTGAAATCTCTGATACGTATTGTGTTCGTTCCTTATTTTACTCACTGAAACTGCGTGTTCTGTCTAGTCACCGTTCTACTCTGTTCACGGGGCTATGATCAAATCTATTCCGAGAAGATTTCTAAGATTTGCTCTGAAATCTCTTCCCTGGAGTGATCCGATTTCATTACCTAGCTTTCTAAAAGATTGGCTTTATTAAACATGCCTACATTGGAAATACATAGGGAATTTATTGGTTTGTCGTTTTTATGTAATTTGTTTAATTATAAAGTTGATTGTCCATCTGTTTTAAATAAACTTAATTTTAAAATCCATTTTAAATGTCTTCGTGCTAACGATTTTTTTTACTTGCCTAATTATCGTACCAATTATGGCCGATTTAACCCACTTGATGTTTTAATCATGATATATAACTCATGTAATGTTTTTTTGTTAGAAATTAAAGAATGAAATTTTTAAATATAAATTTTATAACAATAGTTTATTAATTAACTAACTTTTCCATTGACTAATTTTTAATTGTAATAAATGTACATTAGTAATTAGTGTCTATTAAATAAATAATTAAATATAACGGCTGCCGTAACACATCCAAGTGATTCCAATGTTTCTTTTACCGGTTTTGCGATATGAGGACGATTTCGTGTCGTGCAAAATAATTAATTTTTCATGTCTGTTGGCCCTTCGGGTCGTTTTTCTTTCAATTTTACTGGTTGACCTAGATCAGTCCAATGTTTGTTCGTTTAGGATTATCAAAATATATCCCTTTTTCATCACCAGTGACAACTGAATGCAAAAACGACTTCCTTTGCTGTCTTTGAATCAAAATTTCACACATGGTTTTACGCTTTTCTATGCTTCTTTCTGTCAATTCAAATGGAACTCATTTTCCTTCCTTTTGGTTACCCCTTTTGGTTCTGCACTGACTTTCATGTAAAGCGTGTTCACCATAAGCTTGGACAAGAATTTTATCGCTTTCAGCAGCAGTTTTCTTCCAATGTAAAAATAACAACAAAACTCCCCGCAAATGACGTTTTTCTTGTTCATGACACAACATTTTAAAAAAAAAAACTATGTTGTTTACACTTTTAGCTCGTTACACAAAATGAGAGAGAAAGAAATTAAGTGAATACGTCCACCAAAAAATATTTCAGCGGAAACTGTTATCATTTAAGCTACAGATATTAATGCGTGAGCGATTGGAAGACCTATTAAATAATGTACAGCAGCGTTCTATACTTCAGCGTTCTGAAGGCATTTTTTGGAACCCATAAAAACGGAGTGAGTTCGTGTGGTTTCGTCTCGTTTCTAAACACATTCTTTAAGAAGTGCTTCCATTTATACTGATCGCGGGAAAATGTATACAATTTTATACATATTCTCAAATGTATGAATAAAAAATAAGTAAATTAATTCTAAGAATTAAAGTAAATCATAATCGCATTATGTATTCTTATATAGATTATCTATATTTGTTTTGTCTATTTCCTGGTCTTATAATTATTATTTATATAGAGTTTGTAATGTAATTCTATAATGAATGCTTTATTATTTATTATGTTTATGATATATAAAATATAAATGTTAAAGGTGTTTAGATTATTATGATGGGTCACATTTAAATAACATATGTTGCAAAAAAATTAAGTTATACATTTACATATACTTTATATAGAGATATATATAATATATAAAAATGTATTACAAACTATTGTAGACATATCGCATTATAGTTTAAAATATAAAGATATAATAAATGCATTTATGCAAAACGATTAATTAATAATAAAAGCAAACAATAAATATCATTAAATTTTTCTTTTAAGCTTTGTGTATTTATTTATATAATACATGGTTTATCATAAATATTTAATGTAATGTTATATTCATATTAAAAACGTATACTCTTAATTGAACAAGTTGTTTTATTCATTTGTCCCTTGGAAAATCGTTGAATAAAGAGTTAACGGTATGGTGTATATATTTAATTATATGTAAATCCATGGTATAAAGACTATAGGTTTGCTTGACAGCTGATATACAATTTTGTATGACGTCATTCTGAGTGAAAAAATTTTAATATGCGATATAGAAATATGAATTTTATCTTTTATGTTTCGTATAAATTCGAATTAAATATTTTAATCAATATTTTATAAATGATTAATAATCTGCAAATGGGAAATTTATATGTTACTATGTAATTGTTTTTATTATTTTTCTGTTTTTGATTTTTTCTTCTTGTAACATTTTACTTAAATACTTAATTCTAAAATACATGCTTGCTCTTAATTGTGTTTAGATCAAATTGTCTTAATAAAATTATTTTAATAATTATTAAACGATTCATTAATAACAAACATATAATCAAAACAACACCACTATTTTTTGTTTATTTTTTCAATGAATAATAAACCATAATAAACATAAGCACAATAAAACAAAAACTCAGAGTGACGTCAGAAAAGTGAAAAATGGCGAACATCACCAAATATCGAGCATACCTATTGTCTTTATACCATTATTATATTTTAAGTTACATGCCATAATAACCATTTATATTAAAGTTGGTTTTCCACATTTTCGGTATTCTTTACCGTATCCATGATGATGTATCATATGATGTATGCATTTTCGTTATTACGCATTATTTAATTGTTTTAATTCGAGTCATTGTTGTTTTTTCTTTCTTTGGTAATTATTAATATTCATTTATTTCAAAATGAATTTATTATTTCAAAAAATGTTTCTAAACAGTCGTTGTTTTTTTACTGGAATAAACAAAAACGATTGAAAAACAATGGGGAAATCGAAAAGAATCTGTGATGATATTAAAAATTTAATTATTTCGGATAAAAAATATGGCAAACACTAAACGTTATGGGTGTGTTTTCAAAAAAATACAAAATATCAAAAACATTTGTGCTTCAAGTATGAAAAAAATAAATTCTATAACCAACAAACTACGGTCTGGGTCCCCAGAAAAACAACGATAAGGGAAGATAAATTAATAATAAAGGAAATTCGAATAAATAGTCGGACAACATAATCTGAGATCAAAAAGACATTAAAACTAACTATTAGCGAAAGAACCATAAGGCAAAGAATCGTGGATCATAGTATTCGTAAATTGTCCATAGCGTAAACCATTCATATCGTAAAACAACGAAATTGCGAGATTACATGGAATATACAATATGTAAAACAAGCAATTTCATTTTGGAATAAGAATGTTTCATCTGATGAAAGTAAATTTGAATTATTTGGATCCAAAATAAGACCAAGGGTATCGAGTAAATCAGGAGAGCTGTAATTGAAAAAAATATATTGAAGAACGTTAAATGCGATGGTGGTAACATTAAGGTGTGGGGATGTTTTAGTGCAAATGGGGTTGGGAATTTAATTCAAATGCATGAACGTATGATTGGCGCCATTTACGTTGATAAAATTAAAGGACATTTTTGAAGCGTCTGTAACGAAAATGGTTTAGAAAAGAAGATATTATTTCCTAATATATTATATTTATATATTACACACGCTAAATTGCGAAACTTTTTTTCAAATATTTTAATATTCATTAGTTGAACGCTTGAGCGACCACTAACTGAAAGCACATCTACTGTAAATGGACTTTTTAATAAAATTGCGATGCTCGAAAAAATTTAGCAACTCTTGAAGATGTAGATTTAAAAATTTCAATGAAAATGAAAGATGAAAATTTCAATTTGTTCATAGTTGATTGGTTACAAAATATTAAATGCGTAGTTAAGTCTTAAATGAGTGAAAAAGTTCCATCTTTAAATTTTTTCCTTTGTTCGTGCAAACGACCACAAATCGCTTATAAGCCGGTATTCATGAGAAAAGAGGAAATACTAACAAGACAAGGTTCCCAACTGTCATACCCCGATTTGGCTGAAATTTGATATGTTGTAGTACTCGAAAAAGAAAAGGAAACTGTTCTGGTTGTACTCTCCGTTTTTCCTCAATTTCATTTTTAGGGGGTGGTACTGGTACTGCTGCTGTTGTTAATGCTGCAGCTAATGCTGCTGCCGATGTGGTTGGTGATGATTCTTTTTGGGATGTTTTTCCAAACAATTTTCCAGATATGAAAAGGAATTTATCTTCATTCGGCATGTACAAAATATGTGTTATATCGGAATTTCTATAACATCACACAACACAACAATTGTTTCAATTTCGAAACATAAATATAAATCTTTTTCTTTGCTAAAGATTTTTTAATTTGACGAATTTATTTATTTAAACGAAATAATTACTTTACTTAAAAATTGGATTTAGCGAATTGCATTTCAAAATTGTTATCATAATTTCATGATTTCATAATTCATAATTTCATAATTCACCATAACTTCAGCAATTAAATTTCAAAATTTATATAATATTGAAATTCACAAGAGTTTACATATGACTTTACACAAAGTTATATGAAAATGTTATTTTAGTTCTGTAATTCACTTCATTCAATTAAATTTCAAAATTTTATTATAATATTGCAATTCACAAACACGATATATGTCACTGTTGATAATTTGCTTTATCAATTTGCATTTCAAAATGTTATCATAATTTTATAATTTTAACAATCACTTTAACAATTAAATATAAAGAAAAATTTTTTTATAATATTGAACTTTCACTATTATACATATATCTTTTGTGATAAATATATAACTTTACATAATTTAATACGAAACAATTCGAAACACAATTTCTTCCAAACACAATTTCTATATTAAACTCAGCATATTGGGGAACTCGTATGTAAAACAACGTCCTACCGGCTGCGACATTTGTTGTAAGTTTCGGTATGTTGCCCCAAGTTGCATATAAGCCTCGTTTAATATAGATATTTAAAACCAGATTATTCTTATTTTTAGTTCTTTATTTGTTGAAGTTTTCAAACCGACTCCTCGTTCATTAATTTTTATACATTATATTTTCCTTAAAATTAGTTCTAACAATCTACAGTATATATATATTTATATATATAACAGTAAAAATATATATAATTTCAAGAATTATATATATAAGAAATATAAGCAATATTCATATAATAATGTGCATGTACATACGATTTAGATTTGTCATCAAAATTGGTGTACGTATGATTATATTACCAATCATACGTACATTAACAAAACGCAAAAATGAAATACAATATTCAATAATATAAAATACAAAACAAGAATATAAAGTACATATGATTATGCTGAATAATCATAAGTACGATAAAATTACTGAGAAAATATTTATGGGAATCAAAATGTAATGATATGCACAAGCAGTTCATTATGTAGACAAAACAAAAAGAAAGAATATGATATTTAATAATGTAAAGCAAAATACATTATTAAATATATTAAATGTTTAATAATTAGATTATATTAAAAATGAAATACGAATCTTCACAGGAAACCCATATCATATGCATATTATATGTAAGTACATTAATATATGTACCTTTATGCATCTATATACAACGGTACCCACTTTCATACCGTCGAAATACCGATGGTGTTTTAAGAAAGTTTTTTTTTTGGTATCACGTATCTAATGCATGCATTTATATGCGTTGTAAATGTATGGAACACATTTTTTCAATATGACGGAAATGTGCATAGTGCCGAACGGAACCCAAGTTCTTCAATATGGTTCGAACAAATTTAGCTGCCATTATAGATCCAGAAAAAAACGAGTTAAAAGGGGGATAGTTAAAATAATTTTGGATTAGGACATATTTTAAGCGCACATACTTAATTTATTTAATACTATTATTAAAAATACTATTTTTTTTTGTTACTACGACAGAATTGGGTTAGTGTCCTCGGAATTCGGAATTGCCGTGGGCCCGTACCGAAATCACTTAATCAGTGGCAAAATTTTATAAAATACCTTCACCTTTGCATCGAAGTGTGATCGAGTATCTAATCGAATAAAATAAATGGCAGTATTTTATAACTTGCTCGCTTCGATAAAATATTTTTACTGGCAATACTTTTCGAATATCAAATGCATTAAATAGCACGAGTTTTACCTTTGGATTTGTTAGTTTTTTTCGTGTTGCATTTGTTTTTTTCCCTAAGAGTCAGCGATTTCGTTTTCAAAGATCATTGCGGTTTATTTATTTCACTCGAATTAATATTAAAATATTCATTTCCCTTTGCCTTGCTCCAAAATCATAACCCGGCAATCCAAACACTGTCTTGCCACATAGCACTATAACCCGTTCTTCGTACTTCGAAAGCACTACGGGATTTGTGCCTCCGCTAGTCCAATACTTTGCTTTCTCAAGTTTTGTTTAATTTTGTTTTTTGAAATCAAACCAAACCTTGAAGTAAAAGAAAAGACGAAACATGTAATACAATAACATGTAATACCGAAAAATGTAATACAATAACTAAATATTTTTACAGGTATGTGATATTTTGGTTTTTGAAAAATTAAAAGCAACTATATTGCTATGGATATTATATGATTATTAAATACTTGCCTTTTTCCAACCCTCAACATTCTGATTAGGTAAACCTTCACTATTTCATTTATCGGTTAATATATTCCACAAAGTTGTTATATTTTATCACCACCACTGTTAGAAAATACCCCAGTTATAAATTGTGGTGGTTCTTCCAAAAATTACAACTACACAGTAATTGTAATGTAATGTTTTGGTGACTTTTATTATCTTGGTATATTTGATTCTCTTGGTTTATTCCTAACAAAATCTAATTATATATGTAATTAAAAAAGGATAAAATTAATTAAAATTAAAAAACTCTCTCTATAAAAGTTGTAGGCAATGGAAGGGGACGTCTAAGAGTGACTTTGGTTGACCTTGAAATCCGTTAGTTCTTTAGTTACAGACCAAAGTTTGGTTTTTTTTAAATGGGAACACCCCTTTTTGAGGATGTATTTTGTGTAGGAATTAATATGCGGATTTAGATAACAGATGGCACAACTAGCGTTGAGTGTATCGCAACACACTGTAACGATTTATATATATTAAATGTGAACCCCGTATATTTGAATCACTGTGTAATAGTAAATCGGTAAATGGTAATTACGGATTATTTATTTTCGATGTATATATATATATATATATATATATATATATATATATATGTGGATATATACAGTAAATTTTATTATTAAGTTTTGTGGCATGATATAATTTTTTAAATGTATGAGTTATTAGTGATAGTTGTGGATAAAAAAAAAAAAGAAGGAATCAGAAGGTGGACGCTGGCAAAAGCACCGAAAAAAATCAAAAGCGCTGAATAAAAAGATACTGTAAAAGTTATAAAAAAAAAATAAAAAGATAAGAAGATTTTATTTAAAAATATAATTATAATTTAATTCCTATATACATAGTGTTTTGTTAAAAAAAAAATGATGATAACGATATGCAATATATACATATCGTAAAGTGGATAAAATAAATATATATGATAAAAGAAGGATAAGAGAAAAGCTTAAAAGGAAGGTGTCAGCGGGAAGAAGGGAGCTCAATTATTAAGGAGGAATAGCGGACCCTGTACAATGCCAGTACATATATGTATATATTTTTATTAAAAAATAAAAGTATATAAAAGCAAAATTTTTAAATAGGTGTAAGTCAATTTTTATTTTATCACAATAAATAAAAAATTATTGTGAGAAAAAAATAGGTTTACAACACCGCGGCCATTTTATTTTTGTTTGTCTGTCATTAGGCTATAAATTTCAGTATATGTCATTTCATTGAAGTGTAAACAACAAATCTTTTTTTTGCTTCGAATATGTCGAAACACATGCCTGAAAAAGTTGTTTTGGGGGGAAGTTTAATAACTTTCTTTAATTTGAAGAAACCCGCTGCTGAAAGTTATCGTTTGTTGGTTGAAACTTATGGTGAACATGCTCCAACTCAAGCAACTTGTGAACGATGGTTTGTACGCTTCCGAAATGGTGATTTTGACTTGGAAGACAAAGAACGGCCAGATCAGCCAAAAAAATTTGAAGACGAAGAATTGCAAGCGTTATTGGATGAAAATTCGTGTATAACGCTACATGAACTTGCAATGGCGTTGAATGTCGACCAAACAACCATTGGCAAACGTTTACATTTTGTTATACAAATAAATGCCATTTTCAAGCGAAAAAATCCGCATTATTAATTCCAACACCTAATATATTGAAAATAAATAGTACTGTAGGAACAATCAGTTTTTCTAATTGATACAGTGAAGGTACTAGGTGATTGTGAGACAAACTTCCAGATTAACTTTTTAATAAAGGATACATTGAATGGAATTCACGTTAAAATGCAATAGAAATATCGAATATTTACATAAATAGAAAATCGACCGTTTGCTATAATTTGATTTATGTTTTGTTTTTGTAGTAATGTTATAATAATAATTTATTTTTTTGTATTTTTAAACATTCCAATTAATAATTAATTTAAAGCTATTTGGTGCGATAGTTCTTTTGGTATCAAATGATGGTGATTTACTGCAAACAATTGGAATGTAGACTATTATCTGGCCGAACCAGTGTTCGATTAAACTTTCACTTTGATAAATAGTTGAAGAACATGATGTGTTAACGGTTGATGTTCTGTTTAGTTGTACGGATTCAGACTAGGGTGAATCCATATCTTTTTCTTGATTTTCCAGCAAGACTTTTTGTATATGCCACTTAGCTTTTCTCTTTAATTCAGGATTAGCTATTCTTTTTAACTCTTCATTCTAAATATCTAAATATCCTAAATATCCCATTATCCAAAATTTTTTTTTTGGCTAATTCCTTAACAATTTTTAATGTTGCATGTGCTTTACTGTACTTTTAAACATGATGGTTTATCACTCTTTGTTTTCTATTGTATATAAAAATTAATATTATATTTATAGCACCAATACACATTCATGTAATACAAAAATTCACACATCTTCCTGATTTTTCTTAATATGCTCCTTAATTTTATTTAAACTATATTCGGGTTACTTCTATATATTGCTTGCTACCAATATACTAATAAATGTTTTTTTGATTTTTCATAGAAACATTTTTTTTGTATAAACTATTATAAAAACCGGCTGAATTACAGTTACCCGATGCACGACTCCAACTCAATTTTGAGTATGCACATTTGTAGAGGGTCCTATCTTGGTTAACTTTAGTTCTGAACTTAGTGGTGGACTCTTCCCCTCTGGCTAAGGAATGGGGTCAAAATATCTATGAAGAAAATTTAAATTTCCCCTCTGGAGGGCCAGAGGACGGGAAACACAAAATCAAGGAAAAAATTTTATTGAGATTTGAAATCCAAAAAAAAAACATATATATTGATTGCATATATGAATGATATATAGGATTCCCGGTCAAATGAACCTGTTCGCAACCAAATGAATCCATTTCCAGATCAAATGAACCCTTCTCCGGAACAAATGAACCCATGTCTAGACCCATTTCTAGACCAAAAGCACCGCTGTGAAAATAATCTTTTAGACTTAAAAATAATGTTTTTATCTATTTATTGTGTATATTACCAAGGGCGAACGGTCCTTTAATGCCACGGATGCTCTGCTTCCCTTAACATTTCAGGATTGCATCATTTCAGACATTTCATTTCAGCATACAACATCACATCAATCAAATAACTCAATCCGTCGTCATTCGTTAAACTCCAACCACGCAGTCAAGGCGCAGGTAATAATTAAAAAAAAATATTTTAATAAATAAAAAAGTGGAATTTTTTAATTAAGTGCTTGGAAATTTATTGTTTTTAACAAATTTCAATTGGTAAGTAATTCGGTTTAATTATTGATATTCAATTATTCAATATAAAAATTTAATTGAATCTGCGATTTTTTTTCTATACTGATGCCGGGCACAGTACGCACTTTATAGGTAACATTTTGGAAAAAGTTTTTTGTTCGCAATAATTTTTTATTGTGATTATAATGAACTCGTAACCGAACCTACGTTAGAGGCACATAATGATTCAACAATAACATCCAATTCATCAGATGAAGATTATAACTTAAATATTAACTCCGGTGATAACATTTCGGAAGAATTGGTCAAAAAAAAACATCGGTCACGCTGACTGTGAAGTTGATGGTTGGCCGGGATCAATATATGATGCTTTACGTTTAAGGTTGTCGTAATACACCCACTTTTCATCGCCAGTGACAATTCGACTCAAAAAACTATGTTTTTTGTGCTCGGCAAGATGTGTTTTGCATGGATCGATTCGTGCTTTGAATTGAATTTCATTCAGTTGATGTGGGACCCATTTTCCTAGCTTTCTGAGCTTTCCCATTGAATGCAAACGTCTAGATGTGGTAGAAGCATATACTTTCAACTCTAATGCAAGCTCTTGTTGCGTTCGACACGAATTTTCATCCAACAACAATGCCTGCAATTCTACTTCCTGCGATTCC
Organism: Dilophus febrilis; assembly: GCA_958336335.1. NCBI lineage: Eukaryota > Metazoa > Arthropoda > Insecta > Diptera > Bibionidae > Dilophus > Dilophus febrilis. The sequence continues at coordinate 35,491,767 of OY284470.1, forward strand.
ACTTCAAAATCACCACTTCTGAAGCGTGCACACCATCGTTCACAAGTTTTTTGAGTTGGAGCATGTTCACCATACGCTTCTACCAGCGGCGCCGCGTAGCCAAAAATTGTGGTTGTCAAAATTTTTGAAAGCAACAATAATTCGTTAAACTAAAGTAATTTATGTGTTTTTAATTTCAACAAATATCTTCTGGAAAAAAAAGCCAACTAAATATCTTCTTGAATTTCAATTTAGAACTGCTCAACTAGATTCAATTCACAAATAAATTATTATTTTTAATTTTCGCTAAATATCATTAAAATGCAATATGAAATCTCCAAGTTGTTCAAAAATTAAATTGGCAACATGAATAATAAAAATAAATGCTCGTTCTACAAAAATACTTTGTTAATTTTAAATGAGAATTATTTTATTATATATTTTCTTCTTTTACACACTCTACTAATTTCTCATACTTTTTCTCATTTGTTTTTTTTTTCGTATCTACATTACAGCATGTGCGATATATGAAAATGTTAGTTTACCATGTGTATGGAAGGTTGGTTGCAAAAAAATATTGACAACATTCTTATAAACACACCATATAAATAAATCAAAAAGGCCACATATTTTAAACTTAACTACAATTTTATTTAGAACAAATTTTACCATTGAGTTCTTACAACAAAGCTTTGACAACCTAAATTCAAATACATATACATATAGTTGAATTTGTATATAAATCATAATAGGATAATAGGTAAATAAGACAATATGTATGGAATGGAAGTTGTTAGTATTTTATTGTAACAACCTACTGATTAAATGTGTTGGTGTTCTAAATGAAATGTGTGTTTAGAAGAATGTTGTCAACATTTATTTTTAACATAACTAGATGCATTTAAAATCAATTCTATATCGAATAGTACGTGAAGTTAAAAAAACTTTTCGCAAATTTTAAGGACACATTTTTTTTTTAAATATTGAATTTTTATAGTATTTTTTCGTAAAAGTCAAGTTGTCATATGACAACTAGGACATTACCAGGCTGCGCCACTAGCTTCTACCAACAATCGATAACTTTCAGCAGCGGTTTTCTTCAAATTAAAAAAAGTTATTAAACTTCCCCGCAAAACAACTTTTTCAGGCATGTGTTTCGACAAATTCGAAGCAAAAAAAACTTTGTTGTTTACACCTCGACGAAATGACATATAATGAAATTTATGGAGTAATGACAGACAAAAAAAAAGAATATGGCCGCGGTGTGCTCCGATGCAAGGTCCCAATATATCAAACAACGAAATGGGAATCTGAAGCAAAATTTTGGAAAATTGACGGTGTTATGTAGCTGATACATATAGACGTTTTTTTATTTTTGCTTTATTTACAATGTACTTGATTGGTGTTTATTTTGTCGCCGACGGCCATTAAAAATCTCCAAAATTCTTGAGGTTTTTTTTTTGGAGTACGCGACAAAACTACTTATGTGTGCCTTTGTGTTTAGTTTCTTGATTTTATATTTTGTTTATATAAAAAATTTCACATTACCTTATTACAAAAAAAAATCACAAATCACAAATCATAAAAAAAAAATTATTTTTTTATTTGAAAAATTGATAGATTTTGACTTTAGTCAAAAACCTCCGACATGTATATATAAGAAAGAAGCAAAAAATGTTGTCATCATATCAACCAATCACGTACATTGTAAATAAAGCAAAAATAAAAAAACGTCTACATGAATCACCTACATTAAACAAAAAATTTTCATGATAACCGATATTGCAGAATATATATTTCTGCCGTTACTTACGACATGTCATAATAGTACAATGTAAATAAATAGATGTGTATATACGCCTGTAGTATTTATTAAAAATTTCTATAAACACATTAAAAATTATGGCAAAAATCAATATTTTAGAATATAACAATGATATTAGGATAATAATAATCATAGTTTTACTGGTAATAATTAATATATTTTAAAATATCCAAATATACAGGTGGATCTAATCATTATTAATCCAAATTTAAACAACGTGTACAATTCAAATATCTGAATATTTGAAAGTTCGGGTAAAGTTGTAGATTAATATAATTCACTTATAATGTAATATATGTTTTTTTAATGATTTCTATAATAATGTACAGTTTTTTCCAGGTAATGGAGGATAAACTCAATTACATTTATAGCATTATTGAAACATTTAATGCTGAACGGGGAATTGAAGTGCAAGCAGTGCCTTCTAAATGGTTTCACGGTAATGAGGTGTTGTGGCCACAAAAAAACGCGGGCATATTGGTTAAAAAATATGCTAACCCTGAAAATGAATGGTCCAATTATAGATGCAAATTGCAAAGTTCTATATTCAAACATAAATATGTGTAAATACTTAATTATGTTCTTGGTTAATGTTGTTATTATATTGTAACCGGTTTTCGTTTCAGAATCCTTTAAATTAGCGAAACAAAAGGAGATGTGGTGTGAGAAGCACACAAACAATTCGAAAGAACTTAATTATAGCATGAGAAAGCAGTTGGATGAACTGATTTATCATTCAAATAAATGTAATAAGGTTATTTCAAGTATCATGATTACTTGATATTACTTGATTAACAATATCACGAGTAATAATAGTAATACGACTAAAACTACTCATAATGTTGATAAAATCAGTATTGATGTTAAAAATAATCTGGAACAACAACTACCAGCACGACCATTAAGTCCGATCCCTAAATCTCAACAACAACAAAAAATACAACATCTAGATTATTCAGGGCCATTAAGGCAACGACAACGACATCAACAACAAAATAAGACAGATAATAATAATAATATTAAGGATGCAAATAAACAACCACATTCTTCACAACAACATGCTGTTCATCATTTTCTCCCTAAACCTCAACACAAACAACATCTATCAGTGTGGATCATAATGTGAACCATATTAATAATTCCACCAATGGCCATAATATTGTCAACAATAGTAATATTACCAATCTCAGTAATGATTTTAATAATATCAATAACAAATACGTTAATGACAGAAGGAAAACTAGTGCTTTTCCCTGGCAAATGGGATATAATGGCGTTATGGCTAGTGATTCTGGATCAATTTGAGATTTGTTTGCACGGTTTTTTGAATCTTCTTATGATCAATCCTCTCGCACTTCTACTTTTGCTTCTACTTCTACTTTTGTTTCTTCTTCTACCTCTGCTTATGCTTATTCTGCTACTGATGTACCCGTTAACAAAGTTTATATATGTTTGCGACTGATAGTGGTTGTGTTTTTAATTTGTTTTATTATTTAATTTTATTTTATTTATTATTTTATTTAATTTATTATTTTATTTAATTTATTATTTTATTTAATTTATTATTTTATTTTATTTAATTAATTATTAATTATTAATTAATTATTTAAGCTATTGGTTTCTTGATTTATTATTTTAATTTAAATTTGTTAATTCGCTGTATTTTATTTAAAATTGTAATTGCAAATTAACATATTAACAAAAAATTATCATTAACAATAAAATTATTCCACAATGGCATCAAAGAAATGTGTTAAGTGCAACGTGTTTCTTCCATTATCGTCAGAATTTGTGTCGTGTGATGGTATTTGTAAACATTATTTCTGCATAAAATGCATAAAATTCACTAGAATCGACTATAAAACTCTGTGTGACAATGCTAATTTTAAATGGTTTTGTCCTGAATGTAACGATATGAACTTGTTTACAAATTACAGTGATTTGCTGGTTGATTTTAAAAATGCAATGGAAATCATTAAAGTAAATAATGCATTACTGACAAAAATTGTTGGTGATAATAAATCCATACACGATAATATAACAGATTTAAAACAGCTTTGTTTGATGAATGCGGAAAAAATAAACGGTTGTGTTATTGAAAATAAAAGTTTTATTGTCGATGAACTTAACATTATCAAACAACAATTCATTGATAATAATTATTTAAAATTTAATGACAATGTATGTGTGCCCCATAATAATAACAAAAACGATAATGTTGATGTTATTATAGCCCATACTAATAATAATAATAATAATAATAATAATAATAATAATAATAATAATAATAATAATAATAATAATATTAATAATAATATTGATGAAGGTATTCGGATGGATATTAATAGCATTGACAATCCTTGCGATATCACCATAAGTAATGTTGATATTAATACAAATCGTCCACGCACTCGAAAGCGAACCAAACACCATGTGGTTCAAGTACACCAGCAGGTCAAAAAATCCAAAACATCGGATTCAATGGATTTTGAACAAAATAATCTGATAAATAATGATGATGCCGTAGATATTGTTGAACCAATTTTAAAGGTGGCTCAACGATACAAATGCGTATTTGTTTCCGGCCTCCATCCCGAATCAACTCCCGAGATGGTTAAAAAGCACATTGCCATAACTATGGCTTATACGGATAACATTAGCATTGTGCAAATAAAAAATGTAAAGCACGCCGGCAGTTATTCTTCATTCAAGGTATTTGTTCCAGTCCTTCACTTTCCTTGTTTATTGATCCTGGTAGTTGGAAAATAAATGGTGTCATCGTTCATGAATTCCATAGTAAGAAAAATTTTCGGAATCGACAACAGACACAAACAACACGACTGCGTTGACGGATGTAAAAATATGCTACCAAAATGTTCGTGGTTTAAGAAGCAAAACAAAGCAAGTGTTATTGCATTCTATAACCAATTCATCAGATGTGGACATATATATTATTTCTGAAACTTGGCTATGTGACAGCATTCTTGACAATGAATTATTCAATTCAGAATATCAAGTATTTCGACGAGATCGCTATCAAAATTCTAACTCCATAAAAAAGGGAGGCGGTGTTTTAATTGGTGTAAAATCCACCTTGCTTTCAAACGTTATTGATTTGACCAAATTAACACAAAATTTGGAATGTTTATGTGTTTGTATTAATTTAAATCGTAAAGATTTGTATGTTTTTTGTTGTTACATTCCACCCGCAGCGGATATTTTATTGTATAATGTTCTGGTGCAATGTATCGAGTTTGTTTCTACTGAAGCCTGTGATACAAACTATGAAATACTTGTTTTGGGCGATTTTAATTTACCTCATATTGAGTGGATCATGGCTGATGATTCTAATTCCATGATACCATTAAATACGGTCGGTGATTTGGAATCGACATTTCTTGATAATATGACATCACTCGGGTTAATCAACCATGTGAGAAACGCCTACAATAAATCACTCGATTTAGCTTTTGCGTCGGAACAATTGGATTGCTTTTTATCCGTACTAAAAATTGCATTGTGAAGGAAGATGTATACCATCCAACACTATTTTTAACTTTAAGTTTTTATGGTTTTTACTCAACTTGTATGGCGGATTCTACATTTGTATTTGATTTTAAACATGCTGACTTCAACCAATTAAATGATAATTTTGAACATATTGATTGGAATTATCTTCGGGACTTCACTTTGGATCACACACTAATTTGTTTTTATAATGTTGTTTTTGAAAATTTTTTAAATGTATTCCTATGAAATCCTCATATATTAAGTCAACTGGATATCCTTGGTATGATGGTGAGGTAAAACGGCTCCGGAACCTAAGAAATAAATTATGGAAATCATATTGTATTTCTAAGAATTATTCCGAATGGTTAAAACATCAGAATGCATGCGATCATTTCAACTTTATTATTTCTCAAAAATATAATTCTTATATTAGCTCTGTTGAAGCTGATATTAAACAAATGCCCGGGAATTTTTGGAAATTTATAAATACTAAAAGATCGATGTAAATCCATCATTGATTAGCTATAATAACGTTGAATGTACTGATGCCTTTTCAATCGCAAATTTATTTGCGGATTTTTTTCACACCTCTTTTGACAATACTTTAATTGATGCAGCTGATTATGATACTGGGATAATTGAATCATTTGATTATCTGTCCGCAATCAACTTTTCTATATCTTATTCGGATGTTTACTCGTCTATTCTTGCTTGTAAAAGTAAACATTTATTTGGTCCTGATGGTATTCCATCAGTTGTTTTGAAACAATGTATTGATTTTATATCTCTGCCACTGACAATTTTATTTAATAAATCGCTTGAAAATGGATATTTCCCCGATCTATGGAAGAAATCATTTATTATTCCACTCTATAAAAGGGGTGGGAAAAATGATGTTATGAACTACCGTCCTATTGCACGTCTGTCGGTAATACCAAAAATTTTTGAGAGTATCATTACTAAAGTTCTTACATTCAACGTAAAATCCTTAATAAATACAAATCAACATGGATTTATTTCCGGTAGATCCACTTCTACTAACCTACTTGAATTTGTCACGTATTGTTTTGATAATTTTGATAAGGTTGATTGTGTGTTTACAGATTTTTCAAAGGCATTTGATAAAATGTCGCATAGTATTCTTTTAAATAAACTCTTGGCGATGGGTTTTGGTTATAAATTTGTTTCATGGGTTCGTTCCTATTTGTTTGATCGTTCCTGCAGTGTATTATATAATAATGTGCAGTCTAAAGATTTTATAGTTAAGTCTGGTGTGCCACAAGGTAGCCATTTGGGACCTATTTTATTTCTACTTTTTATAAATGACTTGTCAACCGTAATTAGACACTCTGAGTGTAAACTTTTTGCAGATGATGTAAAAATTTATAAATCGATTTCTACTGATGATGATGTTCGTGCACTACAATCTGATTGTTCTGCTTTTTATAGTTGGTGTTGTAAAAATTATATGTCTTTAAATATTGACAAGTGTAAGATTATGCGGTTTACGCGTAAGCGAACACACTTAATAAATTGTTACCATTTAAATGGTATTGTTTTAAAAACTTTAGACAAAACCCTTGATTTGGGGGTTTATTTAGATACTAAACTTACATTTAAATTCCACATCGACTATGTAGTAAATAAAGCAAATTCCGTACTTGGTTTTATTATGCGTATGGGTAGGGAACTCTCTGACCCATATTGCTTACGTGCATTGTTTTACTCTCTAGTTCGATCAATTCTTGAATATGCATGTCCGGTTTGGTCACCGCATTATTCCAACGCAAAACAAAGATTAGAATCTATCCAAAGAAGATTTCTAAGATTTGCACTAAGATCTCTTGGCATCCATTGGCATTGCCATGCTATACTCATAGGCTCACGCTATTAAATATGCCTACCCTTGAAAAACATAGAGAATATATTGGTTTGTTATTAATATGTGAATTGATTAATGGTAAATTAGATAGTATCTCGTTATTGGGTAAATTGACTTTTAAATTAAATTTTCGCGGTTTACGATCAATTGATTTTTTTAATATAGAATTCCATCATACCAATTATGGTCATTTCAATCCTTTGAAATCCTTACTTTTATCCTATAATTCCTATAGTTATTTGTTATTGGATAATGATGTAAAAAGTAGTAAGTTTAAATTAAAGTTTTTTTTGTACAACAGTAATAGTTGAATACTCTTTTTTATTTTTATTTTAACCCTTAAACAGCTGAATAGGTACAATTTCAACTTTTTTCAATAAATGGTAGGACGCTGAAATTTTGTGACATCTCTACAACCTTAATAAAGATTATTTTTTCAAAAGGTCGAAAAAAAAATTGAATTTTCATGAAAGAAAACGCCAAAAAAAAATCGTACGTTCGTATAAGGCAGGATAGGTACAATTGTACCTTCACATATTTTACATGAAAATATCTAACGATAAGATTTTAATTTTCAGTTATTACTTTATTTTCATTATTTAAAAAAAGGGATATAATATGATAACATACATTTTAAATGATAATATGCATATAGTAAATTAAACTAAATTGAAAAATATGTACAACCAAAAATGTTTATTCATTATTATGTTTACAAGAATTACATTTTGTAGTTGCCACAGAATGCTTATCGCAGACCGGGTTTTTACAATCAGCACAACATTTTTTGGTTTTTCTCTGGCGATGCTGTAATTTTCGGCAAATATGACAACTACCTACTAAAGGAGTGGTTCCACGTTTTCAAATGGTATCTTGATGACAGGCATTGGCTCTGGTGTTAATAAATGACCTAATACCATTTCAATTGAGGTACGTGTAAAGTGATTTTTCATAATATGAATATTTCTACTGCGCTCCATTACACCTGGCATACACAACTGATTAGCTAGGTTCTTTAGAAAACCTCTACGCTTCTCTTTTCCAATTATTATGGGATTATGTTCACGATAAATTATATATGACGACAGTGCAGCAACATCAATCATATTAAAAAATAATGCCAGGGGCCAACGATTTGTTCTACGTTTCACTGTGTATCCGCTCAACATTTTATCCATTGTGTCAACTCCTCCTTTTGTTTTATTGTAATATTTAATTATTTCTAGTTTTCCACTCATTGTCTGGTCTATTTCGCCTGTGGTGTGCATGGTGGAAAGAAGAATCACGGCCTTATTTTTTTTTTGGAACGTAAGAACATATTGTTCCCTCTCCAGAGTAAGCGAAATTGGTGGAAAATACTGACCTTTCTTTGGAAGGTTGCATGCTATTTGGCAAAAACGTTTTGTTTCTTCTAACTGTGCCCACCAATGTCATCTTATATGAATTTAACACTTTCGCCAATTGCAGAGATGTAAAAAAGTTATCTGTGGTAACATTTCTTCCAGTGTTCTTGTATGATGAAACTAAATCCAATACAGTGCGCTCACCTATGTTAGTTTGACGAGGACCAATGAGCGGCTTTCCCGTGTAAATTATACCTTGTAGTGGATAAGCAATAAATGAATCGGTGGCCCAGAAAATCTTGATCCCATACTTTGATGGTTTGCTTGGTATATACTGGGTGAATCGGGTCTTTCCTCGGTAAGCGAATAACTGTCGTACATCGACAGTAATTGATTCACTTGGCTTATAGCCTTTCTGTAAGTTATTATTAAACATCGTCCAGATGTCACGTATGGGAGCCGCTTTGTCTGTTTGTAAGCGTTGACTGCGTGTATTTTCATTATCAAACCTAATAAATCTAAGTAGCATTTTGAATCTATCGCGTGACATTGCTGCGCGAACAATGGGTAGAGCATCTACAACCCACATGTCATCTATATTCTCTTTATTGTTTCGGTGTACTCCAGATACTATCAGCATATAGATCTTGTTCGGTAAATGGTTCGAAAATTTTTGGTGATTGACGTATGGATGCTTTAAGATGTTTTTCAATCAACTCATTATTATGAAAATCGTACATTCTTTTAGCGGTTTGTTTCACGTAAGATGATATCACACATTTCTAGACTCATAATGGTATTAAATGTTTCTTTGGCTGTATATAATTTACTGAATGTTGCGGGAACAGGCTGTTGACGTAGAATATTTCGTGCAATCGTTTGTGTTTGAAGCATTGGATTTGAAGACCACTAAGTTCCATCTTTACTGACCAAAACGTTTACTGGTTTTTCATTATAATCTTCCACGCTTATATCTGAATGGTATTCTTCCTCTTCTTCCCTAATCATTTCTTTCTCGGCATCTGATTCTTCGACGGAAGGGTGTAGATTTTCCGGAACGTACGCTTCATCATCTGAAGCAACATAAGGTTCATCTGCGCTTTGGGATTCTTCGAACATGTTCCTAATATCAGCCGATGTAAGCCTGTTCGTAAAAAAGGTGTTTGAATAAAAAAAAAATATGAAATTTACAAGTTAATTACCGTTGAACTCTAGCACCAGCTGATCGTTGTCGACGACCACTTGAACTTGTTCCAATATCCGCCATAGCCGTGTATTTACTACAAATTAAATATTTATTTATTTCCCCAAGTTGCAAGTAATTAATATATCTAGATATCTTCCTATTTTTTGCAGCGATTACCAAAATAATTTTTTTTATTTGACGATATTGCACGTAATTAATATACTTTACAAATTAAAACGATTATCTTTAAAAAATAAAATATGGTTCGATTGTATATACATGTTTTCATAATATATTAACCAAAGGTACAATTGTACCTATCCCGCCTGTTGAAGGGTATTGAAGTATTCAGCTGTTTAAGGGTTAATAATGTTTTTAAATAATTTCTTTTTAATAATTTTAATTTTTTCAAAATTTTTTGTATATAAATTTAAAAATTATATCATAATTTATATTCTCAGGTTTGACTGTTTGACATAGTATTGCCGCCTAAATTTTTGTAATACTTATTGTAATATATTTACGCATTAGAATTTAATGCTTATAAATAAATAAATAAAATAATTACAATGAATTCAATGTTGAATCCTTTGATTATTTGGCTGGCATCCATTTTATTATTACACGGGATGAGGTATATAGGTCAATTTTGGGATGACAGAAAAAATATTCGTTGGTACTCCATCTTCGATTCTGGTTGAATGCATTGATTTCTTGCCAGAATCTCTTACTATTTTATTCAATAAATCTATGTATCTTGGACATTTTCCTAATTTATGGAAACGATTTTTTATTATACCGGTCTATAAGAATGGTGGTAAGAGCGGTGTTGCTAATTATAGGCCAATTGCTAGACTGTCATGCATCCCAAAGATCTATGAAAGTTTGATTGCGGATGTGGTTACATTTAATATTAGTTCTATAATTAGACCGGAGCAACATGGATTTATCCGTGGCAGATCTACAACCACGAATTTGTTGGAATTTGTTCCTTTTTGTTTTGACGAATTTGCTCGAGGCAATCAGGTTGATTGCATTTTTACAGATTTTAGTGAAGCATTCGTTATAACTCTGTGGTGTAAATGTTAAAAATGCCAACCTAAAATTCTAACGAAATTTTGGGGTCGTGGGTTCGAATCCTACTGAATGCATAAAATATGTTTTGTGTTTTCGGTTATTTTTCGAATCTGAATTTTAACACAGAGTTGTATATTCCGCTTGCGGTTGGTCATACGGCTAATTACCGACACCGTAAAAGCCACAAATTAAGTAACTAATAACAGAAGGCTGTTGTTGGACGCTAAAACCAGATTGTTGGTTGTATAGCGAAAAATTTATTTATTATTTTTATTTGACAAATTGTCGCATACAATTTTATTTGCCAAATTGTTAAAAATTGGTTTCGGTTTAAACTTTGTTAATTGGCTTGATTCTTACTTGAATGGTCGTTCTTGTGCCGTTTTATTTAATGATCAATGTCAAACACTTTCAATGCTTCTTCTGGTGTGCCTCAGGGTAGTCATTTGGGCCCCTTATTATTTATTTTATTTATTAATGCCCTACCATTGGTTTTTAAAAATTCACAATGTTCGATATATGTTGATGATGTGAAGATTTATAAGTCCATAACGATGGCTGATGATTTTGTTTTACTTCAGTCTGATCTTGTCTATTTTTATAATCGGTGTCTTCTTAATAATTTGGTGCTAAACACTAATAAATGTAAAGTGATGAACTTTACAAGGAAAAAATCCATTTTAAATTATGAGTAACATTTTGGTGGTATAATTTTAAATAACATTGACAAAACACTTGATCTTGGTGTGTACTTGGATAGGGAGCTTAATTTTAAAACACATATTGATTGCATTGTTAACAAGGGTAATTCGATTATGGGTTTTATCTATCGTATGTCCCGTGAAATCTCTGATCCTTATTGTCTTCGTTCATTATTCTTCGCCTTCGTTCACTATTCTTGAATATGCGTGTCCTGTACGGTCACCTTTCTATGCTATACACAAGGCTAGGATTGAATCTGTCCAGAGAAGATTTCTTAGACGGGCTCTGAAATCTCTTACCTGGATGGATCAAACAGTTTTACCTAGTTATTCTCATAGACTGGCATTATTAAACATGCCTACGTTGGAGTGACACAGTGATTTTATTGGATTGTCGTTTTTATGTAATTTGTTTAATTATATTGTTGATTGTCCTTTTATATTAATTTTTAAATTAATTTTAAATGTCTTCGTGCTAACGATTTTTTTTATTTGGATAATTATCATACCAATTATGGCCGATTTAATCCTCTTCAGGTTTGAATCATGATTTATAATTCTTGTAATGGTTTTTTGTTAGACAACAATGTTAAGAGTGTAACGCTTAAATATAAATTTTTGTAAATCAATGTGCTAATGCTTAATTAATGTTTTTTTAAAATAAATAAATAAAAATCAACAGTGGCAGTTGCGTTGCAAAAATTGCTAATTACCTTAAAAAAGGTAAGTCATACAAATACAAATTACAAATACAAAGACAAATTACAAATACAAATAACGCTCTGGAGTACAGAAAAAAATTGTGTGATAGATTTAGCAATAATGTGCTACAGGAGCTAAAAGCTTCAGTTATGCAAATTTTGTCAGAGGCCCACACGCAACCCAGGAACTTAGTTGATATTATAAATGAAGGAGTCGCAACAATTACCACAAACGACTGCAACAATTATGTTATGAACATGATGATGAAGTTACCTCAAGCTTTTGCTAGTCAACCGCTTTCATAATGTAAATAAAATATTATTCAAATTGTTTGTTGTTATTATATCTTAATATAGGTAATTAAGCAAATTTTTTTCATTTATACATATAGATAACGTATAATATCAGTAATATACACAATAAATTAATAAAAAACATTATTTTTAAGTGTAAAAGATTATTTAATATTTTCACAGCGGTTCATTTGGTCTGGTCATGGGTTCATTTGGTTGGGAAAAGGGTTCATTTGGTCTAGTCATGGGTTCATTTGGTTCGGAAAAGGGTTCATTTGATCTGGAAATGGGTTTATTTGGTTGGGAACAGGTTTCATTTGGCCGGGAAATCCTATAATACAAATATTGTATCCTATAATACAAATATTGTATCATTAATGGTTGGCCGGTTATCTTGTACTATAAAATAAATAACTTTTTCGCTTTACAACCAACAATTTGGTTTTAGCGCCCAACAACAGCCTTCTGTTGTTAGTTTCTTTATTGCGGCTTTTACGGTGTCGGTAATTAGCCGCACGACCAATCGCAAGGGGAAAATACAACTCTGTGTTAAAATTCAGATTCGAAAAATAACCGAAAACACAAAACATATTTTATGTCTTCGGGAGGACTCGAACCCAAGACCCCAAAATTTCGTTAGAATTTTAGGTTGGCATTTTTATTATTTACACCAAAGAGTCACGTCCTCTTGTATTACATTTTTAATTAATATCGGTTATCGGTCATGACATGATAATTTTTTAAAGGTGGCAAAAGTACGTATCGCCACTCCGATGAGGATCCGAAACGTACTTGGTTCGATTCCACCTGCGAACCATCAAATTCTTACTTGTTTAATTGTAATTTCAAATAATCCACAATTAAAACTAAAAACCATCACAATCACTCAAAAAACATAATTAATAAGATGAAGAGTTGCATTAACTTTGAATCTATGCGATATGTTAATGTTACACTGATATATAATATATACAGAGTGTACCAGTACAGGGTGCCAACCCGGAACAGGCAGGTTCTACACCTCATTTCCAATCAAAGTGTATGGTGACCCATTTTTATGGCGATCCATTGTTATGTCGCTTGAGTTAACCGAAAAAACGATTTTGTTGAAGTTCAAGGTAGTACGTAAATGTTATTTACCATATCTCAACAACCCCTTATCGTAATCTAATAATTATAACCTTATTTTAAATTTTAACTATCTTTAACTCTTTCTAATAACATAAACATCAGCGACTTAAACATAAACATAGCATTTTCATGCTATAGCTCGTCAAACACAAGAAATTTCAACGGATTTAAATATTTATGTCATTTTACAATCCTATAATTCTAGGGATTTTACATTTATCAGCTGTCGGTTTTTGGGAAACATTCTTTGATGGTTTACCTTTAATTTGATGTACAAACTTTTGAAATGTATCAACTCGTTTTAGAGATATGAGGAAAATAATATTTAAATGAAAATTTTTCAAAAAGTGATGCAATTTTATTATGGTGTGTAGGACTCTAGACGTTTTAGTTATAAATTTTAAATACATTTTTTTTCTTATTCAAACAAACAACTTTATCCTTTATATATCAATTAACGACTTCTAATGACTGACTATATCATTCTTCTTATATATATTACATAATTATTATATACAAAATAATTGTTATTAAATTGTTATCAATATCAAGTTAACCGGTAATATTTTGTTATGTTATATAGGTACATTAATTTAAATATATATATTATGTTATGTTGGATAGTAGTTTGGTGCAGTAAAACCACTACAACTCGACCATCCTGACGAATAATCGCCCCGATTATGAGCAACAAATTTTGCTTATTAATGAACATCGTATATACCGAAACTTATAGTTCAAAAAAATGGAAAATAGTGCGTATAAAATATAAATATAAACGAATTTTACATATTGACTTAAAAATACAAAGTTAAATATTAAACATAAGGTTATAATTACATAAAATATCTCTGAAACATAAAATATTAAATTTATATAAAAATAATCTTATTACACAGGAGCATTTTAAACAATCATATCCAATACAATGATTTATTTCATATGAATGTATGGTTCCATATTTGCCGAACTACAAATACCATTATACGACAATCTTGAAACTTCCGTCCAATTAATATATTTAAAATGAATAAATTATGAACCGTTGTTCGTATTATTATAATTTTAGGTTAATTCTAAATTTTTTTTTCAATTCAGCGATGTCATGTCATCAAAAATTTAGCGGAACATATTCTAGAAAAATTTTGCCGGACACATTTTTCCAACCATCTTCGCTAGATGGGGTCTCAAAGGGGCGTAATTACCCGTCATTGAAAACACAATTTATGTTATTGTGGAGTTGTACAAAATGTAATCACCTAGTAGTAATCACCTGATTACTTGCTCTGTAAATATCAATCCGTTGATCTTTTTAAAAATCGGTGATTACATCGATGATTACTTTTATCTACATGATTACCTTACAATCATCTACGCACTTGAATATTTAAACATTGTTTATGGTTTTGTGTGAATTATATTTTTCATATTTTTTATATTAAAAATAAAATCGTTTTTATATTAAAAATAAAATGTTTTTTATATTAAAAATAAAATAATTTTTATATTAAAAATAAAATTTTTTCGAAATATTGAAATAGAAGAAATAAATCGGCCAAATATCAAAATCTTTTATATTTTCACTTTTTGAAATTATATATTTAGAAGCTTAAAAGTTTTCATCAAATAACAAATATTTGTTATTATGTTGTAATCATGTAGGTGAAGGTAATCATGTAGGTTACAGTAATCATCGAAGAATCCTTTTTTTGATCGTTAAAAAGAATCTACTCATTCGGTACTCATGATTGCATACAAGTAATCAACTTGAACACCACTATGTTATTGTGCTTTTAAAGCCTCGATTTCTATGAATATATTTCTATGAATACATATATGATATATGTGATATATAAAAAAAATGTGCTTTTTCTGAAAATTATTTTGCCTGGATAAAAAAATCGAAATTTAATAATACATACCAATTGCTGTTAAATAATTCCATTTTTTATTAGTTTGTAAATTAACTGGATATTTTATTATTATGAAATTAAATCATAAAAATTAAATAAAATGTAAATAAAATGAAAATGAAGTTTGGACGACGGTCAGCCGACGGCAATAGAAGAAAAAATATCAATGTCCACCGTCAGCCGTCGACATGTCCGCCGTCCAATATTCATAAAAAGCACCTGCATTGAAATTCATGTATTTTCAATTTGACATTTGCCGTCGTCTGCCATCGGCATTTCATAAAAAGCATTACTTAATTGCGGCACCTTATTCAAAAAATTGTGTTTTTCCGAATCTGGATCCATTTCGTATAAATCGTTAATTTTTTAATAGGTAAAACAAATAAAAAAACTTTAAAAAAGTTTAAACTGGACAGAAACACCGATCTTTAATTACAAAAATGTTTTTAGTTTTCAAAGTGAAAATTTATAAAAATATAAATAATTTTCAATGTCAATTCAATGGTTCCGTATGAATCATGAATTCAAAAAGTAACATAAAAATGAAATAATTTTTTCTAGCACTGAAACCTATCACCTATGGATTATTTTCAATGTCAATTCCGGTGTAGCATGTGATCTGGCAGGGGAAGTATCTATTTTTCTTTTTATCTTTTTTTTTTATTTTTACTTTCGAATTGTAAATCTAGTATACAGTTCTCGTTGGAAAATTATTTTAATAAACAAAAAATTTTCGGTGCCGGTGTAGCGTGTGATCTTGCAGGGGAAATTTATCTGAGATAACTTTTGTTTTTTGTGAATTTTATGAGGAAAAAGGAATTTTCCTTTTAAAAATATATTTTATTTAATTATTTATTAGTTTTAGCATTCGATTAGAAATAATTTTTAAAAGGAAAATTCCTTTTTCCTCATAAAATTCACAAAAAACAAAAGTTATCTCAGATAAATTTCCCCTGCCAGATCACACGCTACAGCGGTACCAAATTTTCTTCGCTCATGCTGTGAACATCAATGTATTCATTTTTTTTTAGTTTTGTTGTTTTTATCATTGCATTTATCATCATTTTTGATGGTAAATTATCGTTATTATTTTTTTCATGAAAAATACGTTTTCAGGACGAATTTTTTTCGTGTTTTTTTTATCAATATATTTATTTACAGTTTTGATGGTAAATCATCGTTTGGATTTTTTATCATTAAAAAATTGGTTTTTTTGTGATAAAAAATCATACCCATAATTTACCATCAAAACTGATAACAGATCTATTGCTAAAAAACACGAAAATAATTCGTCTTGAAAACGTATTTTTCATGAAAAAAATAATACCAATAATTTACCATCAAAACTTATGGTATATGAAATGATAAAAAATTATTGAAGAAAATTCGTCTTGAAAACGTATTTTTCATGATAAAAAATCCAAACGATGATTTACCATCAAAACTGATAACAGATCTATTGCTAAAAAAAACACGAAAAAAATTCGTCTTGAAAACGTATT
This sequence comes from Dilophus febrilis, assembly GCA_958336335.1. Classification (NCBI taxonomy): domain Eukaryota; kingdom Metazoa; phylum Arthropoda; class Insecta; order Diptera; family Bibionidae; genus Dilophus; species Dilophus febrilis. The sequence goes on from OY284470.1 coordinate 35,508,811, forward strand.
TTTCCTGAAAAAAAAACATAACCATGATGTACCATCAAAACTGATAGTAAATATATTGATAAAAAAAACACGAAAAAAATTCACCTTGAAAACTTATTCCTCATGAATAATAAGGATAATTTACCATCAAAAATGATGATAAATGCAATGATAAAAACAACAAAACTAAAAAAAAAATGAATACATTGATGTTCTCAGCATGAGCGAAGAAAATTTTTTGTTTATTAAAATAATTTTCCAAAGAGGTAAAATAGATTTACAATCTACAGATTTACAGATTTACAAATAAAAAAAAAAAAGATAAAAAGAAAAACAGATACCCTGCCAGATCACATGCTACACCGGTACCAATAATTTTTTGTGCGGGTGTAAATATTTTTCGGACCATGACGTCTGTCCCTTAATGCTTAACGATTTATGTCTTTGGGTGAAGTCTTTTACCAATTGTTTGTTTTTTAGAATCCATATATACGTTCATTGGAAATTTGGGTTGGTTCGGTTATACTATTTCGCTTTGATCATGAAATAATCCAGTAATATCCAGTCGTCTTTAACTGAAAGTATTATTCCATGATTGGTGTTTTGGGTGCGGTTTGGAGTATGTTTGTAGTATGGCTTTAGTTGGAATTGAAGGGTTGGAACAGTAGGTATTTATTTAGAAAAGTTGCCAACCCGTAATGTGGTTTGATTTGGGTTTGGTATTGGGTCAGACATGGGGTCATCAAAGTCGGAGTCAATAGCACCCCTTGTTAATTAGTAGCTAAGCTATTGTATTATCAGGTAATACAGGGTATTCTGTGTGTTTGATATGTTGTATGGAGATTAATTTTATCACGGATTCAAGATACATATGTTCTTTACCTAAACAAAATGGACAGAATAAAAATATCTATAAAAAAGTTAGAGCTATTTTAGTAATCCTAGATTCCAAGGGTAGCCTACCGGTGGAAAATGAAGTTAAGGTTAATGAAGTTAAAAATGAAGACCCCGGTTAACGGTCAAATACATTGGGTATGCCTATATTAATATTTCCACAAAAAATAATTTGAGTTAGAACAGATTTTGAGCTTGATCCTTCATACATCTTACAAACTTTATCAAAAAACAGTAACCATTTTTCTAAAACAATATTGTAATATTTTTGGTGAAAAATGAATTTTGGGTATTTTCTTTTACATGAACTTTACGAAAAAGAATCAGTGTGACAACTATTGAACAAAAATGGCTACAAATATAATAGCTACAATAACGTAAAAAACTACCGATAGACAAACATCAATAAAAATATAATAAATAAATATTAGATATTAGTTATCAATAAAATACAAGTGATAATACAATTTAAAAATTATCAACGCTTGACTTAATACATTATTTAATTAAATATGTAACATAAATAGTTTTTTATTTAAGTCATGAAATTTTTCAAAATTCTTTGATATTTAATAAAAAAGATCATTTCAAGGCACTTAAATAAAAAAAATATCACTTATTATTTTTCCATGTATGCAGAAAGAACCAGGTTTAGCCAACGGATATATGAATACTAAGAGACGAATCATCCAAAAAGTGGTCCTCCAATAAGAGTAGGTGAAGAAATTTTTTCATGATTTCAATTGAAATATTATTAATTTTGTTTTCTTAAAATTTTAGATTTTGGCTGATTATAAACAGAATGTTAAAAGAAAATTAACAAAGAACAAGCACAATCTATTAAAAATTGGTGGAGGACCATGTAAAATTGTACCATTAGGTACTATGGAACAGAAAGTATGTGAGTTACTATCAATTAAGAAAGCAGTATATGGAATTCGTCATCATTCGGATTACCTGCAAAAGCAATGACAACCCAATATACTTCTGATGAAAACGTCGTTTCATCTAAAGCTAGACGACGTTGTATCAAATACAACGATGATTCGGATTCTAACCAAGAAAATAATGATCCGACAATGGAGGTTTATCCATTTAGTGATATAGATGATGACGTAGTATTTTTAGACAAGATTAACGACGACTTCAATTGAAAATAAAAAGAAAAAGACGCTATAAATTATACTAAGGACGAGAAAGAAGGGGCATTTCTTGAAAACTTGAAATTAAAATAGAAATCGTAATGAAATAACGTAAAGAAAATATGTTATAAACTCCAATCAATCCATTAGAATTTAGAAATATTAATCATATTACATGCATTTAATATAATGTGAATTTAATAAATTTATTATAAAATATAACATTATTAAATGTCTACTATTTTATAGTTATCCCTTAATTACTGCAATACTCCGGTTTTAGGTTGTATGGATCATTTAGAGTCGAAAACATTCTCATTCTCTTCCTTACGGAGGTATATGAGAAATACCGATTTTTTTAAATGTTCATGTTTTTGGCGATTCTGGACCACATATATCCATAACTGGTTACTGTAAATGAAAGGCCGCATATTATTTTTTGTTCTTGTTTTGAGTTTTGTTGAATAACTTCGAAACTATTAGAGAGGGCGTGTTGAGATATATTGCAAAAAGATAGCTAATTAATGTAGCTAGTTTTTAAGCATGTGTGGCGGAAAATGAACGTTAATTTAAAGGTAATTTAATGCTAATGATAATAGCATATTTGATCTTTTAATTACAGTAACCAGCAGCGGCGCCGCGTAGCCAAAAATTATGGTTGTCAAAATTTTTGAAAGCAACAATATTTCGTTAAACTAAACTAATTTATGTGTTTTTAATTGCAACTAAACATCTTCTGGAATAAAAAAGCCAACTAAATATCTTCTGGAATTTCAATTTAGAACTGCTCAACTAGATTCAATTCACAAATAAATTATTACTTTTAATTTGCGCTAAATATCATTAAAATGCAATATGAAATCTCCAAGTTGTTCAAAAATTAAGTTAGCAACATGAATAAATAAAAATAAATGCTCGTACTACAAAAATACTTTGTTAATTTTAAATGAGAATTATTTTATTATATATTTTCTTCTTTTACACACACTACTAATTTCTCTTACTTTTTCTCATTTGTTTTTTTTTCGTATCTATTTTACAGCATGTGCGATATATGAAAATGTTAGTTTACCATGTGTATGGAAGGTTGCTAAAAAAAAATATTGACAACATTTTTATAAACACACCATATAAATAAATCAAAAAGGCCACATATTTTAAACTTAACTACAATTTTATTTAGAACAAATTTTACCATTTAGTTGTTACAACAAAACTTTGACAACTTAAATTCAAATACATATGCATATAGTTGAATTTGTATATAAAGCATACTAGGATAATAGGTAAATAAGACAATATGTATGGAATGGAAGTTGTTAGTATTTTATTGTAACAACCTACTGATTAAATGTGTTGGTGTTCTAAATGAAATTTGTGTTTAGAAGAATGTTGTCAACATTTATTTTTAACATAACTAGATGCATTTAAAATCAATTCTATATCGAATAGTACGTGAAGTTAAAAAAACTTTTCGCAAATTTTAAGGACACATTTTTTTTTTTAAATATTGAATTTTTATAGTATTTTTTCGTAAAAATCAAGTTGTCATATGACAACTAGGACATTACCAGGCTGCGCCACTAGTAACCAGTTATGGAGATAAGTGGTCCAGAATGTGAAAGATTTGAAACTCTTAAAAAATCGATTATTTTTTTCGTATAACTCCGATACGAAGCCGAATCGCCAAAAATGTTTGTGAAACATTTTCGACTCCAAATGAGGCATAGAACCTAAACCCGGAGTATTCTGTTCCGGGTTCTGAGTGTTCTGAGTGGGTTCTGAGTGTTCGGGTTCGGTGACACCCTATATACTAACAAGAATAGCAATTTTTCGGTTTTTGGTAAAATTGGTTTTATGGAAATCTGTTTGTATAGATAAAGGTGGATTAAGCATTGTGTTTTAACAAAATCGGCGACGGAAAATACCACCGGAACGGAAAAATTTCCGTCGCTGTCAAAAATGAACGCATATATTTTAATACACATGTTATTTAAGAAAAATTTAATTCGCCACCGAAATTATTTTCGTCCGACGGAAAAAACAACAGAAAATTTATTGAAATTTTTCATTATTTTACGTTCCGTCGATCGATTTCGGTGACGGAAAATTGCAAAAGTGACCTTTGCATATATTAAAAAGAAAATATTTATTAAAAATAAATTGTTTGGATACTTACAAAACCAATAACAACCATTTGATGTGGTTATGTAGAATTATTTTATATTTCAATAAAAAAAAATCACTGAAAATTTTCAGAAAATATTTCTTAAAAAACACTTTTTCGGTGCCAGACAATTTTTCGCCCCAAAATAAATTCTGTTCCGGTGGTATTTTCCGTCGCCGATTTTGTTAAAAAACAATGCTTAACCGCGTAATAATCATTGTAATAATCATTGATTGTAACCTTTCTTGATTGTTCTTTTCAATTTTAAATCAATGGTATGATAAATTTTAAAAGATTGCTCTGAATTTATTATATTGGTATTTGGTTATAATATTGTTATTGAATGTTATGAAATTATTGTCATAGTAATATCTAATGCATTATAATTTAATGTTTATTAAATAAATAAGCGTATCGGTGAGCACTGTACAAATAACACACTAATTTTAAAAGGAAAAGTAAAAATATTTGATTCAACGCATTGACCACTGCTTTCTATACATTTTGGTAACTTTCGGGCAATTTGTTGATACCACGCTATTAGCTATTCATCTTCTGAAAGTAACCAATAAGACAACCAGTTTTCGACTTGTTTGTAGGAATCGCAGTGATGCGTTAATGTGTGTCCCATCGATGAAAAACAAATAAATAAACCAAAAAAAAAACTTGTAAAATTAACGATATATAATTCTTGAATCATTTTAAGGAAGTTTCCTGAAACAATAAAAAAAAAGTGCTTTCTAGAGCCTTTGAAAAAAAATCGTCCGAACCTGCCCCACCCTACCCTGTGTTTGACATTATTCGACCAATCAATAATATTTAAAAATGATTAATAATTAAAATTAAAATGCAATTTATATTTGTATAATCATTGAGTTTATATATATATAGAGGTTCCAAACACATGAAACATTTTCATCCAAAAATAAAATAAAAATAATCTCGTTTTGTACCTTGTCGAAGTTCAATTTATTTTTAAAATTGTTAAAATATAAAATTTGAAATATTTAGAGCTTTTGTGACAGTGTATCTTTCGTTAATACCACAGTGTATCTTTCGTTATCATATTTTTAAATATTTATAATATATATATATCGTGATATCGTATATATAACATTTGGTATAAGGAATCTATAACAAAAAAAAACAGGTTTCTTATATACAGATTCGATATTCACAAATAAAAATTATATTACTATTGTGTGATGATTATGATTTTATGTGTTTTGATATTTTCACTACAATATATAAAAATATCTTTTTGTATAAAAAATATGACAAGAAAGGATATTTCACCAAATGAAATATCATAATTCAAATAATATATAATTCTTATTGTTGTTTTGTTTTGTTTTGTTGTATTCATTCACATTGTATATATGCACAAACGAGGAGTAAAAGAAAAGAAGATAAAAAAAGGTTTTATTCAAAACATAAATTAAGAATCACCATATATTTACAAATTATGTGTAAATCGTTTTTTAATGTACATTATAAATATATATATTTTACCATATTTTTAACATGCGAAAATATTACCATATTTTAATATCACAATCAACAAAATATATTATTTCTTATTTTTGTAAATAAAATAAAAATTTAATATAAAAAATAATAAAAATTTTTTTAAATAGATTTTAAATTTATATGATAGGTTTTGAAACGAATTTTTTTGGAAAATTGCCTATTCTTCTATTAAATATAAAAATTGAATAAAATATAGAAAATTAAAAAAATTAATTTTTGCGAAAATTTAGTGCAGATCATTTTTCTCTTAATTAATGTAAACAATTTTCCATCTTCGTCATAGATTATAGAGTTTATCATTACTAGGTACTAAACACAAAAAACAACATCATTGTTAACAAAAAAGGATTATTGCGTACATTTTTTGCTTTTGATTATTAAACCCAAAAACTATCAAAAGAAAAAATCTCAAATTATAATCTATTAAAAAATATCTGAATCATAATAAATTTATATACAAAGCATGATCGGCGGTGACAAAAAGATGTGAATAAATTTATATTATAAAATTGATACAAAAAATGTAACAACAAACAATAACAATAACGAACTAAAGAATTATATATTATTTGAATTATGATATTTTATTTGGTGAAATATCCTTTCTTGTCATATTTTTTATACAAAAAGATATTTTTATATATTGTAGTGAAAATATCAAAACACATAAAATCATAATCATCACACAATAGTAATATAATTTTTATTTGTGAATATCGAATCTGTATATAAGAAACCTGTTTTTTTTGTTATAGATTCCTTATACCAAATATTATATATACGATATCACGATATATATATGTTATATTATAAATATTTAAAAATATGATAACGAAAGATACACTGTCACAAAAGCTCTAAATATTTCAAATTTTATATTTTAACAATTTTAAAAATAAATTGAACTTCGACAAGGTACAAAACAAGATTATTTTTATTTTATTTTTGGATGAAAATGTTTCACGTGTTTGGAACCTCTATATATATAAAGTCAATGGTATAATGCAATTTATGCTTACATATGTACATTTTATGGGGTAACATTAACCCAATATTCTATGACTCTGTGGCGTAAACGATAAAAATGCCAACCTAAAATTCTAACGAAATTTTGTGCTGGCGAATCGTAGCTCGAGCTTATTGCGTGTCTAAACGTACTAAATATTAGGTTGTCGAAAAAGTATTGATAATTTTTATAAATAGATGTCATTAAAGATGACATTTCGAAAGATGACATTTCGTAGATAAAAAAAAAAATTAAATTTGTTTAGTCATTTAAAAGTTGTAGTGCATCGGAAAATAACGGAAAATGGAAAATATCGTGGAAAATATCGTGGTCCAAGAAGGGTGAAGCTCCTAAAACAGTAGCAAAACCTGGATTAACACCAAGAAAGGTAATGCTGTCTGTTTGGTGGGATTGGAAAGGAATCGTTCATTATGAATTACTAGCACCCGGTCAAATTCCATTGATTCCGATCTCTATTGTCAACAATTAACAAGATTGAAGCACGAGATTAAAAAAAAACGTCCAGAATTAATCAATCGAAAGGGTGTTGTGTTCCATCATGACATCGCCGGACCACACACATCTTTGATGACTCGGCAGAAACTGAGAGAGTTTGGCTGGGAAGTTTTAATGCATCCACCATATAGCCCGGACCTTGCACCTTCAGATTATCATTTGTTCCGGTCTCTGCAGAACTCCCTTAATGGTTTAAAACTAAATTCCGCAGAGGACTGCAAAATGCACTTGTATCAGTTTTTTGCCCAGAAAACACAGAAGTTCTACAGTGATGGGATAATTTCTTTACCAGAAAAATGGCAAAGTGTCATCAAAACGGCGCATATTTGGATTAATAAAGTTCATTTGAAATATATAAAAAAATCGTTTGAATTTTGTAAAAAAAATTATCAATACTTTTTACCTAATTTTGACAACCTAATATAATTCCAATACAACAAAAAACACATAAATATTTCATCATTGAATGAATGAGTGAAAATTCATTTCGCATTTTTTTCGCTCAACAAAAGAAATTGTTATTGATTTAGAATATTTCAACAATATTGCTAACATTAGATAAAATAGCAATAAGAATTAGGTCGTATTCCGAACGAAATTATAGGATGTTAAATGCTTCATTTTTGACATAAATAAAGGGGAATCAAGCATTTAGCATTAGCATTATAAGAGTAGTTGCTAATGAAGTAACTTTGTAATGCTAATGTCATTTTTTTACATTATCCTCATTTTTTATTAAATAAAAAATTAAAAAAAATTTTTCCCTTTCAATGTTTAATTTATGTGCTACTATAGCCTAGTATCCTGTTCATAAGTAATTTATTTCCCTATATTAAAACTATGTAAAAAAAACAGTCAAGTAATGTTCAAGAAATATTTTTCTGTTTCTATTAAAAATGTGGTACGCTGTTCGTAAGAAATATGTCAAGAAATTATAATGTTTCATTTTTTTTTGTAAAAGAGGTCTAAAACAATTTTTTGGCCGACAGGGATAAAAAAAAATGGAACAGCTTAAGTCAAAAATACAATGTACGTTTTATTTTAATTTATTATGACTTTATCTTACATGAATACAATATGGCAATACTTTAATATTAAAATATATAGAAATTAAGGACACCATCAACTGGAACATCTACGGAAGATTGTGAAATCGATATACCGATCACGTGGCAATTTTTTAATGAAATGGACAATTTTTACAGTTCCGGGCACTCAATAAAACCTATTATTTTGAGCCAGCCAAACTAAAATAAAATTTGTAAAATAAAATTTTTAAACAAATGAATGTCAAATGAAATTTTCAAAATTTTTCATTTAGCAACTACATTAGCAACTATCGAAATTTTCGTTTGGAATACCGCCTTAGAAATGGCTTGTATATATTTTGTATTTCTATTCATTTATACAACAAAAATGAGTGATTTCACAATATTTGAATCTAAGCTCTGGGGCTCAATTCTTCAATCAGACGCAAAATTAAGTGTACGCAACTTTGCGTGTGCCCGAGAAGCGTATACGCAACTTTGCGTATACGACTTTGTATTCTTGATTACCACACGCATATTTTATTCACCTCAGACTCAAATATTGTGAAATCACTCATTTTTGTTGTATAAATGAAGAAAAATACAAAATATATAATAAAATTAATGAATCACTCACGAGAATGAGAAGAGTTTGTTATTATTAATACATACGCTATATAGAAAAAAAAAATTATAATATTTTATTTTATGTAATATTTTCAATAATACGATATTATACTCTATTATTTCTAATATCTCTATGTTGATAATTAATTTTCTTTTAATTTCGATTTTTTAATTATAAAAAAATTGAAAATAATTTTTTTTTTATTTTTCCTATACATTTTTTATATAAAATCACACGCAAATATCTTTACGCTTACAAAATAGTAGACTCAGTAGATGCGTGTGAAAGCATACGCAAAAACTATACTCAATATTTCAAGAATAGCTATTCGTATACTTTCAAACTCAAAAATGGTATTTGCGTGCACGCAACTCTTGCGTGTGATTCAAGAATTGAGCCCCTGAGGTGAATAAAATATGTGGGGGATAATCAAGAATACTAAATTGTATACGCAAAGTTGCGTATACGCTTCTAGGGCACACGCAAAGTTGCGTACACTCAATTTTGCGTATGATTCAAGAATTGAGCTCCTGGAACAAAAAATATACCCTATTATATTATTGAATAAAAACTGAATACATATAAGATAATAAATATATATTTATATATATAAATATATTGATCCGGTAATTTTTATCCATCACAGAAAATGTAGCATGGCAATGATTCATAATCTATCAAATTTAATGTAGTTTTATATCAACATACAGCGATATATACATATATATATATATGGATAAATCATTAAAACAAGAGAAAATATCAAAGCACATATCAGTATACCATATCTGTCTGGATATCAAACAATTTTTATTTCAATTTTTATAGTTTTGTTCAAATACTTAAATCACTTTTTATGGTTTTGTATTCCTACTGGTCAATGTAAAGAACTAATCAAATTACTTTCTGCTCCACCTTTATACAAGGTGTCCCACTTGCCCCCTTACAACCCGAATACCGAAAATAATTCTGGACCTATTTTGAGTAAAAAATAAATTGGTAGGGGGAAGGGGGTGGCTGACTACAATGCCTACCGGGTTACAAAGTGTTGCTAAAATTAAAACACATACATTCATTTTATAACATATAACTTTTAAACTAATCGTACCTATAGAATATCCAAATGGCACATGATTTAAGAAAAAAGGAGTTTTTTCCATTTCCATCCATCGTTTTTACCTTAAATTAACTTTTGGGTATCATAAATTTCACTTAAAGTAAAATGAAACAAAAAAAAATATAGATTGGCAACTATAAAAAGGTACATTTTTCCATGAAATTCTATATTACAAAAAACGACCAAAAAATTGCTTTGTAATTTAATGTAAATGTGTGTTTTAAATTAAATTAATTTTTTTTAAACTATAAATTCGTATTTTTTAATGTCACACATACATATACACACACATACACCCAAACACTCAGATTTCACAGATTTCGATCTTCCAATGCACATTATGTGTCGAAACGGTATACTTTGTGATTCATTTAACTATATTTCAAGTGCCTCTTGGTTATTCTAAATTGGATAATTTAGAAGCTATGAGTTAATTTTTTCGACATTTAAAACTCGATAGGGGTTCCATAAGATTTTTTGTTGGAAGTAGTTCTAGGTATTCGGGTTGGGAGAAATCGGGACACCCTATATAACCTTTATATAATGAAGAAACTATACTATATGAGACCACCAATAATATGAGCAAGTAGACTACTAACCAATGAATAGCCGGTTGCCGCCTACCGTACTTTATTGTATATAAGAATATAATATATTTAAATATTTTGTATAAATAATAAAAAAATAACATTTCATTCTCTATTTAATGTAATTTTTGTATTTATTATCCCCTTATATACAGGTAAAAATAAAAGTAAAAGTACTTGTACTTATATGTAAAACATATTCAAAATATCATATTATAGTATCCTATAGTAATATCATTGACAGACGAGATACTTAAACACATAATTAACGATTCTTAATTAGTGTAAATTACATACGATGTAACACACACGTAAATATTTTGTTGTAATTTATGAAGAAACTGAATGTGAAATGTGAATTTGAATTTTGAATTTTGTGAATTTTGAAAATGTGGTTTTTAAATAGATATAATTTTGAATTTTTAATTTTTAAAGTTTAATTTTCTATTTAATTTTTTAATTTTTAATTTATTTATTAAGAAACATTAAATTATAATGCATACATTTTTGGTATTCCAATAATTTTGAAACAGCCAATAACACTAATATAATATATTTTATAAATCAAGTACAATCTTGTCAAAATGTGTGATAACAGTAATAAAAAATTAAAAAATACAATCAAGGCTGGTTCACACATGAGGAACGAAATCCCGGGTTCTAGTGCAAATTTAAAGAAAACCTCTTAAGATGATTCACACATGAAGCCGGCTGCACAAGCGAAGAACGAAGGTGTGAGTTTTTTTTTACATGTAAAATACAACAACAAATTTGCCTGCGAGTATTTTCCCCGCACTCAATAAAAAGTTAAGTTAACTTTAACTTTTTACACCTCACCTCACTAACACATTGAACTAATTCATTTTTTTTATATAAATAAAATTTTGTTTTGTTGGTAAATCACCGATAACAAAACAACTACATACAAAAAACGTTCGCACAAAATACTCTCGCTTGTGAATCATCTGCGGCAATATTTCAATGTTCGAACTTGACCCCGGGGATTCGTGCTTCGCTTGTGCAGCCGGCTTGAGGGGATTTTGTGCGAACGTTTTTTTTGTATGTAGTTGTTTTGTTATCGGTGATTTATCAACAAAGGCAATTTTAGTTTTGTAAAAAAATTAATAATTAGAATGTGTTAGTGTGGTCCAATAATAAAATTGGACTCTTCATTATTGTAAACTTCTTCTTTTAAGTGTAAGTTTCTAGCTCGTTGTTTTTTTCCCATGCATTGTATTTTTATATTTTTACTAGCTGATGTACCCGCTTCGCTGGGTGATGTTTTAACTATGTATTTTTAGGTAATATTTTAATTAATTTCCCATTGCTTTAAATTGAAAAATAAATTATTATCTTTTACAATTCGTGATACATGAAATTCAATTTATTTGTGTAATTTATAATTTTCACACCAATTTTTAACGTTAAAATGTCTGGTGGCATGCCTAGCAAATCAAGTGAATTCAAGAATTCCGGTGGCTAATTGACAACTTCGTCTTTATTCATTACAGTATCGACGGACTGTTTCGCTTCACGTGGTATTTTGTTTAAAATGCTGGAATTGATATCACTGTTTTGATTAGCAGCCAAAAGCATAGCATAGCACGTGTACTGAACAACTGAGGATCTTAATAATATTGCGCAATATTTGGGAAAATTTTGCGAATCAATTCCTCTCTCCTTGGTGTCATTGTATAGAAGTTTGGTGGCATTGTGATAAGTTTTGTGGATTCATCGATTGGTATTTTTCCAATACCAATATCAAGTTTTGCAAAAGGTTCAGCGGATGCATCATTTTGTAGTTGTACACGCATATTGGTTTTCAAAGTTAATTTCTGTACGTGTCGCCATAAAACTGAGGATTTGAGATATGCATTAAGCTCATCAGTGGGTGTTGATCGTGGTATAACTGGTAGAGTCTGTCGAAAATTACCAGACAGTAGAATGAGTGCGCCACCAAAGAGCTCGTCATTTCCTCTCAAATCGTTTAGTGTACGATTTAACAATTTAATACACTTCCAATGATTTTTTGTGCACCATTGTTTTACTGATATTACATGTTGGTGCCTCAATGGTTTGCATATTCAATAACAATTCCATTGCTGAATGCGCTATTCGGGCACCGTCTAAAATAGCTGCTGCCATTCCAGATAATGCGACAGCGAGTGAAATATTAGTTTGTGATCGTATGGTTGCCAAATAAGTGAAATGAGAAAGGTTTTGTTAGTGCCACCTGGCACATCTATGTAAAATTCACCACTTTGCCTTGAAATTGCCTGCATAATTTTGTCATATACTATGCGTTGTTCTGGTAGCAATTTTGAAAGGTTCGTTTCAACAAATGTACTCAATTCGTCCACATCAAACTGTATTTATCGTTGCAAATCACGATCTAACACATTGTTTGCAGATCGATTTGGCGCATGCATTCCCAATTGTAACAGTAGTTTGTTTACGATTGCCAAACATATGTCTTCAATCAATACCAATGCCTCATTATAAACATTTGGTGTAAATTGAATGTCCCGATTTTGATTCGTTGTACGTAAGCGGTGTAAGATGTCTTCACTCATGTAATTTTTGTAATTTTCCCAAAGATCTTTTGGATTGGATGGGAAGCATGTTTTTAATATTATTGCAAAATAATAATGGTTAACTTTTAGATTTCTAACACGTTTTTTTTTGTGTCGACATATGTAAACATTAGTAATAAAAAACGTTCTCTATTTGCAATTTTTATTATTATTATATATTAATAGATGAATGGAGGAATAAGGATTTTGGAATGGATGAAGTTGCATTGGCTATGGGAAAGTTGTATATAAAGAAGGCAGCGGGGAAGGGTGGTATGCCGGGAGGGTATTTGAGATCGTTGGGCGATGGTGCACGGAGGTGGATGGTTAAGGGAATAAATGATATATGGAATGAAAAAATGCAAATGCCGGAGGGGTTTAAAAGGGCGGTGGTTTATCCGTTATATAAAAAGGAGGTAGACAAGATGTGAAAAATTATAGGGGGATAGCTTTTTTAAATGCACTGGAGAAGGTGATGGCAGCGGTTTTAAATGGTAGACTGGTGGATTGGATAGAGGAAGAAAATGTGTTAAATGAAAGTCAGGCGGGGTTTAGAAGGGGAAATTCGGCTATAGAGCATATAACTAGTTTAAAGGGAATAGTGGAAGTGAAGATGGAGGTGAAGGCGGCACGAGTTTATGGTTTTTTTGTGCATTTGAAGGCGGCTTTTGATAGTGTGGACAGATAGTTGTTGTGGTGCAAATTGTATAGTTGTAGGTTGACAAGTAAGATGGTGAGAATGGTAAAAAGCATGTATGAGGATAATGAGGCATGTGTATGGGGACTTAAAGGGAATTCTGGGTATTTTAGTTGTGAGTTGGGTGTGAGGCAAGGGTATGTGTTAAGTCCAATGTTGTTTTGCATTGTTTATGAATGATCTGTATGATTCAATTGGTGGAGGATTATGGATAGCAGGTGTGAATGTAAGGATTTTGACGTATGCGGACGATATAGTATGTTTGACAGATCGTGTAAAAAGTATGCAAGGAATGATAGATAGAGTGGATAAATGGTGTAAAAAGTGGAAATCGGTGATTAATTTAAATAAATCGAAAATGATGGTATTTAGGAATGCGGGTAGATTAAGGAAGGAGGAAGTGTGGCAAATGGACGGAAAGAAAGTAGAGGTTGTGGGTAAATATAAATACCTAGGAGTGGAAGTGACCGATGGAGGTTCGTGAAGGAGTGATCGGAGAAATAAGGCGTTAGAAGCAAAAGCGGGTTCGGTGCAGGTATGAGGTGGGGTGATGACAACGAAAAAGGTTGGGGTGGGTGCGAAGTTAAAAGTGATGGATGGGGTAATCAGGAGTGTCTTAAGTTATGGGTGACAGGTATGGGGAGTGAAGAGGTATGAGGAGGAGGATAGGTGTGAGAGGTATGTGTTGAAGAGAATGTTGTGGCTGAATAAGACGTGTAGGGAGAGTGTGTTTATTTATAGAATTGGGAAGGGTGCTGATGTGGGTATATTGTTTTAGGGTGCATGTGAAATTTATAATTGGAATGTTAGGGAAGGAGGTGACGAGATTGGCGAGAAATATTTTATGGGAAATGGTAAGAATGTAGGATGGATAAGGGAATGAGAATGTTGAATGTTGGATGGATAAGAATGTTGGATGGATAAGGGAATGAAAAAATAAGGCGAGGAATGTGAAATGGAATGGAATTGGGAGTCAAGGTATATAGAGTATTGGAGATTAAGAGGGGAGGTTTTGGTCAGGAAGGTAGGGGAAAAGTGTGTAAAGGATTTGATAGCGGAGGGGAGGAGGCAGAAGGAAGAATGGGTGTATCCGGAATTGCATTGGGGTGTAGGAAGGCAGAAATATTTTAATGGGAATTCGAAGTTTGAAGAGATGAGAGTTATAATGCGGGCAAGGGGAGATGTATTGGGATTGAATTCAAGGGGATGGGGTGCGGAAGAGAGGTGTAGGTGCACAATGTGTAATATGGGTGGGGGTTATCAACCACGGATCCAATGGATAACCGGCATCTCCTATAAAACAGTTTATTAACGCTGAAAAATGTGTAATTAACTTACCTAGTAACCAGCTGTTTTTATTACCTTTCAAGCACTGTCGTTCTAAAATCGCCCTTTCATTACTAATACTCCACAGACTAATGAATCGTTGGAAGATCCAGCAAAACGAGCATTCACAGCTCTAATTTTCATTTTATTATCAGAAATCTAAATGAATAGGTATAATAAATAAATTAATTTTTCGCTTTACAACCAAAAATCTGGTTTTAGCGTCCAACAACAGCCTTCTGTTGTTAATTTCTTAATTTGTGGATTTTACGGTGTCGGTAATTAGTCGTACGACCAATCGCAAGGGGAAAATACACCTCTGTGTTAAAATTCGGATTCGAAAAATAGCACAAAACATATTTTATGTCTTCAATAGGATTCGAATCCACGACCCCAAAATTTCGTTAGAATTTTAGGTTGGCATTTTTATCATTTACACCACAAAGTCATTGAATAACTAGTCATTGAAATGAATAGTTATAGAACCAAAAATCCAATTTAAATATTTACCGCGATTATTATTTCATCTTACTATCATAGCATTGATGATATGTTTTCCTTTTCTGTCAAAAAGCAGGTGCTCATTTAAAACTGGTCTTATAATATTAATTTGCGTGCCATCAACATATCCTATTACTCCTGGAAAGCCGATTGTGTAATAAAAATGTTCTTTTGCTTCATTTTTCTTCATACTAAAACGTATTCACTTGGGCCATAAGTTAGGTTCCCAAAAATTAGGAACTTCATTCAAAATAATTGTTGTTGTTGATTGTGCCATTACTAAATGATAATATTGTCCTACACCTCCTTGATATGATCCTCAAGCGGCGCATATACTTAATACTGATGGTTATGGATGATATTCGACTCTGGACACCAAATTTATCCTTATAGTGACATCAATAATAATAATCATCGCAGCTTTTGATAACCTAAACAGTTGTCTAAAACTAAAACCAAATTATATTTTTTTAAACCACACGAATCTTAGAATGTTATACATGCAGTTTTTCTGACAGCTCTAAAGGATTAGACATTTATCTCTCAATGATTTGCGTTTAATGGCCGTATTAACATCGCCCGCATATTCAATAAACAAAAAAAAAAGCAAAAAATTTTATGCATTCAGAAGAAAAATTATTTAATTTGAAACAAAGTCTTATATTATAATATATGAAAAAGAGATTAAAAATATATTCACAGTTTTTTTTACACATTGTCGCAATTTATTGATTTTATTTATTTATTTATTTATTAGCAACGGGTCCAAGCCCTACTGCCATTTTCAAAACATGTTATACAAAATATAATATAATAATGGTCAAATATAAAATAATATAAAATACAAAATACAAAATCAAATATAATCAATTATAATAAAATCAAAAAACAAACAAAAATAGAATAGAAAAAAAGAGAAAGATAAAACAAAAATATAACCACGACCAATAACAACAGTTACTTACCAAAGATAATACTAATATATCTGCTTGTCAAGCTTGATCTTATATGCCATAACTATTACCCAAATATAAAATACACATTCACACCCTTGACAGATTGACAATCCCATCCAATCAAGAATATTATTAAGAATATTTCAGCTGGAAAAAAATTGTTTTTTTGTAATTTATGTGATAAATTGAATTGAATTAATAATTTTAAAATGAGAGTTTGAATACACTATTTTCAAAATTATTTTGTAATTAACTAAAAAAAATTATTTTTGTAATTGTTGTTATTGTCTAATGTAATTCAAATTTTTAAAATGAGTATAATTTTCTTATGAAGGTTATACTGATTTTTAATCGCTTTAATTTATAATATTTATAGTACTATGGGTTTTGTAACAAAACTGCTGTTAAACAGCGTTGTACGTCAAAATGATATTTTACAAAGTTTTTTAATACATATAAAGGAATAACTTTGGTAAAGAAAATTTTTTAATATCGGTTATACTTTTCGGGTTATGAAGGTGCTAACTTTGGAAACCCATTTTTAGTGAAATTTGGAGCCTGGTGGGTTGAGGGTTAACATTTAATAACACAAAAAGTTTTGTCTTTAAAAAATAAGTGGGGTTGGTCATATATTTCAACATTAAAAAACGCACCGTTTGAGTGGTATCCTCAAAAAACCTCAAATTTTCAAAAACTTCCCCACCCCCTAACTTTGGAACCTCTGGAGCTCAGCCCGAAATATTTTCAGGAAAAGTCTAACTTATTATTACCTATCGAATGGACGCTACCCCCAATTGAATGTCAGTTTGCACTTGGGTATGTTTCCTTGTTAGATATCAAATTCAGCGCATCAATCACATTTGTATACATATAGAAAACGAACATGACACACGCAGTTTACCGCTGATGCCTGAACGTCGGCAGATCGATAAGTTAACACCTATGTAAATAGGGGGGAAGTTTAGAATCTTCAGAGCACCCCAACTTACGAAGAGCATATTTAATAAAATTTGTTTGCACCGATTCGATAGCATCAGAATGAACATCGTAGTATGGATTGCATACCACAGATGCATGCTCTAACCCAGATCTTACCAATGCACAATATAAGCCCTTCAATTCATATGACTCCGAAAAGTCTACACAACACCGCTTAATAAATCCAAACAGCGAATAGGCCTTGCATGTAATATAATCAATGTGTGAACCAAATGTGATAGGCCTATTAAATCTAACACCCAAATCAATGATTCCATCGATAATTGTAAGGGAATGGCCGGGTGTGACCGGGTATCAAAAGCCATTGGAGTAATCTTTCTGTGATAGGACATAATGAAATATTTTTTCTTCGAAATATTGCGCATCATACAACTTCTATTGCACCAGGACGAAACACGGATTACGCCATCCCGTAACATCGCTGCATCATCAATTGATGAGATCTTTCTCGCGGTTTTCAACGCTGTCATTAATGAACAAATTAAATTAAATAAACGATCCCACTCGAAAGACGCTCGAATCAGAACCAAAAGTGCATACAAAAATTGCTTTATACCAACCAAATAGGAAGTTAACCAGTAAACCATTGAAAAATGAATACCAAGTCTCTCAAGCTTATCAATAGGGATGACATGACAAACCTTATAAAAGTCTTTTTAAAATCCATATACCCCACATCAATTTGCCTTTCAGATTCAATTCCACTGATCGAATACTTAACATGGTGCAGCAAATTAGTTACCGTCGACCGCCCCTTCATGAAACCGTGTTGGGAAATTAATATAACGTTCTTGCAATCGATTAAATAAACGATTGACTCAAACAATTGACCAATTGTTGGAAGAATTTGCACCCCCTGTAGTTGGTAATGTCACCACAAGAATCGTCGAAGTCTAAACATATTCGACGTCTACGAATAGATCATTGCAGTAGGGCCCGTGCACCTATTAAACTGTTCTTATTTTCTATTTTTATGTTTCCATTGTGAATCTTGGATAAAAAGCTAAACTATATATCCAATTTATAAATATTTCTATACTCAATGCTATTGATACTATGTAACACATTACACAATGTATTCATTTGCATTTATTCAATAATTAACATATTATTTTAGATACATCATACAGATAAATTATTCATATGTTTATCTTAACTACTTTATTACATGTTAGAATGCACATATTTATAAACAATAAAATAAATAACAATTCAATAAGTAACTGATTATACATTATACGTATGTCAAAGAATTTATAATTTTTTTCTATCTTAATAATTTTAAGAAACATGGACAAACAAAACACAATATTCAAGTTATTACTTTTATATGTATATAGGTAGATAATCTTGTGGTTTTATATATTATATATATTTATAAATATTTAGTATAGATAAAAAATTATATTGACATTTTTAAACATTTGCAAATTCGTAAATTGAATGTTTTCTAATATTAAAAAATTATGTATAATACAATAAAAAAAATAATAATAATTTATTAATATAATCATTTTCTGTTTACTTATATTAATATAAATACAAACATAAATATAATATAATTATGTAAATTATCATTGACCATATAAACTTCAAAACATTATTTTATTTTATATATAAGCTATCGGATAAATTATAATATATCATATACAGAGAAAAGACAAATATTATATTTAAATAAAAATCCCTGCCAGGCAAACACCTGAAGCAGGAAGCACGTGGCCATGGGGAAAAGAGGGCTAAGGTGCAAAACACAATGATACGTTCAATCGCATGCTGTTGCGTGCGTTTATGCGTGTAAAAATCAACTGCACACAATGAAAGCGTTTTTCGTTTTTCTTGAATTGCATTTATTAATAGTTCATCATCAATTTTCATTATTCCGGATTTCATATTAAAATAGTTAATAATTTTTTTATGTTACATATATATATTTAACTATTATAAAAATTTTTTTATGAATTTTTTGTGTTTTAATAAAAATATTCACGATAACAAACCGATATAAACAATAAACATAACCTCAAAACCGCGGCTGATCGCAACAAAAAGTTAAAATTTGGCAAATTTTTCGATACGCTGCATCGCGTGCGTTTTATTCTGTACTGTTTCGTTTATTACTGTGTAGTTGAATTTTACGCACGCAACAGCACGTGATTGCACGCATCATTCTGTTTAGCCACTATATGTATCGCCAATTAATTTCTCATTGATTTCAAAATAATGTGCTACAATAATATCTTCAAATACATGCCCAAACCCCATTGGATCTGTATGGGAGTGGGTGGAAACGGTGTTATCAAATGAATTGCTTAGAAACAGAACGAGACATTTGCAATAATCCCTTGGATTTGTATGAGAGCTCCTGGATAGTACGAGTTCAGAAAGAAATTCCCCATTATAAAAGTTTTCCATTTATAATCAAATCTCCAATTGAAATGTTATTAATTTGTATTTGGTACAAAAACGTTATATTCATAATTTTGAGCAAATATTATTGGATGCGCTTCGCTGTATCCACGCTTCGAGTTGTGGTCAAGAGAAAAAAGCTATATATTAAAAGGATTGTTTTTAAAAAATGTAAGTGTTCAAAATAAATGAAAGGAATAGTAATGCAAAAAAAAAATATTTACCCTACCAACTCTTTTATTTTTTAAACTGTGAATTAGCAGTAGAAGTATAAATATAAAGAATGATTTCCAAGAACTGACCAAGAATGATCAGTACAGTATATTAGTTTAAGGAAATTGTTTGATTGCATATAATTTTGATATAAATATAGTATAATGTCTATCCTCCAAGTATATAACCATATCGCAAAATGTGATCTATAATAATATGTGGAAATAAATATGGCATGTTTAAAATGTATATGCAATCAAATACTTTCCTTAAACAAATACGTATCTGAATAAGAAACAAAACAAAATAAATCAAAATATGCATGCTACAACATGATTTGAAATATGTTATTGATGTTTTTTGAATTGTTTATTAAATTTTTGCATTAACGTTTAGTTTGTTTATGTTTTCATAGTAGATGGATTGGGACAGTTTTGTCAGTAGTTAATAAGTGTAATAAAATTTTTGTGTAATAATACTTTTATGCCGGTTAACAACTGTAAATAGATTTTTACACTATTTTATTTTAAGTTTTGAATGAGAACAAAATAATAACTTTGGTTTTTTGGTTTTAAAAACGTAATGGCGTAAGAGTTCTAATCGAGAAAGGCGCTTCTGCTAGGGATATAGCTAAAAAATTGGGAAAATTGGGAAATCTAGTGTAAGTAGAATAAGAAAGGAAATATGTAAAGATAATAGTTTATCGAAGAGGACGTAGAAAACCGAACTTAGATGCTTATTTTTTAATTTTAAATTTAGATTAAGTTTTCGCCTTGTAAACTGATTTAATGGATTTGTCAGAAAAAATTCAAATCAAATTCATTAAACTTAATTCGTGTAATAGAAGTAAAATGATTATATCATTAATGATACAGATTAACTATTAGGTGTAGGAATAATGGGGATTTTTTGGCTTGAAAATGGCATTTATTTGAATAACAAAATGTAAACGTTTTCCAAGGGTTGTTTGGTCGATATTCAACGCCATTGCAAGTTCATGTTGCGTTCTACACGAATTTTCATCCAATAACGCTTGCAATTCTTCGTCTTCAAATTTTTTTGGCTGACCTGGCCGTTCTTTGTCTTCCAAGTCAAAATCACCATCTCGGAAGCGTACAAACCATCGTTCACAAGTTGCTTGGGCTGGAGCATGTCCACCATAAGCTTCAACCAACAAACGATAATTTTCAGCAGCGGTTTTCTTCAAATTAAAGAAAGTTATTAAACTTCCCCGCAAAACAACTGTTTTAGGCATGTGTTTCGACATATTCGAAGCAAAAAAATGCTTTGTTATTTACACTTCAATGAAATGACATATACTAAAATTTATATCCTAATGACAGACAAAAAAAAATAAAATGGCCGCGGTGTGTTGCGATACACTCAACGCTAGTTGCGCCATCTGTTATCTAAATCCGCATTTTGAATTCCTACACCTAATATAAATGAACGCAAAATAGCAAAAACTTTGATCTCAGTTTGATCATATTAAATGAACACAGCATTAATAATAAAAAGGTACATACTAAATGTACGTGTGAGTAATACATAAATTTGCAAAGCATTAACTATTTATAATAATAATAATAATAAAAAAATAAATTAGACATTGATTTATATATCTAATTTAAAATGCAATTCAGCTATATATATTATTACAAGGTGTAACCAAAAATTTATAGATTTAAGATGTTGTATAGATTTACGATTTAAGATATTGATTTTTAAGAATTTTATTTAAATATAAATAAAATTTATGGTAAATGCATTTTGTTTTATTGTAATTGCATTATAAATCTAAAAATATGTTTTCTGTATCAAACTTATATTTGATAATTATATAACTATTAAAATTCTACGTTATAAGATGTTTATCAATTTGCAATTTGCAACTTTAGTATCAATAGATGTCAATTTTTTAATTCGCATACAGTTAACATTAAAACATACTTACTGTTATAATTTATTGTATTGTTGTTGTTGTTGTTGTTGTGAATCACAACTTGTGATATATAACCAAAACGTACATTACTATTTATTAGGTTGTCGAAAAAGTATTGATAATTTTTATAAATAGATGTCATTATAATTGAATATTTCAAGTAGTACTAATCTGATCAGGTAACACTAACATATGTTCGAAAGATGACATTTCGTAGATAAAAAAAAAAAAATTAAATTTGTTTAGTCATTTAGTTGTAGTGCATTAAAGATGAGCGAAATTAGTGAAAAAATTCGATACATTTTACAATTTTATTATGAAAAAGGTGAAAATGCAACGCAGGCACATGAACAAATTTGTGCAGTTTACGGTGAAGGAACTTTATCAAAATTATCAGCCTATAGATGGTTTGCTCGATTTCGTTCCGGTAATTTTGATGTCAAAGATGCACCTCGTTCTGGTCAACCAATCACTGAAAAAGTCGATGAAATCATATCAAAAATTGAAGAAAATCGACACGTAAGCAGTCATGATATCGCTAAAGAACTAAACATCCATCACCAAACAGTTTTAAACCATTTGACAAAGGCTGGATACAAGAAAAAGCTCGATGTTTGGGTACCACATGAATTAACACAAAACAATTTAATGAACCGAATTTCCATTTGCGAAACGCTGTTTAAAAGGAACGAAATCGAGTCATTTTTAAAGCGAATGATTACAGGTGATGAAAAATGGATCACATACGATAATAATGTACGAAAAAGATCGTGGTCCAAGAAGGGTGAAGCTCCTAAAATCAATCGAAAAGGTATTGTGTTCCATCATGACAACGCCAGACCACACACATCTTTGATGACTCGGCAGAAACTGAGAGAGTTTGGCTGGGAAGTTTTGAAAATGGCAAAGGGTCATCGATCAAAACGGCGCCTATTTGGTTTAATAAAGTTCATTTGAAATATATAAAAAAATCGTTTGAATTTTGTAAAAAAAATTATCAATACTTTTTAGGCAACCTAATATTTATACTCATATTATGAATATAATTTTATATTATTCAAATTCGAATATTTTTACATATAATTATCATCCAAATGCATTATGAAAATAATCAATTTTTATTAATATCTATATTAAAAGATAGTGTATCCATTCCCATGTCACCATTAACCATTAACAGAAACAGAAGATAATGTAAAATAATATATAGAAATTCTAGTAAAAATTTAAATATTTCGCAGTCTTTCAGTATATAAAATTAAAGTGAATTTTTTCATTCGTCATTTTGGTTTGTTTGAGAGATGCTATTTTTAAATTGTCAATGGTATCTCATTCAGTATAAATATTTTGCTGCAATGTTTTGCCTACCTTGTTTGTATCATCGTAATAGCAGATTGTAATAGCAGGTTGCTTCAAATGTAACAAAGCTATGTTTTTGTTGTTGTTTATGTGTAAAGTTTTTTTACATAAAATGAGATAGTTTTGCTAATTATTTAAATGCATATTAAATGCATATATCTAATTATTTAAATGCCATCAATTGAACGTAATTCATTTCATATATTCAAGAGTTTTTTTGGCACAAGTTCATACTTCATTCGTGATACGTGACCAAGCCACCTCAGTTTATTGATTTTAATTATTTTCACAATATTTGGTTCATTGTTCAACCCATCTCTTGCCAAATTGTATCTTCGCATCCAAACAGTTTGTTCTTTGACTGGACCAAATATGCGACGGAGTATCCTTTGTTCAAAAAGTCCTAGTAATTATTCCTGTCCCTGTCTCATGCGCTACGCCTCCGATCCGTACGTATATTGGAAGTAATAACGTTTTATCTCGTCGGAATGTTTTCGATCGGCATTGTTTTTTTAGCCCGTAGTAGCACCTGCTATCCTGCGGCGCATTTCCTCTTCAATGTAATTTTCCACATTTACCAACGATCCCAAATATACGATGTTATTTACAATTTCAAAATTATATTCTCCAATATTAACCTTTTGAACTCGAATTCCTGTTGCATTAGTTGCATTGAAGACAAAACAAAGTATATGGTGGCATACTTTGTTTTGTCTTCATTCACTTTGAGACCTAGTACCGATGCTTCCTTGTTTAACGCTTGGAACACATCTTTGACAGTCATAATATTTTGATCCATTATGTCTATATCATCCGCATACGCCAATAATTAACCTGATTTATAAAAAATCGTTCCATTTTTATCAATGTTTACGCCCCTTACTGCCTTCTCCAGCGTAATATTAAAAAGTAGCGTCGATAAAAATCAGATAATTTAGTCCGGACTTAACAAAATTTAACGCCATAGCCACCAAATCTATCCGTTTATTTGGAACCCCAAATTGTTCCATAATTTTCCATAACTTTGGTCTATCGACGCTACATTTGCGGCCTTAAAATCAACAAACAAATGGTGTGTATCAACATTGAACTCCCTACACTTTTCCAAAATCTGCCGTATACTAAATATTTGATCATATGTAGATCGGTCTGTACAGAATCCACACTGATATTCCCCAACAATTTCATTGGCATATGGAATTAGTCTATGGTATAGTATACTTACAAATACCTTATATGCAATGTTTAATAAAATTATTTCTCTATAAATGTTATAATTCAATTTGTCACCCTTTTTGTATTATACAATGGACAAATAATAATATCTTTCCACTTATCTGGTACTGGGTATTTATTCCAAATATTAACAATTAGGTCGTGCAGTTGATACCATAACGCATTTCCACCATGTTCAAAGAGTTCACCTAGTTAGTTATCTGATCCAGGTGATTTATTATTCTTAAGCTTTAGAATAACACCCTTAACTTCGACTATCGATGGTTCAGATATGAGCGGTTGAGCTGTTTGAAATTGCACATTTTCCGCGTTATTTACTGGCGTGTCTATTTAATAAATTTTTAAAGTACTCTATTCATAATCTGTCAATATATATGTTTACACTAAAACGGCTGTTGATTATATCGGTAGCGCATACGATTTAACCCCCGGTACAATCTTCCGTTATCATTCTGTTATATTCCTGTTGTATTTTTCAAATTCGACATAAATTTCTCGTTTCTTTTTAATTTACGCTCGAAGTTCTTTGTAGAGCGATAGACTTCAATAGTGGTTCTTGTGGAACGCGTTATCATTTTCAGCCTGGATGCATTTTGTTCACCCGAGCCATACTACATTCATAGTCAAACAACACATTTACAAAGTACTACCCTCTTCAAATCAACCTTCCAATCGGTAGAGATAGCAATTATGTATAGCGTTCAAATACCATACGAATTTACAAAATAATGAAGTAGGATGGACGTATGGTTAACTGCCAGGTTTAGAAAAAAACCAGTTATGGACACTACAACACGGCCCGGATTAGACGAGATAAACGGCAATAACTCAAGCAAACGAAAAAAGGACAACGATTTAAAACTTGCATACTGGAATGTTAAAACTTTGTTACGGCAAGGAGCTTCAAAAACATGGATGACACACTAAAAAAACCACAAACTGGATATAACAGCTATCCAAAAATACGAGGTGGTCCGAATGTGCAAAAAGGAAGAGGTTACATATTTTATTATTAAAAAAAGAGAGTTTGGATCCGATTTTATAGTTTTTGGTAAGACAAGAAATTCAGTAACCGATTTTAATCCGATTGATGAACGCATTTATACCCTATACGTAAGAATGAAATTTTTCATTTTGACCCTCATCAATGTACATCCACCCACTGAGGAAAAAACTGATGAAGCGAAGGGTGTGTTTTACGAAAAACTGATCTTACCATATAGATCTGCGACTGACCACGATAGTAAGATCGTCTTAAGGCCTGTTTTTTCCGAATTAAAATAAACAAAAATTTGTACAAATCGACGGAAAGGTGTTTTTTCCGATATTTTTTTCTGTTTTTTTTTTATTAGCACAAACATCAGATACATGAATAATTTTGTGTTTCGATATTTGG
The DNA here is from genome assembly GCA_958336335.1 of Dilophus febrilis. Lineage (NCBI taxonomy): Eukaryota > Metazoa > Arthropoda > Insecta > Diptera > Bibionidae > Dilophus > Dilophus febrilis. The sequence continues at coordinate 35,535,012 of OY284470.1, forward strand.
GACATAAAATATAATAAAAAATTGTGTTTGTTGTAAGCAAAAAAAAATCCATTTCTACATATTTGTTTATAGTAAAAAGTGTAATTTAATAATAATTGTTCACAAAATTGTTTATTCTTTTTGTTGGTTGTATTTGAATAAAAGGGCATTAAAAGTTTTTGAAATGAACCCTATTACGTTATTGAAATTATCGTTACTGGAAGAATAAATACTAGTACAAAGACATGCTATTGTTAAAATATATGGAAAAAGAACCCAACCAAGCTTTAAGTGAAATATTCAAGAGACGCAATGATGAAGGTGCCTTTACAATATTAATACAACGGCATTTACGATGTAATGATGAAAAATTTAGACAATATTTTCGGCTTACACCTTATCTTTTTGATAAGGTGTTAAGTTTAAAAAAAGATGATATAACATCATTACCAAATAACAAGTATTCTGTATTAATATCACCGGAACAGAAGTTATGTGTAGCCTTGAGGTAATTATAAAATACATATACATTTTTCATTCACGTTTATTTTTATAATAATCATTAATAAACATAAATATATATTTTATTAAATACATGAGTTAAACAAGCTCTGTATGAATATTATGTTTAAATAGAATACGAAATAAAGGGACAGCACTATTCCATGCCAGGGCTCTAGGTAGGAGGATGTAATACTAAAACTTTTTTTATTGTTGCTAATTTAGGCTTTGTGGGATAAGATCGATTGAGTGGTTGTTGTGGTTTGAATGGTGATTGAGAAAACGGATGTAAAGTGGATAATGATGTTCTGGTAGGCACATTCTCTATATACATATGTTGATTCGGTTTTGTTATATCTTCGAAAGGTTGCTGAAGTTGTACGGTAGATTGTTTTGATTTGATTTGTTATTGAGGCGATTGATTCTATAAAAAATTCTGTGATGGATTTTGTGTGACGGTTTGACTGCTTGATTGACTCGATTGTTGTAAATTTGGTGATATTTCACGTGATTGTCTGGATGTTGGGATGCGGATTTGACATGGGATTTATATTCTCTAAATAAAGTACCTCAGCCTTAGAAAATAATGTAGCAATGTCCCATTTCAATTTTGTCGCTAGATGGTCGGACAATCTATTAACCACTTGAGCCATGCTTTCGAAAAATGTGTCAATGTGGGTTTTTTCTTTTTGTATTTTATATTCGGATAACGCTTCTGGGATTGATTGGCTCCTTATACAAGCTTCCTTGTACAAAAAATTAAAAGCGTCACCTTTTTTTCACGTTTAATATTATTAGTTGATGCTGTTGTAGTTGGTGTGGATGAGGTAGGGGGACTGATGTGGGTGTTGTTAGTGTATTTGAGAATGGTGAGGGTGTGGAGGATGTGAATGTGAGTGGGGTGAAAGGGGATGGTGTCGTTCAAGATATTTCAGAATGAAAACAGTTAGGAGATGTTGAAATTTGTTCTGCTGTAATTGAATCTAAATCAATCGATTCGTCTTCAAAATAATTGATGTTGTCTCCAGGAACACTGCAAATAGTCCTATAAATATATAAAAAGATAAGCATCAAATTATCAGGTTTTTGAAAATGAATATCTTCTGATTTAACAATACTTCTGATAAGCTTACTTTCGCTTTACTATTGATGTATCATCTAAAAAGGAAAGCGCATTTGATCTCTTATAATTAGTTTCTGTAGATCCACTGCCAGGTTTTGTTCTCTTTTGCTTTAGGTGATAGTCCCTCATGCATTTCCACCTTTTCATTAATGTATTACCTTAAAAATGAAAATTAACTATTTAAGTTAACATTATTAATTTTAGATACTTGTCAACCGGCGAATCATTTGGATCCTTGGCGTTTAAATTTAGAATATCACATTCATGGATAAGCATAATTGTAAAGAAACATTATCGGACATACTAGTTAATAAAACGTTTATATTCCAAAACCTTCTACAGAACAATTTAAAGGAAGTGCTGTAAAATTTAACAGTATTTGGAATTTTCCGAATTGCATAGGTATGCTCGTAGGAATATTATAAATGTAATACTACCAATAAAACTACATTTTTTACATTTTTTTTTCATTTTTCCGATTTCTTATTTTAAATTTCAAAAGGAGCAATCGACGGAAAATATGTGAGAATTAAGGCACCCAATAATAGCGGTTCATTGTTTTCTAATTACAAAGAGCTAGTATTATTCAATCGTATTATTAGCTATTGTTGATGCGGAATATAAATTTATGGCAGCTGACGTTGGATCGTATGGTAGAGAAGGAGATGCTGGTGAGCTTTAAATATTTATATGTTTATATATTGTAAGATACTAAAGTATTTATATTTTGTTAGGTATATTTTCGAAGAGTAACTTTGGGCAACAAATTTTAAATAAATAGTTTAATATACCACCGCCAAACAATTTGCCGAACACAAACATGCTCTTGCCACATGTAATTCTTGGTGACGAGGCCTTTGCGTTACATGAGAGTAATGAAACCGTACCCTAGAGCACAAGCAATGTATGATTCATCAAAAAGAATTTATAATTATCGGCTAAGTAGAGCAAGAAGGGCGTCAGAAAATGCATTTGGCATATTGGCATTTTCGTATTTTCTTTCAACCTATTTCTGTGAAACCCAAAACATGCGATTAGGTTATATTATCTGCATGTATCTTGCATCTATTATGTCCAGGTCAAATGAGTTATGATGATCCGGTTACGTTGCCAACATCGAACCTAATTTCATTAGATTCTGCTCGACAAGTGCGACGACCAACAACTTATTTAGACATAAGAAATCAGTTTCGAGATTATTTTAGTGGAGTTGGAGCTGTTTATTTTCAAAACGTTCAATATTGAAAAAATGATATACATTTTTTAATTGTAAAGACTATATTATGTAAACCATGTATGTAATACTTACTATCTTTGTTTAATTTGCAATTTGCATAATGCAATAAATACATTTATTTTCTTTTGCGTATTTTTGTATCATTTATGTTTAATATTGTAAATAAATTCGTTTTTTTTACGTAATCTATTATTTCTTCATCTGTTACATCTGTTTCCATTCCATCCATTATTTAATCAAATCTAAAAAAATAATAAAATATTAATGTTTAATAAATAAATTTTTCGCTATACAACCAACAATCTGGTTTTAGCGTCCAACAACATCCTTCTGTTGTTAGTTTCTTAATTTGTGGCTTTTACGGTGTTGGTAATTAGCCGTTCGTTCAGATTCGAAAAATAACCGAAAACACAAAACATATTTTATGTCTTCAGTAGGATTCGAACCCACGACCCCAAAATTCCGTTCGAATTTTACGTTGGCATTTTTAACATTTACACCACAGAGTTATATTAATATTAATGTTTATAGAATTAAATTATATTTTTGTATGACATACATGATATTTTACACTCAACCTTTTGAAAAGCAAAAATATACGTTGTATTTCTGGATAATTTATATTTTTTATCATCTAATTAAAATGAATCTTATATACCATTCGGTTTATTTAAACACATAAATACACAAATTAAATAAATAAAAATAAAAAAACAAAATCACATTTAAATTCATATAAACACATACATTAGAATTACTTTGTTTTACCTCCTTTTATTGCTATATTTATTGCCACAAAATAATTGACCCAAATGTCAATTTCCGCAAATTTCTGTGTATTTTTTAAGTTTGAACTTAAAAATGTTGCATACTTTTGCGCAAATAGGCAGAAACTTGCAGAATTGTTTTGAGAGAAAACACTTCCATTGAGTTTCATATGTTTTATATGTGCGCAACAGCCTGCAAGAGTCTGCTTGGTTCAGAGAAAACATAGCTTTAGGCGACTTTAATGCCAAGGTAGGCCAGGAAACAATATATCATCCAACTTTAAGAAAACACACTATGCATGCAACAGATCCCAAATGAGAATGGGATGCGATTGATTGATTGATTTCGCCATGTCTAAAAATATGGTAATTCGTGGTACATACTTCCCTCATAAAGATATTTTGAAATTTTTGAAATTTGAAATTTTGAGATTTTGAAAGTTGCGTTTAAAAGAGTTTATACGCAGGTTGTAGAACAGAGCTTCTGTTAAATTCACAATGGTGTACACTAATGAAATTATGTCAATAACGAATGCCAATATTTTAATACCAAACGGATTGCAAATATTGCAAAAACGTTCCTATACCAAACAATATATGAATAACAATAACAGTCGAATAACTAAATTGTGATGCAGAACCTTCGCTTTTTAAAAATAAAAAACCGTTTAGTTTTAAAAATAATTTCATATTTGCTAATGTTTTAATATCCTTATTCATATTTTTCAAAAAACAATTCGAACAGAAAACAAATATGAAAATAAATATATATAGTATATAGGTAGATAGATTTATAATAATATAATAATAAACATATGGTAATAATAATAAAAATAAGATAATAATAATAAAAATAATAATAAATAAAAAAAAGACAAGAATCGAAATCGAAGGCGCCGCATTATGTCAATTAGTAAGAATTGTCCAGATCTCAGATTGATTATATAAAATACCAAATTGAATACAATATTCAGAAGAGAAAAATTTCAATTCATGTAATACATTATGCATCAGTGCTGCCGTTTTATGCAACGATATTACTCTGTTTCGTTTTCACAATCCGAGATTAGTTGTGTGAAACGGCGTAGTATTTTTTTGGCAAACCATTTTATGGTGCGCAAAAATTAGCTTTTGGGTCATGTGCATGGTCGATACTACTCGACATAATACTCTTTATAATAAAATACCTCATCTCTAATTCTTAATGCGTAACATATTGTATAAGCTATTTTACCAAAATAACATTACGACATTAGAGGCACATACAAGTTAGATATGTCTCTACGCCGACTTAGACATATAAAACATTGATAACATAACATTTTGGATGTAAAGCTGAACTATTTCTTTATCACTATAGCAACGCAATCAAATTTTTCGTTCTGTTTGTTTATCAAATTTTTTTTTTCATTATATATTTTATTCTACATTCTTATTGGTTGTGATAATATAACGCATTCAAATACAATGAATATTTGATAATTCATTATTGATAATTCATTATCCCTTATATGGAATATATTAATGATATAATACATATATCACATCATTAATATTTTTTTCGACAAAACGGTCGAATTTTAAGATTTTTATATATGAATTTTAAACTCGGCGTAACGGTCATGATAGTTTTTTAGCGGTTTTGCAATTACTCTTAATATGAAATAATATAATTAAGTGAGTGATTGTCATGGTTTTTAGTTTTTTAAGTGGGGTGTATTTGAAAATTTAAATTGAACAAGTAAGAATTAGATGGTTCGTAGGTGGACATGAACCAAGTACGTTTCGGATCCTCATCAGTGGCCATACGTACACTTTAACAACTTTGCCATCTACTAAAAAAACTATCATGACCGATACGCCGAGTTTAAAATTCATATATAAAAAATTATCCCTTATGTTTTTGGTTTTGAATTTGGATTATTATGTTTTATTTAAACATATACGTTTAAAACAATTGTGAGAAAGCGATACAAGATATATTTAAATGGTATAGATTGTTGTATGAAAGAAATGGAAATATACATAGAGTCATAGAGTCATATCCAACTTGTATGATCCTTAGATGCTGTTATTTCCTTATGTTTTAACATCCTTAAGTAAATCGACCAGCAGTAAACCTTTCGTTTATATTTTTCAGATTCGTTTGCTGCGTTTTGGTTTTTTCAGCAATAGTTAATCATCCTAATAATTTGACTCGATATCTTTATTTATTGAGACTCAACAACGGATTTGCTTTCAAATTACATTTCCTTATCTGAATTCGGATTTTGCGTTGCGTTGAAATAAATCGTGTATAATATAGTGAAACAACGAACATTATTCTAAAATTCAATTTCACGTATAAGTTTAAGATCATTTTGCATAATGAACTAAACGAAACGGTATGAGACCAGTATTTAGCTGAGCTCATTCATATAAATCACTCAATAGTACCAGAAATACTACGATGGCATAGTCAAAACCGTGGCAGCGCTGTTTTGTTTATAAAAACGTATATATGCATGTATATAGTAAATAAAATACCATCCAAATAAAAAACTTATATTGTCTTTCTTTCAAATCCGTTTGGTGTACTCTACAATCGAATTTCCGGAAACCGAATTTTACGCGTTGTTCGTGCGTGTTTTTATATTGTATTATATTGTATATTTGTTAGCGTTTAAAAGTAAAATTATTTAGAAAATACGCAACGTACGAAAAAAATGCATCAGGCAACGTTTGTAGGGCATGAAAAATACGATCGAAATAGATTAAAATTATTTTTACTAATAGAATTTTCGAGAAAAATCAGTTTTCCCAAAAAAATTAAATTATTTTACTTTGAGTGTCAATATCTCCAAACGGAGGGTACATGTGAAAAATTTTCTCTATAACGACGTTAAAGGTAATTCAATTACCTATTAATTTCGCGCCTGCTGCTAAGCTCTGTTTAGTAGTTTAAAAGTTACAGCGTAATTACGGAATGCATGTTTTACAATGAAAGTCAATTTTCAACCACATCTAACTCAGCAGAGGTTGAAGTTAGACCCGCCCTCTCGATACGATTTTTTGCTGGAAATGGTCCCAGGATTACGTGACATACGTTTGTATAATATCAACTGGGATACCCTATATATTGCAACAGGATATATGATAAATCGTTATACATTCTTGTGTTATACGAATGTAGATTAGAGTACACTAAACGGATTTGAAAGTAAGACTACAATAATGTTTTTGGTATGTATATATACACGAAATTGCTCTATATATAATATATATAATCATACTAATCCTTAAAAATAATGCACATTGAATTTTTCATCGCGCGTTTTTGTAGACACATTTAATGCAGTATATATATATATATATATATATGTGTGCGATATAGATCCAGAAAAAAAGAAATTGTATACACATAATATACCTATATATATCGATATATTACATACGTTAATATTTATTTTTCGTTTACGCGAGGTACCACATTAAATGTAACATAATTATCTCTTAATCTTTTTTACCTTGTTGTATATTATTTAACAACTTTGTGCGAGATGGAGGTCTCTGGCAACTATATAATATATTAAAAAAGAAAAATAAAGCTAAATACATATTCAAACACTGAACACCATCCCTATTAGGAGCAAAAACCTTTTAATTCAGTAGAATCTTATCTGATAAATCATTTGTGTACTTGTGTGTATATATATATAATATATTGATGATGGTGAAGTATTTATACATATATATCCGAACTATATAACTTTATAATGTGAATAATAATACATATTTCAGCTATGCATAGTATAATTCACTGCTTTATATACATATATATATACATTTTATTGTATGTATATAGAGATGAATATGCACAATGGTGCAATATCAAGTATTGAAAATTATAATAAAAAATAATACTAAAATAAGAGGACAAAAAAAATAAATAAACAGAGAAAGTTAAAAAACTGCTAATTAAAAAGATGTAGCATAACAATCGAGAATGTGATCAGAAATTGTATTTTTTGTTTTTTTACGATTGTTGTGTTCTGTTTTTATTCAGTATATTTTTATTATTATTATTATTTTAAACTTAGCTTTTTATGATGCTTTCGATAAAAAATAAAATAAAAATAAAAACTGCACAAAACATTAAAAATTGAGTGTCTTCTTAATATATGTACTAAACTTGTACTATATATAATAATAATTAAAGATTCTTTTTTATCACTCTTAAGATTGTCAAATGATTTTATTTATTTATATAATATTATATTAAAAGGCCAGTCTGGTTTTTTTTATAAAAACTTTGTCAATTTTTAGTGGTCTGTAATTGAATCCGTGTTTCTATTTATTTATATAATATTATATTAATGTTTCTATTTATTTATGAGATTTATGACTGTGAATAATTAAACACATTGAATAATGGTTTTATAGAACAATGTCTTTTTTTTTTGTAATATTGTTAAGAGTTACAATAAATAATATTTTGATTTTTAACAATAATTTTCTATATAAAAATACTATACTGAACATTTAAATCATAATAGCTAATTGCTTAATTAATTTTATTTAAAATAATTAAAATTCGATAAAAACGTAATTTTCGTAGGCTACGTATATGCGTGCACATAGCTCGAGCCAGGTAGCTGGAGCATAGAGCTCAAAATGAATTGTTTATGTGGCCTTTTTTTTAGCTCGAGCTAAAATTTTTCACAGATTTGTTTAGGACAAATACATAAAAGTATGTATTTTAGAACGTAATTTTGTCAAAATTTGAAGTATAATAAATAAATTTGAAATTGTCATCCATTTCTGCCGTTAAGGTTCTAAAAGCGTTTTTTTTTTAAACTGGTGATGTTATTTCGCAATCACTATTGCTGTGATATTCAATTGTGTTCCAAAATGATGCATCGTGATTGTCTCTTGTGTGTCAAAAAATCATTTCAAATAAATATAATAATCATGACAATTACGATAATATATTCTTTTACATCAAATAACACATACATATTGGGTGGTATATGGTCTTTTAAAAACGCGATTGCATTCATGTTCCATTGACGCTCCACTGCCAGAAGGTTGTAACCTTTTTTTTTTCTCTGCAATATTTGCCCCGTAAATAATTCCATCTTTTGAATTATACAAATATATAGCAAATTGTAACAAATTGTATTAGCAAAAATAGTGCAAATGAAATAATTATCAATGAAATGATACATTTTCCAAATTATTCCAAACGAAATAATACGCAATCGTTAGTTAATATATCGTTAACAAACAAACAATTGTAGAATCATATCAACTTAATCATATCAAATCAACAACAAGAAAATGTATGAGATTGAAATAATAAGAAAAATTTAAGACAAGGTCGCTCCGTAGATTTGTCTACCTTAATTAGCTATAATTAAAGATTTGCCTTTCATATAATATCACTTCATTTGGACAACATTGAGAAATTTTTCGACGCTTGGTCCCTGGTAGGTGAATATAATTCGAACTTCCTTGTCACTTAATATTAACACATCCGAATTAATATCCCACCCATTCCTTAATTAATTTGCAAAATCTATACCAATCGTCGATTGTAAGCGCGCATTGTTTTTTTAGATATATACAGATATAATTGGAATACCATATAATATTATAATTTACCATTTTTATGTGTATTTATGAAAAATGAGTGTCGCCGCACCGCAATTTAATAAGATTATTCATCTCAAATTTTATATAAAAATCAAATAAAAAAATAATAAATCAATGAACAACACCCACGGTCACTGCAAAATGACTAACATATAAATATTCAACATATAAATACACATAAAAATGGTAAATTATAATATTATATGGTATTCCAATTATATCTGTATATATCTAAAAAAAACAATGCGCGCTTACAATCGACGATTGGTTTTAGCGTCCCCATTAATATCCCTCTGTTGTTGGTTTCCTAACTTGTTGCTTTAACGATGTCGATAATTAGGGTAATTAGAAATTATTGTAACTCTGTGTAAAATTCAGATTCGAAAATAACACAAAATATATAGAAAATATTTCCTGTCGTCAATAGGATTAAAAACCCACGAATACAAAATGCCAGAGTTTTAAGTTTGATATTTTATCAGCTGGACCAAAGAGTTGTGGCATATTAAAAGATATATTACTTTTTTTTTTTTTTTTTTTCCTTTTCTTTTTACGTCCAATGCCATATTGGCACAAACAGACGGGGTAGTAGTATTGTCCTGTTTAATATTTTAAGTTAGCCTGTTGAATAAATTTTAGTAACTCTGCGTATTCTTTATGATCCTCGTTTTTTAAAATTGTCTTCAAATCTTTGTATTTTGATATTATGGATTGTTGTCTTATGTGATTGTATTTAGTGCATTCTATGATAGCGTGATTAATATTATTTATAGTTTTACATATGTTGCATAAACTGGTATCTTGAAATTTCATCAAAAAATAAAAAACATCGTCATATGTGTGACCCGCTCGAAGTCTGTTGATTGTTTTTGTTTGTTGTGAGTTTAAATTTATTTTGCTGAACCATGTTGATGTACTATTTGCAATTTGGTGATACCATTTTCCTTTTATATTTGAAATGTCGTTGAAATCCGTTATCCATTTTTGCCGAATTGCTTCTTTTGATATCAGATTAGCGTCATCAACCGCCAGAAATACTTTTTTTATATTATTTGTATTGTATAAACCCTTTTTGGCCTCAACATCTGCCAGTTCATTGAAATGGATACCCGAATGTGATGGTATCCATTGTATAATGAAAGTTTTTGCCGGATTCGCATTGATCAATTCCAAAATATTATTTTCATAGTGATTTTTTCTTTTCTTATGATTATTTAATGATTGACAGCAACCCTTGGAGTCTGTTAAGATGACGAATTTGTTTTCTGACGAATTTATAGCCAGTTTTATAGCCTGTTGTATAGCTATAGTTTCAGCATTTTTAATATTAATTTGTTTGTCTAATTTTTTGTTGATGAACACCTTTAAAGATAAAGATTAGAAAGATTAAAGATTATGCCAATACCCGTAGCAACTTCTGTTTTGGATGCATCGGTATATATATGTATGTGTTTATTGTATTGGCTTATTGTTTGTAATGCTGCTTGTTTGATGTATGTAATGTTACATTCTAATTTCGCCGGTATTTTGATTATAAGGTTTTCACAAATTTTTAAATTATTGGGATCTGGTGATATATTTGTTACTATTTTGATTTCTTTTATATGTTGATATTGCTCAATTAATTCGTTAAACTTAGTTATGGAACGATTTATCACTATATCGCCACCAATGGAACTGTTATTTTGTATTTTTTTTGCCATGTATTTTAAGGTTTTGAGCGTGTCTTTGTATTTACAAGGTAAATCACCATTTTGATGTAGTATGACTGCTTGTGGTGTTGTCTGAACATAACCACCAACTAATCTATGTGCTTTATTTTCTAAAATCTGAATTTTTTTATAGTTGGACTCCGTAGTTCTTACATATGTTAAATTGGTATATATTATGTTATCAATTAAGGCATTTTTTATGACTAACGCCCTTTTAGGATGAGCACCATATCTTTTATTTGGTAGCATATTTAATAACGTGATGTTTTTGAAAACTTTTTTAAGGAAATTATTTATGTGACTATTGAATTTTAACTTTTTATCTAATATTGAACCCAGATATTTCATTTCTTTTACTTGTAGAATTGGTTTATTATTAATTTCTAGTTTTAAATCAATTTTCCTGTTAAAAACCAAATAGTTTGTTTTTTCTAAATTTAAGTTTAATTGAAGCCGTTTGATTTGTTCATAAAACTGATTTAATGATTCATTTGCATTTTGTTTTAATTCTTTCAAATTTTTCCCCCAAACAAGTATAATAAAATCATCAGCATATTGAAATAATTTTGTGTTTGTTACCCTTAAGTTATGCAGATCCCTTGTGTATAGATTAAATAATATTGGGCTGAGTGCATTTCCTTGTGGTAATCCCTTGTTTGTATTGGTACTTATTTCATCAACGTCACCCATTATATAGGTTCGGTTTTCCATGAATTTTTGAATGAAAAAAATTAGATTTACATCAAGGTTTACCTCCAGTAATTTTGTTTTTAATATATTTGCATTAACGTCATTAAAAGCGTTTGAAATATCTGTGCTGATAATTGTTGATAACAGTTTGTGTTTTTTGTTATATTCTACCTGTGAGATGATAGAAACTATAGCGTCAGTAGTGCTTCGCCCCTTTATGAAACCATATGAATTTTCTGGCCATAACTTATTTTCAGTAATTGCTTTAGTTAAATGGTTTTTTGTGCAGGCTATAAAAATTCTAGCTATTACCGAGATCAATGCTATTGGTCTGTAATTATGAATTGATGTTAAATCTTTATCGTTTTTTGGTATTGGTATAATTTTGATAAAATTCCACCATGCCGGAAAGTATTGTTTGTGCCATATATCATTAAAAATAGTTGATAAATGAAGAATGTGATCGTTGTTTAAAAGTTTTAATATGCGATTCGAAATCGAATCAAAACCCTTGGCGGTATTTTTATTTCTTTTAATGATGTTTTCTAGTTCATTGTAGCTACAAAAAATGTGTTGTATTGAATCATTATTTGTTGCGTCTTGATCAGTTGATGGCAAATCGTATGTGATTTCTTGTTGTTGATTTGAAATGTGGATATTGTTGTGGTTCGTAACATGAATTTCATTATCACTTTTATTAAATTGTATTTTTAAAAATTCTCTATATCTAGTTGGAGTGTCAATTATCGAATGTCTATTTCTCATCTTATTTTTATTGAAAATTTTAACTTTTTCCCAAACTTCTTTAGGGGGGGTGTTGTGGTTGATTTCATTTATAAATTGTTTAAATTTTTCTCTTTTATAATATCTGGTATATTTTCTTAAAATTGCCAATGATTTTTTGAATTCATTTGCTGTATAAATAATGGTTTTATATTTTGTATAAATCCTAAGTTTTTCTTCCTTTATCTGCCACAGTTTTGTTAGATGATTATTCCACCAATATTTTGGATGTGTTTTGGGGCATATTTTGATGATTTTTGAGTTTTTTTTGATGACATTATTTAGACACATTTCATATGGTTGGATTGTTGGGAAATGTTTGAGTTCTTCAACTGCATTTAGATCATCTTTAATGGTTTTGTAATTAATAATTTCTTTTATATTCTTGATTTGAATATCATTTGATCCTATTTCTATCAAAATTGGCAAGTGATCTGATCCTAAGCTGGTATGTAATACTTCCCAATTAATTTTGTACATTAGATTGGTGCTTACTAATGTGATGTCCAATGCCGATGAATAGTTGTGATTAGGTTGTATAAAAGTTGATGAACCATCATTTGCTAGGAAGAATTTTGAGTTTATCATCATATCTGCGATTAACTTTCCCCTGGAGTCTGAGTTGTTTTTTGTGTCCCAAAGATGATGATGTGCATTTATATCTCCGGCTATTATGACATTGTTTAAACCCTGATATTTTGTTAATAGACTTTGAAAGTTGTTTTTCACAATCCTGTTATTTAATCTAGGTGGTATGTAAAAATTAACTATGGTTAAGTCGATATTCTTGTTAATTATTTTGATTTCTAAAGCTTCTACTGGTTTGAGATCTCTGAGGGCCGTATCTCGTATCATAAATTTATTTTTAATCATGAATGCTATGCCACCGTAACCATCATTTCTATTTAAATTGCAGATTGTGTAGCCATTTATTTTGAACGTGTCCTGTTTTTTTAACCAGGTTTCCTGTAGTAAGCAAATATCTATATTATTTACGTTAATGAAATGTTCCAAAAGTAGTAGATTGACACGCACACTCCTTATATTAATTTGTATAATTTTTATTTGATGATTCATTAATACTTTTTATTTTATTTTTATTTTTTTTTTTTTTTTTAAATTATTTTTTGGTTTAATTTTATTGGTTTTATTTTATACTTATACTTGTTTGCTTGACTATTCTTCTAAATCGCTATCTCCGTATGATAATGTATTGTCGGTTTCAGTGTATATGTCTTGTTTATGAATAATTTGCATTAATCTGGTAATTCTATTTTTCATGGCTCTATCTTGTATAATTTTGTGTATTTCTCCAAAAATGTTGAGTATCCGTTCCGTCGTGTCCAGTCCACATTCCTTGGTGATTTTTTCCATACTTTGGTTATTTCCGACTTCAAAAATTATTTTAGCTATTTACTTAAAGTTACTCCGTGTCTGTTTCCAACTTCCATTATTTGTTCTTCCCAAGGCGCTAATTTTTCCATTATTTCCTCGGTTGATGTCTTTGTTACCCTTATTCTTTTAGTTCCATGTTTAATTGTTTTCGTGTTTGAGTGATTCTGTATGTCGATCCCCTTCGATTGTGTTGTGTTCCCTTTATCCCCTTGCAATTCAGCGATGTGATCAATAACATTAATTACGGGGGCATCTTTATGAGAAGGGTTTTCCGTATTTAAATCCTCCGATGGGGATGATTGGTATGTCCTTTTATGCGGGTGACCGGTAGGAGTAGGTTGATTTCCTTCCGATATACGTGATTTCGCTCCGGTTTCCAATTTAGCATTTTTATTAGGGCAGTTGTAAGCAACATGTCCCTCTTGACGACATTCATTACATTTTTTATCGTCTTCTGATATATGTATACGATAAGATTCGTCTTCAGTTGATATTAGCAATGAACAAGGTAGATGTGTATCTTCCCCCAATATTGCATACGCTCTGCGCTTAAATATTTTTATATGCTGGTATAATGTGTCTTGTGTACTTAACTTAATTTGGGTTATTGGTGATACCACTTGAATTGTTTGTGTCATAAGTGCTTTTGCTATTGCGTCCGATGGTATGGTAGGTGAGACGCCCGAAATTATGATACGTTTGGTGGGTGTTATTAATCTTCTAATGGTGATCTCCTTTCCTCTTATTTCGATATTTTTATATTTTTCAACTACTTTTTTTACCAATTCCATACTATTTAAAAATATACATATTCTATCTCTAGAAATCTTGGATGCATCGGTTATGTTTTTTGGTGAAACGATGTTGCCCACTGCAATGAGATAATCCATCAAGGTTAAATCATCTTGGGCATCCAAAATAATTGCATATTCTTTTGATGGTATGGTGGGGTTGATTTTTGGTATGATTTGGTTTTTTGTGATGTTGGCATATGATTTTTTTTCTAATATTATTGCGTTGTTGGGTGCTGTAGTTTGCGGTATTTTAAAATTATCCATAGTATTTTGTTGTTTAATTAGTTTAATTATAATAGTTATAATAGATAACTATATATAAATAACTATATGTATTCATAAATACTAGTTTTTTTTTCTATATAAATTCAATTTATATACTTTTTAAATAATTTTATTTAGATGCAAAACACCGTAATTTGTAATTCATATAAATTTTAATTCAAATTTTAATTATTTTTATTTTTAATTATAATTATTAATTTATTAACTATGATAATTTTATATAAACGCGTCCGTTCTCTATGAGGTTTGGATTTGTACTCTCGATATATTACTTAACGGAATTATAATAATTTTTAATTACAGTATTTATAGTTTCTGAAGTTTTTGATTAATATTAATTTTTATAGAAAGTTATTGTTATTAATCATAGAAAGTTATTGTTATTAAATCAAATTTTAATAAATTTAGTATTAGTTTAAATATTCAACGAGCTACTAATAGCTTAAATATAATTAATAAAAAAACAACAAATATATATTATTCAAAATAATTAATAAATAAATTAGTATTATTTTTAGAAATAAATATATTATTATTACGTTTAGCTTTATTTCCAGCTAACCATAATTGGTGACCCACGACGTTTATTTACAAAATATTAAAAAGTATAATATTTTGAGAATTTTCAAAAAGATTTTTGAAAATTTTATTTTTTCAAAAAGTATCTCGTAAAGTAATAGTTCGCGTACGCGTGTGAGTTTGTGAATTGTGATTTGTGAAAATTTATATTATATTGTAATGTCTTTAGACAATTTGTTTACAACTAATATTGGAACATCCAAAACGGTAAACGCATAGGAAACCGAAAATCAACATTGTAACGTACTAGATATTTCTTTCAGATTGCCTTTACTAACATTAAATGAGGATAAAATAGAAACGTGTTTTATCCAGTTGGATTCCTGGTTTAATTTAAATAGGATTCTTCAAAGACAAAATTGCAACTAAAATCATTAAATGCAACTATTATTGATTAGGTTTTTGCATTGGTTCAAAATCCTCCCAAAGATGAACCATTTGAAGAAATCAAAAAAGCAGTGTTAGCGGCATTTGCAGATTCGGCACAACAAAAGTTTACAAAACTATTAACCGGAATTCAATTGGGTGATCATCGTCCAAGTCATTTGTTATCCAAATTACAAAGAATGGACTTGAATATCGACGAAACCATGTTTAAAAATTTATGGTTAAGTCGTTTGCCATCACAGGTTAAAACCATAATTGCGGCCTCAAAAGGTTCCCTCACGGAACTGTCTATTGTCGCTGATGCTGTAGTAGATTCGCCTGGATTATCTACAATTAATGAAGCTTCATTGTCTTCCAGGCTAAGTTCAGCTTCAGCTCAAGAATATAAGTTAGCGGAAGGTATGCATGCTCAAATTGACAAAATTTCCGCAAATTTAGAGCAATTAAACCAACGGTTTATTTCAAGATCACGATCAAAATCCCGATCAAGATTTACAAATAAAAAAAACCGTGATAAAACACCGATAAATCAACCAACTTGTTGGTATCATAGAAGATTTGGCACATCTGCATTTAAATGCACTAAACCGTGCAATTTCGACAACCAAACTTCTACATAGCCATCACAAAGTATAGCAGCAGCATCACTTGACAATAACAAAATCAAAAGTGACGCAATGCAAACAAAATTTTCGTTCAGCAAGTCATCAAATTCATCAAAATTAAAAATTTATAATGATTCAAACATTTGCCAAATTCAAATTATTCATCTTCCAACACTGATATGTCAGAAATTAACAGAATCTGTATACACGACAATTTAATTAAGTTGATTTAATGACCGGTATATTAGAATTTCTCCTTTTAATATTTTTCTCGGCTTTGCGGTCAGCTTATTTTAAGATTTAATTAATATTTAGTAGTCAATTTTGATAAAAAACAATAATATTTTTTATATAAAAACAAACACTAAATATAATACGACAATACCAGTAAAACTGCATTTTTAATTGATACAGGCGCTGATATTTCAGTTTTACCAAAATCTAAATATTCACAAAAACAAATTGGATCCCACAAACTTTTTGCAGCAAATGTTCACCTATTGAAACGTATGGTGAAAACTTAACTTAAACTGGATCTCAATCTAAGGCGAAGTTTTTGCTGAACATTTACAGTTGCAGATGTTCAAAGACCCAAAATTTGTGCGGATTTTTTGGCCTATTATGAATTATTGATTGATGTTGCTCACAACAAACTGATTGATAAGTTAACATTATTTGAGTCGGTAGGAATTCCATCAAAAACGCATAGATGTGATATAAAAACATTTGACTCAAACAATGAATTTGCATCATTATTAAAAGAATTTAAAGATATCCCAACATTTAATTCCAATTTGGAATCAACAAAATCAACTATCACTCATCATATTCAAACCATAGGACAACTAGTTCATTCAAAAGCACGACGCCTTTCTCCGGAAAAACTGAAGGCAGCTAGGGAAGAGTTTGAATATCTTCTTCAAACGGATATTTGTAGACCTTCAAAAAGCAACGTAAAGGTCATCACCTTTACATATGGTCAATCTTTACAAAGATGGATCATTGAGACCTTGTGGAGATTTTAGGTCATTAAATGCTGTAATAGTTCCAGATCGTTATACATTATCTTTTCTCCGGGATTTTACCAATAATTTAAATGGCAAACCAATTTTTTCGAAATTGGATCTACAAAAGGCTTTTCATCAAGTTCCAATCGAACCATCGGACATTAACAAAACAGCAATCATCACACTATTTGGACTTTTTGAATTTGTCTATATGACGTTCGGTTTGTGCAATGCAGCACAAACTTTCCAAAGATTAATTCATGAAGTACAAAGAGGATTGGATTTTACCTTTTCTTATATTGACGATATATTAATTGCTTCATGTGATCAAGAAGAACATATCAAACATTTACGACTGGTTTTTCAACGACTACGCAATTACAACTTATGCATAATTTATCGAAATGCGAGTTAGGAAAATCAAGTATTCATTTTTTAGGTCATCTAATCGACGCTTCAGGAATTCAACCACTTCCAGAAAAAATCGAAGTTATACAAAATTTAGATCAACCGAAAATTGCTCAGGAATTAAAACGTTTTTTGGCAATGATAAATTTTTACAGAAGATTTATTCCAAACGCAGTCAACAATCAAACGATTTTGCAAAGTTTAATTACTGGTAACAACAAAAATGACAAGAGCGTAACTGTTTGGAACAATCAAGCAATTGATGCATTCACCAAATGTAAGAATTATTTGGCTCAGGCAACGTTATTGGCACCCCCCCCCCCCCCAATTCAGAATTAGCACTATGCATCGGATGTCTCAGTTGGGGATGTGCTGCATCAAATCGAAGAAAATCAATACAAATCATTAGGATTTTTTTCAAAAAAACTCAGTGATACACAGAAGCGTTACAGTACTTATAGCTATATAGTATAGTATAGTACTTTTAGCTACTAAGCTACTGAGCTACTAATAACTCAAATATAATGTAAATCAATGAAATCAGGTGATCATCCTTGGTATGATGGCCAACTCAGAAATGCTAGAAATGAAAGAAATAAATTGTGGCGCGTTTATTGTGGGTCCTTGTGTGACCTTAATTACTCTAATTATAGTTCTGCGTGCTATCGTTTTAATGAACTTAATACTGCAAAATATTCCGAATATATCGCGAAAATTGAATCCAAGTTGACGCGGGATCCAAAGAATTTTTGGGGATTTATTAAGGGCAAACGAACTAATGGTGGATATCCTGCTCGAATGCATTATAATGGTGTATTTGGTGACAATTTGGCCACGAATTGTAATTTATTTGCTGATTTTTTTGAGAATTCGTATGACGAAGTGGTGATTAGTGATGATAATTTTGACTCTGGATTAATCCAGTCCTACGATTATTTACATAATATTTGTCTTTCAATTAGTCGTGAAGATATTCGTAATTCAATTATGAAATGTGATGTTATTATATATTCGTCGGGTCCGGATGGTATTCCATCAGCTGTTCTTGTTAAATGTGTCGATGTTTTGTCTATACCTTTGACAATTCTGTATAATAAATCTTTGATTACTGGATGCTTTCCTGATATATGGAAGAAAAGTTTTATTATCCCTATTTATAAATGTGGTGGTCGAAATAACATTTCTAATTATCGCCCTATTTCTAGACATGTTCATGTATGTATTCATGTATTCCTAAACTATTTGAAAGTATTATTACTGATATTGTTGTATTTAATGTTAAATCTATTGTGTGTCCTCAACAACATGGTTTTGTTCGGGGTCGATCTAATTTGTTAGAATTTGTATCCTACTGTTTTGATAATTTTAATCTTGGAGCACAAGTTGATTGTGTCTTTACTGATTTCAGTAAAGCATTTGATAAACTTTCACATGGTATAATAGTAAAAAAAGCTTAGGAAAATGGGTTTTGGTAATGACTTTGTTTCATGGATTGAATCATATTTGAAAAATCGTTCGTGCCGTATATTGTTAAATGATGTTAGGTCTGGTTCCTTTAACGTTACTTCTGGTGTACCTCAGGGTAGCCACTTGGGACCTATTTTATTTGTTTTATTTATAAATGACCTGATCCCCCTGAACCTGAAAATAAAAGTAGAACTGGGAGCGTTATTTCGATACGTGTTACAATGATACCCTTATACCTTATACTATTACACTTAATATACTTAATTCTAAATAAATGCAAAACAATATTCGCATAATGTATATATGTAATATATATATATAGATATATCCAAAAAAAAATCTAAATATAATGAATAGAAATATAAAATAAATTAATAATTATTATCTATTTTTCTATGCAACTCGAATTCAAAATTATATAAATAAAAAAAATTTAATACTGGTTAATCAATTGTATAAAATCAATTTGATTTTATATATGTGCAAAAAAATGTTAACAAAAAAAATTTTTAATAATGTATATTTGAATACAATTAAATATTTTTTCAATTCTATATATATTTGTAGAATGTTCGGTTGATTTTTTAAAAACCGAAGGAAAAAAATTAAATGTTATAATTTATGTAGTAATTTATATACATTACTTATGTTATATATAACAATGAAAATGTTACAGCTATGCCTGTTGTTAGTTTCAAAAGCAGCTATTGATAACAGGTCCGGAGTAATATATGTAATGATGATTTTTTTCTCTTACCAAATTTCATAGATGTGGTATTAAAAATTCACTTAATGCCTTGTGGTACTTATTTTCTTAAATCTGCTGAACGGATGCGTATGGTTTCTTGTATACCATTTGAGAAACATTAGTGGTCACCAGCTGATGTGGTAATTGATGTCTGATATTTTGATGATGTGGAAAACCAATGAATATGCAGAAAATTAAAATTGATGAATGTCCTCTAAATGTCTCAGAGGTCAATGTAATTGGTGTATAAAATAAACTTTTTATGATTATCACGTCGGGGTCACCAGTTGATGTGGTCAATATATATTTAACTCCTTGACCATATCATTAATAAATAAATTTAAACACGATCACCATATAATTCAATTTATTCACAATTGCTTTTCTTATATATATAACATATCTGTATATATAAAATGCGGCCGTTCAGGCAGAGGTTAATAATCTAACTAACTTAATTTTTATAATTAAATTTAATAATTTAAAATATAATAATGAAATGCACGTATCCATAATGCTCTCGCAGTTTTCCGCGAAATGTATTTATTTGTATTGGTTCATTCAATAGATAATTATTTTATGTTATATTTTATATAAAATAATTATATATTAAAATATCGATTAATAAATATAAAAATGATAATAATGTTATTGCAGCGGTTCCGGGAATAATCATAGCACTACATCACCCTTCCGCAAATGAGGCACGCAAACATAAATAAATATACATAACAGATGTGTTATGATTTAATAACAGATGATGTTTGTAGAACCGAAATTGACCTTTTTTATTGTAGTGTTATCGTTTCTAGGTTTAACGTAGTGGTTTACGGGTTCAATGCCAAAGGCGGGCTTCAATCGATCAATTGAAACAGAAGTGTTCTTACCCTTTACGTTTATAACAAAAAATTTTCTAAAACGTTTGATGATTTGATACGGTCCTTCGTAAGGTGGTGTTAATGCCGTCCTGATTTTATCTACCCGAACAAATACATGATCGCTTTTCTCCAACGTTTTGGGAATGAAGAGATTTGGTTGAGGAGATTTACGTGTATCCCGCGGTATTAGGTGTTGTATGTTGGTACGGATTCTGTCAACCACCGACTTCATATCCGATAGTGGTGTAGATTGGGTTGGAATGAAAAGTTCGCCTGGTAGTCGCAGAGTTTCGCCATAAAGTAGTTCGGCAGGAGAACACTTAAGATCCTCCTTAACACATGCGCGTATACCCAGCAGAACAAACGGTAACTCATCACTCCAGTTTATGGTTTTGCACCTTGCCATGAGTGATGCCTTCAGTGTTCGGTGAAACCATTCAACCATGCCATTGGACTGCGGATGGTACGCAGTCGTACTAATATGGTGGGAACCGAGTAGATTGGTCAGTTCGTTAAATAATTTGCTTTCAAATTGACTGCCCCCATCCGTGGTTATATCCATTGGGACACCGAATCTGGATATATAGTTGTTAACAAAACATTTCGCGACCGTTGATGCTGTCATGTCGATAATTGGATAGGCTTCCGGCCATCGAGTAAAGCGATCGACGATAGTTAAAATGTATGAAAATCCATTCGACGGAGGAAGTGGACCAACAAGATCCATATGTATGTGATGAAAACGTCCGGGAGGTAAAGAAAATTGACCGTGCGCGGTCTTTGTATGACGCGTAATTTTGGATATCTGGCATCCATTACATGCCCGACACCAAGTTGCAACGTCCCGATTCATATTGGGCCAAAAATATCTTGCGCCCATCAGTTTTCGAGATGCCCCTATGCCCGGATGGGATAGGGAATGCAATGTATCGAAAACCGTATGTCTCAAAGATTTTGGAACATAGGGTCTATTTGCGCAGTTTGAAGTTTCGCAATAGAATTCATTGCCCGGGAATTTGAAAAGTTGTAAATTGAATTTGGAATTTTTCTTCCTGGTTGTGTTCGAAAGCAATATTTTCAATTCCTCGTCTGCCATTTGTTCCTTACCGATTAACGTTAAATCCAATGCGTCGATTGTGTCATTGTGTTCACCGTACTCAACTCTTGATAATAGATCGGCCACTACGTTTTCTTTCCCCGTAATATGTCTTATATCCGTGCAGAACTGCGAAATATAGTCCAACTGGCGTGCTTGCCTTGGACCCCTTTCGGTCTTTGAGGAAATTGAATGAGTTAAAGGCTTATGGTCCGTGAATATGATAAACGATCGTCCCTCAACGAAATAACGAAAGTGTTTGATTGCGAGAAAAACGGCAAGAAGTTCCCGATCAAAAGCGGAGTATTTCGTTTCAGCAGTGGAGAGTCGTTTGGAAAAGAAGGACAATGGTTCCCAATGTCCATTGTGCTTTTGTTGTAAGACGGCCCCGACAGCCATGTTGGACGCATCGGTTGTTATATTGAATACAGTATTGTCCAAGGGAAATGTCAATAGTGTTGCATTCGCCAGCGCCTGCTTAGCAGTTTGTGTTCGCGGATAATGCATTTATGGATAATTTGGTAGTTCCGTCTATCAACCGTTTTGCGTGAAGATCAACTAACAAATTAAATTTCGATAAGAAATCCGCACCTATGATTGGTCTATTTACCGAGGCTAATACGAAAGGATGTTTAAAGGAACGTCTTAGTCCGATGTTAACGTCGAGTAGTTTTGTACCATAAGTCTTTATACAACTGCCATTTGCAGCAGAAAGAGTTAATTCGGATTGTTGTGTGGCATGTGGTTTAAAGTAATGGAAAGGTAAGACCGAAATATCGGCACCGGTATCAATTAAATACAAATAGTTATGGGCCAAATCCCTTACAAATAAACGGCGATTTGCACTTGAACCACTGCTTGCCGTAATAGCAGTGGGTGGTATTAGTTTGGGTGATTCGTAAATTGAGATGATGACGCATTCACTGAATTCGTCGGATCCCTGTACGTGCATGGAGTTATACATTTTTGCGCCTTATTACCAAAGCGCTTATGATACCAACACGATTTTCCATTATTATGAGGATGGTTGGTGTTATTGTTTCGACTATTATGCCTATTGGTTCGCGGGTAAGTATTGTTACGAGAATGAGAACGACTTCCCTGATTTCGATGAACATTACTATATGAATGTGAACGTTGTGCTGTACGACCCCTTGAAAATTCAAAATTTTTCAACATTGATTCTATTCTACCTATACGGTCGATTATGTCAACGTTGGTACTGGTTGGGGGTGTGGTATCGGATGAAGGCCTTGTTATCGCAGAGCAGGAATAAGTATATTCCCGAGATGCTTCATATATTTTGTCAGCCAATTCGAGGGATTCCCGAATTGGTTTTTCGGTAGTAGAAATGAGTGAAATGTTTATAATTTTAGGAAGGCGGCGTAACCATAACGTTCTAATAATATTGTCGCCAAAGGTTTCACCTGCCAATACTTTCATTGATCTATATAACTCGGATGGCTTGCGATCGCCTAATTCAGCTTTATCAAATAGTTGCTCCAAACGTTTTTGTTCGGATAGGGAATGACGCGAAACTAACGCAGTTTTTAATGTTTCAAACTTGGCTTCGGCCGGGGGATCTTTTAGGATATCTAAAACTGTATCACACACGTCCGCTGGAAGTGATGAAACAAGCTGACAATATTTTGTGTTATCGGAACTGATATTAAATATTCGAAATTGAGCCTCAGCTTGAATAAACCAAACGGTTGGGTTGTTTGGCCAAAACTGAGGTAATCGCACGCGTAATGAATCCACCCCGCGGTCACGTGGTGATGTAGGGTCATGCCCGGTTTCACTTTCACTTGTGTTTGCAATGGCATCCTTATATTTATCCGAAGAACCGGGTTCCGTGGACATATTTCGATTATATGCACACCTATATGGTTAATGACTTAAATACGTTTTTGCAAATTATTGACTTAAAAAAAAAAAAAAAAAATATGGCTTCGGCCGGGGGATCTTTTAAAACCTGAGGTTTGCCCTTAGAAGCCTTCCTTGGAGTGAACCTACTAGATTACCTAATTATAATCAAAGATTGGCTTTATTAAATGTGCCAACTTTAGAAAAACATGGCGAATATATAGGATTATCCTTTGTTTGTAATTTATTAAAAAATAAAATTGATAGTATTGCTTTAATTAATATGTTGCAATTTAAAATAAATGATAGGTGCCTTCGATCGGTTATTTTCTAAAAAAATTAAAAATTAAACCACAACAAAATACACGTATATTTTTTACAATGAGATTTCCAACACAATTTACAATGCATGTGAATGTACACTAATGTTAAAAATGTTAATTTTAGATTAAAATTTTTTAATGTTACGTAGTACTCTGTTTTTTGCTTTTTATATTTTTATTTATAATTACTTCTTATTTTGTTATTTTCTATTTTAATTACGATATTTAACGTAATTAATTGTTCTAATTTAAATTGTAAATTGTATTTAAATTGTACATTAGAATTTAATGTGGTTAAATAAATAAATAAATAAATAATTAATCACATAAAACAACAAATATATATTATTCAAAATAATTAATAAATAAATTATTATTATTTTTAGAAATAAATATATTATTATTATGTTTAGCTTTATTACCAGCTAACCATAGGGTTACGGTAAATAAATATAATTTATGTATTTATTACATATTATTGTAAATCAATAAAAACAAAAAGTTCCTTTTTATTATACGGGGTGTCTCACGTAAGTCTTTCCAAATATCTGTGAAACCAGTGGCGTTATCACTAATATGATGTTAGAGGACCAGCACGGGATGCAATTTGGTTACGTTTTGGTTTCATCCCCTCCCTCCCCACGCTAACCCTTAAGTGCTTAATGCGGATATCAACTTTGGAAAATCAAATGTAAAGCTATATTTTTTTGCCTCTTTTGTAGAGTGTGGTTGTGAGTTGGATATGACTCTATGCCGACATAGACATATAAAACATTGATAACATAACATTTTGGGAGTAAAGCTGAATTATTTCTTTATCGCCATAGCAACGCAATCAAATTTTTCGTTCTATTTGTTTATTTTTTTTTATTTATAGATTTTATTCTACATTCTTATTGATTGTGATAATATAATGTATTCAAATATCAATGAATATTTGATAATTCATTATTGATAATTCATTTTCCCTTATGTTATTGGTTTTGAATTTGGATTATTTTCTAACATGTTTGATTTAAACATATATGTTTAAAACAATTGTGAGAAAGCGATACAAGATTTATTTAAATGGTATAGGTAATTGTATGAAAGAAATGGAGATATACATAGACATAGAGTCATATCCAACTTGTATGAGCCTTTAAATATCTTTATTTATTCATTTCTGTTGATAAAACAAAACAACAATTGCAATAAATACAACTACATAAGTAATAATAATATATGTGGGATCGGGGATTTTCTTTTCGAGATTTAGATTTAAGAATTAGATTTAATGTGAATATTATAATACATATATACTGTACAAATTGTGTACTAAAAAAGAATTTTCCAATTAAAAGCTCTTATGGGCGTACGACTTATAAACTACGAACCACTTAGTTGATCGCCGGGACGTTCGCCTTACAAACTTCCACCACAGATGTAGCGGTATGAAGAATAAAACGAGAAGAGAATAAAACACTAATTTCAAATGTGACAAAACATTTTATACAAAGTACTGACCATTACTTTCTATACATTTGGACCACGTTTCGGGAAATTTGTTAATACCACCAGGTTTCACGGGTTTTAGGAGCCCGTGTGGGGTACAGCTTTCTGGTCCCACCAGACACACATCATGCTATTCTTGCCGAAATGATCAGCCTGTGCAGTCGATGTTGATGGCTGTCCTCGATTAACCCATGATTTTTTCCGTTTAGGATTCTTAAAATAAATCCATTTTTCATCGCCAGTAACAATGTGATGCAAGGCTGATTTTCTTTTCGCTCTTTGATCCAAAATTTCTCAAGCTTTTTTTCAGTTTTCCATTCAAAACATGCGGCATCAAATTTCCACACTTTTGGATCTTTCCCATAGCTTTTAAACCCTCAAAAATGGTTCGTTGTGCAACATTTACAGTTTTTATCATTTGTTTTTGATTCAAACTGTCATCTTCATTCAATTGCTATTCGGCGTTTCAACTTTTTTTCGATCTAATCTAATCTAATTCATTTTTTTCGATCAAACTTATCTCTGAATCGTTGAATCGTTGAAAAAATCTTTTACATGTTGCTTCTGATACAGCATGAATACCATATGCGCCCACAAACATTCGATGCGGCTATGCTTCAATTTTCTTCAAATAAAAACAAAAAATTAATGCCTCAAAAATACAAAATAAATCAAATGCAAAAGAAATTTGTAAATCAGAACATTTAATTCAAAAATGCAACAAATTTATTTTGATTTATATTAAGTTTGAATATTGATTTTTTAGATTAAAAAACCAGATCATTTGTGATTCTTCGAAAATTTTTGGAAAGTCAGATTCTGCGGAACGGTTTGTTTGAAAAAAAAACAATTTTTTTTATAGTTAATGCGTCTTTCATAATGACCTATTATTTGGTTCGTCGAGACAAATTTTTTCATGTCCGCCACTGATTAGCGCCATACTAAAGTTTCCGGCAAGCCGATTTTTCTAAATATTCAATGGTTTTGATTACAGAGCTGGTGTTTCTTCAATTTAGATTTTCATCACGTCTATGAGAATACAATCAATTTCCGATTTTTAGTTGAAGAAAATTTTGGAATGTTGCTGATTTCCCAAGAAGTTTATGTTACAATTTGCATATTTATAGTTATCGAAAAATTATTCATTGCATGTTTTTTTTTAATATTTCACGTTTGTATTACATTGATTAATGCTTACATATACCAAAATATCTTCGATGGCCTGTAACATATGGTATATACAGACATAAATACGTAAAGAAATAAATTAACAAAAATTTAATACCTTTCCGATTAAATATATCATTTGGATTAAGATTAAAATTAAAAATATTTTTAATGGTATTTTTTTGTTGTTGTTTTTGATCGGTTGTGATTTTATTTTTTTTTACTAATTTCGCGATGATTTATATTTCTCTTTCTTTTTGTTTTGGGGTATATATAAAATTTTATTTATATATAAATTATTTTTTGCGTGCGATGAAGTTTACTGTTTCCGTTAATTAAAAATTTTATATAAAAAAAAAGTAATACATGAAATTAATATAGGTTTTACAGTCCAAATACAACCTTTTACAAATCAAATTAAACTTTATACAAAACAAATTCAACTTTTTACTAATGAAATTCAACCTTTTGCAAATCAAATTAAACTTTTTACAAATCAAATTCAACTTTTTACAAATCAAATTCAACCAATTCTATATATAATATTGCAATGTTTTTGTATATAATAATAATCGTATTATAATAAATATCAACATGAATGTTCATTATAAAATTTCAAAATAACGATCAAGTTAGGACATTTTTACTTCAAGTGCGGACTTTTTAATTTCAAGTGCGGACTTTTTCATTTCAAGTGCAGACTTTTTCATTTCCATTTAAGATTTTTTTTTTCAAATTAGGATACATTTTTATTTCAAGTTAAGAGTTTTTCAAACCAATTTAATATTTTTTTTTGAAGTTCAGATATGTTTTTTTACTATATTTTCTACTTATAATAACAATGTTATGTATAAATTAATTTTATAAATTTGCTTTTAATATAATTTACATTATTATTAAATAATAATATTATTTAAACCGAAGGAGGGGTTTGTCAGTCTTTATAATTATTTTTTGTTCATGATCAGCTTTGTTTCCATGTATGGAAACAAAGCTGATAGTCTTCTAGGAAATTAATTTGAGCATATTTATTATTGTGGTACATGCACTTTTGTAATGGATTTTTTTATTAGTGGTTATTAGAAATTGATCGGTGATAAATTTGAATCTCCTTTATCCGCCTGGCCGCCTGTACAGGCTTTGTGTTACAATTTTCGCCTGGCAACGTTTTTTTTTAACTTATACGGTGCTAGCATAATGATAATATATATTACTTTAATCAATCGTATTATAATTTTTAGCGGTCTTTATACTTTTATCATATATTTAATCAAATGCAGTTGATTTCAGTTAGTTGTATTAAAATATTGGTCTATAAACCTACGTGATTCATAAAAGATGTTTTTCGATATAAATTGTATAAATCCATTCTATTTCATAAAAATGAGTGATTTAAGTGGTCAATCCACGTCAAGTGGAAGTGATGTTAAAGGTGCCGGACCAGGGGTGCTGGAAAGCCGAACTATAAGACGGCGTGCGAAGCAAGTACGTACCAATGAAGAGAAAAAAAGAGCTATTATAATTATGATATCTTTGAAATTTAAAGGTTACACAATTGAAAAATCCGCGGCAATGACCGGGATTAAAGTTAATACGGAGAAGTCCATAATAAATAAATATAATAAAAACGGCGGTGAAATTGTGGAAGCATATTATAATGAAAAAAATTGAACGGTTGAAAGAGGAGAACCATTCAATAACTATTTTTATGATATTTTGTGCAAGAAATCTATAGTACGTACCAGCAAACAACAATGGTTCACGTTATTCAACAATCCATTGATACGATTACCGCAATGGATTGCGTTAATTACTACGTGGACATGACCATGAAATTGCCAATGGCTGTAGCGGGTGGCGATTTGGATTGAAAAATAAGATATTAAATGTAATGCGTTTTTTTTTCATTCCAAAATTAATTAATCATTTTGCCAAAATTTGGACGTAATAATTATTGCAATCATTTAAATGGATCGTTGAAAAACGTCAACCAAATATTTTTCTGTTTTCGAATATAATGTCTTTGTACAGAATTTCGATTTAGAACAATTCTTTTTCAATTAATTTAGCATTGTCGAATAATATCATGTGAACATAAGGGAACGATGCATACACATGATCATATCGCTGCCTTGAATTGCTTTGTGAATACGTTGGTTATCCAGCATGCCCGATTATTTGTATGGTTCTCGGTTTGTAACTTAACAACAAGTGTCATTGGGAATTCACATAAAATATTGATTTACAAACGCGGAGTTTGAAATATTTAGTGTCACTATTACTAACCATCGAATGTAATAGAATCGCGCATTTGGTAATTACTTGTTGCAAAATAATTGAGAAATGTAATTCGTTGTTTTTTTTTTGGTTGATTCGACATTAAAACCTTTCGGTTTGCTTTTTGGTAATTTTTCATTTTAATTGTTAAGTTTTTTTAAGCCGTTGGTAATGCATGACTGGCCTAAAACTACCCTTTCAGTTTAAAATACTTTTTGCTTTATCTAAAACAATTTTTGTATTTTTTTATATTTCGTAGTAAAAATAAATAATAAATTTTTCGCTATACAACCAACAATCTGGAGTGGCATTATGGGACTCGATACCATCGTCTATCGCCTATCGTCTAAAATTACGATACTCAATTATTTTGATATTATGGTAGTCGATTTTGTGAGTATCGACATTATTTGTATATCGTCTCCGTGGATATTGTTGTGGCAAATGATTTTCTTATAGAAAAACAAAAAGTTTATTATTTCTATGAGAATGAGATTGAAAGTATTATTTTTATGAGAATTGCTTTTGTACTCTTTTTATGAATATTAAAATTGAATAAATGAACAAAAACAAAAGAAAGCAATACAAACGACAATCGTAACCATAGCTACTACCCTATCGTCAAAAATTATCGTCTTAAACCGACGATATCGTCTGCCATAATTGCAAAAATGAAAAAAATCGTATGTTTGACGACAATCGTCTATCGTAATCGAATGCGATAATTCCACCCCTGGTTTTAAGACTCGATTTCTATGAATATATGATATATATCACATATGTGATATATGTGATACATAAAAAAAATGTGCTTTTTCTGAAATTTATTTTGCCTGGATAAAAAAACCGAAATTTAATAATACATACCAATTGCAGTTAAATAATTCCATTTTTTATTAGTTTGTAAATTAACTGGATATTTTATTATTATGAAATTAAATCATAAAAATTGAATAAAATGTAAATAAAATGAAAAATGAATTTTGGACGACGTCAGCCGACGGCAATAGAAGAAAAAATATCAATGTCCGCCGTCAAATATTCATAAAAAGCACCTACATTGAAATGCATGTATTTTCAATTTGACATTTGCCGTCGTCTGCCGTCGGCATTTCATAAAAAGCACTACTTTAGCGTTCAACAACAGCCTTCTGTTGTTTGTTTCTTAATTTGTGGTGTTTACGGTGTCGGTAATTAGCCGTACGACCAACCGCAAGGGAAAATACAACTCTGTTTAAAATTCAGATTCGAAAAATAACCGAAAACCAAAAACATATTTTATGTCTTCAGTAGGATTCGAACCCACGAGGACCCCAAAATTTCGTTAAAATTTTAGGTTCACATTTTTATCATTTACAGCACAGAGTAATTATATTTCGTAGTATTGATTAAAATTTAGTAAAACCTGTTTTTTTTAAACAAAATAAATGATAATAAATTATAATATGTATTCAAAAATATAGCATTGGTTTATAGAATTGGTTGAATTTGATTTGTAAAAAGTTTAATTTGATTTGTAAGAGGATGCATAATATAATTGTTTAATATTATTTATATTTTCTTTTATATACAGCCATACACAGAATTGAACGTACACTTAACAAAAATATGTATTTTTGCCGATATGTATATATTTATTAATTTTTTTCGAATTACATTTTTTACAAAATGAACATTAATTAATTTTTTATATAATTATGTGAATAATTAAATAATTATGTTTACAACAACAACAACAAAAACCAAAAACTTAATTCAATACATAAAATAATAACACAAAATTGAACATACACTACTTTATTTATAAAGTTAGGATGATGCAATACTCAGTTGAATTTGGGTAATCGACGTAATTTGTATGTTCTCAGTTTATGCGTAATCGACATAATTTGTACGACATATATTGTATGTTTTGTTTTGAGAATTGCATTTAAGACAGTTTACAAAAACGTTTTAAAATAATAATAATATAGTGTCAATAACAAAATGGGACGTCATACGATTGAAACGACATTATCTGAAAGAAAAAGGATAATTAAATTAATATGTGAAGGTAACGTTACGTGAAACTGGAAAACTAATTGGTATAAGCCATTCCACAATCCAAACCATAGTTGATACATATAAATATGAAGGCACTTTAATAAATACACCTGGCAGAAGAAGAAAGAGAATTTTAACGCCCAAGAATGAAATCTTTATAATACGGAAAATCAAACAAAATCCAAAAACAAAAACAGCGGACATTACAGCAGATGTGTCATCAATTATTAATAAAAAAAACTTCAACAGCAACTGTTAAAAGAACTCTTAGAAGACAAGGGTATAATGACAGAATTGCGAGGAAAAACCCATTTATTTCAAAAGTGAATAGAATAAAAAGATTACATTTTGCAAAGGAACACCTAAATAAAGGACCAGAATTTTGGAATAAGATTATTTTTAGCGACGAATCTAAATTTAATATTTTTGGTCCAGATGGGGTACCTAGAGTCTGGAGAAACCCCAATACAGAAATGAACAAAGAAAATTTATGTCCGACCATAAAACACGGTGGTGGTAATGTGATGTGGTGGGGATGTATGGCGGGAAGTGGTGTGGGCAATATGTCTTTTATAGAGTCGGCGATGGATAAACATAAGTATTTGGATGTTTTGAAAACAAATTTGCATCAAAGCGCTCAAAAATTGGGTTTACAGAATAAATTTTATTTCCAACACGACAATGACCCAAAACATACCTCGTATCTTGTCAAAGAATGGTTGCTCTATAGAGTACCAAAAATGTTGCATACACCCCCTCAATCACCGGATTTAAATTTCCATTGCACATCTCTGGGAAGAAGAATTAGGATCAGAGATATTACCAACAAATTCAAATTGAAAATGGAGATCCAAGAAAAATGGAATAAAAGATCATCAGATATCACCCAAAAATTGGTCCAATCTATGCCAGCAAGATTAAACTCAGTTATTAAATCAAAAGGGTATCCAACAAAATATTAATAGTTAGTTTATTCTAATTTAATTAATTTTTAATATAAGTGTGCGTTCAATTTTGTGTTATTATTTTATGTATTGAATTAAGTTTTTGATTTTTTTTGTTGTTGTTATAAACGAATTTTTTAATTATTAACATAATTAACATAATGTAAAAAATGTAATTTTAAAAAAATTAATAAACATGCACATATCGGCAAAAATACATATTTTTTTTAAGTGTACGTTCAATTCTGTGTATAGCTATATATGATATATGAGATATGAGGGAAAAGTAGATCATTCTGATCATATGTTTTAAATAATTATTTCTTTTTATACATATACATAAATGAAACGTTTTTTATTTTATATGCAATATGAATTAAAAAATATTATGACTAAAGTTTAAAATGTTTTATTTATATAAATTTAAAAAAAAAAGGAACTAACATTTTGACTGTAATAGTCACCAATATTTATTTTTAAATATAATACAGACGAATAGAATAGAATAATTAAAGGATTAAGGTCTTATTTTTGGGACTTAGTATTTGTTTAGAATTGTGTGTGATAACTTCTATAGTATTAGCCTGTATATGTCTGTGAAGTGTACAGTTCCTTGTCTTATCAGAGTTGAAACCGTGTTAATTTGTTTTATATATTGATTAAATGAGCTTCGATGGATGAGGTATTAATACAACGTACGTATCAACAAAAAATCTTGGAAACAGGGGGACCAAAAGGAGTAAGTTTATAGCAATCAATTTTAATAAACAATAAAATGAATCCAATACCTGCAATACGGATAAGCATTAAACTTGCAAATCCAACGCCATGTATTTCCAGAAAATAGGCAAACTATAGTTACAACGTTGGTTCCACGATTTTCTGGTGAACCGGGTTCCTATTTAGTAAACCAAATTCAAGAATTTTTAGGCGCATGCGAATTTGCATGTAAATGCATTGATAAGCAGGATGAGGGTAAATTTGTTACGGCTTTGTGTACACGGTTAACGGGTGATGCGTTTGAACTGATAAGAGGTTTAAATGTTACCACATTAGATGGATTTAGTGCAACATTAAGAGACATGTATATTTCGAAAAAATCCTTAGATACAGCAAATGTCGAATTGAAAAATACTTTCCAATTGCCCACGGAATCTATAAGTTCATTCGCAAGGAAGATAGATTAGTGTGTGTAATACGTAATTGAAATATTAAAATCTGATTATAAGGAACTCGTGGCACAGGTTTTAATTAAAGAAACTGAGGAACAAAAGTTGCGTATATTAAAATGCGGGCTTTTGGATCACAATTTACGACAGTTCGCATTAACACTTGATACAATTCACTTTGACCAGGCCGTTGAGGCATTAATTAAAACTGAGTTATTATTAAAAGTAAATAATCCTTTCCAACGTACTACGGTACAATCAAAAAATTTCTTAGTAAATACGGATGACGACAAAGGTATGAAATATCAACCAATTTTGAAGTGTGGTTTCTGTAGCAAATTTAATCATACTTATGTGGATTGCAATTTACGCAGGTCCATTCCCTTTTGTAACGCGTGTAAAGTTTATGGACATAATGTACAAACATATCCAAACAATAATAATTTTAATGGGTTATTCAATCAAAATACCAATCGAAACATTTTTCAAAACAATAATGGGCAGAGATATGCCAACAATTTGAGGCCGGATAATGGGTTTAATAACGGTTCAAATGGGCCGTCGTTTCGCATGCCTAATCGTAGTGGTACGTACAATAGTTATTACCGTAATACTGTCAATGACAATCGCGTGGGTAATCGAAATGGGTACAATCATAATGTGGGTAATAATAATTATAGTAATTCCAATAGTTATAGAACGGGAAATAATAATAATAATCTAAATATTAAGCGGGAACAATGCACATACTGTAACCGATGTGGTCATACTTTCGCTAGATGTAATGCTAGAAGAAATGCTGGTTTTAAAATTCAGGTAATAATAGGGCGATATTGGGTCAGTCCCAAAATAATAATACGGGGCAAAAAAATGAACCCCGAGAAAAAAACGAGTAACGACCAAACTAGAAATCCGTATTGTTGGTCAGAAGGAGGAAATGAGTAGCCTAAAATCTTTAGATAATAAATTAGAATGCCAACAAAACTTAAATAATAAAAATACAATAGTTAAAAATAATATTAATAAATAAATTAGTGACGGGAAATACAATATTTAATCAAAAAAGTAATAATAATATAAATAAAATATACGTTAGGCTACCTATCGACATGTAAAGACGCTAATAACATATTCTTAATTGAAACGGGAGCAGAAATTAGTTTAATAAAATGGTATAAAAAATTTGAAGGATATAAATAATTTAGATAAGGTTCAAGGTGGAGGTGCTTTCGGAGGTTGTGATACGACTCAAGGGTCAATCACCGGTAAAATTAGTGTAGCGACCAGAGATAATACGTTGTAAATTACATTAGGTGTCATAAATGATCCCGAGTGTATACCTGCCAATGGGTTAATCGGATGGGATTTCTTAAACGGACCGTCCATAATCAATGCCATTGCAAACACATTTTCGTTGTTTAGCCCAGATGGTACATTGTTTCTGACAATGCCAATGAAACCCCAAAATCATTTCTCGCACGAAATGTCCCAAAAAACTAACTCGGTTTTTGATAAAATCATAATAAATATAACTAACTCGGTTATTGATAAAATAAAATAAGCAAATATGAATAATAATAATAAGATAAATATTAATGAGCAATATTCAAAACCCATTATAAACGAGGAAGTTATTAATAAACAAAATTTAAATGTGAAAGAACGGGGAGTAGGGGGTAACAAGGTGGAAATGAAGGATTCGAATAGGTTAAATTATGACTTCTTGATCGAAGCTATTTAAAAGAACGCAAAGTGATCACCGATCAACGAAGAAATTAAATAATCTATACGAAAATAATTCAACAAATGAATTTTCCGACATACGACCAAAACAAACCCGAGATGTGAAAGTAGAAAATAATACATTATATAATGAGGATATCGTTGATTTTGATAAAATTTGTAAGATGGAATTAATTAATAGTGCGAATAAAAATAATGAAGTTAAATTAAATATTGGGGTAGGAAATAATAAAGTTGTAGAACGAGTGAATGGAGTTGATGTGAAGGGTTCAGAATGTCCAAATGGTAAATCTGTCACCGGTGACATGGTTCTTTTAAAATGCGTATTTAAAGGAAGGCATGGCGATAATCGGTCACTGTCATTGCCTGGAAAATCTGAAATTGATTATCCCGGGGAATCTTCCAACATATCGTTCGGTTCATCGCAAGTACACGCTTGTTTGGCGGAAACATTAATTAAACAAAGAATAGAAAATATTAAACAAGAAAATATTGTAAAAGTTTTAAGTACACAAGATTTTAATAAAGTAAGTAAAGAAGTAGAAAATAATAGTATAATAAATGGTAAAATTAAGCAGATTAAATCAAATCGCTTATTGGGAGAAGTTACTTATAATATACCAGCCAGGTCGAAAATTGTATTGATGGTTAGGATGCATATACGCACGGGATCCATTTTAGTGAAATCAGAGGAGATTATAGAGGGAATTTACGTTGGCAATTCGATTTCAAAAGTTAGCAATTATGAAGCGCCTGTCGCAATTATTAATATAAATGAGAAAAACATAGAATTAAGAAAACTAAATTTAAGGTATAATAATTTAAAAAATTATAACTTAAATAATAAGAAATCAATTAATTTAATAACAAAGTTGGCCAACGATAAGGGCTTGAATGGTCAAAATGAGGATAGAATTAAAAGATTAGTTAGTGAATTAAATACAGAGGAGGATTTAAATAAGGTCAAAAGGGAGACGTTAGTGGATTTATGTGTTAAAATATAATGCTGTATTTTGCCTTGAAGGAGATAAATTGTCATACACTTACGTTGTTCGACATACCATACCCACATTGCAAAATCATCCCGCAATAAATCAAAAAAATTATAGATTACCGGAAATACATAAATGGCATCATTTTTTCGCTTGTTCTGTTATTAAAACCGATATGTGAATAACTCTCTCGGTTCATAAACAATTGCAAATTGCTCGGTTTCGGTGTCGAAATGAAAAAAACAGGCGAAAATTTTTTTTTTATTTTTTAATTAATTATTTTTTATTATTTTTTTATTTAATATTATTTTTAATTTCACAAATCACACAATATTATTTTTAATTTTACAATATATTTCACAAATCACAATAAAAATTAATTCAATATAATAAAATTTAAAAAAAATACAAAACCTAAAAACACAAAAAAATTTATATAAACAAAACAAAAATAACCTCACAAAAATATATATTCTCTTTCACTCCAAAGAAAATGTCGGTGTCGGTTTTTATAACCGGTTACCATAACCGATTCGGTTATTCAGCGAAAAAAATAACATTTTTTTTCTCACAGTTTCGGTTAATGGCGAAAAAAATGAAAATTTAAAGAAACCGAAACAGTTTTAATAACAGAACAAGCGAAAAAATGACGCCAAAAGATTTCATAAATGAGGAAGTAGAAAATATGTTAGAGGACGGTATTATTAGCCCAAGTAAAAGCCCTTGGAATACACATTTGTTAGTAGCACCTAAAAAGTCGGATTCGAACGGTACCAAACGTTGGAGATTGATGTTTGATTTTAGAACCAAATTGAACCAAATAACCATTAAAGATGCATTCCCACTTCCGCGAATTGAAGATATATTAGATCAGCTTGGACATTCGCATTAATTATTAGGACGTAGATTCACAATTTATACCGATCATATACCGTTGTTGGGGGTACAGAATTCCAAATGTGTCAGTAACGGATCAATACAACAATTTTAATAAGTCGACGCAAAAAAACGCGTTCATAATAACAGGCTAAAAATATATAATCAATAAATATAAATACTTTCATTTTACATTTTTTTTAAACAATATAGGTTTAGTAGCAGATATGAAACTTGTTATTGTTTACTTCATTGTGTTATTTATGCACACCACATGGGCTTTTACACGACAACGATTACACGTTTTAGAAAAGAAAATGAACCAAAAATAAAGAATATGCAAAGATATTATTACAAAAATCTTGGGAAAGTGATATTTCTTGGGATACTGAAATTTTGGAAAAACATTTTTTATTATTTCGAATTTGGTTTAACGATTGGGTGGGTAAAGGTAAAGGGTGGGTCATTTAAAATTTTCTTTTTTCAAATGATACAAAATAAAAACTAGTGAATATTTTTTCAAATTAATTTTTTTTATTTGATAGTACAATTATTCCTGTTAATTGTGAAATATAACTTCATTTAAATGACTGCCATGGCCCACCATACCGCAGCCCATTCGATCAGTCCAATTTTTCAGTACATTTTCGATGGTATGCGGCAGAATTTCAGCAATGGCGACACGTATATGGTCCTTGAGATCATCAATCGAGACTGGCTTGTTGGCATAACACTTTTCTTTAACAGCACCCCAAAGATAATAGTTTAACGGTGTCAAATCCAAGGTGGAAGTGCGCTTCATCCGAAAAGATGTTTTTTCGGCCAAAATCAACATCCTCTTCAAGTCGATCGAAAGCCCACTTTTAGCAAAGCGAAAACGTGTTGAATGGTCGTTTACCTTCAACCGCTGAACCAATTGGACTTTATACGTAGTCATACCAAGATCTTTATGCAATATTCGTCACATGTAGTGCGTGAGATGTTCAATTCTTGAGAACGATGACGAGTTGATGTTCCAGGCGCTTCTCGTACACTTTCAGCCACAGTAGCAATATTTTCGCTTGTGTGCACTGTTGTTGAACGGTCGCGCGTAGGTTTGTCAATATGCAAGCCAGTTTCTCTCACTTTCTTCACAAAACCTCGCACATATTGCTCCGATGGTGCCTGTTTTTGCCCATGTTTGAACGCAATTGTTTACAGCAAATTTTAATATTGGACCCATTTTCAAAGTAGGTTTTCAAAATTTCAACGCGTTCTTCAAGCGTATATCCAACCATTTTCGTACAGAGCAACCAATAAACTAATTTTCTGAAGAAAAAAAAAATGACATTTAGTGTTACCGTTCACGAGATAATGGTAGTTGAAAAAGAAAACGGTACATGGCCCACCCTTTATTATATCATTAATATATTCAACATTGAAATCGTTGAAGGCATAATTTCAACTAAATGGAATAAAAGAATTTCTATTGTTGCGATCCGGTGAATTAAAAAC
This sequence comes from Dilophus febrilis, assembly GCA_958336335.1. NCBI lineage: Eukaryota > Metazoa > Arthropoda > Insecta > Diptera > Bibionidae > Dilophus > Dilophus febrilis. The sequence continues at coordinate 35,573,475 of OY284470.1, forward strand.
AATTAAAATAAACATCAAATAAAAGTTTAAGATTGATAGTAATTTCAAATTAATTGTCATTTAAACCAAAAACCATGACAATCACTCACTTAATTAATAAGATTAAGTTAAATTAATAAGTTAAGTTACCTTAACTTTGAATCTATGCGATATGCTAGCTAATTAATGGTATACTCATATACATCATATTAAGAGTTGAATGCAAAACCACTAAAAAATTATTATTTAAAAGCCTTTAAAATCTTAACATACATGCAATTGTGCGCACATAACTAACGGAATTTGGCAAATCTTTCCGGTTCTGGCAAATATAATACGTGTGTGCACCCCTCAGTAAAAATGGTTGTTGTATATTCGGGTTTTAACTCCAATTCGTCAACATTATCATCATCAGTTATAATTTTTTGTTGTGTCCAATATTCACGTGATTGGCGTAAAAATGCAGGATCTCTATACCAACGCGAACTCGAATCGCCTGAAAACCCTATTTTTTGGAGCATCGTCCGCCACATTATCTTTTGATTTGACGTAATGCCAATTGCCAACGTTCGTAATCTCCTGAATCTCTCTGATTTTTAAAGCCACATATACTTTGTAACGTTTCGCGGTGAATCTTAACCAAGCGAGCACGGTTTTCGAATCTGTTCATAAATAAATCAAGATCCAAATCATTAAGCAAAAATTTGCACAATCGAGCGCCAATAAGAGCCGCGCATAATTCAAAACTTATAATTAGCACCGGTTTTAAAGGAGCTACTCTAAATTTTTAATTTATAAGCATACAATCAATTTGATTGGTCGTTTCAAATCTTAAATATTTATTTATTTATTTAACAACATTAAATTCTAATGTACAATTTACAATTTATATTTAAAAAATTACTTACATTAAATATCGTAAATTAATACAGAAAAAGTAAAATATAAAAATCCAGTATTAAGTATCATTAAAAAATGTCCGTCTAAAATTATCATTTTTAACATTATTGTCCAAAAGCAAGTTACTCTAAAGATTGTAAGTTCTTAGTAAAGAATGCAAAGGATTATTGGGGCCATAATTGGTATGATGACTTTTCATTCTTAAATGAAAGAATGGCACAGATCGAAGGCACCTATCATTTATTTTAAATTGCAATCTATAAATTAACGCCGTACTATTAATGATATTTTTTAATAAATTACAAACAAAGGATAATCCAATAAATTCGCGATGTTTTTCTAGAGTTTCATATTTAATAATTTTTTAATAAACTGAGCCAATCTTTGATTATAATTAGTTAATTAGTAATCTAATTGGATCACTCCGAGGATGACTTCTTAGAGCAAATCTCAATGCAAATTTTCGTTGGATTGATTCTAACTAAGATATGTCTTTTAAATAAAATGAGGACCAAACCGGACTTTCATGTTCCATAAGCCGAATCAGATGGATCACAAAATATATGCAAAATGTATGCGGCATTTAAATTTATTGATGTAATTTGACTTGGGATATGTAATTTGTCTTGGAATCCGTAATTCCCTGAGCGTCTGTAAATCGTTAAACCAACCAACGAAATAATATAAAATGTTTTTCCAAAATTTCAGTATCCCAAGAAATATCACTTTCCTAAGATTTTTGTAATATTATCTTTGCATATTCTTTATTTTTTGTTCATTTTCTTTTTAAAAAACGTGTAATCGTTGTCGTGTAAAAGCCCATGTGGTGTGCATAAATAACACAATGAACATAATTGCAACTAAATGCAACATAATTGCAACTAAATGAAATAAAAGAATTTCTATTGTTGCGATCCGTTAAAATAAAAACAATTAAAATAAATAATAATTAAAAATATAATAATACCATCAAATAAACTATACTATAAAATATAAATAAATTAATTTAATATTAATATTTTTATTTGTTAATATATTTAATGCAATTTGTATTTTTGCTGTGTGAAAAAATTGATTGTGTGATAAAAAAATTATTTTAATTATTTTGTACATCATAAAATTTTTGCATTCTTTGTGGTATTTTATGTTTTTAAAAATAGCAAAATTCATTCTATACATAATAAAGTATTTATTAACTCACTTTCCCTTGCTACATCTTCTAAAATCTAAACCCAATGACAATGACCAATAATTAATCAAAAAACTCATTTTTATATTATTATTTATTTTTTGTTTATTTTTATAATTAGTTTTTGTTCTTTTCTACTTTCAATCACACACAATCATCACATTACAAATACATCATAAACTTTTATCTTAATACGGGAAACACATACACGACTTCGGCGTCAGCGCCAATCTCAGCGTTTTTGATGACATATTAGAACATACACAACACAAATGGAAGCGAACACATACAAAGTTGAGGTTGAAGTTGGAGTTGCCGTTGATGCCGTATTAGACCTATTTTCTATTTTTTTACAACTTTAACCTAAAAAATTTTGTGTGTTAAAATTTGTTTACTAATTTTATTTTATTTAATTGTTTGTTAGTTTTATTTAAATTGGATGTGAATAAATTTTGAAAAATTGAATAAATTTATTTGTTATAAATAGCAATGAAAACGTTAACGGTGACGCTATGTATGTGTTTCACAGAACTTCCCTGGTAGCGTTAATGTGAACGTTCGAAAAATCGAAAAATTTCGATTCGAAAAAATTTGCGAAAAATCGAAAAATTTGCGTGAACACGAAAATAGACTTTTATGAACTTTTATGTTATTTTAACGTTCATTTTCGTTCAACGTAAAAGATTTATAAAATTTGTTGGGTGAATAGGCCTATAAAATCAATTGTCAGTTGTAAAGCGAAATATTTGATTTTTTAAATAGAAATTTCCAATATACGTATAATTCATATATCGGTATTCTTACAGGGGCCCTATCACAATGATCTATTGGTCGACGTCGAATATGTTTCGACTTCGAACATTCTACTTAAAAAACAGCTATCACGATTATCGACGGAAATACTGCTATCTATTTTGTGCAATTTGCTTTAAAGTTTAAAATAATATGATTATAAAATAATTGTCATGTTTCTTTGATAAAAGGGGGCGCAGAATTACAACAACAATTGCATTTCGACGACAATGTGTGAAATGTATTTGGTGTTGTAATTTTACACAAAAAATCAATATATAATTATTTTTATATAATGATATATATGAATATATTATTTTTTTTTAATCTATTTTTCATATATTACAATATTACTTTGTTTTAAATTAAATAATTTTTGTTGTGTAAAAGTTTAGTTGCAATTGCTTTTTTTGTGTTAAATGAAGATGAGGGTGATGTTGATGATATAGTTAATATGGCCATTGAGAGATAAATCTAATCCGTTAGATCTATCAGAAAAAGTGTATGTGTAACATTCTAAAAATTGTGTGATTTAATTCGTTTAAAAAAAATATAATTTGGTTTTAGTTTTAGACGACTTTTTAGGTTATCAAAAGCTGCAACGATTAATATTATTGCTGTCCATAGCCGAATATCATCCATACCCACAGTATTAAGAATATGTGCCGCTTTAAGATTTTTCGCCGAAGGATCATATCAAAGAGATGTAGGACTGGATTATCATTTAGGAATGGCACAATCAACAACATCAATTATTTTGAACGAGGTTCTAAATGTTTGGGAACCTAACTTATGTCCCAAGTGGATAAATTTTAGCATGATTGCGCAGGAGGAAAATGAAGCTAAAGAACATTGTTATGACACTACCGGATTTCCAGGAGTAATAGGATGTGTTGATGGCACGCAAATTAATATTAAAAGACCAATTTTAAATGAGCACCTGTTTTTTAACAGAAAAGGAAAACATAGCATCAATGCCATGATAGTAAGATGAAATAATAATAGCGGTAAATAATTAAATTTGATTATTGGTTGTAACTACTCATTTAGATTTGTGATAATAAAATGAAAATTAGAGCTGTAAATGCTCGTTTTGCTGGGGCTTCCCACGATTCCTTAGTGTGGAGTTTTAGTAATGAAAGGGCGATTTTAGAACGACATTGGTTGAATGGCAATAAAAACAGCTGGTTACTAGGTGAGTTAATTACACATTTTTTTTACATCAGCATTAATCAACTTTTTTGTAGGAGATGCTGGTTATTCATTGGAGCCGTGGTTGATAACCCCATATCGTTCAGTAGAACAAGGTAGTAGAGAATTAAAATTTAACAGAATACATTCTAAAACTAGAAATATTATTGAGAGATGCTTAGGAGTTTTAAAAGGAGGGTTTAGGTGTTTACTAGGAGCTAGGGAGCTTCATTATACACCAGAAAAAGCAGTGAAAATAATTAATGTTTGCTGCGCTTTGCATAATATTTGTATTAAATATAAAATACCTTTAGAATAAGAAGTTTACAATAATGAAGAGTCCAATTTTATTATTGACGTGGGTGATACTGTAAATAGCACAGAAGCAGTACGTATCCGAGATTCAATTAAATATGCAATCACTTAGAAAGAGCATCTATTTTATATACTTATTAAATGTATGTTTTGTCAAAGTGAGATAGTATATTTAAGTAAATTCAATATATTTTAATATAACTAATATAATAATATTGTGTTAATTTGTAGCATTTTATTTTATTGTCTTTTTATTTGAAAATTTACCTTTTCCTCTAATAAATCTAATTTACGTTTCTTAATTTCAAGAGCATTTAGAAGTCTTTCATTCACAAAATTATTTTGCTTTTTCATTTCATAAAATTTGTCCTTTTCTAACTTGTACTTTTTTTCCTTAGTTTCACAAACCATTTTTAAAATATTATTTCTTTCAACTGACTTGTCCTTTATTTCTCTTAATATGTCTTTAAGTACGTGTTGATTATCGATTTGCTCTTCTAGCAATTTCCGATAACTTTTTATTTTCGGTTTTCGGTTGGCGCTAGATGATATTTTATTTTCTACATTATGTCCATTTTGAAATTATCTGCATCATTATCCGAACCAAAATCAAATAAATTACCTCCTTCTTCTCCTTTATCATATTCATCATTTCCCAATTCTTGATGTTCCATTTCTATTTCGTTAACAATTAATTTTGTATTTTCATTACTACCAAATGATTTTGTGTCTGGGATACCGTTTATTGATGTATGAAAATCCATAATTTCGATTATTTTGTTTTCATTGTCGTTGAATGAGTGTTATTTGTACGGCTATTTGTATTATTTGTATTTGTTATTTCAATCCACCAGTACCGCTACGTCTTATTTTATTTTGTCTCAATTTCTTTTTGATATTAAACTTAAGATCTCTCCATACCTTACATAAGAAAATGATACATTTTAAAAGAATATTTATTGTTAGTTATAGACAACGAGGACAGCAAATCAATCATGTGAGCAAAATTAATTTTAAACGTACCTTTCGCCATTCTTCTACGGAATATTCAGGCGGGCCCAGCTTGTTCAATTTAGAAGAAATCTTATCCCATAGTAAATTTGAATTCATCCTGGCGTCTTGCTTATTGGCTTATAACCTCTTGCAAATTGCTGGTTTCCTTCCATAAATTTTACGAGCTCATTTAATTGGTATACATTTCTTTGTGCATCTTTTCTATTATTATTTTTTTTATTATTCCTATAGAATAACAATCGAAATGTACATACTTATAGAAAATTTTTGCTAATAGTTTTTAAATGCAATTTAATTTTACTTACATTTTCGAATTTCCTCAAAATCACAAAAAAATACCAAAAAACACAAAAAATTCACCTTTTGCTTCACACAAAATGAAAATATTGAATAAACATAAATGTATACATAAAGCAAACATAAATTTTACATAAGCACAAGACGACGACGTTTATTATACGACATCAAATTATGTGTCGAAAAAATTTTCAACGTCGATCTAAAAAATATTCAACGTCGAACATTGTGATCGCAAAATTGCTTTCACGTCGAACTTTTATTCGATGTCGATTATTGTGATAGGACCCCAGTATTCGCGGTATTAATTGCACAATGATATATAATAAATGTTTATAGTAATATTTGTGATATATTAGTGTATGTAAATCATGAAGGATAAAAAAAAATTGCCATTTTAATCAAATAAGATTCGGGAAACAATTACACAGTCTGTAAAAAGCACTCCATTGCGCAATTAATACCGCAAATACTGTAAGAATACTGCATATGAATTATACATATATTGGAAATTTCTATATAAAAAATCCATAATTTCGCTTTATAACCGATAATCGGTTTTAGTATCCATCAATAGCTTATGTTGTTGGTTTTTGTTAATTTGTTGGTTTTACGGTGTCGGTAGTTATACGTACGACCAACCGCATGGAAAAATATACAACGCTGTGTGAAAATTCAGAAAATTTTTGTGTGAATCTTAGGGTGGCATTTTTATATACCGCACAGAGTCATTACTAATTTCTATATATAAAAAATATGATATATAATCTATTCGACAATTTGAAAACGCAACATTTCAATTATCGTGTACACACGGATATATAGAAATAAACATATCAGCATTATATATATTTGTTTATTTTTATATTTATAACGTTCAATCGATGCACAAAGTTCAATGTAACAGAATAAATCAAATCTTTATTTTTACTGCGATAAAATTGACTTAAAAAATAGAACCATAAAACATTTTTTTTCTTATTCTCATATTACGTTTTCAAAGTGAAAAATTTAAACAGAAATAAAAAAAATTATCAAATATATTATCATAAAATAACTCAATTTCAACTTGATTTTATATCTCTGTCATATTATCTAATTTTGTAATTTTTGATATGGCAGATGTCAGGTTTGACCTTAGGGGTCCGCACATAACTATGTGTATGCATTTTACTTTTATTTTTATTTTTTGTAAATACATTTTGCTTTTGAAACTATATTTACTAATCCTATACATATATATGTTTAATTTATATAGGATACCTGATTATTTCCTATTATAGTATGTTTAAATTCTTTTGTATTATATATATTGTACGTATATACAACGTGTTTCAATTAACCTGATCCCGTGGAATATCTCAAAAATAATAATGCGTTTTTAAGAAAAAATTATTAAGAAAAAGATGTTCAGGATAGGTAGGGTACATACGAGGACGTTTTTTTTGTTCTTGAATGAAGGTTACATAGAATATATGACGTTTTATAATGACACCCCATATTTATCTTTACGGATTATCATTACATATGAAAAAAGAAGACCATTTCGTTTCGAATATTTTTTTATTGGGTGTCAACTTGTGAAAATTGGATTTGTATGCAATAAAATGTATACAATTTAATTTCAAATCGAATAAATAATCAAATTGCATATGATTGATATCATTAATTTTCAATTATATACGTTACCTATTTCAATTAATATTAATGTATGGTGTAATAGAAATATTTTATTTTTTCGGCCAGTAAATATTTTAAACAAAATATCGGCGTTTGCGGTCATTATAATTTTCAAGCGAGACGGCTCATAACATCCACCGGTCACCATATACACGGATTAGACAGATTTTGGTTTTTGTTCGTGATAAAGACTAATTTGTTAATAAAAGACTAGGGAACGTTTTTTCTTTTTATAGGCATTTTAAAAACAATAATTAATTTAATCTTTATAATTGTAAAACCGAGAAATGCGATGAAATTATATGAAATTTATTATAAATTTTGGCATTTATAAAATACAAGTGTGAAAAATTGTGGAATCCGTGGATGTGGTGAACCTTACCGTACTTCCTTTCCATTATCAATCAAGTAAAAACGTTCCACAGTATTTTATTAACCAATTTGGCTTTAGCACCTACAAAAATCAACATGTTTTGCGTATCCCCCAGTCTGTGTATGCCACAGTCTGTCCCGTGGTTTTGCAATCCGCATTTCCAAATTCACGCTTCGGATATCGGTTCACCACATCCACGGATTCCACACGTTTAAAGAAATTGTTGTATGATAAACGCCAAAATTTGTACTATATTTCAAATAATTTCATCGCATTATTTCATTTTTACGATCAAATATTGAATTAATTAAATTTTTTATTACGCTTATTAAAAGGATTATACTTCTTTTCCATTATCAATCAAGTAAAAACGTTCCGCAATATTTTATTAACAAATTAGGCTTTAAAGGATTATACTTTTGAAGGAGCGTATTAAAAAAATTAATTAATTAAATTTTTTTAATTTGACTATGAAGTCATTAAAAAAATAGTAGAAATGTTGGAGTCTTCATAGTTAGCTATGAAGCTGTGTACCTTGTGGGCCACATCATGTGGTGACCCGTGAAGGTAATGAACCGGCTCGACGCTTTGTATCTTCGTATTGTTGTTTTTTGTAAAACTCCGAAAATTAATTTTACAATGGTATTTCGTATCGAAGTGAAGTGACTGAAGTGAAAATTATGAAGTAAAAAAAGTATTGGCATCAACTCAATGGCAACGTTGTTATAGAGTACGTTTGATGAGGATCCGAAACGTACTTGGTTCGTTCCACTTACGAACCATCAAATTCAGTCTTACAATTGTTCAATTGCAATGTTCAAATTAATTTTCAATTAATATAATAACCCATGAAATTAACTTTGAATCTATGCGAAAATAATAGCTTATTAATGTTACACTCACCTATACAAGAATGCGGGAGCTGGACTTTTTTTGCAATATTACGAAAAGGATATGAGATTTTGAAAGGCAAATTAATTATTCTACAAAACAAAATGTTTTTCTCACACAAATGCTCTCCCAAGCCGCACATATTTTTATTTTTCGGCCTCCCCTTGCCATGGTTTTCCCATGTAAATATGATTGCGGAGTGAGTGTGTTAGACCGTGACGGTCCCGCATTCTCCACCCGCAATCCCTCCATCCTCCTTTGGGTGCCCTCATCTGAAGATTTACTAGGTATTTCTACCCTGCATCTCTTCTCGTGATGGTCCCCTTCCGGTGTAGAGTTTTCTGAAGTTAAAGTTCAGCCTGCTTGCCACTGCCATCACTGTCAGCTATGAGCAGTTTTTGCCGCGCCGCTTTCCTCCTACCCGCTCTAGTCCGCTTTCGCGGATGAGTGGCCAATTCGGATCGCGGACACGTGATCTTCAAACTCCCCATTTCAAGTAATAATTTGTCCCCCCCAGAATCCGTGGGGCATGCCTCCGAAGAGGATGGGTTCCCAGACTCAGTATGGTTACCACCTGGGGTAATTAAACCTTTCGGTTATACAATCATTACTTGTTTTTTTTTTCGCATTAGTTACTTAGCTGCATTCTAGGATGCATTGCCCGGTTGCCACCACGTGGAGGTGTAACTAATACTTGAGGATGACGGACTGAGAATCGCAATACCCTAGAGAATGCTTTAACTCTTTCCATCATCCTCTTAGCAACCTTCTTAAAAGCTTCTTTTCAGATTCAGAAAGATTCAGAAGATGGTAAAATGGGTACCACATGAATTGAATGAAAGACGAATGAAAAATCGAAAAGTCACTTGTGCACTTCAACGGCAGGAAAAAAAATCATTTCTTCATCGAATGGTAACGGGAGATAAAATGTGGACTTATTTTGAAAATCCAAAATGCAAAAATGCATGGTTAGCAACGGTCGAAGCTAGCCCATCGAACACAAAATCGAATCATCGTTGTCGTAAGACAATCCCTTATATAAAGGGACCATATTGGAGCCGTATAGCATGAGCCCGGTTAATAGTGAACGCTACTGGCAATAAATGATAAATTTGTAGATACGGTAAAGTGATTTTACAGCACGATATCACGCGGTCTCATTCATCAAAATCGCGGTCAAAGTCACATTTGAACCACTTGGATCGAACGCTTTATCGCACCGGTCGTATTCTCCGAATCTTGCCCCGTACGGCCTTCACCTGTTTACATCAATAGGACATGCACTTGAAGCGCATCACTTGGCTAATTTTAAACAAGTTCAAAAATTGCTGTTTGAATGATTTCGCTCAAAGGACGAACAATATTATTGGGATGGTATTCATAAATTGCCCGACAGTTGGGCAAGGTGTTTACAATCCAATGGTCAATACTTTAAATAAAAATTTTGTAATTATACATTGTAAATAACGTGTTTTCTTTAACAAAAAACCCGGTAATTACTTATTGATACACCTAGTAAAAAGTACATTTTGTGTATACTTTGCAGACTTCATTTCTCGAGTCGTCTTTTTATAACCATTTTTTTCTTTTGTATCAACTTCTTTTACTTCATCTTCATCTTCGTCTTTTTCATATTATATAACATCATCATATACATATTTTACATTTTTATTTATAAGATTTTTATCAATAAAATTTTTCATTGTATATTTAACTCTTTTTTTAGGTATAGTTAGTGGTGCGTTCTTTATGAAATGTGTATTATAACACATTTAGTAGATATATATAGATAACTAGAATTAAAAGCTATATATATTTATTTGTTTGTTATAATAGGATCTTATATATATATATATATGGGATATTGTATATAAAACAGTGACATATGACACTTGTTTAGTTTTTTTTTTTTAGATTTTTAAAGTATCAATATAATTTATTATATATATACCACACAATATAGAATTCAAAGAAATAATATAAAGAGATGTGAATTATAAAAACAGATGAATTAAAATATTTTATTGTATATAATAACATATAGAAGAAGTTCAAAGTTAGCTGACCGATTTTGAAAAGGAGTTCATTTACGTAATGTTTTTGATTTCGCTTTATATATATTATAATTGAATAAGTATTAATATTATTAATTATTTTAGCTATACGTATTTTTACAAACATGTACATCCACCACCCAACGACTAGATGAATGGCAAGTCTTTATCCGTGGTATATTTGAAAATTATTTTAAATGATTCAAAAAATGAAGTATATATATATATATATATATATATATATCATATGTACCTATATATAGAATCTCATTTGTACATTTATATATTTATAAAATATAACTGAATATATTATGATATAATACATTAATAAGGGGAAGAGCTACAATATATAATATAATATATAATAATAAGGTAATTAATGTAATATTTTATTTTTTGAATTCTTTCCACGGGTGTATAGAACTCAATCTGATTAATAAATGGTTTAATGAGAATATGATTAGATGATAAGGATCGTAAAAAACCTCTTTCAAATACTGATATTTTTACCGTATATACAGGGTTTCCCAGTACAAGGTGCCAACCCGAAACAGGCAAATTCTACACCTCATTTCCAATCAAAAAATGTATGGCGACCCCATGTCTATCTCGCTTGGGTTTCGAGTTAGCCCGAAAAAACGATTTTGTTGAATTTGCATGTCGATATTATTTTTGTCATATCTCTAAAACGAGTTGACAGATTTTAAAAGTTTGTACACCAAATTAAAACTAAAACATTAAAGAAGTTTTCCTAAAAACCGACCGCTAATAAACGGAATAGTCCTACAGTTCTAGGCTTGCAAAATAACAAAAATATTTGAAGCCGTTGAAATTTCTTGTGTTTGACCACCTATAGCATGAAAACGGGTTGTCGCAGATATTTATGTTATTAGAAAGCGTTAAAGATAGTTAAAATACCGTTCCAACAAGGTTATAATTATTAGATTCCGATAAGTGGTTGCTTAGATATGGTAAATAACATTTACGCACTACCTTGAACTTCAACAAAATCGTTTTTTCTGGGATGCAAATATAGATATTAAAATACCTAAAAGTGCTGTAAAAACTTTTTTTTTACTTATGTCCTTTGGTGACATGTTCGAATATTCAATGCTACCTAAAAATCTGTAATGGACTTGCAATTGAAGTGTTCAGAATCATGGCCATTAAATAAGACACCGCGGATTAGCATTTTCTGGGTATAATTATACCCATGATTAAAAATGAATTGTAATATACAGGGTGACCATAATACGCCGGTTTTAGGTTCTGTGGTTTATTTGGAGTTGAAAATATTCTCAAATATGTTGGTCGATTCGGCTCGGCTTCGGCGATGTTGCTGAAAAAAAAACAATTTTCATGTTTTTCACTATCCTGGAGCACTTATATCCATAACTGGTTATTGTAATTAAAAAATCAGATACATTGATAGCATTAGCATTAAATTACCTTAAAATTATATTAAATATGATATAGATCGGAGAACCGGTTGCCGAGATATTTAAAGAAACGTTTGTAATTCTTATATATAACCATTATTTTTTGTTACCTAAAGTTTGATGTATCATATTTCGAAAATACGCACTATAAAACTTTCCGTCTTACAAGCTTAAAAACTTGCTACTTTAATTAGTCATTTGACATACATTTCGATAAGCTATCTCTAATAGTTTCGAAGTTATTCACGATTAAGTCTGAATTCCATTTCAAAATTTAGAGTGCTAATGACTAAATTTTTGACATTAAAGTAGGAGAATTAAGTATTTAGCATTAGTATTTTCATGAGTAGACTACATTAGCCAATTCATAATACTAATGTCGTCATTTACAATAAAAGCATAAAAACATAATATGAAAATAAAAAAAATATATTAGGTGTAGGAATTAATAATGTGGATTTTTTGGCTTGAAAATGGCATTTATTTGTATAACAAAATGTAAACGTTTGCCAATGGTTGTTTGGTCGACATTCAACTCTAATGCAAGCATTAGACATTCAACTCTAATGCATATTGTTGCGTTCCACACGAATTTTCATCCAACAATGCCTGCAATTCTTCGTCTTCAAATTTTTTTGGCTGACCTGGCCGTTCTTTGTCTTCCAAGTCAAAATCACCATTTCGGAAGCGTACAAACCATCGTTCACAAGTTGCTTGAGCTGGAGCACGTCCACTATAAGCTTCAACCAACAAACGATAACTTTCAGCAGCGGTTTTCTTCAAATTAAAGAAAGTTATTAAACTTCCCCCCAAAACAACTTTTTCAGGCACATGTTTCGACATATTCGAAGCAAAAAAAAGGTTTGTTGTTTACACTTCAATGAAATGGCATACATATACTGAAATTTATAGCCTAAGGACAGACAAAAAAAAGAAAATGGGCGCGGTGTGTTGCGATACACTCAACGCTAGTTGCGCCATCTGTTATCTAAATCCGCATTTTTAATACCTAAACCTAATAAATCACAAATTTCATCATTCATCAACAATGCAAAATGATCTGTGAACTATGATAAAAAAATTTCAAATAAAATTAAATAAATGTTTTTATTATTAATATAATAATAAAAATTAAAAAAAAAATAAAATAAAAAATACGTTTAAAAAATAAAAATAAAATAAATAACACATTCCATATAAAAATGGAAGAAATTATTCACAATCACTTCAATTATTGTAAGTTTCTTGATTGTTTAATTAATCAATTTAATAATTTTTAAAGTAAAAGTAATTTATGTTTTCCTTGAGTTTTTAGGGTCCCGTGAAAAAACATCATTATTAATAAAGAAAAGAATAGAATTGAATAAATTTTTCATTTGAAAGCTAGGATCCGCTGCAGGTTGGATGTTAGTGTACTTACTTTTTTTTGTTCAATATAAAACACACGTGCAAAAGATGTTAAAAATGTATCTATTAACAATTAATATTAACTAAACAATTTAATGTTTTATTTTTTGTAATGAATTTAATGTTTTAATGAACAATAATTTGTAATTTTTTATATTTCAGTATGGTAGGCAATGCAGTATCAATAAACCCTAAAATTTGTCCAAAAAAATGGAACAACCTTAGTCAACAATATAAGGTATGATTGTCCCTTATGTTACAATATTTCTGATATTTTCTTAATTAAAGAGGAAAATATCAATGAAGTCTAAATGAAATTGTATGTAAATGTACATCAAAAATATTCAATGTTTTTACCATGGAAGTATAATGTATGGAAGAGCAATTGGAGGGGAAACACGGTAGAATTCTTTAAATAGTGTTTGTGGCCTTGTGAAATTGTTTCAAATGTGTTGGTTTAAATTTTAAATAGCGGTGTTGCAAAATGGGTTTGACCAAAAAAATTAAATTTCAATGTAATAAAAAATTTATTTAACTTTATAAAAAATTATATAACATATAAAAAGAATATAAAACAATTATAACATAATGATATAAAAATGTGTATAAAAGATATAAAATTAATATATGTACATAATTATTATGGGAAAATATAAAATATATATAAAAGTTAACATAATTTTACAATAAGATATATAACAAAATAACAAAAAAAAAATTAAAAAAATATAACATGATATAAAATAATTATTTAAAAAAATATAACGTAATAATACAAACAAATAAATAAAATATATAACAAAGTAAAACTAAATTAATGGTTATATTTAAATAATCAAGCTTATTATGAAAAACAGTTGTTATCCAAATAGCAATTGCTATATCGTTTAGCACTGGCTATTTTAAAATTGATATTCTGAAAAATATTGTTATTGCCATGAAATTTTAAAATAGCAATACCATTTCGAAATTGCTATTTAGCGATTTTGGTATTCTATAAATAGCAATATTGCTATCGAATATCAAAAATGTCTTTATAATAGCAAATGAATTGAATGTGTTGTAGATAATAAAATTGAAAATTTTAATAATAAATAATTTTTAATAACTATTTATTAATAATTAATAATTTGAATAAAAATTATTGTTTTGCAAAATGGATTAGTTTTGAAAAATGGATTTTATTTTCCCGTAGTTATAAATGAAATGGAACAGCAAGAAGCTAGGTAAGTGAATAAAATACAAAACGAATATCTCTTTATTGTAATAAAGTAATAATTTTACAAGTATAAAAACAGATCGGACGACTTTTACAACTGTCCAAATTTTAAGAAGGTTCCAATGTGTTTAGAGATCCAAAAAAAAAAAACATACACAAAGTCGATCATTTCCAACAACTTTTCCATACATCCCAAATTAATCTAACGACTTTTGAACTATCCAAATTTCAAGAAGGTTCCAATGTGTGTAGAGCTCCAAAAAAAAAACATACACAAATTCGACCTTTTCCAACAACTTTTCCATACAGCCCAAATGAATCGGACGACTTTTACAATTATCCAAAATTTCCAATGTGTTTAGAGCTCCAAAAAATTTTTATATTTTAGTAATCCAAGTGCGCCCATTATTTTTTATTCATTTATTTTACAATTATATAATTTACCGCATTTTTTTTTATATATAAAAACCATAGGTGCGATTCTATTGAAAAGTGACTATTTTTAGTGAGTGAGTTCGAAGGAGTGAAAATTATTGTGAGTTCATTCGAATAAGTCACTGGTATTCTGTATGAAAAACTGACCTTTTTTTTTTAATTATATTAATTATTATTATTATCAATAAACAAAAAATAATGACTGTTTTTGGAAAATTATAGAAAAAAAATCAATATTATAATTTATTAGTATTTAAAATTTATGCGTATATGATGATTTTATTAAAAAAAAATATATATGGAGTCACTGACGACTCACACATTTTGATTTCAGTGACTATTTTTTTACTCAATTTGTTCCCCTTTCTTGAATTCGAAATTAAAAATTCTCAAAATATGACGAAATAGTCATGTCACTATCGAGTCACTTTTCAATAGAATCGCACCTCATATAAACAAATAAACAACATAAAAAAGTGTTTGAGTGATATTGCGAGTTAAATTAAAATGACAAAATGCTTGCTATAATTTTTATTTCGAAAATTTGATAACAATAAATTTTCAGAATACAAAATTTCTAAATGTTGCTATGATTGATATTGCTATGTATAGCAATTGCTACATAGCAAATTTTTTCAGAATAAGCTTGAATGTTAATTTATAATACAAATTGTTTGTAATCGCACTTGTAATTTTAGCCTAGATCAACATCGGGTGCTGAAAATCTAGTTACCATTCGCCACCACGAGGGGGTATTATAAGCACTTGACTAGGAATTCAACAGTTACAACTCTGGGTTAGCAACCGGTCACAGCCTACCCTATTGATCCTGGTCCAGGCCTTTAATTTTGGTATTATTTAAAAGTTTTTTTTTGTTTGTTTGTTTTTTATTTATTAATTAAAGTTTTTTATTGCCCCTTAAATAATATTATTTTTGTATGTTTGCTTCTAATTGAAATATTCCTATTTACGGAAGTTTTCGCTAAAAATAAGTACCTAGTATTTAAATTCTTTTCAATAACACACTTAATCAACAGACTGAAGTGATTTTTTGTTGACATATGTATGCTCATCGAATTCAGGAAATAAATTTGTATTTAATAATTGGTTTTAAACAGCAATTAATATTTTATTAAAGTGTACTTTGTGTAAAATCGTTGAAGATGGTTTATTGATGCATAACTGATGACGTATTTCTCTTTCCGTTTTTTCACAAATAACAATTGCACTTTTTGATGGTGATTGTAAATACCCATTGGATTTAAATTGTATTAGTGTAAATGGATCAATTTCACCTTCGAGGGCGCATATACACTGTGGGCACTTTAATTTTTGATTAAGTTTGAATACTACAAACCCGCTGATATAGCGTACAACATGTTTTGTATACTCACAAGGCGGATTCCCAACTGTCATACCCCGATTTGGCTGAAATTTTGATATGTTGTAGTACCCGAAAAACTATGTACTGGATGTACTCTCCGTTTTTCCTCAATTTTATTTTTAGGGGGTGAAAACCAAGATGGCGGCGAAAATGAAAATTCGCCATAAATACTGAAATTCTGCATCAAATTCGCTGAAATTTTTTTCACGTGTATTTTGGACTATATCCTATACTTTGTAAAAGAAATTTTAAAAAAAAAATCAAAATGGCGATGTTATTCAAAATGGCCGCAACCCCTGTATGCATTAAAAAGCATTAAAATCAATGTCAAAGTTAGACATTTTTAATCTGATTTCAATTAAATTGGGTTATTTTGAATTGCTAATGAACGCAATTAATAACTTTTTCAAATTTTTTGAAAAAATGGGGTTTACATGATGAATTCAAAATGGCGGAAAAAGGTATTTTTCTCATAACTATAACAATTTTTATCCAATTTGCTTGAAATGTGGTTTGTAGCTTTATTGAACTAAAACTCACAAATGTTGATATTTTTTGTTTGAAAATATCCAAGATGGCGGATAAAACCAATTTTTTCTCATAACTACGGCAATTTTTATCCAATTTGCTTGAAATTTTGTTTGTAGCTTTATTTCTCAAGAACTATAACTCAAGTGGTTCAAGAAAATTTTTTTTTCAATTTCAAAATGACTTCTTCATTCAAGAACGCCCATTCAAAAATACTTTCTTTAATCATTTTGTATATTGTTCACTCATGTGATATTACAATAATAATATAATTAATAAGTCTTTTATTATTATTGATGTCACAATGGATATTCATACAACGATGAAATTAATATAGGGAAATAATCTGATCATTTTATTTTGTTTGAAAATTAACATATTAAAATAAACATTAAATATATTTACATATATGCATATAACCCTGAAGATGATTTTATGAATAATAAGTAAATACCGGAAGAAAACTAAATAAAAATTTAATGTTTAATGATTTAAAAAAAATAATTAATTCCTATATTTTTTATAGAAATATATTTATATTTGGATTACGTTATATTACGTGTAGGAACTAAAAATGCGGATTTAGATGACAGATGGCGCAACTAGCGTTGAGTGTATCGCAACACACCGCGGCCATTTTCTTTTTTTTTGTCTGTCATTAGGCTATAAATTTCAGTATATGTCACTTCATTGAAGTGTAAACAATAAAGCTTTTTTTTGCTTCGAATATGTCGAAACACATGCCTGAAAAAGTTGTTTTGGGGGGAAGTTTAATAACTTTCTTTAATTTGAAGAAAACCGCTATAACTTTCATCGTTTGTTGGTTGAAGCTTATGGTGGACATGATCCAGCTCAAGCAACTTGTGAACGTTGGTCTGTACGCTTCCGAAATGGTGATTTTGACTTGGAAGACAAAGAACGGCCAGGTCAGCCAAAAAAATTTGAAGACGAAGAATTGCAAGCGTTATTGGATGAAAATTCGTGTAGAACGCAACATGAACTTGCAATGGCGTTGAATGTCGACCAAACAACCATTGGCAAACGTTTACATTTTGTTATACAAATAAATGCCATTTTCAAGCCGAAACATACGCATTATTAATTCGTACACCTAATATGTTAATTATCAAACAAAATAAAATGATCGGCTTATTTCCCTAAATTAATTTCATCGTTGTATGAATATCCATTGTGACATCAATAATAATAAAAGACTTATTAATTATATTAGGTTGTCTAAAAGGTATTGATAATTTTTTTTTCAAAATTCAAAACGATTTTTTTATATATTTCAAATGAACTTTATTAAACCAAATATGCGCCGTTTAGATCGATGACCCTTTGCCATTTTTCTGGTAAAGACATTATCCCATCACTGTAGAACTTCTGTGTTTTCTGGGCAAAAAACTGATCCAAGTGCATTTTGCAGTCCTCTGCGGAATTTAATTTTAAACCATTAAGGGAGTTCTGCAGAGACCGGAACAAATGATAATCTGGAGGTGCAAGGTCCGGGCTATATGGTGGATGCATTAAAACTTCCCAGCCACACTCTCTCAGTTTCTGCCGAGTCATCAAAGATGTGTGTGGTCTGGCGTTGTCATGATGGAACACAACACCCTTTCGATTGATTAATTCTGGACGTTTTTTTTTTAATCTCGTGCTTCAATCTTGTTAATTGTTGACAATAGAGATCAGAATCAATGGTTTGACCGGGTGCTAGTAATTCATAATGAACGATTCCTTTCCAATCCCACCAAACAGACAGCATTACCTTTCTTGGTGATAATCCAGGTTTTGATACTGTTTTAGGAGCTTCACCCTTCTTGGACCACGATCTTTTTCGTACATTATTATCGTATGTGATCCAATTTTCATCACCTGTAATCATTCGCTTTAAAAATGACTCGATTTCGTTCCTTTTAAACAGCGTTTCGCAAATGGAAATTCGGTTCATTAAATTGTTTTGTGTTAATTCATGTGGTACCCAAACATCGAGCTTTTTCTTGTATCCAGCCTTTGTCAAATGGTTTAAAACTGTTTGGTGATGGATGTTTAGTTCTTTAGCGATATCATGACTGTTTACGTGTCGATTTTCTTCAATTTTTGATATGATTTCATCGACTTTTTCAGTGATTGGTCTACCAGAACGAGGTGCATCTTTGACATTAAAATTACCGGAACGAAATCGAGCAAACCATCTATAGGCTGTTAATTTTGATAAAGTTCCTTCACCGTAAACTGCACAAATTTGTTCATGTGCCTGCGTTGCATTTTCACCTTTTTCATAATAAAATTGTAAAATGTATCGAATTTTTTCACTAATTTCGCTCATCTTTAATGCACTACAACTTTTAAATGACTAAACAAATTTAATTTTTTTTTTTTTATCTACGAAAAGTCATCTTTCGAACATATGTTAGTGTTACCTGATCAGATTAGTACTACTTGAAATATTCAATTATAATGACATCTATTTATAAAAATTATCAATACTTTTTCGACAACCTAATATTATTATTGTAATATCACATGAGTGAACAATATACACAATTATTAAAGAAAGTATTTTTTAATGGGCGTTCGATACCAAAGCACCTTGAATGAAGAAGTCATTTTGAAATTAAAAAAAATATTTCCTTGAAACACTTGAGTTATAGTTCTTGAGAAATAAAGCTACATACAAATTTTCAAGCAAATTGGATAAAAATTGCCGTAGTTATGAGAAAAAATTGGTTTTATCCGCCATCTTGGATATTTTCAAACAAAAAATATCAACATTTGTGAGTTTTAGTTCAATAAAGCTACAAACCACATTTCAAGCAAATTGGATAAAAATTGTTATAGTTATGAGAAAAATACCCTTTTCCGCCATTTTGAATTCATCATGTAAACCCCATTTTTTCAAAAAATTTGAAAAAGTTATTAATTGCGTTCATTAGCAATTCAAAATAACCCAATTTAATTGAAATCAGATTAAAAATGTCTAACTTTGACATTGATTTTAATGCTTTTTAATGCATACAGGGGTTGCGGCCATTTTGAATAACATCGCCATTTTGATTTTTTTTTTTAAAATTTCTTTTACAAAGTATAGGAAATAGTCCAAAATACACGTGAAAAAAATTTCAGCGAATTTGATGCAGAATTTTAGAATTTATGGCGAATTTTCATTTTCGCCGCCATCTTGGTTTTCACCCCCCAAAAATAAAATTGACAAAAAACCGAGAGTACATCCAGTACATAGTTTTTCGGGTACTACAACATATCCAAATTTCAGCCAAATCGGGGTATGACAGTTGGGAATCTCGCCTTGTCAGTTAAAGATGTTTGATTTAAATACGGACTATGTTGTTCTCGCAAAATCACATGCTCATCAGCTTCAATTCTATCATCATCATCAATCATGGATCGTCTTTCAGCGCTGTTATTTATTTCCTGAATAGAATTTGTTATAGGATGTCTAAGAATTTGGATATTTTCCAAAGGTATACAATTGCCAATACCTGTAAATATATATATATTCAAAATCAAGTGTTATATAACAATATATCATAAAAGCATTACCTTCACGAATTTCACAATGCACCAAAATCCTTTTATACGCCACAGTAAATTGTCGTATGGTGGGATTATGATTGCAACCAAAACGTGACCGCAGTGTTCCAAAAAATAATTCGATGTGATCTTGATTTAATTTATAAAACGGAATAAATAATAAATGTCCGCTCTCTACCTATTCCCGATATAAATAATTCACATTCTTTAAGCAGGTGATTAAACCAATGAAACCAGTTTT
Source organism: Dilophus febrilis (assembly GCA_958336335.1). Classification (NCBI taxonomy): domain Eukaryota; kingdom Metazoa; phylum Arthropoda; class Insecta; order Diptera; family Bibionidae; genus Dilophus; species Dilophus febrilis. The sequence continues at coordinate 35,594,358 of OY284470.1, forward strand.
TTTACCATGATGAATTATACGTTTGCCACAAGGCGAATGCAAATTTTTCATGTAATCGATTGCATCATCTATAAATACGGAAACGGTTTCTATGTTGTTTTGACAAATAGGTTTTTTAAAACCAAAATTATTTAAATTTCTACTATTAAGAATGTCAAAAATATCATTGAACATTCTTATGAAACCCGGGGTCGCCTTACTGTCTTCAAAGGAATTTAACTTTAAAACAACTCGACAGAAGTCTAGTGCACCTGCAACTGATTTGCTGAGTGTTTGCACCGCATATTTAACTTTCATCTTATTTTGATGAAATGGAATATGAGCTTTCCGTAATTTATTTCCTAAATGTAGTTCTTCCCTTTCTTGTAATTAAATAACATTTCCAAATAGCCCCATTCAATTTTGTTGCCATCTCCATCTACCAATGTTCGTAAATCGCCTAACGTATTTCGTATTAATTTCAGCATATGACAAGGATCTGGAATTACGGCGATGTCATATGAAATACAATTGGTACGAAATACACTTTGCTCATCATCTACATCTGCTAAATTGCAACCTAATAACTGCATCGCAGTTAAATTTGAATTTACGCCATCAAAGGTTATTCCAACAATATGAGCATTAGTTTGGGCAATATTAGAAACGCAGTAATTTATTAAATTTGTTAAGGCTATTACAGGAAAATAGGCAACAGGAATTTTCCAAGTGGCATTGACGCATACGACCATCATCACGAACACATTGGTATCGATTATATTAGACCCAATTCGTCCATCTCCAACGTCAACATAATCAAAACTTTCTTTTCCATTCAATTCAATTTGACTACGTACCGCCATTTCATCAAACACAATGTTTAAAAATACTTTCTTCCCTTTTTTTCTGCTTCTAATACCGCACTATTTATATCATCAAAGGATTCAGTTGTGAATCCTGGTTTGCAATTGACATTTTAATACCAATTACAAAGCGTACGTGGATGTGGCAAACTATTTTGAAATTTTTCTCTTACATAATTATACGCCTCAGGTGAATAGAAATTTAAATTCAAGGCAAACACACGTAAATCTTGCCCGTAGGTTTTAGATACGCTTTCTGAATTTTCCTTCAGTATTAGGCGTTGTAATATCTCTCGATTTGTAGAGGTTATATCCATCAAATTACCATGATTTTCTTCATCTAATAAATTTTTTTACTTCAAATCGTCTAATAAATCATTTAACTTTTCAATTTGTTTTTTTTTCTTTTTAATTGACTTGATATATTATGTAGTTTGTGATCCCGTTTTCCGATATGTTTCTTTAAAACAATCACTTTTGGCACCAAACGTGATTTTCGGGGAGTCATTTCTTCTTCGCTAGAGAATTTCGCTCTTTTCAACGTCATTTTTTTGGTATAGATGAGCTATAAGCAGAACAAATTAATGTTTGTATAATTACTTATGTCGTTAATTTTCTACTCTACCTTTCTGTTAGCAGATTTTGTGGTGCCAACAACGCTTTGAACTGATGGGTGTGATGCGGTTGTTACAGTGTCAAACTAAAAAATGTTACATCATGATAATAATTTATTTTTATCATATGTTACTTATCATATGCTACGTAAATCAACTGTGTATACTTACAATTATTGGAACATCAATATTAGTTATGCTTTCGGCATATTCCTCAACATAAATTCCTTGTATAATGTCTTCACTCTGAAAAGAAGAATCTATTAAAAAATCATCATTGAAATTACTTACCATTGCATCTGCACCCATCCTTTTAATTATTTTTAAATTTTTGGGTTTTATAACATTTATCCACAGTTTTTTCTATCTCACCAATTGGGAATCTACAATAAGTTAATTTTTTTAATGTGAAACATTTTAAAATCACAATTAAAAAATTTATAAAAAACTTGAAACCTAAAAACTTCAAATCGGCAACACTGTGTATTTTTATAAAAAAAATATCGCAACAAAAAAATAAAATTTTACCATAAAAAAAATATTTTTTTTTTATATACAAAAATTTTTTTTTTTTCACTTTTTAATAAACTTTCCAAAACACATAATTAAAAATCACTACATAATCGTAATCTTTATTAATTTATACATTCAATAAGTTAAATCACAATACAAAACATTTCGTAATAAATTCACTAAAAGAAAAATAAGATCACCAATGTATGGAAACATTTTAATTCTTATTATTGTAAAAAATATCACAGTAAATAATTGCACAACGCATTTTATAATTTAATTTTTTTAATTGAAATGCAAAAATATATTCAGTTTTAATAAAAACTGTTTTTTCACCTTTATTTATTAAAATAAATTTTTTTTTTTATAAAATTAATTCACTTAATATTATGATTATTCCCCCCAAAAATCATACAAAAATCTAAAAAAAAAAAATGAATTTGACATACTGGGTAAAAAAAAATGGAAAAAAAATTGGAAAATATGCGGGATTTGCATTTCCACATATTATACTTCCATGGTTTTTACAGAAATTGAAAACACCATGCACGGGGGTGTCTACGGAAGATGGTGAATGTGAAACACCTGTTTCTTGGCCGTATTACACATTAATGAACAGTTTTTTCAGTGCGCGTCACACGATCAATCCAATAATATTGTTCGATTCAACGACTAAGAAATTAAAGGGTAACACCACACCAAAACAAATTTCACCAACCAAAAAGGCGTTGGCACCCATTACTCCACAAGAAGAAAATATCATCCCCTGTCGAGGGGCTTCTAAATATTCATTAGAAGATTTCAATCAATCATATTCTGGTAGAACTACTGAAAAATATCTTATATAATTTCTTAATTCCCTCTGTTAATAATATATAATATTTATTTTAGCTGAAGTAAATTAATTTAATGATGAGGAAGATAATGAGGAAAATGATAACCTCGAAATTATAAAAAAAAACGAGGTCCTTAAAAAAAGGGCTGACCCATTAGACCAAAAGCTGATCAATTTTTTAGAAAAAGAAAATGATAGAGGTGATCGAATGTTGTCACTTTTGGAAAAATTGGTAAACACAAGTAACTAATATTGTTAACTTAGAATTAATAATTATCACAAATAAATAATGCAATTTGAATTTGAATTTTTTTTATATATTTATTTATTTTTTGATTTATTATTATTATTATTATGTTATTTAAACTGAATGAATAAGACTGAATATTTTGTTATGTTTGTTTATTATTATTTAATATTATTAAAAAAAGTGAATGAATCACAATTATTTGTTTTAATTTTTGTTTTATTTTTACTATAATATTAATTGAATACATAAAAACATTTTTGTCTTCTTATTTTATAAATATTTCTAATGGATAATAAAATAAAATAAATATTCAATATTTTGAATATTGGAGGGCCATATTAAAAAAAAAACATATTAATATTCTGCCGTAGCAACGAAAAAAAAATTAATAATATTGAGCTTACATGTTCAATATTTATTATTGTATTTCTGATATTATAATAAACAAAGTTACAAAAATATCGAAATGAAAATTTGTCCAACATGTAATGAGTATCCCATCCCAACCTGTAATGAGTTATTTAAAATACAAACAGATATGAATAATATAAGTTTTATATATACCTAAGGCGACAAAAAATTTGATAGCAAAAAATCCCGAAATTCTTCTGCACTTTGCTCATTCCTGCCTGGAATTGGAGGCCTAGGTGTGGTGTAAAATTTTGTATTGGTGAAAAGGTGTACAGATTATCTTTGCAAATGTTCTGCAATACACAACAAATTACAATAACATTGATGGCCTTTGGTATTTTAACTTCCAGTGCGTTAGTAAAAATGCATATCCATCGGGTTTTCATAATGCGAAAACTTCTTTCAGCCTGCATCCTAGCCTTACTTAACGCATTATTGAAATTTATTTGCGCAGATGACTGAGGGGTTTTATATGGTGTCATGATTGAAATGGGATTAATCCTACAAGGGTATCCCGAATCGCCAACTATGTAATATCCTTCTGGTGGTTATAAACTGTACTTCCAAATAGAACTGTTTTTTAAAATTCGTGTATCATGTACCGAACCATCCTGCCACCTGCCATGCCATCGATATCCTGCCATAATATTTATAAACCTACCACGATCATCCACAATTGCTTGCGTATTCAATGAATAAAATAATTTGCGGTTAATATATTGATCGTGTAATTCCGATTTACAAATAATTCTGACATGAAAACAGTCTATAGCGCCAACACATAAATTGAATGCGGCGTTTCCTGATTTTCTCTTAAATCTATCAGCAATTAGTTCATTATGATTTGGAAGTTGGATAATATCGGATACAATTTCTAAAACCACTTTAATCAATTCTTCACAAATACGGAACACTGTGGTTTTTGGAAGTGAAAATGCAGCAGCCACAACACGGTATGAGCACCCACGGGCTATACAAAAAAGAAAAGTAATCATCTAAAAATGCAATAATATCAAAAGAAATTAATCTTATATCGAAGAATATATAATATTTATAAATATACTATCTCAATATCGCGATTCCATCCAGAATGCTTTTGTTGATCAGCAAAGTATTTTTGTATTACTGCATTTAATGTGCTGTGACTTACCCGGCAATGAATTTGGGTGCAGTTGTTATAATTTAATAATGAATTTTTAATAATAGGATTATCATAATCCACACAATATTCTAATAATTTCTAAAATAAGATATTGACAATAAATATACTAATTTTAATATGTATATAACAGCAATAACAAAAATGCTTAAGCATTGTTTTTGGTGGTATTTTCCGTCGCCGATTTTGTTAAAAAACAATGCTTTACCCTATTTTTACGCCGTTTTAAAAATTTGATAATATTTAAATATATTATCTTTTTTCTGGATAAGTTATTCATTAAAACAATTTATGATTTGGTATCCACCATATTACCCGTCATTAGCTTTTTTAAATTTTATCATAAATAAATAATTAAATAATTAGACCTAAATTATTATCAAATAATATGATATCAAAATAAACAAACAACCAAAACGCACATAACCTAAACCGAAATTTCGTGAAATTTCAACATTGAGAAGATTTAGTATTTAGTGTTTAGTCATTAGCACTCTAAATTTCGAAATGGAATTGGGCCTAAATAAAAATATAGAACATCTTTTAACAGTCAATTTGCATGTGCATTTTATTTTATTTAATTTTTCATGCAAAAAATCAATTATATTCGTTTTTTTAATGTAATTCTCATTATTGCACAGGAACCAGACGATGGTTTAAAATGATTATCTATGAAAACCTCCTGGAAGACTATTTTTGTGATTCCAAAATGGGTTATTTGGGAATATCTTGAAAACGGTTTGGGATAGAACTACCAAATGTGTGGCCGTTGAAAGATATAAGAAATAGTCAGAAAACGTAACTAATTATTCGGTTTAATTATATTAAGAATTAAGGTAGTTGTTAACATTTCATCTCATCATCTTATTCTAGGATTAATATCAGATTACACGTACACGGTATCCATCGGAATGAATTGCACAATGGAGAAATGTTAACAAAGTTTATAATTTCGTCTCGTATATAGTATTTGATTAAAATGTCATTTAGTAATATTTCTTATATATTAATAAATAAAAATAATAAATTAAAAACAACCAACAATTTGGTTTTAGCGTCCAACAACAGCCTTCTGTTGTTAGTTTCTTAATTTAGGGCTTTTACGGTGTTGGTAATTAGCCATACGACCAACCGCAAGGGGAAAATACAACTCTGTGTTAAAATTCAGATTCAAAAAAGAACTTAAAACACAAAACATATTTTATGTCTTCAGTAGGATTCGAACCCATGACCCCACAATTTCGTTAGAATTTTAGGTTGGCGTTTTATCATTTACACCCAGAGTCATTTATTTGTTATATTTTTTATTTTAATCGTGAAGGATTAAATCCAAAAAAAAAAATCCAAAACATTTTTCCTCAAATGTGCATGGACAGTCATAAAATTTAATAGTTTATGAAATGAAAAATTGCCGATTTTGACTGATCTAGTATCTCGGGGTGTAAGGTACCATATTAACTGTTGGAATTTTAAATGGAATTTCAAGGTTTTTTATAGAAAAATTTTCCATTCCAATTGGAATTTTATGTTGGAAATTCCGACGGAACTTTCATTAAAATTTCCTACATAAAGGGGTCCATTTGCTTCCAATCTTCTGAGGGGAAAATCCAAAAATCCGATATATTTTCCGACTGGAAAAAATTCCGATGTTTCCCTTAGTTTTTTCTATAGAATTTATTACGATGTTAACCACAATTTTTCCATAGGATTGGAAAATATTTCTTTTTTTCCGCAAGATTTCCTAATAAATTTATTTCGATGTTGACCTCAATTTTTCCATGAAGGTCTATCGGATTTTTGCAAAAATCTCCACATTTGGAAGAAAATAGAAGATTTTAATGGGAAATTATATACTATTTTTTATTATATACATTTGGTAACTATATAATTATTCATATGAAAATTCATACACACAGTTATATTTTTGTTTATATAAAATAAATAATAATGACCAAATTTGTTTTAACTATATATAATTGTATTTGCTTTTCTCTATGGTCACGTGTGTCCAAATCAAACTAATTGTAAGTATTTTTATTAGTAATGGGCATTTTCGTTTATTCCTCTTATGTCATGGACTAGTGCGTTCTCAAAAATGCGAGCGCGATATAACATTTACATGTGCTAGCTCTGTGTTCGAGTATTATAAAATAGTCTTGTGTTTAATTTTGTTTACAAATGGCGCTTTATATGTGAAAATGTTGTAGTGATGATAAAGCAACAACAATCTCACACAGGGCGATGGTGCTCCTACAAAATAGATAGGGCAATTTGTGTCAACACAAGTGCTAAGTGGAGGTATTTTCGAACATGTGTTATAACCCAAGTAACACAAATGCAATAAAAAACGTATTTGTGTCACTTGTGCATTTGTGTTAACACAAGTGGAATAAACGAAAACGCCCAATATACGAATATTTTCCAATTCATTCTGGGATCGGATGACATAAGGTAACATTCCATTCAAATTTCCTATGTACGAAATTATTAGACATGGTATAAATTGGTATAAATTATTATTATCATTATTATTTGTTTTTAAAGGTATAATAGATAGGACTTTTTCACTCATTTAAGACTTAACTACGCATTTAATATTTTGTAACCAAGCAACTATGAACAGATTGAAATTTTCAAAATAAAATATATCAAATAATTACTGTACTGAACATAAAAAATTACTGTATTTTCAAATAAATTACTGTATTTCAAAATTATACCTCAGTTTATTATTCCATTTATTTCTTCATTTATTATTCGAATTTCTTAAAAGTAGGTGTATTCGGATTAGTACAAAATTATTGCATTAAAAATATTGATTGTACGGTAATAATAATGCATATAATATGAAGTCCACTTTATTATAATAGCTATACCGTACTTTTTTTTGCATATATTTTGTAAAATTCAAATAATATAAAAAATTTAATTTTTTGACAGAATGAACAAAAATGAACAAAATTATGAATATGTTTAATTTTAATGCAATATTTCAATTTGAATTCATTAATATTTTTGACAGAACAAACGAGAATGAATACGTTTATAGGTGCATTAAATGAACTTTCGTTAAATTTAAAACATTTCTATTGAATTTAAATTAATTTAAAATTACTGTATTTTTTTGAATTTTATTGATTGCTGACTGTATACTGTACGGAGGTCAAAATTACTGTATAAAACAGTAATTACTGTATTGTTGGCATCACTGGTATAGAGTATAAATCTAGATCTTCATAAAAGAGTTGCTAATTTTTTTCGAGTATAGCAATTTTTTAAAAAGTCCATTTAGAGTAAATTAGATGATGAGGAGGGAAAGTACACATACCTAAGTGAAAAATGATGCTCGGTCATAGATTTGATGTTAGTAAATAGGGAAATGGTTGAGTGAGTGTGGAGTAGTGGAGCATATGCCGTTGGAGGTAAAGTGAGGAAAGAATGCGGAAAAGAAGGAAATATGGTATTAAAGGAACACAAATGGTATTAAAGTAGAGAGTTGATAAAAAACGAGACTTTTGTTGAATGGGTTGAAAGGTTGTGGCTTTTGTTAAAAATGTGGTTAATGGGAGGGGGTGAAGGGGATTTATGCGGTATATGTGTGAAGGTGGCATGTGAGGAAGGATTGCATGTAAGTAGGGAGCATAATAAATTGAAAGCGGTATATTACGATATAAAAGGTGGTGTAACAGGAAAAAGCGTGAATATGAGGGTGATATGATGCGAAGGTTGAATATGTGTGGTAACGGTAGTGAATTTTGGAGATTGTTGTGGAATTTAAAGATTAAGGATGTAAATGGGAGCGGAATGATCCAGGAAGAAACCCCTTCTTCTTCCTTAATCATAGGTATTTTGGGGAGTAATTTAGAGGGACAGGAGAAGTAGAAGAGATGGAGTTTGTAATAAACGAGTGGATAGATAGAGATATTGGAATAGAGGATATGAAATGGGAGTTGTGTTGAATTAAAGGTGAACAAGCTCGCGGAGGAAGATGGAATATCGGGTGAATATTTGCAATTTTTTGAGAGAAGGAAAATTATGGCTTACAACCCACAAAGATAAACAATAGAATTAAATACAATTTGTACGAATTATAGACTAAGAACTCTTTCTTCTACAACAATAAATAAACAATTTATTTTTTTTTATATTTCTTTGATTTCAAAGAATTTACAAAAAAAAAATTCGTATTACACGCAACCGCCGGTTTTGGCGTCCAACAACAGGTTTCTGTTGTTGGTATCTTGCAAAGGTCGATATTAGAATACGGAAGTCATATTTTAGGTACAATATGTTACGGTAATATTTTAGCAATCTTGTAGATCGTTTCAATTTTCATATGAAATGTAGGTAACAAAGTTATATATCATATTTTTATTATATGAATTTCGTTTGGCTTTCAGATTTCAGATTTTTGCTTTCCAAACGAACATGAAAACTTGATCTTTTTATTTTATATTGGTGTTGGTGTATATGTTATGTATATATATTAGGTTGTCTAAAAAGTATTGATATTTTTTTTTACAAAATTCAAACGATTTTTTTATATATTTCAAAGAACTTTATTAAACCAAATATGCGCCGTTTTGATCGATGACCCTTTGCCATTTTTCTGGTAAAGACATTATCCCATCACTGTAGAACTTCTGTGTTTTCTGGGCAATAAACTGATCCAAGTGCATTTTGCAGTCCTTAATTTTAAACCATTATGGGAGTTCTTCAGAGACCGGAACAAATGATAATATGAAGGTGCAAGGTACGGGCTATATGGTGGATGCATTAAAACTTCCCAGCTAAACTCTCTCAGGTTCTGCCGAGTCATCAAAGATGTGTGTGGTCTGGCGTTGTCATGATGGAACACAACACCCTTTCGATTGATTAATTCTGGACGTTTTTTTTTAATCTCGTGCTTCAATCTTGTTAATTGTTGACAATAGAGATCGGAATCAATGCTTTGACCGGGTGCTAGTAATTCATAATGAACGATTCCTTTCCAATCCCACCAAACAGACAGAATTACCTTTCTTGGTGTTAATCCAGGTTTTGATACTGTTTTAGGAGCTTCACCCTTCTTGGACCACGATCTTTTACGTACATTATTATCGTATGTGATCCATTTTTCATCACCTGTAATCATTCGCTTTAAAAATGACTCGATTTCGTTCCTTTTAAACAGCGTTTCGCAATTGGAAATTCGGTTCATTAAATTGTTTTGTGTTAATTCATGTGGTACCCAAACATCGAGCTTTTTCTTGTATCCAGCCTGTGTCAAATGGTTTAAAACTGTTTGGTGATGGATGTTTAGTTCTTTAGCGATATCATGACTGCTTACGTGTCGATTTTCTGCAATTTTTGATATGATTTCATCGACTTTTTCAGTAATTGGTCGACCGGAACGAAGTGCATCTTTGACATCAAAATTACCTGAACGAAATCGAGCAAACCATCTATAGGCTGTTAATTTTGATAAAGTGTCTTCACCGTAAACTGCACAAATTTGTTCATGTGCCTGCGTTGCATTTTCACCTTTTTCATAATAAAATTGTAAAATGTATCGAATTTTTTCACTAATTTCGCTCATCTTTAATGCACTACAACTTTTAAATGACTAAACAAATTTAATTTTTTTTTTTTTTATCTACGAAATGTCATCTTTCGAACATATGTTAGTGTTACCTGATCAGTACTACTTGACATATTCAATCATAATGACATCTATTTATAAAAATTATCAATGCTTTTTCGATAACCTAATATATTAGAAAATTTGACAAAAAGTATATATTAAAAAATCAAGGTGGTAATTCCTGTGCCAATTAGCTTCTCTTATAATTCGATAAATTCACAAAAGGCCCATTCATATTCTGTATCTATTAGTTTTTAGCGAACAAACAGATTTGGAAATTCATTTTTCCCAAGAACAGCAAGATTATGGAATAGTCTCCCTGAAGTAGTATTTCTCCCTACTTTTGATTATCAGTTATTTAAATTAAATATTGCATCTTATCTAAAAACTAATCCACCTAAAGTGCAACTTGGACAATTGTTTGAAAACATATGAGTGATTTTTTCTTATTTTGTTTTAGTAAAAGTTTTTTTTATCTCATATGTTTGCTTTATTTTCAAAATTTCATAAATTAATCCACATATTATAATAGATTTACCACCCAAAATCACTTAAGTGTATTCAATGCATCTAAGGTTCATCACCTGATTAAGTGATTTCGTTACGGGCTCACGGCAATAGAATTCCGAGGTTTTACGGGCGCTAAACCGATTCTGCCGTAGTAACGAACAAAAAAAAAATGTTTTAAAAAATTGAGATTTCATAAAATTGATCTAGATCAAAAAAAGATTGATTTTTTTTTGCCAAAAGAAAACGTCATAAGTAGGGTTCAAATACCCACGACCTCAAAATTTTGTGAAAATTTCAGGTTCGCATTTTTATCAATTACACGCACAGAGTAAAACATTTCAATGATGCATCTGATTCAAAGAATATATCTAAAATATCTCAAGTGTTCATGGCTCGGAATTATAACTTTAGAAGCCTAATTAAAAAAAATCGTCAGAGAGTAATTTCAATTTCGTATTGATTATAGGTAAGTTTTAATGAGAATGATATTCTGTATTGTATTATAGCACAAATAAATAAACTATTATTTGTTTATGATTATAGTAAAGTAAAAAATAAAATCTAAATAAAATGTATAAAGTAAAATTGACAAGCAAAAAATCCATTGCCCAATACAAAAAATATATAGATACAAAAAATGACATCCTTTGATTTTGATTTCGATAAACGATAAATAAAAAATGTCCAAATAAAAGTATTGACCGTACTGTATGAGTGTCTATATATATGAACGATACCGCTTTTGTTTATAAAGAATTTTTATGTTACGTTATTTATTATTTCATTTTCTTTTTTCAGATTATTTGTTATGAATATTATATTATATATAATATATTTATTTAAAGATTTAGAAATTATGATGAATGTTTTTTCTATTTCTTTTACATTATTTATTTTACAACGTATACAAAATTCAATTGCAATGCATAATATATTATAAAGTATCTATACCGTAGAATCGGGTAAAATTGATATTGATTAATTTTCATGTCTAACATGCGGACATTGGATAATTTAATTTAATTGCACAAAATACACATTTTTTGGTGAATAGGAAGTGGTACTTTTCTTATTTTATTATGAAAGAACAAACGAAAATAAACACAAATTACTCACAGCTATTTTTTCAAAAACCTAAAAATTTTGCGAGATATGAATTAAAATACGGTGGGTGATTTTTGACAAAAATGTTTTGCTGTTTTATTATGATGATTACGTTCATTTATTTATTTTAAATTAAGAATGTAACATTTAAAGAAATCTATCTTAAATGTGTCACAAATAAACTTTTTGCGCGCTGAAAAACTGCGTTGAGCTGCTGTAAGTTCTTGAATATCAATTGATGCGATAATGTTGCGAATCTTCTGCATCATATAAAAACACGTGTTATGGCCGATAAAAATGTGCCAACTCTTTAGCCCACCATGGATAACAATCCATGCATGTTAAATTTGGTTAGCGTGTCGGAAATTGAATTGGGCCACCTCTAACAAACCATCTGTTCGGAAACATGTCATTAATCTTTTGTCTTGTTGCTCTGACATAATGAACGCAGGCGCCCAATCGAATTGCAACCACATATTACTGCGAAACCATTTCTGCTAACAATTCTGGGAAAACATTAGTAAAGAACCCCTTTCACGTGCTAAAGCAGTGGTTGATACATGTGGGTTTGAATAAACCGCAACTATTACGTCCGTAGCAACATCGTCATTGTTAACCACACGGTTCAATGATTATTTCTGGGATTAGGTTCCATATAAACGTAATCGTTTGGCCAGTCGTACAAACGGTCATCGTGAGAACGGCTCTGGGTATAATTTTGCTACCGCATATGCAGTTTTTCGGCACTTACCGTATATCATTAACTTATCAAACGGTTGTGAATTGGTATAGAACATTTTCAAAATGAAAAATTAAATGAATACAAAAAACATTTATTGTTGTATAAATGCTAATAAAATTCTGATGACAAATTCATTAATATGTACTCTTTATTAACAATAACAATAAAAACGGCTATTTACATATTAAAATTATAACTTTAGGTCAAATAACACAATAACCCTACCGCTACTCCTTTTATTTATCATCATAATAAAATAAAATAAACAAATTTTAGAGAATAAAATAACAAATTTTTTGTGAGAAAATCACCCAACGTATTTTAATTCATATCTCGAAAATTTTGAGGTTTTCGACAAAAAAACCATCGGTAATGTGTGTTTATTTTCGTTTTGCCCTAAATTGAATTGAAAATTGAAACTAACAACAGAAGGCTGTTGTTGGACGCTAACCCCGATTGTTGTTTGTAATGAGAAAACATTTTTTTTTGGTACCTTCCATGAAACGTGTACCATTGGCACAAACGATTCATTGAACCTTCGAATTACCATTTTAGGATAACCGGGAATATTTTAGCATTTTATAACTACCGGAAACATTTGATTTGTATTTTAATGCGATGTAATTTTATATTACACATTCAATTATCTGATTAGTATCAGGGGATGTATAATACTACATTAAACACATTAAATATAAGGGTTTTTTTATAGTGGCAGTGAAGTGAAGTCATTTTAGTGGCAGTGAAATTAATAAAATAAAATTTTAAAAAACGGGCGATGTATAAAACTGCAAACAAAATAATGGTTAGATTTATTTCACTTCATGCTACGGTATAATTCATTTTCGAATAAGATCTATTATATATACACAAAAGAAATATCATCAAAAATGTTATTTTATATTTCTTTTTTGTTTTATTACAGACTATATATTACTATCTTACTATACAACGTGATGGTGGTAGTGGTTCGTCGCTATCGCTATATAGATATATATATATATAGGATTTTTTATTATTTTTGTTTCAAATTTATGCATAAATACATATACAATTGTACAATATATATCTAAATATATCTAATAATAATATTATAATATATATTATTTATACTTGTACTATTAACGTGTATATACTGGATAAAAGTTCTCATTTAAATAAGTATAAAAATAAAGTTTACATTGAAAAAAAATAGGTATTATACTATTGCTATATGTAGATTATTCCGTATGTATTCGACAGGTGTGGGAACTTTTGTAATTTGATCGGTTATCACAAAATAAAACCAAATGAAAACAAAAAAAAAAACGAATAAATAAAGTATGTGCGGTTTTGAGGTTTTCTTATTATATTTATGTGTATATAAATGTAATGAATAGTAAAAATATATTTTAATAAAAAATATGCATGGTTAATATTTATTGAACTATATAAAAGTATGTCTAAAATAATATATAGAGGTAAAAAAAGATATAGGTAAACCTCAACGAAATATATTCGATTGATATATAAATAATTTTGATTGTGAAAAATTGGTAGCAATTGGTTTAATTCTATATACAGTTTTATTCTATTTTAAATCCTAAAGGAAGGCCAATTCTAAGAATTGTAAATTTATTATTGTCTTGTCTTGCCAAAATACTTAACCCCACGATGCATAATCAAAAATTCTACACTTTTGCATAAACCGGGTATATTTATACCCAGAGATGAAATGTTAAATAACTTCCTTGGCTCCTGGGCTAATTACGTTTTCTGACTATTTCTTATATCTTTCAACTTTAAAGATTGAAGTGCCGCACATTTCTTAATTCTATCCCAAACCGTTTTCAAGATATTCCCAAATAACCCATTTTTGAGTCACTACGTCTTCCAGGAAGGTTTTCATATATAATCAATGTAAAGCACAAATTTTGAACTACCAAATGATGATAAATCGATTGGTAATAAAATTTTATACCCATTTAAGATTCTGAACATAATTGGCAAACCGTCGAGTACAGGTTGCAAGGTACACAAACGGGTCTTTGCTAACAATGAAAACGTATACTATATTTCAAATTATGTTTTCGTATTTCTTCGCTTTTACGCTTAAAAATGTATTTAATTAATTTTCTTAATACCCATATTTAAAGGATTATACTGCCTTTCCATTATCCATCAAGTATAAACGTTCCTCCGTGTTTTATTAACCAATTTAGGTTTATCACGTACAAAAACCAAATGGGTGTACCTTGCAACCCGTGTACGTTCGAACCCCTCCGGGAAATCGTCTGGTTCCTCTGCAATAACGAGAATTACATTAAAAAAACGAATATAATTGATTTTTTGCATGAAAAAATAAATAAAATAAAATGCACATGCAAATAGACCATTAAAAGATGTTCTATATTTTTATTTAATCGTGAATAACTTCGAAACTATTAGAGATAGCTTATCGAAATGTATGTCAAATGACTAATTAATGTAGCAAGTTTTTAAGCCTGTTGAACGGAAAGTTTTATAGTGCGTATTTTCGAAATATGATACATTAAACTTTAGGGAACAAAAAATAAGATTTATATTCTAACGCGCTTCTTTAAATATATCGAAAACGGGCTGTCCGATCTATATCATATTTAATATAATTTAAAGGTAATTTAATACGGTATCAATGTATCTGATGTTTTAATTACAATAACCAGTTATGGAGATAAGTGCTCCAGAATCGCGAAAAACATGAAAATCTCGAATGATCTGTATTTTTCGTTTAATTCCGCAACCGAAACCGAATCGACCAACATTTGTTGAGGATGTTTTCAATTCCAAATGAGCGACAGAACCTAAAACCGGCGTATTGTGGTCAGGATCTGGGACACCCTGTATAATACAATTCTTTTTTAATAATAGGTATTTTTTAATACACAGAACATGCAAATCCGGGAGGTCTTGTTAAAACAAGAATGGCCATGATTCCGAACACTTTGTTTGCAAGTCCATTACAGATTTTTAGGTAGAATTAAATATTTGAAGAGGTCACCTTGACTAAAGGTCAAAACATACAACCATCTTATGTCCCCCGACCCACTGAATAACATTTGTCTAAATCATTTTTCTTAAAAACGCTTTGTTTTCGTGAAAAGCTCATGGCATTTATTGGATACAAAAAACAAAAAAGTCGGAAAATTCGGAAAATTGGCAAGGGAGGGGGTAAAAGGGAAGGTGTGGCATACCTTGATCTTCGAACTTGTAAAATTTTTTCCAAAAATAAGCTTTTGCTGAAAACTTCAGCCAAATCGCTCCAGTAGTTTCCAAGTGGAGGCAACCGAGTGAGCGACCGAGCGACATTTTTGCGGAAATTTTTTTATTCGATTTTTATCAACTACAAGCGGCAATTTTTATGCAAACCAACGACATCCAAATTGGTGACCCCGACGTGATCTGAGCACGCAACCAAAAAAGTATTACAAATGATGAGCAGCTTTTTCGATATAGGGGCAAAACCAGATTCACGCAGTATATACCATCAAAACCGGCTAAGTATGGTATTAAAATCTGGTGGGCATTAAAATTACACAATACTAAAATTTGTCAAGGGAGTGCAATGACACCACCAGAAGCGATTTTATATTATAATGCAAACAAATCAGGCGCAGATTACATGGATCAAATGGTTACACATTATACATCTAAGCGGGCAACAAGGTGAACTTTTGTTTTTTTCTGCAATATTTTGGATGTTGCAATATTGCATTTTGCGTATGCAAAGAACTATAGCTCGGAAGTCACCTTGTCGTGGTGCGAGATCTTAAGTTGCAATGAAGGTCTATGCTGATAGGGACACTTATATCAGAAAGGTCTACGGAGAAGCAATGCACTACGAACTTCCAACCCCCAGACACCGGACGCCCTCTGCGAGTATTAGCCTTACCATAGAAAGAGGCTCTTCTATGGCTGATCATCCAATCCTCAACTACAAGTCTACCAGTGTGGACTCCAACTGAACTAAAGATGTGTTTCTTAATGTATCAAATAAAACAACGGTACTTTGCCGTTTCATTCAAGACACCGCGTCTGACATTTCAGATGCCGAATTGTTTGGTCTTGATTTTTAGGGCTCTCAGTCAACGACTGCTGAGCATGTTGAATCAAGTAAAGCGTAAAAGGCCTAAGTCTGGCAGTCTCATATCTTCGAGACCAATTCAAAATTTAACTTTTTCGGGGGTACAATAGATCCAATGGGTCACAGAGCGGTTTACTCGATTACTCCAACCCACAGGGAGGGGGTTTTAGTCGGTAGGACGACAACTTAGTTGGCCGGAGTCCGACACTCCGCCCGTAAATGGATTTCCCCTCCCATAAAAAGAAAAAAAAAAATATGCAAAGAAGTCGATGATATAGAGGTACCGGGAACTAGGTATTCTGAGTGACTGGGTAGTGAAAGGGTAGTGCCATACACCATAATGGCGAATGATTTTCAAGTGGCCAGAACGTCCCCGGTTCGTGAATGGAATGTTCACTTTAAGTGGCAGGTTTAGTTCCAAGCACGTATTTGGGACGTTCCCATCCCTATTTTATTATTCAACGATTATCTTTACAAATGCAGATAAACCTTGAAAAAGCATAGAAAAAGGGGTTGTGTTTGCAATAATTTTACTCAAAAAAAACCAAAAAAATGTTTTTATTATATTTTTTATATTTAATATTAATTTTTTTTATATTTTATTATATATATTTTTTTTTATTATTATTTTTTTTTAATTTACATTTTTTTATATTAGATTATTTTATTATATATTTTATTTATCTTTTTTTTATTTTTTTTGAAATCACTACTTTTTTTTTAATTAATTTTTTTATTAATACTAAATTATTCTATGTTAATTCTTAATTATATTATATATATCAAATTTTCACTAAATGGTACTTACTTTTATTCTGGGTCCACCTCGAGCATCGAACCAGCAACCTCAGCTTATTGTTAGTTTTAGTCGTCCACTTAACCATTCAACCACACTTCGCGTATATTTTTTTCTTCTAAAAATTTTTTAATGTTTTACCAAAGGAATGTGTATGCGTGTGATATTATAAATAAATTAAAGGCCAATCTTAAAGTGTTGTAGCCGGTCATCTGGCACTTTAGCGTGCCTATCACCAAGCTAAAGTGCCTGGAAAATGAAAAATTCTACATTCACGTTCCGTTCACCACAACCAGGTGTATGACACGTATAAGTTCCAGTAATGTATTCACTTACAAGTGGCAATGTGGTGGCTGCCATATAATAAATGTTCCAATCACCAACTATTGTGGTATAGATTTACTAATACTATTATTGCTTACATGTTCATCATAATTATTACATGTTCATCTCTCAGTTGTTTCGCAAGATTCACGTGTTTTGAAAATACATTTATTATTAAATTATTGCTAGTACGTATTTAATATATAACAAATGTAATGTAGTATGGTACCAGTTGCGTTGTATATAACAAATATTTGGAACTCACACATACCCAATCAATTTATGGTGAGATTCTCTAGTGTTCGCCACTTATAAGTGAAAACATTTATTTTCATAAATGCCATTCACTTATAAGTGCCATGGATAATACCATTCACGTTGCTGCTACTTATGAAAAACTCTCTAAAGAGTTTCTAGTTTTTGTAACTTTACAGTGCTTTCATGAGTACCTGGTACGTTCCAGGGTTACCCAAATATCAATGTAAAGTGGTTATCACATTTAAGTGTCAATGAATGATGCCGATCACCGCCCGGCACTAATAAATGTTACCCTTAAAAATATTTTATTTAATGTTCCAATAAAGGTTTCTGCTACGTGTGAGTTACTCTTATAAGATAATTTAAAAGGATAAACACATTTAGTGTTAAAATGTTAGTGGATAGTACGTTCCATACACCTGAATAAAGTTCTCATCACTATAATCAAGTTCCAATCACATAGAATGTTATATGGGATGACAAGTAACATTTTTTAAAAACTTGATCTCACGCTTTGCCTCTACCAAATATCATTCAACGCATACAAAACATCCATATCATAAAAAACTTTTCAACACGATCTGTTATTGAATCGTTTTTCGAAATCTGATTGTAATTATATTTTTGTTGTATTCTCATTTTATTTCTTCTTTCAATTCAGACCGCACCAGAAATAGTGGCTGGTATTGATGGTGCTGAAAAATTTAATTATTTTTATGATTTTGAATTTCAAATAAAGTACAGAAATAATATATAAGTAAAAATAACAGTCTTGCATTCACATTTCAAGCATTTTTTGGAATATTTTTATATTTCAATATTTACATTTCAATATTTGTTTCAATATTAGAAATACATTCTAAAAAATTTGACTCTGGCCAGACTCATCAGGTACGAATGTGACAAATTACGCATTCGCCTAACGGAGGATAAATTATTAATAAACAATAGTAATGTAATTGTGATTATGATTATTTAAAAAGTGATATAGATACATACCATACATACTAGGACGATATATAAATAAAATTCATATATTTTAAGAAGATCCGTATTTGATGAACAGATACTTCCAAAAAATTATTCTAGTGTAGAAATTTACAATTATTTGGTAAATAACAAATCACATTATACATCAAGTAAATTTCAGTTGTCGTTGGAAGCATACCGAATCTATAATGGTAACATATTTGGGTGGTAGTTATGCATTCAATGTATATATCATTTTCTGAAAAGTAATGTTTAAAACTATATGATAGGCTAAATCATAAAATTGCAGTGTTCATTTAATAAATAAAGTATATGTCTTAATAATACATAGGTTCTGCATTCCCAATCGCTGAATTTTAAGCCATTGCAAGCTTGGATTCATATAGAAAAAATATAGATAGAAAACTAAAGAACTTTACTTTGCCACCATCCCTATCTGCTCCCATTGATCAGCGCATTTTTATCACTATTATTATTTGTATACGTTTAATATAAGATAATGAATATTTAAAGTATAAAAATATGTTTTTTCTATTAATTAAAACATGTGAATATTATCAAAAGAATTCTGAAAATAATTAATTAATTGTTTTGTAAAATATTTGATGTAATCAAAACTATTTACATATAAAAAACGCTGCCGCAGGCAAACACCGGTATCAAGAAGTACATATTGGTGGCCAGGTGGTAAATTGGGCTTAAATTTATCATCATTCAACTCCTCATAAGATTTTAACATAAAATAATGTTCAAATTCATTCCCAAGAACACGATTGGTTTGTATGGGAGCTCCTCGGTGGGATGGGATTAGAAAAAATGTAATTATGCAATTTTGTAGAGAATACCTTGTAGAAGAAATTTTTGGGCTAACTATAACCATTTCCGAGTAAATCCCAATGGAATTTAGGGGAATGGATTGGATGCGATCAGAAAAAATTCCCCGAAATAAATTTTTTTCCATTTTGCATCAAACCTCCAGATCCAAAATTTCTAGTCAATTGGTTAGAAACAGAACGAGATATCTCTTATAATCCCTTGGATTTGTATGGGAGCCATGGGATGGGATGGGATCAGAAAAAATGTCAGGGAATGTAATTATATTGTCATTTGGTTCCAAACCCCTAAATCCAAAATTTCAAGCAAATATTTTCAAAACTCATTGAGATATACAAAAAAAACAAAAAATTTCGGATAATTTGCAAAGGAGGGGGTAGAACGGAAGGGGTGACATACCCCATCTTCGAACTTGTAAAATTTTTCACAAAAAAAGGCTTATGCTGAAAATTTCAGCCAAATCGGTCCAGTAGTTTCCAAGAAAAAGTGAAGACAACCGAGCGAGCGACATTTTTGCGGAAATTTATTTATTCGATTTCTATCGATAAAAAGTTCCAATTCGTGGAAAAACGTGATAAAAAGGGGAGTCAAAATTTTTTGTTGGAAAACGATCATAATAAGTAGTATATATTGAAAATATACGTACTTAAAAAAATAAAAATAGTATTTACACTCTGCGGTGTAAATGATAAAAATGACAAGCTAAAATTCTAACGAAATTTTTAATTTTTTTTTTGTTTTTCGAATCATCCTACTGAAGGCATAAAATATGTTTTGTGTTTTCGGTTATTTTTCGTATCTGAATTTTAACACAGAGTTTTATTTTTCCCTTGCAGTTGGTCGTACCGCTAATAACCGACACCGCAAAAGCCACAAATTAAGAAACTATCAACAGAAGGCTGTTATTGGACGCTAAAACCAGATTGCTGGTTGTAAAGCGAAAAATGCATTTATTATTTTAATTTAATGTAGCATTTATTTATTTGTTTGGCCCAAAGATTGAAATTTTAATTTCATTTTTTTAATTTTATTTTTTTAATGAAGTAAAATAAGGTAAAAATGACAGATAAGTAAAATGCTCTATTCTGTTTCTGTTATATACCACTCCGAACCTATAATTGTCACTTTTCAACAATACAAACAAAAAATCCCAAATTATTATTAAAGAATTTAATTAAATTAGTTTCATTTTTTTAATTTTCGCACCAGCAATGATGCAAAGTCACCAACCAAGCTCCTACGACAGTACAATTTATATTTTTTTTGAAAAGTCTACTACTGAATAAAAATCGCGAATGAGATGCGTTGTTTTTGCTAAATCAAATATTGTATAGTCTTATAATTTAATAATTACTAATATTTAATCAATTTCAAGCCACGTTTCAAATATTTTTTATATATAAAAAGAAGGGTATTTTTACTAAATACATTTTATTTAATCTTACGTTGTTTTATACCAATTTACACCAAACTATAATCTAGGATAATTAATTTCTCATTAAAAGAAAATGCGTTTAGTACCAATAAGAAATGTTAAAACAATATATTTCAAACTACAAAAAAAATGTAATCTAAATCAAGAACAAAATTATAATTAATTGTCAACATCGCAACCATGAATATCACGTATAATACCAATATCATATTGTTCTAGAATTGGAAAAAGGAAAAAGAGGAGAAACACATAAAAAATAATTGAAATAAAATGTTATTTATAAAATTGAGAGTAAATTTTTTGTCATATTTAAATGTATAAATTTATATTAAACGTTTGGTTGGTTGGTTGGATTGGGATCCAAGTTCGAGTTCCCGATCAAGTGCTTACTTTACCTCCAACGGTAACGTAAGGTTTCATTCCGAATCATTCAGGCTAAAATTGTAAGTGCGAATCTCATGCGGTTGATCGTCCGGTAGCTAATTACCAACACCGTAAAACAACAAATTATGAAACTAAAGGCAGTGCCTCGGAAAGGAAAGAAAAACGGCAACGACTCAGGACAATGATTTAAAACTGACATCATGGAACGTGAGAACAATACTGCGCGGGGACGGTTTCAAAACTCTGACCGATTGCTTAAAGAAACTGGACATAACAGCGATCCAGGAAACACGGTGGACTGGCAAGAACATCCTATACAGTAAGGAATACAAATTCTACTACAGTGGTAGAAATAAAACAGGGTTATACGCCATGGGCTTTATTATAATGGGTAAAGCGAAAGAATCGGCCATTGGTTTCTACCCCATAGATGAAAGATTTTGTACATTACGAATAATGGAAACAGGTGCTCATTGACAGTCAGCAACCGTCCGACATACTGGATGTAAGGAGCTGAAGGGGCCTAAAAGTGATTCTGATCATTATATCCTAAGAGCTTTGTTCAGATAGCGGGGTTTGTGCAAATCATCAAATAGTCATTGCGAGCAGATTCAATTTGGAGAATCTAAAAAATTACGAAGTAAAACAACAGTACGAGGATAAATTGCTGGAGTTAATTGTTCGAAAAGGTGTGGAATAACAACAAAACACGTGTAATGATATGTGGAATCGATTACGTAATTGTAAGAAAACAGTGGCCGCGAAGACGGTAAAGTGGAAACCTGGTGTGGTCAGAAATGGAGGGATGACATGAACTGCCATGGATGACTAGTGAACCAAAAGCTCCATGGAACTCACAATATTGCAAAATAAGAAAATGTGTCGTGAGCGGGAAATTTTGCGGCATATACAGGCTGAACAGCATGAATGACAGTAAAAATTTGTACAGGAGAATAAAATCTGTAAATAGCGGATTTATAACACAACCCCTTCTTTATAAGGATAGCACCGGCCAGATTGTGGCGGGTGAAGAAGGAACATCGCGAGATGGGCGGAGTATTTTAAAGGTCTACTTACAGCAAGCAAGCAAAAAATTATGGCGCACAATGGAGGAATTTGGTTGCCCACAAAAATTGATAGCCATGCCAAAAGTAAGTTATATTTCAGGTACAAATGGAATGTCAAATCGGATGCGTTTGACACCATTAACGGTTCGGCGAGGGGATCATTTAGCTACATTATTTTTTAATATTATTTTGGAAAAATGTATAAGGAGGACGACCATTAACACCAGCAGCATAATTATTACCTCATCTGCTCAATTACCCGGCTACGCCGATGACCTTGACGTAGTGGGTAGATATCTGGGTTCCGTTATAGGAGCGTTTTTACTGTTGGAACGTGAAGCTTCGGAAATGATATTCAAGGTAAACGAGAAGAAAACCAAGTATTTGATCGCACAAATGGATAAATAGTAGGTTTATGACACAACATCAAAGCGTAACAATTGGTAATAATTACGAAATCGCGGAAGAGTTTACTTACCTTGGATGATGCATAAACAGTGAAATTGATTCAGGAAACAAGACCTTTTACGGTTTACGAAAGAGGTTCTTCTCGAACACATTGAGTAACTTAAAGTAAGGTTATATCAAACACTGGTTCGACCAATTGTGACCTACGATTCTGAAACGTGGTACATGACACAGGCTAACGAACGGCGTCTTGGGGGTTCGAAAAGAAAGTACTACGCCTCATCCTTGGACCGACAAAGGAAAGGGACGGTGGTGTAGGCGATACGACCACGAACTATATAAATTGTATGGCGAACCCGACATGGTTCGTTTTATCAAGATTGCTCGCTTGAGATTGGTCATGCGATCGTATACCGTCAAAAATACTATACGGCACACCAGGTCGATCCCACGAAGACCGTGGGAAAGGTGGAAATATGAAGTTGAAGCCGACGTTCGGCCTTTTGGAGTTTCCGGTTGGCGGCGAATAGGTTAGGTTTGAGAATGATGAATTGATGGACGCCAAAACCAATTGTAGGTTGTAGGCGCGGAAAGGTAAAGTATATTTTAATGTTTAAATGTATATTAATAAATAAAACACATTTTAACGGATGCATATATTTTTTACTCACCCAATGAGCCAGCAAACATTTTTATACGTTCACCACGATCTGTATGGTTTTCATTTATTACTGGATAATTAATGTAAGATTCAATGGAATTTCCAAATACAGACATATTACTTTGTTTGAACCATATTTCACGTTTATCCTCTGAAGTTAACTAAAGTGGACCAACAAAAATGTTTACTATTAATTTAACAAAAATTCAAATATTAAATTTAAATCACCGGCTAATCATAAAAAAATCTTACCATTTGTTCTATGCCGATGATAGTATTTTCTTGTTCCGGTATTGTTGTTGATGTTGTAATTCGTTTTGGTATTGATAAATTATTATATTCTGTAGATTGTCTTACCGGAAGTGTGCGAATATGTTCTTGAATATCTTGTAATAAATTTGGTATATGCTCATTAAATGATAATAAATTTGGTTGTTCTAGAATTTCCTGTTGTTGGAGTTGTTCTTGTTGTTTATCTGATAAATTTATCGAATTAATTGGTATTGCATGTGATTGATCATCAATTTGTTTTAACGGATTCAGTATTTCCTCTCGCTGAAGTTGTTGTAGTTTCTGTTCTGTTCTTGCCGGTGTAATTTGAGTTAAATCATTTATTCGATTATTCTAAAATGTCATTAAAACCAAATGTTTGTGTGTTAAATTTCATTTTATCTATATTTTTAATTGAAAAAACACCATTATAATTTGTATATACCAAATCGTTCAACGGGTTTTGATCAATATTCATAATTTGTTCTTCAGTTGTATTAATTCTTTCGATGTCAACTTGCATCGTAGTTGTTGTTGGGGTGGTTAGATTCTGCAAACATACATTTTTATCATTATATTAATAATAATGCAAACATTTATTAAAACATATTTACCACAGTAGGTTGAATTTGTTCTGGATTTGTTTGCTCTGTTCCCTTTGGAACAGATACCATATCAATTACCTATTGAAGTTAAAATAGAATGGAATTTAAATTAATTACATTTATCGTAATTTTTTTTTAATAAACTTAAAAATATATAGAAATATTTTTTATGCTACATTAATAGCTGCTGCATTATTTAAATTGATTCTTGTTTCATTTGATTGTGATAATCCAATTAAAGATAAATCCTATATCATATTATGGAAAAATAAAATCACATTAATAACATCAACAACTCTATTATGCTTAAAATTTTTTTGCTGCGTACTTACATTAATAAGATTTTTATCGTGCTGTTTTGGTATACGATATTGATATTCAAACGTTATAAATGATGGTTTACTAAAATATGTAGAAAAACAATTAATTAGCTTTGCCATAGTGTTTTTAATTTTTACGATTTGAATAAATTATTATAAAGTTACTCAAAATACGAAATCCAATCAATTGCATTGTCTGGATTTAATCGTTTATCAATCTGAAAACAAAAAAAAAAATTAACATCCCGGGAAAACCATGCAAATTATGGTGGTGAAGACTTCGGTTCAGTTTATAATAAATAAAATAGTATTTCTCATTCTTTAATGTAAAAAAATGAAAATCACTAGAAACTGATTCTCTATTAAAATTTGCGAATTCGTACTCGTTTGACCGACCGAACCGTAAGATGTTTCATTCAACGCGTCTCGCTATTCTACATAACTTTTCTGAACATTGTTCTTTATAATTGGGACAAGAAATACCTGAAAAACATCTATGGGAGGACCGAAGTAATTGATTAAACAAATTATGTTGGAATGGAAATCCAAAAATCAAAATACTTACAACTGGACAATTTTGCTTAAGCATTGATCTTAATGTCAGTGGATTATAATACAATTTTTTTTTTCTACGATTTTCAGATAATTGAATATTATTGGATGGCGATGGTTGTTGTTTTTGTTGTTGAGCTTGTTGCTGATTACCAATTTGTATACCATTTTGAATATTCAATTCACGTAACGCTAATATAAAATTGTTTTCATTTTCATTTAAATGTTCATCGACATCATTCGGGCGTTCCGCTATAGTTAACATTGTCTGTGGAACAACTTGATTTGTTGATGACACCTGAAACAGAAAATTGAATATATTTTATAATCGAACTACAGGTAACCCTCCTACAACGCGGTCAATAGGTTCCTGAAAAATTCCGCGTTATAGGAAATCGCGTTGTAGGAGACTTTAACTCCATACAAAAATCAGGGTTCCTAGGTTCCTAATCCTGATTTTTGTATGGAGTTAAAGTCTCCTACAACGCGATTTCCTATAACGCGGAATTTTTCAGGAACCTATTGACCGCGTTGTAGGAGGGTTACCAGTAATTACAAAAAAAAAAAAAAAAAAAAACATTAAATATCGAATATAATAATGGGAATATTTATTACTTCTAACGGTAAATCATTTTCCATAAAAGGCATTACAGGATCGATCAATAACGATGAATGCTCTTCATTCAATGTTATTCTTTCTGTTGGTCTTTTTTGTAGATTTTCACGATATATTAAATTTGTTGAATCATGTGGAATAATCATTGAATCCATAGATTGTTGTTGTTGTAAAGATCGTTGTTGTGGGTGTTGTTCCATCAGTCGTTCTCGTTCATCGACTGTCCGTTGTGCTGCATCCAGCGACATTCCTCTTCTTAGTGTCATTATTGAATCATCCATATTGTTTTCATTTATATTTTGTACCAGATTTTTTGTTTGTAAATTAGCATTTCCAGGAATGAATGAATGCGATTGAATGTGGTCCATCGAATTTTCAGGTAATAAAATTAATTCAGTGTCACGGTCGACGTCAGATTGATCACCACGTGAAAAGTCTTGATTTTCCATTATCTATTAAATCAAATTAAAAAAAATAAATTTTTTGCATATATTCATTTATTTTACATTTATTTAATGTCTTACGGGAATTTTTGTCAGTACGGGAAATTCTGATAAACATAAATCCGGTTTACATTGATTGTAATTATAGTTATCATCGTCGACATCATCATCATCGTCGTCGTCGTCGTCGTCGTCGTCGTCGTTGTCTTGATTAGAATCATAATATATTTGTTTTTGCTGAATGAAGCTGGATTGAAACATATTAATGTATTTTTTTTTATTCTCATGATAATGTTCTATATTAATTTTTGAAAAAACTTTTATCCAACGGTATTGTTTTTCAAATGATTGTATTTTCATAACCTGTAAAAGCTCTCGTTCGCTGTTTTTAAGATGGAAAACAAAATTGATACATTTTACAAAAATTGGTGAACTAAAAATTCAAGTTCAAAAATGATAAAGAGAGGTAATATTGTATATATTTATTCCATGAGAAATGTTTATCGATGCTTAGGTTATTATCCGTTTACAAGAGGAATGGCCTATCGAAAAAGTCTTGCAAATACAGGCGCGTCGAAGAAGTGGCAAAAAGCGGTGAAACCTAAGCGGAAAGGTATAAAGATTATTTCTATTTTTGCAAGACAGCCGATAATTTATACTGTTACGAAATATATGGCATTTCATTTAAGTCTTTTCATAAAACCAAACTATTTGTCAGACCAATCCTCGTCGCCGTGAATACACATACGAACAAAAACGTTTCAAGACACAGAAAAAGGACCAGACCTCCTCCTATAAATTGCACTAACGGATGACGAATCGAACAAGTTTCAGTTTGGTGGCCTTAATTTTTTAAAATCATTAGTCTTTTTAGATAATGTTTATTTTTCCAACAACGTAAATAAATATTATTTCAATTGATACAAAAAAGAATTACCTGCAACTTGAAAGATAAATCAGATTTTCCCATTTTTTATTTTTATTGATTTGACCACCATTTTGGAACAAATAAAAATTTTCTAAATAATTGAAAATATTTTCAATTTCTATTTTTTTACCTTCTACCATAATTTTTTATTTTAGTTAAATACAATTAATTTCGTATTATTTATTTATTTAGAAAACATTAAATACTAATGTACAATTAAAATTATATAAATATGTGTATTTTAGAAATAATAATAATAATAATAATAATAATAATGATTAATGAACGTTTCACATCGAATGAAGGTGGATTTACAAAACATTCCAGGTGTGAAGGGGCCTTAACAAGCGAGTGCAACAATCCCGCGGTCGTGCATTTTTTTCCGAACACGGTTTAAGGTCCCGAGCAGAATTAAAATACGTAGACGTACGCCTGCGTACGCGTACGCAGAATTTAAAATAGTGAACACAATAGATTGTCTGTTTTGCGTTTTTTGACAATACAAACTAAATAAATATAAATATAAACAGATAAATATAAATTGATTTTTAAACTATTTTTTTTATTTCGATTTTTTTTATTTCAACGATTAATTTTATTTCATTTTTTTTCTTGTTTATTTTTATTTATTTTGAAATTCAATGAACAGTAGATAAAATATTTGTCAAAATGCGCCGCCCGTACGTAGAAGATAAAATTTGGTCAACTTCGGCGTACGTGTACGCAGGCGTGCGTCTACGTTTTTATTGTGTTCATTCTTATTTAATTTGCAGTGTTTAACTTCGGCGTACGCAGGCGTACGTCTACGTATTTTAATTCTGCTCGGGCCCTAAAAGCGAAGGGTAAAATATTTTATGTTCGAACGATTCGAACGAACGACAGACGACGGCAAATGTCAAATTGAAAATACATGCATTTACCAGGGTTCTCATTGTACATATACATAAAAATAGGAAAAATAAGAAAAGTTAAATCAATGTTATTTATATCGTGCGGTTCTCATTGATTTACATAAAAATAAAAATAAGAAAAGTTTGTTAACTTTTAACTTTTTGCATGGAAGCGAAAGATATCAGAAATATTTTCTCTTTATTTTTTTTTTGAGTAAATATATTTGCTATACATCATTACTTATACTTATTCAATTTTGTAATTTATAATTATTTGTAATTCGATATTAGATTTAATTAGAGATTATTTACAGAAATATTTCCAATAAAAACAAATATTTTATAATTACACACGACACGGAATAAAAATTATATAAAAATATATTAATATATTTTTTACTAATATAATTTTGGCTAAAATTTCAACTCTCAATGACCGTCAATTTTGACTTAATTTCTTATGTATTCTATGGATAATGAGAACACCAAAAAATTTCTATTTTTATGTATATGTATATTTTTATTTTTATGTACAATGAGAACCGCGCGTTTCAATTTAGGTGCTTTTATAAATTTCAGAAAAAGCACTTTTTTTTATATATCACATATATCACATATGTATTCATAGAAATATATTCATAGAAATCGAGGCTATAAAAAGCACCTACATTGAAATGCATGTATTTTCAATTTGACATTTGCCGTCGTCTGCCGTCGGCATTTCATAAAAAGCATTACTTAAATGAAAAGTTTTTATTATGTATGTACGGTCATGATTTAAATCATGACAGTAAAAAAGTCTAATGGAGACGGCGTGTAAAATAAATAAAAATTAAAAAAATTAAAATCCTTCATAACCTTTAAATATTGAAAACAAACAACCGACGAATTTTTGTGTTTTAGTTTTCTTTTATCTTGTATTAAACAAAAATAAATAAATATTAATTAATTAAAAACTATTTTAATGAAATTTTTTTTTTTATATAATTTAATTAATATTTTAATATAAAACCGTACGAAATGTCGGTCATGCAATCCAATAATAAACAAATATCGGTGACTGAACAATATCAACAACGTCCTCATAAGCGAACAATTCAAGTTTGTTTTTGATTCAATATTTTATTATTTGGTATTTATTTTCATGTTATAAAGACTTAAAAATTATTTATAAATTACATTAGGAAACAATAACAACAACAAGAGTACATAAACGTTTACGTTTAACAACTAAGCAAATTGGTCAATCGTCATCAACCACAATTACTGGAACATCGATTGGTGTATTCACGAAGCGATTAGAAAATTGTACAAATAGTAATGATGCATTGCAAATATTGATGCAAATATCAGATATATTACAGTATAATGATGGCAATATAATGGATTCCATAAAACGTTTAACCGAACATTATCGAATTGAAAAAGAATCCGCAGTACGTGTAAAAATTTTAGCATTACTTGCTGAATTATCATACATTGAACAACAGCAGCAACAACAACAACAATCTAATCTTCAATCGCAATCTCATCAACAATCACAACAACTACAACAATCACAATCACAATCACAATCCCAACAACCAGCAATACCAACATCACAATCCCAACCATTAGCAAAAACTCAGCAACCATCAACATCGCAACACATTGATGGTACGATGATTGTCGATGAAATTATAACATTATTGCAGGGTGAAGAATCACCAAAGGTGCTGTCCCAAGGATTACATAGTCTATTTAAAATTGGTACCCATTGTCAATTCATAATGGTGACAATAACAAAAATTGTTCAATTTTCAAAAACGCAATTAACATCGATTAGTCATAATGTTCAACGGCATGCCCTACTGTTATTGGGCCAGTTCTGTCCGATAGCCGACGATGAGGAAATACGATCAACATTAGATTTAATATCACAATATACAAATTCACCGGATCCACGAGTACGTGCCCAAGCATTTAGTTCAATTTTGATATTAGGACAACGCGGTGTTAATTTAACACCAGTTTTGTATAAACCTACATTAAGTGCATTGCACGATGATTATGAATGTGTTCGGAAAGAGGCATTACAATTAATTTATGAATTGGGCCTAAAACATCCGGATCAGTAAGTGTTCTGCCATATTCCATTAATAGAAACATACACTTTTTTTATCATCTATCATTCAACTTTTTTGATCTTGACAAATCCGGCATTATTCCAAGTTTGCTGCAATTTCGTTCGTAATATTTGTAATAAAAATTCATACGTTTACTATATTTTTTCCACGTCCTATAAAATTTCGCTTTATGTCTCCTCATTTTTGTACTGATAATATGTTATTTTTTTTTTGCAATCCCTGCAATATCTGCAATTGTTAGTTTGGAACTGTATTTTTATCTCATATTATTGCATTTTTTTGTGTGCTTCCAATTATTTGTAGTATGGTTGATGTACCAAATGCTGATTCAAAATTACGTTTAATTGATGCTGCCTTTACGTGGGTATGTTCGGCATTGTGTGATTTAGCCACTCATGTGCGAACGCAAGCCGCTGAATTATTAGGTGGTATGACATCGGTTAGTAATGAATTTTTACATCAAACTTTGGATAAAAAATTAATGTCTGATTTACGACGTAAACGAACAATGCACGAACGTTACACGGAATTGTATCAAAGTGGTGAATGGGCAACGGGTAGAAAATGGGCTGATGATAACCCAAAGGAATTAATTGATATTGATACGGTATCGTTAATGGCATCCGGTGCATGTGGTGCCTTAGTACATGGTTTAGAAGATGAATTTCTTGAAGTACGTACAGCGGCCGTCGATTCAATGTGTCGCTTAGCTTTGAAAAATCCACCATTTGCTGTAACCAGTTTAGATTTCCTGGTGGATATGTTCAATGACGAAATCGAAAGTGTACGTTTACGGGCTATTTTCAGTTTAACAGCAATTTCAAAACATATTATATTACGTGAAGATCAATTGGAAACGATGTTGGGTTCCCTGGAGGTAAAAACGATTTTCTACTTTTATATACTAACTATATGAAATTTTTACAATCATTGATTTTCATGTTATGAAATGCTATTTAGGATTTTTCAGTTGAAGTACGTGAAGGATTACATTTAATGTTGGGTGCATGTAAAGTGGCGACGCAAGCATGTCTTTTATTGGTCGTACGTAAAGTTTTAGATGTTTTGGCAAAATATCCACAAGATAAATTATCAGCATTTGGTTGTTTTAAGCGGGTCGGTAGTAAACATCCAGAATTGTGTATGTCATTGGTCGCCCAGCTATTGGAGGATCATCCATTTTTCGATCGTTCTGAACGGGACGTTGAAGATCCATCTTGTAATAATTTAATTTTGTTCATTTTAAATGATTTCATATTACAATATTTGCTTATTTTTTGTTTTGTTTGTTTTTTTTTTTTTTTTTGGTTTCAGACGTGTGCAAATTAATAATGTTATTTAATGCAGCCCGATTAATGCCACCAATGTTGAGTTTATTACCGGAAACAACCGTTAAACATTATGCATATTTACGTGATACAATGCCAAATTTTGTACCGTATTTACCGATTGGTGGTGTACCAAAGCAATTAACGTTGACAAATGATATGACAACGGGTTCCAGACAATTTCTAGAAACATTATTGCAAAATGTCGAGGCGGCATACAAAGCACCGAGGGCACGTCAAGCTCTGTTGACAGCCGCTCAAGATAATTTAGCACGATTAGCCGCCATCGATCCGGAATTATCGGGTACGGCTCATTATACAGCAACATTTTTGGGTGCCCAATTGATTATTGAACAATTACAATCGGCTTTGATATTACCAAATAGTCGAACACCATCAAAGGAATGCCTGAATTTATTATTGAAAAAATGTTTAAAATTACAAAATCTCTTTTCGGGGCTTACACTGACCGATCAATTAATGGTTAAACAAATATCATTACGTGCAAGTGCATTACATTTGGTATTGGTGGTGAAGGATCGATCTCAAAGTGCATTAGGACCATGCCAATTATTATTGCACATTGCCGCCGATACCCAAACATTTCTATTGGAAAACACCGATATGAAACCGGATGTATTTACACAATCGATATTAACACAAATTTCAAATGTCAGCGATCCAAAACCGGGACGTATATTTCGTGAAATCTTACCAATTGTACAAACAGCACCGCCATTATTTACGCCACACATAAATGTAAATGTAAGTTAGGTGTTTTTTTCTTTGCTTTAAACATTGAGTATTGAAATACTATATACATCGAATACATTTAATTTGGTTGATCCTTTTATTAGATAAAAATATGTTCGGCAACAATAGTAGAACCATCGGATATGACGACTGACACAATTGTTAAGGTAACGGCTAGTTTAATTGCGGCCTTATCACTGGTGGCCGACATCAATAATTTACAACAAAATCAACGACAAGATTTGCGATTACGTATCAAATATCCAGATCAAAATGTCCATTTAGTTGTGCCACGTTTACGTGATTTAAAACGCATTCTAACGGAAAGTGGCACGGAAGAAGGTAAATGGGATAAATTGGATTAATTCTGATTTTTTGCAAATGTTCTGTTCTCCCCCTCAAGAAATGTGTAATAGGGGTGCAGACTTCGCTCCGCTGGAAGTATTATTTTATAATAAATAAAATAGTATTTTTTATTCTTCAAGTAAAAAATAAAAATCACAAGAAACTGATTCTCTATTAAAATATTCGGCTGAAGTACAGTTTAGCGGACCTTAAGCTAGGACATTAGGGATACCAATCGAAAGCGTATGTTGCACACACAAAATAACTGTTATAATTTTTTGGCGGTCACCCCCCTTCCGGAGATAGGAAGGTCGAAGTTTGGTTTTTTTTAGAAAATCCTGATTTGTGACGCAACCTGGCCAGCGATTTTTAAAAGTAGATATTTAAAATAAAGATATTTTCATTATCTTTCATTTAAAGCAACCCGGAATAAATAAATCGGAGGTATATAAGGGTCAGGGGGTGGGAAAGGGGTTTTTTTTACATTTTTGGAAGTGGAGCCGGTCTGTAAAGGGTTAAATGAATTTGCCAAGTGGCAAATTAAAACCAAAAGAAAGATTGTTTATAAACCATATATGGCAAACTGCCAACTCCGTGACGTTTTGTATCAAAAATGTGATACTTTTGAAAATCGCCCGTCAGGTTGCGACACAAATCAGGATTTTCTAAAAAAAAAAACCAAACCTAATTTAAAAAAAAAACTCAATTGTTATTATAGAAAATAATTGGCGTTTACGCACAACCGTATTACTATCGCATGGTGTTTGGACAGAAGCTGCCCAAGTTGAAATATCAATATGTTTATCGGTTCGACCCGGTCATGAACTGGAATTATGCAAACCAATTAAAGTATATTTTGCTCCAAAGCCAGTTAAAAGAGGAATTTAAAGAGGTGCTAACAGAAACAACAAACAAAAGGCATTTTTCGGATGGTTTTGAAAATGGGTTTAAGGTAAAACTTTTTCATAATTATTATGAAATTATGCAAAAAAATATTTTGATATTTTAAAGAAAAAAATAGAAATAATTTTTAGTTGTAAATATTTTGTTTTCGTTTATTTACTATTATTATTATTATTAAAGATAAAACAAAACATAAAAAGTTAAAATTTAAATACAACCATTTTATGGGATGAATGAAAAGTTGATGACAGATTACAGGAGTGCAATCCGCATTAAAATAAAGACTCGAATCATTCAAACTGTTCAACATTTTTAAAACTCTGTTTTATAACTGATTATTATTATTATTATTTTTAACGGCTGCCTTTAAGGACGATTAAAATATTTGATCAATTAATTTCTTCTATGTAGCTTCTCATCATGGTTGATATGTTGATTTTTGTTGCTATTGCACGATTTATTTGGCTATTGCAAAACCAATACGATCATTTCCCATATCAAATTCTGTATAATATTTACCAATAAATACATCACCTAAAATCCATAATGGACCATTTGGTGGCGGTATATCAATACCCATAAAACCAGATAAACAAATTGATTTACCCATTTGTGCAATCTACCAATAAGAAAAAACAAAAAATTAAATTAAATCAAGAGTTTTATCATAAATCATAAAATGTTGTAAACTTACACGTAATACATAATCTTTTCCTTCCAACATAAACGATTTACCATTTAAGATAAATTCAATTTTCGGTAGATTCGGTATTGATTCACAACTAATCATATATTCACCATTCATAATTGGAGTTCCACCAATGGCACGATTTAATGCTGTTGTTTCGGCAACGGGACCAGCAATTAAACTAGTACCTGTATCAGCAATTGCTTCACATCCGTTTTCACAAAATGTTAAATTGCTTATTTTAACGGTATCCATTTTAAATTGCCAATACATTTTACGATCAACTGGTACATAAGTAAAGTCACCGGTATAATGTTCTGGATCAGAACCACCAAATATAATTTCACCACCTTCGGGTGCCGATGGTTCACGATTTAAATAAAATGAAAATACTGGTTCTTGTATACTTCCCTGGTTATACATATTATAAAATGGTGGTACAACTCCATCCACGGATATTGAACTATAACCTAAACCTAAAATACCATCAAATTTGGCGGCCACAAATACAAGACCCGGTTCTGATAGAGCTTCAGCAAATGTCTGTCCGGTTATATCAATACCACCAATATTTAACGTATCCGTTGACAGATAACCCGATAAACTACCCGAACCGTAGTGGATATCAAATGCTGTACCATTTTTTATAAATGTTGTTGATTTTTTAGCATCATATTTATTATGCATTACTGTAAGAAATATAAAAAAAAAAAAAATTAACGGGAAAATATCGGTTAATTTCTACTATAGCAAATTTCAATGTAGTGCGATTTAATCTATTGTTTAACATGATGTTCTAAAACTTTAAAATTCGTTCATTGAACAAATCAGAAGAAAACATTCTTAATTGTACTACTCACTCCATTTTTAATTCGGACATCTGCTATTTTATACGTATGCTCGATTTTGAGATGTCGAGAAAGCAATTTAATCAATAATTTTTTAATCCTACTAAAATTACTTCATAAAATGATGGTTTTAGTAAAATAATTGCGGACAAAGAAGTAAAAAAAAACTTTTAAATTCAATTAGTTATGGAATTTATTTCAAAATGATACAGTTTAACAAAAAAAATTCTATGGTACTTAAATCAGGACTTGAAGATGTCCAATTCTAAAAGCAGATTTCTATAACTTCCAACCAGTTTTTAGTTACTTTAGCAGATTAGTTACTTTGTGGTGGAGCAGCATCATATTGAAACATGTATTCACCGTTTGAACATTAGTATTAGTATACCATTAATTAGCTAGCATTGAGCATAGATTCAAAGTTAAGGTAACTCTACATCTTATTAATTAAGTGAGTGATTGTCATTGTTTTGTATGGTATACTCATATACATCATATTAAGAGTAATTGCAAAACCACTAAAAACTATCATGACCGATACGCCGAGTTTAAAATTCATATATAAAAATATTAAACGGTCGAGTAATAAAAATATTAATAATGTGATATATGTATTATATCATTAATATATTCAATATTAGTATATCATGTTCAAATGGTGAATAAATGGGAAAAGGTAGTCATTTAATGTATGAATGTATTGTTAGAAGTTAATCATTGTAATGTAAATTCCCAACGCCTTTTTCCGACACACAACCCTACACCATCGCACTGGCTGGAAATTTCACAGTACGTTTATCGATTATCGGAATCATCAACAATAACATCAAATTTACATCACTAAATATAATGTTATCCCATTGCCGCAGAACTCAAAATTGTTTATTGTTTTGTTTTTTGCAGTAATTCTTCTTCCTATAAACGGGGCGCCTAAAAATAATTTTGTTCGGGGCGATTCGGCCCTGTTATTATGTAAAAAGGTATAACCACTAACTGACAGAATTACTATGAATTCCACGAAAGGGCGAAAAAGGGGCGTGTTTAATCCAAAACAAAATTTAACCGATAATATGTCTGAATTCACTCTGTGATGGAAATGATAAAAATGCCAACCTAAAATTCTAACAAAATTTTGGGGTCGTGGGTTCGAATCGTCCTGAAGACATAAAATATGTTTTGTGTTTTCGGTTATTTTTCGAATCTGAATTTTAACACAGAGTTGAATTTTCCCCTTGCGATTGGTCGTACGGCTAATTACCGACACCGTAAAAACCACAAATTAAGAAATTAACAACAGAAGGCTGTTGTTGGACGCAAAAGCTTTATTTTTATTTATTTGTCTGAATTATCTAATAAATTATGTCTGAATGATCGAAATTATTATTCTAGATATTATTTTTCAATTGTGAAGTATAGAGAAAAAGTGTATCTCTGCGTGTTTATATATACGTACATTAAATTTTTTGATAGCGATATATATCAATGAATAGACAATTTTGATTTTTATTAAACATTTTAAACACTTTAAACGGACACGTAAGTGGCTCATGCAACTCTATGATTGAATAATCAATATCCTGTATAACTCTATAATTGAATACAGATTGAAAATTATTGTTTTCAAGATCAAGAGGTTTTATTCTTTCAATAGATTAATAAAATTAATTCGATAATTTAAATAGTTCAATATACTTACAACAGGCAATATTTGTATAATGGCATTGTTTTGATGGTACCCATAAATTTGATGATCCTGTATCAAATACAACTTTAAAACTTTGTGGTGGTGTACCAATCGAAATAGCACCATAATATTGTGCCTGTAAATATATAATCATTATGGTATTAAATCAATGTATGTTTTATTGATTCAATTATTAGATTAGTATTTTAATTATGGTTTTCTTATTGTTTATATGTGATCGCTTACATCCAAATAATTTGATAATGGTTCAGGTGTTGGTCCAGCAAATTTATTACTATATTTCAAACGTAATTGGTGAATTTCTGTATTTACATTACGAAAATGATTACGTGCTGTAACATCTTTATGTAGTTTTACTCTGTATAGTGCAAGTGAAATGTGAAAAAAAATGATTGTAAATGTTTTTTAAACAATTATGTGGTGTGATCAATAACAATTATGCGGTGAATTGTTTGCGTTTTCTTTTTTGGTAATCCCGTCAATATATTGACATAATATGATAATTTCATAAATCAGTTATCAAATCAAAGTTTTACAAATATAAAAAAGAAAATAAAGCCATAAGAAACCATACAAATAAATATCTATATGACCTCTCCAAAGGTTATAATTTGTTTATTGAACTCCCGTTGCGAAATTTTATTATTCTTTCCATTATTATAATTATTATCGTGTATTATAATTTTCAGAATTGTTAAAAAAACAAAGGATATTGCCCATTGTTAATTCTTTATTATTTATAAAATAAATATAGTTGAACCCCGCATGAATGTTGATTACTGTATTTGTTTTCAATATTATTGATAAAAAATTTATTTACACAAAAATAAGTCAATAAGTAGAAAAAATAAAATTACAACGACAAATAAAACAATAATCTTTTGCTGCATTTTATCAATAATGCAAGAATTATGACTAATAATAAATTGCAATTTATAAATAATTGATAAAACAACAAAAAAAAAAACAATAATTAAATATATTACCTTATCAATTTACCATTCGTTGATTGAACAGAAACGATAAAAATTATTAAAAAAATTGATGTAAATAATTTTAATAGCATTTTATCCGTCTTTATCCAATAATACAATTATCGAACACAATTAAATAATAATTAATTTTTAAAGTATAATTATAAATAATAAATTAAATTAAAAACAAAATCAAAATCGCTTTGGGTCGGCAAACAAAATAAGATTAAATTAAAAAAAAATTGAAAATCATTTAAAAAAAAAAAAAAAAATAAACAACTACAACCAAAACTGACAACTGGTTCATTTACAAATGAATGTAGTAATAGATTTCGAAGGATAAATATTGGATGAATAAAAGGAAAAAAAAGACTTATAAATGTTAATATAAAAAGTACCGTGGAATAATCGAATAAAAAATCTAATATCATCGAAAATGTTTTTAATTTTTTGTTTTCCGGTGAATGAGCAAAGCGGAGCCACTTATTACATAGAATAAAGGCTTTGTTTATCTGTTTGTTTTTTTAAGGAACGTTTTTTCTGAATTGCGGGGCACATTGCGGTGGGTTTTGATATTTTATCTTCTAGATTACCACCGCAAAAATGTTTGTTTCTTCTAAATTCATTATTTATAACCAATATATCTTTGTTTGTTTATGTTTAAATTACTTTTTCATTTAAGAATAAACGAAAATAAACTTGGTTAAATTGGTAAGTCTATAACAAAAGTAATAAAATCATATTATATTGAACAATTCTAGAAATCAAACATAAATGTTAGTATATTAATAAAAAAATAATTCAATAATAATTAGGGTTTAATTCAATTTAATTAAATCCGACCCAAATAATTTTTATTGTTTATTTATATTGTGAGTATTCATTTGTACGCTTATTATAGTTTAAGCTTATAAAAGTGAGCCAAAATAGTCAAAAATGTAATAATTAACATTATGTTAAAAATAATAAAAAACTATTTAATTTAATATTTTATAACTAAATCACAAAAATTTAATTCACAAAAATTTAGATTAAAAATTTTATTTTAAAAAAAAAGTATTTGTTTACATTTACTGATTTTATATAAACAAAAGAAAAAAACATCAAAAAAAAATATTACCCTATTTTTTTGCACAATGGAAAAAACGCAGACGTACGCCTACGTAGGTGTGCGCTCGTAGAAATTCAACAATACAATTCATATGTAAAGCCTCGATTTCTATGAATATATGATATATATCACATATGTGATATATAAAAAATATGTGCTTGATTTTTCTGAAATTTATTTTGCCTGGATAATACATACGAAATTTAATAATACATGAAAATACCTTTATTTTAAATATCTACTTTTGAAAATCGCCCGCCAGGTTGCGTCACAAATCGGGATTTTCTAAAAAAATAACCAAACTTTGACCCCCCCTATCTCCGGAAGGGGGGTGACCGCAAAAAATGATAACGGTTATTTTGTCTGTGCAACATAGGCTTTCGATTGCAGGTATCCCCAATGTCCTAGCTCAAGGTCCGCTAAACTGTATATTCGCCTCCATTTTTTATTAGTTTGTAAATTAACTGGATATTTTATTATTATGAAATTAAATCATAAAAATTAAATAAAATGTAAATAAAATGAAAAATGAAGTTTGGACGACGTCAGCCGACGGCAATAGAAGAAAAAATATCAATGTCCGCCGTCAGCCGTCGACATGTCCGCCGTCCAATATTCATAAAAAGCACCTACATTGAAATGCATGTATTTTCAATTTGACATTTGCCGTCGTCTGCCGTCGGCATTTCATAAAAAGCATTAGTTAAGTGAGCACAATAAAAAACGCAGACGCACGTTGCCGTGAGCGCACGCTGAAGTTGACCAATGTTTAACTTTTTTTTTGTATTTCTTACGTTTTTTTGACATTTTTGTTTTTATTGTTTTCGTGTTTAAAATATTATATATTAGGTTGTCTAAAAAGCATTGATAATTTTTTTTAAAAAATTCAAACGATTTTTTTATATATTTCAAATGAACTTTATTAAACCAAATATGCGCCGTTTTGATCGATGACCCTTTGCCATTTTTCTGGTAAAGACATTATCCCATCACTGTAGAACTTCTGTGTTTTCTGGGCAAAAAACTGATCCAAGTGCATTTTGCAGTCCTCTGCGGAATTTAATTTTAAACCATTAAGGGAGTTCTGCAGAGACCGGAACAAATGATAATCTGAAGGTGCAAGGTCCGGGCTATATGGTGGATGCATTAAAACTTCCCAGCCAAACTCTCTCAGTTTCTGCCGAGTCATCAAAGATGTGTGTGGTCTGGCGTTGTCATGATGGAACACAACACCCTTTCGATTGATTAATTCTGGACGTTTTTTTTTAATCTCGTGCTTCAATCTTGTTAATTGTTGACAATAGAGATCAGAATCAATGGTTTGACCGGGTGCTAGTAATTCATAATGAACGATTCCTTTCCAATCCCACCAAACAGACAGCATTACCTTTCTTGGTGTTAATCCAGGTTTTGCTGCTTTTTTAGGAGCTTCACCCTTCTTGGACCACGATCTGTTTTCGTACATTATTATCGTATGTGATCCATTTTTCATCACTTGTAATCATTCGCTTTAAAAATGACTCGATTTCGTTCCTTTTAAACAGCGTTTCGCAAATGGAAATTCGGTTCATTAAATTGTTTTGTGTTAACCAAACATCGAGCTTTTTCTTGTATCCAGCCTTTGTCAAATGGTTTAAAACTGTTTGGTGATGGATGTTTAGTTCTTTAGCGATATCATGACTGCTTACGTGTCGATTTTCTTCAATTTTTGATATGATTTCATCGACTTTTTCAGTAATTGGTCGACCAGAACGAAGTGCATCTTTGACATCAAAATTACCTGAACGAAATCGAGCAAACCATCTATAGGCTGTTAATTTTGATAAAGTTCCTTCACCGTAAACTGCACAAATTTGTTCATGTGCCTGCGTTGCATTTTCACCTTTTTCATAATAAAATTGTAAAATGTATCGAATTTTTTCACTAATTTCGCTCATCTTTAATGCACTACAACTTTTAAATGACTAAACAAATTTAATTTTTTTTTTTTTAATCTACGAAATGTCATCTTTCGAACATATGTTAGTGTTACCTGATCAGATTAGTACTACTTGAAATATTCAATTATAATGACATCTATTTATAAAAATTATCAATACTTTTTCGACAACCTAATATAATAAAATAAATTAAAATAAATAAGCAAATAATAAAAAAATCATAAAATGAATATGTTTTTTGAAAATGAAGAATTGTTCATACCTGAAGTTTTTAAAAATGAAATGGTGTACAATAAAAGGAACAAAGATTACAAAAACCGAATAAAAAAAGATATGATTTGGATGAGGATTGCAAAAAAAGGTTAGTTCCACAGGTAACAATAATCCACCTGAGTTGTGGCGTGGTATACCGATTTCAATACAATTGGGTCAAGTTGCACTCAGAAAATTCGTTTTATATTTTTAACGAAAAAATTTCGTAAACCATATTTTTTACATTTTTTATTAAATTAAAGTAAATTTAGTATGACTAACAATAATTTCGTTGTATTTAAAGAATTTATCGTATTAAATTAATGTGATCTTTCTAGTTTTAACAAAACAATTTTCGTTAATATTTATATTTATGATTAAGAAAACATTTTGTTAAACGTACAACGAATTTCTTAAATATTACACTGCCCTTCGTATAACTAACGAATACTTTTCATGATTTTACAAAATATTTCATGTAAATTATTCGCTCTGTAACATCTTTAATTTAACAAAAAAATTCGTAAAAGTATTTTGTAAATAGTACGATATTACGTATTAAATTAACAAAAATTTCGTTAAACTGTATATGTGGTACATAATAAATTGAATTGGCTGATGCAATAATTTTATTTATTGAATTTAGTAGGTAAAGAACGTTCAAAGTGTAAATTACTAAAAATAAAATATGACTGAATATAACATATATATGAATCCAATTTATTGGAATCCGATTTATTGGAATCCGATTTATTGAATTTCAATGTTATTGAATGTGAAGAAGTGAACTCATTAACAGAAAATGTTAATGAAAATAATAATGAAGTGATATTTGCAGTTATACCAGCAGAAGATAAATTATTAAATTTGTTAAATGAATGGGGATGTGGGGAGTTGCATCAAAAATTTATCGGTAAGTTGATTTTAGTTTTATTAATGTTATCAAACATTTACCAGTGAGTTAAATCTCTTATTATTTGTGTAACATACATTTTTCTATATATGATTTTATGCAATAACGTAACACAATTTGATTGATAACTCGAATCGAATGTATGTATATAATCGTACGTCTAATGTGTATATGTTAATGCATAATTAGATAACATATAATTGATACCGGGAATGCTTTACCAATCAAGCAACGAACATATCCAGTTTCACCAATGGTGCAGGAAAGGTTAAATAAAGAATTAAATCGAATGATTAAATTAGGGGTATTAGAGCCGTCGTTTTCACCGTGGAGTAGCCCGGTAGTGCTTGTAAAAAAAAAGACGGAAGAGATAGATTGTGTTTAGATTTTAGGAAGGTAAATGAAGTAACGAGGGGGGATAGTTATCCTTTACCTCGTGTTAATGACATTTTGAATCGTTTGGGTAGTACGACATATTTATCGTCAATAGATTTAAAAGATGCTTATACCATTAAGGTATAAGCCAATCAATGTATAATTAAATAAATACGGCAAATACCATTAAGCCAATCATCACGCGAAAAAACAGCTTTTTCAGTACCAGGTCGCGGATTATATCAATTTAAAGTATTGCCGTTCGGCCTTTCAAATGGTGCACAGTTCATGCAACGCTTAATGACCATGGTTTTTGGTTCGATGGACTATAAAGTATTTGTGTATTTGGACGATTTAATAATAGCAACAGCGACTTTTGATGAGCATGTGGAAACATTAAAATTTGTTTTGGAGAGATTAAGGTATGCAAATTTAACAATCAATTATGAAAGATCACATTTTTGTAGGTCGTCATTGAGGTATTTAGGTTTTGTTGTAGATCAGCATGGTTTGCGAACCGATCCGGAAAAAGTGTCCTGCATATTGAATTATCCAAAACCAGTAACCTATACGGAACTAAAAAGATTTATTGGAATGGCATCTTGGTATAGGCGTTTTATCAAGGATTTTGCCATCATAAATGCTCCATTATGCGAATTGACAAAGGGTAAAACCAAAGGAAAATCAATAAAATGGAATGCGGAGGCGGAAGCGGCCTTTCTAAAATTAAAAGAATTATTGGTAACCAGTCCAGTGTTGGCTAATCCGGACTTCAATAAAAGGTTTGAGTTCATTGTGATGCTTCGGGTTATGGTGTGGGCGCAGTTCTGTGTCAAGGTAAAGAAGAAGGTCCCGTGGCATATGCTAGCCGGAAATTTCGAGGTAACGAAAAAGTTTATTCAACCACCGAAAAGGAATTGTTAGCCATTTTATTTGGAATAGAAAATTTTAGACCTCATCTGGAAGGTTATGAGTTTGACGTTTACACGGACCATTATTCTTTAATTTGGTTGTTACAACAGGAAAATCCTCCAGGTCGTTTGGCTTGATGGATTTTGCGGTTATCCCAATATAATTTTAAAGTATATCATCGGAAAGGTATTGCAAATGTGGTTCCCGATGCGTTATCGCGCCTACACAATAATGAAGTAAATTTAATTACAGTTGATGTACAACCAGATGATACGTGGGTTACACACCGTTTTATTTGAATTTTGGACGCGAATATATGGGTTCGGCATCGGATTATGTGTTATATGATGATGATGAAAATGTGAAAAATAATGAAGCGGTTGTTAGTAATCGGGTGGCATTTATTGATAAATTCGAGAAAATATATGAAAATATACAAAAGAAAATGCTTTGGGCATATAATAAAAATGCAAGGTATTACAACAAAAGAAAAAAATGTGTAAAATATGCGATGGGTCAAATAGTGTATCGGCGATCTTTTCTTAAGTCGGATGCTACAAGGTTTAAATCAGCTAAACTCTATTCAAAATATATTAAAACAAAGGTGGTAGGCATAGTATCGGATTTAATCTATAAATTAGAGGATGAAAATGGTAATGTGGGTAAACTTTCATGTAAAGGATATAAAAACATAGTATTCCGTTTTGTTTGGGGGATTTCGTGGTTATTATTTTATTTTTGTTTTTTTTGTGATTATTATATTTGTAAAGGTAAAATAGTTTAGGTGGGGGTGAATGATTAGTCTGGATGAGTGGATTTCAATTTCGACCTTTATGGTGCATTGTCAAGTATAACTATAAATGTGTACGTACTGATAATATAGTAAGTGTGAATATGGTGTGTATGATTTAATGAATAGATTTAAACTTTAATCAAGAAATTGTAGTTCAATTTCGCGGGCTTTCATTCAAATTTTGGGTGAATGGCGTAAATGGAACCGAGAAGATCTCCCGTTTCATTCGTGAATTTGACGCAATTTATTTATTTTTAGAGCGCGTGCTGGAACCAGAGCAATATGCTTAAGCAGGTTTTGTATGGGTCCCGAGGATCGGTAACTCATCTGTACGTAAATACAAATAGTGATTAAACAACCTTTAGTGCTTGTTATTAATCATCCTTCGTATGAGGATAGAAGTTTTTTGTTGTAAATAAGGG
Organism: Dilophus febrilis; assembly: GCA_958336335.1. NCBI lineage: Eukaryota > Metazoa > Arthropoda > Insecta > Diptera > Bibionidae > Dilophus > Dilophus febrilis. The sequence continues at coordinate 35,639,232 of OY284470.1, forward strand.
TAGGAGCAAATGTGTGAATGATAAGTTGTGTGAGTGTGTTTGTGATTGTAAGTAAATATAATATAAAAAGATATTAAAGTGCTTAATTTAATTATACATTGAGTTTGTTTTGTTTTAATGTTATATTATCAAAATAATTAATAACTTTATGGTGCTTACTAAATTAAAAGCATATGTATAAGAAAAGAATAAACATTAATCTTTTCTTATAAATATTTTTTTAAACAATGTAACGATTTATATATATTAAATGTGAACCCCGTATATTTGAATCACTGTGTAATAGTAAATCGGTAAATGGTAATTACGGATTATTTATTTTTGATGTATATATATATATATATATATATATGTGGATATATACAGTAAATTTTATTATTAAGTTTTGTGGCATGATATAATTTTATAAATGTATGAGTTATTCGTTATAGTTGTGGGGAATTAGAATGTGGACGCTGGCAAAAGCACCGAAAAAAATCAAAAGCGCTGAATAAAAAGATACTGTGAAAGTTATAAAAAAAAAATAAAAAGATAAGAAGATTTTATTTGAAAAAGACAAAAATAAAGCCCATCTCTGCATGCGGCCGTCGCCATTTGAGGAAACACGACGTTTTCACCAAACAATCCCAACAACGTCCTATGATCAGTCCTGATTGTGAATTCATACCCGATCAGGTACTGATAAAATTTTTTGCATGCAAATACAATTGCCAATGCTTTATTTAATTGGATCCCCCTGTATTTTGCCTCCGCCACATTCAACGTCACGTCACCAAACGCCACTGGCCTTTCCTCACCACTTGCCAAAACTTGAGAAAATACTGCCCCCAGCCCCCGGTTCGAAGCATCCGTTGTTAATATGACTTGCAATTTCGGATCAAAATGGGACAACACAATATCACTGGCCACATCCCTTTTGATGCCGTCGAATGCCCCCTGGCATTCCTTATTCCGTTCAAAACGGCATTTCTTTTTTAACAGCCGGTATAACGGTGTCATTTTAACCGACAGGTTTCTTATAAACTTACCATAATAATTGACCAATCCGGCAAAAGCCCTTACTTCCGTTATATTGGTTGGTCTTGGAGCGTGCACAATTGCGGCCATTCCCTCACCGGTCTTCGACAACCGTTCACGATTTAGCCGGTGCCCCAAATATGCAATCTCCCTTTGGAAGAATACACATTTATCGCAAATCAATTTTAATCCAGCATTCTCCAAGACGACCGAACATCTTCAGATTAATCAGATATTCCTGCGCAACCCGGAATACCCTTCGATCGCATTTACGAATCCGAATGTAATTCCGAAAATGGTAAAGAAATCGTGGCCCAAAAGCGGTGGACCTTCCCCATCTACAATTAATACATCGATCATACGCGTTTTGTCGAGATATATAATACTTTCCCTGAAAATGCCCACCACAGGAATTTGATGACCCGAATATAAAAATATTTTCGCATCGGTGCCATTCCATTTAACACCCTGAAATTATTTAGTAAATAATGCGCTCAATAGGCATGGCCGAGACACCCGCACCACTATCAATTAATTTTGTTATCCTCAATATTTGATGTGACGGGGTATGCTTTTCGCGAAACGCGAATTGCTGATTTTGTAGCAAAGAGTGGCTTTCGATATGTTTCTTTATTCTTGTGTGTATTGCTTTTTCAAAAACTTTGTTCATGCCGCTTAATAAAGTAATTGGCCTGTAATTTGTTGGTAATGTTGGATCTTTATTTTATTGGTATTTAACTTTATTGGTTTCATAATTGGTACTATTTTTGCCCTTTTCCTTATTTTTGGGTAGTATCCCAGCTTTAGGCAATTATTAAAGATTCGGGTGATGAATACTATTTATGCAATACTATATTATTATTATATATAAATATCAGGTACAAATTTTGGAAAATTCTCAATCATGAATAAATCGTCTCAAGATAACCTGATACAATTTAATAAGATAATCGTTTTATAATTTTGAATTAATTATAAACGTAGAATACATTTTACACTTTGCTTCAACAAAACTTTATTTTATACTTGCAGTATAAGGTGCAGATGCTGATAATGTATTCTCATTCCGTAAATTTAGAATTTCAATTTCATAATTAAAAGAAATATTTGGTAGTTTAATCAATTAACAATAATCATCATCATCATCAATAATCAATAAACATCATCAATAATCAAATATGTAATTGATGGGATATGGGACAACTCTATAGAAACATTAGCGCTGGAAGGTGCTCGAACAATAGATGATTTCAAAGAAAAGTGGACAATTTATGAAAATATAAAAATGAAAAAATATACAAGTAATAAATATGAAAACGCATGGCAGAGAAATCGATATCAAAATACAGAAAATTAATATGGAAATCAAAATTATAATAAGTAGATAATTAAATGATACAAAGCGGTATTATTGGGCATAAAGCAAATCAATGTAGAGTCCAAATCAAAATTGCAGTGTTACAAATATATTAATAATAAAAATAATAATAATAAGAATTATCGAGATAATAATAATTATAGAGATAATAATAATTATAACAATAAAAATGAAAATTTTGAAACAAACATAATAAAGAAATTTTTCAAAAATGTATAAAAATATTTCAATTTTGTAGTACTCGAAAAATAAAGAGACCCATATTTTTTTCCCCCCTTAATTTCACTTTTAGGGGGTGAAATCCAAGATGGCGGCGAAAATGAAAATTCGCCATAACTTCTACAATTCAGCCAAAAACACTGAAATTTGAACAAACATCTGGACTAATCCGTACATTTCATAGAAGAACATTTTTTATAATTGTCAAAACGGCGATTTCATTCAAGATGGCAGCCACCCTTGCATTCATACATGCAATATCGAAATTATTCTGTAATTTCCACATTTTTTGTCCGATTTCGATGAGCTTCAGAAAGATCTTCGTGAATTAAAGTTGAATAAATAAAAAAGTATAATTATAAAATATTTTAATGGAAAAAATGCATTGAAATTGTATAAATAGAAAAAATATCTAGTCGGCTTTTTTTTGCATGTGGGTGTATTTGAGTTAAAATCAAATTGGTTCATTATTTTCTCAATTTTCATCGGAGTTACAAGAAATTTTGTTAGTAACTTTATTAAACTTTAACTCGCATTTCTTAAAATTATTTTTCTGGAAAACTAAAAAATGGCGGCTTCATTTAAAGTGGGGGAGAAACCCAAATACAGCAATTAAAATATTAATAATTGTTATTTATATATATTTGGAAATAAAATATTTATTTAATTTTTGATCATAATTTTATAGCTGGCGTAAATATTAAGGCTAGCAACACCAATGTTATTGCAATAACATAAGTTAATTATAACGGTAAATAAATCCAAGCGAAATTTTTCGTTATGGGTCCGTTATTCCCCTGTTAATTAATTATCTTTAAATATGATACCACATTATAATCTTTTTTTTATATCTGTATAAAAGTTTCACATTGTATTAAAATATGAGAATTAAAATATAATAAATTCAGCACATTCATAGGATTCGCTTTCATTATTAAATTTGAACACTCACACTAATTTTAATAGTGTTAAAGCGTTTACCACACACAAATTTGCCACCGTTTTAATCTATTTTGACCGTTTGATTTAATCTATTTCGAATGGAATCAAAAGAACTTACCCAAAAACTACTACATATCACATAGATTCTATATGAAGTAAACAATACAATATTTTTATATATTTGTTTGCTGTTGTAACCGGCATTTATTTATTTATTAAAACAAACAAAGCTATTATACAATCTTATTATTTTTAATTCGATACAACACTTCTATATCTGTTTGTTAAATAAAATAGACCGCACTACGAAATATACTACAAAAATGCACTACAATGAGGTTCTTTTTATATATTAGGTTGTCGAAAAAGTATTGATAATTTTTATAAATAGATATCATTATAATTGAATATTTCAAGTAGTACTAATCTGATCCAGTAACACTAATATATGTTCGAAAGATGACATTTCGTAGATAAAAAAATTAAATTTGTTTAGTCATTTAAAAGTTGTAGTGCATTAAAGATGAGCGAAATTAGTGAAAAAATTCGATACATTTTACAATTTTATTATGAAAAAGGTGAAAATGCAACGCAGGCACATGAACAAATTTGTGCAGTTTACGGTGAAGGAACTTTATCAAAATTAACAGGTTTGCTCGATTTCGTTCCGGTAATTTTGATGTCAAAGATGTACCTCGTTCTGGTCGACCAATCACTGAAAAAGTCGATGAAATCATATCAAAAATTGAAGAAAATCGACACGTAAGCAGTCATGATATCGCTAAAGAACTAAACATCCATCACCAAACAGTTTTAAACCATTTGACAAAGGCTGGATACAAGAAAAAGCTCGATGTTTGGGTACCACATGAATTAACACAAAACAATTTAATGAAACGAATTTCCATTTGCGAAACGCTGTTTAAAAGGAACGAAATCGAATCATTTTTAAAACGAATGATTACAGGTGATGAAAAATGGATCACAACGATAATAATATACGAAAAAGATCGTGGTCCAAGAAGGGTGAAGCTCCTAAAAGAGTAGCAAAACCTGGATTAACAACAAGAAAGGTAATGCTGTCTGTTTGGTGGGATTGGAAAGGAATCGTTCATTATGAATTACTAGCACCCGGTCAAACCATTGATTCCGATCTCTATTGTCAACAATTAACAAGATTGAAGCACGAGATTAAAAAAAAAACGTCCAGAATTAATCAATCGAAAGGGTGTTGTGTTTCACCATGACAACGCCAGACCACACACATCTTTGATGACTCCGCAGAAACTGAGAGAGTTTGGCTGGGAAGTTTTAAGGCATCCACCATATAGCCCGGACCTTGCACCTTCAGATTATCATTTGTTCCGGTCTCTGCAGAACTCCCTTAATGGTTTAAAATTAAATTCCGCAGAGGAATGCAAAATGCACTTGGATCAGTTTTTTGCCCAGAAAACACAGAAGTTCTACAGTGATGGGATAATGTCTTTACCAGAAAACGGAGCATATTTGGTTTAATAAAGTTCATTTTAAATATATAAAAAAATCGTTTGAATTTTGTAAAAAAATTATCAATACTTTTTAGACAACCTAATATTTTGATGTGGAAATTTATACCTCAAAAATATATTATAGTCTTGGTATACATAGATAATACCATCAAATTCAATAAAAGAGGGAGTTGAACGTTAGAAAAGAGTATTACAAGTGGGAAGTCAAAATGGATTAAACATTAAATGGAAAAAATGGAAATTTCTACAAAAAAATGAATGTTGTTGGAAGAATATGAGTATACGTTGGAACATCAAGGAGGCAATAGAATTAAACAAATGGATGCGCTGAACAGAACTCCTGAAGTTGCATTTAATAAATTATTTAACGATATTAAATTAACGATCAAAACATAACATCAAGAATAAAATCCGACCAAAAAGAAGATGATCGATTGAATGCGATAATTGAAATATTGAAAATAACAAAATAAAAGGATTACATTTTAGAAAATGGCGTTCTATGTAAAGTAATTGAAGGTAATTTATTATTAGTAGTTCCGGAAAATATGATTAAAAACATAATTAAAGAGATACGGTAGTGTTTGGTTATCCAAACAGAATAATAGCTGATAGAGGTGGATCATTTTTATAGGGGATTTTTGCAGAATTTTGTGAAATAAATAATATAAATACGCATTTTATTACCACTGGAACACTTCGAGAAAATATGGTCAAGTTGAACGTTTTCTTCAAACAGTAATTAATGTCTTAACAAAATTAACATTAGATAATTCAGAAAAGTGGTATCTATATGTAAATGATGTACAAACAGACTTAAATGGATCATATAATCGGACAATTAAGATGACCCCATTCAAATTATTGGTAGGTGTTGAAATGAAAAATAAAACAAATATTAAAATAATGGATATTATTGAGGAAGAGAAGTACGAAGAATTTGTTGAAACCTGACATAAGGATGGAATGACAGCAAGGAAAGATATGTTATATAATCACGCCATTTTGTAGCGGGTTGAAAATTAAACAACAATTTTTTGGTCCATGTAAAATTATAGCAGTGAATAGTAATGACAGATATGGTGAAAATTGGGGAACATGGTGGTCCGGGAAAAACAACAACAAGTGTGGATAAAATGAAGAAATGGAGAAATACATAGATCATCAGGGGCTGATGAGGGCAGGATGGACGAGTGTAGGAATAGTATTAAAGATATTTTATAAAATACTTGGCACTTCAATTTAAATATTTAATCGAAGTAATTTAATATTAGAATTTAATATAATCACAGTATTTTTTAAACTTGTCTAAAATAATATAAAAGGCGGGAATTGTTTAAAAGAAATTTATAAATAAATAAATGTTTATAACAATAAGTGTTAAATAAAATTTAATAACTTAATAAACAAACATTGTTTTTGCTATATATGAAGCGGCCATTTCCAGGAAGATGGATGGGGCTGCCTAAAAATGAATCGATTTATACGTTTTATAAACTTGCGATTGACATATAATATCTGTTTGGCACTGGTTAGATTAATGCATTATTATTTTATCAATAACATTGCATTGTATACTCCTGAGTGTGTTAAATTAAATCATTATTTGAATTCGTATTATCATTAACGAGTATTGAATTATTATTACCAGTTTGTCTAGTTTATGATATATAATTTATATAAATTATATAATAGATATATATAAAAAATACTACACATCGAGCGGTCATATTGTAATAATGTGATCATCAAAATGGTATTATAAGGTTAATTATATTAAAATTGAAATTCAATAAATGTTACAGAATTAAATTGAAATTGTTTAAAAGGAGTTTTATATTTAAATCATACATGTACAAATTGAGCTATCAAACAATATCATTCAATGTTCTGTTTAGGTTATCTCGTGCTCGTCGAATGATCGAGAATACGTTTGGGATACTCGCAGCTCGGTGGCGGATTTATAGAAAACCGATATTAGCATCCCAAAAGACCGCAGTGGCAATTGTTAAGGCTACTGTTGTTTTACATAATTGTTTAAGAACGAATAGGGTTAAGTATTGTCCAGCAGAATTTATGGATTCAGAGGATAGTCAAAGTAATTTAATAGAAGGTCTTTGGAGGGCTCAAGTGGATAATGAAAATACCCTTAGTAGCATTGATCGAATGGGATCAAATAATTATATGAGGCAGCCAAAGAAATCCGAAATTCATTTAAGAAATTGTTTTGCGAGATAAATGCCTTACCATGACAAGAAAATAGTATGTATTATTAGAATTTATAGATATATAAATATTTTTTTTAATTAAATAAGAACGTATATTAAATACTGTAAATAATTACATTGATTTCTTTGATTTATTTTTTATTTTTGTTTATTTTTGCAAAAGCAATATAATAAACAAATAAAATAAATGTTAATTTGATTGTAGGTGTGATTTGTGCGCGGTTCGAGCTCGGGTTCGAGTAAAAAGTTAAAAAAATTCATAAGATTGATGGCGAACAGAAAACCTGCAAACGAAATTTTATATGAAAAATATAATGTTCGCACCACGGTTTCTCAGATGTAAACTAGCCTACAAGCTATGCAACAATTTAAGCAAATTCCGTTATCTAACGTCAATTACATGTTGTTCTCAAGATCGCCATTTTCTATAAATACCACTTTCGTTTGTTTCCTCACATATATTATCTAAATCTATCGAATAGAATATGTAATTATAATTCCAAAACAAAAATATTATTTATGGACTGCTTTGGGGATAAAAAAAAATTCTTTAAACCCGTTTAAATACAACAAAAATAACAAAATAAATAATTATTCAAATGGACACCCGCCTCAGGTTATGGATATAGTATTAGAGATTTTCAATTTCTTTTTTACCTTAAAAAAAATTTAAATAAAGAAGAAAAAAATAAATACGTTCAGTTATTTTATATGTATTTTTCATTTTCTATATAAACAGATTATATATAATTGATATAACTCAAAATATTATACGCTAAATGGCTATTTATACATATTATATATGTAATCATAAAAAGAGAAGATCAAAGTAAAATATATAAACAGTTTGAATCCTATGTGTTTATAATTTCAATTTATATATACAGTATACACAAAGCTAACATATATGCGTATACTGTACTTCATATCTTATTGTTCAAAATGATCGAATAAAATCTTTTGAATTAAATTATCAAATTACCAATTTGATTATATTTGCATTTCTTTTGTATATTGCTGAAACTGAAATATAGTTACAATCCATATCTAAATTGAAATATAATATATGTATGTGAGGAAACAAACGAAAGTGGTATTTATAGAACATGGCGATGTTGAGAACAACATGTGATTAACGTTAGATAACGGAATTTGCTATATCTAAATTGACTTAAACAAATTAGAAAAAATGTGTATATCTGTTGAAAAAGTTGAAAAGTTTCTAATTTAGATGTGTTATGAAAACACCCTGTATTTGAAAATATATATTTGGATATAACATATTAGAAGTGTGTGTATATACTACTCTAACCATTATTATTTCGGACACCGGCTATTTTATCTGTATGATCGATGCCGAGAACAGACTTTAAACAATAATTTTTTAATCTTACTAATTTTATTTCATCAAATGATGGTTTTTAGATAAATAATTGCAGAGACAGAAGTAAAAAAAACTTTTAAATTCAATTAGTTATGGAATTTATTTCAAAAACAAAATTTGACCATTTTAATTTTAAACAACCATCCAGTAAGCGTCATAAAAGATCTCATGAGGATCTATCACCTATTGCTGACAATGCTATAATACCTACATTGAAGGCTGCTCAGCGTTTTAGGTGTATATTTGTCTCTGGGTTGGCTCCTGACACGACTGTGGAAATGATTGAGAATCATGTCATTCATAATATTGGTTATAATGATTGTCTAAAAATAGAACAGATTATGAATGTGAAACATATTGGTGGTTATTCGTCATTCAAGATTTATGTTCCTGATGACCATTTTAATTTGTTAGTTGATGTTAAAAACTGGAACATCAATAATATTATTGTTTATGAATTCCGAAATAAAAATTTTCGTATTCGCAGTCTCAGAACAAACCGGAAAATAAGGCAGAAATAGACACTCTTAAAATATTTTATCAAAATGTACGTGGTTTAAGAACCAAAACAGGTGGAATGTTTTTGCATTCGACTTCTTATGCTACGGATGTGTATGTTTTGACCGAAACATGGTTATGTGATGGAATTGCGAATGCGGAACTTTTCGATTCATCGTATAATGTTTACAGGCGTGATCGATATCATAATACTTCGTTATCTACGCGTGGTGGTGGTGTTGTGATTGCGGTTGCATCTTCATTCCCTTCTAATATTATTGAATGTTCCCATCTCTCTTCTATCCTGGAATGTATTTGTGTATCCATCAACTTGGGTACTAAATGTGTGTTTTTATTTTGTGCGTATATCCCTCCAACTGCTGATGGTATTCTATATCAATCTTTGATATCATTCATTGATTATGTTCAGGCAGATTTTTGTAATGCATACGATGAGGTGATGGTTTTTGGTGACTTTAATTGGTGACTTTAAAGAATTGAGTGGATTCGTTCAATTGATAATGATTCGATGATTCCGCTTAATGTTAATGGTGATGTGGAGGTTTCTTTCCTTGATGATATTTCATCGTTTGGTTTATTGCAGGTTAACGGCATTAAGAACCATAATAATAGACTACTTGATTTGATTTTTGTTCCTGACACATTGGGTTTTTTAATTGTTAGATCCCTAAATTTTATTGTGACGGAGGATATTCATCATCCAACTTTAATTTTAAATATAAATTTTACCAATGACAGACATGCTGGTATGCCTGCGGATACATTTTATGAATTTGATTTCAAACACACCGATTTTATTGGCCTAAATAAGGGTCTGGCTGCAAATGATTGGAATGAACTATGAATGTTGCCGTTATTTTATTTTATAATATTTTATTCAAATGTTTTTGTAAATGTGTGCCTCTCAAACCTTCCTTTGCTATGTCATCCATTCATCCTTGGTATGATGGCGAACTTCGTTCGATTCGTAATAAAAGAAATAGGTTATGGAAATCATATTGCGCCTCAAGGGGTGCTGATGATTTGTATAACTATCAACTTATTTGTGATCAATTTAACAGCCTTTCTTCTTTGAAATATCGATCACATATTTTTCGTATGGAATCCGGTTTAACCGGGACTCCTCGCGATTTTTGGAAATTTATTAATGTTAAACGTTCCACCGGTGGTTCGTCATCGCATATTGGATACGGTAGTGTGATTGGTTCCGATTCTGTGACCATTTCCAATTTATTTGCGGATTTCTTTGAAACTTCTTATATTAACTCTCCTACCTCTTCTGTTAATGTTGATGCCCATGGTATTCCTTCATTTGATCATTTGTCCGCAATCAATTTTTCTTTTAATTGTGATGAAGTTTTAGGCTCTTTAGTGGGTTATAATAATAAAAATAAGTATTCATATGGCCCGGATGGTGTTCCATCTGCAATTTTAATTGGTGCCGCTGAATGTTTGTCTTTGCCAATTACTATTCTTTTTAATAAATCGTTAGTAGAGGGTTGCTTTCCTATATTGTGGAAAAGGGCAATTATAATTCCACTCTACAAGAACGGTGGCAGGGGCGATGTAAAAAACTATAGGCCAATTGCAAAATTATCTGTGATTCCTAAAATTTTTGAATCCATCATTGCTAATGTGCTGTCTTTTAATGTTAAATCGGTTATTTGTCCCGAACAGCATGGATTTATCTCTGGTAGATCCACGACTACGAATTTGTTGGAATTTACCTCTTATTGTTTTAAAAATTTTAATTGTGGTGCTCAAACTGATTGCGTCTTTACTGATTTCAGTAAGGCTTTTGATAGGATTTCACACAATTTACTTCTTTTCAAATTGAAGAAAATTGGATTTGGTGATGCTTTCATTAATTGGGTTCGTTCGTATCTGAATAATCGCTCTTGTGAGGTGCTTTTTAATAATATTTTATCCAGACCATTTAATGCTTGTTCTGGTGTTCCACAGGGTAGTCATTTGGGACCCATTTTATTTGTGCTGTTCATTAATGATTTGCCGACTGTGTTTAAACATTCCAAATGTGAAATATATGCAGATGACGTGAAAATTTATAAATCTGTTTTTAATCTTGACGATGTCCATGCACTCCAATCAGATCTTGTTGCTTTTTATGATTGGTGTTCCGATAATTATATGTTTTTAAATATTGACAAATGTAAGGTTATTCAATTTACTCGTAAACGTTCTCCCTTAATTAATTCGTATCATTTAAATGGTAGGATTTTAAATACTTCTGACAAAACTCTTGACTTGGGAATTTATTTAGATTCCAAACTAACTTTTAGGCCCCACATTGATTATGTGGTTAATAGGGCAAATTCTGTGCTTGGTTTTATTATGCGGGTTGGTAAGGAATTTTCGGATCCGTATTGTCTCCGGGCTTTATTTTATTCGCTGGTACGGTCGATTCTTGAATATGCATGTCCGGTTTGGTCGCCGCATTATTCAAATGCTAAACAAAGATTGGAATCAATCCAAAGAAGATTTTTAAAATTTGCTTTAAGATCTCTTCCTTGGTCTGATTCAACTTTATTACCACGATATACTCATAGACTTGCGCTATTAAATATGCCGACCCTAGAAAAACATAGAGAATATATTGGGTTGTCGTTTATATGCGGATTAATTAAAGGTAAATTTGATTGTACTTCCTTATTGGGAAAATTAAATTTTAAACTAAATATTCGCGGTCTACGGTCAATTGAATTTTTTAATGTTGAAACCCATCATACCAATTATGGTCATTTCAATCCTTATAACGTTTTACTGATGTCATATAACTCATATAGCCATGTGTTAATTGATAATAATGTAAAAAGTCCCCAATTTAAATTACATTTTTATTGTAATAATCGGTGATTGCAACCGAATTTTGATTGTTTTTATTTTTTAAATTTTAAAATTTTAAATTTTATTTAATTTTTAATTTTAACATTGTTGTTATGAAATATGAAATGATTATACTTAATGTATAACATATATTTTGTATTATTGTTAGTGACTGTTCCGAAATTATTGGATAAAAAAAAAAAAAATTTTTTTGTATGCATTAGAATTTAATGTTTTTTTTCGAAATAAATAAATAAAATTAATTTCGGACACTTAGATTATACGCCACTAACATTGCGTAACCCCACCCTTGGCCTTTATGACATCCTCCATTCACCTAGACGTGGTATTTTCTAAATTTTTGCCTTCGTTTGGTGGGATTGAGTTCCACTTTTCAATTATTTTTCCTTTCAATCCTTCAATTGACTCTTTCGGGTAATTTTTTAACTTTCATTTTACTAATGCCCACAAAGGTCCTATTGTACTTTAAGCAGGACTGTATGGTTCTTTTTATCTTATTATTTAAAATAACAATGCGAAATATTCCTAAAGCACTTAATGTAGCTAATTGTAAGTCTAGAGTATCTGAAATTTTAAAAAATATTGATTAACCTGTTCATTTGAATGTTACTGATCTTGATAAACGCAATTGTGAAAAAATAGGATAAGTGCGGTGATATAACTCTAAAATGGTGAAACAGCAACCTAACAAACCCTGTCGCACGTGAGTGGGCAAGGCAATAGATTCATAAACCGAACTATGAATTTTATAAGATAAAAATAATGATATATTTTATTAAACATGTTTTTCCCCTAATAATAATATCCCTAATAATTTTTCAGCCCAAAGCGAAGCCCGTTTTAAAGACAAAATGCTTCAAATGTGCGAAAACTAAAAAATTTTGAGTTCAGCGGCAATGAGATAGCATTATATTTAGTGATGAACGTAAATTTGACGTTATTGTTGGTGATTCCGATAATTGAGTAATTCACACAAAAAAAGAAACATTCCATCGTGATTGTTTAAAACGTACTGTGAGATTTCCAGCCAGTGCCATGGTGTGGGGTTCTATGTCCGTAAAAAGCGTCGGGATTTTACATTTCATTGAGGGTACGATTAACTTACAAAAATACATTAATATATTATATTAAATTTCTCTTGCAAAACATACATGATAACCAGAACAGGTTCCCCAAGAACATTGTCATCAGCGTTTTTGACTAATGACTATAACTGTTTCTCAAAACAGATTTATGAATATACAACCATTAATAGGTATATCTTTGCCATTTTTGTTGCTATAATTCCCAACAACTTATAATTGTTTCTAATTACCGACACCGTACTAGCCACAAATTAAGAAATTAAAAATAGAAGGCCGGTGTTGAACGCTAAAACGGAATTGTTAAGCATCGGAGTCGCATACAACAGAAACAGAAACAGAACCAGAATTCAATACATATTTGACATTTAATTCTGTTGGTGTTTCTGCTACAGAAATTTCAGAAACAGAATGAACAACAGAAATTTTTCATTTTTGTTCATTTTTTCGTTCATTTTGAACACCAACAGAAAGAATATGTCTTAAACATTCTTTCTGTTGTATAGAGCAACAGAAAGTTTTTTTAATTGTTAAACAAAGTTATATTTTGTAAACATTGTAAAAAATTTGTATTGTATTGTATGAATATTGAATAGAATTAAAAGAATATTGAATATAGTTCAAAACGTAGGCAAATAAAATCTAATCAACCAAATTAATTTTTTTTTTAATATTTTATTTTGTTGCTATTCTGTTTTGCTGTGTATCCACATATAACAGAAACAGAAACAGAATATTTCTTTTATCTGTTTCTGTTTCGGTTACGTTTCTGTTGTATGCGACTCCGATGCTTTAGTTGTATGCGAAAAATTTATTTTTTTTTTAATTTTTACAACGATTTTTCATACAAAATAAGGCGCAAATATTTTTGCGGTGAAAAAATTGTAGACTCACAATCAGTAGATGCGTCTAAAATCATACACAAAAACTGCTGTCAAAGTTACAAGAATAGCTATTTATATTCTTTCATACAAGAATAGACCTCCTGGTTTGAAATCATCAAAACTCTTCAATTTATTTGTAGTTATATTGCAATTTGAATTAAGGTATAATTCATAAAATTTGATCAAAACATGTTTTCAAATCAAATTTACACGTCTCTAGAAATCTACATATCCATGTAAGTTTTTTTAAGGAGCATATAAAGGTTAAAGTCCTTTCTCGGCATCTCAAAATCGAGCAAACGGATAAAATTGGAGGTGTTCAAAATAATAATGGGTAGTATATATAAATATAAATAAAAATAAATGTTCATTTAGTCGTGTTGTTTGTTATATATATATATTTATATAACATTTAATACCTGTGTATTATATTATAACACTTTAAATCTTTATTCATGTGTGTTTTTCCAGTTAAATAAATTTTTGATCAATTTCCACCACTATAGACAATTCCTATATATTTGAATTTATATATTTGTATAAATATATATAGTATAGTACCGTATATAATACATATATACATATTATGTTTATATATCCTTTTATATCCAGGAGATTCGTTCGTTTATATATGGTTTAATATTTACATACCTATATAATACAAAACATCATACATGATTGTTTATATCATTTTCTCTTTTTACATTTACACAGCAAGGATATTAAATATGCTTATGCATAATGATAATATTTTTTTTTTAAATAAAGTTCATTTCACAACACAATTCGTTCAATTTACTTTCTAAATTAAGACCATAATATACACGCATATTATAAATATTCTAAGCAATTGCAATAAAATGTTATCCTTTTATTTTCGTATTATGTAATCTATATATATACACACAGCTGTGTACGTATACTGTATATATATAACGAGATGTTAAAATGTATATAATAAACAAATGTTAACTATAATACATGGTTTATGGGTATTTCTTTAAAACCCTTTAGCAAATTATTTATATATGTATATAGATTTTCCACTCAATTATGCACAAAAAAAAGTAAATTTCATCATAAATAATTATTATTTAATGTATAATACACCTATTTTTAGTTATTTATTTCATATAACATAATTGTATTTGAGATTATATACCGCAAGGGGTTAAAAAGGGAAAACGAAAAACAATAAAGAAAGAAATCGACAGGAAAAAATTACGGAAAAAAAAAAAACAAAAAATAAACTGTTGCATATATGACAATGACCCTGTAGGGCGCTTAAATCAGTTAAATTTAACATAATGATTAAAGGCACTTTCTCATAATTTTGAAATATTATTCTATTTAAATTCTATTTAATTTAATATAGCAAGGAATATGATAATTTTATTTAAATATGTAATTTTTTAGATCACTTATAAATTTTCACCTTATAAATTTATTCCATTGGGATATCATAAAATATTTTTTTAAATAAATATGTAATATGTTCAAAGTAGTACAGGTTGCAAGGTACACAAAAGGGTCTTTGTTAACAATGAAGACGCAAAAATGTATACTATATTTCAAATGATTTCATGATATTTCTTCGCCTCTACACTTAAAAAATTTAATTAATTAATTTTTTTAATACGTCTATTAAAAGGATTATATTTCCTTTCCATTATACATCAAGTAAACACGTCAGTTTTTTATTAACCAATTTGTCTTTATCACGTACAAAAACCATGGCATGGCAAAACAAAAACCCGTGGATGTAAAAAAACGGTCCCGGTTCAAACTACTGATCGAGAACGTTATCTATTAATTTATTTAAACTGCATAGATATATCAATATTTAAAATATAGTATACATTTTCGCGTCAATCATATAACGGTGTCGAATAAGTATAAAAATAGTATACAATTAGGCCCTTAGTAAAAATTCTCTGTGGGATACGTGTACCCGACAGCAAGTACCCGTACACGCGTTAATAAACTCATATAGTTACATTACCGCTATATACCTGAAACCTATACAGGGTGTCCACGAGCGGGGAAAATACCTTCAAGGGGGTGGTGGGGGACATTACTAATTAACATTTTTCGATTTGGCCCTCAGTTTTCGAGATATGGCCCAAGAATTTTTCTCGGTAATCCCATTATTCAAGTACCAATAACTAAGTAAGGTAGTTACAGAAAATTTATGGTATATCGATTTCTAGAGAATTCAATTAAATTATAAATTTCTTACAAACTTGTTTTGTAACTTGCTTCAGTTGACTAATATAATAAAATAGTTGAATAATATAATTGAATTAAAAAAATTTTAAATTTCCCCTCCAGCGGGACCTTTTGGGGGGAGGGGAAACAAAATTTAGAAAATCCAAAAAACTTCCGCCCAGGGAATTTTTTATTTTAGTACCTGAAGTGGTAGAGGGGGTCAATACAAACATTTTTTGTTCCGGACCCAGGGACCGCCAGACCTCGTTTGGCCAGGGGGGGGGGGGGCTTCAAAATTTGTATGGGAAAATTTTTTTTTTTTCATATTTCCCCTCCGGAAGGATAATTTATTGGGGAAATAGTTAAAGGTCATCCCCCTACAGATATTTTTATAATCTGGTTTATAATATTTAACGGTTAAAAATGAATTTAATATTTAAATATTATGTTATTCTTATGTACAATAGATATTTTGATTGATTGGTTTTAACCCTGGAACATAAAGACTATGTAAATGCAAATATGTATGTATACATAAATGAAAAAAAGGTTCCTTTTTTTGCCCTCATTTACTGAGAGCATTTGAGAAGATTTTCTATTTAAATCATTTTTACAATACAATTGTTGTTATTTTTGTTGTTTTTACTGGTTGTTGTTGTTGTGTTTTAATTACCACAATGCTTTTAATTTTTTTATGAACCTGAATAATTTATGTTAATATGACAAAAATTAGTAACATTGAAGAAAATGTTTCATTGAAGAAAATTGAAATCAATTTTGGGGCTAAAGTTGGCGTTCAATAAAATAATGTTTTGATACCAAATGTCCTTATTTTTTAATGTAAGGGTTCCATTTAAAAAAAATTGTATTTTTAGCAAGATCTCGAGTTCCGTTATGTTTTAAGGGCATCCAGGGTAATTACAATAGTTCCCCCTTCGTCCTCTACAACTTTCGTCTCTACAGTTTTTTCTCCAAAATGCGTCGTTTTCGCACAAACGGGTTTGTGCGTTTTATTAGACTAACCCTGTATAAGTTACATTCGCATATAATCAATATAATACATTTATTTAGTACAATTTAATAATTGTACTTGTATTTTGCAAGTACTTATAAGCAACTTTATGAAATAAATACATTCAAAATATCAAAACTTATTTACTTAAAATTTTTTTTGAACAGAATATACTTGTTTTATTTTTTTGCTTCTTTTTTTTTACTTTGGAGTAGTTTTTTTTTGCTTGTTTTCTTGAAACCATTTTATTTGCTTGTTTTACCTTCTAAATACTTTTATATACTTTTATATAAAATATAAATTTAATAATTTTCCTCAAAGTGATTATTGGTTTTTTTACATAAAGCAAAAGTATGTATATATCTATAGAGATTATACTAAATGTTTTCTTTTATATTTTTTCGTAGAGTCTTATAGTCTTATTTACATTTTATGTACATGTATGTACATGTTTTCGTCATATACTTATTGAGAATAAAGTGGGAGTGTTAGCAAATTATTATTAATATTATTATTATTATATTGAAGTATGTTTGCGTCGGAAGACAAAATCAAAAACAAAATCGTTTTAGCAAAAAATTATATTGTTATATTATATATTTATTTATTATATTATATATTGAGATAACTTTTGTTTTTTGTGAATTTTATGAGGAAAAAGGAATTTTCCTTTTAAAAATATATTTTATTTAATTATTTATTAGTTTTAGCATTCTATTAGAAAAAGTTTTTAAAAGGAAAATTCCTTTATCCTCTTAAAATTCACAAAAAAAAAGTTATCTCAGATAAATTTCCCCTACCAGATCACACGTTGTACCATTACCTTTATTTCTTTAATCTTAATGACATTAAATGCTAATGTATAAATATATAAAAATATGAAAAATAAATAACAATAAACACACCATTTAACAATAAATTTTCAACCATTAGCATTTAAGTTTTATAGCAACTGGGATTATGTTGTCTTAAAGGCTATGCTCTTTGTATGATTATCCAATAAAAATTCATTGCTAGAATTATAATGTGTCATTAAAGAATTCAACGGACTAAACCGACCGTAATTGGTACGATAACCCCCTAATTGGAAAAACTCGATGGTTCGAAGATTACTTTTAAATATAACTTTTGCAAAATACTAGGACAATCAACAAAATTGAACATATTAAAAATAACCGATACACCAATGTATTCCCATTGTTTTAAAAGTGTTGGCATGTTCAAAAGCTTACGTCTATATTCATAATGAGGGAGTACTGTTACATCACTTCAAGAGAGTTTACGTAATTCAAATCGTAGAAATCGTTTTTGTATTAATTCCAACCATGCACTCCGTGGTGTAAATGATAAAAATGTGAACCTAAAATTCTTACAAAATTTTAGGGTCGTCCGTTCGAATCCTACTGAAGACATAAAATATGTTTTGTGTATTTAGTTATATTCCGAATCTGAATTTTAACACAGAGTTGCATTTTCCCCTTGCGGTTGGTCGTACGGCGAATTACCGACACAGTAAAAACCACTAATTAAGAAACTAACAACTGAAGGCTGTTGTTGGACGCAAAAACCAAATTGTTGATTTAAAACCTAAAAATTAATTAACCTAGGAATATCGCGCGCATAATACGGAGACCAGACAACACAATCATATTCAATTAAAGAACGAACAAGTGCATAGAACAATGCCCTAACACAATATGGGTCAGTCATCTCATACGATTCACGAAAAATGAAACCCAAAACAATGTTGGCCCGATTTATAATAAAATCAAGATGAAACTTAAAATTTAATTTACAGTCGGTATACACTCCAAGATCAAGTGTCTCGTCATTATTATGTAAAATATTACCGTTAATATGGTATGAATAAACAAATTTAGAATATTTTCGTGTAAAGTTCATTATCTTGCACTTGGCAATATTTAAATTCATACCTTTTTTAAGGCACCAACCAAAAATGCGTTAATGTCAGATTGAAGTAAACTGGAATCGTTTAATGGTTGAATCCATCTATTGATCTTTACGTCATCGGCATAAAGACCAGACTTCCAGTATTTTGTTACAGACGGTAAATCAGTAACATATAAAACCAAATGAAATTGTTCCCAAATGGCTGCCAGAAGTGAGGTCAAAATATTGGGACATTTGTTTACCAAAACACTACACGAACGGCCTATTCGGTATAATTTCACAAATGTATCAGTAAACCCAATAGCCAATAATTTCGACAGTAGGAGAGATTGCGATAATTTATCAAAAGCTTTTGTGAATCCGTAAATATACAATCAACCGGGGATCTCTTATCAAATTGCTCCAAGCAATAAGTAAAAAAATCCAACAAATTTGTCGTTATGGATCTGCAATAATAAACCCGTGTTATTCGGGGCAAATTATGGACTTTGCATTAAATGAAATAATATCCGTCACAATGCTGTCAAAAACCTTCGGAATAGCAGATAGTCTGGCAACTGGCCGATAATTAATTACATCACCTTCACCGCACCCTTCTTATATATAGGAATAATGTAAG
This sequence comes from Dilophus febrilis, assembly GCA_958336335.1. Taxonomy (NCBI): domain Eukaryota; kingdom Metazoa; phylum Arthropoda; class Insecta; order Diptera; family Bibionidae; genus Dilophus; species Dilophus febrilis. The sequence goes on from OY284470.1 coordinate 35,659,008, forward strand.
ATGTTTTCCACATAGTGCGAAACGCGCCATCAATGAATGATTTATTAAAAGGGATCGATAACGGTAACGCTATAACGTCAACGCACTCTTTTAAAACCATTGGAGTTATGTCATTCGGTCCGGACGTCAGTCTACCATTGCATTTCCTAATCGATTTTTCAACGTCACACACGCCAATGCGTAAATTGATGTCATTTAAATTATTAAAAGTTTCAATGCCTTTAACATTCAGAATGACAATCATATCCGTGCTACAAAACTCGAAGGATAATTTAAAAACACAGCAAATGGATTAGCAATTGACTTATTATCAGCACTAACAGAATTATTATATTGCATTTCTGGAGGATAACCGTGAACCTTATGTTTATCATTAACAAATTTCCAGCAACCATTTGGATTAATTTTCAAATTAGATTCGATATGATAAATATATGAATGGTATCGAATAATTGACATTTCATTAAATTTTAAATAAAGATCCTGATTGATTGATTGATTTAATATGTTAAATCATTATTGCAACCCGATTTACAAAATGTCCGCCATGATTTTTTTCGCAAATCACCAGATGTTTGAGTCAAAGATATCATTGGAACTATATCGAAAAAACAATCAAAAATGAAATTATAATAAGAAAATATATAGAAAAATATTACTGCGTGATCAAGAGCCTATCCTTAAAACAATTGCAATGAATTAATGCAAAGTTATTTCTAAGCCTATCGAAATCAGCATTGAAAAAATCAAAAACTTATATATTTTCCATTGACAATGACATATTCGCATTACAATTGATGGTTAACATAATTGCAGGATGATGTTGATCCTCAGACACTGTATAATTATGTAAACGAAAAACACAACATTGTTTTTAAATGAATTTAATTGGCAAAATCCGTTGGACGTAACGTAAAATATTTTTCAATTGTGAATGAAACGTTATGAGGTACCAAATAATCCATCACGATCATGAAATTTATTCCATTCAATTTTAAACAAATACAAATAAAAAATTAATTTTTCGCATTACAACCAACAAGTTTTACCGTCCATCAAGAGCTTGTTGTTAGTTTGTTAATTTATGGCTTTTACGGTGTCGGTAATTAGTCGTACGACCAAGGGATAAGAAAAAAATCCAACTCTGTATTAAAATTAAGATATAACTCTGTGGTGTAAATGTTAAAAATGCCAACCTAAAAATTCTAACGAAATTTTGGGGTCGTGGGTTTGAATCCTACTAAATGCATAAAATATGTTTTGTGTTTTCGGTTATTTTCGAATCTGAATTTTAAAACAGAGTTGTATTTTCCGCTTGCGTGCGGCTAATAACAGACACCGTAAAAGGCACAAATTAAGAAACTAATAACAGAAGGATGTTGTTGGTTGGACGCTAAAACCAGATTGTTGGTTGTATAGCGAAAAATTTATTTTATTTTATTTAAAATTAAGATTCGAAAAATAACCGAAAACACCAAACATATTTTATGTCTTCAGTAGGATTCAAACTCACGACAATATGAAACTTGTATAGAGATATAAATATTTAAAGATAATTAATTTACAGGGCAATAATGGAACCATTACGAAAAAGTTCGTTTCGATTTATTTACCGTTATAATTAACTTATGCAATTGCAATAACTTTTGTATTGCTAGCCTTAATATTTACGTCAGCTATAAAATTATGATCAAAAATTAAATAAATAGTTTAGTTCAAAATATATATAAATAACAATTATTAATATTTTAATTATTAATTGCTGTATTTGGGTATTTGGGGAAGCCGCCATTATTTAGTTTTCCAGAAAAATAATTTTAAAAAACGCGAGTTAAAGTTTAATAAAGTTACTAACAAAATTTGGGTAAACCCGATGAAAATTGAGAAAATTATGAACAAATTTCATTTTGGACGCCATCTTGAATATAACCTCAAATACACCCACATGCAAAAGCCGACTAGAGATTTTTTCCATTCATACAATTTCAATCCATTTTTCGCCGCCATCTTGGATTTCACCCCCTAAAAGTGAATTTGAAACCGGAAAAAAATATGGGGCTCTTTATTTTTGGAGTACTACAACATTTCAAAATTTCAAGGCCATCGGAGCGGGACAGAAAACTTACCTCCCTTTAGACCAAAATTATTTTTCACGTTATTGTTGTTATTAGGTGAAGGAATTAATAATGCGGATTTAGATCACGATGGCGCAATTAGCGTTGAGTGTATTGCAACACACTGCGGTCATTTTCTTCTTTTTTTTGTCTGTCATTAGGCTATAAATTTCAGTATATGTCCTTTCATTGAAGTGTAAACAACAAAGCTTTCTTTTGCTGTCGAATATGTCGAAACACATGCCCGAAAAAGTTGTTTGGGGGGAAATTTAATAACTTTCTTTAATTTGAAGAAAACCGCTACTGAAAGTTATCGTTTGTTGGTTGAAGCTTATGGTAGACATGCTCCAGCTCAAGCAACTTGTGAACGTTGGTCTGTACGCTTCCGAAATGGTGATTTTGACTTGGAAGACAAAGAACGGCCAGGTCAGCCAAAAAAATTTGAAGACGAAGAATTGCAAGCGATATTGGATGAAAATTCGTGTAGAACGCAACATGAACTTGCAATGGCGTTGAATGTCGACCAAACAACCATTGGCAAACGTTTACACTTTGTTATACAAATAAATGCCATCCGCATTATTAATTCCTACACCTTATCTACGATATAATACGATTCATTTCATTCAACATTGAAACATCCCACACTAAATGGCACTTTGAACCCAAAACCACAACCTTATCAATTTTGGACGATAATATATTAAATTCATATTGGCACAATGGCAATTCGTTAATCACGGGGTTATCAATTTCAATATTCGAGTTCACCGCGGGATGTACATCACTAAATTCATTACTTATCTTCAAAATATCAGTAGGTCCACGAACCAACTTTAATGTAGCGTGTTTCACCTGATTATCACCCGAATCCATTAATAATTTAACATCAACCGTTCTAGCACTATTAAGATCATCAAAACACAAACCAATAACATTTTTAATATTCCTTAATGCCGCATTAGCCTCCGTTGATAAAGAAATGTTATTTGGAACATCCTTACCAATAGCCGGAATGTTATCATCGTGCTGTAATAATGAGCTTGCTAATAATTTTATCCATCTTATCAATTTTTAAATCAATGGATTCAATACATTGTATCATCATGTCACCCGAGCTTACAGATACCGATAATTTTTGACTATTAACATTCACAATGACTGACCGGGACTCGTCTGATGACAATAATTTCTTAAATATATAAAAGTATCTTCTTAAATATATAAAAGTAAAAGTATAAAAGTGAAAATAAAAGTATATTAAAGTTTAAAATAATATACCCGATGGTGCTGAGAATTTACAATTGTCACTTATAAATACGTCCCATAAATTCATTGACATTATGGCAAGTACCTCTGCTTAGCCCCAAACATATTGGAGGACATTTATTTGAACAAACACCGCATTTAACATGATTAGAATTTTTGTCACTCACATCAGAATTACTCATATAACAAGGCATTATGATCAAAATTTGTAAATACCATGTATTAATAAATAATTTAAACCTATTCAAGTTATTGAAATTATAAGTTATTGTTGTTTGCAAGCCGAAAAATATTAATAATATTAAATCCATTACAGTTTTAATTCAATATCTATTATATGATGAAATGAACAAAAATGAGGTGCCGCTATATATATAGTATACATATAAATGAAATGCTGCCATTACATATGTATATATAGATATTTATTTATTTATTTATTTGTTAAAACCGCAAATAAATAAATTTCAATTCAAATTTTATTTTTTCCTAATTCTTTTTTTTTTGACAAAAACTGCAATTTGCATTCACACAAAACAAAATCAAAAAAAATTTTGTTTTTTTTTCTTGGAAGAGCGTCTTCTCGGCCTCTTTGTCCCATATGAGCAGGCATCCAGATGACTCTAACATCGCCCTTGTTTGCCAACTCGTTTAGGACTTCGTGACATTCGAGGACCAACTTGGAGTTGAAACTGTTTTGCTGAAGTGCCATCAAAACCGCCTGACTATCCGAGAGTATATTGACACGAATCCCATTCATACCCCTCTCTCTGATTATGTCCGCCGCTCCTTTGATAGCGTATATCTCCGCTTGGAAAACAGTTGCATCTCCACTTAGAGACATGCTATGAGAACATCTAGGACCATATATCCCAGCACCAACTCCCATGCATGTCTTTGACCCACCCGTGAACCATTTTTGGGCGTCATCACTTAGCCATTTGCATGGCAGGTCCCATTCACCTATTTTTGGGATACATATCCCATATTTATGAACGAAGTTCATTTTTCCTTTTAATTGCCCAAGCAGCAATTATATTGGCGGGTCCTTAGCCGGTACCTTATTTTGGAATTTCAAAGTTCCCGGTATAAGTGGTTGGCAATGAACGGGTTATTATCTGGTAATTACCCCTCCCTACTTGGACGAATGATTTTTATATACCTGGTATATACCTGCTTAGTACCATACACAGTACCCATCACTATTGAAATTAGTGGCAGGCATTGATCTGGTATTTGGCTGGTACCAACATTTGAACTATTTAAAAATGAGATAATTGAGTTGAGAAAAAGAGAAATTTGTTTGAGATTTGTTTTCTTGACTCTTAATAAAAAAGTACAATAAAAAAGAAAGTTTATGTTTGTGATTTTGTTAATTATTATTTATTGTATGATCTTTTTTTAAACCTTACAATTTTTTTATTTGAATCTTTATTATTTTTTTTTAAATATACCACAATCCAGGAATCGAACTCGGGGCTTCGTCATGCTATCATGTAACTCTATCATGTTTGCCAAAGTAACAGCTACCAAATCTAATGTATTTTTTATATTATATAATATTACAAGACGTTCGATTTCAAGATATAAAAAAATCCCGAGTGATGGATATTTTATTAAATTAACAGATGAAAAATGTATGAGATAAGAGTTTTAAAATTTTCGCACATATGATTTAAATTGACTTAAATTATACATTGAAAATTAAGTCAGTTTATAATCAGTTAATTTAATGATAGTATATATAATTAAAATAAAATAAAAAGTAATTAAATTATAGAAATAAATTTTCATGAATATGGTTTTCATAAAAGATAAACAAAAATATGTGATTTTAAAATCACATCCATTGGAAACATATATATAAAAATCAAAACAATTCACTCATCTATACACACACCGACTACTATAAAATTATCTACTCTGTGTACTTTTTCTTTATTCATTTGAATACAGTTGGTTCATAAAAAACAATCCAAAATATGTGATTTAAAAAACACATCTTCATATCTTTATTTGAGACCATCATACCAACTTGTTTTTGGTAGACTGTAGAGAAAATAAATTTGTGTTGTGGCGTTGTATATGTATATAAGAAAATTTTTTTTCATCATATTCGCTCTGTATGCATTTGTTTCAATACAGTTCGAGCATAAAAATTATCCAAAATATGTGGTTTAAAAAACACATTTCCATATCTTTTTTGGGGTATACGTTGAAAATTTATTTTTGGTACTGTAGAATGTAGAGTATAGAATAGATTATATAGAAAAAAATTTGTATTGTGGCGGCGCTTGTATATAAGAATTTTTTTATCTATTCATTATTAGATTCGCTACGCATTCATTTATATAAATACAGTTCGCTCATCAAACAATTCATAAATATGTGATTAAAAAAACACATCTTATGAAACTTTCGATTGGTTAACAGGATGTCAGCAAATGAATAAATTGTATTGTTGGCCATGTATTTTATTTTCCAATGAGAATACGGTTTGGAATACCAACGGGTTTTGCTATGTAAATAATCTTGGTATTTGAAGATAAATCGATTCCATAAGGCATTATTTTAATTCTCGTGAATGGTATAAATACATTTTATATACGTTTAATTAAAAATAGCCAATTAACATAACAAATTATCCAGCAAAAACAATGATAGCAAATATGGCACATGTTAATCATTGCAATATTAATTGAATTTTAAGAAAGTAATACTGTATTCTCTGCTGAAAATTTTTGGTATACACCACAACAATATCGTCAATTTTCTGTTTTTTTCATCGTGTACTACAGTGGTGTGTTGTAAAATAGATATTTTTTGTTTTAGCTATACTCAAGATGGATTACTACAAGGTGGTAAGAACCATCGAAATAGGAGCCGTATGCTTTTCAGCCGTTCCACACAGTTGGGAAATGAACGGCAAATTATATTGGCCAGATCATATTAATAGCAAATCATTAAATTCGTTGCGGATGGATTCGTCGTCAGTTCCTGGAATCAATTGGAATATATATGACTGCTTGTTAAAGTACAGTAATATTCCAACCTATGAAGAGGCGTGTAATATTGAGAAACAATATGCAAAATGTGTTGATACTGATGTCGAAGAAAGGTATGTAATTCAAACTTTTTTTAAATACAATATCACATACTCATTTTGTTATTTCGTTTTAGCATACCGGATTCTAAATTAACAAAAAAAAAAGAAATATTACACCGTCAGCAAAGGTTTCAAACAATTATGAAATTGATCGAAACGATCTATTTCTGTCTAACCTAAATCGTGACCCCACTAACCATGTACCTATACAAGTATTATCGGATGCAGTATTTTCAACACCTGGAGCTCAATTCTTGAATTACACGCAACTTTGAGTGTACTCAACTTTGCGTTTGCCTGAGAAGCGCATACGCAAAGTTGCGTATACGCTTTTGTATTCTTGAATACCACACGCATATTTTATTCACCTCAGACTCAAATATTGTGAAATCACTCATTTTTGTTGTATAAATGAAGAAAAATACAAAATATATAATAGAATAAATGAATCACTCACGAGAATCAGAAGAGTTTGTTATTATTAATACATACGCTATATAGAAAAATAAAAATTATAATATGTTATTTTATGTAATATTTTCAATAATACGATATTATATTCTATTATTTCTGTTGTGTCGTTTGTTTGTTCTTTTTATCTTTTCAGTCGTCCGTATAATTTTCATTCACAAATTAACAACACACTGTTACTTCAATTTCAATAACAATATTTATTTATTATATTTATTAATTCTAGTTACTAATTACATAGTTCAATTACATTTATTAATCAATTAATTCTTTAGTCTATTTTTCTTTTCATCAATTCTTAACATCATCAATTTTCGTCTTCTATTTTTTTATGTCTTCACTCGTCGACCATCTCAAACCAACTACTCATTTTATCATATTCACCTAATCACCTTTGACAGTTGTCACGCCACGCCATCATCGTCAACAGTCAACCCACCATTACCGACTACCTCGCATCAGCCATACCGCGCCAACATCGTTACAGTGTTACCTCACAACACCTTCCCCCTTACACCAATATCCGCCCTTTCAACGTTCCCACTTATACTACTAACTAAATCAAACGTATAAAACACTTCATGTGTAACAACTTATAACTAAACTAATACTTTGTATTCACTAATTCTAAATAATCTGATATCCAACCAATTTTCTATCCCATCCGAATAACATTCATGTAGTCCACCCCTTCTGACTACATCCTTCCATTTTCCCTCCACGGCATCACAATTTTGTTATAAACTCCCTGTATCTTATTGGTGGTCTCGTTATCCTCCCACTACGAGTACGTACCTCCCCGTCATCATTTTCAACTGGCACATATTCCCGTTCGACTGGCACCACCCTATCTTCTCTTTCTATATTATTCCGTATCATTCCACCACTATTCATTCCGTTTTCCGAATTCCGTCGATTTTCCGTTTTCCTCTCCCCATGGCCCATTTGTCCTTCTTCCTCCATCGTCATCCGCCTTTCTTCCATTTCCGTCCTTGATTTTCTTAAATGATTTGAATTTCTCCTTAATATTCTCCCCTCTTCGTTTTTGATGATGTATGACCGTGGACTTCCCTGTGGCCTCATTACCTTCGCCCCATGCCATCTATTATCCCTTCTATAGCATACCTTTTCTCCCTCCGTGAACGGTGCCCTGAACCGACAATGCCTATCATGCACTTCTTTCGTTTGATCTCTTGCCTCCATTAACTTCTCTTTTATATTCATTTCGACTCTTGGTTGCAATAACTGGTCTTTTACCGGTACTTTTGTTCTGGTCCTCCGACTCATTAATATTTGTGCCGGTGACGCCCCCAACCTTGTGATTGGGTGATTCCTGTATTCTAATAATGCGTATTCGATGTCTACATTGTCGTCTACTGCTTTTTTAATTATATTTTTCGCAATATGGACCGCCTTCTCGGCCTGTCCATTTGAACGCGGGTACCCCGGACTCGACGTAACGCTTCTAAAATCCCATTGCCTTGCAAACTCTAACATCTCCCGCGAACCAAACGGCATATTGTCCGATACCATTATTTTCGGTATCCCATGGATCGCAAACATTCTTTTCAAACTCTTTATTACTTCCGTTGCTGTCTTATTTCTCAATTCTACCACCTCCAACCATTTTGAAAAACAATCTGTTACCACCAGATAATCCGCCCCATTCACATATGCTATATCGCATGCTACCCGTTCAAACCGATGCTCCGGTATTTCATGCGGCAACAATGGTTCCCTCTCATTCGCCGGCATCACTCGCTCACAAATTCTACATTTCGCGATTAATTCCTCTATATCCGTATCAATACCCGGCCAATATACTATTCCTCTTGCCCTTTCCTTCGTCTTGGTCATTCCCATATGCGCCTCATGTAACTTTCCCAATATAATTTTTCTGCCCTCCACCGGTATTATTATTCTATTCCCCATAAATACCAATCCATTTTCTGCATAAATTTCCTCCTTAAACTTCCAAAATGATTTAATTTTATCAGGCACCCTTTTTCTATCCGTTGGCCACCCTTCTTGATACATTTTCTTCAATAACCCCAATACTTCATCCTTACTTGTTTCCTCTACCAAATATTCTTTTCTTTCTTCCGTCACGTCCACACTGTGCACCACTTCGTTAAATTCCGCCGTATAATCCTCGTCCATTTCTAAAAACGCCCTTGAGAGCTGATCGGCTATGTGCAGGTCCTTCCCCGGCACATATCTTAACTTCAAATTATAATTTTGTATTTTTAATTTCATCCGCCTTAGTCTCGATGATCCAATTTTCGAATATTCTTTCGCCATTATACCCACCAGCGGCTTGTGATCCGTATTCACCTCGACTTCGTGTCCGTAAATATATTGATGAAACTTTATGCATCCAAAAATTATTGCCAAGAACTCCTTCTCTATTTGCGCATACTCCACTTCGGCCGCACTTAAGCTTCGCGACGCATATGCACATGGTCGCCCCCCTTGCAATAATACACACCCTATTCCGCTTTTTGATGCATCCGTCTGTAACACACTGTTCTTTTTTACATCAAACGCCACTAACACTGGTGCCGATGTTATTTTTTTTTTTAATTTCCATATTGCTTCTCGATGCTGATCCAACCACGCCCATTCTACATTTTTCTTTAATAACTCCCTTATTGACCCCGTTATTTCTGCCATGTTTGGCACAAAACTCCTCAGGTAATTTACCATCCCCAAGAATCTTTGTAACTCCACTCTATTCGTCGGCTCCGGCATATCAATTATGGCCTTGACCCTCTCGTCATCCGGCTTCATTCCCGCCTGACCAAATCTGTGCCCCAAAAACTTTATTTCCTTTACTTTATATTGCAGTTTTTTTACATTGAAACGCACCCCCATTCTCCTTGCTCTGTTCATCAGTGCCTCCATGTTCGCATCATGTTGTTGTTCCGACTCCCCCATAATCAGAAAATCATCTACATATATAAATACCCCCTCCAAATCACCGAACGCCTCCTCGTTGTACCCCTGAAAGCATTCTGGAGCCACGTTTAGTCCGAACGGCAACCTTTGGAAAGTATACATTCCAAATGGCGTGCTGAACCCACACATCCTGCTTGACTTCGGCGATAACTTGATTTGATAGAAGCCATCCTTCAGATCCATCACCGAAAAAATATTCATCCCGCTCATTTTCCTTTTCAAGTCGTCCAGTGTCGGCATTAATCTTAAATCTCTCACCAATGCCTTATTCAATTCTTGTGGGTCCAAACACAGCCTTGGCAATCCATTCGGCTTTTCCACTACCACTAGGTTACTAACCCATTCCAACGGTCCCACCGCCTTTCGTATAATTCCCTTCTCTTCCAATAATTCCAACGCCTTCTTTACTTTATCTTTTATTCGTTCTGGCACCCGTCTCGGTGGCCTTGCAACCGGTATTGCACCTTCTTTTATTGACAATTCCAATACTCCTGGAAAATCTCCCAATCCTTCAAAAATTTCTTCATTCCTTTTAATAAATTCCTCCTCTCTATCACCTACTTCAAACACTCTCATCAACAATCCCAACCGCACACACGTCGATAACCCCAATATTGCCGTCGATCCCCTTTCCACCAATATAAATTCAGCCTCCACTTTTTCCGCTCTCTTTGTACTCACGGACATAGTTACTACACCAAACGATCGAATTTCCGATCCGCCATACGCACTTAATATTACATTCGACGGTCTCTTTTCTATTCTATGTGCATGCTCCAACCTCTGGAATTCCTCCATTGGCAAAAGATTTACTTCCGATCCCGTATCTAATTTAAATTTCACCCGTAATGCATCATCCAATACCAACGTTTCGTTCCATGTACCATTTCTTTTGTTGATCGCGTGTACCACATTTATAAGTGTTTTGCACCCCGTACCATCAACACTTGCCACCTGTGAATCTTTATAACCCCTGCAACATCGAGCAAAATGTCCAATGCCGCCACATCGAACACATCTTTTCCCATACGCCGGACATTTACCCCGTACATGCACCTGATCGCAGTATTTGCATACATTATTTTCTTTCGATATTGACCCTTGTCTCCCCTCATTACCACTGTAGTACTTATTATTACTAATATTCTTTTTGACATTATAACCATTATACCCATGGTTATTATTGAATTGACTTCTAATACTACCATTATTTCTAATACTACTATTATCACTATTGTCATTACTATACCCGTTTCTGTTGTATCCCTCTTGATGACCCTTGTTACGCACCCCCTTCACATCATGAATCTCCGTTTTATTCTGGATCGCCCCCGTGTGCTCCTTATTTATTTCGGTTAGTCTGCAATGATCTATAGTTTTTTGAAGCGCTGGATCACCATTTCGTATTAATACTTCCTGCAACTGCAAATCCTTCATTCCAAAAATTATTCTGTCGCGCACCATCGCCTCCTCTTGCGTGCCAAAATCACATGTACGTGCCAATCTTTTTAAATCAGTTAAGAATTGATTAAATTTTTCTCCGTCCTTTTGCACCCTACCGTAAAATTTATGTCGTTCATATAATATATTCCTGCGCACTGCACAGAACTGTTCAAACGCCCCTATGATCGCCTCCAAATCCCCCCCATCTTCATCATCCAACCCAAAGGTTTCTAATAATTCCAATGCTTCGTCACCTATTAAATTCTTGAAAATTGCCACTTTTATTTCCTCCTCCTTATCATCGTTCCCTCCAGCCGTCATGTAAATTTTGAATTGTGTTAAAAATTTTCGCCATCCCTCTGCTAAATCCGAATCATTTACCGCCAACGCATTTGGTCTCCTTAAAGCTTCCATTATATATCCTTTTATAAATTTTTTTTTTTTTTTTTTTTATAATAACTTTTTTTTTTTTTTTTTTTTTTTTTTTTTTAGGTGCACGCTTTTTTTTTTTTTTTTTTTTTTTTTTTAAAATTCTGGATTGTTCGATTACGACTGCGCCATGTTGTGTCGTTTGTTTGTTCTTTTTATCACATTCATTCACAAATTAACAACACACTGTTACTTCAATTTCAATAACAATATTTATTTATTATATTTATTAATTCTAGTTACTAATTACATAGTTCAATTACATTTATTAATCAATTAATTCTTTAGTCTATTTTTCTTTTCATCAATTCTTAACATCATCAATTTTCGTCTTCTATTTTTTTATGTCTTCACTCGTCGACCATCTCAAACCAACTACTCATTTTATCATATTCGCCTAATCACCTTTGACAGTTGTCACGCCACGCCATCATCGTCAACAGTCAACCCACCATTACCGACTACCTCGCATCAGCCATACCGCGCCAACATCGTTACAGTGTTACCTCACAACAATTTCTAATATCTCTATGGTGATAATTAATTTTCTTTTAATTTCTATTTTTTAATTATAAAAAAATTGAAAATAATTTTTTTTTTTATTTTTCCTATATATTTTTCATACCAAATCACACGCAAATATATTTGCGCTTACAAAATAGTAGACTCAGTAGATGCGTGTGAAAGCATACGCAAAAACTACACTCAAAATTTCAAGAATAGCTATTCGTATACTTTCAAACTCAAAAATGGTATTTGCGTGCACGCAACTCTTGCGTGTGATTCAAGAATTGAGCCCCTGTATGTGAGGAAAATGCTATTGAAAATATAATACACAATGAAAACGAAGAAACAAATTGTAAGTACGAATGTGTAGTTTATATATATACAGATTGTAGAAGTTTGCATTTATTTATTTACGGATTTGAATTTTCTACATTTTTTAAGAATTTGAATTTCGTTTTATGACGATTTGCAATATGTGCGTCAATACTCACCAACTCTTAATGTTAATAATTTATTTTATTTTAACAGTTAGGATAACAATGGATGATGCTCAATTCAATCAGATTATTAACTCGTTGAATGAATTGAAAATGGAAAATAGCAATATTTTGGAAAGCGACAGACAAACCAATGACAATTTTATAAAAATTATGGCGTACCTTGATAAAATTTATTCCGTAGTTATGAGTCAACAGTCAGTAGTAAACAATCAAATTCAACACGAAATATTTCCAGAAACCAATGCCGCAACATCCACCGCAGATGAGCTTCATAAGTTTGATACTGATATAATAACAAACCCGGATTTTAAAAGTGCAATCGTAAGTTTTAAATAGTAAATTATAGCAAATAATAGTATATTTTATAGGTGCTTTTATAAACCATTTCATTTTGTTACATTTACATCTTGTGAGACATTTAGAAAATTTCCTTTATTCATTTATTTGTCTATACAGATTGCTGAATTCTCCTATAAATTTGGTACTGGCGGTGATAGGGATGCTACCAAATTTAAATATAATGTTATAGACTGCTTCTTGAAACGAAAACTTTTAATGAAATTTTCTTGGACGGGGATTTCGAAGATAAAAAACATTCCTCTTTTTGATAATGAAAATGGAAAAATGCCGTTTCATATATATAAAGGAGTTCATGCAATCATTTTTGAATTGCTGCGATTAATAGACTCCCGTCATACAATAAATAAGAACGAAAAACATTTAAAAGAAGCTGTACGACAAGCGACGAAGAGATTCATTCGGTATAGAACAGTTAAAATTATCATGGTAATTACCTTTATTTATTTTGATTTTTCCTTTTAATGATTCGAACAAATCCGCACCTAAAGAAGTTGATAATGTTCTTCAAGAGGATACAATGACCTCCGATACCGGAAATTGCGAGAATAACGTAGATCAAATTATATCTACAGGTACGGATGATATACCAAACAACGTACCCGATTTACGTTTTTAAAATTGTACAACAAATAAATAAATAAAAAAGAATTAAATCATGAGCATACCATGATAAAATATAAAATAAAAATAAAATAAATTTTTCGCTATACAACCAACAATCTGGTTTTAGCGTCCAACAACAGCCTTCTATTATTAGTTACTTAATTTGTGGGTTTTACGGTGTCGGTAATTAGCCGTACGACCAACCGCAAGCGGAATATACAACTCTGTGTTAAAATTCAGATTCGAAAAATAACCGAAAACACAAAACATATTTTATGCATTCAGTAGGATTCGAACCCACGACCCCAAAATTTCGTTAGAATTTTAGGTTGGCATTTTTAACATTTACACCACAGAGTTGTGATAAAATATATGTATCATTAATGTTACATAGAAATATATGTAATAATAAATGTATAGCAAGTAAACAATAATAAACATAAGGAATTTCTATATTTCATTCTTAAAATAATGTTATATATATTTATTTATATAAATGACTGAATTATTGATATTGATATAGATTTTTTTTTATTTTTTCTGTTGAAATTATCTCATATAAATTCTGTCAAATAAGTATCCGGAAATTTGAAATTAAACACAAACAACTTATCAATCATCTAAATTTATTATATCCCCCTCAGAATAGGCCACTTCTGAGGCAATACACTTCTTCCAACGAACAATCCAATCATCGAAACACTTTTTAAAGCTATATTTTATTTTTTTTTTTTTTATTTTTTATTTATTTTATATAATGCAATAAGACGATTAGTCTTTTTATCTGCATCAAAATAATATACATAAATATAAATATAATAAAAAAGGAAAAAAAAAAATAAAAATAAATGAAAATTTATACAAAAAAAAGAAAAAAAGAATCAAAATAAATTGCCCGAAAAAAGCCCCAAAAATTCATTACGAATACATTCGGACTATAAATTACCACGATATTGCATATAGTACCTCTTTAATTCACATTTAAATCTTCCAAAAGTACATATATTTTTAATATATAATGGCGAAGCATTCCATAAAACAATAATATTAATAAAAAAAGATTTATGGTATGATTTAGATTTACAACGGGGTACAATATAATTTTTAGTTCTTGATGATCACACAGGCGTTAGTTCGCCAAATAAATAAGTGGGTTGACCAAAATTGGAAATTTTAAATAGGAATGTGAGACATATCATCTCAAGGTAACTATCGAATGACATGCCCAAAATACCCGTTCTAAACTCACCAAGATGGTCATATCGGCGAATACCATACACGTACCTAGTGCAATCATTAAATAACACATTCAATCTCCCCCTAACATAACCATTCATCGAGGACAAAACAACCACACCATACGTCAATCGTGGAATAACCAATGAGACAACCAATAATTTCCGCGTCCGAACAGGCGTGAAATAGGCGAATCGCCACAGCGTACTCAATATTCCATAAACGCCCCTAGCAATACGATCAATATGATTTTCCCAACCCAAAGTTTTGTTAAAAACAATACCCAGGTTTGTAACATTGTCAACAAAATTGATAATGGAATTTCCCATCCTCAGTTTCGGCAAATCAACGGTAGGAAGCGATCTGTTAAATATCAAAATGCCATGCGATTTGACCAAGTTTATTTTTAACTTATTAAGAGCACTCCAATGAAAAATAGCATCCAGATCATCATTCATAAACCCAATGTTTTTATGAATTTCAGCAATTTGAGAATGGATGTAAATCTGAACATCATCCGCGAAAATGTGGCAAGACGTAAAATTTAAGGAAAGCGGAAGGTCATTTATGTATAAAGAAAAAAGCAAAGGCCCCAAAATAGAACCCTGTGGAACACCACTACGAGTAAACAACATCCCAGACCTAACCCCAAGATAGTCAACATACTGCTGGCGATTTGACTATGATTAGACTATGATTATGATTAGACTATGATTAGACCTAAACCCCGATTGGTGAATATAAAAAAAATTATTTTGTTGAATATGTACAGCCATTTGATCCTTGATGATTTTTTCAAGTGCCTTGGATAATGAGGAAAGAATAGAAATTGGTCGGAGATTGGAAATAGAAGATAGTGAAGATAGTGAAAAACCCTTCGGGATTTGAATAATCCTAGAAATTTTGCAAGCAGATGGAAAGGTAGAGGTGGTCAAAGAAAAATTAAAAATATCCGTGGCCACTGGGACAATGACCGGGAAAATCAAATAAGGAAACGAACGGGTATGTCATCATGTGCCAATGAGTTAGATTTTAAAGAATAAAAAGTCTCAACCACCTCAGATTGCGAAACATTACGAAAAGAAAAAGATAAACTAGAGACCCCACCACCTGCAGCATCAAACACACGAAATCCATCAGGCCCCGCATGATTATATAATGGACCACCGTTTTGAGTTGAATCAAAGTAATTATTCATCTCATCCGGACAAAACGAACCAGAATTATTAATACGAGAAGAACAAAGGCCAGCATTGCGTATGTTAGACCATAATGTTTTACCCGGCAGTTTTGGGTCCAGAGAAGCAGCGAAAAAGGAAATTTTAGCCTGCCTAGTACATAGGGTCACCCTATTCCTAGCCACCTTAAATGCCCCCCAATTGTCAACCGTACGATCGCGCTTCCATATATCATAACACAAATTCCTTGCGGCAATCAAAGACCTAACCCGATTTGAATAGTATGGTATGAAGTTATTTTTAGGAACAAAACGCCTCAGAGGGACATGCTTATTAAACAGTTGCTTAAAAATGAATATAATAGTGATACCTTATGATCAACATCCGGTGAATCCAAATCCACCACCAGGAACCAATTCAGCATCACGAAAAAGATGCCCCCCACAACCACTGTAATCTCTAAAATAATGCGATACAGATTTACGAGTGTCCCCAGGATTTTTTATAAATAAAGTAATTAAGTCATGGTCAGAAATACCAGGAACCGATAGTTGACAGAATCGATTTACATGATCAAACACACCCGGAGAAATAATAAAATGATCCAACAGCGACGAGGACAACTTCGAAAAGCGCGTAGGATGGGACGTATTAATAACCCGCAAAGAAATTGACTCCAGCATCCGTCGATAAGCCGATTTCAACGATCCAGTACTAAGCAAATCAATATTGAAATCACCCGCAATTATGACATTTTCATATTTCGGCACATATATACCCAATTCCCGTGACAAAACGGATAAACCAGACATTGTTGGATGCGGAAAGTAAACCACCGCCGTAAGAAACGTAGCACCACAAATAACAACCTCCATGAACATATATTCAATTGAGTCATCAATAGATGGCACGCTAAGTAATTTTGCCCTAACTCCGCATCTAACATAAATCGCAACACCACCACCACGAGAACCATGACCAACATCATGAATCCTATCATGCCGAAAAATTTTAAATCCAGGAATACGTACAATACCATCAGGAATTCCAGAATTTAGCCACGTTTCCGTCAGACAAATTATATCAAGGTGCACGCCAACAAGATCACAAATCAAATCATCCATTTTCGGCACCGCACTTCGCGTGTTCAGGTGACAAACATTAATAGCCCCTTTAGAGGCCAAAGCCGATCTCAGTGTCAAATTGGTATAATTATAATTATTTATGGAATTGCCAATACCATTAAGACCTACGTGACCGAATAAATTAACAAAAAAAGCAGATGCGATAGATAAAAGCTATATGTGAAGTAAAGAGTACCGAATGCAATATCGATAGTAAAAGGACAATATAAAGTAATATTACATTCCAAGTGTATAACAAAAATCCCTTCAAAAAATATGACAAAAAATAAAAAAAAACAAAAATTCAAATCAAACATCAACTTAAAAATTATTAAATTATCGACCCATGATGCCCCCTATTCACATGTAGTAAAGTACATATTGATACTTTATAGCAGCTGTTGAAGATTGGTGACCCCAATAAAATCTCCGGAATCATTCCTTTGAACAAATACAATTCCATTTTTAATTTTAATTTTATGAATTTGACCAACACCCTTCAAGGAAGTTGCTTTTTTGAAGATGTTATATTGATCCTTAGTGAGGTTATCATTAATAAAAATTCTCTTATTACCCTCCATGCCAATATGCCCAAAATTAAGGTTTTTTAGTTTAAAATATTGCGCCATGAAATCCCTTTTACAAAAAATAGAAACAAATCTAACAAATATTGGTTCACTTCCACTCTTACTCCCACGAAGGCGAAAAACAGCATCAAACATTGCCCAATTATTGTATGGAAAATTGATTGCTTTACAAATCGATATAAACGTATTCATAATATTCTCATTAGGTTGTGCCGGTATATCACGAATAATTATTTCCTTATTCTTATTACTTAATTCAAGTTTGTTAAAATGCATATCCATTTCTATATATCTATCATTCATAGCATTGATTTTGTTGTTAACCTCGCCCGTCAAATTTTTCAAACCATTATTAAATTCGTTCCTCAAAATATTAGTCATTTTATCCAATTTCTTATTATTAAAATCAATCTTGTTATCAATAGTCCTAACTAGTTCGATCAAATCAGCATAATTTTTGTTTCCATCATGATTATCATCATTGGTAGAATTGCTGCGAAGAGTCTTTTTACTTTTTAGAACACCATCAACATTCCAACGTATGTTAAAATCCAACGTATGTTAAAATCAATATAACACTAATACAACAGAATTTATGTTTGATTATAACAATGAAATATAAATGGATTGTGATGATATAAACGATGCGATTTATGTTCATCAATTTACAAAAACAAAAAAAAAAAAAAAAATAAAAATTGTTGAATATCAACTATTCTCACTACATATACTATAGTAGAATTTATGTTGTTCCCACAATGAAATACAAACGGATTATGATGATATAAACGATGTGATAGCTGTTAAATCAATTATAATATTAAATGCAAAACAAAAGACAAAAACAATTGTTGAATTGTACACACATATTATAATTTGAATTAAATAAATTAATTAATAAGAAAAATTATAAAATTATAAAATATAATATATTAAACTATATCAGATTTTAAAGTCATATAAGATGATAAATTATTTCCTCCAAGAATTGTTGACTTGTTTGCATGTCGTACTCGAAAACCCATGTCTCGTCACCAGTTATGATGCGTTCGATGAACGTTGGATCGGAATTTACGCGTTCAAGCATGTCTTCAGCCACCTTATTGCGATTCACTTTTTGAAGAAAATTCAGATCTTTTGGCACCAATCGCGCTGCGACTTTCCGCATACCCAAAACATCAACCAAAATATGACGAGCGGTCTCATGAGACATGTTCATTTCTTGGGCTATCTCTCGCAAACTATAATGACGATTTTCGAGCACCATTTCCTTTATTTTGTCGACGTTTTCTTCAGTTGAAGAGGTCGAAGGCCGTCCTGAACGTGGCAAATCGTTCACTTCTTCTCGCCCCTCTTTGAACGATTTATACCAATCGTAAACTTGAGTTTTCGACATGGTTGAATCACCAAATGTTTTTTTCAACATTTCCAACGTTTTGGCACAAGAAATTTCGTTTGAAACACAAAATTTCACACAAACTCTTTGTTCGATATTTTTATCCATAGTGAAAATCGCAACGCACACAAAAGGTTGACTTGTTCCTAACGACGCCGTAAACAAACTAAATGACACACAGCAAATAACAATTGACAGAATAGTTGCAGACAGTTGTGCCAACCTGGGAAAAAAATGTTTTAAATATTCTCAGCGGGAAAATGTAAAATGAGAATTTCCGGGTACTTATTTGACAGAATGTAGTTATGATGGACATATGCCCTACGGAAAATGTGTCATATCATATTTTTTTATTATATTTTGTTTTTTATTATGATTTTGATTTATTTTTAAGCTCGAAATAAAAAATCATAATTCTATTTCTTTTTCTCTTGAATTGGTCTCTTAAAAAAATTATACTTATTAGCAATTGCAGAACCACATATTTGAAACGTATCGTTAATACCAAAAGCATATTCCATAGATACTATTTCATTAGTATTGGTCATGAACCATTTATTTTTAATGCTCGTACTCAACATAAATGAATTTGAAAAACATATTGTAGGGTATGCATTCACTCCACGGGTGTCAAATGGTATTTCGTTTTTTAGACGTATGTCGTTAGTACTAGGTGCTCTTGATTTTAAATCACTTAAATTTTGTGTATTATTGCCATTTGAGATTTGACCAAGGCGTTTAGCTATTTGTGCTAATGGTCGGTTACCACTTCGAAGTAAAGATTTTATCGTTCCAAGTAAATTTTCAAATTTGTATGCGCTTATCTCGGTTAGATTTCCAAACCTTTCTACATCATCAGCGACATGACATAGGTTATGTATATTAATGCTAATTGCATCCGCACCATAAATTTGAATAAATTGTTCAATGTAATCTTTGAAAAGTACTGAGCTTATATTTAAATATTTCTCATACGTTTTAGATGAAGCGATGGTTACGGCACAAAAAATTGTTAAAAAATTAAAATAGACCTCGTATGGTAAAACCTTTTTCAAAACAACTGGGCCGATGTACAAAAGTAATGTACGAAATTCAGCGCCCTTCCAAAATTTTAAGCAATCTAACTTCCTTATAGCACGGTGAATTTCTGCCGGACGTCTTTTATTACAGTTGATCAACATGTTTGATAATAAATTAATGTCGCTACCAGATAATCTGAAGTTAAAACTCCCATTAACCCATCCATACATACATTTTCTCATAACACCTTTAACATTTAAATAAAATAGAGAAATAATTAAATTAGTATAACACTAAATTTTACGCATCTTTAGATGTATATCATTTTAAATATTCTAACCAAGATCCAGTAGATGTAATGCGTCAGCAATTATTACATCTTTTACCATATCGATTGGAAGTTCTGTCAAGGGTGTATCCTCTTTATGATGATAATCCGATTTTTCTCTAAAACTTTTATCAGTTCTTGGAGGACAGTCTGTTCGTGGAAAGCTCATGTGCTTCCCACGTTTATTGTATTCACCAATAGTTGTGCACTTTAAACAACCGTTATATGCATTAAACGAAAGCTTCTAGCTGGTGTATCACATATGAAATATTTTACTTTGCGCATTATGGTTTTGCCATTTATAATTATTCCGTGTGTGAGAACCTCATTTAATTCCTCAACGAATTGAAAGAAATAAGGTTTTAGTTCCGGTTTTTTATTGCCACAATAAATTGCTACCACCATCGGCTTTAAAAGAGGTAATTCATCTATTATAAATAATATCGGCCAAAATTGAGTTGATGAAGTTGATGATGAATTATTTATGGGAACTCCGTCTATATTAAAAACTAACGAAATCTCGTTTAATTTTTGTATAGCATTAGCATATTTTTTAAAATTTTCTTTAATGCCATTGTACCAATATTGACCATCTCCCATTGGTGTAATCTTGACAACGCTAGAAGTTTCTAATAGCGTTCTGCTATCGCAGCATAATTTTCTCCATTTATATTGTTTAATATTGCTAGTAAATCATTAATTGATGCATGAGCTATATTGTGATTTAAAGCCCAATTTCTTAACATTTTTTGTAGATTGAATTGGTTATTTAGATCAGCTGTATTAACAACACTATTATAAATTGCATCGTCTGATTGCTGTATTTCGTTTAAATTGGTCACTTTTTTTGTAACATTGTCATTAGTCATTGAAATAGAGTTTATTTCTACTTCACATAATGCACTAGATTTATTAGTAATAAAATCATCGATCTTGACATTTTTCTCGTTTGATGTACCTTCATAATTTTTTTTTTTTGCATCAATTTCATTCCTCAAAAAATCACTTTCTTTTATTCGACGTCTTACTGTTCTGTAATAAGAACTAGTAAGGCGATATGGAACAATTTTTGGTTTTTTCGACATGCCGAGTTATTATTATAAAAAAAATAAATAAAAAATAAATAAATTTGTACAACTATATGTAACTATCTAACTCAACTTGCACTGAATACTGAATATTGAATACTGATATGCTGATTGTGACTTGTGACTTTGTGAGGCTATGCACTATATTATATTAATATTACTCTCAGTTGGGGAGAAGTGGTAATATAATGAAAATAATTCCTATCACTACATGTTTTCAAAACAACGTACCTGCCATAATAAAGTTCCCAATACATTTTAAAGAAATATTTAATTGTTCCAATCACTTTATGTGACCAATTATAGTTCCTGGCAATTCATCTGCCACTAATAATGCCACTATAAAGTGCCCGCCAATATAAAGTACCATTGAGGTTTTCCTGGTACAGTGCCAGCTGCTTAAATTGGCAATATAAAATTCCATGGGATTTTAGTACCAATCTGTTGCTCCCGGTACTGTACCAGTCACTAAAAATGGTAATATACAGTACCAATGAATCGTATGTACAAAGTTACAGTGCCAGGGACTGTACCAGGCAATACCAAAATCATTATTGAGTTACAATAATTATATGTTACCAACAATTGTATACCGCCACTGTACCCGCCAATAAATAAGGTACTGACAATAACCAAATATTGTATAGTACCATTTTTGTGGTAAGGGAAAGAACCTGGTAACAAGTAACAGTACCGATCACTATATCAACTGTTCCCGGTTTTACATTTGTTGCTTGGGTGGTCACTATATGACGTCATAGGCATCAGCATATCTATCCCTTTTATTAACTCTAGATGACCCTTCAGATTTCCTTCCATAAAGTTCATCCCTTCATGTAACGCCACTAATTCTTTAATGGCTGCTTTTTGATGGCAATGTGAATAGGGCTCAGATTAATTATGCCCTCCATTGCCACCAATGGAGTCGTTCGCATTGCTCCCGTTATCATTAGGCACGCCAACCTCTGAATTTTGCCTAATTTTCTTTTTACTACTTCTTGCTCGGTCTTTTTCCACCAGACCGCCGCTGCGTATGTTATTCAGGCCTAATCATTTGCCTGTACATCCAGTTAATCGATGTTGGGCTTAGTCCCCAGGTTCGACCAACCATCCGCCTGCTTGCCCATATCGCTTTTATGGATTTCTTCACCACATAATCTATGTGTGAGTTCCATGATAATCTTTGATCAAGCATGATCCCCTGATATTTCGTCTCTGAATTTAGGATCATGTGAGTTTCTACCATTTTTATAGCCGGTATGCTTATTTTCCTTCTACTTGTAAATGGTATTACTTTTGTTTTTGAGGGATTCAATTCGAGGCCCTCTTTTGCACACCATTCTTTAGTGGTGTTTAGGGCCCTTTGCATTAATTCACTTATTGTGCTTTCATGCTGGCACCTAATTATTATAGTTATGTCATCAGCATAACCTATGGTTTTATATCCCTCGCTATTTAGGGCGTGCATCAACTCATCGATCACTAAAGACCACAGCAGTGGCGATAGTACACCTCCCTGTGGGCAACCCCTTGTTGTCCCCACTTCGAGGTTTATGGATCCCATGTTCGCGGTTATTATTCTGCCTTCCAGCATTTTTTTAATCCATGCCTGTATCACATCGTCTATCCCTCTATTTTTTAGGGCATTTTCCATTGAATTATAGCCAGCATTATCAAAAGCACCCCCAATGTCCATAAAGGCCACTAGGGCAATTCCTTTCGATTCTAAGGCCCC
Source organism: Dilophus febrilis (assembly GCA_958336335.1). Lineage (NCBI taxonomy): Eukaryota > Metazoa > Arthropoda > Insecta > Diptera > Bibionidae > Dilophus > Dilophus febrilis. The sequence goes on from OY284470.1 coordinate 35,682,460, forward strand.
TTCAATGTTTTTAACGATGTGATGCAATGCAGTGATTGTTGATTTGCCCTTTTGATACGCAAATTGCATTTTATTTAGAGGATGAACTTCTAGTATTTTATTTCTAATGTGGAGGTCCACCAATTTTTCCATTGTTTTCAGCAAAAACGATGAAAGGCTTAATGGCCTGTATGATTTGGCCCAATCCGCCCGTTTGTTCCCACCTTTTGGGATAAAGATGACTCTAACGTTCGTCCATTTTCTTGGAACATGTCCCAGAATTAGGCTGGCCCTATATATCATCATTAAAGGAATTCCCAGAATGGATATTCCTCTTTGAAGGAGTGCCGGAAACACTCCATCTGGACCAGGTGATTTGTATGGCCTGAAAGATTTTATTGCCCATTTCACCCTCTCCAGATTTATTATTTCTTTAGCAGTAGAGAGGCCCTTTCTTCGCCCCTCTCTACTTACTTGATTTACAGACCCAATATCATCTCCCAATGTTGGAAAATTGTTAGGGAAGTGTGTCTGCAGTAATATTTCAAGAGATTCCCTTATACTCGAAGTCATGGAGCCATCCGCACGTCTTATTAGCCCCAATCCGTTTTGTCCCCCTTTGGACAGAGCCTTTTGTACCCTGCCAACTTCTGGTACTTCCTTGAGGTTTTCACAGAAAGTCCTCCATGTAGCTCTTTTTGATTTTCTGAGTTCCTTATTATAGGCTGTGAGGAACTTTTTATACTTATCCCACTTTCCAGTTGCCCTAGCTCTATTGAACTCTTTTCTAGCCGCTTTTCTTAGCTTTTCCAACTTTTGGTTCCACCATGGAACCTTTCTTGTTGTACATTTTTCTTTTATTGGACAGTTTGCTTCATAGGCAGCCACGATAGCTTCCAAAACTAAGTCACCTGCTGTCTCATGTTCGTTTACTGTTTTTATCCTATAGCTAATGGCCCCATGCCTATTGCGAGGTCCTTTATATATCCCTCCCAATTGGTGTGTTTTGGAACCCTATAGGTTTGCTTTTCTTTTGGGTGCCGGTATTGGACCTCAAACGTTATATAACAGTGGTCTGAAAATGAGTTTTCAGGTGAGACCCTCTAATTTGTAATCAGATCATTTGTTACGTTTGCTGTTAAGGTTAGGTCCAATACTTCTCCCCTTATGGCGTTTATAAATGTTGGGTTTTTCCCCACATTTTCAATATTTAAGTTATTTGTAATTAGGTATTCTAACAATACCTAACCTCTTTTGTTTGTATCCTTACTACCCCATATTATGTTGTGAGCGTTAGCATCACAACCTAGGATCAACTTTTTTTTGTTCTTTTGACAGTAGTGCGCCAGTTTACCTGTTATTTCATTAGGAACCTCTATGGTGTTCCCTGGTATGTACACTGAGGCAATTATTACCTCGTTTGCGCCATCATTGGTGTTGAATTGTACTACTACTGTCACCGTGTCCTCGTTTGTAAACTCTGGAATAATAAAAGAGTTTAGTTTATTATTTATAAGTATGGCGGCTCTTGGCTTGCACGTTCCTCTTGCATATACCAACTTATAGTTTTTTATATTCAGGCCATATATAATTCCCGCATTTTGCCAGGGCTCATGGATAAGCCCAATGCTCCAGTTGCCTAGATGCAATCTTCTGCAAAGCTCGGCCGACGCAGCCTTTGCATGGTGCAAGTTTATTTGGACAATTTTTGGCCATTTATCGTGGGCTTTAGTGTTAGTGTTGAGACTTTTATAGTCTCCATTGAAGCATCTGCAGCTTCATTAATTTTTTGTGGTTCACCATTTACGGTCTCCACTATTCTTTTTTTGTATGTGGAAGTATTGAGGCAGGCTCCGCCTGCGTTTTTGTTTTTTCTTTATACATATTTTTAGGCTCTCTGACCAGTTGAATCCGAGGATTGGCCTGAAGTCAGAGATATATGTTTGAACTGGGAAAAATGTGTCCGCCATGCCAGATCCAGTTAGCATGGTAGGGCTATATGAAGCCAGGTGTCGCCCGGTGCCTGGTACATACGCAGGTTACGGAGGTCTTTCAACCTTGATTCCCCCCCACGTACGACACCACGACCACCAACCAATCAAAATAATAAATTAATAAGTAAAATTGTTAAACTAATAATTTAAAATACATTAAACTAAAGTAAAATAAATTAAAATAATAAATTAAAAACATAAAACCAACATTATATAACTTGATCGAGAAACGATAATGATATATGAATAGAAATTAAGGATATAGAAGAATATTGAGAGAATAAAAACAGCGTGCAGCATAAAAAAAATATTAAAAAAAAAGTCCACACATTGGCAAAAAGTCCACTCTCACAAAAAAATAATATTCGACGATCAAAATGGCAAATGGTCAAAAAAAAAATATTTGAAGATTAAAAGACATCAATTTTGGTTTTAAAACAAAGAAAAAAAATGAATTTAATGCAATATTGTTTTTAACTCACTTACAGGAAAATTTCAAAATAATACAATAATAAAATAAAATAAAACAAAATAAAATAATAATTTTTCAAACGATCTGTTTTACCAATATTTTACCACACGATATCTACTTTATCATCATAAATCATAAATGAGCATAAAATTATTATTTTATGCTGCCAACACTTTTACTTAAATTTTTATATGAAGAAATCCAGAGAGTGCTGTTCTAGTCTCTATTATTTCTAGTGATATATGACGACCGTAGATTTTTTAGATTTAATATTAGGTTGTCGAAAAAGTATTGTTAATTTTTATAAATAGATGTCATTATAATTGAATATTTCAAGTAGTACTAATCTGATCAGGTAACACTAACATATGTTCGAAAGATGACATTTCGTAGATAAAAAAAAAAATTAAATTTGTTTAGTCATTTAAAAGTTGTAGTGCATTAAAGATGAGCGAAATTAGTGAAAAAATCGATACATTTTACAATTTTATTATGAAAAAGGTGAAAATGCAACGCAGGCACATGAACAAATTTGTGCAGTTTACGGTGAAGGAACTTTATCAAAATTAACAGCCTATAGATGGTTTGCTCGATTTCGTTCCGGTAATTTTGATGTCAAAGATGCACCTCGTTCTGGTCGGCCAATCACTGAAAAAGTCGATGAAATCATATCAAAAATTGAAGAAAATCGACACTTAAGCAGTCATGATATCGCTAAAGAACTAAACATCCATCACCAAACAGTTTTAAACCATTTGACAAAGGCTGGATACAAGAAAAAGCTCGATGTTTGGGTACCACATGAATTAACACAAAACAATTTATTGAACCGAATTTCCATTTGCGAAACGCTGTTTAAAAGGAAAGAAATCGGGTCATTTTTAAAGCGAATGATTACAGGTGATGAAAAATGGATCACATACGATAATAATGTACGAAAAAGATCGTGGTCCAAGAAGGGTGAAGCTCCTAAAACAGTAGTAAAACCTGGATTAATAACAAGAAAGGTAATGCTGTCTGTTTGGTGGGATTGGAAAGGAATCGTTCATTATGAATTACTAGCACCCGGTCAAACCATTGATTCCGATCTCTATTGTCAACAATTAACAAGATTGAAGCACGAGATTAAAAAAAACGTCCAGAATTAATCAAAAAGGGTGTTGTGTTCCATCATGACAACGCCAGACCACACACATCTTTGATGACTCCGCAGAAACTGAGAGAGTGTGGCTGGGAAGTTTTAATGCATCCACCATATAGCCCGGACCTTGCACCTTCAGATTATCATTTGTTCCGGTCTCTGCAGAACTCCCTTAACGGTTTAAAATTAATTTCCGCAGAGGACTGCAAAATGCACTTGGATCAGTTTTTTGCCCAGAAAACACAGAAGTTCTACAGTGATGGGATAATGTCTTTACCAGAAAAATGGCAAAGGGTCATCGATCAAAACGGCGCATATTTGGTTTAATAAAGTTCATTTGAAATATATAAAAAAATCGTTTGAATTTTGTAAAAAAAATTAACAATACTTTTTAGACAACCTAATATATAGATTAAGGTTTTTTTATAAAATATCTTTCACTATCTTTCTTTCTTATCTTTCACCTTAGCATTTTCTTTTACAAATGCATTTTTTGAACATAACATATTTTAACCTGCTTCTGTTTACTGTTTTTTGTGTATATATTTTTTTTTTACAAATATTAAGAAATAGTTTTAAAATAATAAATAATAAACCAATTTGAATTAATTAATATTAAGATTTATTCAATTTTTAAAATTACCGAACGTTTCACGAGACTTACTAGTTATATGGTTTTGGTATAGATCTGGTGAAATAGACTATGAAGTCAACAGTATCATCCTTTTTTAAGGTGTATCTAGATTTAAAAAATGAGTTGATTGACACTAACGTCCGACAATGGGATTCTGTCGTTAACTTAATATACCGTAAAATAGCTAAATTCATCACCATAACAGTATTGCACTTCAACCATATTACAAAGTAAACACATTAAAGTAAACATTTCTTACACATCGCATACTATAGTATCGATTTCTAAATCTGATACAATTTGGCTAGTGAATAAAAAAAAGTAAATCGGGCTGTATTCCGCAATTTTTTTATGAAAATCTTTTATGTTATGATTTGTCATTTCAGTACAAAATTTCAATTTACTGATAAATAAAATATTTTGCTATTCTACCGAACATTTTCTTTTACAATTTTACACATTTCGAAAGTTTTTTATGTTCTCGTTTCATAAAAGATTCTTAAATTTATGGAATGGATAACAGATTTTGTTTGGGTAGTTTTTTTACATATAAAATATTAAGAAATAGTGAATATTATATAATAAACAAATTAAATGACTTAAATTAAAACAAAAACAGGGATAATAAGGCGTGTATATTGGGGAAGATGGGATTGGGAGTCAAAGGATGTGAGGTATTGGAAAGCAAAGCTGAGGTTTTAGTAAAAGGGGTGAAAGAACAATGTTGGAAGGAGATTGTAAAAGAGGGGAAAATGGGCGGAGTGATCGGATATATTCGGAGTTGGAATGGGGTATAGGAAGGCAAGATTACTTTTGGAGTAAATCTGGTGCATGGGGAAATGAGGGTGATAGATGGGGCCGGAGGAAAACTGGAGATCTACGCTATGCAATAGGAATGAGTGGGAGAGTGTGTGGCATTTTATAGGGATTTGTCCGATGTTGAGGGAGGTGAGGAAGAAATGGTTGGGGGTGCTGGAATTAACGAAGGAAGAGGTTAAGGATGTATTATCGGGGAGAATGGTTTTGGGGAGTGGAAATAGATGTGAGTGGAAAATGGTAGAGGGATTTATAATGGAAATGGAACGGTATAGCAGGTGGTGGGTAATGGAATACAATGGGTAGGGGACTGGACTCGACGGCGACGGTCAAATGACCATGTCGTAGGACAGTTTTGTTTTCTTGTTTTTGCTTTTGTTTTTTTAACGTAGTTTTTTTGTATTATATTGCATTGTTTATATTTTTTGTTATTTTTTATTTAAATGTTATATTTCAATTTATAATAGAAATAAAACTGGGGAAAAAAAACAAAAATTTTATTAATATTTACAAAAACCAACAAGAATTATAAAAGAAATATTTTATTTTCACACTTTTTAGAACAAAAATTAAAGTTTCAAAATTCGAAGTTGGTAGATTAGAAAAAAAAACAAATTTTTGCAAAACACATAATTTTATAATAGAATAAAAAATTCGGTTGAATAAGGTTGAATTATTTTCAACTTATACACGAATATCGCCCATTGTACTAGGTGATATCACAGACCTCACTAATGACTAGTGTTGGATAAAATGTATACATTCGATACAAAAACATCGAATCCATAAGAAAAATGTATTCATTCGATACATATCGATAAATTAATACATATCGAATTAATGAGTGAATAAATACCGAATTAGTATATAAATAAAAATGTAGTGGATTTTGTATCGAGTCTTTTGTACTCGATAATGACGAAAGAGTCATTCGATAATATCGAGTGCATCAAAGTAGTGGAATTTGACATTACTACTAATGACTATGAGCCATCACAAGTAATGTTATTCCTGAATCATTTGTGAGCGACCCATCCTTCCCAAATATAGAGAAAAGTGACGCTACCGTCCCTTCGTTAGTCATTACATACACCTAGATACCGATTCATATGTATGGTATGATTTATATACTCTTTCAAAGATTTTAATATATTTTTATATAATGGAATATCACTGAAAATTATGAAGTAGTGACTCGTCACCGTTGGCACAATGGCAAAATATATATTTTAATGAATATTTATTAAGGAATACGTTGATGTCACGTATTTTCTCTGAAATATTTACAATACATTTAAATATTTGTATATGTATATTTAAATATATCTCTGTTTATGCCACACGTGATGAAAATATATGAAAAGCTGACTGTTAACAAGCATATTTAGAATTGGTAGAATGTAGTTATAGTTTATAATACCCATAAAACTTTGTTAATTTACATTCAATAAATTTATCAAAATGTATATAAAATATTGATTAGAAATTATAGAACCACATAAACATATAGCAAACATATAAATTATATCACGTACAATGGTACCACATGAACTGTGGCACCTTGATTTCACAGACATTTTGATATGTTCGTGCAGTACACGAAGAACAAAAGGCGTCGAAAATGAAAATGAAAATTCCCCGTAACTTCGGAAAGTTTAAACCAAATTCACTGAAAGTTGAGCAAACGTTCATTTTGAACTAATATGCTTATTTCATAGAAGAAAAAAAGCATAATAAAGAATATCATTAATTGTCAGAAAACTATTGTAAAGGGTTCAATCAAAAATACTAATTCAAAAATTAAATTGCTATAGGTATACCGGTTTGAAGTGTCAAGATACAAATGGCTCAATACCTTTTTGTGAACGAGCGAGATTAAAAATATGATTATGTTTTGTTGGTTGATATCTGTCAAACATATTTAGGCTGAAGTATGGTTTAGCGGACCTTGAGCTAGGACATTGGGGATACCTGCAATCGAAAGCCTATGTTGCATAGACAAAATAACCGTTATAATTTTTTGGCGGTCACCCCCCCTCTTCCGGAGATAAGGGGGGTCAAAGTTTGGTTATTTTTTTAGATAATCCTGATTTGTGACGCAACCCGACGGGCGATTTTCGAATTAGATATTCAAAATAAAGGTATTTTCATTGTCTTTCATTTAATAAATCGGAATAAATCGGAGGTATATAGGGGTCAGGGGGTGAGAATATAGGGGTCAGGGGTGAGAAAATGTGGTTTTTTACATTTTTGTAGGTGGAACCGGTCTGCAAAAGGTTAACTGAATTTTCCCAGCGGCAAATTAAAGCTAAATGTAAGATGCAACCAACCCTCTTATTCATTAACCTATATATGGCAAACACAGTGACTCGTTTCGTTTCATGTGACCGCCAAAAATTATAACGGTTATTTGTCTGTGCAATATAGGCTTTCGATTGCAAATATCCCCAATGTTCTAGCTCAAGGTCCTCTAAGCTGTATATTCGCCCATATTTAGTTTACCTCAAGTCATTGTCCAAACAAAATCATATTTTTAATCGTGTTAAAAGTGTCGCATTTTGTACCAGAAAATGATGATGTGTGGAAAGTGATAGCATTCATTTTTAATTTCATTGGAAGAAAAGTGTTGCAGATTCGAATGTTTATCAATGCATTTGGTGATCATGCTGTATTACAAGCAATATGTAAAAGATCATGCAACGGTTCAGAGATAATGATTTTGATGTGAGATATAAGGAATGTAGAAGATCATCAAAATGGTTTGAACACGCCGAATTGCAAGTAAAATTGGTTGAAGAAGACACTTTCACTAATAAAAAATTGGCAGAAATGTTAAATGTTGCACAACGAACAATTTCTGACCGTTTAAAAGCTATGGGAAAGATACAAAGGTGTGGAAATTGGGTGCCATATGTTTTGAATGAAATATAGATGAAAAAGCGAAAAAACGATTGTGAACTTTTGATTAAAAGACATCAAAGAAAATCAGTTTTGATTGGATTGGAGGTTGTTGTGTTGATCTTGATTACCAGTCTGAGTTGATTGTTATTATTGTTGTGGCGGAGTTGATTTATCGGGTGTGTGCCGGGATGAATAAAGTGTTGAAATTAATAAATAAAAAACTAACACTTATTTTACAACACTTATGCACCGAAAAACGCTTCAACGACCGCTAACTAAAAACCTAATGGGCTTTTTCAAAAAATTGCTATGCTCGAAAACATTTAGTAACTCTTTTATGAAGATGTAGATTTACGATCATTTTTGTATAGAATATTTACACGTCCACAGTCAATTTTCAATTTAGATGAATTTGATTTATTTAATAGAATACATTTGTTATTTGATATATTTTTTGAAAATTTCAGTTACTTCATAGTTGTTTGGTTACAAAATATTAAATACAATACGTAGTTAAGTCTTAAATGAGTTAAAAAGTCCCATTTAACGTAAAAGTAGATTTGACACTAAAAATTGTTTCGTGCATAGCAATTTTACTTAAAAATACTTTTAAATAAAATTTTGAAAATAGTAATATTTAATTATAAATTTTTTTTTCACAACATGGTAAATAGTGAGTTTTGGTTGAACTCAGTACTCTTACGAGCGCCATCTAGTGTTTTTGGTTGAACTCGGTACTCTTACGAGCGCCATCTGGTGTTTTTTGGTTAAATTTTGTATATGTACACGAATGCATTAGTCGTTATGTTGACTTAAATTTTCTATGGAAAAATTCGGAGATGATCATTCTAGACTCTTTTAATTCTATTATTTATGCCACTACGTAGTTTAATTTCTAATTTTAATTCTAACATTAATTATTTATTTTGTTTATTGATCATAAACTCCCGCCCGTCTGTATTAATTGTAAGTCTAGATGAGTCTGTTTATGTAACTGGTTGGCCACTTAAGTGTAAGTTTGTTTTTGAAAAATGTCCGATACATGGTGAGTATATTTGTGTGGGGAATGCGATGTTTTTAAATGTAATGTGCCTGTGTTAAAGCACAATTTGTTTATATCGATGGGACACGCATTGGTTGAGCAGCACAACGATTAATACGGAAGGTTCGGAAATTGGGCGTCCGATTGGTATGCTTCAAATAACAATTCTATTAGCGTATTAGCCCCAAATTGCCAGAAAGCAATGGTCATTCATTTGAATAAAATGCTCCTCCTAATGTTGAACCTTAGTGATGATTTCTGAATTTGTATTGTCGTTTGTTGATGTGGAGGAGTTGATGATTGTTATTGGAGTATATGTTTGAAATAAAAAAAAAACCACTCTTCACTTTGTTTGGTTATTGCGTTTAAGGGTTTAAGTTTAAAAATTTACGTTGCCTATTATCATTTATTTATTTTCACATTTACTGTTTAACTATATCTAATTTATTTAATTACAATAACTATTTACTTATTTATGTTGTATTTATTTATATATGAAATCTGTATTGGACACCGCTACTTACATCTATTGAACTATTGTTTTTATTATTTAAATTACTTTACTTTAATGTTGTCCCGCACAACTGAAACTTATGTAGTTGAGATGAGTTTATGTTTATGATTATGTTTACCACTTAAGTGTGTTTTGAATTTGATCATTCCTGAGGTATTATATTAAAAACATAAAACCAACATTATTATGTTTGGGGAATGCAATGTTGTGTGTAATAAATGCGGTAAGCAGGACCGCCAAACTACAAATAATGAATTATCCTTTATACTATAAAAAATAAAACATATATAGTATATTTTCTCATTTTCTTAGATGATGTAATAAATCAAAATTAAACGATTTAAGTTTCCATATATAAACTTTGATATTACATATAACATATATAATATTCTGAATAAAGGAAACCAAAAAATAATGAATTTTAGATTGAATAAAAAAAATTAAATATAATATTAGATTTAAACTTATATCCACGAAACTTTTAACTTTTCTTGAATCATATATAAAATATATTATTATCCAATTTGTGTTTTTGTTTATTCTAATATATACTTTTGTATTTATATGTACAAATATATTTCTATATGGAATATGGTTACAGTCTCTTCGATCTGTTGTTAACGGTAATTTAACATTTATGGTTCTATTTTGCGGTTATATTCAGTCTTACTTACAATTAATACGGCGTTGTAAAATCTTTCTAAATATGAAATAAAACTTGCGCGGTTTTCCATGCAAACTTTACGTGTAACAATAATTTTTACCAAATTATTTCATATTTTTACGCATCACTGTACATCTTTCCCTGTTTGTATTTCCTCTGAAACCCTATCCAATTTAATTTTATTCTTTGTATACAACAGCATATACATAATAGATGTAAATAATATATCAAAATATGATTTAGTAAGGACAAACTTTGTCTTGTATTATTTTAAAATGAGAACAGGGATATATATATGGTATATAAATCATATAGTTATATGTTTAGTATCTTTTTAATCTGTATATATGATATAAGTATTCTATAGCATATTTAGCATAGAGATAAATGAATAAACATTTTGTCTATATTATATTTAGACCGTGAATTTAACTATACTACACAAACGTGCCGACAACTTCTTTTTATTGTGGCTTTTTTTTCGTTTTGTCTAACATATTTTGTATTTTATATATTTTATATCACATCATCACATCATTGTCTAACCTCTAACATAGCGCTATAAATATGCATTATTAAAAAACAAAAACATATTATTTATTTATTCATTTATTAAGAAACATTAAATTCTAATGCAGACATATTTGGTATTCCAATAATTTTGGAACATTCAATTACAATGATATAATATATGTTATAAATTAAGTACAATCTTGTCAAAATGTATGAAAACAGCGATAAAAAATAAAAAAAATACAATAAGTAATAAAAAAAATGGGAATCACCGATTATTACAAAAAAAATTTAAACTCAGAACTTTTTAATTTATTAACAATTAACATATATGTAACCATAGGAATAATATGACATCAGTAAAGCATTAAAGGGATTAAAATGTCCATAATTGGTATGATGGGCTTCTACCTTGGAAAAATCAATCGACTGTAATGGGCAAAAATTTAACTTAAAATTCAACCTTTCCAATAAGAAAATACTATCCAATGTACCTATAAATGATTAATGAATGCACATATAAATGACAAGCCAATGTATTCACTATGCTTTTCAAGTGTTGACATATTTAGTAACGCAAGTCTATGTGTGTAGGGGGTAATGCTGTTGTATCCGTCCAAGGAAGATACCTAAGAGTAAATCTAAGGAACCGTTTTTGGATAGATTCCAATTTGAACTTTGCATTTGAAGAGTTTTGTCATGAATGTTTAAAATATTACCATTTAAATGATAAGAATTTAATAATTGTGTACGCTTACGAGTAAAATGCATAACCTTACACTTTTAAATATTTAAAAACATATAATTACGGCAACACCAATCATAGAAAGCAATAGGATCCGTTTGAAGTGCATGAACATCGTCAAGATTAAAAACAGATTTATAAATTTTTACGTCATCTGCATAACATATATTTTATATTTGAAATTTTTAAACACAGCCGGCAAATCATTAACACTAAACATACCAGCACTTGATACATACCTATTTCTACCAAAGCCGGTCAAATGACCGGAATTAGTTTTTCATATGTGAAATATGAATTTTAGGAAACAAATAAACAAATTAACTTTGATATAACTAATCAAAATTTATTCTAAAAAAACAAAAAATATATTTAAAAAAAAAAGATTAAGTATACAAAATCAAGAATAATCCAACAAAAAAAGAATAACAAAAAAAGGAATACACACATATTTTTCACATTTTTCATAAATTTTACTGGTTTTATTTTCGTTGCAAAATCCTATTTGGCATGTTTTACGTTGATTAGAATCTGTGAACTTTTGTACGGTTGCAGTAGAGTTTTGGTTTGGTATTTCACGAATTTCTCGAAAATTGACCGCAATATCAACCGCTAACAGGAGTAAAAAATCTTGTCTGAAGATATATTTTCCTGTTGTTCGCTTATACAAAATCCAAGCATTTATGGCAGATAAATCAAGAATGTTGAAAAATAATTGGTAGTGGCCATCTTGCAAGACTTAGATTTTGTAGTATATTTTCTCGCCATTTGATCGGTCATGTCTACACCAAATTTAGTTTTATTATAATAGAAAATTGTCTCAGGTAAACGCTTATTATTGTTTTCAACTGTGACAAACTTGTGCTTAGAACTAAGTAATAGTACTCTTTTTTGTGGTTTACTTTTATAAATTGTAAGAGTACAATTAACTGGTGTAAAAATTTTCGATGTGAAACGATTCCACATTATCTTTCTTTTCCTTAGCAATAATTGGTAATTCCCTTTTGTTTGAGCGGATAGTTCCAACTAATGTATTTTTTTTTTGCTTGCTTGTGAAGAAGTTGTCTGTCGTTACGCAGCTCTTCCACAGCCTGTATAAGGTTCCTTGAGTTTAAGCACAACATATTCTGAGAGTGGTATTGAAGAGGGCCTATTTTCATCTTTTCCTAGATATGGAAGCGCATTTATGATGTATTTACTATCGACATCTGATGCTAGCCAAAATTTAATACCAAATTTATCGGGCTTGTTAGGCATGTATTGCGTAAATCTACATCTTACTTTGGTCGGAAATAGCTGTTCGTCTATAGTTATATTACCACCCGGTTTGTAACAGTGTTGGCTATTCTCAATGAATGTATTCCAAACCATTGATATCATGGCAAATTTGTCTGTTTTCAAACGATGACTTCGTTCACTTTTTTATCAAAACGGATAAATTTAAGTATTTCTGTAAAATCATTTCTACTCATAGTTTCTGAAAAAAATGCAGGTCCCCATTTGTTATTTCATAAAAAAGAAAAATTCAAGTTATTTGCTCCATATGCACTTCGTACAAATAAAATTGCAATAAAAACATTTAATTTTCTACCGATAAACTCCAATCGGTTAGTAACACTCTCCTCGCTTCTTCAATTGTGTATATCCTTATATGGTTCATAACACGATGGTCAAATATCAACGAAAAAGCAGTTTTTACTTTATCCTTCATAATATGACATTTTGCATATCCTGTTGGGCCAACTTCTTGCCTGAAAATATTATGAAGTGCTGATCTACCAGGCGTACTACCTATTTGTATTTCCCCCCAAACAGTTCCATAAATTGCAATATGCTGTGCATTTTTTTCTAACTGATCTTCAGAATTTGATAGCAATCTTTTTCTTTTTCGTCCACTTCTTCTATTCACAATATTTTCCTCGTCATCGTCAGTATCTGTACTTTCAAACTCATTATCATTTCCAACCAGTGTATCTTCAGTTTCAGAATATTTGTCTTCATCGATTTCGGGAAACTCCTCTTCTATATTATTTATATCTTCTACAAACTTACACTTTGTTGATTGTTTGGACATTTTTCTGGGTAAAGTACAATCTGTATTACTAATTGGATAAAGTATCAAAATAAAATATAAGCTGCTAACCAAAACTGATGATTATGATGATATTTCCAATCCGAAACCCTATGCGCTTTCTTGAAACTTTAATTCGCACTTGTTTTTACTAAACTATAAACAATAACTATACAACTTTACATAAATGTGTGTCTGGATATAAATGTGCAAATAACTGAATACAATACGTTGAATACTTTTGTATTTAATTGCACAAAGTAATTTAATAATTTAATTATTTAATTTAATTGCAAAAACATATTTAGGTTTAATTAAAACCAATTTTTTTCAACTTTATTTAATAAATTTAATTTTTTTTAGCAAGGAATTAATTCACTTAATATTATTATAATTATCTCCAAAAATCTAAAAAAAAATAAAAATAAATTTGACACTTTGGTTGTCGATGGTGAAAAAAAAAGGAAAATATAGTGTAAAATGAAAGGAAACAACCGGTATGCCAAAATGTTTTACAAAAATCGCTGTCCCGATTATTTTTTTTACAAGAATACGGGATTTGCGTTTCCATATATTATTATTCCAAGTTTAAGGTTAAAGAATTTCCAAAAATCGCGAGGATTACGTGTTAAAACAGATTCCGTTTAAGAAATATGAGATTGATATATTAAAAAGAAAAGATTGTTAAACTGATCACATACAAGTTGATAATTATATAAATCATTAGCACTCCTTGTAGCACAATATGATTTCCATGACTTATTTCTTTTATTACGAATCATACGAAGATCACCATCATACCAAGGATGAACGACTGGCATTGGAAAGGAACTTTTAAGTGGAACGGATTTACAAAAACAATTGAATAAAATATTATAAAACAAAATAACAGGAGCATCCATTGCAAACTCTTGAAGGAAATTCCAAACAATTGCAGCAAGCCCCCCTATTTAGTCCAATAAAATCCGCGCGTCTAAAATCAGAATCATAAAATGTATCACCTCGACATGCCACAGTTTATATACATCAATAAATTGCCACAGTTTATATACATCAATAAAGATAAAGATGATGACTATCCTCAGACACAATAAAATTCGGTGTCCGAACAATAAAATAATCTAAAGTATAAGGAACAAATATTAAATAAAGCAGTCGATTGTTGTGGTTCCTAACGTCTTAGCTTGTAATAAACCCAACGATGAAATATCGTCAAGAAAAGTTAACTCCAAACCACTATTTGAAATAAGTGGAATCATGGAATCATTATCATCCGAACGAATCCATTCAATTCGAGATAAGTTAACAATCACTTCATCACTATCCCAACACAAATCATTCTGAACATATTCAAGTTAAGCGATCACAGAACTATTTTTATACAAAATAAAAATAATCGTTTTTTGTCGGCTCTATTTTTATGCAACCATCATACCCAATATTGTTTTTTATATGGTTGTCATGCAAACCAGATACAAAACAGTATTTAAACCGCTGCGCAGCTTTCAGTAAAGTGATAACTATTGTATCATCTTCTTTTAATAAACCGTCTCGTGGCCGTTTCTGGCGTTTAGGCAAATGAAGCCCATTGGGTTGTTGTTGTTTGCAAGGAATTTGCATTTGTTCAACAATGGTCGATATAACCTTTTTGGAACCCAAGTCAATAACACCAGTCTAACCCGAGACAGTTTTATATAGAGCGTTATATTGCAGTTTTAAATTATTCAAATGATCATTCGTAACCTTAAGATGGTTTGATAAGGTAAGATTGTAATTTTTCAGATCATTGAATTATCTTAACATAATTTTAAATTTATCATTGTCGATATTCACAATTTCAGGACTAATCTTAGCGCCGTCAAATTCATGGATGTTGAAGTTAATATCATTAATTGCATCAGCATCGCTTACCATTAAAATAACAAATTAATAAAAATTATTTATATAAAAACACGTCTGTCTTCACCGAGAAACGAAACGAAACTTATATTTATGGGGAGGCTTATGTCTAGAATAGTAATAAATTTTATATGCATTTTGATGTTTAAAAATATTTTCCGATGCATGTTTTCTTATTTCAACCAAATTGCTTCCAACGTAATTTACATTATCATTACGCAAAAAAATTTTATAACAAACACATTTCCCCTTTGTTCAATACCAAAAATTAAAACACTAGGACTGATTCCTGTACTTCTATGTTTAGTATTATTTAAAGCGAATCCAATTATTTGTGCTATCATTATCACATAACTTAGAAAACATGGGTATTAAATCCCTATTTAATCGTTCGATCTGTCCATTGGATTGTGGAGAATCAGTTGCAAATTTTAATATGTCTAATATGCCCACCATAAATTTAGAAAATTCGAATGAAATAAAACTAGTACCTCTATCCGAAATAATAGTACTTGGTCTACTATACGTGTAAAAATAATTTTCAAGACAACTAATCACTTCAGAAACTGTTGTACTTTTTACAGCATATAATATAGTGAACTTAGAGAATCCATCTATTACTTCAAATATATATTTCTTACCTACAGAATTCGATAAAGGACCATAATGATCCACATGTATAGCCTTAAACGGAACGTTTTCCTTCGGAATACTATGAAGGATACCTTCCTTCTTTCCATACATTGCTGAGTAATATAGACAATTTATACCTGAATCTATATAATTTTTTATTTTTTTCTTCATAAATGGAAACCAGTAAATTTTCTTTACATATTCATAATACTTATCCGTACCTAAATGTGCGAAATTCTCATGATATGATTATATTATCCTTTGTTCCATATTTTTTGGAACATTAAATCTAACATCTTTATTGAACTTCCTATACACCAAGCCATTAATTAAAGCACACATTTCGTTTTCGCCTTTCTCCAAATTTTCAGCAATTACTGAAATAATTGGATCGCTTTGCTCGGATACAGATAACATTAAATCCACGCGATCTTTATGAATTAGAAGAATGTTAGTTATTCTACTTAAAGGATTTACATGCATCATTTTGCTGGCAGTTCCTGTGTTCAATAACATAATCAAAGGTTTCCATTTCTTAAGCCCATCTGGATATTCTTGGATTTACTATTTTCTGTAAGAGTTAATGCCTGACATCAGTGATAATTTTAAATTTTATTCCTAAAAGATAAATACGAAATCTTCGCAAAGCATATATTATCGAAAGCGTCTCTAACTCATAACTATGGTATTTAATTTCAGTATCACTAATACTTTCCTTTTTCTGTTTTTTTTCCAATTGCTGTTTTAACAATTCAAATGCCCTTAATTCATCTTGTCCGAATCTAAATGGTTCGCTTTTTCTTAATAAATTATATACAGGCCTAGCTACCTTTGAAAACTCATGCACAAACCTTCTAAAATACGAGCACAAACTTAGGAATTCGTGCGCTACGTATATTTATTGGAACTGGAACATGAGTTATTGAATCCCAATTCCGTTCATTTGGCCGTATGTCATCTGTATTGATAATATATCCCAGATAATTAATTTCCTTAAACATAAACTGACATTTATTATAGTTAAGTTCTAAATGGTATGAATGCACCGCTGATACGACCGTTTTTAAAATCTGCAAATGTTCATCCAAATCTGAATTAGCGATAAGTAAATCGTCCATGTATACGAATAACATATCCGAATTTATTAAATCTTTAAAAATATAGTTAATAAAGCGTTGAAATACGGATGTGCCATTTTTCAAACCAAATGGCATTTTTAAATATTCGTATTGACCCGAAGGCGTAGCAAATGATGTATCGGAGAATTTTTTACATTTGCTTGATGAACACCCGATTTTATATCTAAAATCGAAAAAATCTTTTATCTCTTAATCTGGCCAAGAAATCGTCAATAATGGGTAAGGGGTAGTTATCCTTGACTATTTTTGAATTTAAATTACGATAATCCACACAAAGTCTAGTATCTTGATCCTTTTTTCCAACTAAAACTATAGGGGATGCAAGTGGTCTTTCTTTCTCTTATAATATTTATTTTAATTATTATATATTATTATTTTTGTTAAGTTCATCTTTTGCGAATATGACAGTCTTCGAGGTGTGCAATAAAATGATTTTCAGAATTTAAAGTGATTTCCATTTCTATTGGACAGATCGGGTGTATCACTTTGTTCGCGTCCGCGTCATAAATATAATATTATGAATTTCCGACCTTCCGTGTATTTGTGTTGGGTCTACATTATGTAGATGAATCCCATCATCTTCGTCCATTACGTTAACATTTAATATTTCTTTTTCAAAGTTATCTTCAACATATTTTAAGTTAATATCATTGTGTTTGCAATTTTTCACATTTTGAACAATTATTATTAACTTCAAATAAATTTACATAAATTAATTTGTTTTTAAAATCGACATTACGTTTAATTTTACCTAATATTAATAAAACACTGCCATTTAAACCGCAAAAGGTATATTTCTTAGCATCCGTTTCCACAATTAAAATTGAAGGTACAAATTGTTGTTGAATGAAACTTATTGGGTTTCCTGAATCTAATAACGACTGCAACGATTCTTCATATCCATTATGTAATTCTCCATTATCGGCTTCAAATTTGTCCTTGATTATTTGTTCAAAATTATTGAAAAGTTGACGCTTAAGATAAAACCTAAAACTTTATTATCCTTCACAGGAGTTGAAATTGGTTGAAGTGTTACGTTAACGATGAGTACTTGGTTGGTCATTGACGAGCACGTAGAATAATTATGACCCATTTTTCCACATTTGTAACACGAACCTCTTTCGCGAGTTGGTTCTATATACAGCTTGTAACGATTTTTTTTAATACAGAGATATTTAATTAAATGATAGTTGGGTTTTAGGAGTTTTAGTAATAAATTAGGGGTACATACATTTTCTTTTAAGTGCATACATATATAATATATATTTAAATTTATATATATCACGTAATTGGTAAATAAATGCTATAAAGAATAGAGTTAATGTATTGTTTAGTCTGCAATAATAGTATTAAGTAAATAAGTTTTTTGTTAAAATAAAAAAAAAAGAAGAATTTGTGGAGAATGTTCTTCAAGGTAAAAATGCAGCTGAAAAATAGAAAATTAGTTGTCGACGTGCCTTGTTTGTAATTAGTCAAATAAAATAAAATACAAATAAAAAAAATAATAAAGCGTATAAAAAAAATTTAATTTAATTAAATATTATTTTATTAACAGTAATAGTGTTGAAATAATTAATACATTAAAAAAACTGGAGAAGGCTTAAGCCAAAATTTGGAACAACTAGCCATACTACCGTGAAGGCAAACGGCGCATGAAACAACTGGGTATGAAGGAAACACCACTGCAGATGGTAGCAGAAAAGTGATTAAAAAAAAGTATTATATTATAACATAAATATAAGTTAAGTAATTTAAATATTGTAAATATATGTCCATATATACATTAGGCTAACTATATTGCACCGATGGTGGCGGATTTACATAGCTCTTCCACACAGATTATCTTCATACAACCTTAGAAACAATAAATATAAAATTTTAGCAAAATCCGTTAATATTTAGAGGTCGCGCAATGTCGATTTGTAGCATAAGTATAGGATTTTTTCAAGCATTTTCACCTATATTTCCAGAACGGGTAAGTTTATACCTTAGGTTAGTACTATTGTTTACTACTGGTAATATTATTTTATTAAAATGCAACTTTCCTCCATACATCACATCATTGAGAAGCGACTCCAAAACAATATGTCAATACAATTTTTAAGTTTTCGAAATTTTCAAAGAGTTGGGATTTAAAGCTGAACGGACACCTGGTGTTGTTCAAATGTATGAAAGGCTTACGTTATCAAAAAGTGAAAGGCAAAAAAGTTTTAAAGCAAATCTTAAGTTTTTTTTTGAAATATTTAAATTTTAAAAAAAGGGAATAGAAAACACACTGTTTGTCAATTCTAACACTTCGTTCAATAATGTGTGTGACTAATTAATTAAAACACATTTTTTTGCCAAAATTCGTTTTTATTCATCAAGATAGTCCCCTTTTAGGGAGATACAATCATTCCAACGCTTTTCCAATCTTTCGATACCGCCTTTGTAAAACGATTTTTCTTTGCCTTCAAAATAGGCGTTAGTTTCGGCGATTACTTCATCATTTGAGCCAAATCTCTTACCACGGAGCATCCTTTTGAGGTCTGCGAAGAGCCAGTAGTCGCTGGGGGCTAAATCTGGAGAATACGGTGGATGGGGAAGCAATTCAAAGCCCAATTCGTTCAATTTTGCCATCGTTTTCATTGATTTGTGACACGGTGCATTGTCTTGGTGGAACAACACTTTTTTCTTCGCCATATGAGGCCGTTTCTTTGCGATTTCGACTTTCAAACGCTCCAATAACGCTAATAATAGTCGCTGTTGATGGTCTGCCCCTTCTGGAGATAGTCGATGAATATTATTCCATGCGCATCCCAAAATACAGACGCCATAACCTTGCCAGCCAACTGCTGCGTCTTTGGTCGCTTTGGGCGGCTTTCGCCGGCTGCATGCCACTCAGCAGACTGCCGATTTGACTCTGGAGTGAAATGGTGGATCCATGTTTCATCCATTGTGATGTACCGTCGCAAAAACTCCGACTTATTGCGCGTAAACATATCCAAACAGCTCTTTGAATCATCGGTTCGTTGTTGTTTTTGCTCCGGTGTGAGCAAACGCGGCACCCATTTGGAACACACCTTTTTCATACCCAAATGTTCGTGTATTATGGTTTGTACATTGCCTGCTGATATCTTCAGAATGTCAGCAATCTCCCTCACTTTCACTTTACGGTTGGACATAATGATTTTCAGTGTTTTTTCAACGTTTTCCGGAATAACAGCGTCATTTGGCCTTCCAGTAGATGGAATGTCATCGGTGTCTGTACGACCACGTTTGAATTCGGCATACCAATAACAAATGCTTCTTTTTGATGGAGCAGAGTCCGAGTAATGTTTTTCAAGCCATTCCTGGCATTGAACAGTATTTTTTTTCATTAAAAAACAATGATAAATCAGCACACGGAATTGCTTTGAATTCATTTTTTTTTTAAACACAAAAATAGCGTCACTTATAGCACTGTAACTTGTAAACAAATGATCTGATATGATGTTGACAGTAAGCCTAAAAAGGTTGCCAAATGCGGAAAAAAATATTGATTTAGTTCTAGGGACGCCATCTATGTGTCAGTCACACACATTATTGAACGAAGTGTTATATGTCCGGTTTTTCCACAATAACCTATATTTTATCGGGAAAATTATATTATGCGTTTAAACTCCAGATATGGTACTCAGGGATGATGAAACAAATAAAAGTTATGACATGACCGCTAAAAAAAATTACATACAATTATTACACGCAATGCTATTTCATGGAATAATTACCAATGAATCGTTAATTAACTAACAATACATTTGATAATTCATTATTTTTTATTTTAATAACAATGTTTAAATAATATTGTTAATGGAAATAATAAATGAAAAAAAAATTACATTAACAATTACAATTTACATATTGATATTTGTTGTTGTTAATTTTTTTGAGTGCCCGTGAATCAGGGTTTTTTTGTTAGAGTTGGGAAATTGTTTGTAGTGTTTCTCGATTAATTGATGTAGATATTGTTTTTGATCTACCTGGTGAGTCCATATGCTATTAAAATTTGTTATTAGGCTTATTCCGCTTTCGGCTGGATCATTAACAACAATAAATTTTTTAACTATATTTGGAATGGATATATAATCTTCATTACATTTCCAATTTTGTGGGTTAACATTAAGAAAAGACGGCCACCTATTTGCTACTGTAATATTAAAAAAATCTACTGTTTGCGATGATACAAAATCGGTAATTTTCAAGTTTGATATTTAGTTCAATATCAAGTTTGATATTGCTATTTCAAGTTTGAGTTTATTATCGATATAACTTTTTTTTTTGGTATTTGATTTTCGAAATAAGGAATCAACCATTTCTATTTTGGCTTCGTTATCAATTCCCTCATCAAAAAATCATAATCCAACCATGACTTAACGCATGTACCATGTGAAGCGACGCAGAAATATCTTAGTTAATGCTGATGACAACTTTTCATTAACTGTAGCATATTGCGATAATGCCTTCAAAAGTTCTAAATCATTTCTTGTTCACCGTCTAAACAAAATAAACTAAAGTATATTTCATATCACTTAATGAAACTCATATTGTAATCAGCCGGTCGCCATTTGTCATCGAAGTATAACCAAACTTACCATTAAATTTAAATTGCTTCGGATATAAATACTATATATTTTTCCAAAAATTATTTTTGAGTTATGTGAGTCAAAGTTTCAGTAAAGTTACAACCCAAATTTGAAATAAATTCGATGAAAATGGACAAAGCTAACAGTAAATGTTATTTTCGGCGCCATGTTGAATATAACCTCAAAAAAACGCATTCTTCATATTCACGAGATTTATTGACCTTTTCATCTAATAGTTATGACTTGTATTTCGTTTTGTTTATATTATGCCAATTACGTTTAAACCCTTTAAATATAATAATATCCGGGCCTGTGCACCCCTCATTCATTGTAACTTGAAATGATTTAGCTATTAATAATTCGTCAATGTGATGACGACAAGCAAACCGGAAGTTTAAGCATCTGTTCAAGCAAAGTACAAGCTCCGTTTTTATTGCTCCGTGTTACTGGCAGTGGTATCAAAACAAAATCCTATAATTTTGTCAACAACATTCCAATCCAATAATGTGTTATAAACAGCATCTGCTTGAATTCTACCAGGGTCATTGCTGATTTTCGGCTGATCGCCGATACCTAGTAATTTGTTGAAACCATTGCTTGTTAGAACAATTGCTAATCGATCTGTTGAATCTAATGGGTTACTTGCTGAAGTCAAATCGGGCCGGATATTACCGTCCCAATGAACGGTGAACGCACAGTCGTATTTAAATGAAGACCGAATTTCGTTATTAATTTGCTCCCTAGATGCTATTCGTGCTTTCCTAATCGATTCCAGCGATAACGAAACATTATTAATAGAATGCCCTAGGGCATTTGCTGTAGCAGACATAACCATTGTTGCATTGTAATTATTTAAAGTGGCTCTACCACGTGCGGCTGTAATATAATTTTTCAGGACAATTTGATGTGGTTTAATATTAATTACCTTAGTTCTTTTTACGGGTAAGCTGTATTCCTATTCTACCTCGGATGAGTTTTTTGTTTCAGATATAACGCATTCAAATCAGTTGGAAATTTTGTTTGATGATATTTGATGAATCTTTTGTTTTTTTTTTTGTTTTTATAATTTACATTTCATTAACTTATTCTACCCAATAACCAATAACCAAAAACAAACAAAAAAAAACCCAAAACCAACTTAAAACTAAATGACCTCCATTTAAAGGCATGGTCATTCGACCGTTGCCCGAGTGTCGACATCTACTCTTCTTCCCATTTCCACCACTCATCTTGTCTCCCAGCCCCCAACCATTATATTCCATCACAGCCTTTCCCTGAATCTCTCTATTTCCATCATTACACCTGCCACACACTTCACCATTTTCCTTCCTCCACTTTCCATCCAAAAGCTTCGATGGGTGCAATTGCAATTCCGGATACACCCATTCTTCCTTCTGCCTCCTACCCTCCGTTATCAAATCTTTTATACATTTTTCCTCTACTTTTCTGACCAACACCTCCCCTCTTAATCTCCAATACTCTATATCCCTTGACTCCCAATTCCATTCTATTTCACATTCCTCCGCCTTATATTTCCATTCCCTTATCCATCCAACATTCTTATCCACCACATCTTAGCAGCCTTTTTTGCACCGTCGTTAATGTTTTTTTTTTCATTTACATGATAATTGATAAAACGTTTTAAAACATCCAATCCAATTCGTTATGTAGCAATTGAAAATAACGTTCGGTTCACCTATAATGCACAAATTGATTTATAGATGCTGATAAATAATACAATAAACACGTGAATTATTATTTTTTAATAGTAATTTTTTTTTATTATTATATAGTAATTATTTAAATGACGTGCATAATGCATGGAAGATATTTTGACATTAACAGACACATGAAAAATAGCATTTAGTCAAAACAATGAATTATGTACAGTATTTTTTACCGTGAAACCTTATTATTGTTCAACTAACATTATATATTATAATATACACTGTTCTATCCACTCAAATCAGGCATACAGGAAGTACACGAAAAGTTGATAAAATTTTTATATACGATCGTCCTTGAAGGGACCGTGAAAAATGGTGCTCGTGGAAGTACGGGGGGAATGGAATGCAGAAATGCTGAAACAATGCGGTATAGTGGTTTGATGTTGAAGATGCGTTTAACTAACTATTCATTGGTAATTATTCCATGAAATAGCATTGCGTGTGATAATTGTATGTAATTTTTTTTAGCGGTCATGTCATAACTTTTATTTGTTTCATCATCCCTGAGTATCATATCTGGAGTTGAAACACATAATATAATCTTCCCGATAAAATATAGGTTATTGTGGAAAAACCGGACATATAGAATTGACAAACAGTGTGTTTTCTATTTCCTTTTTTTAAAATTTGAATATTTCAAAAAACAACTAAACATTTGCTTCAAAACTTTTTGCCTTTCACTTTTTGATAACGGCGTCCATGAAAAACTTTCGAGTTTTATAAAAATATTGCAAGTCTATCATACATTTGAACACCACCGGGTGTCTCGTTAAGCTTTAAATCCTAACTCTTTGAAAATTTCGAAAAAAAAAATCCGATACTTAAGCTACAAATCGGTTTTTGCGCGACCTCTAAATATTAACGAATTTTTCTTAAATTTTATGTTTAGGGTTTCTAAGGTTGTATGAAGATCCACGCAGATTGGAAGAGCTATGTAAATCCGCCACCATGAATTCATTTCCATACAAAAAATGGGCAACCTAATATACATACATATGAAAAAACAAAAGCGCTAAGAAAATTAAATTAAATACATATTTAAAGAAAACACACAAGGTATAAGTTTTTTTCCAACCATCGTATCAAGGGTATAGGATGGTAGAGAAAAACACTTATAAGCTTTGACTTAAATGTCCAAAATTATTACAATTGTAACATTTGGTGTTAATTACTTTGTTGTGTCTATTGTAAAGTGATTCCCCGCGATGGCTCCTCTTTTTACAATTGCTTTTTTTATTTTCCTATTTTTTATAATGTAATACACTTTTCCATTCTGTCCCTACCCATATAACATTCTATGTGATTGGAACTTGATTATAGTGATGAGAACTTTATTCAGGTGTATGGAACGTACTATCCACTAACATTTTTACACTTAATGTGTTTATCCTTTTAAATGATCTTATAAGAGTAACTCACACGTAGCAGAAACCTTTATTGGAACATTAAATAAAATATTTTTAAGGGTAACATTTATTAGTGCCGGGCGGTGATAGGTATCATTCATTGACACTTAAATGTGATAACCACTTTACATTGATATTTGGGTAACCCTGGAACGTACCAGGTACTCATGAAAGCACTGTAAAGTTACAAAAACTAGAAACTCTTTAGAGAGTTTTTCATAAGTAGCATCAACGTGAATGGTATTATACATGGCACTTATAAGTGGGATTTATGAAAATAAATGTTTTCACTTATAAGTGGCGAACACTAGAGAATCTCACCATAAATTGATTGGGTATATTTTTTTAGAAGAAAAATATATACGCGAAGTGTGGCTGAATGGTTAAGTTGACGACTAAAACTAATAATAAGCTGAGGTTGCTGGTTCGATGCTCGAGGTGGACCCAGAATAAAAGTAAGTACCATTTAGTGAAAATTTGATATAACACTTCGTTCAATAATGTGTGTGACTGACACATAGATGGCGTCCCTAGAACTAAATCAATATTTTTTTTCGCATTTGGCAACCTTTTTAGGCTTACTGTCAACATCATATCAGATCATTTGTTTACAAGTTACAGTGCTATAAGTGACGCTATTTTTGTGTTTAAAAAAAAAATGAATTCAAAGCAATTCCGTGTGCTGATTTATCATTGTTTTTTAATGAAAAAAAATACTGTTCAATGCCAGGAATGGCTTGAAAAACATTACTCGGACTCTGCTCCATCAAAAAGAAGCATTTGTTATTGGTATGCCGAATTCAAACGTGGTCGTACAGACACCGATGACATTCCATCTACTGGAAGGCCAAATGACGCTGTTATTCCGGAAAACGTTGAAAAAACACTGAAAATCATTATGTCCAACCGTAAAGTGAAAGTGAGGGAGATTGCTGACATTCTGAAGATATCAGCAGGCAATGTACAAACCATAATACACGAACATTTGGGTATGAAAAAGGTGTGTTCCAAATGGGTGCCGCGTTTGCTCACACCGGAGCAAAAACAACAACGAACCGATGATTCAAAGAGCTGTTTGGATATGTTTACGCGCAATAAGTCGGAGTTTTTGCGACGGTACATCACAATGGATGAAACATGGATCCACCATTTCACTCCAGAGTCAAATCGGCAGTCTGCTGAGTGGCATGCAGCCGGCGAAAGCCGCCCAAAGCGACCAAAGACGCAGCAGTTGGCTGGCAAGGTTATGGCGTCTGTATTTTGGGATGCGCATGGAATAATATTCATCGACTATCTCCAGAAGGGGCAGACCATCAACAGCGACTATTATTAGCGTTATTGGAGCGTTTGAAAGTCGAAATCGCAAAGAAACGGCCTCATATGGCGAAGAAAAAAGTGTTGTTCCACCAAGACAATGCACCGTGTCACAAATCAATGAAAACGATGGCAAAATTGAACGAATTGGGCTTTGAATTGCTTCCCCATCCACCGTATTCTCCAGATTTAGCCCCCAGCGACTACTGGCTCTTCGCAGACCTCAAAAGGATGCTCCGTGGTAAGAGATTTGGCTCAAATGATGAAGTAATCGCCGAAACTAACGCCTATTTTGAAGGCAAAGAAAAATCGTTTTACAAAGGCGGTATCGAAAGATTGGAAAAGCGTTGGAATGATTGTATCTCCCTAAAAGGGGACTATCTTGATGAATAAAAACGAATTTTGGCAAAAAAATGTGTTTTAATTAATTAGTCACACACATTATTGAACGAAGTGTTATATAATATAATTAAGAATTAACATAGAATAATTTAGTATTAATAAAAAAATTAATTAAAAAAAAGTAGTGATTTCAAAAAAAATAAAAAAAAGATAAATAAAATATATAATAAAATAATCTAATATAAAAAAATGTAAATTAAAAAAAAGTAATAATAAAAAAAAATATATATAATAAAATATAAAAAAAATTAATATTAAATATAAAAAATATAATAAAAATATTTTTTTGGTTTTTTTTGAGTAAAATTATTGCAAGCACAACCCCTTTTTCTATGCTTTTTCAAGGTTTATCTGCATTTGTAAAGATAATCTTTGAATAATAAAATAGGAATGGGAACGTCCCAAATACGTGCTTGGAACTAAACCTGCCTCTTAAAGTGAACATTCCATTCACGAACCGGGGACGTTCTGGCCACTTGAAAATCATTCGCCATTTTGGTGTATGGCACTACCTTTTCACTACCCTTTCACTACCCAGTCACTCAGAATACCTAGTTCCCGGTACCTCTATATGTAAATATAAGGTGATTGGAACGTTCTAGACACATTGAATGTTACCTGGGTACTTAAACTAGTAACTACTTAACACCTCTTATCACTCTCGCTCGCTTTTTGTAACCCCCCAAAAATCTTTTCCATCACAATTTTACCATTTTTTTCTTAACAATTCTATTACCATCATTCATACCGCTCATCTATACAAATACTCTATCGAACAATCATCTCTCTCCAATCATCCCGCATACCAATATAACATAATAAATAATAAACATAATAAATTAACAAAACATAATTTAATATATAATAAACTACCACATAATAAATTAATATAAAATAAATTAATATATGTTATAATAACTTAAATCCTAATACTAATAAATACTATAACTAAATAAATAATAACTATACTACAACAAATACAATACATCTTTCATGTGTTCAACAATTATCGTGACATTCTCCTACTTCCTATTAAAATTTAATTATTTTAAATGCTTATTCACATTTTCACTTAAAATCATTAACCTTTACCATATTCGTCACCTCCATACCACTCCCAACATCATTTACCCCTCTTCCTTACATTTGAACTTCCTCACACTACCTACCAGGGGTGTGGAGTGGGAGTCGGAGTCGGAGTCGAGGAGTCGGTTATATTTGAGTGGAGTGGAGTCGGAGACGAAATATTTGGACCGACTCCTCGACTCCAACACATTAATAATCAATTACATTTTTCACTTTTTTTTAAATCTCATTGATTTTTTCATATTATTAATTATTAAAGTAAACATCAGAAGGTTTTGTCTTTTATAATACAAATATTGAATAATTGAGTATACTAAACCCAATTTATATATAGGAGTAAAAAATGGTATGGCATTTGTTAATGGAAAATGTAGAATATCGTATATTCACGTATAAACACTTCGCAGTGCATATATATTAAATCCCAATAACAATATTTGTATATGCGTATTTTATAAAGAATGGCATGGCAGAAACTGATAAATTCTGTTTAGAATTCAATGAATGCCTAAAGAGGGTGGAAAAATTCGATCGAAGCAGCAATTTAGATGTGCGTAGTGCGATAAGCAAATATCCAGAAATTGTACAACATGCTGCACCGTTAGCCACCGCACTACCACCAACCCAAGTCAATGTGGAGCGTTTATTTTCGGCTTTACGCATAATAAAATCAGATTTGCGAGCAAATATGAAAGAAGATTTGATTGATGCAATTTTATTTTTAAGAACTAATTTTTAAGGGAGAATAAAGAATATATGCGTTATTTAAATGAAATTATTTATTATTTTTATTATTAAATTAAATGGAAATCCGAAAATAAAAATGAAACTGAAGTTAATAAGAATTATAAATGTAGTTAATTCATATATGTAAAATCATTAAATATAACTTATTTCCCTTAAAACATTATAAAATTCTATAAAGCTGGAGTCGGAGTCGGAGTCGGAGTCGGAGTCGATATATGAGTTCTGGTTGGAGTCGGAGTCGGAGTCGATCGAAAATTGGGCCGACTCCACAACCCTGCTACCTACTACCAACCCTACCGAACCGTTCAACCGCACGTCTCCACTTCACTACTATCCAACTACTCTACATACTCCCCAACTTCATCACCACCTGCTATCCCCTTCTTCCTTTTCATTTCTTTAAACCACTTCTCTTCACCAAATAATTTTCCTCCCATCATTGTGGACTTATAAGCACTGAAGGTTATAACTTTAAACCACTTTCCTAACATGTCGTTAAGTCACGAGTATCCTCTGGACTCAAACTATGATCTGCATAAACATACGTGCACCATCATCGACATGGCAACCTAATCTTGCAATAGTACTCCATCGTGAACCTCTGCGTTTTGACTGAACGAGGATTAATTCCTGGTCCTGTAACCGTTATCAACTTAATGATCACCAAAACCGATTTCATCGTCGCGCACTAACATTGCATCCTCCATTACTCACTTATTATCTTAACTTCCTCTTGTATCTTCACTCCCTCTCAACTAACTCCCCATCATCCGCTACCTCCAACATCAGTACGTCCTGGATTACTCCATTTCCATTACTTGTCTACCGTCAATTTCCGGCCCTTCTTCACCTGCTCCCTTATACCTCCCTCCCATCGTACCGGTTCGGTAAGTTAATAATAGCCAAGCTACCACATCACTAAATTAACACATGAATATACTTAAAACAACATTTCATTAACCCCTACACTTAAAAAAATACGTACTCCCGACTAATACCCCATCTAACCTAAACACACCAACATTTCCATTCTCTACCTCTTCTTCATATCCTTTACATGATAATTACCTTCATTCCCTTCATCATCTTGCAACACATATATTACCTCCGACTTCTTCGCCACCACTCGTGCCCTGATGTATTTCGGCAACAACTTCCTTGATCTAAATTCGCTTGCATCGCTCCTCACAAATGAACGTCGATATACTACCTCTCCTACCTTGTATTCGACATGCTTCTTCCCCTTATCGTAATACCGTTTATTCCTCTCATACGCCTTTACCATTCTACGCTGCACCTCCTCATAAATACTTTCAAACCTATCCAAAAATTCTACACGATCCTTAATTATTCCTTCGTAATCCTTCTCCCGTCCTTTATCGTATAATTCGTACCCATTCGATGCCGCAACATACTCCCTGTAACAATTTACCTATTTGGTAGATAAGATTATTATAATTGTATATATATAGATCCGGCTCCAAGGACCATGTAACAATTTTCTATTTTTACTTTTAAAAACAATTTTATTTTATGTATTTTTCACAAATTTTATTAATAACTATTTTACAATAATATTTTTTATTAATTATTATAAATTTCAAAAACTACTAAAAACCAAAAATAAAATTAAATACAAGCTACTTATTTTTACAAATATTTTACAATTTTTATAGATTTCAGTAATTTATATTTTACAAAGTTTTTTCCGCAACATTCTCCTCCCTAATAATTCTGTTCGAATTATTATTTACCTTAAGTCTACATAAATGACCTAATGATCTCTTAAAAATACCAGTTTTTGTCTTGACATCTACTGTGCGAATTTGTCCGTCTTTTGCTGGATAAATATTAATTATTTTACCTTTCATCCAACAATTTCGGGGAAGATTGCAATCAACAATCAAAACGATATCACCAATCATAATTGGATCCACAAATTTTTTCCATTTAGGTACATTTGAAATAATGGGCAAATAGTTTTTTACCCATCTTTTCCAAAACAAGTCGGTTAACCGTTGTGCAGCCCTCCAACTATTTAATAATATCAAATCTTTGTCATCCGAATCAACCACGCTTATGTTTCCGAAATTATTCCCGATTAGAACATGATTTGGAGTAATTGGATCGTCATCTTCCGTATCCAATGGTACATTAACAAGTGGTCGATTATTTAAAATGGTTTCAATTTCATACAGAAGCGTTCGCAAAGTATATTCTTTTGGGAATTTTTCATGCAAAACTACACTTAAATTTTCCTTTACCGATCGAACCAATCTTTCCCAAACTCCTCCCATGTGAGGCGAAAGTGGTGTATTGAATTTCCAAATTATCTTTTTCATTATACAATACTTGTTAATGTCTTCATTATTGTTCCAACTTTCGAAAGCCTGTTTTAATTCTTTGTTTGCCTTATGAAAATTGCCACCGTTGTCGGAAAACATTTCAAGTGGGAATCCTCGCCTTGCACCAAATTGTCGAAAAATATGTAAAAATGAATTTGCGGACAAATCTTGCGCTATTTCAATATGAATCGCCCGGGTCGTCATACAGGTGAAAATTGCTACGTATCTTTTCTCTCTATGTCGGTTCACAGTTACTTCAATCGGACCGAAATAATCAACCCCACATTTAACGAACGGACCGGAAGTAGGATTTACCCTACAATAAGGCAATTGTCCCATTAATGGAGTTTCTGGTTTTGCTTTTCTTATTGTACAATATTGACAATTTTTTGCGATTTTTCGTACTGCGTTTCTTAGTCGAGGTATATAATATATTTGATTTAAATTGTTGATTATTGACTCATGCCCCATATGATTATTTTGACAATGATAATGAAAAATAATAAGTTGTGTTATTTCATGTTTTGCGCCCAAAATAACCGGAAATTTAGTTGTGCTTGTAATTTGTTCAGCATTGTCCAATCTTTTATAATTATGTAATAATTTATCATCACCTAAAATAGCTTTAATACCACATAAAGAGGAATTTTTTGAAATATTTATATTTTTAGATAAACACGCCATTTCGTCCCTAAAACGATCTAATTGATTTTTTTTATAAATTAACCCTTCAGCCGCATTTATTTCCTCGACCCCAAGCTCCATGTTACTATACCTTATTTTGTCATTCAACTTTCTTTCGTTTTTTGAGTATTTTAATTTAAAACGATTGACAAATCTCATAACATATGCAGTGGCCCTTAAAATGCGAAACCATTTTGAAAATCGCTTTGGATCAGGAATTTCCAAACCCCTTACGTCAATTTCAACCATATGTGCAACACATTCTCTTCTTAATTCAAGTTCGTCACCATCAGTACTCATTTGAACATTTTCGCGTAACCATTCACCAACTGGTCGATACAAATATCGGGGTCCCTTGAACCAACGTTCACTATTAAATTTAAATTGATCTTTTATTTTTGTTGCATCGTCAGCCACATTATCCTTAGATGTCACGTAATGCCAGTCCGAAACCTTGGTTAGTTCCTGAATTTCAGCCAACCGTTGTGCAACAAAAACCTTATAACGTTTTGCCCTTGAATTTATCCATGTGAGGACTGTTTGTGAATCCGACCATAAATATTGTTTCCTTATATTCACTTTGATATTGTTTAATAAAAATTTCGACAAACGAGCCCCAATAAGAGCAGCTTGCAATTCCAACCTGGGAATTGAAGTTGGTTTAAGTGGTGCAACCCTTGCCTTTGAATTAATTAAAACACAGTCAATTTTTTCATTTAGTTCAAAACGTAAATAAGCTGCGGCAGCATATGCCGAATCTGACGCATCACAAAAAATGTGTAAATCCACATTACAGTTACTAATCGTTAAACTGGTTAAAAGTCTAGGAATTTTAATTAGTGAAATAACTGAAAATTGTTGACACCAATTTTTCCATATTTCAAATTCCTCGTCAGCAATCGTACTGTCCCAATCAATTTTTTTTTCACATATTCGTTGCATTAAAATTTTTCCTACAATAACAAAATTTGCAATGAATCCCAAAGGGTCAAAAACAGACATAACAACACTTAAAATGTCCCGTTTTGTTGGTCTTTTCGAAAATGTCAATAAATTTTTGTCAATTTTTTCAAAACGTAATGGGAACGAAAATGTATCGTCCTCATAATTCCACCACATACCTAAAATTCGTTCGTCACTGTTTAAATTTAGATTACCGTTACCCTGATTCCGTAAATTTTCGTCTATACTGCATAAAACTGCCTTATTATTACAAATCCAATTACAAATTTGAAATCCACGATTAAGGCAATTGCTCCCTCAACAGTATCCTCTCCCCCTAAATAATCATCCATGTAATGATTATTTATTATATCGTAACAAGCTTTTTGAGAAATATCGCGAAATTCTGTTGCGTTTATGTTCTTTGCTTCTTGAGCCAAACATGGTCCACAGGTGGACCCAAAAAATATTACTTGAATTTCATACACATCCGGTTCACTATCTCTTTTCAAATCACGCCACAGTACCCTCTGTGCACATCTATCTTCCTTTCTTATCAATACCTGTAGAAACATCTCCTTTATATCAGCCACAAAGGCAATTTTATTTATTCTAAACTGCATCAGTATTGCTGGTAGACCATTATAAAGATCCGGGCCGGAAAGTAAAAAATCATTTAAACTGTAACCATTTGATTTACACGCCGCATCAAACACGATTCGCAACTTATTGGGTTTGTTCGGATTGACGACTCCGAAATGAGGCAAATACCAAACGCGATCATTTCTGTCCGCCTCCTCGATAGCAGATAATTTTTTAATGTATCCTTTTTTAACATAATCGTCGAATTTCGCACAATAATTTTTTTTAAATATTTCATTTTTATCTAATTTCCTCTCTAATGTTGTTAATCTATTTAACGCATTTTTTTTGCTTTCTGGTAATGTCAAATCATCAGATTTCCATAATAAACCACACTCCAACCGATCACCAACTCTTCTAAAGGTTTGGTTCATAATATTCACACATCGAATATCATTATTTGACATGCATATTTCATTTGGATTTTCAATACCGTTAATATCAATCCTCCACTGTTCTTTAAGTAAATTTTCTAAAACATCTATGTCGTCGTTGGCTTGATTCATATTTTGGTCGTGAATGTGAAAAGTAAACTCATTCTTATTCAAATTATTTGGCATATTCCCATGAATAACCCAACCCAAAAGCGTCTTACTTACTGCTGGTCCATCCCATGAAGAATAGAGAGTTTTTAAGGAACTGATCAATGGAAAATTATCCTGACCAATCAATATAGAAGGAATCCCGTTTTCATACGATAAATTTTTAAATTCGGTTAAAAACCCGTATTTATCAGATAAAGTTTTTAATTCAATCGTTTGACTAGGTAAAGACAATTCCATCAAAGTTCTTACCCGTCGTAATGTATAAGATTTAGCATTTCTATGCCTTCCAGATATCCGTAAACTGACACACTGTGACAAAGCCTCGTGTTTAGTCTGATTATTTGTCCATTGAATATTTAACGGTTCCGAAGGTCCCTCCAATTCTAAAAGATCAGCCATCCCTTTATCAATTAATGTACAAGTCGATGCATCGTCAAGCAGTGCAAACGTTTCCACTGTTTTATTTTTACCCCTTAAAACCACAGGAATAATTTTTAAAAAGGTTTTATTATGTTGCTGTAAAACATGACAATTCGTTTCACTTGCTCCATTTGTACTCGAACTCGCGATAGAACATGATTTTGGATTAATACCAAAGTTTGTACTTGGAATGGTTTGTATGTTTTCATTTTTATGCAAAAGCCGATTATGTGATCTTGTACAATTCGACATACCACAAGGTTTCCTCACTGAACAGTTTTTAAGAATATGTCGCGTACTTAGACATGAAAAACATAAACCTGCATCAGTAACAAACTTCCATCTTTCGTCAATATGTATTCGCTGAAATTGAAAACACCGCCCTATGTCATGACTTGTATTTTTGCAATACACACACAATTTATTTACGCTGTTTGTATTTTTTTTATTTTCACTTACGGTGAATATGGTTTCCCTATTTGTCTTTTTAAAATCCCGATATTTTGATTTTTCCGGCTGTTCAACATTTCCATTAGGAACTAATTTATTTGCAGCCCTTGCACGCTTGCTTAACCAGACTTGTAATGATAAAAGCTTGGGTTCATTTAACTTGCTTTGATCAATATATTGCAAAAATGAAATCCTTTGACCAATAGGCAATTTATTTAGCAATTCCCGAAACAATATAGGATTGCGTATGTGGTCAAATTCATTCAATGACTGAAGTGTATAAACGAGATTGGTGATAAAGTCCGAAAGACGAATTATTGATTCCAATCGGTCGTCCGCAATATTATTAAACATTTTAATTTTTTCCAATAAGGAATAAACAATATTTTCTGAATTACCGAATCGTTCATTTAAAATGTCAATTATTTTACTGGTATTTGCTGGGTGAATTAGCAGCGCACGTACAACCTCCCTGGCTTTTCCTTGAAGTGCCCCTTGTAACCGATTTAAATTTTGGGTATCTGTAAATTGACACTCCTTCGTGGTTATTTTATATTGACCATAGAAATTAGGCCAATCAAGAGGATCACCGGAAAAGCAAGGTAGGTTATTACACGTTTGTCTGGCCAAAAATTTTAACATAATATCATTACTATTATCATTATTAAAATTAGGATTATAATTAAATTTTGTAGCACCAACATTTTCTTCTAAATTACCTACAGAACCGCTTTCATTGTTAATTTTTTCCTTTTCTCGTTGATTTTGTAATTTTTGACCGTCATTTATCCAATTGTGTACATATGACATTTGATTTGATTTGTCGTCGATATCATTAATTTGCTGCGAATTGTTATCTTCTTCTTCTTGAATACGAGCTAACTCTAACGCTAGCCGCATTTCCAAACATTCCTTTTCTTGTACATTTTTTAAATTGTCATTTGCTTGTTGTCTTTCAATTTCCTGTTTTTTTTTTTAAAAACTCAAGTCGTACTTGAATTTGTCTGCGATTTGATGTAGAATTTGTTCTTATTGACATTCTAGTTGATGTATTTCCAGCAATTATTGAATTATTTTGGGATATATTGTCGTCGTCATTCCCAATTAAATCAATATCTGCATTTTGAATAATTTTATTTCTTTCTATTAATCGCTGACTTTTCCTTGTAGACATTATTCACAGGACTAGTTTTGTTCTCTCGAAGGACCATGTAACAATTTACCTATTTGGTAGATAAGATTATTATAATTGTATATATATAGATCCGGCTCGAAGGACCATGTAACAATTTTCTATTTTTACTTTTAAAAACAATTTTATTTTATGTATTTTTCACAAATTTTATTAATAACTATTTTACAATAATATTTTTTATTAATTATTATAAATTTCAAAAACTACTAAAAACCAAAAATAAAATTAAATACAAGCTACTTATTTTTACAAATATTTTACAATTTTTATAGATTTCAGTAATTTATATTTTACAAAGTTTTTTCCGCAACACTCCCTTCCAAAATTTAAATAAAACGGACTGTAGCCCGTCACGTGATTTACTGTTGTTTTTAACGCCAGATTTATAAAATTTAGATTTTCATCCCACTTCCGATGATTATCCCGCACATACGCCCTCAACGCCGTTCCAATCGTTTGATTTGTTCGCTCCGTATAGTTGGCTTGTGGATGGTACAAACCCGTCCACCATAACTTCTGAATTCCATATTTATTCATCAAATTAACGAGCTCCCGACTTTTTAACTGCGTTCCATTATCTGCTATAACGATCTGTGGCACACCGTATTGCAAAAACACACTTTCCTCCAAAAATCTCACTACACGACCTGCCGTAGCCTCTCTAATCGCCTGGACCACAGGAAACTTTGTCACCCAATCACATGCAACCACTATGTATCTATTTTGCTTGGTTGACCTAGGTAATGGGCCAATGATGTCAATTGCTATCATTTGAAATGGCCTCGTAGCCATCCTGAATTTTCCCATTACCCCTGCGCGCTTTCCCGTCGAATGCTTAATTACCTTACATACCTCGCACGCCTTCACATAATTTTTCACATCCACCCCGATTCTTGGCCAAAAATACTTTTGCTGAACCCTGTATAACGTACGCCTAACTCCCATATGAGCTGAAGTTACTTTATCATGGCATTCGTATAAAACTGATTGACGCGCCGATTCTGGCACAACTAACCTCCATGTATTTTCGCCCTTCACCGCCTGCCGCGTCAACACCGGTCTGTAAAACAACTTCTCGTCGCGAATCATCCAATTTGGAAAATCCCCTGGTCTTAACGCCACCCTACTTAACATTCCGAGATACCATTCGTCTTCAGGCCGTACTTCTACCGAAATCATGTCCACCTGTCCAATCCGCGATAACGCATCTGGAACTACATTAGCGATACCCTTTCTATGGAATACTTGATAATTATATTGCGATAACCGCAACACCCATCTCGCTAATCTGCCTGATGGATTTTCCTGTTTTAATAACCATATTAACGAATAATGATCCGTATACAGATCAAACTCTACCCCTTCAACGTACGGCCTAAACGTTTCAACACCGAACAATACCGCCAACTACTCCTGCTCCGTGGTGGAATAATTTTTCTCCGGTCCTCTGAACTTTCGACTGGCATAGGCTATTGGTAATTCCTCTTCACCCTGACACAATACTGCGCCCAATCCATAATTTGAAGCGTCGCAATGGATCGAAAATTTTTGCCCAAAATCCGGCATCATCAAAATTGGACTGCTTACTAATGCCTGTTTTAACAATATGAACGCCATTTCAGCCTCCGTGTTCCAACTAATCATTTTTCCTTTAGCTTTACCTTTCAATAGTTCACAATATTGGCTCCACCTTTCCTGCATCTGTTCGCAACCCTTTCTCATCAATTACATATCCCAAATATTTTAAAGCCGATCTGCAAAAAACTGATTTTTCATAATTAATTGTTAATTTGGCAAACTTCATCCTTTGGTACACATAATTTAATGTATCGATGTGCTCCTCAAACGTTTCCGTCGCCACAATTAAATCATCCAAATACACAAATGTTCTATGATCAGTTGATCCAAATACCTTGCTCATTAAACGTTGTAAAAATTGTGCGCTATTAGACAACCCAAACGGCATCACTTTAAATTGCCATAATCCTGAACCCGGAACCGCAAATGCTGTTTTTTCTTTTGATTCAGGAGCCAAAGGCACCTGCCAAAATGCGTCCTTCAGATCAATAGACGATAAATATTTGGTTCTTCCTAATTTATCTAGGATTTCATTTACTCTGGGCAACGGATAACTATCCTTCTTCGTCACCTCATTAACTCTTCTGAAATCCAAACAAAGCCTATCGCGCCCATCCTTCTTTTTCACCAACACCACCGGACTGCTCCACGGTGAAAACGATGGTTCTATAACATCTAAATCAATCATTCTTTGCAATTCCTCTCCTAATCGTCCCTGTACTGGCGGTGATACCTGATATGAACGCTGCTTTATTGGTAATACTTTACCCGTATCGATGACATGTTCAATTAAATCGGTTCGCCCCACTTTCCGCTTCCTAAAGTTTGAAACTTCGCTTTCACTGTATCCAACAACGCCGCCTGTGGTAACGTTAACGACGTTCGATCCTGTATTGATGCCGATTCCACTCTACTACTAACTCCCTCAAACGCATTTACCGATCAACACCCCTTTTCGTTATCCCTGAATAACATCACATCAAATAGTTGCCAAAAATCCACCCTCAAAATTACACTTACTCCCACCGACGGCACCGCATAAACCCTAACTATTTTCGTTTCCGCCTTAAATTCGACTGGAACATCAAACATCCCTGTAATTAAGTGCCTTGTTTTATCTACCGTTTTCATGTGCGTTTTACATTTCGTATTAATTTTTAAACCCAACTTCTCCAACAATGATATTCCCTCTTTCCCTACTATGGAAATATTAGCCCCACAGTCCAACAAACAATTTATATTATACCCAAATACCCGAACATTTACAAAAGGACGATTATCACAATCAACATTAAAATTATATATTTTATGGCAATCTTTAATTTTGGATCCATTTATTCCTCTCGAACGCAATTTGATCCGCTCCCTTGCGTTCCAGCTACAAAATTTTGACCACCATTTACATTAACACCGCTTCCTCTACTTCTCGACATACTACTTGCATTTACCGGCTGATTCCTATTATTAAATCCCCTTTGTATATTACCACTATCATTCCTTCTATCTTCTACATACGTCCTATTCCTAAATTCACCGCGTTGTTGAAATCCATCACGGACCTGTCTGGGATTACCTTGCGGTTGTCCACGATTTCCCGTGTTATTATTAAATCCGAAATTATTATTGAAATTACCTACTGCCCCTTCATAACGTTCATTCTGCCTATGTCCATTGAAGACCCCTTGGTTCCTCGCCGAATGCACTATACTACGACCAAAACTGCCATAATAACCATCATTGTACTTACTTCGTCCCCGATCATCTCTACTTCCCGAATTATTCCGCAATGGGTTTTTAACCAGCCGTTCACCATATTCAATACTTTTGCAAAGATACTTCAGGTGTTCTGTATCCCGTATCTCGACAATATTTAATGATCTTATATATTCGATTAGTAAATTTCTGCGAATCATGGATACTTTTTCTTCTTCAGCTACCTGGTGTGGCAATTCTAGAAATAAACTTTTAATATCAGCGAAAAATGGAATCACCGACTCACCTCGTCTCTGTAACTTGCTGTTGATTCGATTCATTATAGAATCTTGGGTTGAAAATGTTTCGAACTCGTTTAAGAACTGGTTTCTTTTTACGCTCCGAAACCACTTTAAAGCCGTATCCGTCAACAACTCCGTTAATGCTGGTACTATTTCATCGCAGCGGAAACCCCTTACATCCACATGTTCTTCTACCGTCATCAAAAACTCACGCGGTGTTACTCTGTCATTTTCCCCCGAAAACCTTATCCGCCACTTCCATAATTCTGGCATGGTTCCGAGACTTTGATGATTTGAACCACTTCTGGATAATTCTGTTCTTCCATCTCCGCATTGATCACCCGCACGTCTCTCGTTCAATATCGGTTCAATTATGCCACCTACACCTCCACGATTCACGCTACTCAACCCATGCATTGAACCTACTTGTCCTGCACGTAAACCAAACCCGTGACCATTACCTAACGTTGATGTTGATTCTGATGGCCGAAATGATGTATGGGCGTATGTTACCCTCATGTTGCTACCATTTGTTACGTTCGATTGATGTTGATTATTACCACTGTCCAACGACACAACGGCATGTCTTGGACTAGCAATTCCCCTTGTAACTGCAATATTTGTCGTGCCCCGTACTGGTGTTTGTCTTGATATCCTTATTGATGCAAAACAAGTTGCCCGAAAAGCAGCCGAATCCATCTCTAAGATACCCCAGTGAACATCCATTTACACATTTTGGTTCAAGTAACGTAACGGAGTACACCAATTGTATTGTAATAGTATCATACGTAACCATTTAGTTTAGTTACATAGTTGCTACATATACGTAACATGGGGCAGATAAATTACCACACGGAGTTGATAAGTGGAATGGCACATGTGTGTAATTTGCGTACGTAGTATATTACAAATGTGTTTACTACTTGTGTATTAAATGTGTGAGGTATGCGTGTAGAGTTTTTGTCTACAATAATTTCATGAAAAAAAAATAGACTCATGTCTCATAATTCAGAAATAAATTGTAAACAACATGTATAATAAATAAAAAATTTATTAAAATGAAAAATTAAAAAAAAGAATATATTTTAATTTTTTATATTTCTCACTTCGATATATATACATTTAAATCTATAGCCTTTTTGATTGTATGAGAAACGGATGTGATTATGAACTATTAACGAATTATCTGCTTAACCTTGGGTTTGAGTCCATGCTATAATAAACGTTTTCTATTTTTTAATTGATGCTTACTTTTATTATCACATCGGGGATCTGTTAAAAACATTTTTATGAAATTAATTATAATTTATTATTATAAATAATATATATGAAAAACTTAAATGTAAATTTATATTTACACCCAGTGGTATTCGAACCCAGGTCATCGTGTCGCTGCAACTTTGAAGTTCCCCATTTTGCCATCATATACGGTCAAGAAATATTAATATAAAAAGAATAACAATCTACTTCTACAAATAAGTCTTCCAATGCGTAATAAATGTGTAATTGAGGAAACATATTTGAATGTGTGAATATAGTCAGATAAATGGTAACATATTGGTAACTGTCACGAATATACGTAAATGAATTCCAATCCTTGCCCATTTCTGTTCTCATCGAAAACAATGTTTTATATACATCTACAAATTACGATATATTTTTTTTATTTTGAAGTAGAAAAAACAAAACAAATGAGGATATAAAAAGTAAAATTCCTAAATCACATAAACTTTGTCATTTAAACTGAATACAAAATTATGCGAAAATGTAAACACATAAGTATGTTTACAGACTCATGAGTGGATATATACACTCATCTGTTACACAATTTAGTAACAGTTGCGATGTATGTTTCCTTTTTGTATACACACATATTGGTTGTATATATCAGATACCGTAACGTAACCGTTTATTGAAAATGGTTCAATATAGATATAAAACTAAAATTATCTACACAATGTGAGAACTTGATTACAAAGTGTGTATTGATACATAAACATAATAACATTCGGTAAACATATTAGTTACCGTGTGATCGATGTACACGGTGTATCATTGGTAACAATTGTTACTTAAATGCGTACGATAATGTTACCATATCATATACATAATGTCCACTGGGACTCCTCCTCGCCGCCATACATCTCCTAATAAAATTCGCCACCCTCTCGTTGACTGACCGAAAAGACTCTATTGCTGGTAAATCCAAACTTAACAATCGTTGCATTCTTAACCATAAAAATCTGCTATTTGCCAACTGTGCTGTTATCATCATCGGATCATCATCTATGAACTCCTCACTATAACTGTTTAATTTTTTTAAAACTTCCTCTGTCTCCACATAAATGTCTCCCCTCACTCCAAACGTTAATGGATCACTACCACTGTCCTCCTCCTCTTTTAACATCTCATAACATACTAACCTCAAACGTCTGGCCGAGTCTCCCTCATTAACATCCTTATTTCTTATTTGTAGCTCGTATTCTATAATCGACATTTCTACTGCATCCACCAAACTTGAAAATGGTATTTTCATTATTTCCTCCATTCTAATACGTATGATTGTGGTTTGCTGTCGATGTCGATAATTCTCCAATTTTTTTTTTTTTTTTTTTATCTTTTATGAATTAGATATATAAAAAAATAAATTTGATTAATTACATTTAATTAATAATTATTATTAACATTTTTAACACAGTTACAATAAAAAATTAAAATAATAGAAAAATTCGTTGATTTAAATTTCTTTACAAAAAAAATGTATCCGTTTTTTTTTTTCCTCCTAAATGCA
Organism: Dilophus febrilis; assembly: GCA_958336335.1. Lineage (NCBI taxonomy): Eukaryota > Metazoa > Arthropoda > Insecta > Diptera > Bibionidae > Dilophus > Dilophus febrilis. The sequence goes on from OY284470.1 coordinate 35,724,489, forward strand.
CTTAAATATTTTTCCCGATTTTTCCAGAATGTATTACCAAAAATTACACACGTCCCGAAACGTTACTTCGTTTTACTTCCTTTTTGGCTAAAAAATTGTTAATTTTATATATGTTTAATATAGGGTTTTTTTTTTGTGTTTTTTTTTTATTCATGTACACGTATGTACCAATTTAAATATATATCATATACTTATCACTTATACACTATATTTTTTTTTATTATTATTATTTGTGGCGAAATGCTCAATATATCCCGGTTGAGCCCCCAAAAATGTAAAGTGATTCCCCGCGATGGCTCCTAACATCAACAGCAATTTTTGGTTGAGGAATTTTTACACTTATATAAACACAACACCTTTTTATTTATCTACTTTTACAGTTTTATTTACGATAACTTTTTATACATTTTCTTTTATAAATTCTTTTTACAATTGCTTTTTTTATTTTCCTATTTTTTATAATTTAATACACTTTTCCATTCTGTCCCTACTTAAACTAGTAACTACTTAACACCTCTTATCACTCTCGCTCGCTTTTTGTAACCCCCCAAAAATCTTTTCCATCACAATTTTACCATTTTTTTCTTAACAATTCTATTACCATCATTCATACCGCTCATCTATACAAATACTCTATCGAACAATCATCTCTCTCCAATCATCCCACATACCAATATAACATAATAAATAATAAACATAATAAATTAACAAAACATAACTTAATATATAATAAACTACCACATAATAAATTAATATATAATAACTTAAATCCTATACTAATAAATACTATAACTAAATAAATAATAACTATACTACAACAAATACAATACATCTTTCATGTGTTCAACAATTATCGTGACACTATTTGTATATGTACCGTGATAATTTTTATTTTGTTGATGATGGTTGTGTTGTGCAAAAATCAAACCTTTTACATAAAAAAGAAATAAATGAGTACCACCAATAATTTTTTAAAAACCCCCTGCGGTAACCAAATTTGGTAATCCATATGGAAAAACAACGAAAGAAGCATATAGAAAGATACGGGCAGGAGCAATGACCAGATTAGAGGAACATTACGATATTTTTGTAGGTTTATGTATAACAGTATTCCGATTATGTTCAAAAGGTGGCCATTGGAATTGTACTTATGGTCAAAGCATCAAATGTGCATTATTAACACAGAAATTTTTTTCCATACACTATTTCATATCATATCTCGATGGTTAAGCAATGTTTTTTTAACAAAATCGGCGACGGAAAATACCACCGGAACGGAAAAATTTCCGTCGCTGTCAAAAATGAACGCATATTTTAATACACATGTTATTTACGAAAAATTTAATACGCCACCGAAATTATTTTCGTCCGACGGAAAAAACACAAGAAAATTTATTGAAATTTTTCATTATTTTACGTTCCGTCGATCGATTTCGGTGACGGAAAATTGCAAAAGTAACCTTTGCATATATTAAAAAGAAAATATTCCGTTCCGGTGGTATTTTCCGTCGCCGATTTTGTTAAAAAACAATGCTTTAGCAAACTGCTGAGTTTGAATTTTTCCCTATACTTATAATAATTCATATGTCATTAATAACATGTGTTTTCCTTTACAATCTAATTATATATAACCTTACATATATGTATCGATTCGTCTCTTAATATCCCTTAAGATGATTACATTTTCCAATGCACCATTTCAATCTATAGATCATGTATTAGGAATAAATCTAAATTCATCGTCATTAATCAATCAATTACAATACCAATTCACACCTATAACTGATGCACACCCATCCCATGATAATTAATCATTATATGAAAAAGTTACCAGTGGAAAAGAGCGAATCATCAGTAACTTTAATAAACAGAAGGTGTATATGTGGACAATCATAATCAAAACCATAATTATCATAATCATTTCTTACTATACATATAAAAGAATTACATATTTATATTATGTTATATAGGAAAAATATAAAAATATACAATAGAGTACTTAAGTTTTTGACAGCTCGACCGTAGGGCATGTAAATCAAAATAACAAAATAACAAAATAAATAAAAAAAATTATAGAATACATAAGATAAACTTTTTTATGCAAATATTAAATGTGTTTAAGATTTTATTTAAATTAATATTTATTTTAATTTAATTTATTTAATTAATATAAAAAGTATTAATGACTAACTTAAATATAATTTTTTTGCTTTCTTATACATTATAGATCCCTCAACAATGGAACTTTCTGAATATGCAAAAAAACTACCAATTCACCAAAAACAATCGTATATAGAAAAAATCTCAAAATTTACGGATAAAGATCCATATAAAATGAAGCCGGCTACACAAGCGAAGAACGAAGGTGTGAGTTTTTTTTTTTACATGTAAAATACAACAACAAATTTGCCTGCGCGTATTTTCCCCGCACTCAATAAAAAGTTAAGTTAACTTTAACTTTTTACACCTCACCTCACTAACACATTGAAATAATTCATTTTTTTTATATTGATATTATTGATGTTATCAATATTGTATTTTAAATAAATATTATTAACGTGTATCGTTATAGTGTTGTTTTGTTATGTTATGTTATATGTTTTGTTTATAAATAAATATAAAATATAAAAATAAAATAACTGAATTTTAAATTGCTTTGACATTATAACAAAAAAATAAATTAATTAATTACAACATATTTGATCATAAAAAATTAAAGATGTCATTATCGGGCGACATGGTGAACGCGCTTATAGAAGAAGTGGAATTAAATAATGTGTTATATAATCCCCAAGACAAAAACTATAAAAATAATGCCTATAGGAAAGAAATTTGGATACAAATATCCAAAAAACTTGGTATTCCAGGTAATATATATATAATGTGAAAATGACGTTTTTTATGAACCAGTCATTTTTTTAAAGATAAAGTATGCATGGACAAATGGAAATCATTGAGAAGAAGATACATGGATATTCAACGCTGTAGAACCAAAAGTGGAAGTCAAGGGAACCAAACAATGTCAAAAAAAATAATGAATTTATGATTAGACTAAGTTTTTTATTGCCATATGTATCAGATGATAGGTATCCGCATGTTTTCATGAACAAAAGCAAGTTAATTGTAAAACAATAATTAATTTTATTTCTTAATTTCAAATGCAATAGCATCACAGCAACTTCATTTTCCGTTAATGTTCACCCAGAAAGTAATGACAGCAATATGAGCCCCGATGATCCCGATTTTGGCATCATTGAATATGATCCGGATGAAATGCCTAGTTTGAATGAAAGCATGGAGAATAATGAAGGTAATTTATCAATTCCAAAATATAATCGTGTTATAGTATTTCTCTACTATTCTATTATAGTTATATTTACATTCATTGTAGGAAATGAAATCAGTTTTGCTGGATTTCAGAATGAATCAACGGCGAAAAAAAAGAAGATCACCTGGTAAAAAAAACTGTGATAATATAAATTTGGATATTTAAATTGTTTTACTTTCAATTTGTTTAATTTTTTATTTTTAGATAATATAATAGATAACATTTTAAGTGAATTAAATAAACCCCTGGAGAAACATGATGATTTAGATCACTTTGGAATGTTTGTTGTGGAATCGTTAAGAATGATACCTGTGCTTGAACAAATTATTTGCCAAACCGAAATATTTGGAATCATAGCAAGTGCTAAAAAGAATATTGCAATTTCGCATCATAATTAATTTTTTAATTTATGTTTTGAAGTGATATTAATTTCATAATTTAAACATGCGTTGAAGATCCATGTATCTTTTCAACGATTTCCATTTGTCCATGCATTCATGCATACTTTATCTGTAAAAAAAATGTTTGTTCATTAATGAAATACCTGAAATACCAATTTTTTTTTTTGTTACAATGCATTATATTTTTAGTTTTTTTTAGGGATTATGCAATTTTAATTCCATTTATTCTATAAGTGTGTTCAAGATCTCGATAATTTAATTTTATTATTTATCTTTATTTATTATTATTTAACTTTATAAATAATTATTTGTACCTTTCTTTATAAAGAAAGATATCTATAATACTATAATGAAAGACTGATATCAAAGATTATATTTAGATTAAATTAAATTATACGGTTACCTGAAATATGTAATAATAACAGTTAAGGCATTGAATTTTGTTTTGATCATTAAAAAATAAAAAATAAATGAATTAAATAATAAATGATAATTGTTTATTGTTATTAAAATAAAATATGTTATTAAAATAAAATTAAAATTTAAAATTAAAATTAAAATATTAATGATAAATACGGTTTTCCTGCCATGGAAGAGGATTAATTTCGGAAAAATATTTTTTAAACTGGTCCCTGATTTCTTTTGGGTTGAGAGCATAATTGTTGGATCCCATTTTGGGAACGCTTCTCCATCCATTAGCACCAGCAATTTCTTGACGCCATACTCCTTCTGTCATTGAACCCGATTCATTTTCGTGGTATGCAAAACCTGGTGGACAGTATTTGGTTGATTTATTGGTCAACCAATTATGTAAAACCACGGTGGCCTTTAAAATACCCAACGCTGTGCTAGGGGATGCTTTAATTGTACCTCTATATATCCTCCAGCGTGCAGCTAAAATGCCAAACGTATTTTCAATTAGCCGGCGTGCACGTGATAATCTGAAATATATACAAATATTATTTTAGGAAAACCAACCATTGATATATTGATAAAAATAAACTATAATCCCTGTAATTAAAGATGGCATCATTTTTAAGTAAACCTTTAGCTCTTCCTGGAAACGGGCGCATTAAATTTTCTAATAACGGGAAAGCTTCGTCACCTACGAAAACATATGGGACTTTTGCACTTAATCCGTCAATGTTTTCCGGTTTTGGTAAATTTAATACGGTTGATGCATTACATACAGCATTACCAAAATGTGTATTTTTAAAAATACCATCATCGCTGAATCGACCAGCAGCACCGATGTCCACCGAAATAAATTTATACGACGCATCGCATACGCCTAATAACACCACACTATGAGTTCCTTTATAGTTAAAATTTTTCGATCCGCAATTGGGGAATGCCTCAGACAATTGAAATAACAAAACATTATTTTTAAATGTGAAATGAGGTATTTACAATTGTTTGTAATATACCTGTACATTACAATGTTTCCCATCAATCGCGCCAAGACAAAAGGGGAAATTGCATTTTTCCCCATAACTTTTTGCTGTCTGATACCAATACTCCGTCGAAAATGTTGGAAACACCTCTGGAGATAAAATATCCCACAACGCTACACAAGTTGTTTTTATGATTTGCGAAACAGTGGAACTCCCAATTCTGTATTGATATGCAATGGATACCATTGAATTTCCACTTGCTAAATATCTATTTGAATTCAAATTGTGATAATAACATTTTCATACAATCAATTATAAATTATGGTCAAATTAAAAATTACCTTAACGTTAACGATAGCCTTTCTTCGACCGAAATTACTTCTCTATGGAGGCAAAGTTTCATTAATTTTGGTCGCAACTTTTCTGCCAATTCACGGAACGCTGCTGGGTCCATTCTATGATAATTAAAATACTTATCTGGGTCCTGTTCTTCCATTTCTTTTACTAAATTATTGTAGCACCCTTAGGATTTTCTTTTCAGCCATAATTTGTTGACCCAAAACTTTCGCTTTATTGCATTCTTCCGTTTCTTTAATAATTCACTTACTAATAATAATTTTAATCGTCTTTGACGGTGTTCCTTCATTTTTCTTATACTTAAAAAAATGGATTTGATTACAATTCCGTATTTTTGTTAAATTATTTTCAATAAACAATACAAACACAACTACATATAAAAAACGTTCGAACAAAATACCCTCGCTTGTGAATCATCTGCGGGGATGTTTTAATGTTCGCACTTGACCCCGGGGATTCGTTCTTCGCTTGTGCAGCCGGCTTGAGATATGATGAAAACTGCCTTCCAAAAAATGTAAATTACTTTAATATAATTAAATATTTAGTATATTGTGGAACAACAATATCCAATCAGCAATTCAATGCATTAAAAAGCTTAAATGCTAGTCAAATGTATGAAGGTGGTTGGGTGCAATCGTTGTCAGGACGTGATGAAAACAAATATAAATTTGTCTTTGGAAAAGTAAGTTAAACAAAATGGTTATCATTTGTTAATAATATTTTGAATCTTATAGGTACTTCACTCGCAATCCATCAATAGTAGCATGCTTAAAGTATAGTTAATCGTATGTGGAAATGGATTAATCCAAACTGCACATTGCGATTGTATTGCTGGATTAGGCGAATGTTGTAGCCACATTGGTGCAGTGCTGTTTGCTTTAGAAGCAATTCACAAGAAGTGTCAAGAACCCGAGGTAAATACTATAGCTGCCGTTTTTAATAATTTAACATAAAAGGTATATTGTATCATATATTTTACCAAGTTATGGCGGTACGTAAAATTATGCAAACCTTTTCTATTTAAATGTACGTTTTTTTGCATGTTCCTCCGCATGGTTTATTTATAATGTTTTATTAACACGTATTATCAACCCTGTATATATGTCCCTTGTCTAATAATAGTTATCCGTTACTGACGTTAAATCATATTGGAAAATACCTTCGGTGAAACATAAATTACAAGTAGCATGTGAAGATATTGAGTGGAACGCTACCTCATCAAAAAATAATGTAGTTCACGAAGCCGTTCCGGCCACAGAAAAAGAATTATTGAGTTTCTTACAAAAGTTGCACGATGAAAAATGTGACGTGCTTTCGTATACCACTTTTGAAGAATTCAATAACAAACCTAATGAAGGTTCTGATTTTGAAATAGCAGTACTTCTAGATATTTACGTGTCACAATTGTACAAACCATGTAATGTGCATTTGAACATTTCACAGTTGTTGGAAATTGGTAGTACCATTGATTTTTCACTTCCCACAAATGTAAAAAAAAACAAATGTAAAAAGATCAGTCAAAAAATCCATATTGTAAAAAATTGCGTCTGGGAAGAATAACTGCTTCCATATTTAAACAAGCTGCTCGCACAAAATTAAATCCCGTATCGTTCAGCTTATTGATTAAAATTTGCACAATTTCGTCAGAGCTGAAAATTCCTGCAATTCTCTCGTGAAAAAAACAGTCACAAGAATCTGTATAACTTTTATTTATTCGTATATACGTATATTACGTATATTTATTCCAAAAAATCTTATTATGCTGCATCACCTGAATGTTGCGGTACGTGTCCCGTAGAAATAAAATGTCCGTTTTGTTTAAAAAATGGTGATGTAGATGAATTTTTCGGAAAATCAAATTGTCGAATTATAAATACGGAAGGTGTTTATTATATGAATAAGCAACATCCCGATTATTGGCAAGTTCAAGTTCAGTGCCATATTTAAAATGCTGAATATGAATATGCTGAATATTATTATGTTGTATTTTCACCCAAATTCAGAGTAGTTATAAAAGAAAAATATGATAAAAATTTTGTAGTAACCGAAATGGTAAAAACAGACGACTATTTTTATAAAATCGTACTTCCCGAGTTGTTGGGTAATTATTACACAAGAAACTATATAGTGCAATTTAAAAACCTCGGTTACTGTAAAGTCTAAGACTAACTCAAATACCGAACTGAAATATTTAATTGAAGTACCTACATTTTCTATTGATTAAGTTTTATTATTTTGTATAAATTGTGTAAGAAAATTCAGAGCAATGCAATATATAATAAGGTATGTTCCTATTAATAGTAAAACAAATGTGATTATTTTTATTGGCGTTGAACGCATTATTAGTTAACGTTTTTTCTTAATCATAATTTATTTTATTTTATTTAATTTATAATTTATATACTATTTATATTATTATTTATATTTATATTAATTATAATACTAATATTAATTATGATACAATAAAACAAATGTAAACAGAAAATATATACTATAGTTATTCTTTTATAATGCTAGGATTTAAATTAAATAGTGGACAACAGACCCTTACAATGTAGTCATAATACATTTCGTTTCCGTTATGCTTGGATACCGCTGTAATGGGTTGACGATCTGTCAATATTAAAAACTTTTGCAGCAATGTACCGATTATTCGTTCAATATGTATTCGAACTTTAGCCAAGTCTATCCAAATCATCTCTTTCCATTTGCTGCTGCTGATGTCGAAAAGCTTAATATTTTAGCCGATTTTTCTAATACCGCCGTCTGAATTAAAAAACCTTTATCAGATACAATGGTATCACCAGGTTCAATGAGGTCGAGAAAGCCAGCGGTTTCAATAATGGTTTTGTCACTTCATCGACTTCCATATAGCCTCGATATATATATTATTGCCCCAGCTCCAGAAATACCGATTGAGTATTTAAGGGTACTGTGGTGCTTGTATGACGAATACCCTTCAGAACGTCCAGTCATTGTTGCTAAAAAATAAAATACCGTTATAAATATTTGGTACTTATTACCTGGATTTTCCATGAATATTTCAAAACAGTCAATTATAACTCTAAAATTGACTCCTATGGCTTCTTTGAAAAATGGCATCAAATTGAAATCATTTGTTGCTTTGTTCGGCCATCGCACCAAACCTCCTATCTTTGCATTTAAAACAACAATATTATCGTGGAATATCCGGGAAATTGTAGGAATTGATGTACCATATTTATAGCTCAGATATGTGAATGGAAGGTTCAATCTTAATTTCATTAACGTTAAGATGAAGGCATCATCGATGTTGATGTTCCGTATAATACTGGACGAGATATCACCCTTTACCAGTTCAAATAAATTTTTTAAAACTGTGAAACTTGACAATCCCGTAAAATATTTCACCTTAAAATCATCGCCATTAAAGCTAAGTTCTTTGATTTTAAGCTGTTGCTTTAACTTTTCTATAATATGGTCCTTTTCTTTCAATTTCTCCAACAAAGAATTCATTGATCTGATTAAATAAATATTAAATAATTTTAAAGATTACATTTTATTAGTATAACCTAATGCTATATAATTTAATTTTTAAAAATGTGCACATAACAATAAAATCCAAATTTTTGTCTTTGTATAACCTTACCGGGTATATTGTTCATTAATCACTATTTTCTCTTGTTCATAATGGTCTATTTTTTCTTGCTGCGCCTTAATGGTATCTTTTAATCTCTGCACCTCGCCTTCATCTTCATTTGCGACTTCTAATTTCACGTGGTCTTCATTTGTACCTGTATCGATTTCGTTTACAGTCTGCTCTTCTTTTACCTCTTCATAATTTCGATTTTTAGACCCTTCATATCTTTCAACATCGGTCTTTGTTGTTATTTTTGTTCGTCGAAATCCCATGTTGATAGTTGGAATCCAATCTGGATGAAGCTTATCACTTAACTTTGCTGGTGCCCCTAAAATTAAATTTAAAATATAATTAAATTTGATTTGCAGCTTTTGCTTTACATATCCATATATAAAACTGAATTACTAAATTACCTGTAGCAAAATGAAAAGAACAAATCCGTGTGTATTTTAATGATTCCATTTTAATATCCGTTCTTTTTATAGCGTTTAGCCAAGCTAAACGCCTTTCCTTTGCTAAATTTTGATTTATGGTTTTCAATTGTAATGCAGGAAACCTAAAAAATTACACGTTATCTGTACCTCCTCTAGTAGAACAACCGAACGCACAACAATTAGCAAGCATTTTATTAACTTAAATATTTTGAAATACGTTAAAATTGTCACAACTCACAAATTTGAAAAAAATTAATATAATAAAATGTTTTTTTTGTATCTAAAAAATTTTCAATATTTTAAAATTAATTATTTAAACAAAATAACAAAACAAACCAAAGAAACAAAAAATATATATGCACGCAAATAATAAAAATATATATTTATATGTACCGAAAACAAAACATTCAAAATACATGCCCTACAGTGAATAATATTTTATTTATTTTATATTTTTTGACAGTTGCTGAAAGAACTCTATTGTCATAATAATCATAATACCTATTACCAAGCTATCATTATATATTATAATTTTATATTAATATTTTATTTGTTAGTTCATTGCTCTTAACCTACCAATATTGCTATCAATGCATTCATTACTTTCCTCACAGTCACACACCACATTATTTGTGCGTTGACCATTCTACTCTACCACAAGATCGAAAACCAGCTGTAACATTAAGGGATATTGAAAATACGATTGAAATATATAATCGACAAGATGAATAGAAAATAGAACTATGGATTTCGTAATTCCAAGAATTTGCAATAATTTTGGCAGGATGATCCGACATCGAGATGGTGCTATCTGGAAAAACGATGTTAGGTGGTGCGGCAATTAAATTTATTAGAATCCAAAGAAATTTAAAAACACGGTAAAGCATGAAACAAAAATTAATTAGTGAATCTGTCTTCACTATAAACTGTGCGATGATTCACGAACAATTGAACAAAAATGTATAAAATAAGGAAGAAACGCATAGAACATCAGGGGCTGATGACTTCAGAATGGACGTGTGTAGGAATAATATTTAATATATTTAATAAAATACTTGACTTTGATTTAAATATTTAATAGAAGTTTAATATTAGAATTTAATATAATCGTTGTAATTTTTGAATGTATGTAAAATAATGCGAGATTTTTGTAAAGAAAATTTAGAAATAAATAAATGTTAATAGTATCCTTCTATTTTATCCGGAATCCATACTTCTTTTAGGTGTAGGAATTAATAATGCGGATTTCGATGGCGCAACTAGCGTTGAGTGTATCGCAACACACCGCGGCCATTTTCTTTTTTTTTTGTCTGTCATTAGGCTATAAATTGCAGTATGTGTCATTTCGTTAGAGTGTAAACAACGAAGTTTTTTTTGCTTCGAATACGTCGAAACACATGCCTGAAAAAGTTGTTTTGCGGAGAAGTTTAATAACTTTCTTTAATTTGAAGAAAACCGCTGCTGAAAGTTATCGTTTGTTGGTTGAAGCTTATGGTGGACATGCTCCAGCTCAAGCAACTTGTGAATGATGGTTTGTACGCTTCCGAAATGGTGATTTTGACTTGGAAAACAAAGAACGGCCAGGTCAGCCAAAAAAAATTGAAGACGAAGAATTGCAAGCGTTATTGGATGAAAATTCGTGTAGAACACAACATGAACTTGCAATGGCGTTGAATGTCGACCAAATAACCATTGGCAAACGTTTACATTTTGTTATACAAATAAATACCATTTTCAAGGCAAAAAATCCGCATTATTAATTCCTACACCTAATATATTAAATGCAATTTAATAATCTATAAACAAATATTGTTTTTCCTACATATATATATATATATATATATATATATTATATTATATATATATATCATTAATATATCATTATATATTATATATATATCATTAAATTGCTAAACAGCTATAAATTAAAACTGTTTTATAGTATTAAATAAATTTAATAAAATCCCTACAAACCATTTCATTCGCAAATGATTCGCTATAGAATCGCTTTTACGAACAATTAGTTCGAAATCGAATTCAAAAGCGAATCAATTTTAAATCATATGGCGGACTAAACGGTTTCTCGAAAGCGAATCATTTTTATGATTCGTTTTAGAATCGTTTTCATGATTCGTTTACGAATCATTTTTACGATTCGTTTATGAATCATTTTTATGATTCGTTTACGAATCATTTTTATGATTCGTTTACGAATCATTTTTACGATTCGTTTGTGAATCATTTTTATGATTCGTTTGCGAATCATTTTTATGATTCGTTTTAGAATCATTTTTATGATTCGTTTTAGAATCATTTTTATGATTCGTTTTAGAATCATTTTAATAATTCGTTTTAGAATCATTTTTATAAAAAAAAAGGTTTGTTTTCTTACATTTTTTCAGAAAAATGGCTTTTCCTCGAAATTTTTACTGATAAAAAAAATTTTATTTTAACTCATTTCGATTCTATTTTTTAAGCCCTACAAAAATTGTCCCGAGTATTTTTTACGTACGTCACATATTTTAGGAGTTATTTCACTTTTAAAACTATCAAATTTACAAATAATGTTATTTTTTAATATCAATATTTTTTTTTCAATTCTTTTGTTTTATTTATTTTCAAATATTTCGTATTATTTGTACAAAAAATTCTAAATTATTATTAAACATACCTATAAAATCCACCTCTTTTAATAAAAAACTTAATAAACCGTTTAACTTAATAAAAAACTAAAAAACTAATTGACTAAAAAAAACACAAAACTAAAAAATGTAAATTATATTTATCGTAACATATATTTTATATATTAATAAAACACTATCACTATGTCGTCAGTTCACAATGGCAATTAAAAATGAAATGATTTCTGAACGAATTAAACCTATTGTTATTGTGGTTTTATATGCATAAGAAGTAAAAATTCATTTATGACGCATTAAATTTGTATTATTCATAATGAAGTATATATTCATATCTTATATTTCAAATATAAAAAGAAAAACGCAACAAAAAAAAAGTATATTTTTAGTAAACACATTTTTTTTTGTATAGAAAAAAATATGTCTATTTTTAGAAAAAAAAATTCTTCTGTTTAAAAACGCATTTCTATTTTTATATATATATATATATATAAGTAACCAAAAACTAAATGTCTATTTTTAGAGAAAAATATATATATATATAAGTAAATAAAAACAAAATTTATCAAAATAACAAAATAATAAAAACTCTATCCAATGAAAATCAATGTGAATACTCAGCCACGCAATACAATGAGAAACACACACGATAAACATATGCATGTTATATTTTTTTTTAATTTTTATACATTGGTATAAATCGTACTGTTTATATATATTATTCTGTTTATACAAACCTTCGCAAATTATTCGTTATCTGCGAACATTCGAATAAAACGAACAATTGGTTTGTAGGGATATAACTAAAAATATGCTGTGATTCTTCACATATATTCGTACACGATTTTTAATATAACACTTCTTTACATATTTATGATTTATTATTTATATACATATATACATATATAGTATATAATAATAAAAAAATTAATTTTTCGCATTACAACCTACAATTTGGTTTTTGCGTCCAACAACGCAACAGCAGCCTTTTGGGGCTCAATTCTTCAATCAGACGCAAGAGTTGCGTGCACGCAAACTCCATTTTTAAGTATGAAAGTATACGAATAACTATTCTTGAAATTTTAAGTGTAGTTTTTGCGTGTGATTTCACACTTAATTGCTGAGTCTACTATTTTAAAAGCGCAAAGATATTTGCGTGTGATTTGATACGAACAATAATGAACAATATGAAAATAAAAAAATTGAATTTATAAAATAAAAAAATAGAAATTAATATGATTTTCAATGTGATTTTAGTGTCACACTTTTTGTTGTTAGTGGGACACTAAAAAGTGTGAATTTCTATTGAACAAAATTTTGTTTTGAATAGCTGTTTCTTATATGTATACAAAACATTTTTCAGTATATATTTGCAAAACATATAAACGGAAATTTAATACAAAAAATTACAATCATTAATCTGTAAAGCAAAATATTTAAAATATACTGTAATTAATGCTAATTTTTTATTATTTTTATTATTTGTATTATTAACTTTAACACATATGCACTTCACACTAAACATTTTTTAGTGTGAAATTTTGACGTCATAGTGGCACACTAAAATTTCAATGAACAAAAATGGTGTCACACTATGATGTAAAAGTGGCACACTAAAAATTCATTGAAAATCATGTAAAAGAAAATAATTATCACCATAGAGATATTAGAAATAATAGAATATAATAGCGTATATTATTGAAAATATTACATAAAATATCATATAATTTATTTTACTATATAGGGCATGTCTTAATAATAACAAACACTACTCATTCTCGTGAGTGATTCATTTATTTTATTATATATTTTTGTTTTTGTATTCCTCATCTCAATTATTTTTCCTTGGAATTCTTCACTCCTTCAATTGTAACTTTCTTATAATTTTTTAACTTTGTTTTATAAATGCATACATCCACTCTATTGAACTTATTTCAGGACTTGAAGATGTCCACTTCTTAAAGCGGATTTCTAAGCACATTTCTTTGGTTTTCAACCAGTCTTAGTTGCTTTAGCGATTTGTGGTACATCTTATTGAAATGTATATTCGCTGTTTGAATATAATTTAATAGTCGATGGAAAAAGGTATAATAATTTAATATATGAATGTATTTTTCGGAGTTAACCGTACCCTCAATAAAATGTAATTTAATAAAATTAAGTAAGTAAATTAAGAAAAATAAACGACTCCTTTTGAAATGTAAATTATAATAACTGGCTAAAAATTTCGCAGTGCGTTTTAAACAATCACCATGGAATGCTTTATTTTGTGCGTGAATTACTCGATTATCGGAATCACCAACAATAACAAATTTACATTCATCATCAAAATATAATGCTATCCAATTGCCGCAGAACTCAAAATTGTTTATTGTTTTTATTGTTGATCACGATCAGTAACATTAGATTTTACACCACTTTAATTTTTCTGTCATTCAAATGAACCGGTTAAACCATATTTTATTTAAATATCTGATACGGTAGACTTACAATTAGCTACATTAAGTTCTTTAGGAATATTTCGTATTATTCTTATTAATAATAAGATTAAAAAAAACCATACAGTCATGATCTCTATGAAGTCCAATAGAGTCGATGTGAGCATTAATAAAACAAAGTTAACAAATTATAAGAAAGTTACAATTGAATGAGTGAAGAATTCCAAGGAAAAATAATTAAAGGCCTTTCTTGGCATCTCAAAATCCAGCATACGAATAAAATAGCAGGTGTCCGATATAATAGTGGTTAAAGTAGTATTATATATATATATCAAATATTATATAGGTTTTACAGTCCAAATTCAACTTTTTACAAATCAAATTCAACCCCTTTACAAATCAAATAAAACTTTTTACAAATCAAATTCAACCAATTCTATAAACAATTTTGCTATATTTTTTAATACATATTATAATTTATTATCATTTAGTTTGTATAAAAAAAAGTTTTACTAAATTTTATTCCATACTACGAAATATATAAATACAAAAATTGTTTTAGATAAACCAAAAGTATTTTACACTGAACAGAGAGTTTTAATCACCAACGGCTTAAAAAAAACTTAACAATTAAAATTAAAAAATGTCAAATAGCAAGTGGAAAGGTTTTACTGTCGAATCAACTAAAAAAACAACGCATTACGTTTCTCATTAATTTTGCAACAAATACTTACTAAATGCGAGAATCTATTAGATTCGATGATTAGTAATAATGACACTTTATTTTTCAAACTCCACATTGTAAACCAATATTTTATGCGGAGTCCTAGTGAGACTTGTTGTTAAGTTACAAGCCTAGAACAATACAAATAATCGGGTATGCCTGGATAACCAACGTATTCACAAAGCAATTCAAGATAGCAATATGATAATGTATATGAATCGTTCCTTTATGTTCACATCATCTTATTTGACAATGCTAAATTAATTGAAAAAGAATTGTTCTAAATCGAAATTCTGTACAAAGACATTATAGTCGAAAACAGAAAAATATTTGGTTGACGTTTTTCAACGATCCATTTAAATGATTGCAATAATTATTATGTCCAAATTTTGGAAACATGAAATTAAAATTAATTTTGGAATGAAAAAAAAACACATTACATATGATATCGAATTTTTCACTCCAAATCCACACGCGCTACAACCATTGGCAATTTGATGGTCATGTCCACGTAGTAATTATTACAATCCATTGCGATAATCGTATCAATGGATCGTTGAATAACGTCAACCTAATTGTTGTTTGCTGGTTCGGACAATAGATTTCTTGCACAAAATTTCGTTTTAGAAAATACTTTTTCTATGGGATTTAGTATTGGAGAATATGATAGTAAAAACACAAGAGAATGATTCTTGTGATCAAATCGCTAATTTGTGTTGTTTTATGTATACGTGCGTTATCAAGCATAAGCCAGGCATTTGTAATGCCGTCGGTCTCTAACTTAATAAACAATTTCCGTAGGAATTCACAAAAAACATTGGTGTTTACAGTGGAGTTTAAAATAATTTTCGTAAATACCATTCCACGAATATTCATCGCGGCGATTTGAGAAACATTACGTCCTCTAATCGTCGGAATCTAAACGCGGGCAGGTGTGTTTGATCGCGCTTTTGACCTGCGTAAATGGCAGTTGAATCCCGATTCATCAATAAATTTAATTGATTCTCTCATTTGTGGAGCATTTGCTGCAAAATAATTGGCGTAAGTAATTCGTTGTCGTTTTGATGATTCGGCATTAAAACTATCCACTTCCATTGTGGCATTTTTTAATGTTATCCTTAGTCTTTTTAGGCCATTGTTAATACTCGCTGTGATTAAAACCAAACCTTCACTTTATTCCTGTATTTGTATACGCATATTTTTTAATGTTAATGAAGGATTCTCCTCTATCAACTGTTCAATTTTTTGCAGTATAGCATCGTTCAATTTAATGTGCCTACTGCCACCACATTTTGCTTTCACAATTTCACCGCCGTTTTTATTATATTTATTGATTATAGCCTTCGCCGTATTCACTTTAATCCCGGTCATTTCCGCGGGTTTATTAATTGTGTAACCTTTAAATTTCAAAGATATCATAAAGATATTATAATGAACAATGATTAATAATATGATTAATATGAATAATACCTTCTTCGTAAAACTTTACTAACATAGATTTTTTTTCTTCATGCGTACATACTTCGCACTTCCACCCCTGTTCCGGCACCATTAATTTCACTTCCACTTGACGTGGATTGATCACTTAAATCAATCATTTTAAATAAATAGAATATGTTTCTACAATTTATATCAAAAAATATCTTATCTGAATAAGGTAGGTTTATAGACCAATATTTAAATACGACTAACTGAAATCTACTGCATTTGATTAAATATATAATAAAAGTATAAACACCGTTAAAAATTATAATACGATTGATTAAAGTAATATATATTATCATTATGCTAGCATACCGTGTAAGTCAGTGCGGCCCCGTGACTTGAAAACTTACGGATGCAATTCAAAATATATTGAATATTCTACTAATTCATTGTTTAATATATGTCGCCGGAATAAGAATATATTTTTTAATGTGTGATACAAGAGCGGTGTTTGGTTTTATATATACCTTTCATAATATGCGTATATTTAATATATATGTATCGTATTAGGCATATACTTTCCGTAGATGCAAGATTTTTTTTGCTTCCCTATGCCATATGTATAAGAATATATTTTTTAATGTGTGATACAAGAGCGCTGTTTGGGTTTATATATACCTTTCATAAACGATGTTTATTTTTATATGTTTGGTTTTATACCATATAGTTTTATGTAGTTATACTGTACCTATAAGTACGCTTTGAATATGTATAAGACAAAATACCATAAATGTGTTCACTT
Organism: Dilophus febrilis; assembly: GCA_958336335.1. NCBI lineage: Eukaryota > Metazoa > Arthropoda > Insecta > Diptera > Bibionidae > Dilophus > Dilophus febrilis. Next base: position 35,742,050 of record OY284470.1, read on the forward strand.
CTGGGCCTTTTAAGGATGTAGTATACGGATGCCACGCATCCGTTGCTTCAATGGACCGTTGGCCCTTGGTGTAAGTTAAACAATAACAACAGCAAAACAATTAGAATAATAACAAAATCAAATAAAAAACGTTGCCAGAAGAAACCTGTAACAAAAAGCCTGTGCAGGTAGCCAGGCGGATAAAGGTGATTAAAATTTATCACCGATCAATATATTCAAATTCATTCCCTAGAGCCTAGAACACTATTAGTCTGTATGGAAACTCCTGGGTAGGATGGGAACATGAACAAAAAATAATTATAAATAGTGACAAACACCTCCTTTGAATTTAACCAGCCCAACATTACTTATGTTGAAAATTTCAGCCAAATTGGGCGAGGCGACTCTGCGAATAAGTGGAGGCAAATGAGCGGAAGACAACAACCATTTTAATTTGATTTTTCACGATAAAAATTTGGAATTTGTGGAGAAAAGTACTAAAAATTGTTCCTTATAAACTTTTATTCCAAAACGAAGTCTATAATGGACATACTGAGAACGTGCTTAAAAATTATTTATTAATGTTATTATGTATTTACTTTATTTTTGCAAATTTAAGAATGAACATTTATGTTGATATTGAATAAAATATGATTTATATTATATACAAAAACATTGCAAAATTGTTTATAGAATTGGTTGAATTTGATTTGTAAAAAGTTTAATTTGATTTGTAAAAAGTTGAATTTGGACTGTAAAACCTATATATATGTTATATATATATATAGATAATATCATCACCACTTTATTAACAAAATACGACTAATAAGTGGCGTTCCCACATTCGGCCATCCTGCATTAACCTGAATCGGATGACAGGTAATTGTCTTCTATTATTGCCGACGGCTTCATTGAATTCGCGGCACAGGATGTCATTGACGGCCCTTCTCCGATCGAAATCATTTTAACGTTATAACTCTCGTTCCGCATTACCTTAGTTACCTCGTATGGTCCCAGAGATTTGAGAAAAACCTTGAGACCTTGGCCAAATTGTGTTCGCCTTATTGCTACCATATCGCCAATGTTATATTGTGTAGCTGTCTTCCTTTTGGTATTGTAAGTTTTCATATTTTCACGCTTTATTTTTAAAATGCTTAGCCTCGTATCATCTCGCAGATTCGTTCTATAATCCTCAAATTCGGATAATATTTCTTCGTTAATGACTTTAATAACATCATGAATTTCAGGATTGGACATTTTAACAACAAACATTAACTCAAACGGGCTTCTGTCAAGACTTCTAGCTGTTATGGAGTTTAATGACCGTTGTACCAATGATACTTTTTTATATCATTTTAATGGATCATCAATGGATATCTTTGTTAATACTGAAATTACCATGGAGTTCAATCTCTCCACTTATCCGTTACCGCGTGACACTCCTGTAGTTATTGTAAGATGACGTATTTATTCCTGATTGCAATAGTTCTCGAATTGGTATGAAGTAAACACTGCTCCCTTGTCTGTTATTACTCTATGTGGATTTCCGAAAAAATTTTTTTGGATATCCAATTTATCAAGCAATTCAGCGCAAGTTGTTGTTTTAACTGGGTATATCCAGCAAAATTTTGTGAATGCGTCGATGACTGTGAATAAATATTTGTAGTTCCTTGCCGTTGAAGGAAGAGGCCCCATGTGATCGATGTGGTATTTTAGTAGAGGCCGATCTGATTTGTCTATACAATTCAAAAAACCTTCTTACTTGCCCGTTTTCCTAGTTGCCAATATACATGGAATGCAATTTGCTATCACGCGATCTACCTTCTTGTCTAATTTTGAAATGTCGTATTCCTGTGAAGTCATTTCCTTTTATTGTTGTGCCCGTGTCGTGAATGTTTTTTATAATTCGGTGTTGTAGTGATTTGGGTACTGTGAGTAAATAATTTCCAAAAATTCAAAAATTACCTCTTTACGTGTAAGATCGCTAAGTGGTTTAGCAATCAACGCAAATTTCGGTATAAATTTGCGAAAAAACTCCGAGGAAACTTTGAATATCCCTCAAGCGTTTCGGTGTGCTAAAACATCTGATTGCCTTTGTCTTATCCAACGACGGCCTAATTGAGCCGTTGGTTATGATATGACCAAGGAAATCAATTTCTCTGTGAATGAATTTACATTTCTTTAAATTAATTTCTAACCCGTTACATTGAGCCAGTTCAAAACAAATTCTTAGATTTTCAATGCTATTTTCTTCATCCGTGGCTGGTATGATTATGTCCTATAAGTACAGAAATAAAATTTTGCGCTGTACTAACTCATGGAAAATTGTGATATCTATGATTCAATCGCCAAGCCATTGGTTTATTTGCTCGTTCACCTGTTGCTTTTCAATGGACGATAATCTACGAGGATTCTGGCGTACTGGTATTTCAACTTCTAATACAAATTTCATTTTAATTTTGGATTTACTTACCTTTTCTGGGGCGCGATTTTTGAATCAAACTTAAGACTTGCGTATACGCATCTTCCATTTTTGCGAATGAATGTATACGAATAAGTATTTTTGAACCCTTGCGTGTGAAATTTACGAGTATTTTCAAACGCAAATATTGCGAGCAATATTTTATACATTCAGCAGTAGTTGCGTATGGTTTTGTAACCTCAATATATAGATTTTTATTTGTTTGTCGATATAATTACATACATTTTGTGCAACATATATTTTTAGGGTTTTACTTAATATTAAAACAATTTGTGATGGCTCCTTTGATGAAATTGCACGATTTAGAGCAATTCAATTATTGGAAATAAGTGAGGATTATGTTCCAAGAAGATCAATCCTTAAGAGTTTCGAAGACCCGTTCGAGTTGTCAGACAAGAAATTCGTGTATTTGTTTAGAATAAACAAGCGAATGGTGGATGAAATTATAGAAAAATTATCACCTTATATGATATCACCACATAGAAAATCGGCTTTAGATATACCAAATAAGGTAAGATTGTATATTAATAAAATTAAAAAAATTTTAGTTCCAATCACTTATCTCAAGTAAGTATATTTGTATTTTATTGTAGTTTCCACTTATAACAAGTTAATATTGGTTTATAGGTATTAGCATCATTAAGATTTTTTGCAAGCGGCTCATATCAAAAGGATATTAGGGATAATAAATATATAGATATGAGTCAATCGGCCATATCAAATTCAATCCACGAAGTAATTGATGCAGTTCACCAAAGTGGTCTGTTTTCTGAATCGACAACTTTCCCCAACACAATATCAAAATTAAATTATGCGAGGCATCAGTAAGTTTATTATAATATGCTGTTAATATGTAATAAATTGTTAACAAAATAATGAAAAGATATGTACTTCAATATGTTTTATCAAACATACAGATTCCCGGGAGTTGTAGGATGCATTGATTGTACCCATGTGGCAATTTTTCTACCAAAAAAAAATGATGCAATGTATCCTGAATATATATACGTTAATCGAAAGAATTATCACTCTATAAATGTTCAATTGGTAATAATTATACTTCAAAATATATAAAATGACACTTGCAAAAATTTAACCAACGTCTTAACCTATCTAAACATTAAATGTTGACCAAAAATAGGTACCGTCTCTATTACAGAAAGACTTTACTACTTGAGAGCTGTACTGTTAAAATTATTATTATTAAGATAGTTGTATAATTCTGTCTACGTTTTATTAGATTTGTGATGTGAATAAAAAAATCATAAGTGTGAATGCTAGATTCCCTGGAAGCACTAATGATACACACATTTGGAATAACTCCAATGTTTTACCTATAATGGAGGCGATCCACAATAGGCATCCTAATATGTAATATCTTCTCGGTGAGTATACTAAGTCACAAATGTTAAGCCAAAACTGTTATTAATAAATTCATTATGTTGTTGTAGGTGATAGTGGATACCCATTACGTCCGTGGATGCTTACACCACTACAAGGCGATAATATTACATCTCAGGCAGAAGAGCGGTATAATCGAACTCATACGACAACGCGCTCAATTATTGAAAACGTAAATGGTATTTTAAAAATGCGCTTCCGTTGTTGCTTGAAACATAGAGCATTACATTACCAGCTTCTAACATTATAAACACATGTTGTGTGCTTCATAATATGTGTACAGAAAACAATATTTCAAATCCAGGTCCTGAGAGCATTGATGATGATGTATTAGACGGCTTATATGTAAATACTTCTGAAAATGCTAGTGAATAATTTACTAAACTACCAGGGAATCTGTAGATTCGTTCCTGATAGCTAAGTTAAATTACTTTTATTAAAGTTATTATAATTGTTATAGTTTAAAGTGATTCTTTTGAATCTTTACTTTAAACCTAATTAATTATTATTTTTACAGTTTAAAGTGATTCTTTTGAATCTTTACTTTAAACCTAATTAATTATTATTTTTACAGTTTAAAGTGATTCTTTTGAATCTTTACTTTAAACCTAATTAATTAATAACCTAACACTTTGAATGTATACTTTGAAAACATTGTCTTTATTAATAAACTCTAGCTATTTATACAAAAGTTCTTACTTACTAAGCAATATAATTTATTATAAAAAATTTAATAAATTAAATATTAATTGCAAATTAATCAATTATATCCATAATTGACCGGATAAGTAAATAATGTATATATAGTTAATATAATGTATGTATAAAAAAATGCATACCCAAATATATGCAAAATGCACAAAATATATAAATTAAGTAAATTGTTTTAAATAAATCAAATATTAGTTGCTAATTAATCAATTATATCAATAATTGACCGGAAACGTATATAATATATATATGTGTATATCATGCACGAAAATACGAAGGCATAGATGGACGTTCAACGTTAAGCTGTAATCTGATTTTCCTGGCCTTTTTACTAGTTTTTAGTAACTTGTTGGTATTTATTACATTTGTTATAAGAAACAATTTTTAACAGATAGTTGATAGAAAAAATACTTATATTGGTGTATGTTTCGTTCTGATGGAACAATGCGATGTAAACATTTAGCATGTGTAACAAATTATCAGGTCATAGCTACACAAAACTCGTGTTAACATATTGTACATAAATTTTCAATTTTCTTCTATGTGAAAATAGGTAAAAATGTTTCGTATAACAAATGTAATAAATAAATATGTTAATATTATGTACTACTTACAATTAGTGTTTTCAGTGTTCTTTAAATAATAGAAATCAATTCGTAATTTTAGAAACATTATTTATAAACCAATTTCATTTTTCGAGTTGTTTTAACGAAGTCGTCTATGACCGCTTTGTGGAATTGTGGCTTAGATTTTAAATATTTTAATATTCAAAATGAAAATTGAAAATAGAATTAATTTAAACTTGAAACAGGGAAAGATAAAAAAAGCTAATAAAATATGATTTTAGTATAGGACGAGCGACGATAATTAATTATGAAACTAAAAAATAAAATACGTCTAACAATAAATGAATAAATGTAAATAGAATTTTTTATTCAACACTATATTTTTAATTTTGCATAAAAAAATCACATCATCTGTTTGAATGAATAGAATAGAAAGAATGAATTTGGAGGAGAAATGAAATAAATAATAATGTTGTTCAAATAAAATTTAAACAATACCGGCCCATATATCGCGCTTATATACCTCCATATATTCGCATTTTCTGTGCTATATATGAAAGTATATAATCAGCGACACTACGATGATTGTTCAAACAATTCATTGAACACAAATTATAGTACATAGTAGATTAGTAGACGATAGACGACACAGTGAAAGGGGAATTGTTGACGATTTTTTTTATGCTGAATGCGAGTGTAGTACATAATGAAATCAAATATAAATATAAACAGTCAGGCAGTCAAGCACGCATATAGAAGTGTTGTTCAAGCAAATTTATGAACATCGGCACAGTATATATAAATACATATGATTTGGTATTTTAAATGTATTTAGCCCGTCTTCTATTTTTAATTCTAATGGTTTAAAGGAGAATTTTTACATATTATATTGTTCATTGTGTTTCTTGAACATCAGAGTATTCAATTGTATATTCTCTAATATTTGCTATATATCTATACGGTATGCCGAGAAAATGTATGTTCACTTTTAATATTTTTATTGAATGGATGAATTTATGATTTAATTAAAATGTTAGGATATTATTAGGATGTTTTGGACGTTATTCTTGAGATTTCTAGGGCGTTCTAGAACACTTTGAACAATACTAGGATTCGTCCTTGGTGTGTATATATATATATATATATATATATATGTATATATAAAAAATATAATATATATAAAAAATGCATCTTATTTGAAAATGTGCAGAATGCACATACTCCCGCCCGCTGAACAAGTACATTCCGGAAGATCTGTATGATCCATTGAAGTAGTCCGAGGTTTAGGAATAGGCTGTTCAGTTGTTTTGATTGCCGGTCTTGTTTTAACAATACGTCGACGTTGTATATACCATATCAGCAGTATTATCAACAATATAATGATAATGCTGTAATTTAATGTGTAGTGATGTACATCATGAATGTTAATTGATTTTGTTGTCCTTTCACTCTCTTTCTGGTGGTTGATCAACGTTTCCAGCTGAATTAAATTTGATTTCCATCCAGATGCATTATCATGAGAATGCATCCCATGAGTGATGTATGAATGGTTACGTATATTTGTGATATCCATGGTAGGATGAAATTATGAATTAGTTACCGTGGTATATGTTCGTGGAACAGTCAAAATCATCGTTGGCTGGTTAATTACACAGCCCGCATCCGTAATTTCAATTATTCCGTATCCATCAATTTTAGTTGGATAATTGTTGTGTATTGTTGTGTGTATCAATTGTGTACCCCACATCACTAACAAATATAAACTTGTTCCGTTGGGCCATTGGAATCCAAACCCTTTCTGGTTGCATATATTTTATGTTGCAAGTATCCAGAGATACCGACGTACTTCGATCAGATAAAAACATATTCATTTCGCATTGGTACTTGTTTGATTTAGATGTATATAATGGATGAATTTGGTTACACAATAACTGATAATCCGCAAAAAATGTACATTCTTTGAATTCAGATTTACTTAGAGGGTATATTTTATCCCTTTCTCGATTGAACATTAAATAATCCGTGGACGGTTCTACCCACATATATAATCCGTTGTGAGGCGTCGGTAACGGTATCAGCTTAAATATTTGATATTCCTGATAATTAACCAATGGTATTGTAATTTGGAATATTATATTTTTTAACGAAATGGAGCTTTTACAAGACATAATTTGATATAATATTGATATCCTATTCTGACTTGTATCTCCCGGGACAGTTAGAGTCCTCGGCAATTTGCTACTGATGATCTGTAACTGATGTTGAAGTTGTTGAGGTGTTATAAGCAGCCCATTGATTTTACCATGAACCTGGTCCAACACCACGTCCAACAACGCGTTCTGTATACCAGCAAATTCAGTAAATGCCAACATCATGTATATTTCTAGTTCTGTTCTGACATTAATTGTATTCTGACTGGCTTCATGGCGACTTATCATATTCTCAATATTATTATATTGATTTTGTATAGTTGCCTCCGATTTTTTCAATATATTTAAAGTTACATTCGAAATTGTTGTTTGATTTTTAATTAATTGCATCATATATTCGTTATTAAATTTTGCCTTGTTTATATCGTCTTCATATTTATCAGCAAATTGTTGGTCTAGTACACCGAATAACATATTTGCAGCCGATCCTACTATATTTAGAAATGCCCGTTTTCTCCTATTTCTTCGGTTAAATAAAATATCGTTTTTGTTTTTTATTATATCATACATATGTTGAAATCTTACGTTAATTGAATCACACAATTCCATGTGATTGTCCATGTTGCATAATTTATGTAGTTTTTGTATCGAACCTTGAATGCGATCATACTCCATCCAATAATTACTTAAATTATAATGAGCGATGACGTTCCATTTGTTATTTACCAAAAATGTTGTTCCAACTTCCTCAAAATACATTCCAGATTTATGTGTTAATTTCGTTATCTTAAATGGCTCTATTGCAAACACGGGTGTAATAATTACCATCATAGCCACTAATAATAATGGCATTAGTTTTAATTTTTTCTTTCTGTTTTTAATTTCAGAATTCATATGTTGCGTATTTCTATTGTTTATATTATTTGTGTTTGTATACGCGGTCATGTTTACAGGCCGAATCCTCACCCTTTGTCTTTTTATACCAGCCATGGATACTATCGCGTTAGTTTTAACTGTATCGTCAGTCTTTATTGTCGTATTAATATTTTCATTTAGATGTACATCAGGTAATCTACAAATTTTTGTAATTGGTCGTTTTAATATATTTTTTGCCGTTTTAATCGTTACAACTCTGGTAATATTATCCTGTCCAGGATGTATTTCCAAAATTCTTCCCATTTAGACGGCGGTAACAACTCATCTTTTAACAAAATCAATTCACCGATTTCTATTTCTTTATTCACTTTTGTCCATTTGTCCACTACTCCATTTATTCCAAAATTGTTGATGAATTTTTTGTTGTACCTGTCATCTCGATAATCTATTCATGTTGATGTCCAATTGGTTTGTCTCTGGCACAGATAATATTGGTGCATTTATCAAAAAATGCCCTGGTGTTAACACTTCTACATCATTTGGATCCGATGATAATTGAGATAAAGGCCTTGAATTTAAACAAGCCTCTATTTGAATTAAAACAGTTGCGAGTTCCTCAAACGTTAGTTTTGTATCACCAACACATCGTTTTAAATGATATTTTATTGACTTGACTCCTGCTTCCCATAATCCACCAAAATGTGGAGAAGCGGGTGGTATAAAATGCCAAGTTGTGCCCTCTTTCGTTAACGCGTTGTGAATTTGTGTGTTGTAAGTTTCAATTTGGTGCTTTTCTTCCATCTGAAGTATTTTGTTCGCCATGACAAAATTGGTTCCGTTGTCACTGTATAAATGTGCCACGCTGCCTCTTCTTCCGACAAACCTTTTAAATGCTGCCAAAAATGCTTGAACTGTCAAATCACTTACAGCCTCAATGTGAATTGCCTTAGTGCTTAAACAAATAAACATACCAATGTATCCCTTGTATGATTGTTGGCCGCGTCCCTTTGATACACGAATCTGTATCGGTCCGGCATAATCCACACCACAATGTGTAAATGGTCTACTGATGGATACCCTAGGTTTAGGTATACTACCTATTAATTGTTCCGCACTTTTGGCATTGTACCGTCGACATGTTATGCAATTGTGTACATAATTTTTTATCGTATTTAATCCATTTATTATCCAAAACTGGTCGCGAATGCTTGTAGCTGTTAATGCCAATCCCCCATATAGACATTTCTTATGCGCCATGCCAATTATTAATCTTGTTAATGGCCCAGCATTTGATAATATTATAGGATTTTTGGTTTCCATTTTCAAATCCGCGTTTTGTAATCTTCCTGTTATCCGCATAAGTCAATCACTATCTAAAAATGGTATAATTGCGTTAAGCTTTTTCGTACCTTTGATGACCCCATGCCTTTCAAGCTGCCGTTTTTCTTCTTCAAATTCTATATCCTGCGACATCCTGATTACCGTGATTGTCGCCTTTGAAATCTCATCAGCACCCAACGCATCCGTTTTCAATTCGACCCCCTTGCAATTTCTGATAAATCGCAGCATATATGCCACTACCCTTATCAACTTATTATAATCCGAAAATTTCGTCAACACCCCTAAGTTTTCCTCGTTACATCTACCTTGTATTTGCGTACTTAAACATATTTTTACTGACCTGCTTTCCTGATCAGTTTGAAAAATAGGTGTATCTATATTTACCTTTTCCACATAAAACCAATGTGGACCTTTCCACCATAATTTATTTACCAAAAATTCCTGTGGATACAATCCCCTAGATGCCATATCAGCGGGATTGTCTTCAGATTGTATATGCCTCCAATCGTTCACCTCGTCGTTTTCTAAAATTTCCGTTATTCTGTTCGCCACGAATGTCTTCCGTCTTCTAGGATCACCCCGTATCCATGACAACACTATTTCTGAATCTGACGACATAAACGTTTTTACGTAATCTAATTCCAATGCCTTTTTCGTATTCTTCATCAACTTTGTTGTTATTGTCTAATGTAATTCAAATTTTTAAAATGAGTATAATTTTCTTATGAACGTTATACTGATTTTTAATCGCTTTCATTTATAATATTTATAGTACTATGGGTTTTGTAACAAAACTGCTGTTAAACAGCGTTGTACGTCAAAATGATATTTTACAAAGTTTTTTAATACATATAAAGGAATAACTTTGGTAAAGAAAATTTTTTAATATCGGTTATACTTTTCGGGTTATGAAGGTGCTAACTTTGGAAACCCATTTTTAGTGAAATTTGGAGCCTGGTGGGTTGAGGGTTAACATTTAATGACACAAAAAGTTTTGTCTTTAAAAAATAAGTGGGGTTGGTCATATATTTCAACATTAAAAAACGCACCGTTTGAGTGGTATCCTCAAAAAACCTCAAATTTTCAAAAACTTCCCCACCCCCTAACTTTGGAACCTCTGGAGCTCAGCCCGAAATATTTTCAGGAAAAGTCTAACTTATTATTACCTATCGAATGGACGCTACCCCCAATTGAATCTCAGTTTGCACTTGGGTATGTTTCCTTGTAAGAATTATATTGGTCATGTCCTGTTGGATTGATGGACCGGTTAACATGCTTTCGTTGAATGCCTTTCCATTTCTTGTCGCCCTTGACCCATCGAATACTACCCTCAACTTGGTAATAGTACTTTCCTTTATTACCCCATGATGTGGAAAATAATTTGGTTTATTTACACCAGTCTAAAACGATTTTACCGCTACTTTCTCCATATGCCCCAACCGTAAGTATTCGTTCATAAATTTCTTGTATTCTTGTGCATATATCGGCTGCTTTGCAAATTTCTTTTCCATTTGGATCAACGTAGCAACGGCCATATCCCTGGAACTACCAATCAGAAGTGCAGTATTTTTTATATACATATAATCATATTTGTTATTTATTTTACATAATGCATCGTAATTTGTTAAAGGATTAAAGAGGATAGACTCTCAAACTTATCATTGATATCCATTGAAAAGGTATGATTAAAAGAAATGCAACCCGGCAAGCTCTTGCAGATGAGGTAATCCATCATTTCGTTAAGGAAACTCGAAAGATAGAATTAATTTTTAAATAAAGGATATTTAGATACTCTCTACCGCACATAAACCTTAATCCTTGATCGCACTTCCCTGTTTATCACCACTATCAATAACATCAACACAATCACAATTGTCATTATCAAGACCATCAAAATCATCATCTTTATCATCAACATAATCAAAATTACATTCATAACCATTATGACCATCACCATTGTCACAATCCACATTAGCATCATCGTCATCAAAACAATTATATTCATCATTATTACCACTAACAACAACTTTGTCGCCATCATCAGCGGCTTTACCTTCAGATGTGGTTAAGCAAATCTTGGAGGTAATTATTTATAAATTTACATATTTTGTTTAATCATTTATAAAGTTTAATCATGCAATTTTTTAATTTATAATAAATTTTAAGAATGGAATTTGTAATTTTTATTGAATATTTAACATAATTATAATTTGATTGAAAATTATTAATTTAATATCGGTTTTAGAAATATGGAGCCACAATGAGACCAGATGTTTATTAAATGAATATGCTGAAAACATGCACCACGTCGTACAATTTGATGATTTCCGGACTAAGAAGCTGCTCTGGGAGTTTATTGCCACCAAAATTAACGATCAATGTAAATTAAATAGAACATATGATCAAGTGGCAAACCGGTATAAAACCATTATGAGAGAAAAAATATCAGGTAGACCATAATTGGACCAGGGGTAATTCTAGAGTTGCAGTGGACTTCGAAGAAGAAATCTATGAAATAAATCAAAAAGATGATTCCATCGAACCCGAGGTACTACGGGGTGTTGATTATTTAAAAAAAAACGTCGGGCACTGAGAAGTCAAAAAATGCGAATAGAGATAACAAAAATTTTACGGAAACTTTTAAGGAAACGTTTTTATTAATGCAACAAAACAGAAACGTACGTGAAGAAGAGCCTGAACGTCGCCGTGAAATTATGCATAAGGAAAAAATGGATATATTAAAAAAAATATTCGGGATGAAAGAATAAGAAAACGTTTGAAATTTTTATTTTTTTTTTTTTTATAGTTTTGAAATGAATTATTATTTATTATTATGAATTATCGAATTTAATATTATTAAAAAAATTTAATGTTAAACTTGAATTTAATTTTTTGTTATTCATTAATTTATAATATTATATTTATCAGTGATTATTTTTGTTTCGAAAGAACTGAATTTCATTTTTTGATTTATTATTTATTTATTTAAAAACGAACTGATTAATTTTAGTATTATAGGGACTAGAAACAATTAAATATTTTATCTTTTGCAACTTGATATAAATAAATTAAACACAATCATATATATAATGTATACTTTTCATTTAATTACAATTTACAATGATTTAAAATTAAATAAAGGGCTCGAATTATATGAACCGATATCGAATAATAAATTATCGAGTAAAAATTTCGATCACGTTTATCGAGAAAAAAAAATGGGATCATGGAAGTCGATTGCTATCGAATCGAAGTTTTTGTTAAATTGTAGTAGATTTTCCAATATAAAATACTTATATATATATATCGATATATGTGATTTAAATCAGCAACATTGTAAAATTGTTATTATTATTCAATTCAATAAAATAAATTTTATTCAACTTATAGTTTTTAAATTTATATATTATAAGCATAAAACAATATAAGCAAATCACAAAGCAAACTCAATAACAAACATCATTCGATAGAGAATTATATATCGAATGAAATTATCGTCACACGACTCGATTGATCGATCGTATAATCAGTCAGAAAACCACTAATTTCTAAGAACTAAGAACTAAGACTAAGACTGATAGAATTCGACCCCTGTCTCCTTTGATAAATGGAACGTTGTGTTTCAACACTTTGTGGTATGGATTCGATTGGACATCTCTTAACTCTATCCGAAGTAATTGAATGAATCTTTTTTCCAAAATTCCGCATGAATTTTCAATTAACACTCTGGTTTGCGACAATCTTTTGTTAAATTTTTTCTATTGTCGTGCCGATTTACATATGTGTTACGGATTTTGTTTTTTGGCGTTTGAATGTTTATGTATTAGCCATCGATACATCCTATAACATTTTGAAACCCACTTATCTGCAACAAAATATATTAATAATATGAATTATAATTATGGTATTTTAGAATTAGAAAGATTTTAATATAAACTGATGTTTATTAAAAAAAAATGTATGATTTACAACCAACGATTTTTAAGCGTCAGTCAACAGACTTCTGTTGATGGTTTCATAATTTGTTAATTATATGGGGTGAATAATTAGACGTAAAACCAATCCCATAGGAAAATATGTAGCTCTGCGTAAAACTCAGATCCGATAGATAATATTTACCTTTGCAAATTCTCGAGCTGCATCTTCCTTTTCAGCGGTGTTACGCGGCATGTGAATTATATTGGGTGCTATGCTTATAAAAAAAATCCATGATTATATTTATTATATTAAAAGTAGACGATTCGCTAATGCCAAACAGCACGGCAAATTGGCGCATGCTGCACTTATTTGCCACTTACCTTTTAAAATTTAATATTGATATTTTAAATGATATGTGAAACAAATCATTTGGAATGGGTAACTTACCAGATAAATATTAAGGTACGGTAGGTAAGGTAAATATATTTTATTTAATTATTTAATAGTTTTAGCATTCGATTAGAAATAATTTTTAAAAGGAACATTCATTTTATCCGATAAAATTCACCAAAAAAAAAGTTATCTCAGATCAAATTTCCCCTCCCAGATCACACGTTGTACCAGTACCAATATTAATATATAATTATCGGCTACTATTTTTACTTTCCTCCCTTCCAACCTTATTTTGGGTACATTGGACTTTGTGAAAATTTCGAGTTAATAGAGTCGCATGTTTCCCTATTAACTCGAAATGACGTTTGAACTTTTTATAGAAATTATTATATAAATTGAACTACTATACAATACAGGGGTCGAATTCTATCAGTCGATATCGAATACTCGAGTTCGAAATTAGTGGTTTTTATATGACTCGATCAATCGAGTCGTGTGACGATAATTTTATTCGATATATAATTTGCTATCGAATGGTGTTTGTTATTGAGTTTGCTTTGTGATTTGCTTATATTGTTTTTTGCTTATATTAGGTGTAGGAATTAATAATGCGGATTTTTTGGCTTGAAAATGTCATTTATTTGTATAACAAAATGTAAACGTTTGCCAATGGTTGTTTGGTCGACATTCAACGCCATTGCAAGTTCATGTTGTGTTCTACACGAATTTTCATCCAATAACGCTTGCAATTCTTCGTCTTCAAATTTTTTTGGCTGACCTGGCCGTTCTTTGTTTTCCAAGTCAAAATCACCATTTCGGAAGCGTACAAACCATCATTCACGAGTTGCTTGAGCTGGAGCATGTCCACCATAAGCTTCTACCAACAAACGATAACTTTCAGCAGCGGTTTTCTTCAAATTAAAGAAAGTTATTAAACTTCCCCCCAAAACAACTTTTTCAGGCATGTGTTTCGACATATTCGAAGCAAAAAAAAGCTTTGTTGTTTACACTTCAATGAAATGACATACAGCCATACACAGAATTGAACGTACACTTAACAAAAATATGTGTTTTTGCCGATATGTGTATATTTATTAATTTTTTTCAAATTACATTTTTTACCAAATGAATATTAATTAATTTTTTAAATAATTATGTTTACAACAACAACAACAAAAAATCAAAAACTTAATTCAATATATAAAATAATAACACAAAATTGAACGTACACTACTTGATTTATAAAGTTAGGATGATGCAATACTCAGTTGAGTTTGGGTAATCGACATAATTTGTATGTTCTCAGTTTATGGGTAATCGACGTAATTTGTATGACATATATTGTATGTTTTGTTTTGAGAATTGCATTTAAGACAGTTAACAAAAACGTTTTAAAATAATAATAATATAGAGTCAATAACAAAATGGGACGTCATAGGTTTGAAACGACATTAGCTGAAAGAAAAGGAATAATTAAATTAATATGCGAAGGTAAATCGTTACATGAAACTGGAAAAATAATTGGTAGAAGCCGTTCCACAATCCAAACCATAGTTGATAAACATAAATACACCTGGCAGAGGAAGAAAGAGAATTTTAACGCCCAAGAATGAAAGCTTTATAATACGGAAAATCAAACAAAATCCAAAAACAAAAATAGCGGACATTACAGCTGATGCATCATCAATTATTAATAATAAAATTTCAACAGAAACTGTTAAAAGAACTCTTATAAGACAAGGGTATAATGGCAGAATTGCGAGGAAAAAACCATTTATATCAAAAGTGAATAGAATAAAAAGATTACATTTTGCAAAGGAACGCCTAAATAAAGGACCAGAATTTTGGAATAAGGCTATTTTTAGCGACGAAACTAAATTTAATATTTTTTTACCAGATGGGGTACCTAGAGTCTGGAGAAACCCCAATACAGAAATGAACAAAGAAAATTTATGTCCGACCATAAAACACGGTGGTGGTAATGTGATGTTGTGGGGATGTATGGCGGCAAGTGGTGTGGGCAATATGTGTTTTATAGAGTCGACGGTGGACAAACATAAGTATTTCGATGTTTTGAAAACAAATTTTCATCAACGCGCTCAAAAATTGGATTTACAGAATGAATTTTATTTCCAACACGACAGTGACCCAAAACATACCTCGTATCTTGTCAAAGAATGGTTGCTCTATAGAGTACCAAAAATGTTGCATACGCCCCCTCAATCACCGGATCTAAATCCCATTGAACATCTCTGGGAAGAATTGGGAAGAAGAATTAGGATCAGAGATATTACCAAAAAATTCAAATTGAAAATGGAGATCCAAGAACAATGGAATGAAATATCATCAGATATCACCCAAAAATTGGTCCAATCTATGCCAGCAAGATTAAACTCAGTTATTAAATCAAAAGGGGTATCCAATCAAATATTAATAGTTAGTTTATTCTAATTTAATTAATTTTTAATATAAGTACGTTCAATTTTGTGTTATTATTTAATGTATTGAATTAAATTTTTGATTTTTTTTTGTTGTTGTTGTAAACGAATTTTTTAATTATTAAAATAATTATTTAAAAAATTAATTAATATTCATTATATAAAAAATGTAATTTGAAAAAAATTAATAAATATGCACATATCGGCAAAAACACATATTTTTGTTAAGTGTACGTTCAATTCTGTGTATGGCTGTATACTGAAAATTATAGCCTAATGACAGACAAAAAAAAATAAAATGGCCGCGGTGTGTTGCGATACACTCAACGCTAGTTGCGCCATCTGTTATCTAAATCCGCATTTTTAATTCCTACACTTAATAATATATAAATTTAAAAACTATAAGTTAAATAATATTTATTTTATTGAATTGAATAATAATAACAATTTTACAATGTTGCTGATTTAAATCACATATATCGATATATATATATAAGTATTTTATATTGGAAAATCTACTACGATTTAACAAAAACTTCGATTCGATAGCGATCGACTTCCATGATCCCATTTTTTTTCTCGATAAACGTGTTCGAAATTTTTACTCGATAATTTATTATTCGATATCGACTGATAGAATTCGAACCCAGTATTTATATCTTAAATACAATTACCTCATCTATCAATATTGACATCGTGATATCGCGATAAACCGCTGTGAAGCATTCAAACTATTAATTATTTTTAGACAAATATCGCCATATTTTGCAATAGGTTAAATAATTTTTTTTTTGTTTAGTTGTAAACTCAATAAATCAAAATAGTTTGAATGCAACAACAATAGTAATATCGTGAAGGTTGAATAACAATATTTTTATCACTACGTCATGATATTAATAATGGTAGATTGAATGGGATAAATGGTAGAGATAAACCTTTTCATTGGTCATATTGTTCACCACTTCTGTGGCAAATCCCAAATTTTTAACGTGATTTTTTCTTAATTTAGCGCCCGGTACTTTTGTTAAGAAGAAATAATCTGTTGAAGATTCCGATGCATTCAATAAGGCGTATAATATTATTTCATTAGATAAATCTACAAAATGTGTATACATTTTTTGGCAAAAACAAAATAATAAATGCATAAATAAGATAAAAAAAAAACTTACCCATGTCTTTCTATTATATTTAAATTATAATATTGTATAAATTATTAAATTACAATGATAAAATGCACAATTGAAACAAAAACAGATAAATTAATACGCAATATAAATATTTATAATGTTTATATACACAATGAAGGAAAAAAACCAGTTTCCACCATTAAATATACATGGTGTAGAAAACAATGGAATATTGTGAGGCAGTACTCCGATATTATTAATTGTAGTAAAAAACATTAACAGCACATCACGCCGTTGTAGAACACGATGAATACAACGCAAAATTGAGGATTCTATTGTAGAGTACACTACTCCGTTGTAGTCAAAAAGACACCATAACAATTAGTAATAATTCGAAACCTACAACATCATCATCATTGAATGCCTTATCAAAAAATCACAACCATAATAGTAATATTAATATTAATGTTAACAACAATAATAAGGTCAACATTATTAATAATAGTGCAAATATACTTCCTTTAGTCCCAAACATATTACATGTGTCTTTGGTGAGTGAGTCGAAAGAAATTGAATTTCAGCCTCTATCCATCAACTAATGATGATATCAAAAAAACCAATCACCATACTCACCCAAAGTATCTCAAAGTAACTCAACCTGTGATCTCAGTTTCGCGCGTGGAAAATAAAAATACAAATGTTTCACCAGTGCATACTCTTCGTGTAGCTTTAAAATTTATATGTGTTTTTGTATCTGGACTGCACCCAGACTCAACCATTGAAATGGTGGGATAACATATAATTACAACGATGAA
Source organism: Dilophus febrilis (assembly GCA_958336335.1). Lineage (NCBI taxonomy): Eukaryota > Metazoa > Arthropoda > Insecta > Diptera > Bibionidae > Dilophus > Dilophus febrilis. Next base: position 35,760,247 of record OY284470.1, read on the forward strand.
TTTGGCTATTCAAAATTTGAGAATAGAGAAAATTAAATACATTCTGCCGGCGGGTGAATATTCATCTTTTGAAGTGTTTATTCCGGTTGATTTTGTTCAATCGCTAACTGAAATTAAAAATTGGAACCTTTTTATGTACTATCACAAGAAGACAAGACAAACAGCATTGTTATTTATGTAGTAACTGAAACGTGGTTATGTAAAAATATTTTAAATACTGAACTATTTCATTCATCTTATCAGGTATTTAGAACCGATAGGTATGTGGATACGGATATTCTGAATGTTGGTGGTGGTGTTTTAATTTCCGTTAATTTGAAGTTTAGTTGTCAACGAATTGTTATTCCTGACGTGTTAGCGTTGGAGTATGTTTTTGTGTTTGTTACAATGGATTCTTCTGGTTTATATATTTTATGTTTATATGTTCCCCCAAATAGTGTTATTGGATTATATATGGAGTTGTTTCAATGTTTACAGTATATTTCGGACGTATGCTGTAATAATGAAGAAATTATTGTGTTGGGCGATTTTAATTTGCCACATATTAATTGGTTTTAATCTGTTGTTTGCGCATACAACGGATTGGATTGCAACAGAGGATCTTTATCATCCAACGTTATTAATATCCTTAAATTATTCCAAAGATGTACATAGTATTTGTGAAAAAATTTATTCTTAAGATTTTCGTTCAGCAGCGTTTGACACATTGAATGTTAAGCTTGAGAACTTGAATTGTAAATTGTTGGAAAATATTATGTGTATTGATCAAACTATAATATATTTTTATAAGTACATATTTGATTGTTTTCGGGAAAGTGTTCCTTTAAAATATAAATCTAATACTTTTTCTAATATTGAACTATATTTTTCTAATATTGAACCGTTCGTTAACTTAACTTAATATAAATTATCCACTTGTATGCCTTATTACAATTACGTTAATTTAATATATTTATTTACATTTATGTATGTTTATTTTAATTAATGCTCTGAAATCTCTTTCCTGGAGTGATCCGATTTTATTACCTAGCTATTCTCAAAGATTGGCTTTATTAAAGACATAGAGAATTTATTGATTTGTCGTTTTTATGTAATTTGTTAAATCATAAAGTTGAGTCCTTCTATTTTAAATAAACTTAATTTTAAAATCAATTTTAAATGGCTTCGTGCTAACGATTTTTTTTACTTGGCTAATTATCGTACCAATTATGGCCGATTTAACCCACTTGATATTTTATTCATGATATATAACTCATGTATGGTTTTTTGTTAGATAATAATGTTAAGAATGAAATTTTTAAATATAAATTTTATAACAATAGTTGATTTATTAACTAACTTTTCCATTGACTAATTTTTAATTGTTATGAATTAATGTACATTAGTATTTAGTGTCTATTAAATAAATAAATAAATAACTAAATAAATTTATTTTCTATAGTTAACTCCCGCACGTCTATATGGTTATCTAGTTGAGATGAGTCTGTTAATGTAAGTGGTTTGCCACTAAGTGTAAGTTTGTTTTTAAAAATGTCCGTTACATAGTGACCGCCACCGCCACAATGACAGCTAAAATCTATCATTTACTGCTTTATCATTTACCACAATTTAAATAATTTATTTATATAAATTTAAATCCATCTCGATACCATTGAATTTATTTCTTTTGTTTTCTTTTTCATGTTATGTCAATGCAAGAATGCAAGCTTTATCAATGCAAGATGACGGTCTTGCATTGATAAAGTATTTGCAGTCGATTCACGCCATTCACGCAACATAATTAAATATAACAAGAAAATTAAAATTTTCCGTTATAGTAAATCAATCACTGCTGGTACTTTTTTTTTGAAAAATGAAACTTGTCGATCTCAACTATTTGTATGTTCGTTAGCTTGTGGGTCGATAATGTTAGCCTAAACATTGTAGGCAAGCATATCGGCCACACGTAATGGTACACCTTGGTCGATTGGTCTTCGTTTTGTCGAGTGGTCTCTTACGATGCCATCTCGACAAATATGAAGTCAATCGGCGGACCGGAGAAAATAGTTGAGATCGATGAGTCGAAGTTTGGAAAAAGGAGGTATTATCGCGGACGGCCAGATGATGGTCAATGGGTCTTTGGGGGTAGTGAGCGTGGTTCTGAAAAGTGTTCCCTGGTTCCCGTGGAAACACGGGACAGAGCCGCGCTAATACCCATAAGGCCATAATCAAAAAATATATTTTGCCAGGTACCACCATAATGTCGGATTGTTGGCGGTCATATGGTACAATAGGCTATTGTACCATATCACCGCTATTGTTAATAGCCGATGAAGATTATGTTCTTGTGACCGTCAACCACTCAGTGGCATTCGTAGATGAACAAAGGGTGCCTGTACGAATGTCATTGTGGGGACATGGAAGGCACCAAAGAAGTATTCTCGGTGGCCTCGTAAATACTTCTATATATGCCAAAATATGTATTTTTTAAGCGGTGCCAGCATAAAAATGTGGACCCATTCACCGAATTTTTAAAAATTGCCGGTCGACTATATAATCTGTTACCGGTAACAGAATGTGAATTAAAGAGTTCTGAACCAGTATCGGATTATATAGTGGACGAGGACGTCGAACTAAGGCAAATCGCGAATATATTGGAGTCGGTTTAAAACCAAAATGGTTTTTTCCAAAACTCATGCATCAGGTCTACGGTAGATAGCATGTAAAAGAAACTCATTGCAAAGCTTACCCCTTGGGTGATACGGAAACAGCTTCGTTTTATTATAGGCCTACTTACGTATTGAAGTGCTTAAATCCATTTTTTCTCACAAAAAATATAATCCTTTTAAAAATGCTATTTTTGGAATTTGATATTTTTTTAAATTTACAATACCCTCCCATGACCATAGGAAGTTGGAAGGAAGTTGAAAAGACTAAGTCCTGAGCAAAACTTTGTATTGGGATGACCTTTACCTATTTTCCCAATAAATTATCCTTCCGGAGGGGAAACACGAAAATTAAAATTTCCCCATACATACTTTGAAGCCGAGGTCAAACGAGGTCAGGCGGTGCCTAGGTCCAGAACACAAAATGCTTGTACTGCCCCCTTTACCCCTTCATGTACGAAAACAATCCCTAAACTTTTTTGGATTTTGAGACTTTACTTTTTGTTTCCCCTCCACTGGCCAAAGGTGGGTGGGGCGGGCGACTAAGTCCTGAACAAAAGTTTAGATTCCCATGGCCTTTAACAATTTCCCCACTAAATTTCCCCTCTGGAGGCGGCACCCCCGCAGGATATATACGTATTATAACAGATATTATTATTTAAATATAGTGTTAATGATGATGATGATGATGATGATGATGATGATGATGATGATGATGATGATGATGATGATGATGATGATGAATCAATAATATATTGTTTATAAAGCTTATGCATATATGCTATAATTCATGATTCGCTGATGCATATATACATTTTATGCTTTGCCATTAAAATTCAACTTTTCGTTAGCAGTTAAATAACGAATTTCATTATATTGATCATGATCATCATAATAAAATTCACCAGCATCTTCCTCTTCTTCGTCATGATTATCTCTATTATATTGCGACAATTTTTTTGATTTAATACTACCGGATAATGATACGTTAGCATTAGATGCGGCCGTCGCCGCCGATTGTCCATGGATATGTCCGCTGAAACATATTGTAAAAAAATCACTTAATTTTCTAATTCTTAAATTATTTTTATAATTTAATGGATTAGCGTAGCTAGATTGTCGATAAATAACTATTAAAATAACAATCACAATTATTACTATAATTGCTGATAATAAACAAATAGGTATTGTGAATGATTTTGAATTAGAATTTTCTATAATTTGTTGTTTTTGTTGTTGTAAATCTATTTGATTCTTTTTTCTTTTATCTATATAAACCATTTGTTTTTTATACAATTGCCAATCGTCATTTGTATTTGAATCTATATAAATATATATATAAATAAATGTTGATTAAATCGAAAAATATATACATATATATATGAAGAGATAGGATATGAAATATTTATAATTTAAAAATTTTTTGTTAAATATATATTTACCAGTATTTCTGAATGGATTATTTATTGTGGTTTTAGTGATAATTTTTTGTTGTTGTGTTTGTTCAACGCTATCAACATCATGATCATCGGACATTATTATATTTACATCAAAATCATATTTACTCCTTACAGTATCATGCTCATCGGCTATAATTTTTGATTTCGTTGTGTATTTATTGTTATAATATTGTAAATTTGTTATTGGTTCTTTTGGATTAGTAGTACTTATTTGAGGTTGTTCATCGATTATGACCACTTTCACAGGGGATTTTTTTGTTGTTGTTACTTTAGGAAATAATGATTTCGTTATTCCTTTCAATTTTATAGCGGTGGTTGTTGTTGGTATTTTTATTTTTGTTGTTGTGCTTTTTTGTGATTTGATTGTTGTTGATGATGACGATGATGATAATGATGGTTTTATTTGTGGTATTTGTGTTTTGATTGTTCCTGTATTGATCGGCACCACGATTGTTTGAGTAGCAGTCGTAGTAGATGTAGAAGTAGAAGTTGAAGGAGTAAGACGAATTGTTACTTTTGTTGATAGGGATTTTGGAACGATTTGAACGGTCGATCTATTATTTATTTTTAATTGTACAAATGAAGTTGATGAAGTTAATGCTATATTTGGATTGAATTCAATTGTTTGTTTTTCTATATCATTAGTTGCTATTGTATTTGTTTGATATTCATCTGTTAAATCATCTGACGTGGATGCTTTTTATGTAAATATATATTGTTATATTATGAGCGATACATTAAATAGATAACAATAATATATGTATACTTACAAAATACACATATTGATTTATAATCAATACAACATGTTTTAAGATCTTCACATCCATCAAAACAATCACAATGTAATAATATTCCACCTTTTCCTGTACCATTTAAAATTGTTTCATTAGTTAAAAAGCCACCATTCGGAGCTATAGCAGTTTTATTCATTGTAAATTGTACATCATTACATCGATTTGTGCAGGATTGAATATCAAAAACACCACCATCCATGTCTTCTGTTTGATTTATTGATGATGATGATGGTTGTGGCAATTTCGTAGTCAATTGTGCGCTTTCCATTAAACATTCATTACCTGTTAATATGGCAATATCATCAATGGCAATGTCACTTAATTGGGATTGTCCGGCAATTGCTTCAATAACGATATGAAATTTTTCATTTAGTTTCGGTATAACAAAAACAGCTTCTTTCCATTGATTCTTTTGTGTTCCTCGCTTTTCAAATAATAGATAACTATATATATATTTAAATTAAATATACACATAATTAATATAGTTCAAGATATCATAGTATATATATGCAATGAATGGATGGATGGATTCATGCTTACCTACTATTATCGTTACCAACATCACTAATCACATTTTCCATTAAAATTGAAACTGGTTTCACATAAACTCGTAGTGTCCCCATTCGTGAACCATACATATGATAATACATTTGAAAACATGCATCTATACTAAAATTAGCCGGATACGGTGGTGACATTAATCGAGCCCTATCACCGGCCATTTGTAATGCTGATTCAGCTACCATATAATGTCCCTCTAATGGTTTCATTATCGTATGATCATACCGTGGACCTGATTGTATTCGCATGGTCGTGGCCAACGTTCCAGTACGTCGTCTCCACTCAAAATCATGTGTAAAATCTGCTGTCCAATCGCACATCATTTCCGTTTCAAAATCACACCATTTTGACGGACCAACATTGGTTTGACGACAAGTACCAATAGCACGATCCCATTGTCTACCGTCACAATAAATGTATCGACTGCCGGCCGTCTGATAACCCGGATTACAAAATAAAATCGCCGATCCACCATTATTTTGTGGAACTACAAAACCATTTGGTATGGTATCGATTAATTGACATCCTGGTTCTTTATTCAGAATAATAATTCAATAAATTTGTCATTAGATTTTATTTTTGATAGACAAAAACAACAAACAAATAACATTTTTTTTTTGTATGTACTTATGCAAATTGGTAATGGGCTGTCCCAGCGTCCATTTTGGCATGCAGCATATCGCTCGCCACTCAATTGATAACCAATTCCACATACATATCGTATTAGTTTACCGCGTTGTCTTAAACGAACATGCCCATTTTTTAAAATTGGCGTATCACATTGACGAAACACAGCTGTTCGTAATAAATTGTTTTCCGTTAAACGTGCAGTTTTTGCCGAAACAGCTACGGGAAAACCATCTGCGAATGTATATATATAGCAGTATTAGTATAATATAGAATACATTTTGACTATAAATTCATTAAACAATGAATATATATGCTTACGATTCATTAACCATAGAATTAGTATCAACAACCATCTTATTAAATACATGATTTTATATCAAAAGACAAAAAGAAACTCTATATATTGCTGTTCTTCCGCTGAGTATTTTAAAAATGTTTTAAATAGTCAAATCCGTTTAATACAATATTATATATACAAAATAGAACTCACTTTTCACATATATCATTCATTCACTTAACTATATATACCATTCAATTTTCACTTGATTTTCACACCTCTTAATAATTATATATTTTAAACTTCTTGAAACGTCTTAACCGATATATTTAAACTATATATGTGTTTAATATAGAAAGAACTTACGCGAACTACTTTATTAACAAAAATTTTTATATGATATGCTATGAATGATATTAAAATAAGTGAGTTTATAATATATATATGTTACATATATGTATATATTACAAATTATGAAGATTGTGATAAATTAAAAATTGTTGAATGGAAGGCGAGATGAATGAAGAGAAAAAAATATTTTGTGGTTAGTTCTTATCGAATTTTTTATGTAGACAAATATTCTGATATTAAATTCGTATATGTATATTGGAATATTAAAAAAAATGAAATAAAGCCTGTGTAAGTGACCACCCAAACCACAATTGTTCTCAAATATCCCATCACAATCACAAATATAAAAAAAACCTTCCTTTTTCCATCAAGCCAACTTTTATGGAAATGAATTCATGTTCAAAAAAAATGCAATATGTTCTATATTAAACTGATTAAACATATATAAGATATTTATATACATATGATGAATGAATGAATGTAAGGCGTTATCACTATATTTGCTTCCGGCGCGACTGCCATGTATATTAATATCAGGATTTGTTTTTATCATTATTTACGTATTTTTTTTTATTTGTATTATAAAATATATTTTGTTTAGGAATAGCGTAATGTACCTTTTTTATATGTGTAATATGAAGAACGCGTTTGAATTGGTATAAGCATATAGGGACTGAGTAGTGTCGTTATCTCAGTGTTTTGGATGCCTGTTCAAGAACATAGCTGAACTTATGATTTATGATACTAACCAATCGCCAATAGTACTTTTTTTTGGGTTTATACATTTAAGCCCGTCGACAGGCACCACTCCGTGCCTGTGCGTCAAAATCCGGTATAAGCAGTTTGGAGTCTATTTATTGAAAACGTTTCTTTTAAATTTACCCCACATACGAGTATATGACCACATCATCTGCGTACCCTTGCAAACCCGCGATTATCATTAGGCTTATTGAGTAGTTCATTTACAACCATAAGAACCACAATAACGTGGATAGTACTCCGCCTTTAGCGCTGTTGATATGCTGCGAAATTCTCTTCACAAACTAAAAACATATCGTAATGGTTTAAAAGTTTTTCAATTAGGAATTTTATATTTAAATAACTAAATAACTAAACATATAATAAATAAATCAAAAGTTTATTTTTTTTGTTGTCAAATACGGTACCATGCATTGCGTACAAACCTCGGCGGGTACAATAAACCCCACAATTGTTTTTTTAAATTTTTAATTACATTTATAAGTCTTTTTTTTTTAATTGACCTTTGTATGTCTTTTTTTTTATTTTATTATTTTTAAACCAAATAAATTAATTTATCAATAAGCTTACCTGGAGGGCGTTCGTAAAACAACTACAGTAATGTAAAGTAATTTTGTCATGTTAAGCTCTCTGACGTCATAATGTTAAAAATTTACATCAAGTAAAAATTACGTTACAATTAGCGTTCGAAAAACATATAGTTAACAAAAATTTTTTTTATTTATTATATTTATTAATTAAATACTCTTATACATTATAAAAACATGAATGAAATAATACCAACTATGAGTCTTATCATCAAAAAAGTTCAACAACAAACGGATCTGATAAGGATATATTTTTTTGTTACATAAATTCCCAGTAATAATTTCTTTTTTTTTTAATGTTACAGATTAATATAGCAATTGTTTCTGATTCATCTGATTCAGAAGATGACGAAATTATTGCTCTAATTGCTAACAGCAATCGGAATAAATCGAATGAATTGAAAAATTGAATGGTATAATGAATGGAAAAATTGAATGAATGGAGCATATAGTTGCCAACTATAATCGGATTGAATTTCAAAGAAATTTTCGAATGTATCGAGAAACATTTGAAGTTCTTTTGGCGGAAATACAGGAAATGAAAATGCCTTATTTAGTTGGACGAAAGCAAAATCCGCTAGAACACCAGCTGTTAACTGTTATATGGTTACTGGCAACGCCTGATTCGTATAGGTAATATTTTATTATGAGATCCATTTAGATATCTTGATACAAATAGGTTAATATTTTATAATATATATCAATCAATTATATTGCAGATCCGTCAGTGAACGTTTCAATGTACCAAAAAGTACCTTATCGGCATCATTTGTCAGAATTATAAATTCTATAAATTCTCTGGCTGCTAAATATATAACTTGGCCAACAGGAATAAAATTAAATGAAACGAAGACAAAATTCTCGGAACACTCTAAATTTAACAACCTAATCGGTGTAGTTGATGGTACATATGCCGCATGTAAAGTTCCCAAAGACCAGGTGCGATCATATACTAATCGTAAATGTTTTACAGAAATTACACTACAAGCAATTTGTGATAGCGACTTAAGGTTCATTGATTGCCACACAGGTTGGCCTAGTTCAGTGCCGGATATACGAATCTTCAAGAACTCCCATATTTACAATAAAGCATGTAGTAACACTACAGAATTATTTCCTAATGGAGAATATATTTTGGGAGATAAAGCATATCCTGCAATGAATTGGTGCATACCTCCATACATCCGAAGCAATCCCTTAAATGAAAGCCAAACCCGTTTTAACCAGTTACATGCAAAAATTTGGCAAGTGATAGAAAGAGCATTTGCTTTGCTATTTGGACGTTTCAGACGTTTAAAATATTTAGATATGAACCGTATAGACTGGGTTCCGTCAACTATTCTGGCATGCTGCGTACTACATAATTTATGTATTTCGCCTAACAATGATGAATGTTTAAATTACATTCAAGAGGGGCAAGCCATCCAAATACAAACCAAATAAACCATCGAAATGCATGCTTACAAGAACATGCAGGGGAAGGTATTGCAAAACCAAATTTGCAACGCATTAATTCAATAATGGCGAATGAAAAGACTATATATTTTTTTATTATATTTTATTTTTATTATTAAAATTCACTTTTATTATGAAAAAATAACACAAACAAATTTGTATTTTCAAATTATGTTTTTATTAATTAAAATTAAGAATTCCTAAAAAATTAATTAAATAATTCAATAAATAAATAGTCTTCATTTCTTTTATCAAAATTGTGATTTGTTATTTGACGGAAACAGATTATTTTCCGTTATTTCTAATAAATATATATAACATATTCACTTTAATTTGAAATAGAGTTCTATTAATTTTTGATGATTTCAATATTAGCAATTATCTTAATTACGCAAATAAATACATATATTAAAATGAATATTCAAATTATATATATACGCATCATATTAAAGAATTGATTACAAAAATACTTTCACAATATAACGACCGCAAAGTGAAATAAAATGAATTATATTTAAATATAGATACCGGTCGAAAAACAATATGTTTGAAACATTATCTGATTAACGTAAATATGTAATAAAAACAAAATAAATTAATTCTTAATTTTTAGTTAGTTTCTGGGTCGCGGTTGATGTCCATTTAGTTTTGAAACTTTCAATAATATTTAATTTATGAGCAACCGGGTCCTCTATGGTTTGCGTATATTTTCATCTAATTCAAAGTGCGCAACACTTCCTAAAATTGGTTTTTCATAAAATCACAATGTTAAACATAAAAATTATTGTAAATGGGTATTGTATTATTCAAAAACATTGCATTATGAAAAAACTACATACCATCAGATTTTTTTTTCATCAAAATATAATTACCATTTATAACGTAAGTATTATTAATTTTAACCGCTCCATATCCATCAGCCAAAACAACCTTTTACCCCCCCAAACCAACTTTTTCAGGCATGTGTTTCGACATATTCGAAGCAAAAAAAAGCTTTGTTGTTTACACTTCAATAAAATAGCATATAATATAGAAAAAAGTGTTGATTACATATATAAGTTTATATACGTGCATTAATTACCCATATACAAATGATTAATTTGATCGTACGATCTTTTATATAATCATGAAGGTAACACGGTGTTTACATTTGAGTCTTGACGCTCATGAAACCAACAAATTTTGACAATTGCACTCACATGATTCTTGTTTTGTGTCCAATCGAACGCTCATGAATCACAGCAACAATTGCTTTTATTTTATTTTATTCAACTAAAATTATATTAATTTAATTGTAGTTGCCGGTATGAAAGATGTAATAAAACATTAGAAATTTTAGAAGCATGTGCGTAATAAATATATAATTATATATATTATTATGTTCATTTAAACTAAATTTTTTTAATATATTATTATAATGTATTTACTTTTTACTTTGGTTAATGGGTTTAATAATATATTTTTTGATTTGCTTATAGATTCAAACAATTGTTAAATCAAGAATTCTTAAATCAATAGACAATAGCAAAATGTCGAAAAAAAATGACGAAATTTTCCAATTAATAAATTTATATAAACAAAATCCGTGTTTGTGGGATATGAACAGTTCACTATATAGAAGAACTGGAGATGAATCATGATCGACGATAGCGATAGTATCGTCTATCGTCTAAAATAACGATAGACGAGTATCGTCTTTTTTTGCCAGAATCATGATCGTCGATACTGTCGATGTCGGTATTTTTGACATATCGTCTGGTATTTTGTATACATTTATTTATATAAAACAATTTGAATAAAAAAAATAGAAACATGAAAATCGGATATACAAATAAGATAGCTAAATTAAGAAATTTGAATTATGGATATTTTATTAGCACTCGAAGGTGAAGATACACAAATTAATCTGCGATTAGAAAGGCGTAAATTAAGAGACAAAAGTGATCCATTGTCATTAACTGATAAAAGGTATTTAACACTTCGTTCAATAATGTGTGTGACTGACACATAGATGGCGTCCCTAGAACTAAATCAATATTTTTTTTCGCATTTGGCAACCTTTTTAGGCTTACTGTCAACATCATATGTTAATCAGATCATTTGTTTACAAGTTACAGTGCTATAAGTGACGCTATTTTTGTGTTTTAAAAAAAAATGAATTCAAAGCAATTCCGTGTGCTGATTTATCATTGTTTTTTAATGAAAAAAAATACTGTTCAATGCCAGGAATGGCTTGAAAAACATTACTCGGACTCTGCTCCATCAAAAAGAAGCATTTGTTATTGGTATGCCGAATTCAAACGTGGTCGTACAGACACCGATGACATTCCATCTACTGGAAGGCCAAATGACGCTGTTATTCCGGAAAACGTTGAAAAAACACTGAAAATCATTATGTCCAACCGTAAAGTGAAAGTGAGGGAGATTGCTGACATTCTGAAGATATCAGCAGGCAGTGTACAAACCATAATACACGAACATTTGGGTATGAAAAAGGTGTGTTCCAAATGGGTGCCGCGTTTGCTCACACCGGAGCAAAAACAACAACGAACCGATGATTCAAAGAGCTGTTTGGACATGTTTACGCGCAATAAGTCGGAGTTTTTGCGACGGTACATCACAATGGATGAAACATGGATCCACCATTTCACTCCAGAGTCAAATCGGCAGTCTGCTGAGTGGCATGCAGCCGGCGAAAGCCGCCCAAAGCGACCAAAGACGCAGCAGTTGGCTGGCAAGGTTATGGCGTCTGTATTTTGGGATGCGCATAGAATAATATTCATCGACTATCTCCAGAAGGGGCAGACCATCAACAGCGACTATTATATAGCGTTATTGGAGCGTTTGAAAGTCGAAATCGCAAAGAAACGGCCTCATATGGCGAAGAAAAAAGTGTTGTTCCACCAAGACAATGCACCGTGTCACAAATCAATGAAAACGATGGCAAAATTGAACGAATTGGGCTTTGAATTGCTTCCCCATCCTCCAGATTTAGCCCCCAGCGACTACTGGCTCTTCGCAGACCTCAAAAGGATGCTCCGTGGTAAGAGATTTGGCTCAAATGATGAAGTAATCGCCGAAACTAACGCCTATTTTGAAGGCAAAGAAAAATCGTTTTACAAAGGCGGTATCGAAAGATTGGAAAAGCGTTGGAATGATTGTATCTCCCTAAAAGGGGACTATCTTGATGAATAAAAACGAATTTTGGCAAAAAAATGTGTTTTAATTAATTAGTCACACACATTATTGAACGAAGTGTTATGTTAGCGGATGATGCATTTGGGTTAAGCAAGTCCATTATGAAACCGTATAGTAGAAGTGGTGCATTGACAACAACACAGGAAATCTTTAATTATCGGTTGAGCAGGGCACGTTTAATCGTGGAATCCACATTTGGAAGATTGGTCAGCAGATTTAGAATATTTCATAAACCGATTGACACATCACTTACCACCACAGATTTAATTGTTAAATGCGCGTGCGTTTTGCATAATTATTTGGCGTCGGAAAAATGTGCAGGAGATTTCTTTGCACATTCTGAAGAAAGCAATCATCCTACGGCTTTTACCAACATTTCAATACAGGAAAACACCCAATACCGACATGGATGTAGAATACGGGATAATATCGCCCGATATTGCATCGAAGATGGTAGTGTTCCATTTCAATGGAATCGTATTTAAAAAATTTAAATAAATAAAATTAATTTAAATTTAATAAATTAAATATTTAAATTACTGTAATGCATTTATTTTTAAACTACACTATTATAAGAACTAGAATTTTGGATTTTTCCAGAAAAGTTTCAAAAAAGTATTTGAATTTTAACAATATTATGAACATCAAAAAACACTTACTGGGGTATTTTCTTGTGTTTTTCTTAACACGATGCTCTGTTTTAAAAAGTGCAATTCGTCGTACCAACCTAAAATTGGTACGTATAATTCATCGGTACCACATCCCGATTTTTTGCTAGAAATCACTTTTTTGTATTCCTTGATGAAGGTACAACGAATCGAATGTATTTTGGACTTTACGTCCTTCACTTCCATTTGCGATTGGTCTGCAATATCAATGTATGCCTTACATTTTAAATCAGGAGGTGAATCATGATCGACGATAGCGATAGTCGATAGACGATATTGATGCAAAATGAAATCATGGTCGTCGATAGTCGTCTACTTTGACGATGATTTTCGACGATTGCTATTTAGCTATCGTTACGATAGTTATTACATATAGAATGTGAATAAATACCGTGTTCCCCAATTCAATCTAGATTGATTGTTCATTTTTTTATTATTTGTGGTTATGTGATTAAATTTTTTGTTTATATTTTCGGCCGACAATGAAAATATTTTTATTAATGAATGTTTATTAAAGTGTTTATTTATTAAAGTGTATATTCAATTACTAGTGAAATAATATTTAGGAAAAATTAATTGTTATAATTACTTTTGATTGGGAAATAATAATTAGAATTATTAATTATTTTTGAGCGAAAAATGTAAGTAAAACTATTACTTTATTAAATGTAAGTGAAAGAAAGGGTTATTTATAAATTGCAACAAAAATATTTTTTAGGTCAGCGAATAACAAAAGAATTACGGAGATTCAATTGCAAATATTGGTGCAATTTATGCATGATCATGATGACCTTGCAAAGAATAAAATCAATAACACCCCGGAAGCACGTACTTGCTCCAACAACCTATGGAAAATGCTTGGGCATAAATTAAATAGTGCTGGACCACCGATGAAAACGGAACAACAATGGAGAAAGGTATTAATCTATTTTTTTTTCCGTTTTTTTTATATGCATTAAATAATATGTAATTTTCACGACAGGTATGGGTAGACCATAAATATAAGGTGAAAAGAAAATTAAGCGACAACAAAAAGTCAATTAATAAGACCGGTGGTGGTGCCATAGAATATGTTGAAATAACACCAATGGAGGAACAAACGATAAATGCTGCAGGATTAGAGGCACATGTGGAAGGACTACATGTGCCTTCATACGGAATGGACTCAACGGAATTCATAGATGATTCAATTGCCTCACCCACGCAATCGGATACGGCAGAGCCAAAAATTATACAACGAACAAAACGCTTTAAATCAGCAAATCCAACAAAAGAAAACAGCATGGAAATAATAAAAAATTATTATGATGCCATGCAAAGTCATATGAAAGCCTTGGTTGATATATCCAATCAAAGATTGGATATAGAAAAGCAAAGGCTTGAGTTGGAGAAGGCCAAATTTAATATTAAATATTAGTTTAATATCTTATTTTAATTTATGAATTATTTGTATTTGTTTTTTAATTTTATTTTTTTTTTATTGTTATTTTTTTTTTATTTTTATTATTTTATTGATCTCAATGAAGAGCTTTTTATTTACGTATGTTGTTAGTATTTAAGGACATTTATTTTTATTGGTTTTTTAATTTTATTGTCATAAAATATAAAATATATTGATCTCAATGAAGAGTTATGATTTAATTTTGTATTTGGTTTTTTATTTTATTATAACGCGATTTAGAAACTGAGGGCATTGCATATGAAGAATAAATTATGAACGATGGTTTAATGATCATTATGCACCCTGACTAAGCCATTTTTGATTGCATCCCGAATCTGTCTTGCTTGTTGATTGAGTACCGTATTAGTTTCCGTCACATATTCATTATGTAAATCATTTAATTCTGGGTAATATTGTATTTCATCCGGAATATTGTAATGAATGCATATATTATGCAAAGCTGCACAAACACTTGCAATTTGTGCAGTTTTTTTAGGTGAATAACGCGACTGTCTTTCCCCTAGCAGTATCCGAAACCTTCCTTTATATATACCAATACATCGTTCAACCGTACTCCTCGCTTTTGCATGGATGGTATTAAACACGCTTTCGGTGCTATTAATATCGGCATTTCTATACGGCGTAATACACCAAGGTTCATTGGGATATCCGCTGTCGCCTAAAATTTCACGTATATAACATATATTACATAATACCATAATACATAATTATGGTATTTTTTATTGAATATTGAAATATTACATACCCAGAACCCATTCATGGATCGATTGCTCACGTTGATGATGTCTACTACAAAAATACTCTCTGGCCGAAGAGTGACTCCACACAAACGAATCATGTGCAGCACCTCCATATTTTGGTGATATAAACAAAATTCGCCTCAAATGATCGCAAATCTGGCATTCATAAATTTTATAATATAACAATAAGTGATTCATGGAAATAATTTAAATAATACTTACAATCATGACATTCAAGCTATGTTTGCATTTTCTATTCAAAAAAATGAATTCATTTTCATTTGGTTTCAACAAATTAACATGAGTGCCATCAACACATCCTACAACTAAATGTAATAAATATTTTAACAATAAAAGAATTTTTTTTGTAAACTAATTCTAAATAATATTGTCAATACAAACCACCAGGGAATTGGTACTTAGAAAAAAAAAATGATTTACAGCTGTTGCTATCATATATTTTAATCCATCTATAACATAATGTCTTTTCCATATCATCCAACGTCTCGCTAAATACTTTCGATACGGTACTTTGACCCAATCCTAATAAACAGTCATATCCAACAATATGTTGATAGCCACCACTTGCCAACATGCTTAACGTGCAACATAATTTTAAAATTGGCGGTACACTCGCTATAGAGTATGTTTTAAAATGAAGATGATTAAGGAGATGTAATACGGCTTCTTTTGATAATCTATAATGTTTTATGAAACTATGGAAGCTCATAGAATGTAATTATTATCGTTATCCATTAGGCAATACTAATTTTAAATTTAGCATATTTAATTGCTTATAACACTTCGTTCAATAATGTGTGTGACTAATTAATTAAAACACATTTTTTTGCCAAAATTCGTTTTTATTCATCAAGATAGTCCCCTTTTAGGGAGATACAATCATTCCAACGCTTTTCCAATCTTTCGATACCGCCTTTGTAAAACGATTTTTCTTTGCCTTCAAAATAGGCGTTAGTTTCGGCGATTACTTCATCATTTGAGCCAAATCTCTTACCACGGAGCATCCTTTTGAGGTCTGCGAAGAGCCAGTAGTCGCTGGGGGCTAAATCTGGAGAATACGGTGGATGGGGAAGCAATTCAAAGCCCAATTCGTTCAATTTTGCCATCGTTTTCATTGATTTGTGACACGGTGCATTGTCTTGGTGGAACAACACTTTTTTCTTCGCCATATGAGGCCGTTTCTTTGCGATTTCGACTTTCAAACGCTCCAATAACGCTATATAATAGTCGCTGTTGATGGTCTGCCCCTTCTGGAGATAGTCGATGAATATTATTCTATGCGCATCCCAAAATACAGACGCCATAACCTTGCCAGCCAACTGCTGCGTCTTTGGTCGCTTTGGGCGGCTTTCGCCGGCTGCATGCCACTCAGCAGACTGCCGATTTGACTCTGGAGTGAAATGGTGGATCCATGTTTCATCCATTGTGATGTACCGTCGCAAAAACTCCGACTTATTGCGCGTAAACATGTCCAAACAGCTCTTTGAATCATCGGTTCGTTGTTGTTTTTGCTCCGGTGTGAGCAAACGCGGCACCCATTTGGAACACACCTTTTTCATACCCAAATGTTCGTGTATTATGGTTTGTACACTGCCTGCTGATATCTTCAGAATGTCAGCAATCTCCCTCACTTTCACTTTACGGTTGGACATAATGATTTTCAGTGTTTTTTCAACGTTTTCCGGAATAACAGCGTCATTTGGCCTTCCAGTAGATGGAATGTCATCGGTGTCTGTACGACCACGTTTGAATTCGGCATACCAATAACAAATGCTTCTTTTTGATGGAGCAGAGTCCGAGTAATGTTTTTCAAGCCATTCCTGGCATTGAACAGTATTTTTTTTCATTAAAAAACAATGATAAATCAGCACACGGAATTGCTTTGAATTCATTTTTTTTTAAAACACAAAAATAGCGTCACTTATAGCACTGTAACTTGTAAACAAATGATCTGATTAACATATGATGTTGACAGTAAGCCTAAAAAGGTTGCCAAATGGGAAAAAAAATATTGATTTAGTTCTAGGGACGCCATCTATGTGTCAGTCACACACATTATTGAACGAAGTGTTAAAATAGGGAGTTAAATCATGTTGTCCCTGAAGTTTCGTGGGTGGCGGTATCTTTAATTTGCAATCGTTAAATAATCTGCAAAAATTACTGCTTTGGTAAACACAACTATCTGATGCTTTACCATTAGCTCCAACATCAATCATGATAAATCTTCCATGTGCATCCACCAGTGCTAGTAATATTATACTGAAAAAATTTTTGTAATTGTAAAATTGGGATCCTCCATGTGCAGGTGCCTTTATACGTATGTGCTTTCCATCTAAAGCACCTAAAACATGAGGAAAATTGCATATGCTGCTGAATTCATTGGATATTTTTGTCCATTCAGAAGTTGTTGTCGGAACCTGAAAAAAAATTATATATTTAATATTAAATTTTTTAAATCTAATTTTATTTATTTTTAGGAATTTGATAACGTTAATGTTGATGACGGTGAGGACACTGATGATACGGATATTTTTAAAGGCACAAGTAACAATGATAGCGATTTTTTAGTGACCCCGAAAAAAAAAAGGAAATGTACTACAAATAATACCGATAAATAAGTTGAAGCATTAAAAAATATTAGCAACATGACTTCAAATGTTCCCTCAGAATATGAGGCGTTCGGTGAATGTATAGCAGCCCAATTAAATAAAATGTCTGATATTTTAGCTGCTGAAGCAATGAGTGAAATGCAAAGAATTGCGACATCTTTCAGGATTAAACATATTAAAGCAACCAATATGGTCGACAATGAATCTTCAAATCACGAAGAAATATTTCCAATTACAACGTCAGTAACGAATAATAAAACTACGGCTGATAAACCAACATCGAATTTGCTTACCAAGAATTTGTATATGCAATTGGATTCAAATAAAACGACTTGTACATCTTCACAAACAAGCATTATATCACCACGAATTTTACAACAACATTATAATGTATCACCAAATGTTCGTATTGATCAAAAATCATCTGTTATGACCAATGCTATTGACAAAATAAGTACTCAGCAAAAGCTTAAACAATCCAATTTCAATATTCAGAATGTGGCAGTTAGTCAAGGTGGGATACTCAAAACTAAAAGTAATACAATTAAATTATGTAACTTAATAAAAACTTCATCACAATTAAATCATTTGAATCCAAAAAAAATTGTGTACGTAATGGCGAATTCAAGTTGCACAAAATCTCCTGAATTAAGTGCTATGCAATTACATTCTCCTACAAAAAAAAAGCCATCCAATGCAACGATGTATCTAAACGAAATTAACTCTGAAGTGGATTCTGTGCAAATGAATAATTATATTGAAGATGAAGGGGTAGATACAGGTGATTTAACAAATTTTGAGAATAAGTATTATTTGTAATATTTAAAAAAAAGCAATAAGGCGGGCATGTATGGTGAGCCATATGAACACATTTTTTTCATAATGAACTTTTATAAAAGGTTCGGACTCATTTATTAATGATTAGAATAATTGTTTTAAAAACAATTTATGTATGTACCTATAACATGGACCAAAATGAATAACAATTTAATTTAATGTGATTATTTTTAGTTTTATTTTTTATCTTTTTGTTAAATTAATGTTAATGGATAATTTTTAATTTATAAGAGAAGACTGATGTTAACTTGTGAAATTTAATTAAATATTTATATAATAAATTGATCTCATATGATCGTGGTTTTTACTCACAATTAAAGTAATATCTTTGTGGTAGTTATAAAAGATAATTAATACGGAAAATTTGCATATGCTTCCAACGTATTAGGTTAAATAGAAAAAAAAATCAATTATGTCGGAGGAAAAACTATATCACAATCTCATCCATGGATAAATAAGTACATAGGAAGACTTGGATAATAAACGTAAAAAAAAAGTAAAAAATTTACCTTCATATACTTGGGCTGTAAAACGTCGTATATAGCAGATAATACAATTGGTAAAAATATGGATGTCGTGCTTCTAGATACCCTGCTCAAAAATTCCATCGAACGAAGTGAATCTCCAGTCGCTATATATCTTAAAGTGATTGCCAATTTCACTTTCCCTTTTATGCTGCATCTTAATTGTGTGTCGGCTTTTTCTATTTTTGGAGCAATCTGCAATAGAAAAACAAACATGAATTCTTATTCATACATGTTTTTTTAATAGCATTAAAAAAATACCAATTCATATAATTCTTCAAAACTGTTGTAAGATATTCTTGAAAAATTTTTAAATTCCTTGCCTCTGTCATCCCACAACGAATCGGCCAACAAATCCGATTCCATATCTATTAGATCCCTTCCAAGGAGAAAAGGATTCACCCAATATCTCCTAGGCGGTTGGTTTTCTCTTGTTTTTCCATATTTTCTAAAATTCGTACTGCCGTTATCATTCGAATCGCATTTACACGTCTTTTTCGGATCATCCTAATAATTGGGAAGACTATATTAATAAATTCTTTACTTTATACATATTTTATTAAATTAAAGCCGGTTGTGTGTGTGTAAAACAGTTACAAATTATAATTAATATTAAAAAATTTAATCATTTATAATGCAAAATTTGCACTATATGAATATTTGTAGTTTGTACTTACGTTAATCAATTATTATATAAATTATTCTTTAAAATATTATGATTGAAAAAAATATTAATAAATCACTGTTAAAAATAAACAAAATAACCCTTCTATCAAAACAATTTTTTGCTGTTTTAAAAAAAAATTTTTGTTTTTTTATATTTTGACAGTCAAAACTCATGAAATACCTGCACGAAAAAATCATATGAGTTGGCTCATGAAACCAAAAAATCATGTGATTTCGTTGTTTACATTTGAGTTTTGACAATCATGAGTAAGATCATGATACCGCAAGACTCAAATGTAAACACCGTGTAAGAACACTGAAACTTATACATAAACATTTATGATGTTCTACATCAAGGTAAAATAAATTACCTAAAATTGTTAATGGAAATAGGATATTGGATAGTGTGATGCTTGGTAATGGTATTAACTCAATGATTTTGTTTCGTACTGATTTAAAAATGTTTTGTCAACTCATCAACTCATTATGACGTGCGTCGTCGATTTTTTCTATATAACATTGTTATCGTCGACGCACGTCATAATATTCTTCAGTCTGATGAGTTGACAAAACGTTTTTAAATCAGTACGAAACAAAACCATTACCAAGCATCACACTATCCAATATCCTATTTCCATAGCATATAATGAAATTTATCGCCTAATGACAGACAAAAAAAAAAGAAAATGGCCGCGGTGTGTTGCGATACGCTCAGCGCTAGTTGCGCCATCTGTTATCTAAATCCCCATTATTAATTCCTACACCTAAAGTAGATGACACATGTAGACTTTTGCTTTATTTACAATGAATATAATTGGTTGATATGACAACAACATTTTTTGCTTCTTTCTTCCATATACATGATGGAGGTTTTTTCTAAAGTCAAAATCTATCAATTTTTCAAAAAAAATAAAAATTTTTGTTTTTGTTTTGTGATTTGTATTTTTTTGTAATAATAAGGTAATGTGAAATTTTAATTTTATATTCAATTCTGATTTTTTTTTGAATTCTTTAATTTTTTTTACTCTCGATTTTTATTTTAACTTTATTTATATTTCATTTCATATTATTTCATAACCAAACAAAAAACATTCATACATAAACGAACAAAAAAAGAAAATTTGTGGCGTAGTCAAAAAAAAACTTCGAGTAATACTGAACTTTTTTTTAATGGTCGACGACAAAAAAACACACCAATCACCTATAATGTAAATAAAGCAAAAGTCTACATGTGTCATCTACTTAGCACTACATTATTTAATTTAATACTTATTTTTTTATTTTTTATTCATATAGATATACATACATACCCACTTTTGGCGTCAAATAATAGACTCTCAACGCTTGTTCGTAATCTGCCATAACCGATGAAATGATTGCTCCCTCGATGACATCCTTCAATTTTTTAAATACATGTATGTATGCCACAAAATTCCGCTTTACCATTAGTACATACATTATTGTATATACCTGCAAATTAATTTATATATTTTAAATGATTTTTAAACTTTAAAATTAAATTCTTTTGGAAACTTACGCTCCCATTATGCTTCACATGCACGATTAGCAACTGCTTTAGGGCACCGTTTCGTGGCACAACTTTAAATGTTCCATCTGCATGTAGAGAAATGGTTTTCATTTTGCAAAATTCTATAACGATGGGTGACCCAAAGGCTATATATTCATTTGTACTATTAATAATGAAATTCCCTAAATAGAATTGGTTTCCAGCATTTCCGGCTTCCGTACCATAAATTTCATTATATCTATCGTGAACACAAATCATACGATATACATTATTTACAAAGGCACTTTTAGTATATATGTGTGAACACCCTATATAAGTATATACTCATGTATACGTACTCATGTTATAATAGAATACTACTCATTTTATAATATTACCAGATTGTACCCTAAAATATGATATCTATAAGCTATATGATTAATGTAATTAAAAAAACCAGTACAGTATAAATTTAAACCTTGAATAAATATGAATTAAAATCAATAAAAGTATAGTTTAATATAATTCACTACATATACATATATAAATAAATTTTTTATATTTTTTTTATATACAAATAAATTTCATCATTTAAATGAAAATGATGATGATTTAACCAAATCGGTTAATTTTTTGGAGTGATGAATCGAAGTTTAATAGATTCGGATCAGATGGAAAATGTAATGGATGGCGCCCACCAAACCAACAATTTAATCCACGCTACATAATTAAGAAGCTGAAACATGGTGGTGGCTTCATTTTCATGGTGCCGAGTCGCCGAGCGAGCCGAGCCGAGTAGAATTGATGATAAAATGGGCCGTTTTTTGGAAAACATACAAAAATATTTTGGAAAACTTTTTGGAACCTTTTGCAAATGATAATTTATTTTATTTTAATATTTACACACTTTGAATATTGTAAAGGAATGGATTAGTGATCACAAAAATAACGATATTGGAGTGGCCAACGCAAAGTCCAGATCTCAATCCAATTGAAAATTTATGGAACGACGTAAATGATCACGTTAAAAAGATTAAACCAAGCAATTTAAATGAATTACGACTAACCATCCAGACACTGCCACTGCCATTGCTCATTTCTGGTTTACCATTATAACGTATCATCATCGGTATAAAATATTCTTTTTGACATTTCCAATCGAATGTGTCCAATACCATATAACATTCATTTTGAATGCGAAACTTTTTCTGTATATCTACCGGTGCATTTTGATCCATTTCATAACGAAATGGTGGCCCATTTTCAGAATTACCGACACCGTAAAAGCCACAAATTAAGAAACTAACAACAGAAGGCTGTTGTTGAACGCTAAAACCAGATTGTTGGTTGTAAAGCGAAAAATGTATTATATTTATTTATATTAGACAGTAAAATAGACGGAAATTAATCGATTTCTAGCAGCATGAACAACCCTCATAATATCGGTTTGACAAAACTGAATTATAACATTATCATCTGCATCATTTAATTGCAATAAAATTTCCTGTTCATTGGGTATTGGATAGCCATGGCTTAACAAAACATTATGTAACACGGCACAGCTGTTTACTATTGACCCGGTTTGAGGTGTGTACATCAGCATTCGTTGTTTTTAACAGCAACGGAATCTGGTTTTAAGCACCCAATATAGCGTTCTACCAATTGTCTAGTTTTTTGTTGGCATCATTGTAACACTCATCACTCTCACTTCATGCTCCAATGTGCGCCATCAACCATGGCGGTTGTCCGTATCCACTATCGCCTTAAAATAATAAATATATATATCATTATTATTAAGAAGTAGAACATTGTGCATTACATTTTGTTACACAATTACATACCGATTAACCAATTATTACGACTACCAATTGCAGATCGTTCTTCAATAAGTGATTTAAAATTTGAATTATTCCAAACAAAGGTAACATGCGCTGAACCTCCAAATAGAGCATTGATGTTCACAATTTTTAAATCAGTATCACATACCTACGTAAAATTTAAAATTCAATTAAAACTGTGTTTATTGAATTACTGGGGGCTAATAAATACAGACAATTTGAACATCTTTCGTATGCACGATCGTTCTTAAAACATAGTACACATGTTCAACATTTATTGATGTGCATTTTATTGAAATATGAGTTCCATTTATTGCACCGCTCCTGGGAAACCATGTTTTTGATCAAATTTGAATAATATAATAAATAAAACAACTCTTTTATTAACATTAATCTATAATATTGAAGTAATGTTACCTTTCTTTAATAACGTTGTATTCATTTTTATTTGAAAATTTAGTAAAATTTGGTGCTAGATTTTGAATTATAGCATCACTGACTTCATGAATACTGCTGAAAATAATAGATTGGGAAACACCTACCAGGATTCCCAACAGGTCGCTGATATGACCCTAAATCAAATATAAACAAATACATAGTTTAAATGTATGTAAGAAAAAGAAAATGTAATTAGTAATTTTATTTACCAGAAGCATATATATGTAATTAACCAAGGGCTCTTATATATTTCGGAATTCCATAACTTCTCCTTTTATCCATATGTGGAATTATATCATATATTATTAATTTTGTTATTCCAAAATTAAACAAATTAATTCCAAAACACAAAACAAAATTAAATATTTTAAAAAAAATAACGAAAACAAATGTAAATAACAAAAGCAAAATTGTGATAAATATTTGTTATCAACAAGGTCACTTTTTCAAACAGTGACCAGTGTCTTGTTCGAATTAACTCACAATAATTTTGACTCTTTCGAACTCGCTCACTAAAAAAAGTCACTTTTCAAAATACTTAACGCATGATATTAAAAAAAATAACTTAATTCATTATAAAATAAAAATAAATACATAATTCATTATTCCTTATAAATTAAAAAAATGCAATTCAATAAATAATAATTTAAACTAAAGGGTTATAAACATAAAAATGATAAACATCCCAAACAGCCAAATATTACTTAGGTAATAAAATTACCGACTGCGATTTTCCAATTTAGGGTACCGCGCAGTAGTTATTACTGGTAATATTATTACCATATTTTGAATGTTTGAAGTCATTAAATTACCGATTTATAACCAGATTCAGGCAAGAGGTATTCGTATGGTAATATAATTACTCTTTTAATACTTACGTAACCACGTGGTAACAAAATGACCGTCATATTCTGGTAATATTCTTACCGTTGTCTCTTTTTATATATAAAAGTCGTAACAAAATTACCATTCTTTAATTGTTCAAACATGTCTGTATTATAAAATCAACAAATGTATGTCGATCTACCCTATTTTTTCGATGATTGTGGGCCATCTCCCATAATTCACTCTTTCATTTCTTATATCACTGACACAGTGGCGAATCCTAGTAGTTAGATTGAGTCGTTCTGTTTAATCAGTTTTAATTAACACATCAATCTATATATCAGGGGGTGTAGAATGATTTATGATACCATATATGGCAAATTTTCAGTACAAATTAATAAAATTATTTATTATCATAATCATAATTAAAAATAGTAATAGCAATAATAGCAAAATCAAAAAATGTATTTCCCGAAATGTAAAAAAATTAAAATAAATTGACCATATGTATTGAATATATCAGGAATGATACTATATAATATACTACATTATTCCTTATATATGAAATCGGCTCTTCTACATTTTGTTATAAATTGCTGCGTTACCTCATCATGAAACGTCTCTTTCGATTGAAGTTGTTTTATTAAACGTTTTTCTATTGCCATTAATGATAAACCATGCAATCGATCTTGTAACATGGAATTTTTGCTATAACTCTTAATCCTTTTTAATACGGAAAATGTGCGTTCGACTTGCACTGTAGTTGATGTATATTGAAACTTTATGTACTTCTGAAAATTCTTGTTGCACTTTGTGGTTTATAAAAATTTTATTTATTTCAACAACGCTTTGGTTTTGGAAAATTTCGGAATTGTACAACACGGTTAATTCATTTTGCAATTTACATTGATCAAATTTCATCATCCCATATGAAGTATATAAAGAATTTATTACATTAGTTGGAAATGATTTACTATATGTAATGAAATTAAAACAATTTAATAATTCTACAAATAATAACTCCGATAAGCTTTCAAATCGCACATCGATTTGCGTAACTATAGTGTCAATAATTTCATTATAGATTTGCTTATAATATAATTGGAAATCGCCAATATTCCGTCTCTTTTTTGGCGGTCCGCATTCAGATACAACCTCCGAATAAATTTCCTCAAATTTGCTTCTTAGTTCCAAAATATTTTCTTTCGTTCTTTGTACCTCACGAATACAAACGCTTATATTGAAACTTTGGCTTTGCATTATGGAAAACAATACATCAGTAAAACTGAATACTTTTGCTATAGCATTTAAAAGAAAAGCAGTTTCGAAAGACTCCAAGAATTGCAGAATTCCTCTTGCAAGTATTGTCGTGTCAACCTCCCATGCCTCTGGTGAATCTATGATGGATTGGAATAGAACCTGTAGATCATCCTTGTAAGATTAACAGTATTTACAAGTCTAGATGTAAAATTCCATCTAGTGGATGATATCGTTGGAATTCGATGTTTTACAATTGCATCTAGAGCGTTAGTTCTCTTTGAAGAATGCGCGTTAGTTCTCTTTGAAGAATGCGCGAAATGCTGAAATTCCGGATAACGTTGTGAAAAATATTTTGACCTCTTTAATAAATTCTAGAGATCTTGATAGTACAAGGTTCAGAACATGTGCAGTGCAGTGTATAAATTTAACAGCTGGATCTTGCCGTCTTACCAAAGCCTGAACTCCACCTCGATCTCCAGACATAACTGCTGCACCATCATAACCTTGGCCAATAATATATAACGAATTACATGCTCCGCTAATACATTAGCCGATCTATCCACACTAACGTCAACGAATTCATAGAACCTTTCAACTATTTCACCATTTAAAACATAACGAAACACAACCGATAATTGGGCTCTTCGCGAGATATCCAATGTTTCATCTAGCATGATTGACACAAATTTGCATTCATTAATCTCTTTATGAATTGCATTCAGCATTACATTACCGATACTATGAATCAAATCGTTTTGAATCGCCGATGAAGTTCCTCGAAAAATGGTTGCGTCTTTCAAATGGTTTTGCAAGGGTTCGTGAATCTGTGATATAAAATGTAACATCTCTACATAATTTCCACGATTTACAGATTCTTCACTTTCATCGTCTCCTCTAAAAGCTAGTTCCTGTGTCCCCAAAAATGTAGCAACATCTATCAAAATTTTTAAAATATGTCGGTTCTTTTTAACAATTTCATTGTGTCTGATCATTGAGATATGAGCGTGTTGATCCAACATTAAATCCAATCGTATAAAGCCAAATGTTTTAAATGCCAAAGCATTTGCAATGTGATTTTTTGACTTCTCGTGTTTGGATATACCTGAACTTAAATGATTAAGATCATCGAATACTTCAAAGTTCCAAACGCAATGGTCTGCATGTTTAAAAAATAAAATACATGGCCAGCAAAATAGCTTATTTTTCACGGAACTGCCAGTAAGCCATTCAGTTGTTTTGTAATTGCTGGTATTAAAACTTCGAGTAAACGTTTGTCGTTTGGAAGAGCACAACATCTTTAAATCAGGAAGTTCTGGCATTGGCCTTCCTTCACGCAAAATTGCATTCTTGTCCTCAATGCTGCGTGAACAAAAAGATTGCTTCTTCAAGCTACTTATCACGCAATTGTCTAGAAGTGTTTCCTCCATATTTATGATATTCTTTTATTTATAAACAATGCCTTTGATTTTAGGGCAGAATTGAAAATAATGGAATAATAATAATAATAAACAATTGAAAATCAAATTGTTTTGAAAAAAACACTTGGAATATTTGAAAATCAGTAGATTGTATGGTGGAATAATAATAATAATAAACAAATGAAAATAAAATTGAAAATCAAATTGTTTTGGAAAAAACACTTGGAATATTTGAAAATCAGTGGATTGTATGGTGGAATAATAATAATAATAAACAAATGAAAATAAAATTGAAAATCAAATTGTTTTGAAAAAAACACTTGGAATATTTGAAAATCAGTGGATTGTATGGTGGAATAATAATAATACTAAACAAATGAAAATATAATTGAAAATCAAATTGTTTTGAAAAAAACACTTGGAATATTTGAAAATCAGTGGATTGTATGGTGGAATAATAATAATAATAAACAAATAAAAATAAAATTGAAAATCAAATTGTTTTGAAAAAAACACTTGGAATATTTGAAAATCAGTGGATTGTATGGTGGAATAATAATAATAATAAAAAATGATAATTAAATTGAAAATCAAATTGTTTTAAAAAAAACACTTGGAATATTTGAAAATCAGTACAACAAATATTAATAATAAAATTGTTAATATAAAAGCGAAATTAAATCAATTTATAAGAAAATAATGAATGCAAAGAAAAAGATAAATGAATATTTGAGACGAATTTCAATCAAATGAACAATATGATCATTTAAATTAAAACAAAATCATCTCATATATACACAAGCATTCATACTTGATTTGATGAGTAGGTATGAAATTTGACTCAACTGTGTTCTGTGATAAAACAGAACCTAGTTGAGTTAAAATTTCGTATATGGAAACAAAATTTCCCTTTAAATTTTATGGTGGTATATAATAGTTTATTGTTGTAATACTTTATACGCTTGCCGTATACATAAATAATTTATTTACCGAACCCAAAGCGAACAGTGTGAGTTAAGTTTGTGTAATGTAGAAGAAAAAAATATTGGTCTATTGCTGCTGTTTTTTTACATGAATATATGAATACATGAATATATGAATACATGAATATACACATATATGATTTATTTTTAAGTATACATGGATTTAGATTCGCATATATTTTGTTCGTATGTTCGTTTAACATATAGAACACATTGAATGAGTGAGTTCATCCAAAAATCAGAATGTTTGACTATCGTTTTTTAGATATGTAACAATTTCGCATTTTATTTGCACCGAAAAGAATTTTATTTATAGTTAATTTAGAAATAAATTTCAAATAAAATACAAAATATAAGTGCTTAATTTGAAGTCGTTCGGCGAACACTAAGAACTGTCGGAGCATTCGCTACCGCACTGATATTATATACAATATTCTTACATACAATATTTGCATTATTTATTAATTGTGCTGTGAGCCGTGCGGTTTGTTTTTTTTTTTTTTTTTTTCTTATTTATTCGTGGATTTTAAAAAGAATTAATTGTTTAATTAAAAATATTAAATAAAGGGTATTAACAAATTCAGGTATGTATTATTTATTTATTATATTTATTTATTAACAAATTTAAGTATGTACAGGGTGAATTCGAAATGAAATTATAAAAAGAATAACAAAAAGAAATAATTAAAAAAGAAGCCATTAAAAAAGGTGACAAAAAAGGTGACATGAATGTTGTGCGCTCACGAGTTTTTTTTTATAATTGATTATACAAAATAATAGGTAATGCCCATCATTCTTTGAAAAGCATTACATTTTGTTA
The DNA here is from genome assembly GCA_958336335.1 of Dilophus febrilis. Classification (NCBI taxonomy): domain Eukaryota; kingdom Metazoa; phylum Arthropoda; class Insecta; order Diptera; family Bibionidae; genus Dilophus; species Dilophus febrilis. The sequence continues at coordinate 35,789,580 of OY284470.1, forward strand.
CAAACATTGCACATGCATTTGCATATACGAAAAATAATTATTGGATGATTTCAGAAATGAAGCGACAATTGGACACAATTATTAGTGTTAGGGATTTTAACAGAAAAGTGAAAAGAATTTTGGATAACGATGATAAATTAAATCCTTCGGGAGAAAGTAACTCCCTGTGTGTTCCACATAATAATCCACGTCGTAATGCTGGAAATACAAAAATTGAAAATGAGAATATTATATTATAATTACTATGTGTACTAAATTAGTTATTTTGTGTGATATATATTTCTTTGTGTGGCATTTTGCATATAATAGTCAACAAATTTCAAAACATCAAATTTTCGCATTGAATTTGTGGAAATACAGTATACCCAACATTCCACGAGATGCTAAATCATTGTTATGTACAAGTAGATCGATGAAAGATATACTTTTAATACCGCCAGGACAATATTGGCATTTTGGGTTGGAAAATGCTTTGAACATAGTATTAAAAACACACTGAAAAGGTGCGTATATTTAAGTTTTAACATTGACGAGATTCCAATAAGTGGTAGTTCAAAAGGACAATTTTGGCCAACATTAGGAAAGTTGAAGATATTGCTGCAAAACTTTTCGTAATCGGAATATATTATGGACCATCAAATCCAATTAATAGCCACGAATTCCTAAAACTCTTTGTTGAAAGATTTAAAAATTTGATTGATTATGGGATTAAAACCGATAATCGAAATATTGGTGTGAATATCAGAAATTTTATATGCGACATACCAGCTAAAACATACATCAAGGGAACAAAATGTCACAATGCTTATTTTGCTTGTGAAAGATGCAACATAGAAGGAGAATACTTTCATGATGGCCATCATATGAGTTACGCAGATCTGAATTGCAAATTGCGAACAGACAATGCTTTCCGACTCAGGGAACAAAAACAACACCATTCCTCCAGTTCATTGTTAGAGCAATTACCCATTGACATGATTCATGCATTTCCTCTGGATTACAAAAAAAAACTTTGTTTTGGATGACACAAATAAAAATAAATAGTTTTTAACAAAATGTAACAATATTGTTGGTATGATTAATGCTACTTATAATTGTGATGCAATTGCAATATATGGCTAAAAACTAAATCAAATTTATATGAAGTGCCAATTAAGTCATCTCATTTAAATATTTACAAATCGGATTGTATTCAAGATAAACCAACACTATGGAAATTAGACAGCGTTCTTTGTAAATTGTTTTGTATCGAAATAGATAATACTCAAAAAGCGTTTTTTCCTATTTTACACACAACAGCATGTACGTCGTAGTAGAAACTGAAGAAGACGATGAGAAGGTGTGTATGGCTGTACCCAAAAGTTGGGTTAGTAATGGCATATTAAGTTATCCTCAAAGGCATCATCAATTACAAAAGGAAAGAAAAAGAGATAATTTTTCGTCGGATAATGGTATACAGTTTAATATTTCAAAATCTTGCATTTGTATTTGATAAATAATGTTTTGCAATTTTTTATTTTTCAGCTACATTAAAAGATACGTTGGAAAAGGAGAAATTCGCAAGTGAATTTACTGATTCTGAGACAGTAAAAAATTACAGATTGCTTCTAGCTGAGAAACGAAAGCACCCAGTTGGTTTTATTCAAACACCTGATTTCAACAATATGATTTCACTTCAAATTGAAAGTAAATATAACTATTATTTATATATAATTTCATATTGAATTATAATAAAACTGTATCGATGACATTCTTCTCTAAAAGATCAACAGTTAACTGATGAAGGTATCCTAATTCAAGAATTAACAGAAGAATCTATGCAAAATTATGCAGAAGTTCCTATCCAACAAATCGATAACATTAGATTTGAAATTTACTTATGTTACATATGGTCATATTTAATATTTTTGTACTATATGAAGCTAATAATTTGACAACCGAAAGACAACAAACCGTTGATATTGCTCCCTTGGAGGATTTGGTGTCAAATCTAGGTAAAGTATTGTATAAGAATGTTATGATTACTTTTATATGCAAATCATGTCATTTATTATTTCTTATTCTTATTGTTGTTAATGTTATTTTTTATTCAGCGGCGCAAGTGCAAAATATGGCAGATGAAGTTCAGAATTTATAGACCGTGGTTTTAAAAAAAATTGCAGAAACGGAAGTTACGCATTCTACACTAATTGAAAATATTAACAGCATTTCGAATAGCAGACAAAATGAGCTTCGGTGATGAATATGTTACCAATTTTAATTTTCCTTGTGATGCTAATTCGACAATCGAATCACTAGAGCAATTGTTGGAGGATAAAGCATTTTATGAACATCTCGTTAGTGCTTTTGTTTCAAAGTTTTAGATGATATTATAATATATATATTATATTTATAAGATATTCTCTGTTTTTTCAACTTTCCTAATTTAGACGAAAAAAATTGGAAAATTTGGAGACGGCAACGCGAAACAAAACCGCTAGAACCATATCGAAATATTTGTTTAGCGATGATGTGTTGTTGAGATATTCGTGGAATGGCACACACGAAAAAAAAGCTTTAAATCATTTAAAAATATTAACAACCTAATATGTGATTGTATTAGGAAATATTATTCTTATACATTTCACGATAATGCTAATTTCTTCAAAGACTACTTAAAACACGCAAAAGCGCGCTTAAGTAAAAATAAATAATGTAACTGCACTATATCTAGATACCATTATATTATACTTTGAGCACCATAAATTCAATTTTTTATTTTACAATTTGAACTTTTTTATTTTTAGTTTTATTTTAATTTTAATTTTAATTTTAATTTTAATTTTAATTTTAATTTTAATTTTAATTTTAATTTTAATTTTAATTTTAATTTTAATTTTAATTTTAATTTTAATTTTAATTTTAATTTTAATTTTAATTTTAATTTTAATTTTAATTTTAATTTTAATTTTAATTTTAATTTTAATTTTAATTTTAATTTTAATTTTAATTTTAATTTTAATTTTAATTTTAATTTTAATTTTAATTTTAATTTTAATTTTAATTTTAATTTTAATTTTAATTTTAATTTTAATTTTAATTTTAATTTTAATTTTAATTTTAATTTTAATTTTAATTTTAATTTTAATTTTAATTTTAATTTTAATTTTAATTTTAATTTTAATTTTAATTTTAATTTTAATTTTAATTTTAATTTTAATTTTAATTTTAATTTTAATTTTAATTTTAATTTTAATTTTAATTTTAATTTTAATTTTAATTTTAATTTTAATTTTAATTTTAATTTTAATTTTAATTTTAATTTTAATTTTAATTTTAATTTTAATTTTAATTTTAATTTTAATTTTAATTTTAATTTTAATTTTAATTTTAATTTTAATTTTAATTTTAATTTTAATTTTAATTTTAATTTTAATTTTAATTTTAATTTTAATTTTAATTTTAATTTTAATTTTAATTTTAATTTTAATTTTAATTTTAATTTTAATTTTAATTTTAATTTTAATTTTAATTTTAATTTTAATTTTAATTTTAATTTTAATTTTAATTTTAATTTTAATTTTAATTTTAATTTTAATTTTAATTTTAATTTTAATTTTAATTTTAATTTTAATTTTAATTTTAATTTTAATTTTAATTTTAATTTTAATTTTAATTTTAATTTTAATTTTAATTTTAATTTTAATTTTAATTTTAATTTTAATTTTAATTTTAATTTTAATTTTAATTTTAATTTTAATTTTAATTTTAATTTTAATTTTAATTTTAATTTTAATTTTAATTTTAATTTTAATTTTAATTTTAATTTTAATTTTAATTTTAATTTTAATTTTAATTTTAATTTTAATTTTAATTTTAATTTTAATTTTAATTTTAATTTTAATTTTAATTTTAATTTTAATTTTAATTTTAATTTTAATTTTAATTTTAATTTTAATTTTAATTTTAATTTTAATTTTAATTTTAATTTTAATTTTAATTTTAATTTTAATTTTAATTTTAATTTTAATTTTAATTTTAATTTTAATTTTAATTTTAATTTTAATTTTAATTTTAATTTTAATTTTAATTTTAATTTTAATTCTAAGCCTCCTAACTCCTTCACGGGCCATCGATTGCTGTAATGTCCCTGGAAATAAATTCATTTATAGAAAAAATATTTAATCAAGGATTGCATAATATTACCGTCCTTGGCGCTACTATGTTCGGTTTGTATATTACTGTACCGGATTTTACCCTCGGGAGACCTAGCACTTTCCCTTTGCAAACGTGTGGTTCCTGTATTAAAACCAGGTCCCACCCTTTTTTCTTAAATAGTTTGCAAAGGTTGGCTGTGGCCGCCTTGGATATATGCAGGTTGATTTGGACTACCCTGAAAGGACGGCATGCAATTGGTTTTCACGTGCTTCTCCTCCACACACGGCCATGTTTCTTCTTGGCCTTGTTTACACGGGCGGCTTTGAGGTCGCTGGATGTTGTGGCTGGTTTGGGATATCTAGATGCTGTGGATGGGAATGGGGATTAGTTTTGGAACTGTTGGAAGGTTTCCGGGTGTTTGGAGCGTTGTGGGTTCAAGGAAGGGATTTGTTCCGGGGACACCTCGGGTGCACCTTTGAACACTTCGAGTAATGACCCACCTTGCGGATTTCTTTGCTGCGTGGCCTGTTTACCCTGTCTAAGGTAAACAAACCCAAACATTCAATTCAGCTTCAAATTGAGCCCCACGAGGTCTTGTGCACGGGTGTGGCTTATCGACAAGATAAGCTGCGTCATGCCTTTCTCCCTGTCTTTCCTTGAAATAATTCTCCAGTCCTCATTCCTGAGGGAAATGTTCTGAATTTTGAGGCGCCTTGAAATTTTTTCCAGGTTCTCGTTTTGACAATTTGGCAAATACAAATAAAATGTACTTGTCCTGGGCAGATCGGCTTCGTCTATAGCTTTGAAGTGGCCATCTTCAACATTTGAATCTGCGATTGATGATTTCAGCCATGCAGCCGTACCTGCATCAGCGCAGCCCGATTTCATGGTAAGACCGGTGAACTTCGGACAAATTCCGTCCATTGGGAGAGACAATAACAAACTGTCAATGCCCTCGGTATTGGCTTTCATTTGCCCGGTTTCGATCTTAGTTACAGCATAGTACTGGGCTTATTTTCTTGAGGAGGATCCCTGATTTCACCTTGACGTCTCCTTATAATGTTGTCGGTATTTTTGGGTGTTGAGTCGTCTGATCGCGCCCTTTTTAGGGGAACGTCAATGGTTCGATCTCGAATTTTCACCAAACCCGATTTCTTGGCATCTTCCACCGAATAGCCCTTACTGCACCTCCTTCTGGGGACACCACTTAGTCGCTTGCGTTTGGCACCCAGTCCTTGCAGTCTTTCTCGAATTTCTGAGATAGCTGGACTGGGACTTTTTGGTTCTACGGATGCTTCAGGTTATTCAATCCCCACAACTGTTGATAGTGAGGTTTCCGAACTCAAACTTCCTGGTTCGGTATCTGACGAGTCAGACGCCGTGAATTGTGGGGGATGTTCACCCATTGTGTTACCTGATGCGTTTAGAGAAGCATCACTCTCATTAGGTTTTAGTTGCTTATTATCCATACACTGTTAGATATTGGATTGAGGAGTGGGTTAGTCGACCGTGACAGAGTCTCTTGTCATGGTAGGGCTATTACTCCTAGGGGGCGCCCGGTGTCTAGGCTGGTCCGTTCAAACAGTCAGTTAACTTCTACTGTCAACTAATTCATCGGCACGGGTCGCACGACACCTTGAATTGAGTGTTGGAAGTTTTTTGTTCATTGCTCCTCGGAGGCCTGTCTGACATGGGTGACCCTATCATCATAGCCCTCGGCTAATTGCAACCTAAGCTCTTGCACCACGTCAAGGTGACCTCAATAGCAAGGGAAATATATAAAATGATTTTAATTACCATGAAAACTATATGCCTAGATGAAATAAACTCATGCACACCATACACAAAACGCCAAAACATTTGTGACGGATATCGACACATACAAGTTGTAGTTTTATTTTTGCATCTAGCATTATGAAGGTATAAAATGAAATTAAAATTTCTCTCAGAGGTTTCTTTAAACCTAAATAAATCCACCAAATCTACCGTCTTTTTGGAATAATCCAACAATAAAAATAATTTGTCGGCTACATGCGTGCAGGTTTCTCCCTTCTCAGCCATGCATGTAAAATGTGCAGATAAAATTCTGCAATCACAATTCACTACAACACGGCAATTTAATAACGGGATATTTAATATCATGGAATGTTTAACCTTCGACACCAAAATAATTAAAAATGCAAATAAAATATCAGAGCCCGAATCATGACTGATGGAAACGATAGTCGACTATCGAAATTAATTGAAAACGATATCCAATCGAATCACCACTGTCTATAGTCGTCTATTTAGACGATAATTTTTGACGACTGCTATTATGCTATCGTTACGATAGTTGTTACATATATAATGTGAATATGCTTGTGATTAAACCGATTTTTTTATTATTTGTGTCTATTGCCTAGTACTAAGGTATGCGCTAGGTGGTCGTGTGTACGCGGGGGGGAATCAAGGTTGTAAGACCTCCGTAACCTGCGTATGCGAGCGCCACTCTATAGCTGTTCTAGTCATATTTTAGACAGCTCAAAAGTAGCAGTCTCGGTCATGGAAGGGAAACCTTCCACGATACACAAGTGTATGTGTTACCTCCTCGTCGTGACCACTGGTAACTGATACATAGGAAACATCCTGAACCTCAAAACACACGATCCTGCTTGCTCCATTTCCATTGTCAAACAACCTTAGAATTCCTAACACCAAATACCTAAAATCCAACAAGCCTAAAGGGACTTGGAGTATCAGGCAAAAACACATTATGCTGGAAGGAGTAAGCCTTCTACTTTAAAAAAAAATTCCCTAATCCCAGGGCGGAACAGCTAAGCCTAGGGGATGAATGACTGATGGGGGATCAGTAGCAATTAGCGAACTCCAGACACCGGGCGACACCTGGTTTCATATAGCCCTACGATGCTAACTGACTCTGGCATGGCGGACACATCTTTCCCAGTTCAAACATTTATCTCTGACTTCAGGCCAATCCTCGGATTCAACTGGTCAGAGAGCCTAAAAATATGTATAAAGAAAACAAAAACTCAGGCGGAGCCTGCCTCAAAGGATTCCACATACAAATAAGAATGTAAATCGTGAACCACAAAAAAGTAATGAAGCTGCAGATGCTTCAATGGAGGATATAAGTGTCTTAACACTAACACTAAAGCCCACGATAAATGGCTAAAGTTGTCCAAATAAACATGCACCATGCATAGGCTGCGTCAGCAGAGCTTTGCAGAAGATTGCATCTAACCAAATGGAACATTGGGCTTATCCAATAGCCCTGGCAAAATGCAGGAATTATATATGGCCTGAATATAAAAAACTATAAGTTGGTATATGACAGAGGAACGTGCAAGCCAAGAGCCGCCATACTTATAAATAATAAACTAAACTCTTTTATTATTCCAGAGTTTACAAACGAGGACACGGTGACAGTAGTAGTACAATTCAACACCAATGATGGCGCAAACGAGGTAATAATTGCCTCAGTGTACCTACCAGGGAACACCGTAGAGGTTCCTAATGAAATAACAGGTAAACTGGTGCACTACTGTCTAAAGAACAAAAAAAGTTGATCCTAGGTTGTGAAGCTAACGCGCACAACATAATATGGAGTAGTAACAAACAAAAGCAGTGAGGTATTGTTAGAATTGCTAATTACAAATAATTTAAATATTGAAAATGTTTATAAACGCCATAAGGGGAGAAGTATTGGACATAACCTTAACAGCAAACGTAAGAAATAATCTGATTACAAATTGGAGGGTCTCACCTGAGAACTCATTTTCAGACCACTGTTATAACGTTTGAGGTTCAATACTGGCACCCAAAAGGAAAGCAAACATATAGGGTTCCAAAACATACCAATTGGGAAGGATATATAAAGGACCTAGCAATAGACATGGGGCCATTAGCTATAGGGTTCAAAAACCTTAGACCAATATTTTAAAACTGATGTTAAAACACTTTGTTATCATCCATTCGTTTAAATGTAAATGAGTTATGTAATGACAAAAGATTTAAAAATATGTCAATGTGTTTTACATCACCAATGAAAATTGGAAAAAATATTTTATAAGCATTTTCATTTTAAAACAGGACTTGCTCCAATATTTTACATACGAAGACAAAATTACAATTGTTTGAAAACATATGAGTGATTTTTTCTTATTTTGTTTTAGTAAAAGTTTTTTTTATCTAATATGTTTGCTTTATTTCAAAATTTCATAAATTAATCCACATATTATAATACATAGATTTACCACCCAAATTCACTTAAGTGTATTCAATGCATCTAAGGTTCATCATCTGATTAAGTGATTTCGTTACGGGCTCACGGCTATAGAATACCGAGATTTTACGGTGGCTAAACCGATTCTGCCGTAGTAACGAACAAAAAAAAAACAAAATTTAACTATGTAATATATAGCTTTTCAATATTACGCTCATAATTTCGTTCGATTATAACAATTTATTGTCCAACTATATCGACACTATTGTATAATTACTACTATTATAATTTATGATATAACTCTTATATGATTTAAAATGTATACTACTCTAACCACTATTATATCGGACACCTGCTATTTTATTCGAATGCTCGATGAGATGCCGCGAAAGGACTTTAAGCAAAAATTTTTTAATCCTTCCAATTTTATTTCATAAAATGATGGTTTTAGTTAAATAATTGCACAGACAGAAGTAAAAAATTTTTTAATTCAATTACTTATGGAATTTAATTCAAAATGATTCAATTTAACAAAAAAAAATTTGACCATTATACATACGCGTATCTTGGTTTTGTTCACTCTGTTCAGTGAACCACCTGCTAAAAATATTGATAAATAATTAAGAAAATACAGATTTTAATATTTTTCTTAATTTTTGATGAATAAAATAATATTAAGTGTCCCAAAAAATTTGCAGCGCTGATTATTTTTATCAGTAAAAAATATAAGAGATAATATTCTTTATATCATATATATAAAGAAATCATATATATAAAGAAACGTCGCATAAAAGAAAAACGAAAACGAAAAAATACATACACCTTTAATCTATATATACTCTTTCTTTTGTGCATTTTTTTAATCGCACTCCCATAGTGTGCACAATTTTAAATGAACCAAAAAATATTGTTATACATAGTTGTTTAATTGTATATGGCAAATACATTTATATTTTCCGAAAATGCGAGGTATACGAATATACAAATAATACAAATACTATTTTAATTTTCGTTCACTATAAATTGTGCACAATATAATACAAATGCTTGTTTCTTTTTTCTTATATATGCTGTATGGTTGTTTGTATGCTTTATTTTTTATCATTCAAATCTCGCATACTCATATACTGCCTGCTGCGGTGTATATAATCATAGAAAATATATAAATATTTTTTTTTGTGTTTTTTTTTTATTTTTCTCATTTCTATATATGGCATATTGGCATATACCCAGCAAACATTTGGAAGATAAATCGGCGATACGATATCGCGGCGATATCGCGGGGAAGATAAAAAAAAAGTTATTTATATCGCCAATTTATCGTTGTTTTAACAGTTGAGCGATATTGTACGGAAGATAAAAATGCGATACGATGGCGATACGCTTTGACGATAAAAAGAAAATACAGAGCCACATTTATCTTCTATTTCTCTTCCAGCCCATAAAATGACGATAATATATTATTATTTATTGCTTGCCTATCTTCTTGATGATAAATCCGCGATAAATATATCGCCTTTTTGTCTTCCTCGCGATAAGTATGTAAATAATTAAGTATAAAATTAAATTATAACAGTTTAAATGGAACAGCGAATGAATAAAGAAGAAATATTAACAATTTTTAATTTTTATAATTTTCAGGATTGAGCTGTCACAGGATTTCACAGCATTGAACTTCCATTGATATTCCCTTAGAATATTCTAATCTATATATCGCATTAGTATCCCCAATTTATCTTCCTGGCGATATCGCATTTGTATCGCCAATTTATCTTCCTCGCGATATCGTCAATTTATCTTTCAGATGTATCGCGGAAGAATCCCATTCTCTATACGTAGGGAGTAACGTACGCGATAAAAATGCGATATCTTTGGCGATAAATTTATCGCCTAGGCGAATCGTCTGCAGTACTACCAGCGATAAGAAATGTTTGTGGGGATACGAATATACAAATAATACAAATACTATTTTAATTTTCGTTCACTATAAATTGTGCACAATATAATACAAATGCTTGTTTCTTTTTTCTTATATATGCTGTATGGTTGTTTGTATGCTTTATTTTTTATCATTCAAATCTCGCATACTCATATACTGCCTGCTGCGGTGTATATAATCATAGAAAATATATAAATATTTTTTTTGTGTTTTTTTTTTATTTTTCTCATTTCTATATATGGCATGAATAAAAAATAGATATTATTTACTATATAAAATTATATGCGATATTTTTTCATTCTTTCGCAAATGCTTGTTATGCGTACTTCATTATTTTTCCAAACATTGTTCAATTAAATAATTTCAATTTCAATTTCAATACACATTTAAATAAATTCCGCAACTTTATAATTTGATAATTGTTTGATTCCATATTCTTTAATATAGTTTCCTGTTTTTTTTTCACATTTAATTGTAATATGAATTTTTATGAATGTAATTCAAATGATGGATGCATTATTGAACAGTTTTTAAAAACGCCTTTTTCAAGGCGAACTGTTGAAATAAAAAATATATTGGTTAAACTCGAAAGGCCAGAACCGGATTTGCAAAATTTAACGAAACAATGCAAAACTCAAGGCAGAGAAGTCACTCGTCGATTTCCTGTGTCGATTTATCAAAAACATGAATGGATAACTGGTTGCAATAAGTTGAATAAAATTTTTTGTTGGCCATGTTTATTTTTTTTGCCAAATCGTGACACCATTTGGTTGAATCCTGGTTATTCAGATTTAAATAATTTAAGTGCAGCAGTTTTTAATCATGAAAAAACCATGAGTCATTTAACTGCTGTACTAGATATGAAAACTTTTGGTGATGTTCGGATTGATTTAATGTTGGATTCACAACTCAAACATTCCGTAACTACTCATAACGAAAATGTTATAAAAAATCGCTTGGTATTGAGAAGATTAATTGATATGACATGCTTCCTTGGTATGCAAGAATTGTCTTTTAGGGGGCATGATGAGACTGCTGATTCGGTGAATAGAGGAAATTTCATAGAAATGATGAATGTTTTAGCCAAATATGATTCAATTCTGTCGCAACATTTAAATAATGCTGGTCAGTTTCGTGGAACCTCACCAATCATTCAAAATGATTTAATTGAATCCATTGCAAAATTAATAAATCCAAAATATGTGATTTATTGCTAACTCTGTATTACAGAGTTACATATTATTCCAGGTGGTTGTCCCCCCCCCCCCCCACCCCCAAGGTGTTTAGTAGTTTTTTTTGTTCTTTACCAGTTTTTAAAGTGAACAAGTACCCTTGGAGGTCCAGATCCGCCACTGCCATTATAATATCGGACACTTATATTATACGCCACTAATCTCCTTTGTTGATAGCCTCCATTCTCTTAGACGTGGTATTTACTAAATTTTAACATTCATCCGGTGTTTTTGTATTCCTCATTTCAATGATTTTTCCTTGGAAATCTACACTCCTTCAATAGTAACTTTCATGTCATGTATTTACTTTGTTTTATTAATACCCACAACGATTCTATTGGACATAAATCATCGATTTTTAGATGTCTATTTCTAAAAGTGGATTTCTAAACCCATTTCTTTAGCTTCCAATCAGTTCTTAGTTGCTTTAGCGGTTTGTGGGAGAGCAACATCTTATTGAAATTTATATCCGCCGTTTGAATATAATTTAATAGTCGATCGCAAAAGTGTAGTCATTTAATATATGAATGTGTTTTTGGGGGTTAACCGTACACTAAATGAAATGTAAATTAATAAAATTAAGTAAGTAAATTAAAACAAAGAAACGACCTAACTAACTACCATAAGTATGCCTTAAAGTCAGGTTGAAATAGTCAATATTAGCAACAGTTAATATAATAAAATTAGCATTCTCTGGTAGTTTTTATTGAGCGTATTTGTAGGCATATGCACCATTTAACAATAGTTAACAATAATTTAAGTAGCATGTGTTGAACTCAATTATTTATTGAATGATTGTTGAAATTATGGAGTACAGGTTGCAAGGTACACAAATGGGTCTTTGCTAACAATGAATACGTCAAAATGAATACTATATTTCAAATTATGTTCCCCAGTGTTTTATTAACCAATTTGTCTTTATCACGTACAAAAACCAAATTTGTGTACCTTGCAACCCATGTACGTTCGAACCCCTCCCGAAATTATGATTCTAAAAAGTGTAGAAATTGTATTAGGCTGAAAGGTAAATTATTAATTATTAATTATACACAACTTTTGTTACATTTGACAACTTTATTTAAAATTTATTTACTGAATTCACTACTTATATTTAATTTAACTTTAGTCTTAATCTTAATCGCGACTTTGCAATACTTCGATTTAAATGATAACTGATGATTGATAGCAGTTACCTATGGGTTTGTATAGGTAATAATTTGTTGCGATTGCATTATTTATGGGTTTATTGGAATACATTTTTTTTTTTTTTTTTTTTGGTGGCGATGAAACCTTTTATAGGGACTGAACAGAGTTTAATTCAGTACTGTCGGATTTCCATTGCAGGGTACCGACTAAAACATCCCAACCTTCTTCCCACGGCGGACCCCAACCCGGAACCGTTTCCACATTACTTCAGGTTGGGCCGTGCTGTCTTATCCGATGGTTGCATTTGTATCTTCCAGATATCCCATTTGTTTTTTCCGTCTAAGGACCACTTCAATATACCTCGCAACGATGTTCCATCCATCTTCATTTCGGACCATTATTTCAATGGTGTTTTCTGGGCATATCGCTCCCACCTCCGCAATTACCGTATTTCTCTCCGTTTCGGCGATGTCACACTCAAAAAACGTGTGATTTGCATTATCCTCCCGAGAAGGGCATCGCTTGCACATCGGGCAATTCACCTTACCCATTTGGTACAGATAAGAGCGGAAGTATCCGTGTCCCGATAAAAACTGCGTGATCTAAAAATTCACCTCGCCGTGGGTCCTTTCCGTCCACGTTTTAATTTGTGGTATTAATCTCGCCGTCCATCTGCCATACCTTCCATTGATCCACCGCCGCTGCCATGTCACCGACCCTTGTGTAGATTGCCTTTCTTTCGTTCGCCAGCAAATCTATCGGCATTTCCCCCGTTATTACCAATACAGCCGCCTCCGACACCGTACGGTACGAACACGCAACCCTGAGGGCCCCATACGTTGTACAGCCGCCATGCGTTTTCTGTTGCACCCCATGTTCAGGGCATCCGCCCATATTTCCGCACCGTACAGAAGTATCGACCGCGTTACCGACATCAAAATTCTCCTTTTCCCCTCCATTGGTCCTCCAATGTTCAGCATAAGTCCGGACAGATTTTTTGCCGCAATTGCAGCCCTTTCCGCAGCCATTTTTATGTGGAGAGAAAACGTGAGTTTACCATCGAGCATTATTCCAAGGTGTTTCGTCGCCCCCCTTATTGCCACCGTTTCCACCCCCACTTGCATTTCAATTATTCTTTCAATTCTTTTTTTGGTGAGGAGTACAATTTCTGTCTTGGCAACAGCCAGTTCCATACCCCGATCCGCCATCCATTCATCCACCCTTCTCATTACCTGGTTTAGACCAATTGCGCCCCCTCAGCGTTTCCAACCGTGATGATTGCCGCGATGTCATCGGCGTATGCAATTAACCTGATGTTTCCTGGCATATTTATCCTCAGTAAACTGTCGTACATCACATTCCACAGATCAGGACCCAGAATGGATCCCTGTGCAGCTCCCGATGTGATTTTTTTACAGCGCTCCCCATCCGTTGTTGATATACCAGGGATCGGTTACTCAGGTAATCCTCCATAATTCGGACCAAATATGCCGGTATCCCGAAATCCACCTCCAACGCATGAAGCATATCCACCCACCTTGCCGAATTGAATGCATTCTTGACATCCAAGGTCACCAGAACCACCACCCCCTTGGAGTGATGATTTCCTGACTCGGCGGTCCTAACGGCATCAGTGATCACCCGCACCGCATCCACAGTTGACCTGCCCTTCCTGAAACCGAATTGCGCGTCAGACAATCCCCCCGCCGCCTCTATTGCCGCGTGTAACCTGGTCCTAATCATCTTTTCCAGGAGCTTGCCCGCCGCGTCCAACATGCAAAGCGGCCTATATGATGATGGCAACTTTCCATCTCCCTTGTTTTTGTTTATTAATACCAGCCGTGCCCTTTTCCATCTGTTACTGACTACCCCCTCCTCCAGGCAGGCATTGTACATGTTGAGCATCATCCCAGGGTTGGCAGAAACCGCAGCCCTGATGGCCTCTCCCGGTATCCCGTCCAGCCCAGGGGCCCTTCGGTTTTTGATTGTAACAGCGGCCATTTCCAATTCCGCCAGCGTGAATAGTGGTATTGCTCCAGCATCGATTGCAATAATTCGCACGTCCCTTTCAGGATGAACCGGGAAAAGAGCATCAACGATATCCTCCATCGCCCCTCGTGTCAGGCCATCACTGGCATTCAGCCGCCCCAGTTTTTTCATGGCAATTTTATATCCCAGTCCCCATGGGTCCTGGTTTACCTCCTCGCATAATTGCTTCCAACACTGCGCCTTCCTTTTCTTTATGCAACGTCGGAGAGCCCTCTTGGCCAACTTATGTTCCGCCGACGCCGACGCCTCCGTCCACGGCCCATTCTTTGAGCCCTGCGTCGCAGCCGCAAGCAGTCCCTTCTTAAAGCGGCAATTTCTTCCGTCCACCAATATACTGACCGCCTATTGGCTCCGATTGTGACCCGCGGCATTGCCGCATTGCAGGCACACCTAATTACTTCCATGGTCCTTTCAACCAGCATATCCGCGCCACCCATTCCGCTTCCGTTTGCAGGTGGCAACATAATCGCGCGCATACCACTGTTCAGGGCAACCTTCATTTTCGCAGCATTCAGTTTAGCGGCATTCCATTTACCACCAACACCACGTTGTCGACCAGTTCCGCCATCTCCTTTCGACAGCGCAAACAATATGTATTGGTGGTCGCTTCCCGTGTAATTTTCGAGGACCCCTCAGTTCACGACCGAACGCAAAAGGCCATCGGAAGCCAACGTAATATCCGGAATAGTACCGTCGCAGCCGGGTTTGCGGAATGTTGGAGTATCCCCCACATTTAACACAGTTAGGTTTCGCCTTGCCGCCATTTCCATTATTAACCGGCCCCTCGTATCCTGCCGCGTCATACCCCACTCCAGTGACCTCGCATTGAAGTCGCCAGCCACAATAATTTTACCATCCATACTCATTAAAGCGTCCTCCAGATCTTCTAGTTTTTTGTTGTAATCGCCTATGCTCTGGTTTGGCGTTAGGTAGCAGCTGACAAGTGTAACACGATTGCTCCTAACCCATACAAACCCATTTCCTGCGCCATGACCCACGACGCACATTATACTGTTGTTTGCAATCCAGATGGCCGATGTGTTTAAGTTATCAGAGTACCAGTTTGGTCCCCCTTTGTTCTTATATTGCTCGCTTATAATCAATACATCAGCCCTCTTTTCTATTTGTAGCTGCTCCAAAAGGGAGTCAGCCGTTTTGCTCCTGTTCATATTGCACTGTAGGAACGTAATCATTTTTCGCTTTTCTTTGCATCCTCTAGTGCCCTTCGAAATGCGACGCATACTCCCGATCCAGACACATGTTCCAGTTCACCCAAATTTAGGCCCTCACACAGCATACACCTTATAGGCATTTTACATTCAATCGCAATGTGTCCTACTTGCCCGCATTTGTAGCATGCCCTACTCCGGTCTGGGCCCCGACATACTCTGCTTAAGTGTCCAAAATCCAGACATCTGTAGCAACGGGCGACCCTCGTTCTTAATCTTATTCTGCAGTTAATCCATCCTATCTTGATCCTTGACGCCATTAACAGCGTCCGTGCCTCCTTCTCATCCATTTCGATGATCGCCAATCTTTGTTCCCTTGTATTCGGCCTCGTGATCGAGATCCTATGTTCCGATTGCCTCCGCAGCACTCCAGTGATTGCACCCTGACCCTCCTCCACCGTGGTTTGGGAGTCCAGGTCCCGTATCTCTATTGTTGCCCTAGGAATCAGGTCCCTCACCCTTGCCGCCGCGCCCAGAACACTCTGGAGCTCGCCAGTGAACATCTCCCTATTTTCCAGCCCCCCCCCCCCCCAATCTCAAGCAGGACGTCCCCCACCCGCGTTTTGCGGATTGAGGTTATAACGGTTCCCGTCGCCTCGGGATTTACACCTTCCTTTATGTTTTTTTAATATATCCGCATATGTTTGTCCCGTAGCCGGCCTAATCAAAACCGCATCCGTTCTAATTCGAATGCCACCGTTCCCCTTATTTCCAATTCGGCCGGATCCCTCACTCTTTTTTCCCTTCCTTTGGTCAGAGGCACCCTCCTTCTTGTCTGGTCGTCCGCCTGTCAGCCCCCTATTTACGTCGCCGTCTTTTGACGATCTACCCCTGACATGTATCCATTCTCCGTTATCATTTGGCCCCGTTGGTGTGCCATGGGGTTCAGTCCCGCGCGAGTATTTGTTTTTCAATCTCTTGGGCCAACGGAGTTGTCGCCGGATGCACCTCGGGGCTGCTTTGACTGCGCCTTCAGCGCTTGCAACTAAACCCCGGTCTTTGAGCCTCCATCTGTGCCCCCCTTTTTTGAAAAATCATCTTTTCCACCATCTCCTCTATTTTGTGCAGGCCCGTTTTTATCTCCATACTAACGTTTTTTTGTTTTAATGTCGCCTGAATCATCGACCTTGTAATTTCCTGTATAGACATCAGCTGTACTTCATCCGTACCTGTATTGTTTCTTCATGGCCCTTTGACTCCGTCGTTGCGGGTGTTGCTGGCGTTGTTGCCAAATTGGGTGCAACCGCGTTTGTTTCCTCTGGCTCGCCTTGTTGTTTTGTTATCGGTGATCTTGGGATCCGCGAACCCCTCTTAAATATCGATTCATATGTGTCCGGCATTTCATGTGTTTGCAATAAATTGTCCCCCCCAGAATCTGTGGGACATTTCTCTTGCGAGAGTGGATTTTTCGGTACGCCCGAATTACCACCTGGGGTATAAATACCATTTGTTTTACTCATTGCATGGGTTTGAAGCAGTTTTACATCGTACTCCAGGACTCGCATTTTATACCTACTGCCAGGTTTTTGAATCAGCCGCCCAATCTGGGACAGACGCTGACCAGAGAGCCGCCCACTATGGGTCAGACGCTCCTGGGTTTCTGTTTGATTTTGGAGTTTTCTCTCCTAGCCCCTGGAAAACCAATTCCAGCAATGCGGGCAGCATTGTCGCACTTGCACTTTTAGCAAGACGCAAAAACGAGTGTATTTTACGTCCAGTGTCCGGCGGCTACCACTTTGAGGTAGAGCAAGCACTTGGCCAGAAACTCAACAGTTGCGACACTGGGTCAGCGACCAATCAGTGTTTTCCCTATTGATCCCAGCCCAAACCGCCATTGGAATACATTAACTTACATTTATAATATATTAATAGCTGATTAATTCGTCAGCATTAATTAACATTGATTTACGATACTATATACCTTAATTTATCTATATACTATTTAATACATGTAACATCATGAGGTTAAAATATGTTTAAATTTGCATATGCCGCAAATAGTATGTATTATTATATATTTATTAATTTGATATATATAAAGTGTGTGTATACAATATATAATTGATTATTTGATAATTAGGCAAATATGCGTGAGAACTTATGGAACACGAGCTGACTGTATAGTCAGTTTCACAATATCGGACGTCTTCATGACGTTGTGCTGGTCAATTAACTGATATCAGCTGTTAAACTTTGTGAAAAAACTGATAAATAAAACGGACGTAGCTATAACGTCTTTACGACATCGGTGAAGTCTGGTCGGAAAAAGTTCAGTAAGACGTTGGTACGACGACGCTAGTAAAAAGTCTTTCATAAATGCCACAATTTTAAGGTTGTCTAACTACGTCGGTATAACGTCGGCCAAGTCAGGTCGGATTAATGTATTTAAGGGACGTCGCTGTTACGTCGGCATATGACCTTTATTCTTTCGTATCGGTATTTATTCTAACCCAATTGCACATTGGTTGTGTTGTTTATGTTTAAACATGTGATGAGATTATATTTATCTAATTAATTGTGGTTTTAAAAATCAATACTTAAATTAAAGTATAATGGACAAACATTTAAGAATGAATCGAAAATTAATTATTTTAAAAAAATGTCATAAATATTCAACCTCTTATTATCCTAAAGTTACATATTATAAAGAGCATGGTTTTCCAACTATGAATATTGTAGAATCTGCAATTACAGAATGTGATTCGAATACAAACGCTGGTGTCGAAACCCTACAAACAACATCATCATTAACAGCAGAGCCCCGTTTTGTTCTGAACTTAAATATCAAAGCGAATCCCAGGTAAGAATAAATGTAATATATAATGACACACCTGTACTACTTTTTTTTAATTTTATGATAGCGATTTATACAATAATGCTAATAACCAATATGATAACAATGCATCAAATAACTTGTCGGATATTGACGATGATGTTGAGAGTGATGAAATATCAATAAGTGAAGAATTAAGAACGTGGGCTTTGCAAAATCAAATAACACATACAGCTATTAACCGATTGCTTGGAGAATTGATAAACCGTAGTATACAAAAACTGCCAAGAGATAGCAGAACATTGTTGCAAACACCGAGAACTGCTGACATAACGGCAATGGGAAGTGGTGAATATTGGTAAAATGGCATAGAAAAGTGTTTACTGAATACATACGAAAATTCCTTTTTTCCCATAAAATTCACCAAAAAAAAATAATCTCAAATCAAATTTCCCCTCTCAGATCGCACATTGCTCGAGTACCTTTTAATTTTAGGTATAACGAATTTTAATGCATACAACGGGTGTCAAAAATGTATCACAACTGGTGAATTTTACTAGAGTTGGAACGAATGGTACTATTCGCTTCATTTAAACTCGTTACAGAAAGAGATTCGTTGTAAAGAGTTTATGTTTTTTGAATAAACCAGGCACCAGGTACCATAACATCATATTATTATATATTTCCACTATTCGTTGTGAGTGGCTTGTTTCGAATATTTATGTACTCAATTATGTCAGTTGATAAACTCAACAGTATTGAAGGAGAAATAAAAAACAGAAATAAAGAAAAAGGCTGTTCTCTGATATATTTTGTTTTTTTGCTATAGTATATAAATATGTAACATATATATGAAACGCTATAACTTTATTTGCATAGTACCAATGATAATATAACTACAAGATACGAAAGTTCATACAACCATTTTCGTAAATCTAAAATCAGAAATCTATGGCCTTCATAATTGTCCTGAAAAGAGATGATACCAATCATTTTCATTTATTTATTTATATATATATCGCATGCATTAAAACATCATTTGGTTGTTAGTTTTTTTTGTTTTGTGTTTTTTTTTTGTTGGTGTTTTTATTTCGTATATATTCGTATATTTAAAATACGATCCATTTGTAGAGCAAAATTAATTTTTTTTTCTTTTTGTCTATAAAATATTATGTATGCATATATATATATATAGCTTTTTCCGATCAAGTTAGGACATTTTTACTTCAAGTGCGGACTTTTTCATTTCATGTGCGGACTTTTTCATTTCAAGTGCAGACTTTTTCATTTCATGTGCAGACTTTTTCATTTCTATTTAAGATTTTTTTTTTTCAAATTAGGATTTTTTTATTTCAAATTAAGATTTTTTTTTTTCAAGTTAGGATACATTTTTATTTCAAGTTAAGGGTTTTTCAAACCAATTTGATAATTTTTTTGAACTTCATACATGTTTTTTTACTATATTTTCTACTTATTATACAATGTTCTATATAAATTAATTTTCTATATTTGCCTTTTTTGCATTATTAAATAATACTATTATTATTAAATTAATATTATTTCTGTATATAATATTATCATTAAAAGACACGTATATTATATATTATTTAGAATTTACTTTCTATATATAAATAAGTACAGTTAATGTCAATAACATATAAATTTAAACTAATTACGGGATAATTCTGATAAATGCATATATTGAATAATAAATGCATATATTTCATAGTATACGTAAAATGGGGTGAAGTGGATCGAAAATTTTACATTTTTCTTAATTGTGACTTTTAATTATTGAAAGTAAAAGTGGCAAACACAAATATAAATTATACTTGATAATATAAAACACTATTTAAGATTACAATTACTAAACATATTTATCTGAATATTAAAGCAATACTAAATTCATAATTCAAATTCATTATTTATAATAACTTTATATGATATATTGATTTAAAACAATATATCATATTTATATAAACTAGTATACTATATTGTACAAAGTATTTGTGTTGTACTAAAGTATATATTTTAACATTAATGATTCCGGAAAATTTCATGAAACACAATTTAAGTTCTTGTGTCCTTCTAAGTTAAATTTATTATTACAAAATATGAATCGAACGAGACAACAAGTAAAATTGCTTTCAATTTAATAAATAAAATTTAAAAAATTTGGTTTTCAGATTTTTTTTTTTATATTTTTTTTAATAAATATATATAAATTTTTTTGGTGATTCTCTATATTTGAATATAAGGCATCGCCGATATTCAATAAATATAGAAAATGCCCATAAATATGAATAGCAAGTTATCACGAACCGGGTTCACCTTCGATTTTTGTAATATATGTGGATTAAATTCAAATTTAAATGCAGTTCAATCGCCTCCTTTGCGATCTTTAAAGTTATTTTTAATTCTTGAAGAATATTAAAAATTGTCGTTACACTCAGATTATAATTGTCTTGTCGTAAATTATCTTTAATGTTTTTAGTATGATGGCAGGATTATATTCCACAACAGACGAAACTGCTGACTTTATTACAGGTGTCACCTGAAAGCTGAAACTTCGAATAACATTACGAAAGTAATAATGTAAATAATAATAATCATAATATTATTATTTAATATAAATTAGTTTAAATTTCTATGTTATTGACATTAATTGTACTTATTTATATATAGAAAATAAATTCTAAATAATATATAATATACGTGTCTTTTAATGATAATATTATATACAGAAATAATATTAATTTAATAATAATAGTATTATTTAATAATGCAAAAAAGGCAAATATAGAAAATTAATTTATATAGAACATTGTATAATAAGTAGAGAATATAGTAAAAAAACATGTATGAAGTTCAAAAAAATTATCAAATTGGTTTGAAAAACCCTTAACTTGAAATAAAAATGTATCCTAACTTGAAAAAAAAAAATCTTAATTTGAAAAAAAAAAGTCTTAATTTGAAAAAAAAAAATCTTAAATAGAAATGAAAAAGTCTGCACATGAAATGTAAAAGTCTGCACTTGAAATGAATAAGTCCGCACTTGAAATTAAAAAGTCCGCACTTGAAGTAAAAATATCCTAACTTGATCGGAAAAAGCTATATATTAGGTTGTCTAAAAAGTATTGATAATTTTGTTTACAAAATGCAAACGATTTTTTTATATATTTCAAATGAACTTTATTAAACCAAATATGCGCCGTTTTGATCGATGACCCTTTGCCATTTTTCTGGTAAAGACATTATCCCATCACTGTAGAACTTCTGTGTTTTCTGGGCAAAAAACTGATCCAAGTGCATTTTGCAGTCCTCTGCGGAATTTAATTTTAAACCATTAAGGGAGTTCTGCAGAGGCCGGAACAAATGATAATCTGAAGGTGCAAGGTCCGGGCTATATGGTGGATGCATTTAAACTTCCCAGCCAAACTCTCTCAGTTTCTGCCGAGTCATCAAAGATGTGTGTGGTCTGGACAACACCCTTTCGATTGATTAATTCTGGACGTTTTTTTTAATCTCGTGCTTCAATCTTGTTAATTGTTGACAATAGAGATCGGAATCAATGGTTTGACCGGGTGCTAGTAATTCATAATGAACGATTCCTTTCCAATCCCACCAAACAGACAGCATTACCTTTCTTGGTGTTAATCCAGGTTTTGCTACTGTTTTAGGAGCTTCATCCTTCTTGGACCACCTTCGTGTCGATTTTTTTCAATTTTTGATATGATTTCATCAACTTTTTCAGTTATTGGTCGACCAGAACGAGGTGCATCTTTGACATCAAAATTACCGGAACGAAATCGAGCAAACCATCTATAGGCTGATAATTTTGATAAAGTTCTCATCTTTAATGCACTATAACTTTTAAATGACTAAACAAATTTAATTTTTTTTTTTTTATCTACGAAATGTCATCTTTCGAACATATGTTAGTGTTACCTAATCAGATTAGTACTACTTGAAATATTCAATTATAATGACATCTATTTATAAAAATTATCAATACTTTTTCGACAACCTAATATATTCTTCATTACTTTTATAATTTTTTTATTTTGTTACATTTTTTGTTATTCTGTTTTGGCTTTATTTGTTGTTGTTGTTGTTGTCTTACTTTTAGCCAATAAAATAACTACTTATAAATACAATACAATAAAAAGACAAAATATTTATATATACAACAAATATTATATATATACACCAGAATTATTGTTGGATTTTTGGTATATATAAAATAGAAGATAGAAAAGTAAAAATTATTTTGGTAATAAAAATCAAATAATGGGACCTAGTCTGGTAAATCTTCTATGAAAATATTTCTTCTATGTCAGTACTAGAATTTCGAAAAATTAAAATAGAAGAATTTTGGTAGTTTAAAATGATAATTCTGTTATTTTTTCTTTTATACCTTCTGCTAAAATGACAGTATATAAAAGATACAATTTTTAGCCTGTTATGAGTCTTCTAATAAGTAAATGTGTTTTTATGGTTAACGTTTTTCATTAAAAAAAATGATTGGAAGTTATTTATCTTATAGATTACGTCGCCGGAGGATTTTGTAAGTGTTAATATATTTTTGTGCAATTGCGAAATTTATTTCATATAATTTAAAGCTCTTTATATTTTTATTAATCTCGTTGATAAAATGTATTTTTTTATATTCCAGGTTGAAACATCGTAGACGATTGAATGAATTGCGTCAAACAGTTAAAATATTCGACCTACCGTCAGCCCGATTTTACAAATTGTTCAGATTGGATAAAAAATTAACACAGTGGCTTATTGATACACTTTTGCCGTATGCTCCTACATCGGCAATCAAATTTGAAATAAAAGTATATACGAAAAGTTAATACGAAATTAAATTCATTTAATTTTCAATATTTCAGATTCTAGCCGCATTACATTTTTATGCGCACGGCTCATTACCAATTGCCAGTTGGTAATTTTCTTGGCCTCTCTCAGAAGTCGACATCAAGAGCTATACGACTTGTTACGAAAATGATATCTTTTCAAACAATTGATAACATTTCCGTATACAGTACTTGAAAAGGCCAGAACCAAAGAGAGGTAATGCTCCGAAATGTAAATACAATTTTAATAAGTTTTAAAAATGATGTTTATCTCATTTACAGATTCATGACAAAATTTAATATGCCCGGAATACTATCCGCAATGGATGAAACTCACATAGCAATTATTGGTCCAAGTGAAAATAATGTTAATACCCCTGGAAATTTATACAGAAATCGAAAGGGGTTCCATAGCATAAATGCTCTTTTAGTAAGTTGAATTTGATATTTACATCTTTTACCTACAATAATGTATGATTATATTGTCATTTGGAGTGCTGTGATGCAGATATGAGGATCACATACATTAATGCCAAGTATCCGGGTAGTACACACGATTCTGCTGTATGGCAAACAAGCATGTTGCGATCGTATTTTTTGCGTGCATTTCAAAATGTGAATTCACAAAACGAGCATTTAATAGGTAAAATCTCAAACAAAAATTAACATTTAAAATATGTGGGGATATCATTACTTTTACTTTTTTAGGGGATTCCGGATTTCCTTGCGAACCATGACTACTTGTCCCTTTTCAAGACACAACTACAAATGTTCGCGACAGATATTTTAATTATATATTTAAGCGCACAAGAAATATTATTGAAAGGTGTTTTGGAATGATGAAAAGTCGATTCCGATGTTTAAACAAACAAAGAATTCTGCATTATGACCACGGATTACATAACAAATGTATAAACGAACATCTGTTGATTGAAGACGGAGTAATACCCGAGGATGAAGTTATGATTGGCTGTAATGAAAGTGGAAATGTTGAGCAAGAACGGAATTATTGGCATAGTCTCGGAATACAAACACGCAGCATCCCAAGCAACAAATATATAACCGGGAGCAATTGATATAGTGAATGGTACTGTTAATTGTTACCAGGTTCTTTCCCTTACCATAAAAATGGTACTATATAGTCGCTGGTAATTGCTAGTACCATATATATTGGCTGGTACAGTAGCGGTGTGCAACTTTTGGTATCTTATAATTATCGGGATTCTATAATGGCTTTGTTGTTGCCTGGTACAGTTTCTGGAACTGTATTATTGGTACATACGAGTAATTGGAACTTTGAATTACCAATTTGAATGGCCGATACAGTACCGAGAACAAGTGATCGGGACTAAACTAAGATGGGTAATTTATAGTCTCAATTTAAGTAATTGGTATAGTACCAGGAAAGTGACAATGTTGCTTGGATTTGGCCGGTACTTTATAGAGCCTTTTTAATGCCAATATAATTACCAGGAACTCTTAATGGTAACATAAAGTGTAGGTTACAACTAACTAAAAGTATTGGGAATTATAGGTTGGCAGGTATAATATTTTGGAACTGTATAGTGACTGTGATATATTCAGAGAGAGCGGTAATAATATGATATATATAAAATATATACGCAGACACAAGTAGTCGCGAGTCTGAGTTGATCTGGAAAATTGTATTTGAATAATTTTTTTATTTTAAAAATTATTGTTTACTAATTTAACAAATTAAAATTATTAATTAAAAATAATTCGAAATGTCGCAAAAAAAAATTATTCCATATCGACTAACTAGTACTTATTATAGAACAGTACGACGCCAAATAAAAAAAAGTGATTCTTTGATTCAATGTGCTACCCAAACAAATATAGAAGAAACTATTATTAAATGTACATTAACCGATTCTAACGTTATCAATAATGATACGAATATGTGTCTTACAAATAAATGTAGTGTATTATGTGATGAATTATTAAATTCTGGTTCAGTGAATACTAACGATTTTCAAGAAAAGACGAATGCGCATGAACAAAATCAATCAGTTGATGAGGTTTATAAAAGTGTTGACGATAATACGGAGATGCATGATCATGCTCTAAATAAGCAATCCAAGTTACAAAAAGCATTACGAAATTGGGCTTTGAATCATAATGTTTCTCATGCATCAATTAATGATTTATTGACAATATTAAACCAACAGGATGGAATAAAATTATGTCGCGATGGCAGAACACTATTAGAAACTCCTAGCGTTGTTAACATTTCACAGATGGGAGATGGTCAATATTGGTATAACGGCTTAAAAAAACATTTAAAACAACAATCTAATGATATACAAAAATTAAATGAAATATCGTTTGTATTTAATATTGATGGCATTCCCATAAGTAATAGTTCAGCAATTCAATTTTGGCCGATTTTATTTGTAATAGATGAATTACCATATTTAAAGCCGATGGTGGTGGCAATTTATTGTAGCAATAAAAAACCGCCACTGAAACCTTATTTTTTTCAATTCGTTGAGGAATTAAATCAAATTCTCATCAATGGAATATACTTGAATGGTAAAACAATAATATGCAAAATCAAGAATTTTGTATGTGATACAACAGCTAGAAGCTTTATCAAAGGTTTGTAAATTTGAAATACGCATAGCATTCAATATTATCAATATAAAATCATCTCAAATAAAAATAGTTATAACATATAATATATATATTGTAGAATTAATATAAATTTAATATATCTATTTAGGAACAGTATCCTTTAATTCGTATCACGGTTGTCTAAAGTGTACAGCTATTGGTGAATACGATAAACGTGGTAGGCACATGAGCTTTCCACGAATTGATTGTCCTCCAAGGACTGACCAGGGTTTTAGAGAGAAGACGGATTGCGATCACCATAAAGAAGACACACCCTTAACCGTACTTCCAATCGATATGGTAAAGGATGTAATAATTGCTGACTCATTACATCTACTGGATCTCGGTTAGTAGATTTATAATTAAGATAGAAACAATAATGAATCAATTTTAATTATTTCGGATTAATTAATATTTAATTCTCTATTTTATTTATACGTATATAGGTGTAATGAGAAAATGTGTGTATGGATGGGTTAATGGAAGCTTTAACTTCAGATCCAAATTATCAGGCAGCGATATTAACTTGTTATCAGACATGCTGATAAACTGTAATAAAAGACGTCCCGTAGAAATTCACCGTGCTATAAGGAAGTTGGATTGTTTAAAATTTTGGAAAGGTGTTGAATTTCGTACGTTACTTTTGTACGTAGGTCCAGTTGTTTTGAAGAATGTTTTACCATTAAACATATATTCTAATTGTTTAACACTTTTTTGTGCGGTAACTATCGCTTCGTGTAAAGAACATGCAAAGTTATTACATGTAAGCTCAATACTTTTTAAAGACTACATAGAACAATTTATTCAACTTTATGGTGCAGATGCAATTAGCAGCAACATACATAACTTATGTCATGTCATTGATGATGTTAAAAGGTTTGGAAATCTAAATCACATAAGCGCATACAAATTTGAAAACGTACTAGGCTCTTTAAAAGCTTTACTTCGAAGCGGTAACCGACCATTAGCACAAATAGCTAAACGTGTAGGAGAAATGTCAAATAACAACAATACGCCACATTTTAGTGATTTTATATCAAGTGCGTCTAACCATAACAGTATTGAACTGAAAAATGAAACATTTCAAAAACATGAATTTAAAGCATACAGTGCAATACATTTTGGAAATTCATTTATGTTAAATATAAGCATTAAAAATAAATGGTTTATGACAAAAAATATTGATATAGTTGGTATGGAATATGTTATTTTTAATAACCGTACGTATCAAATATGTGGGTCGGCAATTGTCAACTAGTATGATTTTTTTAAAATACCAATTAAATCATCACATCTACATATATATGCTTCAGATGGTAAACAAAGTGCGCCACAAATGTTCGATATAAAAGATATTAAATGTAAACTTTTTTCGGTTCAAAATAACGGTCGAGAAAAAATTTTCTTTCCATTATTGCACACATTAGATGCAATCAATGATATTTTTGCTAAATACAAATAAAATGTTATATCCAAATTGATAATAAAGTTATGTTATATTAATAAACAAATTATAAATTTAATAATATTTTCTATTATAATGTAATAAAAAATTCCGCAAAATAAAAAATTAAACATTTCTTAAACATATTATATTATATTTAAATTTAGTTGCATCCTTATCACCACTACTACCAAACTTTAATGAGAATTCAGCAACCTGCATGGATTTAATAAAGTTCTCTAAGGTTGTTGTATTGTTAAAATATAATAAGTAGTCAAGGATAATGAGCATTACTGAACATTACAGTAATCCCATATTACAACTTACTATTGCATTTTTAAAATCCAAATTTGTCATAATTTCGTTATCAAACTTTTGCAGATCTTCTGCAGTAGAAAGAGGAAATGTAAAATGTTGTCTTAAAGATTCAACTTTATTTTTTGCACACATATCCTGCGGATGTTCTCGTTGAATCTGGCTTGGTTGTTGAGTTGCCACAACGGAATATATTTTGTCCAGATATGTCATAATTTTTATATAATTTTCGTTGGTTTGTTTGATGATATTAAACATTTCTTTATTTTCACATTGCATCTGATTTACTGTACCAATAATTTGATGAAATTGTTCATCACCTAAGAATAGTTTAACGGTTAAAAAAATAATTATATAATTAAAAATCACCATTAGGCAAACTAAACAAGATATAGGTTTGATACAGAATTTGAACACATCTATTGCAAATCGATAATCAACTAAACACAATTTTTTGAATTGGTAGTAATTGTAGTTTCTCAGTAAATGATTACACATTTTAAGAATCTGCAATTAACTATTCATTTGGTAATTATTTCATGAGTTATTATTGTGGGTGATAATTTCGTTTTGCGTTGATGTCATTACTTTCATTTGTTTCATCATCCCTGAGTACCATATCTGTAGTTTAAACACATAATATAAGCTCTTCCCGATAAAATATAGGTTATTGTGGAAAAACCGGACATATAGAATTGCCAAAACAGTGTGTTTTGCTTTTCCCTTTTTTGAAAAATGTGAATATTTAAAAAAAAACTAAATATTTGCTTTAAAACTTTTTTGCCTTTCACTTTTTGATAACGGTGTCCATGAAAAAGTTTCGTGTTTTATAAAAATATAGTAAGTCTTTCATACATTTGACCCACACCGGGTGTCTCGTTAAGCTTTAAATCCCAAATTTTTGAAAATTTCAAAAAATCAAAAATTGTATGGACATATTGTTTTGGAGTCGCTTCTCAATGATGTGATGTATGGAGAAAAGTTGCATTTTAATAAAATAATATTACCACTCAGTACTAACCTAAGCTATAAACTTACCCGTTCTGGAGATATAGCTGAAAATGCTTGAAAAAATCGGGTACTTAAGCTACAAATCGACTTTGCGCGACCTCTAAATATTAACCGATTTTGCTAAAAATTTATATTTAGTGTTTCTAAGGTTGTATGAATATAATTTGGGTGGGAGAGGTAAATCGGACGCCATCGGTTTAAAATAGTTACCCTAATATACACTCTATTACACTATAATATTTATAAACGAAAAAAGCGGCAAGAAATAAATATTTTCTCAACAGATGAGTAATGAGAGTTAAAATTTTGTATTTATAATGTGTTCGGCAATGATTTTTCGTACCGGGTAATATAAATAACCAATTATATGGTACTATAAATTGGCAACCTGTTGACGGGTACTTTAAAGGGTTATAAAGTGGCAATCATGTGTTACTATAAGATTCCTGTCATTAGTGTTAGGTCCCGGGAATTATATGAGGTAGTTCGCGTTACTAAAATTTTAGTACCCGGTACTTTTTAGTTCAAATTTATAGGTGTAGTTACTGTATATTGGCAAAAATAAAATACATCAGAGTATTTTGGGTAATTTGATATATATTTGATAATTTTAATGTTTTGGGTAATTTTATATAATATAATTTTTATAAAATAAAAAAACGATCAATTGTTTTATACAGTTTAATTCATTTTCGATGTAGAATAAATACAATTTTATTTGTAATATGTGAATATTTTTGAATATCAATATATTTTCTACGGGCTTAATAATATTTATCATCACATTTTATCATTTCACTCGTTAAAAAGAATGCCATTAACAAATTTTATAAATAATTTTATAAGAAAAGTAATATTCAAAGTAAACCATAGTTCTAACATGTGGTACTTTGGCAGACGTAATATATTACATTGTTGCAGGGCGAAGACATTGAGTTCGATTACTGGAT
This sequence comes from Dilophus febrilis, assembly GCA_958336335.1. Classification (NCBI taxonomy): domain Eukaryota; kingdom Metazoa; phylum Arthropoda; class Insecta; order Diptera; family Bibionidae; genus Dilophus; species Dilophus febrilis. The sequence goes on from OY284470.1 coordinate 35,819,526, forward strand.
GGAGGATTTCAAAAACTATACACTTTCAATAATTAAAATAAAAAATAAAAAATAAAAAAAATATACTAGAACATATAAATAAAAAAAAATAGTAACAAAAACGAATAATCTAAAGAATTATTTTTTTAATATTGTGGATAAAATAATTCGCTAGAAGTACTATTCTTCAAATGCGAAAATATTTACTCTTAAGATTCAATAAAAAAAAATGTTTATCTTTCTCTCACTCTCCCTCTCTACTCAATTCCCTCATTTTTATTCAGCTCAAAACTTGGTCCCAGGTACATTACAGGGGTTGTACTGTAACTAATTTTTATAATGACGAGCCCTGTCCCTGGTACTATCCAGGAATATACCAGGCACCTAAAAATCATTCGTCAAAGTAGTGAGCGGTACTTACCTGGTAATAACCTGGGCATTGACGGCCACTAATTTTAAGTTATACCGGGAACTATAAAATTGCAAAATAGGGTACCAGGTAAGGACCAGCCAATATAAATGCTGCTTGGGATGTATCTTAGGCGAATATAAAGACACAGCTTCAGTAAAAATGAATAACAATACAAATTTCAATAAACGTATTTAATTAATTCAATAAATGACATTTCTTATAAAAAATAAAACATAAATAAAAAAAATTCATTAAACTAAAATATTCATTAAACTAAAATATTTCATTAAACTAAAAAATTCATTTGGTTAAGAGAAATCGTTTGAGATCAATAAATGTATCTTTATTGTTTATTCTTGGTTGTATTTATGCAATACAGTTACTAACATTTCTTTAATTTCATTTAAACAGGATTTAATCTGTTTGATCTCATCAATTTCGGCTTCAAACATTTCCATTGTTTCGTTAGTTGTATCTACAAGTTATTGAAATTAATTATAGGAAACATTTAGAAGAATGAATACAACTTACCTGGCTGTTTACGTTTTCTCTTCACTGGGGCATTAACTGGTACCTCTTCAGCCGAAAATAAATGTTCTTCATATTGATTATCATTAAATTCAATTTCTGGTGATAACGTGACATGTGACTCAGGCGGTACGGAATGCCCTTCTATAACGATGTTACCCCAGCATTGTAGTGCTCTTTCTTCCAATGGATTTAATTCTATGTTGCTGGGTGCACCACCGCCAGTTAGTAGCAACTCAGTTTTCTGTTTTCTTGCCTTATGGTTAATTACATATCGCCAATTGTCAAATACCTTATCAAAATAAAAATCAAAAGCGGATGTCACAGGATGACAAAACTATAAATTAAAAAATTTTTTTTTGTTTTGTTAGACTCCTAACATCCATGTGGCCAGAGCAGCCGGGCCACATGGATGTTAGTTATGTTTTTTCAACATATTTCTTATTTTTATTTTTATATCTTAATTTTGGTCTCTTTTATAAAATTTATTATGTCATTATATATTATTTTATTGTTATTTTTTATGTTTTCTTTGGCTTTTCTTCTTTAATTAAATATTTATATGTTTCTCTTTCTTTTGTATACTTTTTACATATAAATAGTCTATGTTTAAAATCATCTGTTTCTTTACAACTTTCGCATTTGTCGTCTACTTCTTTTTTTATCATTTTTTCGTATCTTTTATCATATGTATGTCCTGACCTGATTCTATTGATTATCTTTGTGTATTGTGCTGATGTTGTGTGCTCTTTTTTAAACCATGTGTTTTTGTAAATTAATCTAGTGTTTATTTCTTTGTTCCATATGACAATTTTTTTATTTTTAATTTAGTACTCTTTTTTCCATTTGTTAAAAATTCTTTTGATGTTCAATTTGATTACTTCTTCTTTAGGCAGTTTCATTTTGTGTTGGTTCTTTTCTTTGTTCTATCTTCCGCTCTTTGCTGCTTGATCTGCCTGTTCATTGCCAAATATTTTAACATGCGATGGTATCCATTGGAGTATTACATTGATTTTCTTTTCTTTTATATATTTTATTATCTCGTATTCATAATATTTATCGTTCCTGTATTCTATGAAATTTTTTATTGATTCTAATGAAGACAGTGAATCCGTCATGATGACAATATTTTTATTGTCTATTATCTCTTTTGCTTTTCGGATACCCCTTAAGATGGCGTAAATCTCCGCCGTTTTTATGGTCGTTTTGTGATTTATATTTTCCCTATATTTATATATATCATTTATATCATTTTTATATTATCATGTATATTCCAATTCCCATCTCTTTTTTTCTTTTTGATGCGTCCGTGTAAACTATGGTTTGGTTTTCTTTATTGGGTTTTTCTATTGTTTCTAAGGTCAGTTTTTGTAAAATCTCTTTATTGGTGTTCTTTTTTGTTGTGTTTAAGTTGTCTATTTTGTTATTTATTTTTATGTTTATTTTCCTCTCATACATATGATTTATGCTCCCCATTTCTTCTATTTCACCCCTCTTTTGTAGTACTCCTGCAAATTTTCCATATTTATATCATTTTTTAGTTGTTTGCCTATCTCTGTGTTGTTATATATTTTGTTATTATTATTATTATTATTTAACAACTAATGATGTATGTAAAATGCCAACATTAGTTTTTAATAAGCACTATGGCTGCTAGGGCCTTTGGCTTTTACCGGAATTAGAAATCATTAATATTATAATTATTAATGTAATTTTTAATAATGATGATGAGTATTTGTTATATACTTTCATATATAATTGCGAATATGTGTGTGTAGTAGACTTTGTAAATCTTTGGCTGCGTCCGACACAATATACCAAAGATATTCATTAATTTGATCCCAATGAATAAATGGTGACTTAGTTCATGAATTCAAATCATAAAAAGCACAGAAAAAATTTTCCGGCCAGGATTTGAACTCGTGACCACCCGCAATTGGGTTGGATGCTTTATCAACGGCACCACCAAGTCGTCATATATTTTGTTTATTATGCATTTTGTATCGTTTATTGTTTTTTGGTTCTTGAATGGTATGTTTCCCGTTTCTGCCAGCATTGCTTCTATTGGAGTTGTCCTAAGGTATCCCATACATATCCTAATTGATGTGTTTTGTATACTTTGTACTCTTTGCATTTGATTTTTCTGTTAGTGGTATAATACTTGTGTAGTAGTTTATTTTTCCGTTTATAAAGGCATTATGGAACATTAAATTGTTTTTGGGGTGTAAACCGCCGTCTAAGCTGGCTATTCTTTTGAGCAGGTTTATAGCCGTTTTGGTATTTTCCATTAAGTTTTCTATGTGTTTATTGAAATTAAGTTTTTTGTCTATTATGAATCCTAGTACCTATATGTGTGTTTGTTCTGGAATATTTGTATTGTTTATCTTTATTGATATATAATATGTTATAAATATCTTTCAATATTTATATATTTGACCGTTATTTTCAATAATTAAAAATTTTGTTTCCTTATTTCGGCTTTAGCGGTCAATTTATTTAAATCAAGGTCATGTGTATAAAAGTTTAGTTGTAATTAAAAAATATAAAAACAACCATCGCTTAAATGACAACAACAATAGATTTAAATATAATGTTTTTTATTTAGTCATTCATAAAATATAAATAAATTTTGGACGAACTAATAATAAACAACGTTTCGGCATTTAGGGGTTTAATGCCATCATCAGGTTGTGGAAAATATAGTCTAATTACGTACATTTGTAAATAAACAAATAATAAAAATATAAACAAATAATAAATAAAATCATCAAAATAAATAACATACAAAAAGATGATATCAATATTAATAATAAACATAGATATACATATAACATATAGATAAAACACATAAATTTTATATATAATAAAAAACTCACTTTAACAAAACTTGATTCCAGCTGACTTTGCATCTATCTAATGCAGTATGCTTAACCTAACGGGAAAACAAGTTTTTGTTATCATAAATTATTATTATTACAAATATTGTTATCATTTAACCGTCGTCTTTTTATTATTTTATTGCTCATATCAAACGTATCTGCATATGTGTGTGTGCGTTTATCATTAGTATTATGATATATGATGTAATATGTTGGTATTACTATCAGTTCTATGGCAAATCTTTTCATGTAGTGTGTGTGTTAAACATCGTTTTTTAATACTCGTTTTTATGTTTAATGTACCTGCAGGTTTTCTTTTCATGTTATTGTTGGGAGTATTGGTGGTGTTTGTGTTAATTGTGTATTGTGTCATATGTTCTGGCAAACTATTCATATTGATGTGTGTTACGTTTTTGTATGCAATTTTATGTTTCATATCATCAATAACTGCGCAGAATATCGGTGATAAGTCATCTGTGTCACGTTTTAAATTATAGGTGTTTTGTGTGTAAATGTATAGTGCTTCTTTGGTGAGTCTTTTTCTGTAGTTTGGTTCTGTGTCTAATATTTTCGTTGATTTAAAATCCGGGTAGTGACTTAATGTGTGGAAATGATCTGTCAAAGCCGTCTTCGGTTTTGACGGATCATATCCACATCCCAAATCATACTTATGATTTTTTAATCTGTTCATCTGTTCATCTGATCTGTTCAATAGAATTTGGTAAATTACATTTGATTGTTTAAGTGGCGGGATCGGGTCTTTTAGTTTAATGAAAACATTGCGCAGGTTATTATCACTTTTGTATGTTAATTTCACATCTTCTGTTATTTGACCATATAAAATTAAAAAAATTCTTGGCAATGATAGATATTTAATTTGTGATATAGAAAATAATCAAATAACAAGCAGACCTTTTGAAGGTGTGTTTAGTTCAGTTAACATGAAGAGATATTTATTGCCAAGGAATAAATAAAATAATAATTGCATAAACATATTAAATGTAATTGTTTTTTTTATATGTACTAAATAATATTTTTTTTTTAATTAATAATTTTATTAGTATTAAGTTATTTTATGTGAAAAAATATGTTTATAGGCATGAAGCCATTTAAATATATTTTTGTTAGGTCGGGCCGACCTTATGTCAGGACTGGCCGAATTGTAGTAAAACACTTTAAATTAATAATATAAGAAACACTTTGATTTAATTAACCTATTATTCCTATTATTCTATAATAAATTAATTACAGCAAACATATAAAGTTATTTTTATAAATACATATTTTGATTAAAAATTAGTTTTACTTTTGGATTGTGATTAGAATGTTATGTTTGAAATAAATATTTTGTAAAACAAATAAATAAAGAGTTATAATTTATCATTTAGTGCAATACTAATTTATTATATTATTATTATATAACAATTAAATTAATTCTGATTTATTTTGAACAAATTATTTCTTTTTATACATTTTTTATAATTTTCCAAATAACAAATTTACTTGATTTATAATTTTGTAAAATAAACATACTATAACTAAAATAATTTAAACTAAGTTCTAAAATAACAGAAGATGTGAAATTAACATACAAAAGTGATAATAACCGAAGACGGCTTTGACAGATCATTTCCACACATTAAGTCACTACCCGGATTTTAAATCAACGAAAATATTAGACACAGAACCAAACTACAGAAAAAGACTCACCAAAGAAGCACTATACATTTACACACAAAACACCTATAATTTAAAACGTAATTTAAACCCCTAAATGCCGAAACGTTGTTTATTATTAGTTCGTCCAAAATTTATTTATATTTTATGAATGACTAAATAAAAAATATTATATTTAAATCTATTGTTGTTGTCATTTAAGCGATGGTTGTTTTTATATTTTTTAATTACAACTAAACTTTTATACACATGACCTTGATTTAAATAAATTGACCGCTAAAGCCGAAATAAGGAAACAAAATTTGTAATCTTTAGTGATGTTTTAAATTTATTTTTGCAGCTTATTTTTATGAATTTTGTTTTCTTTATATTTATGTATCTCCAAGTTAATTTTCTCTATTTCTTCCTTTATTCTTGTGAAATTATGGTTTGTTATTTCTTCCAGGTTTTTATATTGTTTGTGATATGATATGGTGTATAGGTCATCCGCATATTGTATTATGTCTGTCTTTTCTAGTTTTAAATTATGTATGCTATTGGTGTATATGTTAAATAGTAGTGGGCTAATAATACTACCCTGAATTACTCCTTTGTTTGATACAAGTTCTGCCTTTGTATCCTTTATTTGTAACTCGTATTTCTTAGTTTGCATGATGTTATTTGTCCAGAAGATCAGTTCCTCATCGCATTTCATTTTTTTCATTATGTTGGTTAGTTTTCTTATATTTACATTTTCAAAGGCATTCACCATATCCGTTGTTGTTAATATTATTTTGTATCCCTGTTTTTTTAGTTTGTTTATTCGGTCTAGTATTTTAAATATCACATCCCTACACTCTCTATTTTTCCTAAATCCCATAGAGTTCTCTGAAATTAATTTCTTTTCCTCTATCCATTTTTCTATTTTCTTTTATAATTTTTGTAAATATTTTTGGTATTGTCTGCATCATACATAGCCCTGTAGTTTTTGATATCCGTATGGTCTACGTTTGACTTTATTATTGGTGTTATTTTTATTTCTCTCCATTTTGCTGGCATTCTTTTTGTTGTAAGTACTTTGTTGCATAGTTCTGTTATTTTTTCCATATGTTCTGTAGGTAGTTGTTTTAAAAGTTCATATGAAATGTTGTCGTTTCCAGACATCGTATTTTTTTTTTCTTTTATAATTTGAATGATTTCTTCTGTTTTTAATTTTATTTTGTTTTTGAAATTTGTATCATAGTATATAATATCTTGATTTCCCCCAAATTTTTTTTGAAGTAGTTCTTGTGCCCTTTCTATGTTATTTATGAAGTTGGCTTTGTTTTTAGTTTTATTTTGTCCTATTATGTTTATTTTTTTCCATATTTCTTTAATTTTTGTTTGTGGGTTGATAGACTCTAATTTAATTCTTGGTATTTTTTATTTTTGCTATTTTTTATGGTGTATTTTAGTTTTGCTATCGCTTTTTTTAATTCTATTACTGTATACTTAGTTTTGTTTTTATTATATAGGTTTAATTTTTCTTTTTTGATGTCCCATAATCTTTTAATTTCTTCATTCCACCAATATTTTGGTGTTGTTTTCATGTGTTGTGTGTATGTGCTTTTTCTATTATTTTTTAAATTTTTCCTTGGTATTGTCCTATGCTTTGTATTATGTATAGGTCTATTTTTTGTATTTCCTGTTGTACAGCTTTGTGGTTAATTTTGTTTACTTTGTTCTGTATTATTGTTTTTTCCCCTTTAATTTTTATTGTGATTGGGTAATGGTCTGATCCAATGTTTTCATTTTTTACCTTCCATTTAATTTTATTTGACAGGTTTGTGCTGCACATCGTGATGTCAATTGCAGATTCATATCCATTGTGATATTGTGTGTATGTGGGGTCTCCATTATTTAATATTTGCATTTTCGTGTTGTTTATTATTTCCAGAAGCATTTCCAGAAGCATTTTTATTGTTTTTGTTTGTATTTTTGTCCCAACTTTTATGTATTGCATTGAAATCTCACGCTAGAATGCAGTTTTTTTCTTTTTTCTATTTTTTCTATTAAATTTGCCAGTTCACTTTTGATCTTTTTTGTTGATATATTTGGTGGAATGTAAATTGCTATTATTTTTAAATTTGTTTTTAGATTAGTTGAATCCATTTCTTCTATTTCTATATGTTTGTAGTTGTTTTGTTTTTTAGTAAATGTAATTTGGTTTTTTATTAGGATACCCACTCCTCCGTATCCATCTATTCTATTGTTTATGGTGGCCTGGTATCCGTTAATTTTGATATTTGGTCCTGTTTTTGTCCAAGTTTCTGCTATTATTGCTATGACTATTTGTTTTTCTTTCATATATAATTCGAGCTCGTTTATGTTAGTTTTGATGCTTTTTATGTTTATTTGTAGGATTTTAATTTGTTCCATTACAAGCGCCTATATTATCTAGTATTTCGTTTTTTTTTGTTTTTTTTATAGACTTATTTCCATCTCTTCTTCTTTTCTTGAACCCGTTGCTTTTATTTCTTTAATCGTTTCTTCTATTTCTTTATTGTCTGTTGTCCTACCTTCCTTTTTGTTTCTCATTTCTCTTCTGGCCCTTTCGATCCTTTCTTCTATATTTCTTTTTATGAAATTTCTGATATTTATTTCTTTGTTTTCTAAAATTTCTTCTATTTTCGTTTTGTTTTTTTCTCCTGCCCCTTTATCTTTGTTTTCCTCTGCTTTGTTTTCTGTGTTGTCTTCATTTGATTCCTCTTGCTTGTTTTTTTCTTCCATTTTACTTTCGTTACCCTTTTTCGTTTCTTCTTTATATTTTTTTTATTCCTTCTATTATGTCATCTTTTCCTAGGGTTTCATTTATTGTTGTTTTTGTTATTTCTTCAATTAGTTTGGAATTTCTTTCCCCCCTTATTTCTTCCTCTTTTTGTACTATTTCAGTCCTCTATTGTTTTTGTTCATTGTTAGGTTATATTCTGTTTCATTTTCTTCGTTTATCTGTTTCAATACTGTTTTATAGTCCTTTTTTTCTATTGTTATGATTTTTTTTATCTTAATCTGTTTTTGTTGTTCTTCGCAGTTCCTATCGAAAGTTGTGTGGTTGCCCTTGCATTGATTGCATTTCTTGTCACACTTTTCTGTTTCCAAGTGTGGCTGGTTGCTACATGTTGAACATTTTTCGATGTTTCTGCAATTTTTTTTTATGTCCGTATTCCAGGCATTTAGTGCATTTCGTTGGGCTTTCTATGAATTGTATTACTTTTTTTCTAACGTAGAAAATTTTTATATCTTTTGGCATATATTTGGTTCTGAATTCTACTTTTAACTTATTGGTGTTTTTACTTGTTTTTGTGGTGTGATCGTAGTATGTAATTCTTTCTATTTTTGTAATTTCAATTTCCCTTATAATGTACTATCTATGTCCTATCTATCGTACTATCTATTGTACTATCTATGTCCAAAACTATTCCCGTGCACGTGATGTAGTAATTTGGTATGTAGGCTCTTTTGAAGATTTTGGTCTTAATTATATAATTTGCTGTCATATAATCCTGCGTACACCCTTACTCTATTGCTGTTTATTTTTTTTATTTCCACTATTTTTTTTTTGTTTTCTTTTGAGAGTTTTCTGCCTATATCCATTTCGTTTACTGTGTTTGAGTCTTCTTCTATAATGATAAAATATGGTCCTTTGTCCGTTGTTTTATATTTATTTTCGTTTATTCCTTCATTTGTGATGTACCCGTTATGGAGTATTAGTTCCTCTTCCCCTTCTTTTATTTTTCTTTATGTTCTCCTCCATTGTGTTTTTTCTAGTTGTTTCTTTTTTTCGGTTATTTTTTTATTAATCTTTCTATTGTTTATTTTCCCGTTATATATTTTTTCTGGAATTTTTTTTTTTTGGTTTTTTTTTTTTTATTTTAAATTCGTTAGGAAAAATTTTAAAAATTTAAACACTTTACACTTATTTTAACTCATATGTTTTATTTATTTGTCCACTTTCTTCATTAATTAACTTTTCACTTTTATTTTTTTTTGTTATTTATTTTCAGTAGCTATTTACTACGTCTGTTAGATTAATTTGAATTAATTCATTTGAAATTTGTTTCCCTTTACCGTGTTACCTACTCGGCTGTCTTACGGTGAATCCGATTTGCACTTACTTTATCAACATTCATAATTGGACTTCATGCACACGCAACACTTGTTGAATAAATGATTTCTTAAAAAAAAATTCATATGACATTAGTAGTACTAAATTCATAGAAGAAAAATCCTCATAAATGTTATATTTGTAGAAGAATTCTAAAAAAAAATGATGAGACTACCAAAATTCGAAAATCTGCTATTTCTTCATTCTTCTATTTTAAATTGAAGAATTTCATAGAAGAATAGAAGATTTACCGGACTAGGCACCAATGTTTTTTTTGTTTTTTGGTTTTTTTGTTGGTGTTGTCTATTTTTAGATCGCCGACTTATTTTTTCGTATATAACTTTAAAATAAAAATGCAATCCATTTTTATAGCAAAATTAAATATTTCTTTTCTTTTTGGATATAAATATAAAATCTATTTGAATTATATACAGATAACCCTTCATTGAACGAGCTGTGTATTACATGACTTTTTAATTTTTTTTATTTATCAAATAGAAAAAAGCCTTTTTCAACGATTTTTTGTATTTTTTCATTCCCTTGAAAAATCGTTGAATAAAGTGTTAACTGTATATCATATTTAATTACATCGCAACACTTATTTTGTTATTATTTTATTTTATTTTTTGTTATTCTGTTTTGGTTTAATTTGTTGTTGTTGCTGGCTATTTTTAGCCAATAAAATAACTACTTATAACTAATATTTATTTGGCCAGGCCGACCAGATTTAATTAATTTGAAAATATACAAAACGGATCTGTAGTTAAAATATTGAAAGAGGGAGCAGCCAAATATACCACCGGCATACATAGACACATGATCGTACATCCGCAACCCATAAATATATCTGACACAGGAATTGAAAATAACATTCAGTTTCATTCGACAGGCAGAATCAAATGGAGCCATCACCACATCACAATACAGAAAATGGGGAATTAACAACGACTTTACCAAAAATAAGCGCGATTCAAAAGCTGTGATATCCGAAGATTTCCAAAGTCTATGAAGACAACAGTAAATACGTCTTGAAATTAAATTTATATGATCATTCCACACCAACGTTTTATTTAATACTAACCCCAAATTTATGACCGTAGACAGGAATGGAATTATGGTCGAATTAATGATGATTTTAGGAAATGATGTCGTGTTGATTTCCCTCTTGTAGATTGTAATGCTCTGTGATTTGGCCTCATTTAATTTCAATCTATTACGATATATCCAATCAGATATGACCTTCAAATCCGAGTTGATTGATGCAATACATGAAGAAATATCAACCAAGGAGGAATGACGATATATTTGAACATCATCCGCAAACATGTGTATACCAGAAGTCGACGAAATTGACCCGGCCAGATCATTGATATATAAACAAAATAAAAGTGGTCCGAGTATGGACCCCTGCGGAACACCAGAGAATACCCGCCCGGGCACCGAATATGCATCATGCAGTGAAACCACCTGTGAACGGCCCGACAGATAACTCTCAATACTGTTCACGGCACAATTAGAGAACCCAAATAGCCGCCCCAACTTCCTACACAATATGGTATGATCCACCGTGTCAAATTCCTTCGAAAAGTCCAGCAGGACCATCACCGATATAAGATCATCATCCATGGCCACACGTATATCATTGGTAATTTTTAATACAGCCGTGGTGGTATTGTGTCCAGGACGAAAACCGGATTGCGAGTCGGAGAGAAGCAAATTATTATGAATATAGTGACAGATTTGAATTTTCATTATAGTCCGGGCCTTCGAACAACATGACAAAATACATTGGGCGAAATTCATTAATGGAATTCGCCGGTGTTTTTTTTGGAATGGGCACAACCCTTGCCACCTTCCAGCACATTGGGAAAACAGACGATGTCAATATAGTATTAAATATATATGTTATGTATGAATGATTTTTTTTTGAAATCTAATTTATAACAGGATGAATTATTATTATTATTCATATTATAGTCTTATTCTCATTATTAGCATTATAAACATTATTGATATTAATATTATTATTGTTATAGTATGAAATATGGCAACAGGGCAAACGACAGCAGCTGGCAACAATACGACGCAGCGCACATAAGCAGTTCACGCAGAGCAGCCACACAGAGCGGCCATAAAAGTGCCTATTCATAAGCTTTCATTTAAATACAATTAAAATAAAAGAATAACTTAATTAATAAACGTGTATTTTTATAATTGTTAAAGTAATTAATAAATGCAAATATATACAATTATAACATGGTGTCAGGTTAAATATAAAAAAAAAAAAAAAAAATTCAAAAAATAAAGCGTCATCAACATCATATACATATAAAAAAAAAAAAGAAAAAACCATCATTAGAAAAATAAGCAGCATCATATAAAAATAAATCATATATAAATCATATAAAAAATATAAAAAAAAAGGGCTGAATTGTACTTTACGGGCGAAGCCCGTAAAGTGCAATTTAGCCCCCCTAACTTGAAGGGGGGGCTCCCCCGACAAACTTTTGTTCTAGCGTTTTTGGGGGAGGCGCCCCGTTTGCCCAGGAGGGGGGGACAAAGTTTGTATGGAAAAATTTTTTTTTCCCCTCTAGGGGGGAAATTTTTATCGGAAGGGGTAAAGGACCACCCCTCATGAAACTTTTGTTCGGGACTTAGGCTCCCCCCCTATACGTGGGGCGGGGGGACTGAATTTTTCACTCGATGGAAAAGCTGCTGACAGAAGCTATTTATTTCCGATCAGATTGCATTCCTTAAGCAAATTTGTCAAAAAAAAAACTGTGGATGGGGTTTGCTCGGTGGATAACAGAAAGGGAGTAATAATCTTAAAGGCGCCGAAGGCGCTGCAGACAGAAGCTATTTATTTCCTATCAGATTGCATTCCTTAAGCAAATTTGTCAAAAAAAAAACTGCGGATGGGGTTTGCTCGGTGGATAACAGAAAGGGAGTAATAATCTTTAAAGGCGCCGAAGGCGCTGCAGACAGAAGCTATTTATTTCCTATCAGATTGCATTCCTTAAGCAAATTTGTCAAAAAAAAAAACTGCGGATGGGGTTTGCTCGGTGGATAACAGAAAGGGAGTAATAATCTTTAAAGGCGCCGAAGGCGCTGCAGACAGAAGCTATTTATTTCCTATCAGATTGCATTCCTTAAGCAAATTTGTCAAAAAAAAAACTGCGGATGGGGTTTGCTCGGTGGATAACAGAAAGGGAGTAATAATCTTTAAAGGCGCCGAAGGCGCTGCAGACAGAAGCTATTTATTTCCTATCAGATTGCATTCCTTAAGCAAATTTGTCAAAAAAAAAAACTGCGGATGGGGTTTGCTCGGTGGATAACAGAAAGGGAGTAATAATCTTTAAAGGCGCCGAAGGCGCTGCAGACAGAAGCTATTTATTTCCTATCAGATTGCATTCCTTAAGCAAATTTGTCAAAAAAAAAAACTGCGGATGGGGTTTGCTCGGTGGATAACAGAAAGGGAGTAATAATCTTTAAAGGCGCCGAAGGCGCTGCAGACAGAAGCTATTTATTTCCTATCAGATTGCATTCCTTAAGCAAATTTGTCAAAAAAAAAAACTGCGGATGGGGTTTGCTCGGTGGATAACAGAAAGGGAGTAATAATCTTTAAAGGCGCCGAAGGCGCTGCAGACAGAAGCTATTTATTTCCTATCAGATTGCATTCCTTAAGCAAATTTGTCAAAAAAAAAAACTGCGGATGGGGTTTGCTCGGTGGATAACAGAAAGGGAGTAATAATCTTTAAAGGCGCCGAAGGCGCTGCAGACAGAAGCTATTTATTTCCTATCAGATTGCATTCCTTAAGCAAATTTGTCAAAAAAAAAAACTGCGGATGGGGTTTGCTCGGTGGATAACAGAAAGGGAGTAATAATCTTTAAAGGCGCCGAAGGCGCTGCAGACAGAAGCTATTTATTTCCTATCAGATTGCATTCCTTAAGCAAATTTGTCAAAAAAAAAAACTGCGGATGGGGTTTGCTCGGTGGATAACAGAAAGGGAGTAATAATCTTAAGGGCGCCGAAGGCGCTGCAGACAGAAGCTATTTATTTCGCTAAATTTGAGCCCAAAAATGTAAATTTGTAAATTTTTAAACACCCCCTGTCCCTCGTATTAGGGGGGAGGCCTTAGTGCTGAACAAAATTTTCAGGGGGGGTGGCCCCTTGCCCCTTTCAGTATCAATTTTCCTTTTAGAAATGAAAAAAAAAAAAATTTCATACAAACTTTGCCCCCCCCTCCTGGACGAAGGGGTTCGGGCGCCACCTAGTCCCGGAACTAAAGTTGCTTGGTTTGGGCCTCCCCTCCATTTCAGGTACTAAAATTTAAAATCGGAGGGGGGGAACACTTTTACTTTTTGGGAATTTTGAAATTTTCAAAACTCCCCCCTGCCCCACGTATAGGGGGGGGAGCCTAAGTCCCGAACAAAAGTTTCATGAGGGGTGGTCCTTTACCCCTTCCGATAAAAATTTCCCCCCTAGAGGGGAAAAAAATTTTTTTTCCATACAAACTTTGCCCGCCCCTCCTGGCCAAACGGGGCGCCTCCCCCAAAAACGCTAGAACAAAAGTTTGTCGGGGGGGTATTCCCCTTGATTTTCCCACCCTAAAATTAAATTTCGTGTCTTCGCCCGTAAAGTACAATTTAGCCAAAAAAAGCGGCGTCTTCAATATAACATATATAAAAAAAAAAGAGCATCATCAACGGCGGTTTTTTTACGAAGAAATAAATGTGAAAATGGAGGATAACGAAAACGAAGATAGAATCGAAGCATTAGAGGATCAGATAAGACAACTGACGGCGTTAATAATAGGTAGCGGGGTTCCCAGAAATCCAGTAAATGCTAAGAATAACAACAATAGTAATGGGTATGATGTTACGATACCATTACCAAGACCAATTGATTTATCAGGGGATATAGCAGCAAACATCAAATACTTCAGGGTGTCCTGGAATAATTATAAAACGGCCAAGCAATCATCCACACCGAGAGTAAATCGCAGTTTTGTTATCAGCAATGAGCGAAGAATGTTTAAAAATGAAAAAGATATGAAAAATGAAAGATATGAAAAAAAAAAGATATGAAATGTGATGGGGAGGGATGCGGCAAAGACCTCTCGGAAAAATTTTTACTAGATAGACTATGCATTTCAATAAAGAACGTAAAACTAAGAGAAAGATTGTATGATGATAGAAGAATTACGCTTCAAGAGGCGATCGATAAAACAAAAGTGGCGGAGCTTACAGAAAAGCAACTAAAAACCATAGCGTGTGACTCAAACAAAGAAGTGAATAAGATTGCGCACCGAAGTAGACAAGATACATTCAGCAGGCCAAGATATAGATCGCACAGTGCGGCGATACCAGATAGGGGTCAGCGTTCAACGGAGAGGGCATCGACAATAAAAAGACAAGGAGATAAGTGTTATTATTGTGGCAGACCACACCAACGGGGCAAGAACAATTGTCCAGCGTTTGGAAAAAGGTGTGTAAAATGCGGTTTATCTAACCATTTTGCGAACGTATGTAAGAATAAGAGAGAAACTACACACAAAGGAGTTAAAGCTATCAGAACGGAGTCAGAAAATGACGATGAATGTCAATATGTATTAAGCATAGGCAAAGAAAGAAACTACGAAAACACAATAACGACAACACTAAAATTCATACATCGAAGAGGCGCATACGCATACAGTACCAATTGCCAGCTGGATACAGCAGCGACGTGTAACGTCATAGGCCATCGACAATTGAAAGAATTATTCAACGAACAAAATCCGCAAATCTGTGACAGCAGAACAGTAATAAAGGGATTTGGAGAAAACACAGTGAGGCCAGTGGGCTATACGATGCTAACGATTGAACGACAAGGAAGAAAATACCAGTTAAGATTCGAAGTAGTAGCCATGGATCAAAAACCATTAATATCGAGCCAAGCATGCCAACAGTTGGCAGATGATTAATAAACCTCATCTGTTGGCAGACCTTATGGAGCTAAATAGGGCGCTTAAAGGAACAAATTACCAGATGCCAACGGTGGAAGAAATTTTGCCGGAATTAAAGAATGCAAGGGTGTTTACAACGGTTGACGCACGCAGAGGATTTTGGCAATTGCCATTGGATAAGCAAAGTAGTATGTTAATCACATTTTGGACGCCATATGGGCGATATCGTTGGTTAAGAGTACCATTCGGAATATCATCCGCACCGGAGATATATCAAAGAGAGCAACAAGAAATTATACAAGACCTAGAAGGCGTGGAATCCATATGCGACGACATATTATTATATGGTTGTGGTGAAACGGAACAAGAAGTAATCAAAGATCATAACATTAAATTGGAAAAATTATTGAAAATAATTATTAAATAATTATTAAAAGAAAAGAATTTGAAATTGAACAAAGAAAAATTAAGATTGTGCCAGAAGGAAGTAAAGTTTTATGGACATGTATTAACCGAGAGAGGAATTGCAGTGGATCCATCGAAAACAAAAGCAATAACAGATATGCCAATGCCAAGGAACGCGAAGGAGTTGACAACATTTTTGGGTATGGTAACATACTTGGCAAAATACTTACCAAGATTATCCACGGTAGCAGCACCTTTACGCGAGATAGTCAATGCAGGTAAGGAGTTCAAATTCAATGATGAATGCAAAAAATGTTATGATGATATAAAAAAGATGGAAGTGGGAGCACCGATACTAAAATATTTCGATACAAGTAAGGATATAGTCATACAGGTGGATGCATCAGGAACGGGGATGGGAGCGGTTTTATTACAGGAAGGCAAACCCGTAACGTTCGCATCCAGAACATTAACAAAGGCAGAAAAGAACTACGCACAGATCGAGAAGGAGACTTTGGCAACTCTGTTCGGATGCATGAGATTTCAGCAATATATAACCGCAAGGAAGGTAAGAATACAAAGCGATCACAAGCCTTTGACAAACATACATAAAAGGCCATTATGTAATGCGCCAAAACGCCTACAACAAATACTATTGGCCATGGGTAATTACGATATAGGCGAAATCGAACATATTCCCGGAAAGGAAATGTAAGTGGCAGATATGCTGTCAAGATTACATTTAGAAGAGACGGAAGATATAAAATTAGAAACAGTATACGCGAAGGAAATAGAACAGGAAGAAATGTTAAATTATATACCGGTGTCAGATGAAAGAATAAAGGAGATAAGAGCGGAAACGAAGAAAAGCGGAACATTGAATACATTGATGGAATACATAAAGAATGGGTTTCCAGAAGGTTATGACAAGATGAATGGCGAATTAAGAACATATTATGGATTGGAAGGAGAACTAGCGACACAAGAGGGATTGGTATACAAAGGACATAGAATCGTAATACCAAAATCTTTAAGAGCAAGCATGATAAAACGATTACATGTAGCACATGGCGGAATCGAGGCAACGATAAAGTTGGCACGAGACTCAATGTATTGGCCGGGTATAACAAGAGATATTAAAGAGGAAATTGCAAAATGGAACACGTGTCAAGAAATGACACGAAATCAAATGAAAATGCCAATGATGTCAACAACAACTCCGAATTTACCATTCGAGACAGTGAGCATGGATATTATGGAAACGACGGATAAACAGAACAGAAGGGTTAAATATCTGATCATGGTAGACCACTACTCGGATTATTTTGAATTAGATGAGCTAAGAGGCATGGGATCCGCAGAGATGATAAGACATTGTAAAAGAAACTTTGCGACACACGGCATACCAAAAATGGTTATAGTAGATAATGGAACGCAATTTACATCATACGAATTTTTAACATTTATTGAGGAATGGGAAGTAAATATGGTTACATCAGCGCCATACCACCAACAGGCAAATGGCATGGCCGAGGCGACGGTTAATATAGCGAAAAGATTAATAAAAAAGGCAATTTTGGCAGACGAGGATATATACAAGGCTTTGTTAGCATGGAGAAATACTCCAAATAAGATGAATAGTAGTCCGGTACAGATGCTGTACTCAAGAAGGACCAGATGCGGAATACCCTACCCGGAGGAGAAATTAAAACCACAGGTGGAAGACAACGTCAAAGGAAAGATAGAGAACAATAAAATGAAAGCCAAATTTTACTTTGACAAAGGGACAAAAAGGTTAAAAAGATTGGAAATAGGCGAACCAGTGTATATAAAGTTAAGGGGATTAAAGAGTCCTTGGCAATATGGAAGAATAAGGAAGCAATATAACGATAGGTCATATCTGGTGAGCGCAAATGATGGAATATATAGACGGGATCGAACGCATATAAGACAAGCACAGGAGAAGCACGGGGTTACGGATATGGAAAAACAAAATTACCAAGCAGAAGAAAAACAAAATTACCAACCAATAATTAATAAATGCAAATATATACAATTATAACAATTATCATCAATATTTAATTTCCTTTAATAAATTTATGGTAAATTAAAAAAGGAACGTAAATTTTAAATCGATTAATTGTTATAGCTAATTAAACGTTCTATGTATCTATGTTCAATGAATAATAACACATTTCATTAATGCAATCTAAAAAATTACTATTCAATCCTCCAGCAATTAATAGTTATAAATCCAAAGCATATCCACTTCACCCCATCATATGAGGTGAAGTGGATCGGTGTTTCAGTGCCCTTATTGCTGGTTTCATAATCCGGAATCATTAAAAGTCAGAACTAAAAAAAATGTAATATTTTCTATCAACTTCACCCCATTTTATATAATATTTTATATGAATACCCAAGTAGAACCGATTTCTGAATTACAGCTGTTACAACGTTGTCTCAGCTACATTGCTCAGCTTTATAGTTGTGGCAGCAAGATCCCAACCATCTCATTAAAACGTTGTGACAAAGTTATTTCAGCCAAATAGGAGCGCTCTTTTTCTGCTGCCAAAACGTTGCCATTACCATTTGGCTGTGGCTGCGGATGCCTATATTCAGACAATTGTCAAACAGTTAGCTGTGGCTTAATTTTGCCTGTGAGTCAGCCAATAGGTGCTCTAAACCGCTATTTGGCTGACCCGGCCGCATCAAAAATTAAAGTTAAAAGTTAATTTTTTTTCCAAAAAAATTTTTTTTATTAGATTTTTTTTTAATTTAATTTTTTTTAATATAACTTTTTTTACATTTTTTATTTACATATTTTATTATAATAGATTATTATTAAATTATATTATATTATATTGCTTTATTATTTTATTTTTTATATAAATTTTACCACTTACATTTTTTTCTGAGTGAGACCTGATGAATTCGAACCCGGGTCCTTCGTCTGATCATATTGGTACGCTAACAGTTGTGCTATATGGTTGCTCGTATATATGGTTGCTATTTAGGCGATAATATTCTTTTCACAATTTTAGCTGCCAAAAATACTATTTTTCAGCTAAAGAGCTTTAAATGCCTGGATTATTCCTGGACTTTAGCTGAAAATTCGTAGCAGTGTGTTAAGCAGCATTTATACACATAGTGTTTATGGCTTTGTTTATGCCATCGATTTAGCCTAGCCTAATTTAAGCTAGTCTTATTTAATTGAGGTCATGCGTATTTTGAAATCTAATGTTTGCAAATTTAATCCGATATTTGTCTGATTTGGCAACTATATTTATTTCAGATCAGCGAATTTTCTGTAAATACAGATCAGCTTCAGATAATTAGTTGTAGGGGCTATTTTGCTTTATTTTAGATGTTTAATTGCTTATTTCTTGGCTGCCATTTACACTAATTCAGCATAATATCTGTCTCAGTAAAATAGCTGAAAATTGTATTACTTCGGATAGGTTGCCATCGACAAAATATCAGCAATATTTCTGTTGCTGCGAAATAATCTACAAATTAAGATTCTAAAACCCTGCCGCAGCCAAAAAATATTTCCATAATTCAGCTTTAAAAGAGTTACTAAAATTCAGCTAATTTATGTCTGCCACTACGTTCTTGCAGCAATTTTTTTTCTGCAGAAACTAAATCCTCTATCGGGTTCTACTTGGGTATATAACTATATATACCATTATAATATAATATACTGTTTGCGGACCTATATATCATACAACCTACTAGGTTGAACCTAGTAACTGGAAATGTTTGATATAGTTACAAACAGTTACAGTTAATTTTAAGTTATTATCCGTTCTACCATTTTAGCTGGCTTTGTCGTATTCGTCATATATTATTATATTGTTATTGAATTCCGATTTCAGTAATGTTGTTTTCCATTGAATTTTTTTGATCTGTAGGGGAAAATCCAGATTTTTACTTTTCAATGGAACAAAATTAAAGATTGATTTTTTTTGTCTTGATTTTATATTTATAAATATATAATAACACAGATTTTTATTTATAACAAGAAAAATATACAAAGCATTTTTGATATAAAAAAATTTTTGTTTGAGAGTTTTACATTAACTGTATTGGTGTTAGTAAATATTTTTAGGTGGGGTACCTCCAACTAAAAATCCAGATTTTTATTTTTTGATCTAGATCAAAAAAAATTGATTTTTTTCCTTCAATGGAACACAAATATTGCTCTCAGATCAATTTTTTTTGATCTCAGATCAATTTTTTTTGATCTC
The DNA here is from genome assembly GCA_958336335.1 of Dilophus febrilis. Classification (NCBI taxonomy): domain Eukaryota; kingdom Metazoa; phylum Arthropoda; class Insecta; order Diptera; family Bibionidae; genus Dilophus; species Dilophus febrilis. The sequence continues at coordinate 35,839,727 of OY284470.1, forward strand.
AGATCAATTTTTTTTGATCTCAGATCACTTTTTTTTTGATCTAGATCAATTTTTTCTCTTCAATGGAAAACGACATAACACTTTCAGATTTATTTATTATAGAGTGATAAGCATTTAGAAAAACTTCAGGATATTGATTAAATAAGAATTATTTTGTTCTTTTAAGACGTATTTAGTTGATTACTGCTCTTGCAAAAATTTGCTTTCGAATAATTAACTTTATAAAAAATTTTATCAATTCCTATTTAATTAAATATCGTGAAATGACGACTACTTAACTGGTGGTGCTTAGAATATTAACCCTATATTTATTCGTTTAGTTTTTTGTTAATGGGGGTTTTGGGATTTTTTTTATCATGTATCCGTTTCGTACCGTGGTTGATTTCTTGAATTTTTTTAATGAAATATTTTTTCAACAAAATTTTTTAAATAAATAATTTTTTTCTATGTACTGTAAATAAATATGGTAAAAAACTGAAATTCAAATAATGAAATTTAAAAAAAGCCATATATGGTAAATCACATAAATATATAAATACGCATTCTGATTCAGACACTTTGTATAGTTTTATTTTTCTATGAACAAGGGAACATTTTGAACTGTCACAAGCCCGATTTAGCTGAAATTTGGATATGTGTAGTACTCGAGAAATAAAAAGATATATTTTTTTATAGCTGCTCAATTTCAATTTTAGCGAGTCAAATCCAATATGGCGCCGGAATTGAAAATTCTTCGTCTTTTTATTTCTAGAGTACCACGACATTTCAAAATAGCGGCCAAGTCGGGTGTGACAGTTGAAAAGGTTCCCTTGTTATCATCATTTATTATATAAAGGTAAAATAATGTATTCTATTTCGTTATTGTTATATCTCTCAAAAAAGAAATATATAGATGAATAGATGAATAGTATATCGTAATATAATATATATCAATATGATGACATCATATGGCTCACACTCCCACTTTCTAACATTATTTATTATTTATTATTATTTATAATAATATACTTATAATAATATAAATATAAATAAATACAAATATAAATAAATAAAAAATAATAAATTTTTCGCTATATTACAACCAACAATCGGGTTTTAGAGTCCGACAACAGCCTTCTGTTGTTAGTTTCTTAATTTGTGTCTTTTATGGTGTCGGTAATTAGCCGTACGACCAACCGCAAACGGAAAATACAACTCTGTGTTAAAAATCAGATTCGAAAAATCACCGAAAACACAAAACATATTTTATGCATTCAGTAGAATTCGAACCCACGACCCCAAAATTTCGTTAGAATTTTAGGTTGGCATTTTTAACATTTACACCACAGAGTTATATCACAATTTGCCTTACATTTCTTTAATTAGACTTTTTTTTACATTTCATACATTGTGCAGTTCCTCAATCCGTCGGTCAATTTTAAATTTTTGATAATTAATAATTATTTAGTTAATATTGATAATCTTTAATTATTCCATCTGTTGTTTTGTTAGTGTTCAGTGTAGTGATATATTTTTATTTTTGTTAACGTTTTTTTTTAAATACTTTAAAATAGAAGTTAAATTGCAATATATAATTTGGTGGTATTATATTTATATATCGTATAAATATACGTTAGAAAAGTAAGTATATTAAATCTAAAAATTTCGTGATTTTCCTCAGTTATGTATTTTACTTTTAAATTATCAGGAAACACAATTACGTTTTAATTAAATTCGTTGGTAAATTTTTGTTCGAGTTAAATTTTTTCAAAATAAATTCTGTTTTATTTTTTTACACATAAAATATATAGATGGAATGATCATGCAAAAGAAGCGAACTATGGAAGCATTTTACTCCAACCAAGGAAAATAAGGCAAAATGTGATGTCTGCAGAACCAACCTTTCACATAAAGGCGGCACAACCTCAAATTTCAGGAAACACCTCCAAAAGAGACATCCCCACCTTATCAACACCTTAAATCCACCAGCTTCGAATGACAATCAACCATCACCTGTGCAAAGCAACGACGATGATGTTTCGATACCTAATATCCCAGATGCGACAAATGTTCGGCCAATACCAAAAAATAGGAGCACTCAAGGCACATTATAGACAGAAAAAATTAGATAGATTGGTATTACAAATGATAATAAGAGATTTTCAACCATTTTCTGTAGTCGAAGATGAAGGGTTCAAAAATCTTATTTCAGCATTACACAAAACATATAAAATACCAAACCGTAAAACATTACGAAAGGATCTAATGCCGAGATATTACCAAGAACAACTAGATTCATTGAAAGAGCATCTTAAAGATGCCAAATATATATGTTTGACTACAGATATTTGAACTTCATGTGTAATGGAAGGATATATGTCTGTAACGGCGCACAATATATCGGGCGAATTTAAATTATTGAGTGTGTTACTGCAATGTTTTAAAATGGCAGACATACATACAGCCGACGCCATAAAACATTAATTAATTAGAGTTACCATCGAGTTTAATATTATGAAAAAAGTTCACGTTGTAATTGGTGATAACGGTGCCAATATATTAGCGGCTATCAAAACATCGGATTGGGACAGTTGGCCATGTATTGCACATACACTCCATTTAATTGTTCAGGATGGTTTGAAGATAATTAACCCCATCTATTCAAAAGTGAAGGCTATTGTTGAACATTTTCATAAAAGTGCGTTAGCCACTCAAAAACTAAAAGACACACAGGTACAAATGTATGAAAAAATAGAGCCATAAAAATTAAAAATGTATGTACAAACAAGATGGAACTCAACGTTCGACATGTTCCAACGAATCATTAGGACACAAGAGCCATTAAAGGTTACATTAGGTATCCTAAACTGTAATGTAGCAGTATTGACGGCGATTGAGTGGGATGTATTAAAAGAGTATTGTGCCATCTTGGAGCCCTTCAAAAAAATTTCTGAAGAGCTGTCATCGAAAAAATTTGTTACGACATCCAAAATAATAATCATTGTGCAAGGTCTTCGGCGATATTTAACTAATATAAGCAGTAACGTTAAACAAGTTAGCGCGAAGGAGCTCATTTGCGCAGTTACCGACAATTTAAACAATAGATTTAGAAACATTCAACATCATAAAGTTTTAGCGCGATGCACATATCTGGATCCGAGATTCAAAACGAAAGCTTTCGATGATTTATCAGCCGTCGAAAAAGGCAAAGATTATGACATTAATAATGTAAATCGCATGCTTGTATCAACAGAAAATGCCAAAACGCATGCCATTCCTTCCACATCACAATCAAATGAATTAGAACATGATCCCATTTGGGGAGATTTTTGCAACAGGGTTAATCAAGAAACCTGAACACCGATGTGTTCCGCCATAATTGAGGTTCGACAATATATGTCTGAAGGTTATTTAGATATAAAAAGTGAACCATTAGCGTGGTGGAACACCAGAAAATCAATATAATATAAGAAAATAAGATATAAGAAAATATCTTTGCATAATGGCATCTTCAGTACCCAGTGAACGAGTTTTCTCGAAAGCTGGACCAATAGTAACTTGCAAAAGATGACGTGTCTGAATGCTGATTATTATGCGCGTCATTTCATTATAATTTTTTTTTAATTATAATACTTACCTATACTTATTAATTACATTTTATTTGTAATTGTGAATATATTAATGATATAATACAAATATCACATCATTAATATTTTTATAACTCGACCGTTTAATATTTTTATATATGAATTTTAAACTCGGCGTAACTGTCATGATAGATTTTTTAGTGTTGTTGGAATTACTCTTAATATGATGTATATGAGTATTATTTGTAATGTTTTTCGTTTGCCATTCTGAAATGTGAATTTTCGTTTTTTTTTTGATGAATTATTAAATTTAACTTATTAATATTATTTTTTGTGTTTATTAATTATTATAATTATGTAATTATATTTTTTTAGATTTTGTAACGCCGATATATTCTTAAGGAAATTCAGGTAAATGCATAAAATTTAAAATAAAGGAAAAAATGTATTGCAATCATCTTTTAAACATGATAATTTTAGTGACCGCGGAAACTATTGGACATATTTGGGTAAATTTTGAACATAAGCATTTTTCAAGGTGAGCTAATTAAGTTCAAAGATGGGATGGGGACCCTTTTCTACCACCGTCATATAAATTTTCAATGTATATTTTATTTGTGGTTGTTTTCTAATTAACTTAACAACAACCCTCCCCTTCCACTATTTTCCCCATGAATATAAAGAAGTGCTCCCTGTCCTAAGTGTTGGCCCTTGCAGTGCCAACTGCTTTTTTATAACTGATTATAATCGTATATTATTATAAAATTTATGTCTAATTTGATCAATAATTTTTTTTTTTGAATTTACGTGAATAAAACGGATATCAGACGACAGAATATATATTCTAATATTTAGTGTAAGTTTCCACCTCGTTGTTTTTTTTCAAATGCGTTGTATTTTTATATATGTGTGAGTGAGATGTATTGCGACTCTCATTTTGATATTGTTATTGTTTGTTATTAAAAAAATATAATAATATAAAAATAATAAATAAAGTGATGTTAATTTTGATTCTGGTTCTGGTTTTTTTTTTGTGAAAAGATTTTTTGATTTATATCTTTAGTTATTTTTGTTTTTGTTATATATAAATAATTAATAAAAAATTAATTTTTATTTAATTATATTGTATTATTTTATAATGATGTGTAAATTATTTAATTAAAAAAATTAAATATAATACAAAAAAACAACATTCGTAAAAAATAAAAAAGGTGTTTTTGTCCAAATGTGAGGTTATTTAAAGCTTTTAATTTATTTTTAATGTTTTAATAGTAATGGATTAATTAAAATATTTAAATAGTTTTAAAACATTTATCCTAAATTAATTCATATATATATATATATATCACAATTTTATGGGTTGTTTTAATTTTATTCTGAAAACTCTAATCCATATTTACAGATTATATAAATGCATTCACAAGCATATAAGGATTTGGTAATGTGCGCTGCTGGTATGGTTTTTACAGGCATCGGGTTGTTAGAAAATTTCGTAGCAAGAAACAACAAACGAAAGGCTCCAAGATGGTGGGTACGTCCCATAATGCGTAGAAGGAGCAGTATGGGTACACATAATTTATTAAATGAAATGTTATTACATGATCAAGATAGTTTTCTCAATTATTTCAGAATGAGCCCAAAATCATTTGATAAATTGTTAAAAGATGTTGGACCACACATTATCAAATCGGACAACTTTAGAATGTCCATCAATCCGTCTACAAGACTGGCAATGACTTTGAGGTGTTCATCATACATTTTATAAAATATTCTATCATTATTTTGCGAATAAACATTAATAATCTCATTAAATTTTCAGATACTTGGCAAGCGGGGACTCTCAAATGTCTGTAGCATATAATTTTCGTATTGGAAAAAGTACAACCAACAAAATATTGTTAGAGACGATGAACGCTATTTGGCACTGTTTGCATAACAAAGTTTTGGCGATGCCTTCAGAAAACACCTGGAAATTCTCAGCCGCAGGTTTTAACAATAGATGGAATTTTCCGCATTGTATAGGGGCTATAGATGGCAAACACATCCGCATTATAGTAAGGCTGTATTAAATTGATTAGTTATAAAATTACATTGATATAAATATTCTTATAGGCTCCACCTGATTCGGGCTCAGATTATTATAATTATAAAAACTACCACTCAATTATATTATTAGCGATATGCGATTACCGCTACAGATTCATCGCAATAGATATAGGTGCACAAGGACGGCAGAGCGATGGTGGAGTTTTTCGGAATTCAATAATTGGTAGTCGTTTCGCACAAAATAAAATCAATGTTCCTAATGCTGAGGAAATGTTTCCTGGTGGAGCAATTTTACCATATTGGTTACTTGGCGACGAAGCATTCGGCTTACGTCCATGGATGTTGACACCATATCCTGGTAAATCAAAAAGAAAACTGGAATACCATCAACAAATTTTCAATTACCGTCAAAGTCGGGCACGTCGGGTAATTGAAAATGCATTTGGGATTGCAGTTGCAAAGTGGAGGATTTTAAAAAATTCCCTAAATGTCAAAGTGGAAACAGTTATTTGCTTACACAACTTTTGTTTGATAGAGGAAGAGCATATTTCACAACACCAAAAATCATATTTGACTCCAAATATTGTTGATCGTGAAGTTGATGGCGTGTTAATAGAAGGTGATTGGAATTATTGCACCGATAAATTAAATAAAATGTCCCCAGAAAATTTAAAAAATCCAGCAGTTATTGCAACATCATATAGAAATGATTTGGCAGAGCATTTTATGACTGATGGATCAATACCTTGGCAATGGGATCGACCAGATTAATCGCATTTGACTGGTTGTGGTTAACTTATATTAAAAATATTTTTTTAAATGAAAATTCAGATTTCATGTAATTCAAAATAATTAAACAAACATAGTATAAATTCAAATAAAGAAAAAACAAATAATAAATTAAAAAGTATTTCATATACACTAATTATAAAAACAGTATAATATCCATCAGTCTCTTGTATTCTTGTAATAGTAATTTACAGGTACGTTACAGGTACGGTACCGTTTGGTTCATTATATATTTTTTCTTTTTTTTATATATTGCCTTTAAATGCCCATAATGTCGTATTGCGCGTCAATTGAATCTTCTGCCGACAGTTCTTTTAAATGCAACCCAACTTGCGTTCCAAAAAGGGTTTCCGCATTTTGTGGCGGCTCCGGTGTTGTAGTTGGTGCATCAAGAACTTTTTGGAATGCTTTGGCTGCTAAATGCAGTGGGAGCATATTTTCTTCTAATATTTGCTTTTTATTTTTCTTTCTTGACTCTGTTGAAAAATGAATTATAATTTAAAGGAATACATTTTTTAAAGTTTTTAATCTAACCTTTGTTTTTAGGGGATTCTGGTACCACGCATATCGACTCATCAGCATTGATATCAATATCAGGTGTAGTTAAACTGCAAATTTGCCTGTGAAAATATAATGGGTTACAGTGAATTACAACTTTATTTTAAATTTATCACAGTTACCGTCTTCTTTCCATCACACCGTCTAAATTTCGTAACAACTCAAGGTTATTTGGAGCTTTATGGACGGATGAGGATGACCCGCTCGCCGTTGAATTCAAGGGTGATTTATATCTGGTATAACCATCTCTCAAAGGCCGCCAATACGCTTTTAAATCTTCGATCTCCAATTTTTCATAATTCACTTCTAAATTATCCGCTACTTCTTCAAACATTTTATTAGTTATACCAGTAGACCTTTCCGATATAGGAATGGTGTAATTAAATATCGGCGGTCTTTCAAAAATTAATGATAGAAATTCGGTTTCGAATCCAATTTTATTATTTTCACCAATAATTTCCATTATTTTTCTTTTTTTGCTAACGTTCTTTTTTTTTGTGTGTTCATTATCTGACACGTTTCTCAACTTTTCTGATTCTTTTTCTGTTTCTTTTTCTGCATCTTTTTCTGTTTCTTGGTATGTGGCTACTTGATTAGTTGTGGTTTGCAATTGACGAACATACTGCAATAGCAAATTGTTATCTATGGAATAAACAAAAAGTTTCATATTCATATATACTTTCATTCAATAGAAACCGGTGACCGAAAACAATTTTGTAAAATATAATTCCGGAAAACAACGAAAAAATGTTTTATACATTACACAAGGATGGGATTGATTTATATAAAAATATATAAAGAACTACCAATAATGTTTATGAATAACTCATATTACCTTTTAAAAACGTATCCCTTTGATGAGCCTCTAAATTTTCCAAAACAAATTGTTGACCACATTCGTCAGCAAATAGTATAGAATTTTCATCAGCCATGATTATCTAAAAACAATCTAATTCAATTTTATTGAAAAATATTATTATTATTATTTAATATAATTAAAATTAATATAATTTATTTAAACAGGTAATTCATTTATTTACCTGTTTATTCTATTATTATTATCAATGTTCACTTTGCAGATAAAAAAATATTGTAAAAAATACAGAATATTTTATAAACATTTTTTTCACTAATTTAAAATAAACAGAGAAGAAATAAATTTTTATTCTCATAAATTCGCCTACTTTCTTCTCAAAAATGAAATTTACAACCAAAATATTAAACCAAATATATAAATCGGTTGTAAAATTTCATTTACAATCACCTATACAATCATAACCGTTGTGTTTTTTTATACTGTCTGTGAAGGCAAAACAACAACAAAATACATGTGAATTTTTACAACCAATTTTTACAACGAGGTGGAAACGAACACTTATGCTAAAACGAAAAAGAGAAACCATTTATGTGTGAAATATACAGAACTATATATGCATGTAAAAATTACAATAAAAAGTTCTTTTTTTATTATAGATTATTTATTTTTCTTACCATCTGCAATAAAAATGAGCAGGCAACTTTGAAAATATAAATTTTGTATTGATAAAATTTGTTCTTAAAATGTAAGTGCAATAATTTAGAAATGATTTTCTAAATTTAAGAATTTATATTCTTAAGTGCAACACTTATTTCATCAGGCATCCTCCTCATTTTTATATATATCCATTCCGCTCTTACTTGTAAAAAATCCCATATTAAAATTTAAGCACAAACATTTAGAATATATATTCTGTCGTCTGATATCTTATTTATATATACGTTTTATCAAATAAGTACCTGGAAAAATAAGTACCCGGAAATTTGAAATTAAACACAAACAACTTATCAATCATCTAAATTTATTATATCCCCTTCAAAATAGGCCCCTTCTGAGGCAATACACTTCTTCCAACGAACAATCCAATCATCGAAACACTTTTTAAAGCTATATTCCGGGATGGCCTTCAGTTCTCGTTGCGAATTAGTTTTGATGTCTTCAATGCTCTCAAAACGGGTTCCACGAAGTGGTAATTTGAGTTTTGGAAACAGGAAAAAGTCACACGGGGCCATATCTGGAGAGTACGGTGGTTGTTCGATGATATTTGTTGAATTTTTGTTTAAAAACTCGTTCACAATGATCGCTTTGTGCGCTGGTGCATTATCGTAGTGCAAAATCCAACTGTTGTTCCGCCACAAATCTGGTCTTTTGCGACGAACATTCTCTCTCAATATTCTATTCTTAAGATAATATTCTTTATTGACGGTTTGGCTCACCGGTAAGAATTCCGAATGAACAACACCACGAATATCGAAGAACACGGTCAGCATCACCTTGATTTTCGATTTGCTTTGACGCGGTTTTTTCGGTTTCGGCTCATTTTTGGCGCGCCATTCCGACGATTGTTGACTTGTTTCCATGTCGTACTCGAAAACCCATGTCTCGTCAGCAGTTATGATGCGTTCGATGAACGTTGGATCGGAATTTACGCGTTCAAGCATGTCTTCAGCCACCTTACTGCGATTCACTTTTTGAAGAAAATTCAGATCTTTTGGCACCAATCGCGCTGCGACTTTCCGCATACCCAAAACATCAACCAAAATATGACGAGCGGTCTCATGAGTCATGTTCATTTCTTGGGCTATCTCTCGCAAACTATAATGACGATTTTCGAGCACCATTTCCTTTATTTTGTCGACGTTTTCTTCAGTTGAAGAGGTCGAAGGCCGTCCTGAACGTGGCAAATCGTTCACTTCTTCTCGCCCCTCTTTGAACGATTTAAACCAATCGTAAACTTGAGTTTTCGACATGGTTAAATCACCAAATGTTTTTTTCAACATTTCCAACGTTTTGGCACAAGAAATTTCGTTTGAAACACAAAATTTCACACAAACTCTTTGTTCGATATTTTTATCCATAGTGAAAATCGCAACGCACACAAAAGGTTGACTTGTTCCTAACGACGCCGTAAACAAACTAAATGACACACAGCAATAACAATTGACAGAATAGTTGCTGACAGTTGTGCCAACCTGGGAAAAAAATGTATGAAATATTCTCAGCGGGAAAATTTAAAATGAGAATTTACGGGTACTTATTTGACAGGATGTATATAAATTAAACATTTTAAAATCATTAATCACATAGTTAGAGGTATGTTAATTTTTAAAATTAAAACTAAAACTTGAGAAATTTTCGAGAAAGTTCGACAATTGAGAAATTTTTCAGGTTCGTAAGGTAACTGGTAAGGAATTTAAAGTAACAGTATGTGGCTAATTATATCCGAATCAAACTCGTTATCTAATAATAACTGGACTTTGCATCTCTAAATTTTACCATGAAGGCAGACATATGAGTTTTCCTCGTGTTGATGAAGATTTGCGTACAGATTCAGATTTTAGAAACAAAAAATATGCCGAACATCATAAAACTAAAACTATAACATTTGAGAAAATGCATCTATTCTATCCAGGCGTGAATGCATTTCAGCTTTCAACGAACGAATGCCTGTTTGAATTTCATCGATTTTCGTATTTACTGAAACGGAAAATAAAAAAAAAATAGTAAATCATATGTTCATAACAAAGTAAATACAAAAATTTACTTGGTCCAGTCCAATGCGGATTATTAAAGAAATCATTTATAGCATAAATTAATATTTCTGCATTAATATTTTCAGTCACTAAATTAGATTCGCCTGACTCGTAATCGAACGCTAGTAAATGTTCATTTTGCGAATCGGACGTTATTATAAGACATTCAGTAAGTTGATTTGATGATGATGTTGTTTGAAAAATATATTGTTTTGCGGGTAGAAGATTTGAAATCTGTTTTTGTGTGTTTAATTCAGTTTTGGTGCATCTTCATGAGGCGATAAAATCGGTGCATTTGAGTCATTTACATCAAAAATACCTTGGTTTATTGTTGTTGTTGCAATATGTTCATGCATTTCTGGCTCTTCAGTATCAGTAACTTTCGGTTGATTCAGTAAATCACTATAAGATCGTTTGGTCTTGTTAAACAGAATCGGATGTTTCCGAAAATTGGCTAATACATTTTTATAAGCTATTTCCGCCTCCGATTCTTCAAATCTGCAAAAAATAATCTGCTCTTGATCATGGTAAAATGTGATTCCATCATGGTAATGGTAAAATGTAATTCCGCTTTCCTTTCCTTTGCATTTAGAACTCTTCCATTTTCGTTTGTTTGGTACGCTAGGGGGATTGGACTGAAATCTTTTTAATTCTGCATTTGTATTCGGCCACCACATACATTCTTTTTCTTCCCATAGAAAAGGAATCGGTTCTACATCTCCTGTATTTTCTATAAACACAACTTTAAACGACATTTTTACACACAATTAACACTTTTTTTTTACACACTTTTACACACAATAAATTTTTTTGTTTTTTAGAAAATTATCACATTTGTTTTAACTTTAAAACGAATACTTTGCAACCAAAAAGAACTACAAAATACAAATCATGCGAATATATGAAATATGAAACAAACAAAAAAATACACATTTGTCAAAAAAATTGAAATAAATTGACGTCAGATGTTTGGTCAATAAACTCACCACAATTACAAGTTATATTAATGTAGACATATATGAGATAATTCCGCCGATTTTTGTCGTATGATTTATGCCGTATTATATATATATACGAATAATATTGATACACATTTTATAGGTAGCGAGGGTATAGTACGCATTCATCACACCGAGAGACCTGAATTCGAATCCCGCGTGTAGCCGTAAATTCAAGTATAATTAATTTATAAATGAAATTTGAAATTCTACTAAAAATATAATAATTATAATAATTAAGTAATAAAAATATAAATAAAAAAAATTAATAAATTTAAAGAAAAATTCAAAACCAAGGCGTGACGTCAGTGATACGACCATAAAGCCACTTCAATGACTACTTTTTAATCACATCAGGTAAATGAACGACGTCGTTATGACCATAAAATTATACCTCAAAATAGTCGGTTTTAGGTTATAGAGACGCCGGTACATCGTTATAAGCTGACGTCGTAACCAGAGCACGACATTGCTTTGACGTCCTACCGACCAGTTTTTGTTCCTTGGGTAACTTATTATGTATTATATATTATATATTATTATGTATTATTTCATATTGCATACCCGTTCATATATATATTTTTTATATTTACGCATCCGTTTCAACAGCATGTTATTGGAGTTCAGGTTACCCTTTGAAGGTAATTGCTTTTCACTACTCAAAATAGGCGAAAAACTAGGTGGTTGTAAAGTAGCTATATTTGACATTTTATAGAAGGTAATAAATTTTAATTGAAAAGACCGATTAACAATACAAAAGTGTTAAAATATTAATCAAATAGTTATAATTTGCAATATATTGGTAATAATATTCACAGTTAGAATTACTTTATTTTATCAACCAAAGAGAGGTAACAACATGAGTATTAATTGTTAATACCCGAATAACCATTTTTAAATGTGCTATAAAGAATATTTAAATGCATTTCCTCATCTTATAGATTTTACAATCTCTCCGTTATAAGAAAGTTGTCTTATGTATAAAGAACCGCTGGGGTAGTGTATAAAGCTAAGATAAATCGAAATTTTTAATTAAGTTTAAATTTTGTATATAGATGTTAATACATAGTATATATAAAAATAATTTAAATATAGTGTATAACACCTACATAGAGGACATTTAAAGCATTTTCATCTTATAGATATCTGTAATATTTAAAGATAATCTTTATCTTTTCTTTAAATATGAATTAAATTCAAGATAACTAATTTACAGTAAATCGATTAAATATCGGTATATAGTATATATTTAATTACAATAGTTTCTATAAATTATAGATATAAGCCCTTTAAATGGTCGTTATTGATTAGTTATAGATATTTAACCCTCAATGGTATTTACATTTCTAAATTTCCAGGCAATTCAAGGTTTCAAAAGATACCCTTAGTCGGAATTTGAAGAAAATGAAATTAAAAAGATACAAAAGGAATGTTAAACCACGGTACATTGACAAACAATTAATAGAAATTCCTGGGAAATGTAGATTATTGTGTCGAAACTTTTTGCAAGGCGAAACAGTCATTACTATGGATGACGAAAAATATTTTACGTTTGATAAACAGTTTCATACGTATCAAATAGTACAGATATCGCAAATCAAGGATACTACAGCGCTGGTAATAGTATCACTCCCGATAATGTGATATAATATATAATCATATAATAATGACATAGAATCATAGAGAAAATTTTATTTAAAAAATTCCTGGCCGTTACGTTTTGATTCCATACAAAAATTGCTTACTTTATTCTCCTTAATCCAACCGGACGGAACGATAGCGTAACTGCTTGAATCATCAATTTCAACTACACCGTATGCTTCCATTAAACATTGTACAGTATATAAAAGGTATTGATTATTATTGCTCAATATAAACTAAATTGCTAAACCAGATTAATTAAAGTTATACGTTATTAATAAATATTTTAATCCCTTACATTTTTAATCCAATTTGAACATTTACATTTTTAGCATATAATGTTGTAAAAATACTGGAGTATCATGTAATAGCAATGTCTCATTTTCTGGAATTCTATGGCCTTGAATGTTTTATAAAAATATATGCCTCTTGATGTTCTTTTGAAATTCGATAGAAAAATAGTTACAACATTCTATCAAACCACGTTGAATTTCTTGTATATCACGGGCTCTGAGTTTTTTGTACCCGGTTTACCATCAATCCATTCCCGAATAATTTTTTTATGACGCGCAAACATACTAAATGCATGTAACCCAACGGGAAGCAATCAATCATATTTAACGGAAGATCCTCTATTACTGACTTGCCGTTATGATGTTCTACATTTGTTTGGTTACGAAAGTCCTCGTTTGTAATTGGGCATTTATCTCATCATAAACTACACCATTATCAAATTTTCCTTTAGTTACGCATTTCGTACACCCTTAATATGCCATTTTATATATATGTAACTCTGTGGTGGTAAATGTTAAAAATGCCAACCTAACGAAATTTGGGGTCGTGGGTTCGAATCCTACTGAATGCACAAAATATGTTCTGTGTTTTCGGTTATATTTCGAATCTCAATTTTAACACAGAGTTGTATATTCCGCTTACGGTTGGTCGGACGGATAATTACCGACACCGTAAAAGGCACAAAATAAAGAAACTAACAACAGAAGGCTGTCGTTGGACGCTAAAACCAGATTGTTGGTTGTATAGCGAAAAATTTATTATTTTTTATTTTATTTTATATATTATACTAGCTTTTGCTAGTGCATATAATATAAAACTATTGACAATAGCGGAATAATATTTTCCATTACATTCTATTTTACCAGCCGTTACACTCTTCAATTCATTTACAAATGAATTCAATAAATAATTAAATGAACTGGGTTTGTTTGGGTCATGATATAGTGGAACAACAAATGGAATGTTTCCAATTTTAATTACTTCAGTTAGTCTGGGTGTTTGAATGAGTGTTCTACCACCTCTCGGTAATTCGCAATGCCCACGTTTTTCAATTAATATCTTCAAAAGTGACTTTTGTGCAGCAAATGAAATTGAATGAGTGATTGCCCACATTCTGAGCGCTTCTAGTAAATTTGTATTTACATTAAATTCATTTTCTACAGTAATATTTGAACTAATGCTGCTGAAATTGAGCTAATTATCATTTAAAGACTGGTAATACGGGTATTGACTACTCCTTGATGCGGTATCCAATCAAGTATGTTGAAATATCTAAAAATCACTCCGAATTTTTCTATGTGTAGATTAATTGCCTCCTATTTTAATGAATAATATAATATAAACAAAAAACAAAAAAAATTATCATTATTATAATTGTGAATTCATTTTAATTTCCACATTATATTTTAATTGTATAATTTTGTTTTTTTCAATAATAAAATGTTTCGTAAAATTTGGTTTTTCGCTTCAACAATTGATTTTATTTTTCTTTATATTTTAATTTTTCACTTATATAAACTTTGTATACATTTAATTTTTCTTTTTTTAATTCCAAAATTTCGTTTTCAAATTCATCAATTTTGGGCTTTTTTGGGGATGGTTCTTTTATTAAAAATTCTGGTTTATGTGTTGTCGTTAAATTTTGGCCATTTATTACTGCCAAAGTCCACGTAACAATTTCATTCCTATAAAGCATCCAGGAAAAGTTATAGCAATTATTTCAAGTTTAATATTGAATTATTGTTGCCAGGTTTTATCACTTCGCAGCGATATGTTATAAATACCTTTAAACGCTAAATTGGAGAATCGTAGCAATTGTTATAATATTTGTAAAATGAATGATCTCAAAACGGCTGCAATAAACATTTCTATAATGGTGCTTAACATTATTATTGTAATTCCTATATTGGAGTTTGGGATCTATAGAGAAATTGATTATTACCCTTATAAATCTTATAAGATTATTGCTACTGTAGTCGCAATACTTAACACAGGTTAACACATGTATTTAAACAATTTATTATAATACAACATAAACATAGCATAATAATCACATCTTACATTCAAACTCAAAATAATAACTGCCTAAAATATAAATTATCATCCATAAAGAAAACTATCTGTGATTACTATTATACTTTAATTATCAATAATGGCTTGCCATTATTGATTTAAAAACAATAGTATTAAGAGTATATTTTATGCTTTTATAATATAGTACATATTACTGTAGGATACTACAGCCCGTCCATAACTGTAGGTTATTTGCTTCGAGAATTCCTTCATATGGAATCTGAATAACCTGATACTCTCCTATATCTCCTACTACATCATGATTATTCGATAACACCTTTAAAATTTTATATGGCCCCTTCCGTTTTGGCAATAATTATTTTATTATACGAGGAGTAGTTACAATATTCCTGATCATTACGTAATCACCGACTTTGTATAAAGTCGGATCTTTCCTCTTTTTATCACAATAATTTTTATTAATATTTTGCGATTTCGCAATACTTTTAATCGCCTGCTCCCTTATATCATTAATATTTGATATTTCGCCTTCCAGCTTCTCAAGTTCATCTCTCAATCTATCATTAAATTCACCTCTGTGACAGTGGCGAATCCTAGTAGTTAGATTGAGTCGTTCTGTTTAATCAGTTTTAATTAACACATCAATCTATATATCAGGGGGTGTAGAATGATTTATGATACCATGGCAAATTTTCAATACAAATTAATAAAATTATCTATTATCATAATCATAATTAAAAATAGTAATAGCAATAATAGCAAAATCAAAAAATGTATTTCCCGAAATGTAAAAAAATTAAAATAAATTGACCATATGTATTGAATATATCAGGAATGATACTATATAATATACTATGTATATTATTCCTTATATATGAAATCGGCTCTTCTACATTTTGTTATAAATTTAAATTTTTTTTTGTTTTGAAAAAAACACTTGGAATATTTGAAAATCAGTGGATTGTATGGTGGAATAATAATAATAATAAACAAATGAAAATAAAATTGAAAATCAAATTGTTTTGAAAAAAACACTTGGAATATTTGAAAATCAGTGGATTGTATGGTGGAATAATAATAATAATAAACAAATGAAAATAAAATTGAAAATCAAATTGTTTTGAAAACAACACTTGGAATATTTGAAAATCAGTGGATTGTATGGTGGAATAATAATAATAATAAACAAATGAAAATACAATTGAAAATCAAATTGTTTTGAAAAAAACACTTGGAATATTTGAAAATCAGTGGATTGTATGGTGGAATAATAATAATAATAAACAAATGAAAATAAAATTGAAAATCAAATTGTTTTGAAAACAACACTTGGAATATTTGAAAATCAGTGGATTGTATGGTGGAATAATAATAATAATAAACAAATGAAAATATAATTGAAAATCAAATTGTTTTGAAAAAAACACTTGGAATATTTGAAAATCAGTACAACAATTATTAATAATAAAATTGTTAATATAAAAGCGAAATTAAATCAATTTATAAGAAAATAATGAATGCAGAGAAAAAGATAAATGAATATTTGAAACGAATTTCAATCAAATGAACAATATGATCATTTATATTAAAACAAAATCATCTCATATATACAAAAGCATTCATACTTGATTTGATGAGTAGGTATGAAATTTGACTCAACTGTGTTCTGTGATAAAACAGAACCTAGTTGAGTTAAAATTTCGTATATGGAAACAAAATTTCCCTTTAAATTTTATGGTGGTATATAATAGTTTATTGTTGTAATACTTTATACGCTTGCCGTATACATAAATAATTTATTTACCGAACCCAAAGCGAACAGTGTGAGTTAAGTTTGCTGCTGTTTTTTTATATGAATATATGAATACATGAATATACACATATATGATTTATTTTTAAGTATACATGGATTTAGATTCGCATATATTTTGTTCGTATGTTCGTTTAACATACAGAACACAGTGAATGAGTGAGTTCATCCAAAAATCAGAATGTTTGACTATCGTTTTTTAGATATGTAACAATTTCGCATTTTATTTGCACCGAAAAGAATTTTATTTATAGTTAATTTAGAAATAAATTTCAAATAAAATACAAAATATAAGTGCTTAATTTGAAGTCGTTCGGCGAACACTAAGAACAGCCGGAGCATTCGCTGCCGCTCTGTGATTAACCCCAAATAACAGTTTACTTGCCGTAGTAAATGTTGATCTATTTATTGTATTATTCTTTGCAAATTCTGCCTTGTTTAAATGTTTGTACCAAAATTTCCCTAATTGATTGTTCGTGTACTTAGCAAATATTAGAATTAAAAATCTATTAACTCTTTCTACCTGACCATTAGATTGTGGAGAACCTACCGCTATGCGTATATGTTTAACATTTCTTTCATTACAAAAACTTTCAAATTCGCTAGATGTAAAACACGTCCCACGGTCTGAAATAATTCGCCTTTGGCGACTAAATGTATCAAAATAATTTGTTAAACACAAAATTGTTTCCGCAGATTTTAAAGTTTTCGCATCATATAATTTTATATATTTTGTAAACGCATCAATTACTACTAAAACGTATTTCTTTGTACAACCTAAATGACTATCTATTGGTCCACAATGGCCAATATGTACAGTATCAAATAGCACGTTAGATTTAGGAATATTATTTAATAATCCCTCAACTTTACCATGTGATGGTGAAAAATTAATGCATTTTAAACAATTTTGAATATGATTGCCAATCTTAATTTTAAGTTTCGGAAACCAATAGGTTCGACATATTAATTCGAATGTTTTATCAATACCAAGAGGTCCCATTTCATCATGATATATCATTTTGAGGATTTCAAAATATTATTTACTAATTCCAGTGGTACATAAAATAACAATTTTTTATCCTGATTTTTTCTATAAATTATTCCATTTCTCATTTCATAAAATTTGTTTTCGGAATTTTCCAATTTCACTTTTAAATTTTGAATTATTGGATCCCTATAGTTTGTGCAATGACTAGCGTTTCCTAAAACGTATTTTCTACATAATAACGACCAAAATATTATTACATCTACTCAACGCATCTACATGTTGCATTTTGCAACCACTCCTATGTTCAATTTTATAATCATAATTTTCCAGTTCCAGCGCCCATCGTGAAAAAAAAATCATTTTGTTTTTGTTTGTTTACATTAACGTGTATATTTTTTGAATTGTAATTTATTTATGGCCATTTCCATCAACAAAGTTCAAATCAGAGTTCACGTGATTATTTCCATCAAGTTTACATTCGTTCAGTTCAACTGAACGTACTCCATGGAACTTCTGTGTGTCGGTATTGTAGAAATTTCTAATTTTATGTCAAATTTTTGTATTTTTTTTTTCGTTTTTTCATTCTCGGTCTTTTTATCGTATTGGATTTTCTTTTTCTAGAATAATTAACATTAAAAAAATTCAAATTTTGCATATTTTTGTTTTGCATATTATTATTTCAGCTTTTTTTAAAATCATTATTTAAATAATTTGTGGATATAATTTGTTTATAAGTATTATTTCATTGGTGTTTTTTTTACAATTGCAATAGCGGGTAAGTATTGAATGATAACGTTTTTAAATATTAACTTGTTATCAATTTGTATGTTCAGCTGTTGTTAAAATCATTATTTGACCATTTGTGGATAGTATTATTTCATTCAAAATGAATGAACCAAAAAATGAAAGAACGAAAAATTTTACACCGGCAGAGGAAATGTTGCTTATTTCTTTAGTTAAAGAAAACAGCAACATTATCGAAAACAAAATCACAAATAGCGTGTCTGTGATAGAAAAAGAACAATGTTGGCAAAGGTTAACAATTCAATTCAGCTCCCGATCTAATGGTGGCGTAAGAACCACATTCATTAAAAACATGTTGTGAAAATTTAAAAAAGAGTACCAAAAAACAAAATGCTGAGAAAAGGCAGTCCACTTATAAAACAGGTATATAATATTTCTACCGTTTTTGATAAATCGAAAATATTGGTGTTATCCGAAAAAATGAAAGTGATAATGAAAATAAAATTTGTGTTCTCTCTATAAGGTAATAAACACACTCAACATAAATTTTTTTTTAATTTGTTAATTTTTTCAGGGGGAGGACCATATGAACAAGTAATAAATGATCCATTATTGGATCAAGTAACGGATATAATAAGACCCACAGTTGAAGGATTATCCAATAATTATGACAATAACTATGTTTCCGAATCTGTAGGTATGCAAATATCACTTTATAATTATTTTGTTGTTATTAAACAATATTATTCTGGAACGGTTCATGGGTTAACTATGCGTTATCTATAAATTTTGTTTAGACGTCCTAAATATAGTAATATTATGTTGTTATCCTAATTAATAAATGGACCAACTAACGAAATTTGTATTTGAAAATTGTGTTATTTTATCGTATTACGTATATTTCAGACAATGTTGACAATGAAATCGAATTTACTTTGGAACCATTTGAAGGACTTGAAGCCGATAAGGAAGCAATTAATAGTAAACCAGTGGCAGGAGGCCGTCAAGACGACGAGGAATTAAGTATGGATAACCAAGTATGTATATGACCAATTTAAGTTTTATTATTAGAGTAAAACAGTGTATTTGAATTACAATTTTGTTCTCTTTTTGTAGTTTCAAAAAGAAATAGAATGCACCTGAAAAAATTGGAATCGAACCAAATTGAAAACTAAAATTAGTACTCCACTTAAATGCAATAGAACCTTTGAGGTACACCTTTGAATCATTCATACGATGCAATAGAAATACAAAGCAGCGCAAAAGAAAATAAAGAAGAAAAACGAGGAAAAGAAAATGTGGAACAGAAGCGTGTATCCAAAACAATAGAATTAAAAGAGACTAGAACAGCAGTGGCTTGAATTCTCCATAGAAAATGTATATACAATTTAAGCCAACATAACTACTTATGCATTCGTGTACATATACAAAATGTAACCAAAAAACACTACATGGCGGTCGTGAAGGAACTGGAGTTCAACCAAAAAACACTAGAGACGCTCGGGAGGAACTGGAGTTCAACCAAAACTCACTAGGTGTCCCTATTTACCATGTTGTGAAAAAAATATTTATAATTAAATATTACTATTTTCAATACAATTTTATGCACATTTTCTATATATTTTAATATAATTTAATTAAATTTAATGTGATTTATAATTTCAATTTTAACGAACAATATAATATTGAAATTTAATTTCAATTTCTTTTTCACAATAACTTTGTTTGTTTACGTTTTTTTCTGTTTTTGTAATTTTTATTTTTTATTAAAAAAAAATTATGAGATTTATTTGGCATTTTCGATTGCCATTTTAGGAAAACTTGAGAGATATTTATCAAATTAATACATCTATACATTTGTATGGTGGCTTATCATTTTTTCTCTCACGATCATTCTAGTCTCTTTTAATTCTATTATCCAAAACACCCGTGAAAAGAAAATATAAAGCATTGTTTTTTAACAAAATCGGCGACGGAAAATACCACCGGAACGGAAAAATTTCCGTCGCTGTCAAAAATGAACGCATATATTTTAATACACATGTTATTTAAGAAAAATTTAATTCGCCACCGAAATTATTTTCGTCCGACGGAAAACACAACAGAAAATTTATTGAAATTTTTCATTATTTTACGTTCCGTTGATCGATTTCGGTGACGGAAAATTGAAAAACTGTGGTTGTATATATTAAAAATAAAATAATTATTATTTATATATTTATATTTTTATAAATAAACGTTATATTTATAAATAAACGTTATATTTATAAATAAACGTTATATTTATAAATAAACGTTATAATGTTAAACGTTATTTTAAATTTAATTTTAAATTTTGTAAACGTTATTTTAAATTTAATTTTAAATTTTGTATTTATTCTATTTATTTATTCTGGTATGTATTAAATAAAATATTGTATGTAATAAATAAATAAATATTAGTAATATATAAATAAATAATTTTTATATTTGTAACATTTCAGTGATTTATTAAATTTTTAAAAATTGTGAATACGCATCGATATCAGTTAAAAAAAATCTTCATCAATTCAAAAATCAATATGGAATATAGGCTATGGAATATCGCCAATGGAAATAATAATAATAATAATAATAATTTTAATAATAATAATAATTTAAAGCGATCGTATAATTACACACAGGTATTGTAAAATTTATATATTTGATTGTATAGTTAATAATTTTTTTTTAATTTCAGAAAGATAATGAAATAAAAGAAAAAATTACAATCGAAGACGAGGAAATGATAATCGACTACGTCAAAAATAATGAATGTTTATACTTTGTAAAACATAAACATTATAAAAACGCAAATTATAAAAATGCCCTATGGAGTACGCTAGGACAGCAATTGAATAAAGATGGTAAGTAATATTCTATTATAAATTAATAAACATACCTCTTACCTGGCAATTACCACCCATTCTCAAGCTTCAAAAGAAACACAAGAGGTACCGTATCAATGAATATAACGGCTCTAATAATCAGTTAAACACCCTGGCAGTACTTGAGTAGCTGCAGAAGGTTCTCGGTTCAGTTCTTTTTCAGTGATGATAAATTGTCTATGCAGATCTGGCCTGCATTCGTGATGATAACTATTCATCACGAATGCAACCATGGTAGTATTTACATTAAATCTGCGTTAACTATATTCAATAACTATTATACGAGCTAATAAATGGTTTATCAATCAAGAACACAAATAAATTACCCAAAATAATAATTGCAAAAAATCAAATAAGTTTTAATGTGATATGTATGTGGGATCGTTTCTTCTACGACTCCCAGAACTTTTCTTTAGAATAATAAAATTGTGTTCGCTTATGCGGTTTAATAACGACTGCTTTTTTATTATCAAAAAATACCATATTTCGATAACAATTCATATCATATATAGTTAATACAATATAATAATATTTCCATAATAATTCATATATACTTTATACAATAATATTTCAATAATAATTCATATATACTTTATACAATAATATTTCAATACTAATTCAATACTTAAAAATAACGTTACTCCACTAAGCATACCGGCGTCCAGCGCCGTTCCCACATGTATATACATATTATGATTTATAAATATATTGCTTCTTCTTGCCACGAAACTGCGCCACACCCGTTAAAATAATTTTTAAAATTAGTGCGAACATCTGCAGCATTCTCCGATAATCTGCCAAGGCCTCCTGTTCGAATTGCCATTAAATTACTTTGAGGCAAGGGTAATGAGTGGTCATTATAATCAATTTGGGAAGGTGCAAGTACCTTTGATGTACGCATTATATTGTGCAGTATACATGAAGCAGTAATAATGAAGCAGTGTCATCGATTGTTGTTACTTTTGTCGCA
The DNA here is from genome assembly GCA_958336335.1 of Dilophus febrilis. NCBI lineage: Eukaryota > Metazoa > Arthropoda > Insecta > Diptera > Bibionidae > Dilophus > Dilophus febrilis. The sequence continues at coordinate 35,862,644 of OY284470.1, forward strand.
ATGGGGGTAAAAAATAATCTGAAATATGCACACATGATACCGAAAGCATTTTCGGTAGTACGACGTGCACGTCTATGCCGGTAATTGTATATAGCCTTGGATTTATCTGTTAAAGATTGATTTCGAGGATAGGGCTTCATTAAATTTTCATGAATCGCAAACGCTTCATCTCCCAATACAACGTGAGGTAGAATAATTTCAGTTTCAGGTAGAGCTGCTGGTTTTGGTATGTTAAATTTTTTGTTCGAATCTGCTGACCAAATTTACTTTTGAGGAATATGCCTAAAATTTTTTAAAACAAATGGATTATTAATATATTTAAAGGGTAAACAACATAAATACAAGCCATCTTACCGGCATCCCCTTCTCTACCGTATGACCCAACATCAATTGCAACAAATTTGCATTCTGCATCAACAATGGCCAAAAGTACTACTGAATAGTATTCCTTATAATTAAAAAATAAGGAACCACTGTTATTTGGGCGTTTGATGCGTATATGTTTGCCATCTATGGCTCCAATGCAATTCGGGTAATTCCATCTGGTATAAAATTTTTCTGCATTCATTGTGAATTGCTCTTCGTTTGGTGTTGGCAAAGCATGTTTAATTAGTTTTTTCTTTATGCAATTCAATACGTTTTTTATGATCAAACTAATCCAGGAGTGACATATGCGAAACTGAAAAGCCAATGAACGGAAGGATTCTCCAGTTGCTAAATACCTAAATAGGGGTTTTAATAATAATTTAAAAAAAATTTTTTTTTATTAATATATAATATAGGAATTAGTTGTAAGAAAAAGTGGCAAAATATACGAAATTATTATTTAAAAAAATTGTCAAAACCAACGACGGGGTCTTCATGTGCAGCCATAATTCAAAGACAAGAACAGTAATCGTTTTTGAACTTCAATTGCCAAGCGAAAGTAATTTCTTTGTTTTATAGTAAATTATATTATTATTATATAAGTGTTTTGTTGAATTTTTCCAGTACGTTCACTAATATTGACGATGCTGATGATATAGTGTATTCTGGTGCTAATGCAGATTTTGAAGATCGTGATTTCGGAACTATGTTCGATTTCGAAACAGAATATTATGATCAACCAACATCAACATCAACATCAACATCAACACAAACATCAACATCAACATCAACATCAACATCAACATCAACATCAACATCAACATCAACATCAACATCAACATCAACATCAACATCAACATCAACATCAACATCAACATCAACATCAACATCAACATCAACATCAACATCAACATCAACATCAACATCAACATCAACATCAACATCAACATCAACATCAACATCAACATCAACATCAACATCAACATCAACATCAACATCAACATCAACATCAACATCAACATCAACATCAACATCAACATCAACATCAACATCAACATCAACATCAACATCAACATCAACATCAACATCAACATCAACATCAACATCAACATCAACATCAACATCAACATCAACATCAACATCAACATCAACATCAACATCAACATCAACATCAACATCAACATCAACATCAACATCAACATCAACATCAACATCAACATCAACATCAACATCAACATCAACATCAACATCAACATCAACATCAACATCAACATCAACATCAACATCAACATCAACATCAACATCAACATCAACATCAACATCAACATCAACATCAACATCAACATCAACATCAACATCAACATCAACATCAACATCAACATCAACATCAACATCAACATCAACATCAACATCAACATCAACATCAACATCAACATCAACATCAACATCAACATCAACATCAACATCAACATTAACATTAACATTAACATTAACATTAACATTAACATCAACATCAACATCAACATCAACATCAACATCAACATCAACATCAACATCAACATCAACATCAACATCAACATCAACATCAACATCAACATCAACATCAACATCAACATCAACATCAACATCAACATCAACATCAACATCAACATCAACATCAACATCAACATCAACATCAACATCAACATCAACATCAACATCAACATCAACATCAACATCAACATCAACATCAACATCAACATCAACATCAACATCAACATCAACATCAACATCAACATCAACATCAACATCAACATCAACATCAACATCAACATCAACATCAACATCAACATCAACATCAACATTAACATTAACATTAACATTAACATTAACATTAACATTAACATTAACATTAACATTAACATTAACATTAACATTAACATTAACATTAACATTAACATTAACATTAACATTAACATTAACATTAACATTAACATTAACATTAACATTAACATTAACATTAACATTAACATTAACATTAACATTAACATTAACATTAACATTAACATTAACATTAACATTAACATTAACATTAACATTAACATTAACATTAACATTAACATTAACATTAACATTAACATTAACATTAACATTAACATTAACATTAACATTAACATTAACATTAACATTAACATTAACATTAACATTAACATTAACATTAACATTAACATTAACATTAACATTAACATTAACATTAACATTAACATTAACATTAACATTAACATTAACATTAACATTAACATTAACATTAACATTAACATTAACATTAACATTAACATTAACATTAACATTAACATTAACATTAACATTAACATTAACATTAACATTAACATTAACATTAACATTAACATTAACATTAACATTAACATTAACATTAACATTAACATTAACATTAACATTAACATTAACATTAACATTAACATTAACATTAACATTAACATTAACATTAACATTAACATTAACATTAACATTAACATTAACATTAACATTAACATTAACATTAACATTAACATTAACATTAACATTAACATTAACATTAACATTAACATTAACATTAACATTAACATTAACATTAACATTAACATTAACATTAACATTAACATTAACATTAACATTAACATTAACATTAACATTAACATTAACATTAACATTAACATTAACATTAACATTAACATTAACATTAACATTAACATTAACATTAACATTAACATTAACATTAACATTAACATTAACATTAACATTAACATTAACATTAACATTAACATTAACATTAACATTAACATTAACATTAACATTAACATTAACATTAACATTAACATTAACATTAACATTAACATTAACATTAACATTAACATTAACATTAACATTAACATTAACATTAACATTAACATTAACATTAACATTAACATTAACATTAACATTAACATTAACATTAACATTAACATTAACATTAACATTAACATTAACATTAACATTAACATTAACATTAACATTAACATTAACATTAACATTAACATTAACATTAACATTAACATTAACATTAACATTAACATTAACATTAACATTAACATTAACATTAACATTAACATTAACATTAACATTAACATTAACATTAACATTAACATTAACATTAACATTAACATTAACATTAACATTAACATTAACATTAACATTAACATTAACATTAACATTAACATTAACATTAACATTAACATTAACATTAACATTAACATTAACATTAACATTAACATTAACATTAACATTAACATTAACATTAACATTAACATTAACATTAACATTAACATTAACATTAACATTAACATTAACATTAACATTAACATTAACATTAACATTAACATTAACATTAACATTAACATTAACATTAACATTAACATTAACATTAACATTAACATTAACATTAACATTAACATTAACATTAACATCAACACCATCGCCATTGCCATCAACACTACATACGCCAAGAACAATAAAACCGCAGATTTTTACTCTACTGAAGAGTCCAATATCTCTTATGGTTCAACCCCAAGTAAACGGAGTAAAAAAAATAATGAAAAATGTGAAAGGATGGATTTATTGAAAGAAATAATAGGAAAATTAGAAACAGAAAAAAAAGATTTATTTTTTAAATCCATTTGCGAAACAGTGAAAACGTTTCCACCCAAAACCATAGCGGAAATAAAATTACATATTGGTCAATATATAAGCGAAAAGGAAATAGAATTACTTAAATAATTTATAAGTTAAATTTATGTTTTTACATTTTTAGTTTTTATAAATGACGTTTAAAAAAAAAATTGAAATTATATTAAGTTTTTTTATAATGAATTAAAATGAATATTTATAATGAATTTAAGCATCTCATCTTTTAGATTATTAAAAACATATAAATATAATTATAGTAAATTTATTAAACTATACAATTTCATTGTCATTGCATATGTTGAAGTTAACAGGTTGCTTTAGTGACCAACAGTATGAGTTAAGATACCATAACTCCATTGGAGATTTTATGACTGTTGGGTTATTCTCATTGATTCTCAAATCAGAACCGGGGCTTAAATTACCACGAATTACGAATTCGTGTACAATAATATTTTGGGGTTTCCGAAGTTGCGAAATCCAGCTCCAGGGTGGTTAAAAGACTAGAGTAACAATATAAAAATAGTACACTTACCTCAATGTCAAACATAATTTTTGTTCCGCGCTGATCGGAACTTTGTGTCTATTACACACATTCGATGTAATTTCGTCTCTTATATTATCCAAAACATAATTAAATAAATGCGGGGTTAAGCGAAAGTATTCTTTGAATTTGGAATCATTTTCAGCTAAATGTCTGCATATCAATATTTTGAATTCCCCTTCTTCATTGCGTGTTTGAAACATTGAATTAGCCTTTCGTCTTTTGCAGCGTCTTTCCATTTCTTCTTCTTGCGATTCATCTTCCTCAATTAACAAATTTGTTGCGACGAACAACATTAACTTCCTTTTATCCATTATTTATAATTTTTATAATTCTATATTTTAATATTACTGAAAACAAAAACAAAAAATACAAATATGAATTTTTATCAAAAAACAAACAACGAAGTATCAACAGAGAAAATTGAAAAATCAAAAATTAACTTTTGCATACTATTTTAACAAAACAAAACAAAAAAGTATTATATAATAATTTAATTAATAGTCTTCCAAAATTGAAAACATATAAACTATTTCATTAATAAAATATTTATTAAAAATAAATTGTTTGGATACTTACAAAAACAATAACAAACATTTGATGTGCTTATGTAGAATTATTTTATATTTCAATAAAAAAAAAGTCACTGAAAATATACAGAAAATATTTCTTAAAAAACACTTTTTCGGCGCCGGACAATTTTTCGCCCCAAAATAAATTCCGTTCCGGTGGTATTTTCCGTCGCCGATTTTGTTAAAAAACAAGGCTTAATACGGATACCAATACCGATGAATTTGCTAGTTTTGCGAAATGCAAAATAGAATTAACAAATTTAATGATAAAAAATTCGAAAGAAAAACAGCAACAGAAATGGAAATTTTAAAATTACAATTGGAAAAAGTGAAGTTAATAATTCTTGCAATGAAGAATAATACCGATACAACATAATTCATTGCTTTTTAAAATATTATTTGTTTTGGTAAAATTATATCCATTTATTTATGAAGTTAAGACGCAGTTATAATTAAGTTTTCTGAATAAACGTCCGTATATAATTATCGTTGTTTCATATATGTATTGTTTTATTTAATAACAAATTGTTGTATTGTGCTTTCTTTCTTTGTTATTTATCGTGGAAATAAAACAATACTCTTAAATTTATTATATTTAAGTTTCTTTATTAATTATCATGTAATAAAAATATACACGTATGTTATATGTAATTAAGGTAATGTTTAAATATAATAATAATCAATTTATTATATTTGTTTCATTGGATATAGAAGGATTTTATATTACTAATTTTAATGTGTTATATTTATCAGTAGGACTTCTCACTACCATAAGGGACTTTCGACTGACTGGCGTTTTAAATGTGCTTTTACAAAATGGTCGTAATTTCTTATTAATTATTTAGTTGTTTCTGGGCCTGTGCACATGTTACCAATACCATATACAAAATGTGTTATCCCAACGAGGTATGCCATCTTGTGGTATACAACACCTTCCCTTTTTTTTTTTTTTTTTTTTTTTTAAATCTATAAATATATATTTTTTTTTTTTTTTTCTTATGTGGTTATATAATCCTTTAAGTATGACGGTGGTTTTGTAATACGACCGGATCGCGTTCTTCTTTCTATCAACTCCCCATTATTCTCATTAGCATTGTCGTCAACCGACCCGCCACAGTTGTTACTCCCCGCGTAAATCAAACGCCGCTCCGGCGTTCCTTCATTATTCGTGTCGATCTCCGAATATCTTTGTCGTATTATTGCTTGATTCCTTGACCCTTTTAGGTCAAATTGATTTCTTCTCAGGTTATTATTATATTCATTTTTTATTATATATGACCGCGGATTGTCATGCCTGGATACCACCCTAGCTGACCTCCACAAACCCCTATCTCTATACATTACATTATCATTTACTTCAAAACCCGAACGTATACGCACCCTTTTATCATGATAGGTTTTCACTTCCCCCTGGTGCCTTCTTAACCTGTCCTTTACATTTATTTGCACTACCGGCGCCAATATGTCATTCTTGTTTGGCATCTTTGTCCTGGTAATACGGCTCATTAATACCTGTACCGGGGAAGCCTTCAACCACGGTATCGGAGTATTCCTATATTCCAGTAACGCCAACTCTAAATCAACTTGGTCATCCCGGGATTTCTTTATGATACACTTAGCCACATGGACCGCCTTTTCTGCCTGTCCGTTTGACCTTGCATAACGTGGACTACTAGTTCGTATTTCGAACGACCAATCCACTGAAAATTTTCTAAATTCAATTGAGCCAAATGGCATATTATCCGCAATAACTATATTTGGTATTCCGTGCGTAGCGAAAATTCCCTTTAATTTATCCACGATTTCTGATGCCGTTTTTCTTCGTAGTGGAAGGACATCGATCCACTTCGAAAAATAGTCCACTATAACCAAATAATCACTCCCATCCACTGTTGCGACATCGCAGCCTATTTTCTCATAAGGAAAATCTGGGATATCGTGCGGCATCAATGGCTCGTGAACGTTTGATGATGCATATTTTTCACAAATTCTACACTTCGATATGAACTCTTCTATATCGGCGTCGATTCCCGGCCAATAGATCAATTGTCTGGCCCTCAGTTTTGTTTTAGTTATGCCCACATGCGCCTCATGCAATTTCTTTAACAACTGCCCCCTTAGCCTGTACGGAATTATTATCCGATTCCCCAAAAATACCAAACCATCCTCGGCATGTATTTCCATTCTGTGCTTCCAATAAATTTTTATTTTCCCGGGTACCCGCGTCTTCTCATTCGGCCATCCCCGATTATATATTTCCATTAATAACCTTAAAACTTCATCATTTTCGGTTCCCCGCACCAGCATTTCCTGTATCGTGTCTGAAACATTAACCGAGTGCACCACGTCTAAGTATTCCTCAAAATCATCAGCCACTTCATTCCTCAAATATTCGCGGGATAAATGATCGGCTATCAGCATTTCCTTTCCCGGTCTGTATACTACATCTAATTCATATATTAGCAGTTTCATCTTCATCCTCTGTAACCTTGATGAACCTACCTTATTAATTTCATTTCTCATTACCCCGACCAGTGGCTTATGGTCCGTGTGTACTGTTACCCGCCTACCGTATATATAATGGTGGAATCGTCTGCATGCAAATAGTATCGCCAACAGTTCCTTTTCCACCTGAGCGTAATTCGACTCAGTCGTGGTCATACTTCTGGATGCATATGATACTGGCTGATTTTCTTGTAACAAGACACATCCCATCCCGTCCCTGGATGCATCCGTTTGTATCGTAATATGTATATTGGTTCCGAATGGCCTCAAAACCGGACCCTCCGTTATCATTTTCTTCAACTTTCTTACCGTCTCCGTATGTATTGGCAACCACTTATATTCTATGCCATTTTTCATCAGCTGTCTCACTGGCTCACTTATCTCGGACAAATTCGGCAAAAATCCCCTTAGGTAGTTTATCATACCCATGAACCTCTGTAACTCTTTTTTATTTTTTGGATTTTCCATTCCTACTATTGCAGCTATCCTTGCCGGATCTGGTCTGATGCCCCTTTCATCAAATATGTGCCCCAGGTAGCGCACTTCTCGCATACCATATTGTAGTTTGTTTGGGTTGAACTTTATGTTTAATTCTCTCGCCCTTTTTAGTACACCTGATACGTTTCTATCGTGTTCCTCCCTAGTTTCTCCATAAACCAGAATATCGTCCAAATAAACAAAAACACCCGGTAAACTCCCGAAATTTTCCTCGTTCAGCCTTTGAAACTCTTCCGGTGCTACACTCACCCGAATGGTAGTCTTAGAAACTTATAGCAGCCCCACGGCGTACTGAAACCGCATAAATTCGTTGATTCCTCTTTCAACTTTATCTGATAAAATCCGTCCTTTAAGTCCAGTACCGTGAGGTATTTCATTCCGTGCAATTTTGCCCTCAAGTCGTCCAGTGTTGGTATAATGTGATGTCTTTTAATCAATGCTTCATTTAAATATTTTGGGTCCAAACACAACCGAACTGAACCATCTTTTTTCTCTACCACCACTAGGTTGCTTAACCATCCTATTGGTCCATTTACTGGGGCTATTATTGCCTCCGCCGTTACCCTTTTCAGTGCAAATTCCACCCTATCCCTTACTTTAATCGGTATCCGCCTTGCCGACCTCGAGATTGGTACCACGTTATCTTTTAATTGTAAATGCAACTGTTCTGGAAATTCTCCCAGACCCGTAAATATATCGATATTTTCTTTAATCAGCTCCTCCTTAACATTTGTCAATTCGAACACCCGCCAAATCAAACCTAATTCCATGCATGTTTCTAAACCCAATATTGGTGTCAAGTCCCGATCGACCAAAACAAAATTTGTATCCGCGGTATTATTTTTATACCCAATTTCCACATTTGCCACGCCCACCGATCGTATTTCGCCACCCCCGTATGCTTTTAGGATTATATCCGTATTTTGTATTCTCACTTTCCCGTTTGTTAATTCCATTAACCGATTTTTTGAAATTATATTCACGTCTGAACCCGTGTCCAGTTTAAATTCAACATTTTTGTTTCCTATTATTATTTGTTCAAACCATCCCCTTTTGGTTGGGTTATCCGAACACATTTTATTTACTTTACCCGCATTATTGACGGAATTGACATAATATTCATTATTTGTCTTATCTATAATATTGATATTTTTCACGCGACAACATTTTGTATAATGGTTTAGACACTTACAATTATTGCACTTATGGCCAAATGCCTTACAATTTCCAGGTGTGTGATATTCGTCACACTTCCGACATTTTTGTTTGTTATTAAATTGCTTAAAATTACTACTTACTCTACTTATATTATTATTTACGTTATAGCCATTTTTATGGCCATAATTATGACTTCTATTATTTTTATTATAACCTAAATTATTATTATTTTTATTTTCAAATTTAACATTACTATTATTATTGTAATCATTCTTATAATTAAAATTAGTATTATAATTAAATTTATGACCTTTATCATTTACATTTTTCTTACCCCTTGTGCGGTTGTCTATTGCATCCACTTCACCGTGTTGCATAATTCTGGTATGCTTTTTTGTTGTTTCGTTTATTCTGCATATTTCGATCACTTTTTCCATGTTTGGATCTCCTAGTTTTATTATATTTTCTTGCTGCTGTGAGTCGTGCAGCCCAAACACCAACCGATCCCTTATTAACGCTTCTTCTTGGGTGCCAAAATTGCAACCCCGTGCCAATTTCTTTACTTCCGTAACATACTGATCGAACGTCTCATTGGCGGCTTGAAATTTTTTGTAAAAGCAAAATCTCTCATACAAAATATTTGTTTTTTCCTTATAGAATTTGTTGAACGCGTCCACTATGTCATCATAATTCTCTTTCTCGTGCTCGTCCAACTCGAAGGTTTCGAACACCTCATATGCCTCCTCACCTATTATGTTTAACAAAATTGCCGCCTTTACATCTTCTTCCAGCTGATCTTTTCCACTCGCCTTTAAATATATTGTGAATTGTTTGTGGAATCGACTCCAATTTTCGGCCATGTTTCCCGTACATTTTAATGCCGGTGGGGCTCTTATTTCGGACATTTTCTATTTTATATATTTTTTTTTTCAAAACGTGGCTTTTTTTTTTTTTTTTTTAAAAAAAACGTGGCTTTTTTTTTTTTTTTTTCAAAACGCGGCTTTTTGGTTTTTTTTTTAAAAAAAACGTGGCTTTTTTTTTTTTTTTTTTTTCAAAACGTGGCTTTTTTTTTTTTTTTTTTTTTAAAAAAAACGTGGCTTTTTACTTAATATTTTTTTTTTTTTTTTTTTTTTATTTCTCGTAAATTCCTATTACCGACGACTGCGCCATGTTGTATTGTGCTTTCTTTCTTTGTTATTTATCGTGGAAATAAAACAATACTCTTAAATTTATTATATTTAAGTTTCTTTATTAATTATCATGTAATAAAAATATACACGTATGTTATATGTAATTAAGGTAATGTTTAAATATAATAATAATCAATTTATTATATTTGTTTCATTGGATATAGAAGGATTTTATATTACTAATTTTAATGTGTTATATTTATCAGTAGGACTTCTCACTACCATAAGGGACTTTCGACTGACTGGCGTTTTAAATGTGCTTTTACAAAATGGTCGTAATTTCTTATTAATTATTTAGTTGTTTCTGGGCCTGTGCACATGTTACCAATACCATATACAAAATGTGTTATCCCAACGAGGTATGCCATCTTGTGGTATACAACACAAATAATTAATAATTTCATTCATATCTATTATATACAACTCTGTGGTGTAAATGTTAAAAATGCCAACCTAAAAATTCTAACGAAATTTTGGGGTCGTGGGTTCGAATCCTACTGAATGCATAAAATATGTTTTGTGTTTTCGGTTATTTTTCGAATCTGAATTTTAACAGAGAGTTGTATATTCCGCTTGCGGTTGGTCGTACGGCTAATTACCGACACCGTAAAATCCCCAAATTAAGTAACTAACAACAGAAGGCTGTTGTTGGACGCTAAAACCAGATTGTTGGTTGTATAGCGAAAAATTTATTTTTATTATTTTATTATTTATATCTATTATTTAAATATTACATATACTAATTTTAATTTAATATTAATAATATAAATTTTTTTTTAAATGCTATAATTTAATTTTGTTAAACATTTTATTTTATTTTGTTAAAAGATTAATCCAATAAACTATAAAATACGAATACAAATGCTTTATTTATATATTATTACATAACGGATATACGAATTTATAAATTAATTTACTTACCTTTGAAAATAGTCATCAATAAGTATTCTTCTGTTGCGCGCATTATCATTATTTATGTAGTTGACATTATCATGCGAATGTATATTACCATAATCCAATATTGCATCCCAAGGTGCTGGATAATATAGATTTGGATCCTCTGGTGGTCTTTCATCTCCATTTTGACGGGGCAATATTGTGCAAAACCGCGGTGCCAATTATTATAATCATAACTTCATTTAATTTCACACGTAACCCTAATGCTATAATTGGAAATCGTATTTTCCAAATTCCGAAGAGACGCTCAATTATATTTCGTGTACGTATATGCGATTCATTGTAAAACTGCTCGGCACACGTTTGTGGATTCAACAGTGGTGTCAATAAATACGATTTTATTGGATAACCACTATCACCTAACAATAGGCCATCCCCGTACGCTCCTTGCTCAAAGGTACATCGAAGTCGACTATTGCTAAAAATAGTGCTATCGTGTGTTGATCCCGGTCATCGAGCTACAACATCAATAATTTCCAAATTACTATTTGTCACAGCCTGCACATTTATAGAAAAATACCCCTTTCTATTTCTAAACAGTTCCGCATTCTCGGTACCTACAAAACCATTTTAAAAAATTTTTACGTAGTCCAGCAATTGTCTTCGAAACACGATGTATAATTCTGTGGGCACTAGTAGTGCTCACTCCAGCAAAATCACCAGCACATATTAAAAATGATCCAGTTGCATAAAATCTTAGTGTTAATAGGAGCTGCTGCATTGGTGTTATAGGATTGTTTCTGCCGTAGAAAAACTTTATATTAATCAGAACGTATTTGAATAGCATGAGGACACATAACAATAAGAAGATTTACATACCTGTTGGATGGAAATCTCAACTGATATTTAATGTTATCTAATACTAATAAAACTGTATTTTTATTTAGCCGAAATCTCATTTTAAATTAATTTTCATCCAAATCATTAAAATAATTAATACGAATTTTGTATGTTCTGGGTCTTCTTGGTCATCTGTTGATATATCGTAGAATATCTTCATCAGAGGACGATAAAATATTGTAAGACATAATGATATACCAAACGAATTATATATCCGTAATACCACCGACGTATCCTGAAATTATTATAACAAATTTTTAAGTTATCCAAAAAAATGTTATTGAATTCATCACTTACCCCGTATAGAAATATTATACAATTAATTTTATTTGTAATTATCACGAACACGTACACTGCAATATAGACATTGCAATATAGAAAAGTCATATAAAAATAATAATAAAAAAATAATAATATAAAAACCAAACAACATATCGCAGTAACCTCAAATACATAGGTTTGTTACCATTGAACTTCGTTAATATTCGTTAACTAACCAAATATCGGCGTTCACATTGAACGCCGTTCAACAGTATTGAACTTTCGTTAAAAACCTGGTGGAAAGAAAAATGTTGGTAATCGGAGTTTAAGCTCGTTTCAAATTGTGAACCGCGTTGATGGAAATGGCCATTATAGTATGTTATAAGTCAATGTCCTTAGAAGATTTTTGTGAATATATTATGATAATCGTAAATGGTTGTGTAATGTTGGTTTTAATTGGGGACATGATGTTTTGGTGTTACGGGACTGCCCCCCCCCCTTCACCCTTATTCAAAATATTGGTAAAACAATCAATCAAACAAATTTAATTTAATATCAAATAAAGGAGAGCTATAATTCATATTTCGTGTCAAAATTAAAATTAAAAATAAATCATTTACTTATAAGGCCAATAACCATAAAAAAAAACGCAATAAAATAAAACAATATTAACAGTTCATAAAAAAAAAGACCTTGTATTAAGGTTAAGTAACATAATGATTTTATGTTAGTTATAATCACAGTTTTGCAAATTAACCGTTCATTGTGTTGTCTTATATTAATTGTGTTCTTTTCTATCGGTATCTGGATCTTTCGAATTTCATGTAAAAAAACATCGCTTGTGATTCACATATTTCTTCGGATCAATGGCTCAAGTGAATATAACTAAGCATTAGCTAAATTCTTAATTTTTTAAGCATTTACTTACGTTTATGTGAATAAAATTTAAGAATATGCTTCAATGTTTAGCAAAAAGCATTTATATGCTTGTTTTTTTAAACAATTACTAAATTTTCCAGCTATAATTCTTTTTTTTAGATTATACTGAATTCGGTGTGAATAAAGCTTACCTTAATCATTAATTTTTTAGCTTTTGATTATAAAATTTCAAGCTACTCACAACTCGGTTAAAAATAAAAAAACAACCTAATTTGCGAAATATCAAAATCTACTAGCATGTTAACAGATCTCCAAACCAGATATTATTAATAAATTAAATAAATAAATAAACCAATAATCAATAAATAAATTATAAATCATACGTAAAAGCATATGTAAAAACTAAAATGTTTTAGTTTAACAAAATTTTGAATAAAATATGACCGCATTTATGAATATTACTATACGTAAAAAGAAATTCTATCGTGAAAGACAATCGTGCTCGAAAAATGTATATTTCGGTGTGCATCGGTTTAAAGAAGAAAGTGTTCTGTCACAGAACTTCTATGGGTGGCTGATCGTTTTCTTGGTGAGTCTGTTGAAAAAAGAGGTGGTGCGTTAGATTCGAAAAAAAAAAAAAATGAAAATGAAATTTGTTTGCGTTATGTATCAGGCTTTCAAATAGGTGTTGTGAAGAGGTTGGTGTAGAAAGAAGTACTATATGTAAAACATTTAACTTCGTACTTGACAAAATCACAGACAAAATAAATTTTGCTGGAAAAAATCATTAACTAAATAATGATTAAAACATATTTTATAGGCTGCTGATTATTTAAGTTTTCTCATTTATGCAACGCAAATAATATAAGCAAAGTTTGATTGGCAACAGAAGTATATGCTACCAGCTGTTGATGCAATTGATTGCACTCATGTTGCTATATTAAGGCCCAATGAATTTAAAGATGAATACATCAATGGAAAGGGTTATCATAGCTTAAATGTACAAGCTACGTGTGATGCCACAGAAGTGTTTACAAGTATGGTTGCTCAATGGCCAGGCTCTATGCATGATTATAGGATTTGGAAAAATTTTGAGGTTTTTCAACAAGAAATTTTTATCGATTCAACCATTTCCTTCTTGGCGATAAAGGATATGGAATTTTGCGTTTGATCATGATCCCTTACAACAACCCCGAATTGCAGTTGGAGAAAGCATTTAACAAGCAATTTGGGAAAGAGCGTTAGGTTATAGAACGATGTTTTGGCCAGCTCAAAAAGCGTTTCTTTCCGTTGCTTTGCAAAACTGCGTCAGAATTTCTACGCATACAGTTTCAAAGCTTATCGTTGCTTGCATGGTGCTACACAACATTGGAAAATATCTGAATGATATTATCGAAGTTATTGACGACAACGGTCACCATGATGGTGGTGTTGAACACATGGAAGAAGATAATAATCTCCCGAATTATTTGAAGCGGAGAGGGCAAGAAACCGCTTAGAACTGACAAATATGGTTTTTGGTTAAATATCGAGATATACGTATTTCAACAAACAGTGCATATGTTTAAGAAAATAAATGTCATTGAATTCCAGCAAATTATAATTTAATTTTTTTTTAAAATGTCATTACATTTATTAAATTATTACCACATATAATTAAATGGAAAAATTCGAATTGCCAATATGTTCGGAGGCGCTGGTAGTATCAGTTACGATGTCGTAACTCTTACTGAGCTTCTTCAATTCAATTTCTTCCCAGTTTTGCTGGATACGAATTAGTTTTACCTGCTCAATCAAAACTAACCGTTGGAGCATGGGAATGAATACAACTTTCGTTTCTTCGGTATCGGCCTCACACACTTAATATATTTTTGTACCGTTCTTCGGTGGTTTGTTTGAGCCATCTTCCACAGTATCCGTTGGATTCTTCGATGGTGTATTTTGAACCGTTTTCATACCCACCGACATTCCACCTAATTTGAATATTAATGCATTAATATTTTATAATACTATAATAATGCAGTGAATTTTGTCCTCACCTTTGATTTTATGGAATACTGGATTCTTTTCGGCATTTAGAATTTCAGAAAATTCTACTCCCCATTTCTTTAAATCAATCCGTTTAGATCCATTTTTTTCTTAAACTCCGTCTTTATAATGGTGATATTTTTTGTAGCTGCTTTCCTGTTAATCGTTTTCCGAATTTTTTCAAATAATCCTCCTCCAAAAATTTCACAGCCTCTGCTTTTTTATTCCTGAACTCTGGAAGCTGAGACTTTTCCAAAAGTATGGTTTTATTTTTTAATAAATCTATAAAAATCGTTTGTTTGCAGTTCTCGGAACTATCAAAATCACTTTCACTCCCACTTTAAATCATATTAATATATTATATATTACATTTTTTAATTATTTATAAATCAAAAAATAATTCAAAAAAAATTTAATTAACTAAAAAACAAAAATTAATTTATAATGTGATTGATGTTATTACTTTATCGGATAATTATGATAATATGAATAACCAATTAATTTTATCAATAATATCAATATTATAATTACCAAAAAACTGCATACGTTTTAAATTTTTCAAGGTGTATATTGTTGACGAAATAAAACATTTAATTTGAAATTGAAACAGTATATTTATTAAAGTACATACTATTAATACAAAATGCAATTGTATTATTCAATTAATATAATTGATAATTAATAAAATGTATTATATATTAATATCTGTTATTTACGAAAGCATAATGGATTATTATAATTGTACAAGGTTTTGCTAAATATTTAGCAATTACTCAATTTTTCCAGCAATGTCTAATATTTTTAAGAATCTCAATTTCAGATTTAGTCAATATTAATCGCATCACCTCCAGCATTTGCTTCAAATAATTGCTATGTCTAAAGGCAATTGTTTTTACACTAAACTTGGTCTTATAGCAATTACTCATTTTTTATTTACTTCACCCATTGCTACTAAACTTTTAGCACGTTCATCTAATTCATTCATATCATCAACGCTTACTTGAATAATTTCGTTAAAATGGAAATAATGCATTATGTTTTACAGTTGCATACTGTAAATCAAGTGCTTTACTTAAATGTTTAATTTGTTCGTAAAACCTTTGGGAACCTTCTATTAAAAGAATGTATTTTTGTGTATCATCCATTGTTTTAAAAAAGTACACACACAACTAAAAACCCATGAGATAAATTTGTTATTGTATTCTAATAATAAATGTATCTTTGCACCATGGAAGTATAATATATGGAAATGCAAATCCCGTATACATATACGAAAATCAATAGGACAAGGATTTTTGTAAAAATTTTGACATTCTGGGTGTTTTACCCTATATTTTCCATTTTTTTTTCCATGAACAACCAGTATGTCAAATTCATTTTTTTTTTAGATTTTTGGAAATAATAATAACAATATAAATTTCTTGCTAAAAAAAATTTATTTTAATAAATAAAGGTGAAAAACATCAGTTTTAATTAAAACTAAATTTGTTTTTGCAATTAAAAAAATTAAATTATTAAATTAATTTTTTACAAAATTTTTTTTTGATTGTAAAATTTTTTTTGCGTTATTTTTTTTTATAAAAATACAGGTGGTCGTTCGTAAAATAACCGCGGATTACGATTAATAATTAATAAGATTAATAAATTTTTCGTGCATAAATACAAATTTTCAAAGTGAATAATAAAAAGTAAAGGTACTGGTACAACGTGTGATTGGAAATTTGATCTGAGATAACTTTGTTTTTTGGTGAATTTTATGGGGAAAAAGGAATTTTCTTTTTAAAAATTATTTCTAATCGAATGCTAAAACTATGAAATAATTAAATAAAATACATTTTTAAAAGGAAAATTCCTTTTTCCCCATAACATTCACAAAAAAAAAGTTATCTCAGAGAGAGGTTGGTTTGGATTGGGATCAATAGGGTAGGCACTGACTGGTCGCTGACCCAGTGTTGCAACTGTTGAGTTCCTGATAAAGTGCTTACTTTACCTCCCCGTGGTAACCAACGGTAACTGAATGATACAATCCGTATCATTCAGGTTAAAATTGTAAGTTCGAATCCCATGCGGTTGGTCGTACGGCTAATTACCGACACCGTAAAAACAACAAATTATGAAACTAGCAACAGTGCCTCGGACAGGACAGGAAAAACGGCAACGACTCGGGCAATGGAACAAGGACAATGATTTAAAACTGGCGCCATGGAACGTGAGAACAATACTGCGCGCGGGCGGTTTAAAAACTTTGACTGATTGCTTAAAGAAAGCTAAACTGGACATAACAGCATTCCAGGAAACACGGTGGCCTGGAAAGAACATCTAATCCAGTAAAGAATACAAATTCTACTATAGCGGTAGAAATAATACAGGGTTATTCGGCACCGGAATTATTGTAATGGGTAAAGCGAAAGAATCGGTCATCGGTTTCAACCCCATTGATGAAAGATTTTGCACATTAAGAATAAATGGAAAATTTTTTAATGTAACCTTTATAAACGTTCACGCCCCAACAGAAAACAAAGATGCAGACACGAAATATATGTTTTACGAAAAGCTCAATCGTATTTACAATCAAGCTCCTAGTCGTGACATTAAAATCGTGCTTGGCGATTTTAATGCACAGGTGGGTAGGGAAATTGTATATCGACCGGCAATTGGTCAACATAGCCTTCATACACACTGCAATAATAACGGCGAGCGTTTAGTCGATTTCACAATATCAAACAATATGATAGTAGCCAGCACACGTATCCCACATAAGAACATACACAAAGGAACATGGTGTTCGCCCGATACAAAAACAACAAACCAAATAGACCACGTACTCATTGACAGTCGTCATGCGTCCGACATACTGGATGTAAGGAGCTGTAGGGGACCTAACATTGATTCTGATCATTATCTCGTAAGAGCTTTGTTCAGATATCGTGTTAGTGCAAACCGCCAAAAAGTCATTGCGAGAGGATTCAATTTGGAAAATCTCAAAAATGACCAAGTAAAACAACAGTACCAAGATAAATTGGTGGAGTTAATTGTTCGAACAGATGTGGAGCAACAGCAAAACACGTGTAATGATTTGTGGAATCGATTACGTAATTGCATGAAAATGGCGGCAGAGGAGACGGTAAAGTTGAAACCTGGCGTGGTCAGAAATGGTTGGTTCGATGACGAATGTAAAACGGCTCATGAAGAAAAGAACCAAGCGCGTTTAAAATATCCTCAGCGCGCCACACGAACTGCCATGGATGACTACAGAACCAAAAGATCCATTGAACGCAAATTATTCCGAAACAAGGAAATGCGTCATGAGCAGGATATTTTGCGGGATACAGACACGCTGTCCAACATGAATGACAGTAAAAATTTGTACAGGAAAATAAGATCTGTAACTAGGGGATTTATACAACAACCCCTTCTTTGTAAGGATACCAGCGGTGAAATTTTGGCGGATGAAGAAAGTGCCATCGCGAGATGGGCTGAGTATTTTAAAGATCTACTTACAGCAAGCAACCCAATTGGTAGAAATGCAGAAAATGAACTTTCGTACCAAACAGCACAACCACTAATTTCGGAACCAACATATGAGGAAACCAGATAAGCCATTCTGAAGCTCAAGAATGGAAAGGCGGCTGGATCTGACGGCGTACCTGGTGAACTCTTAAAATGTGGTGGGGATGTATTGTGGAATAGTATACACGAGCTAATTGTGCATGTTTGGAACTATGAGGTTATACCACAGGAGTGGAAGCTTGCTGTAATTGTGCCAATACACAAGAAGGGAGACAGGATGGAGTGTTCCAACTATCGGGGAATATCTTTGCTGAATGCAAAATATAAGGTACTCGCTTATGTGTTGCATAAGCGCCTATTACCATATGCGGAGGAAGTCATTGGTGAATACCAATGTGGATTCCGTAATGATCGCTCAACAACTGATCAACTGTTCGTCATTCGACAGATAATGGAAAAGTGTAGGGAGTTCAACGTAGTAACACACTGTTGATTG
Organism: Dilophus febrilis; assembly: GCA_958336335.1. Lineage (NCBI taxonomy): Eukaryota > Metazoa > Arthropoda > Insecta > Diptera > Bibionidae > Dilophus > Dilophus febrilis. The sequence continues at coordinate 35,882,147 of OY284470.1, forward strand.
TTGATTTGTTGTTATTAAGGCCGCATACGACAGTGTTATTAGGGAAAAATTATGGCGCACAATGGAGGAATTTGTATTCCCACAAAAATTGATCGCCATGTCAAAACTAACACTGACGCAAGTTACATCTCAGGTACAAATATGGGGGATCAAATCGGATGCATTTGAAACCATTGACGGATTAAGGCAAGGGGACCCTTTGGCTACATTGTTTTTCAATGTTATATTGGAAAAATGTATAAGGAGGACGACCATTAACACCAGCAGCACTATTTTTACGTCATCTGTTCAATTACTCGGCTATGCCGATGACATTGATGTGGTGGGTAGAAGTATGGGTGCCGTTAAAGAAGCGTTGTTACTGTTGGAACGTGAATCTTCGGAAATTGGATTAAGGGTAAACGAGGAGAAAACCAAGTATATGATCGCACCAACGAACGGTGGGTTTATGGCACAACATCAACGCGTATCAATTGGTCTGAACAAATCTGAAACCGCTAACAGATTTGGCGACCTTGGAAGCAGCATAAACAGCGAAAACGATATAGCGGAGGAGGTTCAATCCCGGATTGCTTCGGGAAACAAGGCCTTTTACGGTTTGCGAAAGATGTTCTTCTTGAAGACATTGAGTAAAACATTGAAACTAAAGCTATATCAAACACTGATTCGACCAATTGTGACCTAGGGTTCTGAAACGTGTTGCATGACACAGGCCACCGAACGGCGACTTGGAGGGTTCGAAAAGAACGTACTACGCCTCATCTTTGGACCGACAAAGGAAAGGGGATGTTGGCGTAGGCGGTTCGATTTCGAGCTAAATAAATTGTATACGGAACCCGACATCGTTCGGTTCATTAAGATCGGTCGCCTGAGGTCGTTTGGTCATGTAGTACGAATGGGCGATCGTATACCGTCAAAAATGCTGGACAGTAAGCCAGGCGGATCTAGGAGTGTAGGAAGACCGCGGGGTAGGTGGAAAGACGAAGTAGAAGTGGACCTTCGGGCCCTCGGCGTTTCCGGCTGGCGGACGTTGGCGGTAAATAGGTCCGGTTGGAGAAGGCTGTTAATGGACGCTAAAACCAATTGTAGGTTGTAGGCGCGCAGAAGTAAGTAAGTAAGAAGTAAGAAGAAGTAAGATAACACGTTGTACCGTCACCAAAGTAAATGTAATAAAGAAATAAATAAAATAAAATTGAGCCTTTGAAGTAATGTAATTAAAAAAACCAATTAATTAATTAACCAATTATGTGTTGTTTTTTCGATATTATGTCGTCAGAATGCTTAACATGAAATAATGAATTACATTGCTGTAGCAATTAACGAACAACCTCCTGTGTTAAATATAAACTAACGCATTTGAAACAATTTCACAAGGCCACAAACACCATCTAAAGAATTCTACCGTGTTTCCCCTCCAATTGCGTTTTACCAAAGTTCGTAAGACTACTGTTAGACAAATTTATAAATATTGCTATCGGCGCGTATGGCAGTCAGAGTGACGGTGGTAAATGCGATAAAGAATATAACTTTTATTTTCTTCCTAATTCATTTATAAAATCATTCATTATAAAATCAAAATCATTAATTTTATTACGAATTTTACAAAATTGTGGAATTCGGCAAAAATATTTTAAATAAAGTGAATGGCAAAATGCAGTTGAAGCATTATAATCCATTCGAACACCTATAGGTAATGTAAAAGCGCATTCTCATTCCAATGCAGACTAATATTTTGAAATTTTTTCTAAACCTAAATTTAACTTAAGAACTGCGTAATTACGTTACGCTATGCTTTACATATTTTTTAAACATTTGGAATTATTTCATCGTGCGGGGTGCAGATATCATAAAAAAAAAGTTTGAATAAACATCCATCCAACCCAACACAACATTAAAACAAGACTGATCACTGCACTGATGAGACGCAAGAGTCAAGACTTCAACGAAGAGTACATAGAAAAACAATACTGCTTATAAAACTACCAATTAGTTAAAATTGACAACCACCATAGTGAAAACTATTATCGTGCATAGTAAATTATAAAATCAACCTAATGCTATGTAATTTTAACAAAAAAAAATAAGTGAAAACTACTTAGCATTAGTTTTACAATAAAATGTATTTAACTTTATTTTCACCTAAAAATTACTGAGCATTTTTGATAAATATATATCTAGTGCTCGGTAAAAAAAAACTAATGAAAATTGTGTTTTTACCAACATTTCGTTAATATCTAACATTTATGTATGTTGTTTGGAAATATAACAAGTGCTAAGTAAATCTAAATTAAATAATTTGGTTTTTTTGTTATATTTAATAATAACTAAGTTAACAATGAGTAAATTTGGTAAATCTCAATTAACAAATTCATATTTGTAATATTCACCTAAAAATTAAGTTTTTATTTTGATTTTTTTACTATTACTTGGTTAAATTAAACAAAACTTTGTATAAATTACTAAAATAAAAAAACTTAGCAGTTTTAGTTAATTAAACTTACAAGGAAAGACTCCCGGGTGTGATAAGCCGATTTGGCTGAATTTTGGATATGTTGTAGTACTCGAAAAATAAAGACACCCATATTTTTTTTTAGCTGCTAAATTTCACTTTTAGGGGGTGAAATCCAAGATGGCGGCAAAAATGAAAATTCGCCATAACTTCTACAATTATGCACCAAATTCACTGAAATTTGAACAAACATCAATTTTGGACTAATCCGCATATTTCATAGAAGAAACTTTTTTTTTAAATGTCAAAACGGTGATTTCATTCAAGATGGGTGATTTCAACTACCCCTGCATGCATCCATTTAATATCGAATTTAATGTATAACTTCTACAATTTTAGTCCGATTACAATGAGCTTCGGATATTTTGTAGTGCTCATGAAAATGAAAAATGCAATTTCTCATTTTTTTGAAAAAATGACTATTTGAGGTTAAATTTAAGATGGCGTCGAAAATGAAATTTGATCATAACTTTCTCAACTTTCATCGGATTTACTTCAAATTTGGTTTGTAACTTTATTGAACTTTGACTCACATATCCCAAAAATAATTTTTTGGAAAAAGACAAGATGGCGGCTTCATTCAATATGGCGGAAAAATCGAAAATTCATCATAACTTCCCAAATTTTCACCGGATTTTCTTCAAATTTGGTTTGTAATTATATTGAACTTTGACTCACATATCCCAAAAATAATTTTTTGGAAAAAGACAAGATGGCGGCTTCATTCAATATGGCGGAAAAATCGAAAATTCATCATAACTTCCTAAATTTTCACCGGATTTTCTTCAAATTTGGTTTGTAATTTTATTGAACTTTGACTCACATATCCAAAGTATCAACCTTCACCTTCATCCGTTTGTTGAATTAATATTCTGTTATGTAGAGACTGTCGGGATTATTGAAATCACCCATATATTTTTTTTACACAATTTAATATGCTAACTAAAAACAATAATGTTTTACTATAACTTACTAGGATTTCTTAAATATGGATATTATATTATGGGGTGGCGTTGTTATGGTACTCGCAAATTATTATTTAATTTGCTAAAATTTAAACAAAAATTCAAATCAATAATAATATGGTGTGATTTTTAAATGTTAAATATTGATCTTTTACGCGAAAACTAGTATTTAATTTACTAAAATTTAAACAAAAACAACAAATCAATAATAATAAGGTGTGATTTTTAAATGTTAAATATTGATCTTTTACGCGATAACTAGTATTTAATTTACTAAAATTTAAACAAAAACAACAAATCAATAATAATAAGGTGTGATTTATTATTACTTTTAGAAACCAATGCAATACGATTAGTATAAATACAGCAAATGTTTTAAAAAAAATAACAGTTCATTTTGATATTTAGGAAAAGATATTGAAATCCAAAGTAAATTGTTTGTCAAAGTAAAGTGTGTGTAGAAAAAAGTTAAATAAGTTTTGTAAGAAAGTAAGTATGCAGTTGAATCCAATGAACGTGATTCAACTTTTATTAACCGTATTTCAAGTAATGGACATCCCCACAACACCAACAACTAATAATGAGCGTGAGTTAGCAAAAGGGATGGAAGACACATTAATTGATGCAATGGATAATTTTTTACCCATTGAATATATACAAGAGGTAGGTTTAGATTTCCAGGAGCAATATAAAGATTGGGAATATATTCCAGTTAGTGATGATACCTGGATTCCCTCTGATTCTGGTAAACGGAAATGTACGAGAGACGATGATGAAGAGGTAACATTGGAATATAAAAGAAACGCTGTACGGTTTTGGAAAGGATGCGGTAGAGCCACATTTCGTTCACTGCAAGCTGTGCAGAACCGTTATAGAAGGGTCCCTGGTATCACACAATTATACCGATGGCAGGAACAACTGGACCAAAATGGAACATATGTAGAAAAAATTACAGATATCGGAGAATATGTTTTAAAACGGTGTAAAAATGCCGCTCAATCTGGATTGATATTCCACGACATAGATATTAGAAGATGGGGGCTACAAGCCAAACGAGAATTGGGTTACGATGACATATTAGATTTTAGAGCCTCCAAAAAATGGGTTCACAATTTTAAAAAAGCTCACCGTTTAGTTTCTAGGAAAATTAACAAATTTGTTAGCAAACGTACATTTGAACAAGCAGATGAGTTGAAGGAAAATGCTAACATATTTGTAAATGCTGTAAAGAACTTAATACCGAGCTTTGGTTTACAAAATATATACAATACGGATCAAAGTGGTTTTCAGTTGGAAATGCATGCAGGTAGAACATTAGCCACATTAGGAATAAAAAGAGTACAGTGTGTTGTAAAATCACTGTCGGCTACAACTCATAGTTATACTGTACAACCAATAATTTCGGCAGATGGTAAATTATTACCTGTACTATTTTTAGTTTTAAAGGAACAATCAGGCGGTTTCGGTCCTATTGTCCAAAGAAATTTATTCCACGCTGCTAATGTTCATGTCACAGCTTCTACATCTGGCAAGCTCACATCAGGTAAAAATTAATTCATTAAAATAAATTGATCAAAGCATATTGTTATAAAACGCTTTAAGAAATTGAAACTATGCCATATGTTTGTGCCATAAAACCATATGTTTAGAACATTTTTTTGAAGATTATCATTATCACCCATAAATTAAATAATTATTAATGTTTTTCTTTGACAAAAAATAAATAAAATGTGTTCAAGTGAATTATATTTTTTTTTAAATTCGATACGAGAAAATCCGATTAAAATTTGGGAAATTATGATGAATTTTCCGCCATATTGAATGAAACCGCCATCTTGTCTTTTTCCAAAAAATTATTTTTTGGATATGTGAGTCAAAGTTCAATAAAATTACAAACCAAATTTGAAGAAAATCCGGTGAAAATTTAGGAAGTTATGATGAATTTTCGATTTTTCCGCCATATTGAATGAAGCCGCCATCTTGTCTTTTTCCAAAAAATTATTTTTGGGATATGTGAGTCAAAGTTCAATAAAGTTACAAACCAAATTTGAAGTAAATCCGATGAAAGTTGAGAAAGTTATGATCAAATTTCATTTTCGACGCCATCTTAAATTTAACCTCAAATAGTCATTTTTTCAAAAAAATGAGAAATTGCATTTTTCATTTTCATGAGCACTACAAAATATCCGAAGCTCATCGTAATCGGACTAAAATTGTAGAAGTTATACATTAAATTCGATATTAAATGGATGCATGCAGGGGTAGTGGCCATCTTGAATGAAATCACCGTTTTGACATTTAAAAAAAAAGTTTGTTCTATGAAATATGCGGATTAGTCCAAAATTGATGTTTGTTCAAATTTCAGTGAATTTGGTGCATAATTGTAGAAGTTATGGCGAATTTTCATTTTTGCCGCCATCTTGGATTTCACCCCCTAAAAGTGAAATTTAGCACCTAAAAAAAAATTTGGGTGTCTTTATTTTTTGAGTACTACAACATATCCAAAATTCAGCCAAATCGGCTTCTCACACCCGGGAGTCTTTCCTTGTTAGTAAATTTTCTCGGTGTAGTAATAACCGAGTAGTAGAGCTGCATTTAATTTGAGAGATGTCTTTAAAGATTATTTGAATAACGAAGGAGTTGTATCGTTTCAATCTAACAGACATTAGACTATTCACATTGAAATTTTTTTTAATCCTAATTAAAAAAAAAGGGCTCTATTGATTCCATGTCATTTATTTTTAATAATTTTGCTGTTTGCAAATTTTTTTTAAATAATTTAATTTTTTATAATTAATAATGTTTACTGTAATAAATATAAATTGTCAATATTAGATGGTATTAGATGGTGGTAGACCACCAATAAATATTTATAGTTTTTTGCCGTTGATGGCATTGGTCCCAGATGATCCAATCGATATGTATGTAAAGGTACGTCCCCTTTTTCAATGGGATGCAGCCAACCCTATTGCTTCCCTTGTTTTTTGCTGCATAAAATACAATTAATGCAATTAGATATTACATCACTCACCTTTCTTGATAAATTTCGTATAAAGTATTCCTGTTCAATTTCCCTTTAAACTTTTCGCAAACTAACGTGCTCCCTTTCATGTACTTGTCTTATCAACTGTGATTGTAGTGACTTGGGCTCAACGATTAAATATGTGCCATTACTGAACTTATACAATATTCCGTTTCTCATGGTAAAATCGTAGTACTGTCATCTTCTTTCATCTGTCATTCGAACCTCACGAATTCTATGCAGAAATCCACCATCAATTACCATAATTTTTGGCACTCTACTCAATGTATCGACGTGCGTCATTCGGTTTGCTGGATGATGAACTATGTCGCACTCGAATTCTGGAATATATATATTGCCCATTTTGCTACACGTGCTATTAAATCCTTTTTTGCATGGATTTTTTTTTTTGAAAATTTAAATGCTTGACAATCCGTTACTATTTTAAAGTTTAACCCCAACAAATAAGTTCTTAGTTTCTTTAAAGCCGTATAAATCGCCAATACCTCTAAATCATAGCTTGCATACTGTTGCTGTGCTGCATTAGTTTTGGAACTTAAGTAATATATTGGATGTAGATTTTTGTCTTCGCTATCCTGTTGTAATAAAACCTAACCCAAACTTGCTGGCATCGGTATGCAATTCTGTAACGGCTGCCTCTGTATTAAACATTTTTAGCACTGGATCACCACACAAGCTTGCCTTTAATGTCCAAAATGATTCCTGCTGCTTACCTTCAAACTCAAATATTGCTGCCTTTTTCAACAATTCCGTCAATGGTCTTGCAATAGTTGCATAATTTTTTATAAATTTCCGGAAAAAGCCAGTTAAAGCCAGGAAGCTTTGTATTTGGGTCAAATTTTGCGGAATCGGAAATTTTCTTATAGCCTGTATTTTCGCGTTGGAAGGTCTTATTCTACCTTCCTCAATGACGTGTCCTAAAAACACGACTTTAATTTGCAAATTTGAACATTTGTTCCATCTTATTACAAGGCCATTTTTTGCAGCAATGCCCAAGACAATTTTTAATTTTGACAATCCTTCATCCTCATTTTCCGCTGGTATTACTATATCATTTAAATATACGGATACAATTCGTTGTTGTATTAACTCTTTGAATATAGTATTAATAAATCGTTGGAATACTGAACTAATCTACGTACAGTCGGAAAGAATTGTCCTTTTTCTTTACAAGTACAATCGGACTGGCGTAATCCGAACAACCATGTTGAATAGTGCCAACACTTAACCATGTTTCGATCTGCGTGTTAACAATTTCTTTTTCTTTTGGTACCAATCTTCGGGGTTTTTCGTATACTGGCTTACTATCTATCAATTCTATTTTCATTCATACACATGAATTGATATTTCTTTCCGGTTCATATTCGTTTATCGTATTACCTATTTCCAATCTTACACTTTACTTTTTGATATGTTGTAAGTTAACCTTTTCCTGTTTTTGTTCTGCCGTGGTTTCACTGTTCCATTCTGTTAATAAAAATTTCGTTTTCGTCCTACATTAATATTTTTTCCAACGTAACCTTACCATTACTCACGCGTATATTTGCGAAATTGCATATATCTCTTCCTATCAACATATACCCCCTTAAGTGTGATTCGCGTATCACATGGCAATCTAATGTATATTTATCGCCCCAAAACTTATTTGCAAACAATAAGAACCCAACGTTTCGGAGAGGTGTTCACCAAATCCGTATAATGTAAAAGGTTCTTTAAATCCAGAAGGTGAAAAATTTAATTGCTTCCAAACTCGTTCTTTTATGATAGTGACATCCCTACCCGAATCTAAGAGTACCCGTATCTAATAGTGCCCGTATTTCAACGTTGCCAATTGCAACAGGTACGTATAATCTTGGAACGTTTTTAGGCTTCGGTAAACTGACTATATGATTAATAATATTTACCTTATCTTGCACCACATTGCCAGTTCCAGTACTACAATTTCGTGATAGGTGACCAAATTGGTTACATCGAAAACAACGTGCGCCTCGTTCCTTATGAGGACATACATGCTTGTTGAGACGAGTATATATATTTTGTGGATCACCCGGCCGAAAGTGAATTATTAATAATGATTATATTTAGTTTTGTATATTTAAGTTGATTGTATGAATTATTTGTCCGTTATATATGAATGAATTGTAATACTGGAATGGTTAAACTCTATTCTACTAAATTTAGTATTAAATTGGATATTGAAAAAGAAAGTGGTTCTTGTATTTTGTTATTTTAAAAAATCTTAAAATAAAATTTAATTTAGTGCTCAAACATTTGGTCCTTCGAGCCGGATCCTTAAATAAACGAACCTAGTAGAGTAGCAGTGGAATTAATAATATTGGATTATTAATAATTGTGGATTATAAAAAAAAACGAAGTTTTACAGTGAAGTGGATTAAACGGTAGTGGTGGTATATTGTTGATCAAGTCACCAATATTACGAAACAACATTAAAGAAAAAACTATTTCAATGACGACAATTAATCTAAGTGAGTTAATAAAAGTATTTTATGGGAAATAAACGATGTGTCAGTGACTATGCCCTTCACAAGGGTCAGATAAATCAGTGATCGGAAAACAATAGCGTGTGAATGTACAAGAAAAATAAAATCGTCATATATACATATATTCTAGAACTTCTATATGTCCGGTTTTTCCAGATGCGTTTAATTAACTATTCCTTTGGTAATTGTTATATGAGTTATTATTGTGGGTGTTAATTTTGTTTAGCGTTGATGTCATTACTTTGATTTGTTTCATCATCCCTGAGTACCATATCTGGAGTTTAAACACATAATATAAGCTCTTCCCGATAAAATATAGGTTATTGTGGAAAAACCGGACATATAGAATTGCCAAAACTGTGTGATTTCTCTTCCCTTTTTTGAAAAAGGTGAATATTTAAAAAAAACTAAATATTTGCATTAAAACTTTTTTGCCTTTCACTTTTTGATAACGGCGTCCATGAAAAAGTTTCGTGTTTTATAAAAATATAGTAAGTCTTTCATACATTTGAACAACACCGGGTGTCTCGTTAAGCTTTAAATCCCAAATTTTTGAAAATTTCAAAAAATCAAAAATTGTATGGACGTATTGTTTTGGAGTCGCTTTTCAATGATGTGATGTTTGGAGAAAAGTTGCATTTTAATAAAATAATATTACCACTTAGTACTAACCTAAGCTATAAACTTACCCGTTCTGGAGATATAGCTGAAAATGCTTGAAAAAATCGGGTACTTAAGCTACAAATCGACTTTGCGCGACCTCTAAATATTAACCGATTTTGCTAAAAATTTATATTTAGTGTTTCTAAGGTTGTATGAAGATAATTTGGGTGGAAGAGCTAAATCCGACGCCATCGGTTTAAAATAGTTACCCTAATATATATATTGGTTAATAAACTGGATAAAGAAACGCACAGGGAGTTGACATTGAGCAGAAATAAACTGCCATCTTTCACTGAATTTATGAAATTTTTGGAATCACATTGGCAGTCATTAGAAATGATAACGCCAAATCAATAAAGGATGCAACCATCAACTAAATCTTTTGTAGACATATCGATCAACAAATGTATTATATGTAAACAAGATCATGGATTACATAGATGTCGCGCATTTCAAAATATGAATTATCAACAAAAAACAAAAATATGTTGCGATAATAATTTATGTTTTAACTGTCTTCGAAAGGGTCATTTTCAATCACATGTAAATCTGGTGGTTGTCATCATTGTAATCGAAAGCATAATTCGTTATTGCATAAATTCGAAGGTAGGTTAGATCGGGTTAATGTTCCCAACAATGCGGCCGTCAGTTCTCTGTTATCATCGGAACAGGTGAACACGGCGACAACAACTGTATTGCTGTCAACGGCAATGGTAATCATAGTGGATCATTTTGGTAATCAACACACAGTACGGGCTCTTCTGGACTCTGGTTCCCAGGCTGGCTTTGTTCTCTGGTCAACCGTGACCAGAATTGGATTACAGGGCCAGGTGGTTTCGTTATCGATAACTGGTATCGGCAATACGAACTTGCAGGGGTCTAATGTAATGGTTCAATTTACGTTAGCATCGAGGACTAACACTTCATTTTCGGTGGCAATGAATGCATATGTTTTGGACAACATTACGTGTTCTTTACCTGCGGCAAGGATCAAAACAACACAATGGTCGCATCTCTCAAATTTAGCATTGGCCGATCCACAATATGATTGTCCGGGTAAGATAGAATTATTAATTGGTGCTGATATTTTTGGGGAATTGTTATTAGATGGCAAAATAGCGGGAGTAAGTGGTTCGCCTATGGCACAAAACTCATCATTGGGATGGATATTATCGGGCAAGGTAACACTGGATCACAACTTCAGATCTGTTCAAACGGGCACCACAGCTCTGAATGGTCATGTGGCAGTAGAAGACATTCTCAAACAATTTTGGGAATTGGAAGAGGTTGAAAGTGCGCGTTCATTAACCTCGGCAGAACAAGATTGTGAACGGCATTTTGAAGATTCGCATATCAGAGAACGAAATGGTCGATACGTTGTCGCACTGCCATTCAACGATTCAACATCGAAATTGGGTAATTCGAGAAATGGTGCTGTACGGAGATTGCTTCAGATTGAAAATAGATTCAAAAAAACCAACGGGTTACTGGAGGGTTACACAAATTTTATGGATGAATATCTTAGATTGGGGCATATGGAATTGGTACCAGAATCGATGAAAATGTTGCCAGATGATCTGGTGTATTATTTACCACATCATGCAGTATTTAAATCTTCCAGCACAACAACGAAACTTCGTGTGGTTTTCGACGGTTCCAGTAAGGGTACGGGTGGATATTCGCTGAATGAGATTCTACACACTGGACCTAAACTTCAGCTGGAATTGTTTTCTATTTTACTGAGATGGAGACTACATAAATATGTATTTTGTGCTGACATAGAGAAAATGTATCGTCAGATTCGGGTTAGCAGAAACGACTGCAATTTTCAACGAATTGTTTGGCGTAGATCACAAGATCAACCGATCAAGGATTACAATTTAACGACAGTTACTTATGGTACATCATGTGTGCCATATTTGGCTGTACGGGCGCTTAAACAATTGGCATTGGATGAAATGGATAGTTGTCCGTTGGCAGCAAAGATTACGTTGACAGCTTTTTATGTCGACGACGTATTGTCGGGCGGGAGTGATATGGTAGCGACTCGTGAATGCATGGTCGCATTGAGTAATCTATTGCGTTCAGGTGGGTTTGAATTACGGAAATGGTCGAGTAATCACCCGGAACTACTGCAAGACATTCCATCGGAATATCAAGCACTCAATCCATCAATAAATATAAATATCAACGAAAACATCAAAACCTTGGGAATCAGTTGGAATCCGAATATTTAGTTCGAATATAAAATTCAATTTTCCCAATAAGGAAATACAATCAAATTTTCCCTGGGCGGAACAAAAAACAAAAAATTCCCTGGGCGGAACTTTTTGAGATTTTCCAAATTTTGTTTTTTGAGATTTTGGAATTTTCCTCCCATGGCCGAGGGGGGACCGACTAAGCCCCGAACAAAAGTTTAGATTCATAATGCCCTTAACAACTTCCTCACTAAATTTCCCAATGCCAACTTTGACCCACTCCCCTGGCCAAAGGGGAAGAGTCCGCCAATACGCCCAGAACAAAAGTTGGTCAGGATACGACCCTCTACAAATACGTACACTAAAAATTGAGTTCCGGTTTTGCGTCGGATAAGTGTAGTAGTGTCATTTTCTATTTAATTTTTTTTTCATTTGTTGAGGTACAAACAAATGCTTTGATAAATAAATATAAAAAAATCAGCATTATTTACATAATTTAATTTTATTGTTTACCCACACACGATCACAATCCCGTTCAATGCAGAAGAATATCACTACTATCAATAAAATTGAAAATTAACATTTTTTTCTCATTTTTAAAATTCTATCAGCTGAGGTGCGTGTTTATTAATGTAATTTTTTGTAAGATATCAAACATGACGCCCTATAAATCAGCTATGGGCATATTTTGTGCATTTTTTTGAAATATATAGTAGATGGGAGAGAATATATATAGTAGATGAGAGAAGATGTGTACGTGAGAGAAGATACGACGTTCGTTATTTTATTAAATTTTCCATATTATAAAAAAGAGACTAGCTATCTTGTACTATTACATCTATTAAAAAAATGAAAAAATATTCTACATTTTTTTTGGTTTTATTGTTTTTTGTTTTGTAATTATGAATTTACCTTATTCATTTGTGTGTTTTACTTTTTGTACTTTTTGTATTGCATAAAAATACAATAAAAACCAAACACAAATTTCTCATAAAAATTTGTTGTATCTAAATAATATATATACTATAGTTTTCAATCAGATAGTATATGTTATATTGTGTAACATATTGATGTGTCATCTGATATATTATTAACTTTTTTATTATAAAAAGTTTGATAAAATAGAATTCTTTATTCTTATTTGTACTTTTTTGAAAGTGTATTAAAAAAAACGTCAATTCAAAATTGTCAATATACAGGGTGAGTTTTTTAACGTGAGACAATTGAATATCTCGGAAACAATGCGTTTTTAAAAAAAGTTTTCAGACAAAAGTTGTTCAGTGTTCAGTTCAGGGGGACATAAGATGGTGGTATGTTTTGACCTTGGGTCAAGGTCACATAGGAGATATGACGTAAAACGTACTTTATTAAAATGGAAACTTCTATTTATCGATACGGATTCTTATTCTACATCAAAAAATAAGACTATTTTGTATCCGAACATTTTTGGATTAGGCCCCAACTTTGACCGTAAATTGGATTTGAACTTATGTGGTTTTCGTTTGACTTTTATTAAATCTGATCTGACATTTCAGATTTTTGCCTTTCAATCAAACATGAAAAAGAGAAATCAAAAAAAAGTTCAACAATAAAAGAAATCAAAACAACTGACAACTAGATAAAAAGTGTAGGGGTAAAACTTTCATAAAATCGAGATTTCATAAAATTGATCTAGATCAAAAAAAAAAGATAGATTTTTTTACCCAATCGAAAATGAAAATTGATCTACAATAGATCAAAAAAAGATTGATATTTAGTGCCAATAGAAAACCACATTAGTAAAAATAAAAATTAATTTAATGATTTTAATTAAATATAAATTTATAATTTGTCATGATGTGTTACTATTTAAAGGAACATGTTATGCGTTATTAAATTAACCATTATTGGAATAAATGTTAAAAAGTAGTGACCATTAACTTGTTCTTATAATGAAACCATCGATTGAGTGTAATACCGTTTCCGGATCTACTGAAATGCAAGCATTTCTAATGGGCTGCTTCATATTTTCTGGGTCTTCTCTGAGCTTTCTTTGTAAATCTTGGCACTGAGGTATCCCCATAAAAAAAATCTAAAGCTGTCTAACATGATCTCTTCCCCTATAGGTTCAAATAATGATATATTTAAATTTCGGACTGTTAATAATCACTTTCGGTTTGTTAATAATAACTGTGAACATTTAACCCAATAATGGTTAATTTAATAATGCATAAAATGTTCCTTTAAATATTAAATGTTTAAATGTTAGCACATCAGGACATATTATAAACTTATATTTAATTAAAACGATTAAATAAATTTTTGGTTTTGACTAAATTCAAATCAAGTTTACGACCAAATTTGGGATTAAATCAAGAAATGTTCGGATACAAAATGGTCTTATTTTTTGATGTAGAATAAGAATCCGTATCGATTAATAGGGGGTTCCATTTAAAAAAAAGTATGTTGTACGTCATATCTCCTATGTGAATTTGACTCAAGGTCAAAACACAACACCATCTTATGTCCCCCTAGCTACGGACCAACTTTTGTCTGAAACATTTTTCTTAAAAACCCCCCCTCCGAGTTTCCGAGATTTTCCATTGCCTCACGTTAAATAATTCACGCTGTATACTTTTGTATATAAATTTAACTTGAGATTGCGATCTGCAATCTGGTTCATATGTTCATATATCTACAGATAGAAAACTATTCTTGATATGGCGTTAAAAAACCAAATAAAATACACAAAAAATTATCAATTCGTTGAATAATATGAAAAAATTTATTAGTTTTTCTATATCTATATATCTATATCTATATCGTTATAACTTTATATCTATATCAAATACAGTAAATCCCAGGTATTTTTCACGAAAACAAAGCGTTTTTTTAAAAAAAAAGTCATAGAATAATATTTATGAAGCTTGCTGAGGGCTGTTTTATGACGATCATTCTGAAACTTGAAGTCTTTTGGTTAAAGGCTGGTATGCTGTTCACAAGTAATTTCTTTCCCTATATTAAAACTATGTAAAAAAAACAGTCAAGTAATGCTCAAGAAATATTTTTCTGTTTCTATTAAAAATGTGGTATGCTGTTCGTAAGAAATTGACCAAGAAATAATACATTTTTAACTTTTTTTCTGGTAGATGTCGTAACTGGTATTACTTGAAGAAATATGTATACATATTTCTTCAAGTAATATTCAGGTTGTTTATACCGTTCGACAAAAATGTTCTACAAAACCACAAAAAACCATAACTAGTCGAATAAATGCAATATCTTTTTGGTCAAATCGTTTTAGTTTAGTGTTTTTTTTTGTTTGTTTGGTATTTGTCGGTTAAATTAGTTTGTCGTGTTAAAAATGATAAAAAATTAATATTTGTATTTTCATGTAATATGAAATTATATTATATAAATAAAAATAAATAATAATAAAATAAAAAATAAATAAAACGTGATTCTAAATTAAATTTTATTAAAATGAGTTTTGAAGCCGAGTATTTGGAGGAGGAATATCCTGATATTGAAATATATAATGCAAGCCCAGAAACACAGGATGCACAAACAAATAATAAAATATGTAAAAGAAAAAAACGAAAACAAAATTTTGAAGATGATATTATAAAGAAATTGGCTGCCGAAGTTAAAAAAAACCAATAATTTGGGATCTCACAAATAATCAGCATTTTAACACAAATGCTGTAAATCTTGCATGGCAAGATAATGCAACGGAAATAAATAAACCAGGTATTATAAATTTAAATGATGAATATTTATTTTATTTTATTTAATTTTTTTTTGTTCTAGTTAATGAATGCAAATCAGCATGGATCTCAATGCGGGAGAGTTACCGTTACCGTAGTAAGGTAAAAACAAAAAAAATCAGGCTGTTCTGGAGGGATTCCAAAGGAAGAAGAAACCGTTGGCGATAGCGCAATTGATTGGGAGTTCGCGCAGGATCTGTCATTTTTACCTGACAATGCCAAAAAAAGAAGGTAAGTTTATGTGTAAATGATTATAATTGTGCTTATTGTGTGCTAGTGTTCCTTCTCGAGAAAAATTTATCGAAAATTTCTTTAGAATTCAAAATTTAGGGAAAACAGAAACACCAATGTGGGAATGATTTTATATTTCATACATTAATTTTAATTATATCTTGCTTTGAATCACTGATTAATTGACTATATATTTAAATGCTTTAAAATGTTTTATGATTATATTAAATTGCAAATAGATTATTTTATTCAATACATTTATTTAAATAGAACATTTTCAACTGCAACTACGGTACAGTGTGGTACAGTGTCAGTCAAACAACTACGGTACAGTGTGGTACAGTGTCAGTCAAACTACTCCTAGGTAAGTTCAATGCATTCGTATAATTATGTGATATTTAATAATTAACAAAAAGAATATTTTAGAATCAATTTTATAACCTCAGCAAAATAGATCATCTTCATCTAATTCACATCGTTCGGATGATGTGGTTACAAAGCTTGCAAACAATATTGAGCAATTAATTGAAACACAAAAAACTTTGTCGCCTGCATTAATTACGCCAGTACCAGAAAACAATACTCCAATGGTGCACTCTGTAATATTAAATAATTTTGATAGGATGTTGCAGCAATTGACACCAAAGGAGGTTGAAGACGTTTGTTTTGCGTTTTGCGTTTGAAAAACAACTATGTTATATAATAAAATAAAAGAAACCAGAAAATGAAAAGGTATATTTTAAATTAAGTTGCGCTGATCTTATTTTTGTTTATTTGTTTATTTTTTTTATATTATTATTTGATTATATTATTACGAACTGATTTATGAAATAAAAGTTACGGTTTTATAATAAAAATGATTTAATCATTATTTAATAATTTTATTTACATATATTTACCATATATGCTTAATATAAATTAATTAATTAATTAAATTAATGTTTTACAAA
The DNA here is from genome assembly GCA_958336335.1 of Dilophus febrilis. Lineage (NCBI taxonomy): Eukaryota > Metazoa > Arthropoda > Insecta > Diptera > Bibionidae > Dilophus > Dilophus febrilis. The sequence continues at coordinate 35,898,953 of OY284470.1, forward strand.
AGCTGCTTGTCTTTGCCACGCTAATGCACCTATATCAGAATTTACATGTTCCTTAACTTTGTTTCTGACATACTTTCCGTAATCATTACTTCTATCTTCTACCTATATCCGTTGCAAGGGAACTGTGAAATAAACTATCTTCCATATCACTGATTTTCTTTCTCCATTCTCCTTCGATTAATTGGCCTGTTTCATCTAATCTATCAGCATAATTTAGTGGACAATATGTTTTCTTTCCACTTTTTCGTAAAAAGTTATGCAGCATACAGCACGCAGTAATAATTTTTTGTGCTCTGTCTGGTCCACACAACAATTCTCTTTTTAGGCATAACCATCTTGAACTTAAAATTCCAAAGGAATTCTCCACGCAACGTCTAGCTCTACTGAGCCGATAGTTAAAAATTCTTTCTTCATCCGACAGTTTTTTGAGCCATACGGCTTCAATATGCGCTTACATAGTGGGAATGCGTCATCGGCAACGTAATAAAATGGTAGTTTCACACCGTTCACCATGGCGTCTTCAGGAAAATCCAGAGAGTCGTTCGCAATATCCTGGCCGAATTTGGAATTCCTAACTACGTTTGCATCGCCTTCACTTCCGAAAGCCCCAATATCCAAATACGTAAATTTGTACGACGCATCACTCACCGCCATTATTACAATTGAGTGAAATCCCTGTGTAATAAATAAATGAAATATGCATGGTTTCCAAGAATAACAAATTACATACCTTGTAATTAAAGAATATACTGCCAGAGTTTGGAGGAGCTTTCAGCATCACATGTTTACCGTCTATAGCACCAATGCAATTTGGGAAATCTCATTGCGCATTGAAGCCATTAGCGACCTCGATAAACAAACTTTTGTTCATTGCTGGAAACCTTGGATGCAATGCAGCACATATCGCATTACACACCTGGTCAATTATTGAGCCAAAATGCTGCTTACTGATTCGGTAACATGATGCAATGTGATGCTGTAAGTCTTCTGATGCTAAATACCTACAAGGAGTTAAATCAATTTAATCAAGTTGCGACTAACTGTAAGTAAAGGGGTTTTTCCAATAAATTTAATTTCACATACTCTAAAACTATTGCTAATTTTTGTTTTGGTGATATTGCATCAATAGGGTGAGTACACCGCTTTGGTTACAATCCCGGCTCCAAGATTTCAAAAAGGCAATCAAACATTTCAACATTCATATGAAAATTCTCTTGAAATGCTTGTGGGTAATTCATCATGCCTTCAAACTAAAATTTATTAATCAATAAATGATACATAAAACAATGATTTATTTAAAGTAAAATCTTACATCAGTGGCAAATCTTCCCTTAATATTTCTATCCCTCAGATAAGGATTAACTCGATAGGTAGGTAGCTTCCTTCTTTTCCGTTTTGAAAATTTCATCATTAATGCTAACGTTGCTGCTATAATAATATTTATGTTCTGCATGTAGGTTATACTGCATAGATTAGGAACTAAAAATATTATATATATTTTTAATTCATATTAATATTACATTTAACAATTTACTTACCATTTATCCATTTTATATGCACAATATATAATTAAAATGATAAAACAAGATATTTCTAACAAATATTAAATTATTTATTTATTAATAATTTTAATCCTTCTACTTTTTATTTTTATATTTTTTAGGTTATGATTTTCAAATGAAAATTATTTTGTATACAAAATTTACTTGAGCTAATGTCAAATTTTACTTGAGGAATAAGTATATAAATTACTTTACCCTTAAAGGCTAGTATGCTGTTCACAGGTAATTTCTTTACCTATATTAAAACTATGTAAAAAAACAGTGAAGCAATGCGCAAGAAATATTTTTACTTTTGAATTTCGAAACTGGTACGCTGTTCGTACGAAATAGGTCAAAATTTTATAATGTTTCAATTTCTTTCTAACAGAGGTCTAAAATAATTTTTTACTTTAATAACCTGAAGGAATATATGTGTTGATATATAATACATATTTCTTCAAGTAATTTTGATCTTTCATAAAAAAAAATTCATTTAAAAATTATTTATCGAAAACATACTACCTTTTAATCAATGTAGTAACACACCACCTGTTTGTTGATTTTAAAGCCACATACCACAGTGTTATTAGGGAAAAATTTGGATCCCACAAAAATTGATAGCCATGTCAAAACTAACACTGACTATTTTTACGTCGTTACGTTACGTCATCTGTTCAATTACTCAAGTCGATGACATTGATGTAGTGGGTAGAAGTATGGGCGCCGTTAAAGAAGCGTTCTTACTGTTGGAACGTGAAGCTTCGGAAATGGGATTAAGGTTAAACGAGGAGAAACCCAAGTATATGAACGCACCAACGTACAGTGAGTTTATGGCACAACATCAACGCGTATCAATTGGTCTGAACAAATCTGAAACCGCGAACAGATTTGGCGACCTTGGAAGCAGCATAAAGATTAAATATGATATAACTGAGGAAGTTCAATCCCGGATTTCTTCAGGAACAAGGTCTTTTACGATTTGCGAAAGGTGTTCTTCTCGAAGACATTAAGTAAAATACTGCAAGTAGGCTTATATCTAACACTTGTTTAACCAAATTTAATCTACGTTTCAGAAACGTGGTACATGACACAGGCTAACGTAAGGCGTCTTGCGGGGTTCGAAAAGAAAATACTACGCCTCATCTTTGGACCGACAAAAGAAAGGGGACGGTGGCGTAGGCGATACAAACATGAAATATATAAATTGTATGGCGAACCCGACATTGTTCACCCAACAAACAAATTAACTGCATATACAGCTTTGCAATTCAATGGCATATTGTGATATGCAATGACGATTTGGACGGTGTTACGCAGGTGAAGTGGTTTGAATAACATCTTCAAACTTCTTGCAAATACTATATTTGATGATGTTATGCAAGTAATGGACAAATAATATGCAGATTTTTTAAAAAGATGAAATGCAATATATTTGTAAATGATATGCAAGTATCGATTGCAGTTCATTTACAAGAGATATATAATACCTGCATATTGACAAAACAAATAAGTGATATGCAGGGAAGAAAATTTAAAAAAAAATGCCGTGGTTTTTTTTCATATTAATTATTTTTTTTTGTTTTTTTTTAATTATCGCTATATTATATTAATGGTATTTTATTATATATTTTATATCTAATTAAATTGAAATTATTGTTAAACTTACATATGCCGCAAGTAGGAATTGAACACACGATACTCGACTTAGAAATCCGCGATGCTACCGATTGATCTATGAAAAACGAATACGATGTATGTTTTATAATCGATGTTATACAAAAGATAAATATGTTCACTCTTCGATATCACGGAGTCATTATATTTACATATTTATATGTACAATGATGCATATATATACCTCGTATATATCACATATACCACTATTATATATGTTTCACTTCCACCATTTCCTCATTCTATTATTTATATTTATATTTTTAGTATTTGTGATCAATAGAGCGTGATGGTTTTATCATTTTTTAGCCATTTCCTTAACGTGTTTGCTATAATAGTATGTGAGCACAACAAAAAATTAAAAAAAAAAAAATAAACAAAAATATATTTTCTTTCAAGTAAGTTGGCTCATACATTTTGATAGTGAAATTATTTGGATATCTATGTGGATGCGGAAATTTTTAAGTATTAATTAGAAAAATCATATAAAATCTCACCGTTGTCATTTTCTGAAAAGTATTCCGTGTTTACTTTAATTTCAAATTCATCGTCGATGTTAGTGTCTGTTAACGTATTACTATTAGTATCCTCAACACAGTTATTAGCTTTTGAGAACAAATTACGATACGTTTTAATCTTTCGCCGATATGTTCCACTTGCTTTTAATTTTCTCCATTTCGATAATCCTTTATAACCCCGATTCATTATAAAATATTTTTCAATATATTAATTTTTTTTTCATTTACAATTCATATATAATGCTTTATTAATATATACTTATTCTAACCTTTTATACAATTTCAGTCGGTTATTGTGAATGATTTCATTTCATCCATTAACTTTAATTCGCGTATTAACATCAGATACGATTTCCACTACTGCATATGGACCCGTCCATAATGTATCTAATTTATTTTTTATCTTTGAATTTTTTAATAACACACTATCACCAATATTAAACTTAACTAAATTAGCATTCCTATCGTACCATTGCTTAGCATTTGCTTTAGCTTTTAAAAGAGTTTTCCTTGCCAAATTAGATCCGATACATAGCATTTTGAAATAAATAACCGATTTTTCAATTCGTTTAAATAATTACTGTAATTGAGATCTGATGTTTTGCCCTGTTCTATAGAAATAGGTAATCTGGGTTTGTAACCGTATAACAACTCAAATGGCATATAACCCGTCGCTGTATGCATAGTTGAATTATACGCAAACATCGCATACGGTATCCAATCGTCCCAGTTCTGATGATCGTTATACGAAAAAATTCGCAAGTATTCACCCAAAGTACGGTGATTTCGCTTCAACGCGCCATTACCTTGCGGATGGTAGGCCGTTGTATTTAGTTTTTTTATTTTTAGCATTTTGCACATATTTGTCAATACCTCCCCCATGAAATTTCTCGCTTGGTCGGTAAGTATTTCTTCCGGAGTTCCGAATTTACAAATGAAGTTTTCGCGTAACGCCTTGGCGATCGATTCAGCATTTTGATTTTCCAAACAAACACCCAGAAAATATTTAGTTAAATCGTCTTCTATAGTTAGCAAATATTTGTGATTTCGGTTTGATGTTAGTAATATTACAATATCAATGAAAATTCGCTGAAACGGATGAGATGATGTGGTCGTGTTATTTTTTTATTACTCCTCCCATGTTTGTTTTTCTGGCACAATTCGCAATTGATTATGTATGTTTTTACACGTTTGAACATATGTTTGAACCAGTAATATGCCTTAATACGCTTTATCGTCCTGGATATGCCCTGATGTCCACCAAGTGGTCCATCGTGGAAATCCCGAATAACCTTAGTTATTTCTGCTTCATTAATCAGTATGGTTGGGCCCGAAGTATGTGTCTTTAAGGGAGTAGTCACGGCCGCTTCATCCACATTACCATCAGGAATTATGGTTTGAACCGGTCGTTTTGAGTGCGATCTGGTGATTGCGTTAACGGGTTTATCAGTAGGTATACGACTCAACGCATCGGCATTTAAATTAAGTTTACCCGGTTTATGTATAATTTCGAACTCATACTGGTCTAGAAGGATCCTTCATCTCACCAATCTTGACGTTGGGTTTGTTAATTTGCATAACCAAATTAGAGGTTTGTGGTCGGTCACAATAATGAATTTTTTTCCGTATAAATAAGGCCTAAAACGTTTAACCGCCCACACGATGGCCAATAATTCCTTCTCAGTTGTCGAATAATTTATTTCCCCCGAATAATTGTGATAGGACAGCACCGATTGCATGTCCACTAGCATCCGTGGTTACGAAAAATGTCTCGCCAAATTCCGGATATCTTAATATGGGTGGGTTACACATTGCAATCTTAAGGCATTCAAATGATCCCTGACACAATGCGTCCCAATGAAATGGTATCTTCTTCTGTAATAAATTATTTAAAGGTAGCACAATCTTGGAAAAATTTCGGATGAAACGCCGATAATACCCAGCCAATCCCAGAAATGATTTAACTTCCGTAGCATTCATAGGCCTTGGGAATTTTTCAACGGCCTGTAATTTTGAAGGATCTGGTTTTATCCCCGTGTCGGTAATAATGTGTCCCAGGTATGCAATCTCCTTCAGTAAGAACGTACATTTACTAGGTTGTAATTTAAGATTATGTTTCGATAAGCAACTTAACACATCCACGAGCTTCCGATTGTGATCTTCCAGATTGTATCCGTAGATGACTATGTCATCCAAATAGACAAAACACTTGATGCCGTTTAATCCGGTGAGCACAGTGTTTATCAAACGTTGAAACGTCGCCGGCCCCCTTTGAGCCCAAGTGGCATTCTAACGAACTGGAAATGTCCGTTAGTTGTAGAAAATGCAGTCTTACAGCGATCTTGTGGGGAAACCTGTACCTGGTGATATCCAATTACTAGGTCCAACGTGGAAAAATAATTACATTTGCCCAGTAAGTCCAATATTTCAACTATATTCAACTATATTTCACCAATCGATATTTCATTTAATTTACGGTAATCAACCACTGAACGAAATTTCCTTGCACCATCAGTTGACTTTTTCGGCACAATCAACAGTGGTGAGTTCCAAGGGCTAGTACTGTGTTCAACTATTCCATCTCTGATGATTTCATCTACCTGTCATTGGATTTCTTGCTTAGTTGCCTCAGGCAACCTATATGGTTTGACATAAGTTGAACCTGATTCCGGCCTGGTGGTGATTTTATGCGTTACTGTATCCGTATAGGTTAATTTATCGCCTGGTAAGTGGAAAATGTGATTAAAATCTGTACATATTTTTATAATTGATTTCGTCTCCTCTTCATTTAGGTTGTGTCTATCACAAAATTTATAAATTTTGTGTGTGTCTATCATCCCCTTTAATTTTGAAATACGACTACTTAACTTTATTTCTTCTCGACCAATAGCATAGATATCATAATTATTTATATCCTCAACTGCGATATCACTATCCGTAATGTCCACCGGCTTTTCATTTGTATTTACGATACCGATAACAGTGAATCCATTTTCAATGCGTGATATCGAATTTGCCAAAAAAACCCCCGACTGAATTTCCTTAGATTTACATATAAAATCCTTATTTTGTCTACTGTTAACACGTATTTTTACCGACGCCTCAGACCTTGGTGGAATTATTGTACGCGAGGCAGATGGTAAAGACAGTAACGGTAACACACACCCACGGATGGTTTGAATTCTTAATGATCGCCTCAAATAATCGATTTGACATGCCTGACCTACTTTAGCGGTCAGTACCTACCTTGGTATCATTACCAAGAATACCCGCTCACGAAATAGGGAATTCCGCATTAACAATTTGGAATTTAGGCCTAATCACGTAACCGGTTGGCTATCTAATATTGGAAAAACATCCAGCCAATGTTTCAAATCTGTCCGACGTTACACCACGAATGTAACACTTCAATTTGGGATAGCAAATGGTTTCTGGTATAATAAAATGTTTCTTTATAATGCTTGCATCCGCACCAGTCTCTTCGGAGGCGTGGGTTCGAATCCCACCGCTACCACCAAATTTGTTATAATAACCTTTACAACTATAGTTTTATTCACAATACGTATTTTATTTTATTATTAATTATAATTATTAATTCTAATTTGGTATTTCATATACCATTCGTTGCACTGCTGATAATCGACTAATGTTTAATACTATTATGATATATAGATACCTTATCAATATTGATCAATTAATTAGGCATCTGATTTTTTATTCTATTCTCATTAAATTATAGTGTATTTACAACATATCATACGAAATGTAAATCCTATATCAATCCAATATCGTATTTAATAAATACGTTTAATAAAACAATTAATATTTATAAATAATAAAATATAAATATAATAATATAATATAACTTTAAAATACAATGTCACACTTCATAGTTATAAGTAAAAAAGTATAAAATAATATAAAATTGCATCATTGTAATTTGGAGATATAGCATATGATATGTAAATGCTATATCAATCAATATCATATTTTAAAAATATATTTAATAAAATTTTAGACTTAAGTAATGCTTTTTATGAAATGCCGACGGCAGACGACGGCAAATGTCAAATTGAAAATACATGCATTTCAATGTAGGTGCTTTTTATGAATATTGGACGGCGGACATGTCGACGGCTGACGGCGGACAATGATATTTTTTCTTCTATTGCCGTCGGTTTTTATTAAATAATAAAAATTAAATAAAATGTAAATAAAATGAAAAATGAAGTTTGGACGACGGTCAGCCGACGGCAATAGAAGAAAAAATATCAATGTCCGCCGTCAGCCGTCGACATGTCCGCCGTCCAATATTCATAAAAAGCACCTACATTGAAATGCATGTTTTTTCAATTTGACATTTGCCGCCGTCTACCGTCGGCATTTCATAAAAAGCATTACTTTAATAAAACCAAAACATAAAGAACAAAAATATAAATTGCACGAAACAATTAAATGCTCTTTTAAAGGGCTACACATCTGATGGAAGCGACGGACCAACATGGCTGCTCTCAATAGGTGAACACATACTGAAGGAGCCGACGGTCCGTTTTTCATATATATTTTTAATTCAATTAATAACTTTTATTTTACTTACTTAAAATTGATTTTCTATGATTAGATACTGTAAATTCACTTATTTCATTTATTATTATTAAATTATTGTTAGTTTTAATGTTTATTATTTAATTATTATGATTTTATATCACTAACAATAAAAAATGATAAAAATAAACAAAAATCAATAATAATATGCAAATATCAAAAAATGCTAAAAGTAAACACAACCGATAACCATGAACTCTAAAACTGAACTCTGTTTAAAACTGAACGCTGTTTTCCCTGTTTCTAAATGATTTGGATGAATGGATAGGTGGAGGTGTATGGATAGTTGGTGAGAATGTGAGGGTGTTGATGTATGCGGATGACATTGTGTGTTTGTCGGATAGCGTGTGGGGTATGCAGGGTATGATGCGAAGGTTAGAAGATTATTGTAAGGAGTGGAAGTTAGAAGTGAATTTAAGGAAATCGAAGATGATGGTGTTTAGAAATGGGGGTAGGTTGAGGAGGGACGAACATTGGAGTTTTAATGGAGAAGCAGTGGAGGTGGTGAACGAATATAAGTACCTTGGGGTTTGGCTGACGACGGCTGGTACATGGAGGGTGCATGTGGAAAGGAAGGTTTTGGAGGCTAAGGCGGGTCTGGCACAAATTTGGAGTGGGGTAATGACGAGACAAGATGTACGGGTGGAGGCCAAATTGCGATTGGTAGATGGAGTTTTTAGGGCGATGGTGGGCTATGGATGTCAGGTGTGGGGGGTAAACGAATACGAGACTGTGGAGAGAATGCAGAGGAATATATTGAAGAGGATATTGGGGTTGAATAGGGGAACTCGGGATTGTGTGGTATATATTGAGATGGGTAGGAGACCACTTTGGGTTTTTTATTTTGGGTTACACGTGAGATATGTTATTGGTATGTTGGGAAGGGAGGAGAGGTTAACGAGTAGGATATTGTGGGAAATGGTGAAAAGAAAAGTGGGATGGATAGAGGTATGGAAGAAGAAAGCGGTTGAACTGAATATGGAATGGAATTGGGATTCAAAGGAAGTGGGGTATTGGAAAGCAAGGGCGGAGGTTTTGGTAAAAGGAGTGGAGGAGCAATGTTGGATGGAGATTTTAAAAGAGGGAAAAAAGGGGCGAAGTGATAGGATATATTCGGAGTTGGAATGGGGAATGGATAGGCAGGATTATTTGGAGGGAAATTTGCTGCAAGGGGAAATGAGGGCGATATTAAGGGCGAGGGGAGATAGTATAGGACTGAATGCGAGAGGTTGGGGGCCGGAGGAAAGGTGGATATGCACTTTATGTAGTAGGAAAGAGTGGGAGAGTGTGTGGCATTTTATGGGTGTATGCCCGATGCTGAGGGAGGTGAGGATGAAATGGTTGGGGGTGACGGAGTTGACGAAGGAGGAGGTTAAGGAGGTTTTATCGGGAAGAAAGGTTTTGAGAAATGGAAAGAGGGCTGAGTGGAAACTGGTAGGGAGGTTTATAATGGAATTAGAAAGGTATAGAAGAGAATGGGTAAGGGAATTCAATGGGTAGGGCTTAGGAACTGGACTCGACGGCAACGGTCAATAGACCAGGCCGCTTAGAACGGTTTTGTTTTCTTGTGTTTTTTGTTTTTTGTGTCTGTAGTGTATATATATTGAAATATATTGTATTATTTAAGTTTAGATATTAAGAATGTAAATATTTTGAAATTAAAAAAAGAAATAAAACTAATAAAAAAAAAAAAAAAAAAAAAAATTATTAAATTATTTATTTTATTTTGTTTTTTTTTTGTTCAAATACACACAATAACAATAATAATAATTTTCATAAAGAAAAAAAATGTAAAAAAACGGATGAAAAATAGAAATATTTCTATTCTCTTCCGTTTTTTAACGAAACAAATACTGAGGAAATTGTTGGAGAGTAAAAGACGGATAGAAATAGAAAAAAACGGACCATCGTGTCCGTCAGTATGTTACAAACATATTAAATACATTATTTCTATGTGAAAGCGGACCGTAGCTTCCGTCAGTATGTGCGGGCCTTATGTTTGCTACGATAATTTGCTATGTAGTATATTATTCTACGTAGCAAAAAAGTATTCTATTTACGGCGTAAACCCAAATAATATCGATTTTCTTTGGAATTTGCTATAAGCTTTAAACATCATTAGAATTTCCAACCCTGTTATATCTAAATGTATGATTATCCCAACAAAAAGATTACAAATATAAAAAACTTACAATAACAAACATTATGTAAGAATATTATACAATATATAAAAAGTAATCCATAAAGACTAATATGCAACTAGTACGCAGCTCAGGAAAAAATTTTTTGTGATTTGTTTCGAAAAAGGTATATATAAAAAATTCACATTCTCAAGAAAAAAATTGACAATCATAAAAAATATTTCATTATTATTATTATATATTATTTATTATTTAATTTGTTTATTTGATTGTTTCTTTGACAACGCTATATATCGGTTTTTAAATTTTTTTAGATTCACATAAAAATATATAAAACTCATATTTTTGCTTATGTTTTTTCTACCCAGAGGTGCGATTCTATTGAAAAGTGACTCGATAGTGACATGAGGTGCGATTCTATTGAAAAGTGACTATTTTTAGTGAGTGAGTTCGAAGGAGTGAAAATTATTGTGAGTTCATTCGAATAAGTCACTGGTATTCTGTATGAAAAAGTGACCCTTTTTTTTTAATTATATTAATTATTATTATTATCAATAAACAAAAAATAATGACTGTTTTTGGAAAATTATAGAAAAAAAATCAATATTATAATTTATTAGTATTTAAAATTTATGCGTATATGATGATTTTATTAAAAATAAATATATATGGAGTCACTGACGACTCACACATTTTGATTTTAGTGACTATTTTTTTACTCAATTTGTTCCCCTTTCTTGAATTCGAAATTAAAAATTCTCAAAATATGACGAAATAGTCATGTCACTATCGAGTCACTTTTCAATAGAATCGCACCTATGACTATTTCGTCATATTTTGAGAATTTTTAATTTCGAATGAATGAAAGGGGAACAAATTGAGTAAAAAAATAGTCACTAAGGTCGTATTCCCAACGAAATTTTAGGATGCTAAATGCTTCGTTTTCGTCATAAATAGAGGGGAATCAAGCATTTAGCATTAGCATTATAAGCGTAGTTGCTAATGTAGTAACTTTATGATACTAATGTCGTTTTTTTACATTATCATCATTTTTTATAAAAAAATATTGTTTTTTCTTTTGAACATTTAATAGATAGCATTACTACTGTGATCTAAAATCAAATTTGTTTTTATAATATCAAATTAAATAATTTTTTAACAACAACAATGGTAAACAAATGAATGCTAAATGAAATTTTCAAAACTTTTCATTTAGTATCTAAACATTAGCAACTAAATTAGTAACTATCGAAATTTTCGTTTGGAAAACGGCCTAAAATAAAAATGTGTGAGTTGTCAGTGAGTGTTAATTTTTTTTATCAAAAAATGATAACGTATGTTATATAAATTTAAATTATTATTGATTTTTACATTCAAAAGTTTATCATTCAAAATTAATTTGTTTTTTGAACATTTAACATTTTTAAAAAAATTGATTATTATTATTATTATTTTAAATAATGTATATGGAAAAAAAGGTATTCAAATTGCATCAGAGGCACAAAAGGATGCATTAATCCAATATTTATTTGAAAATATGGACGTTGCAAGGAACCAGTTAGTATATATATTATAATTTTTATTTTCCATTTTTAAAAACAACAATAAAGGAAAAAAATTTTTAAATAATTTTAGATTCACATCAACATCAACCACAGATGGGAAATCAAAAATTAATTATAAGTGGATGGAAATTTGAAACACATTAAATGCGATCGGGGGGGCCAATAGAGATACTATTGGATGGAAGAAATATTGGGATGACCTAAAGTAAGTTTTGATTTATTTAAAATTAAAAATTTACAACTATAAAAATCAATAATTTAATTTTTGCAGGAATAGAACAAAAACAAAGTACATTAAGTCCAAAAGGGAACTTGGCAAAAGTGGCATAAATGGAATCACCCCTATAATGGTGTTTTCGGAAGTGGAATACAAAATTATTAACATATTAACAATAGATAAAATTGAAGGAGATGGAGTTGAACTTGGGGTTAAACGCAAAAGTGTATTTAAAAGCAGCAGTATAACTTTAATATTTTTTAATCTTTTTTATTGACGATAATTTATATATTTTTAAATTATAGGTAACCCCTTTGGCAGTAATAAATGACGAACATTTTGCAACAATAAGACATGAACCAGAATGTAAAATAAAAAAAACCATCCCCAAAGAAGCCCAAATTTGACGAATTTGAATATGAAATTTTAGAATTAAAAAAAGAAAAATTAAATATATACAAAAATTATACAAGTGAAAAATTAAAAAATAATGAAAAAGAAACTAAATTGTTGGAGGAAAAAAATCAAATGTTACATAATATTTTATTATTAAAAAAAAACAAAATTACAATTACAATATAATGTGGAAATTGAAATGAATCCACAGTTATAATATTGATAATTATTTTTGTTTTTTATTTATATTATATTAATAATTATATTAATATTAATAATATATATTACTTATTAATACTATATATTATTAATTAAAATATGAGGAAATTAATCTATTTCTTGCGTCATGGCCAATCCTCACAATATCACATTGCCGAAAATCAATAACAACATCATCATCAGCATCATTCAATTCCATTAAAATCTCCTGTTCATTCGGTATTGGATAGCCATGGCTTAACATAACGTTATGTAATACCGCACAGCTGTTTATTATTGAACCAGCTGTTTGCGGTGTATACATCAGCATTCTTTGTTTTGAGCAACAACGGAATCTGCTTTTAAGCACCCCAATACAACGTTCTACCAATTGCCTAATTTTTTTATGGCATTTATTATAACGCTCCTCACTCTCACTTCTTGCTACAATGGGCACCATTAACCACGGTTGCTGTCCGTAACCACTATGGCCTTAAAATATTAAATGTATATATCATTATTATTTAGAAGTAGAACATTTTGCATTACATTTTACACAATTTACATACCGATTAACCAATTATTACGACTACCTTTTGCATATCGTTCTTCAATAATTGTTTTTAAATTTGAATTATTCCAACTATCATGCGCTGAGCCCCCAAATAGGGCATTGATGTTCAAAATTTTTAAATCATCATTTTTAAATCACCTACGAAAAATTAAAAATTCAAGTAAAACTGTGTTTATTATTTAATTACTGGTAACTAATGAATACATACAATTTGAACATTCTTTCTTACAGAATAGTACACATGTTCAACATTTATTGATGGGCATTTTATTGAAATATGAGTTCCATCTATTGCACCTATTATTCCTGGAAACCCATGTTTTGATAAAATCTGAATAATATAATAAATAAAACAACCCTTTTATTAACATTAATCTATAATATTGAAGTAATGTTACCTTTCTTTAATAACGTTGTATTCATCTTCTTTAGGATATTTAATAAAATTTGGTGCTAAATTTTGAATGATAACATCACTTACTTCGTGAATACTGCGGGAAATAATAGACTGGGAAACACCTACCAGGATATCATTCCCAAAAGGTCGCTGATATGACCCTAAATCAAATATAAACAAATACATAATTTAAATATATGTAAGAAAAAGAAAATTGGTTCAGTAACTTTATTTACCAGAAGCATAAAAACGTAATGCACCAAGGACTCTTATATATTCCGGAATGCCATAACTTCTCCTTTTATCCATGTGTGGAATTATATAATCCATTATTAATTTTGTAATTCCCTTTGACATTCTAAAATTGTCTTTGAATTGTCTTTCGGTTGTAGAATCAAAAGGATTTATATTATCACGTATATGTCTTCTGATATAACGAAAATTACTTCAAAAACAAATGTTAGGTATAAATAGAAAATTTATAATATTTAATTAAATGTAATTAAATGAATTTACTTACTTATGTGCATCCCGTCTACGTCTTCAATTTAAAACAATATCCATTTTTAAATTGTATTGTACTTACTTATCGGTTAAAACAGTTTAAAATTTAAATAAATTATATAATCACAAAACAAAATTAAATATTTAAAAAAAAAATAACGAAAAAAAATTTACATAACAAAAGCAAAATTGTAATAAATATTTAAATATTTGTTATCAAAAAGGTCACTTTTTCAAACAGAATACCAGTGACTTGTTCGAATGAACTCACAATAATTTTCACTCTTTCGAACTCACTCACTAAAAAAAGTCACTTTTCAATAGAATCGCACCTCAGGTAAAAAAAACTATAGAGAAAATTATAAAAATCATTTTCGAAATTAAATTCTCGAGGTGCGTACTAAGCTCTTTACAACATTGGAAAAATTTATAATATTTTTTTTCATATTTTTTCTTGGGCAAAAACTCCATATAAATTTTGCTTTTTCTTGAAGTACGTACTAGCTGCGTATTTGCATTTAATACTACATTTTGTATATTGCATTTCATACTATATTTTGTAACCAAGCAACTATGAACAAATAGAAATTTTCAAAATAACAAAATAAAAAAAATATTCTATTAAATAAATCAAATACAAATAAACAATCAAATTCATATAAATAGAAAAATGAGTGTGGACGTGGCGATTCATATATTTTATACAAATATCGTAAATCTGCATCTTCATAAAAGAGTTTCTAAATTTTTTCGAGAAGAAGCAATTTTCTTAAATAGTCCATTTACAGCAAATGGGCTTTTACTTAACGGTTGTTTAAACGTTTTTCCGTGCCTGCGGTCATTAATCTTATAATTTTAATATCTAAATAACCGTTTTGTTAGTATTGTGAATAGTAGAGTACATATATTATTATTATTATTAGCATTTATCCAACAATAAACTTTTATACTATTGATTTAACTTTTCATTTTGAACGTGTACCAATGCATGAACGTGTGATATTTTAATGATATACGGTGAGTGCAGGAAAAGTGCCTATGCAGGAGCAAAATTATCCGTTGAGCGGTTCCCACGTCGCAGACAATTCGGTAAACTTGTGTTTATATGACTGAACAGACGATTGCGTTTATACGGAACAATTAAACCTAATCCAAGAAAGAAATCATTGAACCGTGTGGTTAGCAATGACTATGTTGCTACGGACGTGTTATCTGGGGTTGATTCAAACCCCCATGTGTCAACAACTGGTCGATCACGTGAAAGGAGTAGAAGCCGAAATTCCGTCCCCGAAAAAAACATAAGGTACCATTTAATTCGTACCATGTAAACGTTTTACACGAATTATCAATATCAGACCACAACGATAACTTTTTGTTATTGGGCACTTCGGAAATCTCCGGAGTTCTTTGAAAATATTTTAGAGATCGATGAAGCAACGTTTAAAAGTGCCAGTAATATTAATACGCATAATTTGCTTTATTGGAGTGCTACCTATCCAAATTGGATGCGTACAATAGATCACCAACATCATTGGTCTTTAAATGCTTGGTATTAATGGAAACCAAATAATTGGTTCATATTTTTTTGGACAACCATTAAATGGTGATCGTTTTGTTCGGTTCTTTATTAATGATTTCCCAAAATTGTTAGAAAAAATAAATATTAATGCAATAAATATTAATTAATGTTATTAAACAAATAGTAATATAATATGTCGTTGCAATTGAATGGGATTCCTGTTCATTATGCCAGAGCAACAAGGCAAAAGAATAATGAAATGTTCCGAAGGGATTGATTAGTACGGTTGGCCCAACTCAATTACAGACACGCTCACCAGATTTAACATGCATGGATTATGATCTATGGGACAATGTTAAAGAGTTTGCATATTTTGATCGCTTGGGTACAACAAAATGAAGCAATATTTGAACAAATTTTAAGATAAATTTCTTTAAGTGTAAATTATTATTTTAAAATAATAAATAAACGATATCATGATAATAAAATAAAAGTTTGTTATTAAGAGACCACCCAACGTATTTTAATTCAGCTCTCGAAAATGTTGAGGATTTCGAAAAAATAACCGTCAGTAATTTGTGTTTATTTTCGTTTGTTCTTTCATAATAAAATAAGAAAAGTACTCCTTCCTATTAAAAAAAAAGTATATTTCGTGCAATATCTCGACTACCTTTATGTTTCAAGGGCATGCAAAGTCATAAAAATAATTCCCCAATTTCAAAGTATTTATAACAGAATTATTTTGTAAAACCATATATGCTCAATATTACTAAAGTGCACCCCTATTTAATTTCAATTCTTTCGTTTCAAACCTTTTTCGGTATATAACATATTTACTAAAAAATTCCTTTTAACTACATACCTCAGTGTATAGAGTCCGATGGTATTAAAAATTAAAATCGTATTTTTAGATCATATAAATGTGTGATAACATACAATTATATGTAAATGTTTTCATCAAATAATAACAATAAAAATATATTATAAGTGGACTACGTGATGAATATTTACAGTCAGTTACCGAAATAATTACATTTTCTTTTTAACGAAGCAAATCTTTCGTAGAGTACAGAGATGAATCAAATGGCCCACTTTTTCATACAACATATCACTTGTTTGCGATGTTCTTTCCAATTAAGGAATCCATGGATCCGTTATTCATGTGTGTTTTGTGGTACATTTCTTGTACCACAACTCCCTTGATTTCACCCTTTGGCTGCTTCAGCTCACTGGTCTCTTTGAAAAGAACGAGTACCATGCTTGTATGTTCCAATTCAAATTATATCTATTTTGGCCAGATCCCCGAACGCCGACTGCAATAGGATTAAACTGCAAATGTGTTTTTTTGAATATGTTTTATTCCTTTTGTATATTTCAATTCCCTTTTATACACATTTGTTAACTTTACTGTATTGATTGTATAAATGAAAATAAATTCTATATATACTCTATAGTAAATGATGTTGATTTTAATATTTATATATATGAAATGTATCACGTGCAAATTATATATTTATGCAATATATGCGTACGTGTTTGTATTAATGCCCAATCACTTAAATCCTTAAAAAATATACTATATATAAACTACATTTATACTATATTTGTAAATAAATGTTCAAAAATAGTTTCCCCTATATAGTATATATAGATTGTTTTTTATTATTGTTATCGCACGATCTTTAACCTAAATATATAGCTGATTCTTATTTATCTAAAGATGTATAGAGGACGGAAGATTATAATTTTTGGGTTAAATATTTAGTAAATAAAATATCACCGTGTTATTGAATATATGTAGGATTGAAAATTGAAATTAATAATCATCTTCTTTTTAATCAGTTTAATTGAAAAATTGTATTAATTGGTGTTTAACTTGAATTATTAATTTTATTCATAGTTTTGTAAATAATAATTAAAAACTGAAAATATCACGAACATTATATATAAAGAAAACTGCACAAATTTGGCTAATTGTGGATTATAAGCATGCTCATTGCAAAAATTTAAACAGTTATTATAAAAATTTCAATTGGACTTATTGTCTAAATGATACTAAATGATTTTTCAGAAGCCATGATTTGTAATGTAATCTTATTAGGATTCAGAATATACATTCCGTGTGAGGTTGTAAACGTAGGCGATTACAAAAGAAGAGGGTTTATTAAGGAAACAAAGGTAGCCCTTGATAAAGAAAATCGGTCTTTTTATCAATTCAAGGCAGATCCAACTAATATTAATAGGAATGATTATATTTAAGCCAGAAACTTGTGCGGTTCTACAATTGCGCATGATAAGTTCATATTTCATCAAAAGGTTAAAGACAAGGTTACTACATGTACGAGGTGTACAAAATGTTTTTGGTCTTTAATATAGTCGATCCAGGGTAATTTTGTTAGAAACTTTTCTGCTCCAACAATTAACAATAATAGTGGAACTATATTAACTAATGAATATGAAAAGGCTAATCTCTTAGCATCCACGTTTTCGGTGATACAATCATTGACGATAGAAAAATGTCATGGCCGAATATCCCTAATACTAATTTTTAAATTAAAAATATACATTTCAGAGATACGGTTACAAAACACTCCGAGATACCGAGATAAAATTTCGCAGATGGCATTCCGCCAATTGTTTTAAAAGAGTGTGCATTCTCTTTAATGCATCCTCTCTTTCTCTTTCTCTTTCATAAATAAATCAAAACTCTTTCATAAATCATTTTCGTCTGGAATATTTTCGTCATCTTGGAAAATTTAGCACTGGTTCTGAATTTAGCACTGGCCTTAATTCTGAAAATTTAGCACTGGTTTACAAAGCTTATAAATCACTTCTAGAATCAGCCTTAAATATGGTCTGGTTCACCAATTTCTACATTACAGTTTAATGACAGGATCGAAATTCTAAACGCTTATAATTCAAGAAATTCTAAACCGGCACATCCGTACTTACTTGGAATCTATTGACTTTTTTCGAAGCAACAGTTTTGGAAATTCGTTTTTTCCAAAAACATCAAGATTATCTCTCAGAGCTAGAATTTCCACTTATGACTAACAATCATTTAAATTTAGCATTTCATCCCATCTAAAGAAGAGGTAATTCATTTACCTATACAAAGATTATCTATTTTTTATTCTAGCTTGAACGGTTTGGAAATTATGAGTAAATAAGACTGGATATTCCTCTTTGAAGGAGTGCTGGAAACACTCCATCTGGACCACGTAACGTCCATCTGAAAATTTATTTTAATTTATTAACTATATTAAATGTATTGTATATTCATGTATTGTCATAAAGATGTATAATGTTTCATTGGATTTCTATTTATCCACATCCAGTAATAGTGATGATGGTAATAATATAAATATGAGAATTGCCCGCCGTAAACTAAAGGACGCAACTAATCCATTAAATTTACTGACGAATATGTAAGTATTAACTATAAAAAATTCTTCAAAGAATCCAAGTTATAAGTTCCAATTTCGTAAGACCTAGTAATTTAAAATATACAATACAGTTCATAGTATCGAATTATGGTAAGATCTAACACCTTAAACGAGAATTATTTTATTATAGAAGCATCTTGTATTCAAATGACAATAATTTCTAACGATATTTGCATACAATATATTTAATTTATAATAATAATAATAACATCTAATTGTAATAAAATCAAATGGTTATAACATCCAATTTCTATAACACCTAATAGTCGCTAAATATACACATTATGAGTTTAAGTTATTAATTATTCTAACATTTTTGACGAAAAATATCGAATACATGTACTATAATTATCATATTAGGTGTAGGAATTAATAATGCGGATTTAGATAACAGATGGCGTAACTAGCGTTGTGTGCATCGGAGCACACCGCGGCCATATTCTTTTTTTTTGTCTGTCATTACTCTATAAATTTCAGTACATGTCATTTCGTTGAAGCGTAAACAACAAAGTTTTCTTTGCTTCGAATATGTCAAAACGCGTGCCTGGAAGAAGCTTACGATGAACATGCTCCAACTCAAAAAACTTGTGAATGGTGGTTTGCACGCTTCAGAAGTGGAAGACAAAGGACGGCCAGGTCAGCCAAAATGATGTGAAGGCGAAGAATTGAAGGCATTGTTGGATGAAAATTGGTGTCGAACGCAACAAGAGCTTGCATTAGCTTGAATGTAGAGCTTGAATATAGATGCCTCTACCATTTCTAGACGTTTGCATTCAATGGGAAAGATCAGAAAGCTAGGAAAATGAGTCCCACACCAACTGAATTAAAATCATCTCAAAGCACGAATCGATGCGTGCCATAAACATCTTGCCGATCACAAAAAACATAGTTTTTGACTCGAATTATCACTGGCGATGAAAAGTGGGTGTATTACGACAGCCCTAAACGTAAAGCATCATATGTTGATCCCGGCCAACCATCAACTTCGCAATCAAAACGCGATGCCAGGCCACATCGTGCAAACATCGTTAAGGAAAAACTAAATAGAATCGGTTGGGATGATCTTGATCACCCCCCGTACTCTCCGGCCTTGCTCCTTCTGATTACCATTTGTTCATATATTGGTTAATCTACTCAATCATTTTGTTATACAAATAAATGCCATTTTCAAGCCCGACATCGACATTATTAATGCAAGGTCCCAATATGTATAGTCTATTAGAAAGTATAGTCTATTATAGCTTCTTTTCTACTACGCTTTTTAGTGTAGGCTACACAATTTAAAAATATAAAAGTGTATGAAGTTTTACGATATATTTCTATTGTAGTGTGATATGAAAAGATTACATTTTTACATTTGGTGTATTTTCTCAATATATATAAAAATACTCGCAGCACAAATGCGATAGAGAATATATATTTTTGTATTCGACAGAGACCAAAAATGGATAATATATGAAAATACATATATACAAATACTCAATATTACGAAATTACAAACAAGCAACCTCAAAATCGTATCTACACCATAAATATTCATTGTGTAGAATACCATTATATTTTGTACAACGTTGTGGTGACGGTGTCGTTTTGTTGTAGTAAAAAAGAATAAAAATTCAACACACCATTGTAGCATTCGATGAAAAAAAGAGATATTTGATATTTTTGGTGTATTGTACTCAAAAAAGCGTAGTAGAGAAGAAGCTATTAGAAAGAAATCAACGACGACGGTTAGAAAGAATCCGAAATAATTTAAAAAAATCAATTTGTGGTAACAATTAAATAATAATACATGTTTTTGTAAACTTTTAAATTCAATATAAAACATTAATAAAATCATATAAAAATAAATAAAATAAAAATTAATTTAAATAAATTATAATGTATAAATTTGGTTTAAACTCAATAATTTCTTAAATGCATTTGTATTCAGTCAATCTCTTGTGAGTTAGTTTAATTTCTAACTAATCGCAAGTTCATTTTTTTTAATTTTTGATTCAATTTCTTTTCTTCATAAGATTTATTATTTGGGAATTTGGATGTTCTTGCACTTCAATCTGATTTTGACGTCTTCATTCGGTTTTCTTTACCTTTCGAACCGACTTTACCTTTTTGATATTTTTAAGGAGTCTCAAAAATTTCAATATCAGATTCTTAATTAACTTTCATTTTCAATTATAATCGACAGATTAATTGATGTTAAGGTGCTTTAAAGTGCATTATTTAGATTAACCGTACCAAATGCTTGACTGTCTGGAATGCCGTCAACGGTTGCTGGAATCCAGAAGTTTCTATAACACGTTTCTATTCTATTCGAATTCAGTTAATTGTTTTACTTGACTTGAACCCCCACCGGTTAATTTAATGAAGTTCTTCCGTGCGTTCATGTATCAACAAAATGCAACATTATGTAGCATAATGTAACATTTTTCATTCATAGTGTCATTTCCGATGTTAATTAAACACTGACAGTTTTCGTTCATATCCCAATCGAAGTAACATTTCTCTACTACGGTATACAGCGTAGTTAAATATTGTCCAATCACAATTCTCATTTCTTATTTGTTGTGTGTATGTGAAAAAAATTATAACGTGTAGGAATTAAAAATGCGGATTTAGATAACAGATGGCGCAACTAGCGTTGAATGTATCGCAACACACCGCGGCCATTTTCTTTTTTTTGTCTGTGATTAGGCTATAAATTTCAGTCATGTCACATATGTCATTTCATTGAGGTGTAAACAACAAAGCTTTTTTTTGCTTCGAATATGTCGAAACACATGCATGAAAAAGTTGTTTTGCGGGGAAGTTTAATAACTTTTCTTAATTTGAAGAAAACCGCTGCTGAAAGTTATCGTTTGTTGGTTGAAGCTTATGGTGGACATGCTCCAGCTCAAGCAACTTGTGAACGATGGTTTGTACGTTTCCGAAATGGTGATTTTGACTTGGAAGATAAAGAACGGCCAGGTCAGCCAAAAAAATTTGATGACGAAGAATTGCAAGCGTTATTGGATGAAAATTCGTGTAGAACGCCACATGAACTTGCAAATGGCGTTGCATGTCGACCAAACAACCATTGGCAAACGTTTACATTTTGTTATACAAATAAATGCCTTTTTCAAGCCAAAAAATCCGCATTATTAATTCCTACACCTAATAATTTAGAAAAAACTTTTATAAGAAAAATAAAATAAGTAAAAAATCAATTACTGAAATTATATTAATGATAATTATAAAAAACTTAAATATATTAAAATTATTATTAACTTATATAATATTATTTATTATTCAATATCTTAGACATTAAAGCACTATTCGACAAAAAACGTTCAATGCAATCATTGTTAATTTTTGTTTAGAATTGATTTTTCGTTCCAACAAAATTGAACTCCGACACCCACAGAATGAACGCACAGCTTATTATTATCGTTTTTTTTGGCTTCGTATTTATTACAAGTTCATACCTGAAAGTTGTTGATATTTAAATATTATGGAAAACTAATTTTTTAATTCACATTTTTTTTAATTTAATTCTGTAAGAAATTTCTACCACATACTCTTTTCCATTCTGCAATAGATCTAATTTGTGAAACATACGCATTTAGTTCATCTCTTAATTGTATCTATAATCGTGCATATTTTTCTCTTCCATTAATTGCTTTGTATAGAAAACCTCTTGCGAGGTTTTTATTCTTCTCCATAAATTCCATTAAATGGTTTAATTGTTGGCGATTGCCTTGTAACCTATCATATTAAAAACATTAGTGGATGACGAATTAAATTATATAGCGAAAAACGTAATAATATTGTTAATTATAATTCTATTATTTTTAAATACAATAAAGTTAAAATTAATTACATTGATAGCTTACGTGCTTTTTTATTTCTTTGAACAAATTAATTATTTATAAAATTAAATTTGAACAATTACAAAACAAATCTTTTCACTATTTTCACAATAGAACTTTTATAAAAGATAACCTTATACAAAAACGGCAATGATAGTTATTGCGTCCAGATCTTCTATTCTTCTATAAATTTTTTCTATTAATTTTAGAAGGTCGATAAAATAGAAGATATTCTATTTTGGTTTTCTGCCCTGGTCGATATTAGAACCTTCTATTAAATTGTCAAAATAGAAGGTTTGTTGTGGTATCGGCTTATATACTTATAAAATTGGAACCTCATTAATTTAATGGTTGTTGTGTTTTTGTTTGGTGTATAGTAGCATGCTTTGTGAGAAAATTAACAACAAATAAATATTCAAAATAAAATAAAAAAATTTTGTAAAATAAATGAAAGAAAATAAAATAATTAAAATATAAACCCCATAATGGAAAAATCATTTGGTATGTAATCTAATAAATATTATTTTTTATAATAATTAATTTAATTCATTATTGATGTTCAATTCCATCGAACTATTTTGTATATAGAAAAAAAAGGGGGGAATTAAAAGCAACTATGGTACAAAAGCAATTATTTTGCGATTTTGTAGAATGAACCCCAGAATTTTGGAATAAAAATCATGGCGATACCACCATTGCAAAATTGTGGAAAGACTTAACAAGACTGTTAAACAACGAAAATGGGCCAACTAGGACCGTTGAACAATGGAAAAAAGTAATTCATGTACAATGATTTTTATTTTGTTTGTTTATAATCTGAAAAATTATTAAATGTACATACAGACAGGTATTCGATAATGCGATGCTGTGGTAGAGTAGATTGCTCAACGCACAAATAATGTGGTGTGTGACTGTGAGGAAAGTAATAAATGCATTGATAGCAATATTGGTATGACGGTATGTTAAGTAACTATAGCAATGCACTAGCAAATAAAATATTAATATAAAATTATGATATATAATGATAAATGAGTAATATGTATTTATATGTACAGAATTTAAAGAAGTAAGCTATGAGTAATTAATGTATTTGGTTTAATATTTTTATTGTACTTATATTAATAATTATTATGATAATTGTATATTTTTCCAATATGGATATATGATATATATATTAATATGTAATTCTTTTACATGTATAGCAAGAAATGATTATGTTAATTATGTTTTTTATTATGATTTTTCACATATACACCTTATGTTTATTAAAGTTACTGATGATACGCTCTTGTCCAGTCGTAACTTTTTCATGTAATGATTAATTATCATGGGATGGGTGTGCATAAGTTATAGGTGTGAGTTGGTTTCGTAATTCATTGTTCAATGACGATGAATTTAGATTTATTCCTAATATGTTTTATAAACATTAGGAATGGATTAGATAATATTTTCATCCTGTTGGTTAGTTGATTACGAGTTCAACAATTATAAATATGTGGATGATGTTGTTCAGGACCATGATTGAAAAGTCAAATATATATTTATCGATTGATGATGATGTTAAAACACATTCATACCATGGTTAAGTATATTGTAACCATAAATGGTATTAATGTGTATAGCGGTATATAATATGTAATTAATGACGATGATTACAAATTCTATTTTCCTTTCTAATGCTCTATATGTATTGAAATGGTGCATTGGAAAATGTAATCATCTTACGGGATATTAAAAGACGAATCGATACATATATGTAAGGTTATATGTAATTAGATTATTAAGGAAAACACATGTTATTAATGAAGTATGAATTATTATAAGTATAGGGAAAAAGTCAAACTCAGCGGTTTGCTAATTGATATATGAAATATTGTATGGAAAAAGTGGATAAAATTTAGTATTTAAACCCGTGTATTTTTAAGTAAGAGGACAGTAGTTGGGACAGTAGTTGAAATTATAAGTGATAAGTTAAAAGTCGGCTTTTAGCCAAATAACTAGTGGACAATTATTATTAAGAATTATTAAGATAGGATTTTAGCCAATAATTGTTCTAAATCGGCTTTTAGCCAGAAAAATTATAAGCTGTAAATATCGGCTTTTAGCCCTACAGTTCACACTAATTTTAAGTATAAATAAGAATAGTATATAAATGCATATAACTTATATAAGTTAGTAAAAAGTCGATTGTTAATTTACTGTCGATGAAGAGTGCGCCGAAAGTGGAGGTTTGTTGATATTGCATGTATGCATGCAAGGGTAGACGCCATCTTGAATGAAATCGCCGTTTTGACAACTATAAAAAAATGTTCTTCTATGAAATGTGCCGATTAGTCCAAAATTGATGTTTGTTCAAATTTCAGTGATTTTCGCCCAGAATTGTAGAAGTTATGGCGAACTTTCATTTTCTCCGCAATCTTGGATTTCACCCCCTAAAAGTAAAATTAAGGGCGGGGAAAATATGGGTCTTTTTATTTTTCGAGTACTAGAACATATAAAATTTCAAGCCAACCGGATGGGGACAGAAAACTTACCTCCCTTGTAAGTTAAATAAATTATAATATAGCTGAAATTAAAACTCTTCTCCATGAGGTTTTAGAGCTGATAAAAAACAAATAAAATCACAATGATCTCAAACATCTCTCGTATTACGGTCCTAATACAGTATAAAATGAAGATTATGTAAATTAAATTAAAAATACGAATTTTGTTAATTTGAGTTCACCTTTTGCTATTTATTACTCTAACCACTATTATATCGGACTCCTGCTATTTTATTCGGATGCTTGATTTTGAGATACCAAAAAAGGACTTTAAACAAGATTTTTTTATCTTTGTAATTTTATTTCATAAAATGATGGCTTTAGTTAAATAATTGCGCAGAGAGAAGTAAAAAAACTTTTAAATTCAATTAGTTATATTCCATAACATATTTCAAAATGATTCAAATTAACAAATCAAAAATTTGACCATTATAATATCGGACACTTATATTATATGCCACTAATCTCCTTTGTAACGGCCGCTTTGGCCTTTATGATATCGTCCATTCTCTTAGACGTGGTATTAACTAAATTTTTGCAATCATTTGGTGTTTTTGTATTCCTCATTTCAATGACTTTTCCTTGGAATTCTTAACTCCTTCTATTGTAACTCTCGGATCATTTTTTAACTTTGTTTTATTAATGCACACAATGATTTTATCGGACATCATATTAAGAGTGATTGCAAAACCAATAAAAAAATTTTCATGACCGATACGCCGAATTAAAAATTCATATATAAAAATATTAAACGGTCGAGTAATAAAAATATTAATGATGTGGTATATGTATTATATAATTAATATTAGGTTGTCTAAAAAGTATTGATATTTCTGTCGCCTGATATCCGCTTAAGTTGTTTTGCTTTACTTTACATTTTTATATACCATTATATACTATACGATCATATTTAGGCGTCAATGTACAGTTTTAATACTGTCGCAGTTTTTCTATTTTATATATATACAGAAAAATTATAAATAAAGTATAAGTTAATAATCATCATAGTCATGACTCATGATCATCAAAATCATTATGTCTTTTACTATATCTATATTTGTTTTGTTTATATTAACCAGCATTATTTCTCTTTCATGCTGTTGGTATTTTTCTTTTTTTGTTTATATATATATATAATATATATAGCCTTTATTATATATTTGCATTTTTGTGTGTATTTCTGTTTTTTTTTGTTTTTTTTGTATATAGAATACTAATTTTTTCTAGTGAAAAGTTTCTAGTGAAAAAAAAAACGTGCTTAAAAAAAAGAAGAATGGCCAAAATTTTGAACGCCCTAATTCTGGCAAATTTATTTTAATTTATCAAGGAAAAAAAAACAATATAAAAGTAATATGTATTTATATGTACAGAATTTAAAGAAGTAAGCTATGAGTAATTAATGTATTTGGTTTAATATTTTTATTGTACTTATATTAATAATTATTATGATAATTGTATATTTTTCCAATATGGATATATGATATATATATTAATATGTAATTCTTTTACATGTATAGCAAGAAATGATTATGTTAATTATGTTTTTTATTATGATTTTTCACATATACACCTTATGTTTATTAAAGTTACTGATGATACGCTCTTGTCCAGTCGTAACTTTTTCATGTAATGATTAATTATCATGGGATGGGTGTGCATAAGTTATAGGTGTGAGTTGGTTTCGTAATTCATTGTTCAATGACGATGAATTTAGATTTATTCCTAATATGTTTTATAAACATTAGGAATGGATTAGATAATATTTTCATCCTGTTGGTTAGTTGATTACGAGTTCAACAATTATAAATATGTGGATGATGTTGTTCAGGACCATGATTGAAAAGTCAAATATATATTTATCGATTGATGATGATGTTAAAACACATTCATACCATGGTTAAGTATATTGTAACCATAAATGGTATTAATGTGTATAGCGGTATATAATATGTAATTAATGACGATGATTACAAATTCTATTTTCCTTTCTAATGCTCTATATGTATTGAAATGGTGCATTGGAAAATGTAATCATCTTACGGGATATTAAAAGACGAATCGATACATATATGTAAGGTTATATGTAATTAGATTATTAAGGAAAACACATGTTATTAATGAAGTATGAATTATTATAAGTATAGGGAAAAAGTCAAACTCAGCGGTTTGCTAATTGATATATGAAATATTGTATGGAAAAAGTGGATAAAATTTAGTATTTAAACCCGTGTATTTTTAAGTAAGAGGACAGTAGTTGAAATTATAAGTGATAAGTTAAAAGTCGGCTTTTAGCCAAATAACTAGTGGACAATTATTAAGATAGGATTTTAGCCAATAATTGTTCTAAATCGGCTTTTAGCCAGAAAAATTATAAGCTGTAAATATCGGCTTTTAGCCCTACAGTTCACACTAATTTTAAGTATAAATAAGAATAGTATATAAATGCATATAACTTATATAAGTTAGTAAAAAGTCGATTGTTAATTTACTGTCGATGAAGAGTGCGCCGAAAGTGGAGGTTTGTTGATATTGCATGTATGCATGCAAGGGTAGACGCCATCTTGAATGAAATCGCCGTTTTGACAACTATAAAAAAATGTTCTTCTATGAAATGTGCCGATTAGTCCAAAATTGATGTTTGTTCAAATTTCAGTGATTTTCGCCCAGAATTGTAGAAGTTATGGCGAACTTTCATTTTCTCCGCAATCTTGGATTTCACCCCCTAAAAGTAAAATTAAGGGCGGGGAAAATATGGGTCTTTTTATTTTTCGAGTACTAGAACATATAAAATTTCAAGCCAACCGGATGGGGACAGAAAACTTACCTCCCTTGTAAGTTAAATAAATTATAATATAGCTGAAATTAAAACTCTTCTCCATGAGGTTTTAGAGCTGATAAAAAACAAATAAAATCACAATGATCTCAAACATCTCTCGTATTACGGTCCTAATACAGTATAAAATGAAGATTATGTAAATTAAATTAAAAATACGAATTTTGTTAATTTGAGTTCACCTTTTGCTATTTATTACTCTAACCACTATTATATCGGACTCCTGCTATTTTATTCGGATGCTTGATTTTGAGATACCAAAAAAGGACTTTAAACAAGATTTTTTTATCTTTGTAATTTTATTTCATAAAATGATGGCTTTAGTTAAATAATTGCGCAGAGAGAAGTAAAAAAACTTTTAAATTCAATTAGTTATATTCCATAACATATTTCAAAATGATTCAAATTAACAAATCAAAAATTTGACCATTATAATATCGGACACTTATATTATATGCCACTAATCTCCTTTGTAACGGCCGCTTTGGCCTTTATGATATCGTCCATTCTCTTAGACGTGGTATTAACTACATTTTTGCAATCATTTGGTGTTTTTGTATTCCTCATTTCAATGACTTTTCCTTGGAATTCTTAACTCCTTCTATTGTAACTCTCGGATCATTTTTTAACTTTGTTTTATTAATGCACACAATGATTTTATCGGACATCATATTAAGAGTGATTGCAAAACCAATAAAAAAATTTTCATGACCGATACGCCGAATTAAAAATTCATATATAAAAATATTAAACGGTCGAGTAATAAAAATATTAATGATGTGGTATATGTATTATATAATTAATATTAGGTTGTCTAAAAAGTATTGATATTTCTGTCGCCTGATATCCGCTTAAGTTGTTTTGCTTTACTTTACATTTTTATATACCATTATATACTATACGATCATATTTAGGCGTCAATGTACAGTTTTAATACTGTCGCAGTTTTTCTATTTTATATATATACAGAAAAATTATAAATAAAGTATAAGTTAATAATCATCATAGTCATGACTCATGATCATCAAAATCATTATGTCTTTTACTATATCTATATTTGTTTTGTTTATATTAACCAGCATTATTTCTCTTTCATGCTGTTGGTATTTTTCTTTTTTTGTTTATATATATATATAATATATATAGCCTTTATTATATATTTGCATTTTTGTGTGTATTTCTGTTTTTTTTTGTTTTTTTTGTATATAGAATACTAATTTTTTCTAGTGAAAAGTTTCTAGTGAAAAAAAAAACGTGCTTAAAAAAAAGAAGAATGGCCAAAATTTTGAACGCCCTAATTCTGGCAAATTTATTTTAATTTATCAAGGAAAAAAAAACAATATAAAAGTATCTACTATAATTTTATAATTGCAAAACGCCGAACATAGATGGCGTAAGTCCATTTTGCTATTGGCAGTGGTGATCTTTAGAAGTATTGGCTCCCGTGACTCCCTTCTACAGCTCGACCGATTAAATTAAAAGACTCAAACATACCACACGAACGAATCTTTTTTATGAGTCTTCAAAAGACATCGAACGAGATGACCTGAGTCAGTGAAAAGACTCGCTTTGCCCATCACTAGTGTGAAGTTAACAAATAAAAACCGGTGAAATATAATATATTTTGGATTTTTCTTATATATCACATGAATCGAAAAGAATATACATTGAGTTGACATTCCAATGGGTTTTATAATCATCTTTTCCCATTGGTATTTTTTTCTATATTTTGTTTTTATGTATTTTGCAATAAATGGTCTTGTTCAATTCAGGTAATTTTTTAACTATTCATAGTTAAGAATTTTGTCTATTCAAGTATTACGAGTTTTCATCAAGCATGAAATTTCATCAATCATCGAATTTCAAGTATTTTTAATATACCAGCAAGCATTTAATGCTTAATTTAAGTAGTAAGTTCAAGTATTAGTTCTTAAAGTCAAGCATTAAATGCTAAATACAAGCATTGTGAGCGAGAATTTTTGCTTCATACTAAGCATGAAATGCTAAATTCAATCACTGATTTCAAGTATTTTTAATATATCAGCAAGCATTTAATACTTGATGTAAGCATTATAGAATTTTCACTAAATTAAGCATTAACTACTTGAATTAAGTATGTTTCGAGATTGGTGCCATACGAAGCATGTGAATGCTTAATTCTATACTCGTTTCTGCTTATATCTAGCATTTATTTTTTTGCGTGTATCAACTTGACAACACTGAGCTTAGTTCTATCAGTTCTATATAATATTACCTATTTATTAAATTCAAATTGTATGTATTTATGTTTGCTCAAGCACTGACTGTGAAATGAACGATAAAGGCAAAATCAGAATTTGGGGGTGGAGTTACTGACTGACCTGGTAGGGAATCTAACTTGAGTCCAAAGTTGCCGTTCAATAAAAAAAAGTACGGATACAAAATGGTCTTATTTTTTGATGTAGAATAAGAATTCGGATCGATAATTGAGGGTTCCATATAAAAAAAATGTATTTTGCGTAATATCGCACCTTGCGTAGCACCTTTATGTTTCAAGGGAATCCAAGGGCATAAAAATAATTCCCCCTTTTTCCTCTACAACTTTCGTCTCTACAGTTTTTTCTTTTTCTGTTTGTTTCTTTTATTAGACTAACCCTGTATGTTCAGAAATTTTAATGGATTAATGAATCATAATGGATGGATATTAATGATACAATTCATTACTACATTATTATCTATCTAATAATAATAAACCGTTATGGCTAGGAGATTGCGTTTGTTTTGAGCAAAAAAAAATAATTCAAAGATAAAATAAAAAATAAGGTCATTATAATGAATTTATTTGACCATAAATGAATTATTATATATATTTTCCAGTTCAATGAATTAATAAATGCCGTTATATAAAATTTACATAAATATGATTATGCCTTTATTTATATACTACATATATATATATATATAAATATTAAAATATATTTATATAGGTATATCAGAGACGGTTCACAAACGATATCAGTACGAAAGAGTGTCCTTAAAAAATAAACATGCTTATAAATCCAACGTTGTGTCGTTCTCGATTAATTGTAGTGATCATTTATGATAAGATATAAAAAAGATAAGATATAAAAAAGATAAGATATAAAAAAGAGGCTGATAAATTTTTATAAACCAAAGAAAAGTGATAATCCTCCCAAAACGGTTGAATTTAATTAAGAATTTTTACCAGGTAAATACAACAAAAATGAGTGTCATATATGTAGATACCGGTGCAGCGATGCATATTATGACATTAAATAAAACGATAACCATCTGATAAAATGGCATCAAATGTTATTGGAATTGTTTTTTTTAATGGTTCAAAATTACCGGGTATTTTGTGCTGGAAATATTAAATTGAGCACATATGTTTATAGAGCTAAATCTGATATGTTGAGAATGTTTTCACGTACCAAATTGATGTTAGTCAAATTATTAACAAAGGAAATACGGCAAAACCTATATCAAGCTGTTGTTCTGTTTTTAATTCAAATGTGAATTAATGAAAATAGCAATTTTAGTTAACATAATGTATAAAAATTGAATGGTAATATTGCTAATAAAAGTAAAGCCCAAGTATTTCAAAGAGATTTTAGCAAGGTTTAATATGACAGAATACAATCCAGTAACTAAGTCGCTTGATCGAAATAAAAAATATAACTAACGATATGTCACCTTACAGTCAAATAGGGGTTAAAGAAATGGAAAATATACCTGAACAAGAAGCCATTGGTAGCATTTTGTATTTGGCACAATGCACCACACCATATATTTAGTACGCCGTAAATGCGTTAAGTGTATTTAACAACAACCCGACGATGACACATTGGCATGCTGTCTAAAGAACTTTTAGATATCTGAAAGGGTACCATCGCATTGGGAGTAAGTATTTTAAAAAACCGGTAATGATAATATAATTGGCAATTCGGATGCAGACCGACACTTATTTGATGATCGACGGTCTTGTACGGGTTATGTTTATGTATTAGAGTTTAGTTAGCTGCTATAGTTTGAAAAATCTTGTCACTGGAATAGCCGTAGGAAAAGCAATGGTAGAACGTGAGACGGCTGACGGTAGAACGTGAGATGGCTGACGGTTTAAATCGTATC
Organism: Dilophus febrilis; assembly: GCA_958336335.1. Lineage (NCBI taxonomy): Eukaryota > Metazoa > Arthropoda > Insecta > Diptera > Bibionidae > Dilophus > Dilophus febrilis. The sequence goes on from OY284470.1 coordinate 35,931,600, forward strand.
AGACGCAACAAACGAACCAAAATAAAGATATACAAATTAAATAATTTGACATAGGGTTAGGCGTTAAAATTATTGGGCCTTTGCATTAATAATGTCGATTTAGAGTGTGCATCGGAGCACACCGTGACCATATTTTTTTTTTGTCTGTCATTACTCTATAAATTTCAGAACACGCCATTTCGTTGAAGTGTAAACAACAAAGTTTTCTTTGCTTCGAATATGTCGAATTTCGTGCCTGAAAAAGATGTTTTGCGGGGAAGTTTAATAACTTTCTTTCTTTTCAAGAAAACCGCTGCTGAAAGTTCTCGATTGTTGGTAGAAGCTTACGGTGAACATGCTCCAACTCAATAAACGGTGGTGAACGGTGGTTTGCACGCTTCAGAAGTGGTGATTTTGAAGTGCAAAACAGAACGCAAGATAGAACGAACAGGTCAGCCAAATAGATTTGAAGACGAAGAATTGCAGGTATTGCAGGTGAACGAAAATTCGTGTCGAACGCAACAAGAGCTTGAACTAGAGATGAATGTAGATGCCTCTACCATTTCTAGACGTTTGCATTCAATGGGAAAGATCAGAAAGCTAGGAAAACGGGTCCCACCAACTGAATGAAAATCAACTCAAAGCACGAATCGATGCATGCCATAAACATCTTGCCGAGCACAAAAAATATAGTTTTTTGAGTCGAATTGTCACTGGCGATGAAAAGTGGGTGTATTACCACAACCCTAAACGTAAAGCATCATATGTTGATCTCGACCACTTCACAATCAAAACGCGATATGCATTGCCAGAAGCTTATGCTATGCATTTGGTGGGATCATAAGGGTGTCGTGTATTATGAGCTGTTAAAACCGAATGAAACGGTTACATCTGATCCCTACCGACGACAACTGGGCGAATTGGCAAAGAAATTGAACTAAAAACGACCATTGATAGCTCGAAAACACCAAAAAGTTTTAATGCACGATGACAATGTAAGACCACATTGTGCAAACATCGTTAAGGTAAAAATAAAGAGGCTCGGTTGGGATCATATTGATCACCCCCCGTACTCTCCAGACCTTGCTCTTCTGATTACCATTTGTTCCGATCAATGCAGGTCAGCCTGGCAGATGTACGCTTTCGAAATGCTGAAGAAGTTGTGCTGAAGAAATTAAATATTTAAATATTTATTTACTTATTTATAAGAAATATTTAGAGGCCAGACTGAACGAAGACAAAAAATTCACTCAATGCAACGCCAAATTTACAAAAATAGTTCATCCGTTGCATATTTCGAAGAATTAAAGCTTTCGGGAATGAAATCCGAAAAATTTAATCCTTTTGACCAATAAATTATGGAATGAGCTTTTTATATTTAATCATAAATACATGTTGAAATGTACAATAGTTTATTTCTAGGAATTTGTTTATTTTTAGGAAATTATTGATTTTATTTTTATTATTGATTAAACTACCGGCGACGTGCAACATAAGGAGGAAATTATTGATAAAAATCAAAATATTATTTATTGAAACTGTGATCCGACATTACAAAAGAGATTAATTGTTATTATTCTATAAAAACATTATTGAATATATGTTCAATTATTCTCACACCGATTCAATTGGATCGCTAAAACTTGATGAAGCCTTCATAAAAAGTGGTCTGGCTTCTAAAATACTAATGCGTACATTATAAATATTATAATACAAATATTTAAAAATAACAAATGAAAAAAATAGAAATGTAACAATGAAATTCGTATATCAATTATTCATTGCTACTATGCTACTATTAAATTTTAATTTAAAGACTAGTACGCTGTTAAAACGGAATTATTTTTCCATAAGGAAACATTAGGAACCACAATAGATATAAGAGAGAAAGATCAACAGTTCTCAATGAAAAGCAAAAATTAACATGTTTTTCTAATGTGTTTCTCATTTTTAAAATCGTATCAGCTGTAATTATTTTGTTTACATTATAATTTTGGAATTTTTATTAATTTTTTTGTATTTCAGTAAATTTTGTGTTTTATTGTTTTGATGTGAAACATTTGCTTTAAAAATTGAAAATTAAAACGTATTAATAAAATAATTAATAAATTATATTTTGGAATAGTGAAATATGTACAAAAATAAAAAATTAAAACATTAAATAATTTAACAATAAAAAAAATATCGTGTTTTGGGATTGTGATGATTGTGAAAGTGAAGTGGAAAACTAGGAAAACTACAAAAACATTAATTAATAGTGTGGTTTAATAAATTTAAGAATAAAATTTATTATTAAAGTATTTATATATTTTTTATATACATTTTTAGCATTATGGGTAAAGCTTGTACAATTTACAATTGTAAAACTATACGTTATAGAGGAGTAGATGATGAAAGTGTTTCCATGCACGCGTAAGTAAAATTAAACATTATTAAAATGCAAATTTCACATTTATTTCCCATTATTCATTTTAACATTACCATTTTAAAAGTTTGAATGGATAGACAGCATACAAACATTAAATCAACAAAGTGGTGTGAATCTGAATAGATTCGTATGTGGAAAATATTTTTCAAAAAAATGCTATTATGAGGATACAATGTTTTGTCGTAATAAATTAAAGGCAGTAGCAATACCAACCATTTTTCCGTGGAATTCAAATAGGTACAGTATATATAATACACTATATATGTTAATTGCTAAGAACCCCAATAAATACAATAAAACAAGATAAAATTGAAAGGGTTACGTTTTTTTTCTCATTGCATTTATATTTTTCGCTTTCGCTATTTCATTTTACAGTGAAGTTTATGAAGATGTGGAATATTTATATCCGGAATTTTTGGATTACGATGATATGAATATGGAAAAAGAAAATACACCACCATTTCAACCTGAATTTGAATCCGCTGAAATTGAAATGTTTACGGGTTGTAATCCATCCAATAATGAAAATGAAGTTACGGTTGATGATAATTTACATAAGTAATAATTTGGAACCAGAAAATTGATAAAATTTTAAATGTATCTATGTATCTTAGTAATACAACTTTGGCAAACATGTATTTGAACATTACATTAAATGTTTATGTTATTATATACATATTTCAATAATATAGGATTCAGGTACCCAGTATACACCTCGTAGTACTAAAAAAGCGATGAGGTAAGAAACACCATGCATAACAAATATGTCATTTATAATAAAGAAAATCAACAAATAAAATGGAAACATATTCAAGAATTACATAAAATACAATCGCAGGATGGCCTCCACTTGGCAAATAAGCTAACACAAGCGCATGTAAATTTTAATAACCAAAAAATGAAAACAAAGTTGGCCGTGCAAACGCTTAGCTTGAGTGTATGCTATGCGTTGCAATGTCTACAAAAACATAAGCAAATTGAAAATTGTGAGGCAACGATTGAATTTATATCAATTTTCGACAAATTATTTGATATTTGTAATTCCAAAAGTAAATTCGGTAAAGGTAACAATAGACCGATTAATGCACTTACTTCTGGAGAATATTTTAAATTCATCGATTTGTGCATAACGTATATAATGGAATTAAAAATTTTTAATAAAAGCCGACACATGGTAAAATTGGTCGAATCTCAGTCCAGAACTGGATTCGTGGGCTTTATTATAACGACAATTAGCCTAAAGGGGTTTTTAAAAAAAATATTGCACCGAAAGAAATTTGGAATATATTTTAACATAAAAATTTTCACAAGGCGTTTTGGAGCAATTTTTTTCAGTAATCCGCAGTAAGGGCGGATTTAACAATAACCCTAGTACCGATCAGTTCGCAGTGGCATATAAACGTGACGCACAACGAATTGAAGGGGTCGTTTAATTCTAATTGTTTAGAATTAGATAATATAAACATTTTGCATGTCTCCAGTTGTGGACACACGACAATGAGCCACCACATCACAGAACTCAGTGAAAATAATAATTCAAATCAAAATATGGATTTTGAAGACTCGTATGATGATGAAATTACCCTGCCCAACATAAGTTGTACTGCTAATGAAGCATGTGCTTACATATCTGGATACGTGGAAAGGTCCATACGAAAGAAAGTAAAATGTCAAGAATGTATTAAAGTATTAAATGATAGTGATGCATACCAACATTTAATGTTAATTACCATTAAAGATCGCGGTGGTTTAAGAAAACCAATTGTTGACATTGTGAAAATTTGGCAAATAGTGGAAAAAGTAATTAATATATGGTTATTAGAACAAAAATTGAATTCACGAATATGCATAAGAATATCGTAAGTTCCTGTTTTCGGAAAATCAGAAATCGTATTTTTAATAATATGGACGATCATATTTTAGAAAATGGTGTATTTGAAAACCACAGATACTTATTAATAAAATCCGTCATCGAAGAATATTTAAAAATTAGATTTCACCGCGTGGGTAAAATTGAGACGCTCAAATTACATACCAAGAAAATCCGGAATTCGTTATGCATTATTATGCTTTTATGTGTTTCGTTTTCCATTTTTGTAAGTATATCAATTCCTAAATGGTTATTTCCTTTTTAATGAACTAATTATTTTTTATTAATAGACACAGAATATTGAAAATTTCGTTAGAGCATTCGTGGTGGTAATATTTATAAAAAAATTCTTAATGCACCTACTAACCTTCTATTATCCGAGATTTCAATTGATTATAGTCTCACTCACGTTCACCACAATTAATTAAACGCAAATAACATTTGATATTTTAATAACATCTGAAATAATTCCATTTTTAATGGAATTTGCCTTTTCCTTGTGCAGTCTCCGGTATATCTATTAGTAACATTTAATTTTTGATTTTATAATTGATATTATTCTTATTTTTAATACAAAATTAAAACATCATAAAATAATAAAAAACAAAATAAAAAAAAACAATTGTTTTGATCTGGTTTTGGTAATTTAATTTTATTATTATTATAATTGTAAATAAAGAAAAAATGTATATATAACAATATAACACACGTATGAATTTAATATTTAAAAATATCTAAAATGCCGCTTTATAAATCACGTGGTATGACAAAAGAAGTAAGAGAGGAGAGAAACGGCAATTTCAGCAGTCATTCTGCAAAACACGAAGAAGTTGAGCGTAGATAGTATAAAAATTTTAAGTTGAGCGTAGAAGGTATAATTTTTTTATGAATGTATTTTGTTGTTGTATAATTTGGTATAAAATATTTTATTGTTGTATAATGTGGTATAAAAAAATAAACAAACCGAATTTTGATTTCAAATTGTGTACAGCTCGTGATTATAAAAACAAATAAATTTTATTATTCAGAAAAAAAAAGTTTTTAATTTAAAAACAAAATAATATAATTAATATATTTTAATAAATTAAAAAATAATTAATAAATATTATTATAGTGATTTTTTTTTCATTTAATAAAAGAAAATGAAATGTTTAGTGGTCAATTGTGAAAATAATGATCGTAAACCTCGACATGATGGTATTTCATTTCACAAGTAAGTTAACATAATTAAATAGAAATTTTTTAATTTGGTAATAACAAAATACAGCAATGATATCGTACTTTATGTACAAAGTGTTAAAATAATTTAATAAAGTGCATTTAATACGAATAATGTAATTAAATAAAAAATTATATTAGGCGAAAAAAACAATTTTATCCATTATCCATTAAAAAATGTAGTGAATGCCTTTTTTTTTAAAATTCCTAGGGTTTTTTTTTATTTTGATAATTTAGATTGCCATCCAATGCCGATCAAAAAAAAATGGTTAATAGCCATCAATCGGGAAGATATGCAGGTAGTGGATTGTGATGTAATCTGTTCAGCCCATTTTATTGAAGCCGATTTCATCAATCCATTTAAAAGAATAAGATTGAAAAAATCAGCACTACCAAGAATTTTGGATGCCGTACGTAATACGTTATGTAGTATTTTATGATAATAGATATTCACGAGTGTGAAGATATCCATAGAAAGTTATCCATAAAAATTATTTTTGTAGAACGTATTGTGGAACCTATCCATAAAAAAATTATTGTGATATTTTTTGACGAAAATAATCGGGAAAATTGTGTTTTGTGGTATATCTCATCTCCCGGAACGATTTCGGGGATGAGATATACGCGAATAGATTGCATAAGTCCTGAAGATTATTCAGAACAATCTATGCATAATGCGAATTTCCCGGAAAATTCGCAATTTTGATGAAAACTTTTGTTATTGTTTTTTTTTTTTTTTATGTGATGGGAAGTTATTTGGTGGTATATCTCATCTCCCGGAACGATTTCGGGGATGAGATATACGTGAATCGATTGCATAAGTCCTGAAGATTATTCAGGACAATATATGCATAATGCGAATTTCCCGGGAAATTCGCATTTTGATGAAAACTTTTGTTATTGTTTTTTTTTTTTTTTTTATGTGATGGGAAGTTATTTGGTGGTATATCTCATCTCCCGGAACGATTTCGGGGATGAGATATACGTGAATAGATTTCATAAGTCCTGAAGATTATTCAGGACCATCTATGCACACTGCGAATTTTCCGGGAAATTCGCAATTTTGATGAAAAGTTTTGTTGTGGTTTTTTTTTTTATATGTGATGTTTTTTTTTTATGTGATGGGAAGTTATTTGGTGGTATATCTCATCTCCCGGAACAATTCCGGGAATGATATATACGTGAATCGATTGCATAAGTCCTGAAGATTATTCAGGACAATCTATGCATAATGCGAATTTCCTGGGAAATTCGCAATTTTGCTGAAAACTTTTGTTATTGTTTTTTTTTTTTTATGTGATGGGAAGTTATTTGGTGGTATATCTCATCTCCCGGAACGATTTCGGGGATGAGATATACGTGAATCGATTGCATAAGTCCTGAAGATTATTCAGGACAATCTATGCATAATGCGAATTTCCCGGGAAATTCGCAATTTTGATGAAAACTTTTGTTATTGTTTTTTTTTTTTTTTATGTGATGGGAAGTTATTTGGTGGTATATCTCATCTCCCGGAACGATTTCGGGGATGAGATATACGTGAATCGATTGCATAAGTCCTGAAAATTATTCAGGGCAATCTATGCAAATTTCATATGTCTTTTCAGGCTAACTTATACATTTGCAGAAAAAATTAAAAACTTATATCAAAATGGAATCACCAATCAATTACCCAATATACTGATGAAATGTTGCTGTGCTGATAGTAATATTATTTTGAATATTAACGATTTCGGCCGTACCAAAACGAAATCATTCAAAAAGATTTTTACTCATATAAAATTTCATATGTCTTTTCAAGCTAACTTAAACATAGGCAGAAAAAATTAAAAACCTACATCAAAATGGAATCACCAATCAATTACCCAATCTACTGATGAAATGCTGCAATGCTGATAGTAATATTATTTTGAATATTAACGATTTCGGCCGTACCAAAACGAAATCATTCAAAAAGATTTTTACTCATATAAAATTTCATATGTCTTTTCAGGCTAACTTATACATTTGCAGAAAAAATTAAAAACTTACATCAAAATGGAATCACCAATCAATTACCCAATATACTGATGAAATGTTGGAATGCTGATATTAATATTATTTTGAATATTAACGATTTCGGCCGTACCAAAACGAAATCATTCAAAAAGATTTTTTCTCATATAAAATTTCATATGTCTTTTCAGGCTAACTTAAACATAGGCGGAAAAAATTAAAAACCTACATCAAAATGGAATCACCAAACAATTATCCAATATACTGATGAAATGTTGCAATGCTGATATTAATATTATTTTGAATATTAACGATTTCGGCCGTATCAAAACGAAATCATTCAAAAAGATTTTTTCTCATATAAAATTTCATATGTCTTTTCAGGCTAACTTATACATTTGCAGAAAAAATTAAAAACCTACATCAAAATGGAATCACCAATCAATTACCCAATCTACTGATGAAATGTTGCAATGCTGATAGTAATATTATTTTGAATATTAACGATTTCGGCCGTACCAAAACGAAATCATTCAAAAAGATTTTTACTCATATAAAATTTCATATGTCTTTTCAGGCTAACTTAAACATAGGCGGAAAAAATTAAAAACCTACATCAAAATGGAATCACCAATCAATTACCCAATCTACTGATGAAATGTTGGAATGCTGATATTAATATTATTTTGAATATTAACGATTTCGGCCGTACCAAAACGAAATCATTCAAAAAGATTTTTTCTCATATAAAATTTCATATGTCTTTTCAGGCTAACTTATACATTTGCAGAAAAAATTAAAAACCTACATCAAAATGGAATCACCAATCAATTACCCAATCTACTGATGAAATGTTGGAATGCTGATATTAATATTATTTTGAATATTAACGATTTCGGCCGTACCAAAACGAAATCATTCAAAAAGATTTTTACTCATATAAAATTTCATATGTCTTTTCAGGCTAACTTAAACATAGGCAGAAAAAATTAAAAACCTACATCAAAATGGAATCACCAATCAATTACCCAATCTACTGATGAAATGTTGGAATGCTGATATTAATATTATTTTGAATATTAACGATTTCGGCCGTACCAAAACGAAATCATTCAAAAAGATTTTTACTCATATAAAATTTCATATGTCTTTTCAGGCTAACTTAAACATAGGCAGAAAAAATTAAAAACCTACATCAAAATGGAATCACCAATCAATTACCCAATCTACTGATGAAATGTTGCAATGCTGATAGTAATATTATTTTGAATATTAACGATTTCGGCCGTACCAAAACGAAATCATTCAAAAAGATTTTTACTCATATAAAATTTCATATGTCTTTTCAGGCTAACTTAAACATAGGCAGAAAAAATTAAAAACCTACATCAAAATGGAATCACCAATCAATTACCCAATCTACTGATGAAATGTTGCAATGCTGATAGTAATATTATTTTGAATATTAACGATTTCGGCCGCACCAAAACGAAATCATTCAAAAAGATTTTTTCTCATATAAAATTTCATATGTCTTTTCAGGCTAACTTAAACATAGGCCGAAAAAATTAAAAACCTACATCAAAATGGAATCACCAATCAATTACCCAATCTACTGATGAAATGTTGCAATGCTGATAGTAATATTATTTTGAATATTAACGATTTCGGCCGTACCAAAACGAAATCATTCAAAAAGATTTTTACTCATATAAAATTTCATATGTCTTTTCAGGCTAACTTATACATTTGCAGAAAAAATTAAAAACTTACATCAAAATGGAATCACCAATCAATTACCCAATATACTGATGAAATGTTGCAATGCTGATATTAATATTATTTTGAATATTAACGATTTCGGCCGTACCAAAACGAAATCATTCAAAAAGATTTTTTCTCATATAAAATTTCATATGTCTTTTCAGGCTAACTTATACATTTGCAGAAAAAATTAAAAACCTACATCAAAATGGAATCACCAATCAATTACCCAATCTACTGATGAAATGTTGCAATGCTGATAGTAATATTATTTTGAATATTAACGATTTCGGCCGTACCAAAACGAAATCATTCAAAAAGATTTTTACTCATATAAAATTTCATATGTCTTTTCAGGCTAACTTAAACATAGGCGGAAAAAATTAAAAACCTACATCAAAATGGAATCACCAATCAATTACCCAATTTACTGATGAAATGTTGGAATGCTGATATTAATATTATTTTGAATATTAACGATTTCGGCCGTACCAAAACAAAATCATTCAAAAAGATTTTTTCTCATATAAAATTTCATATGTCTTTTCAGGCTAACTTATACATTTGCAGAAAAAATTAAAAACCTACATCAAAATGGAATCACCAATCAATTACCCAATCTACTGATGAAATGTTGGAATGCTGATATTAATATTATTTTGAATATTAACGATTTCGGCCGTACCAAAACGAAATCATTCAAAAAGATTTTTACTCATATAAAATTTCATATGTCTTTTCAGGCTAACTTAAACATAGGCAGAAAAAATTAAAAACCTACATCAAAATGGAATCACCAATCAATTACCCAATCTACTGATGAAATGTTGCAATGCTGATAGTAATATTATTTTGAATATTAACGATTTCGGCCGTACCAAAACGAAATCATTCAAAAAGATTTTTTCTCATATAAAATTTCATATGGCTTTTCAGGCTAACTTATACATTTACAGAAAAAATTAAAAACCTACATCAAAATGGAATCACCAATCAATTACCCAATCTACTGATGAAATGTTGCAATGCTGATAGTAATATTATTTTGAATATTAACGATTTCGGCCGTACCAAAACGAAATCATTCAAAAAGATTTTTACTCATATAAAATTTCATATGTCTTTTCAGGCTAACTTAAACATAGGCAGAAAAAATTAAAAACCTACATCAAAATGGAATCACCAATCAATTACCCAATCTACTGATGAAATGTTGGAATGCTGATATTAATATTATTTTGAATATTAACGATTTCGGCCGTACCAAAACGAAATCATTCAAAAAGATTTTTTCTCATATAAAATTTCATATGTCTTTTCAGGCTAACTTATACATTTGCAGAAAAAATTAAAAACTTACATCAAAATGGAATCACCAATCAATTACCCAATCTACTGATGAAATGTTGGAATGCTGATATTAATATTATTAATACTACTATTTTTAATACTATTAATACTATTTTTTGTGGGGCTATGTCTTCAAACATCAAATTATATGGACCGTATACTATCGATTCAAATAAAGATTTCGTGCATTTTTCTGAATTTTATGTGTTTTTTTTTTAAAAACTTTCCTATAGCTCTTAAAAAATCACCCTTTATAAATAAAAAACCGTTGCAAATAATTTTAATATTTTTTTATTTAAATAAACTAATGAGCAAACACAAAACAAAAAAAATGAAGTAAAAAATGAAAAAGTGAAAAAATAAAAAATTCTTAAATCTAAAAAAAAAAAATTTTAATAGTGGTTTGTGGTTCCATATACATTTACCACCATCCCCCATTGGTGATAACTCTTGAAAACATCCACGGCCACCACGTCCACCGCGCCCACCACGTCCATCACGCCCACCACGTCCACCACGCCCACCACGTCCACTGCGTCCACTACGTCCGCCTCGTCCACCACGTCCGCCACGCCAAGCACCTCCTTGCCCTCTATAAGCACCCTGACCAATTGCTCTATTCAATATGTCGTCGGCCTTTGTCTTCATTCTTTTGACCCTTCTGATGGCCGATTTGGATGGTGGTGGTTGAATGGATGGTGGTGGTTGTATGGATTGTCGTGGTTGTATGATTGGTGGTGGTTTTTCCGACGGTGGTGGTTGTTCGAATGGTGGTGGTCCGGATGGAGGTGGTTGTTCGGATGCTGATCGTTGTTCGGATGGTGGTCGTTGTTCGGATGGTTGTTCGGTTGTTTGTTGTTATTATTTTTATTATTATTATTTTTATTATTATTATTATTAATTATTATTATTAATATTATTATTATTATTATTATTATTATTATTTGAATAAAATTATAATTTTTGTTTAACTTTATTGTATGATTTTATTATTTCTGTTTCTTTTTGCTAATTTGATCTGTATTTTGAATCACAAAGGAATTCCTTTAGCATTTTCAAACAAAGAAATTCTGTATTTCGAAAAAGTGCTATACACACACAACCCTAACGAAAGAATTTTAACGACACCTGTCCTTTCGACCAAGCGCTTGCAAAATATACGAAAAAATATTAAAATTAATAATTAATGTTAATTATTTAAATATTTTATTTTATTTTAAAAAAAACGTTGTAAACAGTCCTCTGTTTTCAAGAGTTTTCGAAAAATCCTGGCTTGGTCCCCGTGTATCATCTGACACATCATATTGTATTACAATGACAACAATTAAATGTTTCATTCGCAGCCAACTTCATAAATTTAAATTTATAAAAAAATTTATATGAGTAGGTAGTACTAATATCAGAAATGGAAAAATCATGAATTAATTAATTATTAATTAATAAAGACAAATAGTAATCTAATGAAATATTAAAAAAATACACGCCGGTATGTAAATCAAGCTTTATATAAGTTGCCTTAATCATTAATAAATTCATTAGCTATTTTATTCGTAGTGTGCCGATACACGAGGACTTTTTCGAAGCCTAGATTATTTCGAAAAATCTTGAAAACAGTTACAAAACGACTTTTTACAAGATTTTTTTTTCAAGTAAAGAAAATATTTAAATAATATAATATTATTATTATGACAATTATTTTAATATTTTTTTTCCATTTCCATTACCAAAACCAAACAAAGCGGGTGGGCGAGTATTTTTAATCTGCGCTCACGTATTTACATTTATTTACATCTTATTAAAAAAAAATTTAGCTTACTTTATTTATATTTTACAATGTTTATTTGTTTGTATGTTCATTTAATACGATTAAAAAAATGGTCCAACCATATAATGGACGACGTCGATATAAAAAAAAATAATAAAAATAGTTTTTAACGAATCCTTTTTTACATGCATATGCCAGTTGACGGCCATTTGATGAAAACCGCTTGCATACATTTCAATGCATTTGAAAATTTGTCTGTTGTTGGTTGAGTATAAACCCAACCTTAATGTTACTGATCATAATAGTCCAGTTTATGTGTAGATTAAATTGAAACGGACGAATATAATCGGTTTTTTTAATACGCAATTTATGTGTACACAAATTTTGGTTTGGTTCTATTTATGTTTATGTTTATGTTTAGTCCTATAATTTAGTCCTATAATATATTTATATTATAAATTTAATATTTTATTATAATAATTGTATATCATTATTATAATTTTGTAATTCAAATTTTTTATTTTTACTACTTTTATTTTCATTTTATTAAAATGAGTGCGGTTATGTTTTTTAAAAGTTTTTTTTGATCCGTATCAAATTGAGACAAAGGCCGTTTATGTGCTTCTTTTGTCTCAATAAAATCGTTTTTTTTAGTCCGCTTCAAATACACATAAACGCCACTAATAAATGAACGCAAACAAAAAAATGTTAACGCGGTATATATACAATCGACATTGTCATAATCGACAAATATTGTCGACAAATTTAGTCCGCACATAAATAGACCTATTTATTTGATCATATTAAATGAACCCAGCATAATGCTAGATTCAGACTTGATGTTTTTCTATTTTTTGCATTTGCATAAGTTTTTAAATGGCGTATATGTGATTGTATTTGTGACCCTCAATTTCACTAATTTTGTAAATAACATTAAAATACAACAACAACAAAAATAAAGTGAGTGTAAAAAAAAATTGAGAGAAAAAAACTAGAAAAACAACGAAAAATATTAAAAAATTATATATTTCTGTTGTATTTCTATAGAAAAACCATTATTTTTCTAAAAGAAGAGAATGGTCTTTTATACTGTATGTGAATTTATATTTATTAGCAAAACAACAACAATTTAGAAAAACAACATAACAATGAAAAGAAAAACATCAAGTCTGAACGTAGGCTAAATATATTCAAAAAACTTTTCAATTGAATGTAGTCAAAGTATTTCACAATTACTTAGTTTTAGTAGTAATTTCAAAACGTTCATTAATGTTTTACTAGATATTTTTTTAATACTTTAAATTTAACGTTTTTTAATTACGTGTTATAACGCTTTAAGTAATGCTTTTCATGAAATGCCGACGGCAGACGACGGCAAATGTCAAATTGAAAATACATGCATTTCAATGGCGGTGCTTTTTATGAATATTGGACGGCGGACTGACGGCGGACATTGATATTTTTTCTTCTATTGCCGTCGGCTGACCGTCGTCCAAACTTCATTTTTCATTTTATTTACATTTTATTTAATTTTTATGATTTAATTTCATAATAATAAAATATCCAGTTAATTTACAAACTAATAAAAATTAACAGCAATTGGTATTTATTATTAAATTTCGGTTTTTTTATCCAGGCAAAATAAATTTCAGAAAAAGCACATTTTTTTTTATATCACAAATATCATATTTGTGATAAATAAAATATTTTCATAGAAATCGAGGCTTTAGAAGTGATAGAAGTGAATTAAGTATAGAGAAAATTTAATGATATATATATTTATATATACATAAATAATAAATTATAATTATTTAAAGTTTTGTAATAAAAAGCATATATGAATATATGACTTATCCTTTATTATTAGTTATATAGTTATATTTTATTAAATTTTTTAATACTTTAATTTAGTTTTAATACATAACTGTATGTGAAGTGATAGAAGTGAAATTCATTATAGTGAAAATTTAATGATATATATATATATATATACGATATATATATACAATAAATTATAAATAAATTTATTAAAAAAAATTCCCTTCAGTTCAGTTTCATTATCATAACAGATAAAAAAATATTTTGGGACACAATGGCGAACCATGCTAAATACATGAAATCAGAAGATATTCAACACAGCATGATTAAATTAGTAAGTTTAAATTTATTAAGCAATAATATAATTTTTAAAAAGCCGTGCACCAAAGAAAGTGCTATGGCTATCATTAAAAATTATAATAAAGTAGTTGATAGTTTAATATTAAGTCCAACTTCAACACATTTATTAAAGATTGATGTATTAAATCTAAATAAAATTAAAAAAATACAGTACATTTTTAATAAAAAGGAAAATATCAATATTAAAAATGAACTAAATCTCATATATTTTGGTTTAAGACAAATTTATAAATACGATGGGGAATACGAAGGTATTGAAAAACTATTCAATACGGTCAATAACAGCCCCGTTAATACCGAAAGTAAAACAATTGATGACAAAGATCAATCAGTATCAGTAAACGTTTCTAATATATCATGTGATGGAAACCGTACTGTTTCATTTAAAACTGATGATATCAATATAATAAAAAATAAAATTGATGTTCGGCAATACTTGCATTATCGGACGAGTTCCGATTTTCATGACAAACCCAACCGAGAAGTATTAACAGAAGTCCCAACTGCTTATTTTCCTCAATCTAAAAAATATATTTTTGATGATGCAACATTTGATTTAAGCGATGATGAGTTCATTTTTGCTTGTCGTAAAGATACACCGGATGGTGTTAATGCTAAAATTTATGATGTTTGCCGAGAGAAATATAAATCATTTAATAATATGTGCCTATTGTATTATAAAACTGTTAATTATTGTAAATCGACACTTACATTGTATGCATATTGTGGAATATCGAATATGTGTGCGAAATTTAAATTTATAATAAATAAGAACACATAATGTGTTACAGTAAGACGAAATACTGAATTTCTTTGTCATCCAGATAATGAGAAAGGAAAATGTCAGTATAGAGGTGTGGCGGTACACCCTGTACACCACAAATCACACATACACATTACATTTAAAAACATCGCATTTCCCCACACAAATATACTCACTCAGTAACGGACACAATTCAAATACATAAAGACACGACAAGTGGCAAATTACAGAAAGATACTGATATCGATGGTGAACACCAACGGACGTGCGGGAGATCTAATGTCTAATGTAATTTTTATTTAAAGTAGTTAATAGGTTTTTGTGTTAAAATTGTGAAATTTGGAATGTGTAGAGGATTGTTAATTTAGAATTATAGAATAAATAATTATAAGACAAAATTATAAAATAAATGAATTGATAAGTGCTCAATGTAGTGTTTTATTTTCCGCTTGCACACACTAAGCAAATACCTCCAAAGTTGGTGACCCCGACGTGATTTTTTTTTTTTTTTTTCTGTTTCTGCATCATTTTTTTTATGCTCCACAACCGCCAACACTTCACTTTTATCGTGATCCAAGATCACTGGGCGGGGAGTGGCGGTACACCCTGTACACCACAGAGGTATCGCCCGGGTGGTGCAAAAAGCAAGCCTTTTACATAAAAAGGCAATAAATGAATATCATCAACAGTTTTTAAAAGTGCCACCTGCGGTATCCAAATTCGGTAATCCATGTGGGAAAACAACCAAAGGTATATAGAAAGATAAGGTCAGAAGCAATGACCAGATTAGAGGAGCATAAAGATGTTTTTGTAGATTTATGCATAATGCAGCAAAAACTTTATTCCGATTATCTGCAAAAAGTGGCTTCCCCATTGGAACTGTATTTATGGTCAAAGCTTCAAATAAGTGCATTATTAACACAAAAATCAAAGGTGTTAAAGCTAAGTAGGAATACCCTTTTCTTAGATTGTACGGGTTCGATTATTAAAAAAATGAGCCCGGATTCAAAACGCGTATTTTATTATGCTCTCATAGCGAACATATACTCCCATCAAATTGCGTTACCAATTGTAGAAGCTGTTTTATGTTCGCATTATGCATCGGATATAAAAAATTGGCTTCTTAAATTAAGGGAATTTTTTTTAGAACAAAAAAAAAATAATACTAATAAGCGAAACCGAAAAATATTAAAGTGGCCATTTGCAAAAGAGTGTGCACAGATGTAAGCCATATGCAATGATCAATGCAGCCATAGGTTCTTTCAATTATGACTATGGAATTCATGACATTTACGGTTATTTCCAGAAATCATATGATTTTTTAATCAATTCTTCTGGTAAACCCAAGTTTGTTGTGATCCAATGGTGTTCGGGACATTTTTCGAAAATAGTGTATAAACACGTGGATCGATTCGTAAAAGATGTGACATTTAGAAGGTTTACAACAGATCCTATAGGTATGGCATTTAATTTTTCAAATTTCATACAATGTGAGGAATGGTTTGATTGCCTATGCAAGATACTCTTATCAAAAAATTGCAGCCACATATATTCTCAAGGATTAACAAAGTTAATCAAAATGTCCAAAGATAATCGACTCAAATTTATCACAGATGATATCGAATGCATCACAGTTGATGCATAGCATGACATTTTGTCTAATGAGGATATAACTGGCAATACGCTGTATGAATATAGTCCATACAGAATACATTTTAAATCAATTATGGATTCAATTCTCACGGAAATCCATAATCATGATAATGAACTAGATGGAAATAATAGTAATGCACAGCTAGATGATAATAAATTTTACAATTATGATTTATGTGTCATGATTTTAAACAAATTTTGCGCATATCTACCCTTTTGGACCTACATCTTAGGAGTATATGTTGATCCAACTGATGCTACCCGTATCAGTAATGCTCCAATTGAATCCTATTTTAAAAATTTAAAAAAATACATTCTAGAGGATTCCAAAAATATAAAAGCAAATCGTTTCGTTCGCATAGCCCAGCAACATGTTCAGACAGTGGTATGCGAAATAAATAATAAACTGTTCGAAAATAATTTAAATTTGAATGGTATCGAGATGCACCGAAATGTATCTAAGAAAAAATATAAAAAAACTGACATTGAAAATGAAATAGATATTTTCAATGAAAATCCAGCTGATGCTGTAGAAAAATGGAATAAGAAAGGGAAAATTCCAAAACATTTATTTTTAGGAAAAACGATACGAAGCTAGCAATTCGCTAATGTGCATATACCTAATGAGCAAAAAGATAATAATATCGAAATAGTTCATAGAGATACGTTTCATGATCATTCAATTATAGACGATGAAGTCATTGATGTTGATACGGTGGAAATAGTTACAATCATCACAATCATCATTACAAATAGTTACAAATAGTCACAATCATCATCACCTTCTTACTATAATGTGAATCTTAAGAAATTGTATTCAGATGCATATGGAAGGGATCAATTAAATAATTTCGAATATGTATTACCTACCACTGATATTGACTCATTTAATTCCTCCGAAGAGCTGAATTTTGTTTTAGATGCAGCCATAACAGCGGTAGTTAAAGAATTAAACCAGAAATCTATTTTATTGGTGAGCAATACAAGAATCAATGCAATTTTGGAACAAAAGTGCATTGATTCATTGGCGATAAATAATTTAATACCCTTTACGCCAAAAGTTTTAATATTACCAATATTAAAGGATTCGCATTATACCTTAATGATAGCGAATTTTCACGTGAGACAGTTTATGTATTTAAATTCTTTTGGTGAAAGCAATATCGATACACATGATCAATTCGGGCGATTTAAAAATATTCTAATCCATATGCAAATTGACCCAAACGATTGGCATTGTGTAAATTATCCGCATGCTTACCAAAAAGATGTACATAATTGCGGTATTTTTGTGATACAATTTGTTGAAAATTATATTTTAAACAAAAACTTAGTAGATTTGATCCCTGCTGACGATTATCGTGAACAAATCAAAAATAGAATTATGTGTTATAATTACCGTATAAAAAATGTCTGCATTCATTGTGCTAAATATTGGAACAAGGAATTGGAAGTTGTTAAATGGATCGAATGTGATAAATGCAATAGGTGGCTTTGCCAAAATTGCTTAACGCATTATTATGTAAAAACGGTTGAGGAAGTAAAACATATAACATTTGTATGCCAACATTGTATCAATACATTACAATTAAAATAAGTATAGTTGGCATTGTACATAACATATATAGTAATGTAATGTTATAAAATAATGATAATTTAAAATTATAGAATCTATAGAATTATAGAATTATAAAAATGAAATATAGCAATTTATTAATTTAGTGATTTTAAATTCAACTATATAATAATAATATTTTAATATAATTTTTAAATTTAAATTAATTTTTTTTTAATAATTTATTACAATAATTCGTATAATGAATATAAATACACTGCTTGATTTAGGAAAATGATTAATTGAAAATTGAAAGTGTAAGACTTGATGGTTCGCATTGGAGTTGAATCAATTACGTTTCGGATCCTCAATAGTGGCCATGCGTACTTTGCCATTGCGACTAAGAATAATACCTGGTTCGATTCTAGTGCAAATCATCAATTCTTACACTTTCAATTAATAAGATGTGAGGTACATTACATTTGAGTGTATGTGTAATGCAAACTAATTGATTTTACACTCAAATGCATCACATTTGAAGTTGTAGTAAAAGCATTTAACCCTATGTATATTATATACCTGTACATTTGTATAAGACCGATAGCCGTGTATTTATATCCATTATATATTTATATTAGAAATATGTTTTATTATAAATAAAAACTATGTTAGGAAAAATGCAATAATTTAAATATATAGAAACACCTCTAATGAGGTACAATAGAAATATGAAAACAAAAATATAATTAAATTGTTATTGTAAAATAAACAAAATATCGCAATGGTATAGTTGGTAGAAAGTGCGTATAGCCACTGAGGATCCGAAACGAAACGATTTCAAAGCAATAATATTTTACTAATGTCGTATTTTATTCATGTTTGTTCTATAACGATGTGGTGAACTCCCTCGATAGTAGTTATTGTAACAACAAAAACAACTGAGGTATATCAACACACTGTTGTAGAACTGCTATGAATAAAATACGACATTACAGTTTTAATATTATTGCCGCTATAAAGTCTCTGGCCAAATTATTAAACTCATTACAGATTTGATGTAAACTCTCAAATAATCAAATTAAAAGTAACATATTGAGTATACTACAATATATATATTTGTAAAAAATCTTCAGTGCGTTTAATAATTCGGTCAGGACTGTTTAAATAAAAAATAAAACAAAATTGCGTTGGTCTGGATTGGGATCAATAGTCTAAATACTGCCGGATCGCAGATCCAGTGTTACAACTATTGAGTTCCTGATCAAGTGCTTACATTACCTCAACGTGGTGACCAATGGTAACTGAATGGTTCATGTCGAACTGTTCAGGCCAAAATTGTAAGTGCGTCACGAAAATCCAGAAGTATCCCATACTGGAAGGCTTTCTGGTCTGCCTCATATTCGACGGCAGTTTTTAGTTAATTGTATCTACACCTTCATTACCTACATTACCTCCGTGGATACAGCATATGTTATTCTAGATTAAATTAGATTTTAAATGAAATTTTAATATATTTTATAAATAATTATTTTATAATACTACTTTTATTTTTTTAAATAAGATATTTATATGCTATATATATATATATATATATATATAAATAGGATATACAAAATATGTTAATTTTAATAAAAAAAATTTGGAATTAAAGTTCGATTTACCATTTTTTAATTTTTTTAATCACCCATAAAACAACTCGGAAGAATGCCAGATCATTTTTTTTCTGCATTCCAACATTTCATCAGTAGATTGGGTAATTGATTGGTGATTCCATTTTGATGTAAGTTTTTAATTTTTTCTGCAAATGTATAAGTTAGCCTGAAAAGACATATGAGAGAAAATCTTTTTGAATGATTTCGTTTTGGTACGGCCGAAATCGTTAATATTCAAAATAATATTAATATCAGCATTGCAACATTTCATCAGTAGATTGGATAATTGATTGGTGATTCCATTTTGATGTAAGTTTTTAATTTTTTCTGCAAATGTATAAGATAGCCTGAAAAGACATATGAAATTTTATATGAGTAAAAATCTTTTTGAATGATTTCGTTTTGGTACGGCCGAAATCGTTAATATTCAAAATAATATTAATATCAGCATTCCAACATTTCATCAGTAGATTGGGTAATTGATTGGTGATTCCATTTTGATGTAAGTTTTTAATTTTTTCTGCAAATGTATAAGTTAGCCTGAAAAGACATATGAAATTTGCATAGATTGTCCTGAATAATCTTCAGGACTTATGCAATCGATTCACGTATATCTCATCCCCGAAATCGTTCCGGGAGATGAGATATACCACCAAATAACTTCCCATCACATAAAAAAAAAAAAAAACAATAACAAAAGTTTTCATCTAAATTGCGAATTTTCCGGGAAATTCGCATTATGCATAGATTGTCCTGAATAATTTTCAGGACTTATGCAATCTATTCACGTATATCTCATCCCCGAAATCGTTCCGGGAGATGAGATATACCACCAAATACCTTCCCATCACATAAAAAAAAACATCACATATAAAAAAAAAAAATCCACAACAAAACTTTTCATCAAAATTGCGACTTTCCCGGAAAATTCGCCATGTGCATAGATTGTCCTGAATAATCTTCAGGACTTATGCAATCGATTCACGTATATCTCATCCCCGAAATCGTTCCGGGAGATGAGATATACCATCAAATAACTTCCCATCACATAAAAAAAAAACATCTCATTATAAAAAAAAAAACCACAACAACACTTTTTATCAAAATTGCGAATTTCCCGGAAAATTCGCAGTGTGCATAGATTGTCCTGAATAATCTTCAGGACTTATGCAATCGATTCACGTATATCTCATCCCCGAAATCGTTCCGGGAGAGTAGATATACCACCAAATAACTTTCCATCACATAAAAAAAAAAACATCACATTATAAAAAAAAAAAACCACAACAACACTTTTTATCAAAATTGCGAATTTCCCGGAAAATTCGCAGTGTGCATAGATTGTCCTGAATAATCTTCAGGACTTATGCAATCTATTCATGTATATCTGATCCCCGAAATCGTTCCGGGAGATGAGATATACCACAAAACACAATTTTCCCGATTATTTTCGTCAAAAAATATCACAATAATTTTTTTATGGATAGGTTCCACAATATGTTCTACAAAAATCTATGGATAAATTTTATGGATAACTTCACGCACATAGATATTCTTAATATAAAATTATGTTTACATATAGTATGTAGATGTAACGGAAAAACTGGCTGATATCAGTAATATCGCTGATAACATTGAAAAAATGCCGGCGACATCGATGGAATTAGATGACGGTGTCGTGGAACAGGTAAGTAATCCAAACACTTCGGATCTAATGAATTCTTTTTTTCAGGATTGGGATGATGTTTTGGAGAACGTTGACGTTGAAAGCTGTGCCGACAGAATATTAACGAGCGATGTACCAATTACTGTAAGTAAATATACACGTATTATAGTAACGAGATCTGTTATGTTTTGACCCCTTTTACAGTCTTGAATTATAGCTTGATCAATTTCCTGAGAGCAGTACACCTACACATAGACAAACACCAACATTTAGTTCCGGTAATAAGGTAATATTATACTAAATATTATGACTAAAGAAATATTATGTATAGGCTATATCCGAAGTGAAAATCTATTTTCACTTTAACTGTTATGTATAATTAGTGTTTGCATGCAGTGTATTTTGTATGACAAAAAAATTACCGATAAAAATATCGGAAGTATAAATATATTAAATGTGTTGTGTTATGGTTATACATAAGTAAATCAAATGTACAACGAAAATACAAATTGTACTAATATTGTTATTGCGGTATATATCTAAGGACAAACAAATCACGGCAGAAAAAAAACAAAAGTTTGGTATATCGAAATGTACCAAAATTAGTTGAGTTTTATTGGTGGTCGTTTAGGGGTTGGTTGAAAGTGGTTATCTGGATGTTTATTTAATATTGCGGTTTTGTGGTAGTTGATTGTCTGACGGATGATTGCGTGTTGTGGTGGACTATTGTAATGATTGATATTTTGATGTGTGGTTCTTTTTTGATAATAATAAGTACTATATATATATAATAAAGAACTGACGAATTGACCAACAATAAAATACATGTACTCGATTAAGATCGTTAAAAGTGTTTAAAACAAGATTGTATGGCCTTAAATTAAATAGTGACTCAAAGTCACAGGTTGGTAGTAATAGATTTTAACACTATTATATATTATTAAATTATATTATATATGTTATTCTTTATTTTAGTTAAAATAAAGTTAATTTTAATTAAATTATGGCGGCACGTCTGTGGCCGGTGATAGTCGGTATGAGTCTGCTTTTTGTATGTTCGGGACTTGTGTGATTATGTTTGAAAAATGACAGTTACTTACAATTAGTGAGTATATATTTACGTGTGTGAAGTTGGACTTAGCAGGGTCGCCACATTATATTGTTAAAATGCATAAAGTTCAGATATATCTCAATTTGGAAGGTGTTTCTAATCTTTTTTATACTAATAGAATAAATAAGATTAGGAGTTATGCTAATCAGCCATATACTCCTTATTCTCCTAAATTCATTCGATGTTAGCAAAAAGTTTGATTTTCTATTCCGTTCTTTATGTGATTTATAATAACATTTGTATACTTTCATTATATAACAGATATTTACACACAAAAAAATGACGCTTAAACGGGCAATGTATTCTAGTGAAGAAGAGAACATTTTATTAACACCAAAAAAGGCTCGTTTAAAAGATAAAGTTACAATATTAAAAAATAAAGTAACACTAAAAAATTGAAAATTATGTCGCAGAAAGTATACGACAGAATAATAGAATAACGAAATTAAATGAGCTTTTAGATAATTTAAAAACAAAAAACGATGAAAATCATAGTCATTTGTCAAATTTATCAGCATCTCATAAGATGAGATGAGATGCTAAAACGAATGATATTAAAAAAACAAGGGAAACCGGTTCCAAAAGAATATCAGGAAGATTTAAGAATGTTCGCCTTAAATCTAAATTTCTATTCGCCCAAAGCGTACACTTTTGTAATACAACATTTTGATAGATGTTTACCACATTCTCGTACGTTACGAAATTGGTACAAAAGAGTGAATTGTGATCCAGCTTTCACAAGCGAATCATTCCATTGCATCAAAAATGCTGTAACCGGAGCAGAAAAAATAGGTCAAAAACTGTACATCAATGTGGTATTTGATGATATGGCGATTAGGAGTCAAGTTGAATGGAATGGTACAGATTCCTGTGGTTATGTTGATATTGGTGATGGTGGATCTGACTCCAATAATATAGCTACGAATGTGTTTGTAATCATGGCAGTGTGCGTTAATCGCGCATGGAAAATTCCGTTAGGATATTTTCCAATTATAGCACTAAAAGGAGATCAAAAAAAAAATATATTGTCTTTATGTCTTCAGAATATCATAGAAACGAAAGCGATTCCAATTGGCGTAACGTTTGATGGTCATATCATTTCGGCCATGAAAATACTTGGATGTGATATTTTCAATACCAATTTGGAAGAATGTGTTTTTAAGATAAATGGATCAGATGCCAAAGTTGCCGTGAATCCTGATCCATGTCATATGCTAAAACTTATTCGAAATTCATTTGGTGATTTAAAAGTTATAGTCAATGGCGATGGAAAGAAAATGGAATGGAAATATTTGGATCATTTACTCGAAATTCAGAATCGAGAAGGGTTACATTTAGGAAATAAATTAAGGAAAACCCACATATATTTCCATCAAAATAAAATGAAGGTCAAATATGCCGTACAGACTCTCAGCAAATCTGTAGCTGATGCAATAGATTTTTGTAGGGGTATTTTAAAACTACCTGAATTTGAAAACAGCGAAGCTACGACTGAGTTCTTACGAATGTTTAATGATATATTTGATATCTTAAATAGTCGAACAATCAGAGGCCATGGATTCAAGAAAGCACTTTGTAAGGCAAATATTAAAGAATCTACAGTGTTTATTGATTATTGTCTACGGATTATATACAAAATTTAAGAACGTTAAATGATGTACGATTGATTAATCATGGAAAAAGAACTGGTTTTGTAGGATTTATAGTTTGTTTAAAAAATATTAAAGTTTTATATAAAAAATATATCGCAGATGAAGCGCTGTATTATATTCCATATTCCAAACTGAATCAAGATCATATTGAATTATTTTTTGGCACAGTTCGTTCTAGTCTAGGACATAATAATAATCCGACCGTGAGACCATTTAAGGCTGCATATAAACGTATTTTGATACATGCAAAAATCCGCGAGGGTGGTAAGTATTATCTGAAAAGAATGTATTTATTATAAATCGAAAAATATACTTAATAAAATAATTTTGTTCCTTTAGGTGTTGGTAACTGCACACTTTTAGAAGATGTACCGATTTTGAAATATCAACCTATAGATTCGGTACAGGAAATTAATAATACCATCGAAAGGCCGGCCATGGTGGATACTAATAATAACACTGCATCCCAACATGAATGGTCAGATGATAACGACGACAATGATTTGTATTTAAATCAGATTAATTTCAACGAATATACCAAACATGTCGTAGAATATATAGCGGGATTCGTTGTTTTTAAATTAAAATCAAAATTAAATTGTCCAGAATGTATATGTGCACTCGAAGGAGACGTAAATAAACGCTCGTTAATTAGTTATAAGTCTTTTGGATATTTACAATATCCATCAAAATGTGTGATGTTAATTTGTGAGCTAACCGAAAAAGAAATTCGTCATCAACAAAATTTGGTTAAATCAGCAGGTACAACAATCTTAAATTAAATAATAAATATTTTAAGAAAATTGTTATTAGAGTGCAAAATGCATTAATAACATCGAAATTAGTTCCGGGATTAGATGAGCATATGCTGGGAAATAATCATTATAGTTTGCTCATTAAAAGTACCATTGAGAAATATTTAAATACTAGATATTTCTTTTTGGCTAAATCAACAGTAAGTTCGAAGGTACCAAAACGTAACATGCACACAAAAATTGTTTTATTCAAAGGGCAATAAATATAAAAATAATCAAGGTGTATCAATCGGGGGTGTTGATGGATGATCGTGTTGATGGACAAACGGTTGTATATCTCACGAGAGTGGGGAAGTACAGCGTAGTAGTCCTGTATACGTGATTCCTAATAATTGGCAAACGGTTGTATATCTCACGAGAGTGGGGAAGTACAGCGTAGTAGTCCTTATAATATTCGAAAGATAGAACCAGTAAACGGAGTAAATTAATTTTTTTTTGTTTAATTTTTATCAATATAAATATTTACTTATATAGTTATATTTGTTACGGTGTATTTTTTAATTAGATTTTTTATCGTAATATAACATATGTTATATATTTTGCGTTTTATTTATGTTATATATTTTAGTCTTATATTATATTCATTTATTATATTTTTATATTCTATTTATGTTATATTAATTTATGTGATAAATGATAAATAAAAACCTACCAAATATCTATATAAAAATGTATTAAAATAGATATATTATACAATTAATATTTTTGGCTGTTAATTATTAAACGCTATTCAATTTTTCAACTACATTTAAACCTCGTAATCGGACCTCTCTCTAATCGGACCACCACCTATTAATCGAACCACGGTTATTGCACTAAAAGTGGTTTTGTGAATAAAATTACCTCTCTAATCGGGTCATAACAATACGTATGAGCAAATATAGTATACAAAAAGTATATTGAAGAACGTAATATTTCTTGTTTAATTTTGTTTTGTGTCCTTATAAAAATGAATATGTTATAAAGTGCGTGAAAAAACAATAAATCTTAATTGCAATGTATTGCCGTCTGCCATAATTAATAAATCGGTCTTAGATCTTAAATAGGTATTCAAATTCATATAATTTTCCAATTTATTCATTGTTGGTTTTTTCTTTCTGGCTTTCAATTGTAATGCTAATTCTTCATTTTTTTGACATTCTTTGGTAAATTGTTTTACTATTGTTATGTATCGACGTTGTTGTTCAAGCAAACAAAATAATTGTGAAGTTAATCCATCACCTTTTGCTTTTTCATCATCGCATTTGATTATCACTTTTGACTTTGATTGTTTGATACCGTTGATTGCTTCAAATTGTTTTAGAAATTCATCACGGGATTGTGCGGATGCCATACCACTAAAGCAAAAACGAATACGGAATAAAAACAGAAAATTATCCATTGGTTTTCTGGATGAGATCAAATCATCTTGATTTCATTATATACAAAAAAATGTATACTTACTCATTATGATTTTCATAAATTGAATTCAATATTGATAATTCCTTAGTCATGTACAATTTTGTGTCATCCAAAGTATTATACAAAGTGTAATATTGTTTTATTTCTCGATTTTTGCATTCACTGGAAATTCGGATGCAATAAAATTCAAACAAAAGCATTAATTTCTGATATTAAAAATTAGATTTTGAGATATTACCAAGAGAAAATTTAATAGAATCTCAATTGTATTATTTAATAAAACAATATTGGTATTGTGTTAATTCCGTTCTATTTGGGATATTATCGATTTGTCTTTGAATCGTAACAATTGCACGATTTTTTTAACCAATTTTAAACGCAACAATTGTAAACGTAACAATTTAAGAATATCATTTTCGGGTGTTGATTTTTCGGCATCATTGATGCCGCATCACTTAAATTTTAGAAAATAACACAACACAAAGTTATAAGAAAAATTTAATAATAAATAATCATGGAATTCTTCATTACGTATATCGAAATCACTGATTTGTCGAAGAATACTGAAACGAACAAAAGTAACATTTTCTAATCTGCTGATGATCAATTTAAAGGTAAATAAAATTCGTACATACCCGTTATCATGATCATTAGAAATATCAATGCTATCAAGTTTTAAAATATCCGTTTTAATTTCTCGGCATTCATCAATTAAACACTCCACAAATTGTTGATCTACCGTCAAACGTTTTACCAACATACGATTATCTTTATGAATTTTATTTATTTTTTTTAAATCCGTTTTTCACTATTTGCAATGCTTCAATTGAATTTGTTTTTGGTTCTGATAATAGTATGTATAATTCACTTAAAACCTTAAAACGACGCGCTTTATAATAAAGTTAACGATTAATGGTTTATATTTATAATAAAGTTATAATTCAATTAAGTTTTTACATTATTATTATCGTACAATAATTTTTAATATAATTTAATAATAATAATAACAAAAATTATACATTTTTTGTTATACCACTTTTATACCAATTACACAAAAAAAAACACACACACTATTGAATGTGAAAACATATATATGTTGATAAAAAAAAAGAAAATCCTCACTGTTAATAACTATTTGCCGTTCCACTCCTCTCTTACTTCTTTTGGTAACACTAACATATGTTCGAAAGATGACATTTCGTAGATAAAAAAAAAATTAAATTTTTTTAGTCATTTAAAAGTTGTAGTGCATTAAAGATGAGCAAAATTAGTGAAAAAATTCGATACATTTTACAATTTTATTATGAAAAAGGTGAAAATGCAACGCAGGCACATGAACAAATTTGTGCAGTTTACGGTGAAGGAACTTTATCAAAATTAACAGCCTTAAGATGGTTTGCTCGGTTTCGTTCCGATAATTTTGATGTCAAAGATGCACCTCGTTCTGGTCGACCAATCACTGAAAAAGTCGATGAAATCATATCAAAAATTGAAGAAAATCGACACGTAAGCAGTCATGATATCGCTAAAGAACTAAACATCCATCACCAAACAGTTTTAAACCATTTGACAAAGGCTGGATACAAGAAAAAGCTCGATGTTTGGGTACCACATGAATTAACACAAAACAATTTAATGAACCGAATTTCCATTTGCGAAACGCTACGAAACTGCAGAACTCCCTTAATGGCTTAAAATTAAATTCCGCAGAAAACACAGAAGTTCTACAGTGATGGGATAATGTCTTTACCAGAAAAATGGCAAAGGGTCATCGATCAAAACGGCGCATATTTGGTTTAACACTCATCCGCTCTTTTAATTCACAACGTAATCCGCTCTTCGGGTCAAATTTGACCCGAGTGCGTTTTATGTAGGTAAGGTTGTGATAAAATCTGAGATAAAGAAAATCAATGTTAGGAAAAGCATTTTTATTTTTTCGTTAAAATTCAATTGACATAAAATCATAAATTCAAATTCAAAATTAAATTTTGCAAAAAATTCATGTTCAACAATATAAATACTATAGATTTAAATATAAAATAAAATGAAAACCAAAACGTATTTCATTGAATTCAAATTATTGATCATAATATTAGAAAAAAAATTGGAATGTAATTACAATTTACATTTAACACATAACATATAATGTATTCGTGTTTGTGTATTTTGCAAACAGTTTGAAGGCAATTAACACATTGCTCTTGGTACTTGTTATCGTTTTTGCAAAGGTAACATCGTCTTCTTTTATTTGTACTATTCAAAACTGGCATTTTTTGAATTTTTCTTATAAAATCTGTTGCGAGTTCATTTCTTGGCGTATGTTTTCGTCTAGCAATTTCAGGCTGAATAAGGTTTTGAGCAAGCTCTTTCAAAAACAAACGGCGTTTAAATTGTTTGTGTTGATTCCAAGTTCGATCACATATTCCAAAAATAATAAATGCATTGATAGCCGAAATGTCAATAATATTGAAGAAAACCGTCATAGGCCAACGGTTAATTTTTCTTTTACATGTGTATGTTTTCACCATTTGATCCAAAATATCTACACCCACTTTGGTTTTATTATAATGCTGAATGATTTCAGGTTTATGTTTATTATTGGGGTCGGTATTTTTATCATGATGCATCGCGCTAAGAAGCGTCACTATACGACACGCAAACCTTGGTTGATTTCACGAGCTTGATTATTATTTTTACCCAAATATATGTCCGTATTATGACAATAATAATTTTGGCTATCGCAACAAGTAAAGGATTTAATACCATATTTTCCAGGTTTATTTGGTATATACTGTCGGAATGAACATCGACCACGTGTGCTGATGAGTTGTTCATCTACTGTAACGTTTTCATTAGGATTGTACATTTTTCTTAGTTGTAAATTCCATTTGTCATAAACCAATCTGATTGGGGCTAATTTATCCCTTTCTTTCCTCTCTTTTCGATCGTTTCGGTTGTCAAAACGTAGGACACGTAGTAGCATTTTGAATTTTTTTTTGCTAAATGTTGATAAATATTCAACACGATTATTACCATCAAACAATTCGTCCAAACTTTCACCATGTGAGCGATGTACACCACTAAATATAAGAATTCCGATAAATGCTTCAACTGTAATTGAATCAATATTAGTCCATTCACCAACGTAAACACGACGACCTTCAATATTTGTGTTTTTTACAATGATTTCTATTATATCCGATGTCATGAATAACCGGAAGGCAGAAAGCAGATCGGTAGTTCGGGAAGTTGAATATAACGTAGGACCAGGACGTAATCGAACTATATTGTGATTCCGAATTTTTGCAATATTTGGTGGTACCGTAGTCCATTGTAATTTATGATTTTTGGACATATATAATTCTTCCTCTTCATCTATATCTAATTCATCTCCACTTTCACCATCAGATGCAATATCAAAATGCTCTTCTACTTCTAGTGGGATTTTCATATCATTCCTTTCTATTTCTTCATCAATTTCCTCATCACTTTCTTCATAGCTATTTTCTGACTCTGAACTTTCCATGCATGCACGAATTTCTTCGCTTGTTAAACGCTAGTGGCATGCATTATAATATTTATATTGTACAGTGTTCTTATTATTACTTGCGTTATTTTATTTATATTGTAATAATAACAGGTATTACTAACTGTTTTACGCAACATTTTACTAGAACAAGCCACTAAACCAATATAAGTGTTTACACTAAATCAAAAAAAAGTAGTTTATTTTTGAAAAATGCAATGCAAACAATAAATAAAATGTTTTACAATGACTACTGAACTTTACGACTGACGTTTTACTATGAAATTTTTATTTGATTTTTTTGTATTGGCCATAAAATTAATTTGTTTGATTTTTCAAATATTATGCACGTCAATTATTTTTGTTTGAACTCATGACACAACGCGTTTACAAAGGTAAAAAAAGAAATAAAAATTATACGTACAGTTTATTATACGTGTGTATACTTGCATTTATATACATAAATGTATGTAGTATATACGTATAGTGTAAAGCTGATCTACATTGAATATTTTTAGTTTTACCATATGCATGCAATAACGTTGTAGTTTATTCATATATTCGACTTTTATACAGTATTCATACAGAGTAAACAGTAAGAAATTTTGTAATTGGCATGTTTAAAACATAATATATTTTTGGGTCAAAAATGACCCCAAGGTCGGATTAGCTATATAATTTATCAAGTGGAAACTAGCTAAGATAGCAATAAGAATTTTCGGTAAATTATAACTAATACTGAAGCAAAAGTATTCATAAAATTTAGTTTTAAAAAATTATAGGATGTGGAACGAAAAGAAAATCGATTTGGGTTAAAATTGACCCGAGGAGCGGATAAGTGTTAATAAAGTTCATTTGAAATATATAAAAAAATCGTTTGAATTTTGTAAAAAAAATTATCAATACTTTTTAGACAACCTAATATATAACTTATATTCACTTATTTACTATTCTTATTTATACTTATAATTAGTGTGAACTGTAAGGCTAAAAGCCGATATTTACAGTTTATAATTGTTCTGGATAAAAGCCGATTTAAAACAATTATAATAATTATTGGCTAAAAGCCTATCTTAATAATAGTCCACTAGTTATTTGGCTAAAAGCCGATTTTAACTAATCACTTATAATTTCAACTACTGTCCCAACTGCTGTCCTCTTACTTAAAAATACACGGGTTTCAATACTAAATTTTATCCCCTTTTTCCATACAATATTTCGTATATCGACCGCTGAGTTTGACTTTTTCCCTAAACTTTTTTCCTTTTTCCCTATTTTATTTGCTCGTGCATTGCTCTTAACCTACCAATTTTGCTATCAATGCATTTATTACTTTCCTAACAGTCACCCACCACATTATTTGTGCGTTGACATTAATAGGTATAACAAGTAAATTCGTGTATTAGGTTTAACATTGTAATTTTTTTTTTAAGAATTTTCAATCAATTTCAAACGACATCACACCACTACACGGCAACAATATGATTTTATTCGATTCATTTGTTGAAGCTGATGCTGATGCTGATGATGATGATATTGAAAGCTATGGTGTATGTGAGGAAACAGATTATTTTAAAAAGGAAAATATACGTGACGTTTTAAGCAATTGGGCAGTATCATATAATATTCGGCATACTGCCTATTAAAATTTTCTGTCGATATTAAAAAATGTATGTATTGTTCTCCTGTAGATAATATAATTAATTAAATAGACAACTTGTTAATATCACTGGTACTATCAGACTAATTTATTCACAGTATCTACATATTCACAATATATAATAAAAAAATAATAAATAAATTTTTCGCTATACAACCAACAATCTGGTTTTAGCGTCCAACAACAGCCTTCTGTTGTTAGTTTCTTAAATTGTGGCTTTTACGGTGTCGGTAATTAGCCCTACGAGCAACCGCAAGCGGAATATACAACTCTGTGTTAAATTTCAGATTCGAAAAATAACCGAAAACACAAAACATATTTTATATGTGCCGATTTTATTTAACATTGCTAACATAAAAAGATGTAAACCTATGGTTATCGGTATATATTGTGGCAACAATGATCCCACTTCTGAATTTCTTAAACCTTTCGTCAATGAAATAAAAAAAGGGTTTAACAGATGGTATTGGCGTTTCCGGTCATAAAATTAATGTACGTGTAAGATGTATTATATGTCATACACCTGCTAGATTGTTAATCCAGGGTAAATGTTATATTTTATACCTAATTGAAAAATACTATATTTTATAAATGTATTATATTGTAGGTGTAGTACATTTTAACGCTTATCATGGATGCCAAAAATGTAAAGTTGTTGGTGAATATTACAACTCTACTAATCGTATGAGTTTTCCGGGCATTGATTTACCCAAACGTACGGCTTTAGAACCCAAACAACAGCTTTAGAAAAAGAAAAGACCCCGATTACCATAAAGAAAGATCACCAATTGAAGATTTACCCATCGATATGGCTTAGGATTTCCCTATCGCCGACCAACTTCATTTGCTTGACTGGGAATAATGAAAAGATTTCTGGTTGGATGGCGTGCTTGCACATTTAATTATTTAACAAAATGGTCGGGGTTTCAAATAAAAGAGCTTTCAGCGCTTTTATTACAATGTAAATTACCAACAGAAATGCATCCAAGTATTAGCCTTTTGGAAAAGTTCAGAGTATAGATCATTCATGCTTTATGTGGCCCCAATATATTTATAAGATTTTTTGCCGTATGATATATATCATCATTTTATGATGCTATTTTGCACCGTGTCTATATGCTAAAGTAATCAATATTTTCGATACTGAAATGTGGCTGAGGCGATGTTAAAACTTTTTGTAGAAAAGTATATTGAATGTATGGACCTGGGCCTGGATTACGCAACGGTGAGTTTTAAAGTGTACACGTATTTTGGTGTACGCTTTAAAATTCACAGTTGCGTAATCGCAAAATATAAATGTACACGAATTTCGGTGTACACTTTTATGAATTTTTATCACCGAAAAAATAGCAGTGAATTTTAAAATTTATTGAAAATTAAAATGAAAAATAAAATATTTTATTGCTTAGTATTAATGTATTATCAGTATTATTAAAGCGGCAGGCGTGTTGAAAAAAAATTTAACAAATACAAATTGCAAATTGCAAAAAATAATTGTAAGCATATTTTTTTAATTAAATATATATTATAAAGCAAAATTTAACAAAACATTTATGAATTTTATATTATTGTAATTAATTCTTATATCGCCTTTTCGGTCGTTTATGGGAATAGGCAAAAAATTAAAGAAACATAATTTTCAGTTATTAAAGTGGTATCAATCTGTTTTGTTTATTATTATGTTAAATTGCAATAGGGAAATCAACGAAATAGAAAGGCCAGTGAAGCCAAAAAGAAGTTCCTTTTAAATTATTTGGAAGATAATATTGAGTTTGCCAACGATTGGTATTTATCTTTTGTTAATTTATTATTTCATTTTTATTTTTGTGTTAAAAATCGATCTGATTGTAGATTTGAATCAACTGATGCAAAATGCAAAAATTTTAAATT
The DNA here is from genome assembly GCA_958336335.1 of Dilophus febrilis. Taxonomy (NCBI): domain Eukaryota; kingdom Metazoa; phylum Arthropoda; class Insecta; order Diptera; family Bibionidae; genus Dilophus; species Dilophus febrilis. The sequence goes on from OY284470.1 coordinate 35,965,491, forward strand.
TGCAGAATTATCAATAATATTAAATGCTCTTGGTGGTGCATGCAAAGATGGTTCGAAATGGAAGAAATACTGGACTAACCAAAAGTAAATTTTTACTTAAAATTAAATCTTTTTTAGTAACGTGATGGTTTACCATTCTATTCCATATTCTGTCACATATTATTTCATTTTTATTTGTTATGAGTATTATATTTCTTTTTTGTTTTTTTTTTGTATTTTTATTGTTATAAGTGGAGTTGATGGAGTGCCTGAAATGTTCTCCGAAAACGAAATTAAAAATGTAAAATATTTTGTTTTTATTGAAAACTATAAATTTATAGAACATTAATACTCAAGTAACATTTGTTATTTTTACCGCCGCCTCAGCCGCCTCATCCGCCTAGTGATTTCATTTTTGAAAACATCATTGAAGAAAATTACGAGGAATGTTAAGAGAGTTTCACAAATTATGATGATGTGTATAGCGCAAATATTGGAAAGGAAGCAACACAAACAAATAAAAGAAAAAGAAAGAAAAATGTAAGTGGATCCAAATCAGCTAGCCTGTTTGATGAACAAATTTTGAAATGGAAGAAAAAAAAAATAAAACAATATGATTAGATAATTGAAATAAAATAAGAAAAAATTAAATAAATGAAGGACGAGTTATTATCGAGACAGGCATATAAAATGAAGTTAATTGAAATAAAAGAAAAAGAATTGGATATAAAACAACAACAATTGAAATTAGAAACAGAAATTTAAATTTGAAGAAAAAAAGGTCTTATTAACATATATTATATTTAATAAAAAAATGGTAAAAAAAAGTATGTAGTTTTTATAATTATTTTTCATTTTTTTGATTTTTATATTTATATTTTTTTTGATTTTTATTTGATTTTTTTTGATTTTTATAAATATTAATAAATATTTGACTTAAATTTAAAAAAAATGTGTATACAATTTATGCAAAATTAATTTAATAATTTTAATTATAATAATTATCTTGTAAAATAACTCTGTGGTGTAAATGTTAAAAATGCCAACCTAAAATTGTAACGAAATTTTGGGGTCGTGGGTTCACATCCTACTGAATGCATAAAATATGTTTTATTTTTCGGTTATTTTTCGAATCTGAATTTTAACACAGAGTTGTATTTTCCGCTTGCGGTTGGTCGTACGGCTAATTACCGACACCATAAAATACACAAATTAAGAAACTAACAACAGAAGGCTGTTGTTGGACGCTAAAACCAGATTGTTGGTTGTATAGCGAAAAATTAATTTTATTTTATCATGTAAAATAGTTATTTAATATTTCTTGGCGATTCGTTCTACCTAGATAAACATATCATTTAAATGACCTTCTCGATTTGGCGGATAAATATCTATAACTAAATCTGCTTTTCTGCTTGCACCTAAATCTGCTTTTCAGCACTCCTCGATAGCGACTGCTCCATCTGTTCTTAGTGTTCGCCGAACGACTTCAAATTAAGCACTTATATTTTGTATTTTATTTGAAATTTATTTCTAAATTAACTATAAATAAAATTCTTTTCGGTGCAAATAAAATGCGAAATTGTTACATATCTAAAAAACGATAGTCAAACATTCTGATTTTTGGATGAACCCACCCATTCACTGTGTTCTGTATGTTAAACGGACATACGAACAAAATATATACGATCCATGTATACTTAAAAATAAATCATATATGTGTATATTCATGTATTCATATATTCATATAAAAAAACAGCAGCAAACTTAACTCACACTGTTCGCTTTGGGTTCGGTAAATAAATTATTTATGTATACGGCAAGCGTATAAAGTATTACAACAATAAACTATTATATACCACCATAAAATTTAAAGGGAAATTTTGTTTCCATATACGAAATTTTAACTCAACTAGGTTCTGTTTTATCACAGAACACAGTTGAGTCAAATTTCATACCTACTCATCAAATCAAGTATGAATGCTTGTGTATATATGAGATGATTTTGTTTTAATTTAAATGATCATATTGTTCATTTGATTGAAATTCGTTTCAAATATTCATTTATCTTTTTCTTTGCATTCATTATTTTCTTATAAATTGATTTAATTTCGCTTTTATATTAACAATTTTATTATTAATAATTGTTGTACTGATTTTCAAATATTCCAAGTGTTTTTTTTCAAAACAATTTGATTTTCAATTTAATTATCATTTTTTATTATTATTATTATTCCACCATACAATCCACTGATTTTCAAATATTCCAAGTGTTTTTTTCAAAACAATTTGATTTTCAATTGTTTATTATTATTATTATTCCATTATTTTCAATTCTGCCCTAAAATCAAAGGCATTGTTTATAAATAAAAGAATATCATAAATATGGAGGAAACACTTCTAGACAATTGCGTGATAAGTAGCTTGAAGAAGCAATCTTTTTGTTCACGCAGCATTGAGGACAAGAATGCAATTTTGCGTGAAGGAAGGACAACGCCAGAACTTCCTTATTTAAAGACGTTGTGCTCTTCCAAACGACAAACGTTTACTCGAAGTTTTAATACCAGCAATTACAAAACAACTGAATGGCTTACTGGCAGTTCCGTGAAAAATAAGCTATTTTGCTGGCCATGTATTTTATTTTTTAAACATGCAGACCGTTGCGTTTGGAACTTTGAAGGATTCGATGATCTTAATCATTTAAGTTCAGGTATATCCAAACATGAGAAGTCAAAAAATCACATTGCAAATGCTTTGGCATTTAAAACATTTGGCTTTATACGATTGGATTTAATGTTGGATCAACACGCTCATATCTCGATGATCAGACACAATGAAATTGTTAAAAAGAACCGACATATTTTAAAAATTTTGATAGATGTTGCTGCATTTTTGGGGACACAGGAACTAGCTTTTAGAGGACACGGTGAAAGTGAAGAATCTGTAAATCGTGGAAATTATGTAGAGATGTTACATTTTATATCACAGATTCACGAACCCTTGCAAAACCATTTGAAAGACGTAACCATTTTTCGAGGAACTTCATCGGCGATTCAAAACGATTTGATTCATAGTATCGGTAATGTAATGCTGAATGCAATTCATAAAGAGATTAATGAATGCAAATTTGTGTCAATCATGCTAGATGAAACATTGGATATCTCGCGAAGAGCCCAATTATCGGTTGTGTTTCGTTATGTTTTAAATGGTGAAATACAAGATCGATTGCATGGTTTATCATTAATGTCAATAGAAAAACGTTTAATGAAACAACTTCAATCGAAAGAGACGTTTCATGATGAGGTAACGCAGCAATTTATAACAAAATGTAGAAGAGCCGATTTCATATATAAGGAATAATATAGTATATTATATAGTATCATTCCTGATATATTCAATACATATGGTCAATTTATTTTAATTTTTTTACATTTTGGGAAATACATTTTTTGATTTTGCTATTATTGCTATTACTATTTTTAATTATGATTATGATAATAAATAATTTTATTAATTTGTACTGAAAATTTGCCATATATGGTATCATAAATCATTCTACACCCCCTGATATATAGATTGATGTGTTAATTAAAACTGATTAAACAGAACGACCCAATCTAACTACTAGGATTCACCACTGGCACTCCTATACACTTTCCTATACTGCATCTTGTTGTTTTATGTGCCTTATTAAATTCCTCTTCTGCTACTGTGGTTGGTGTTCCAATTGGTGTAATTAGCCATATTTGTAACGGAAAACCACTATCACCAAGTAACCAAAAATTTGGCTCGCCATTATTGTAATTCTGTTTTTAATATTCATTTTAGGGAATGCAATACCGAAAGAAAAATGAATACCGGTATTTCGGTATTATAAAATTATAATATCGGGATACCGGTATTAAAACCGGTATTCAACGAACACATTTCTATTACACTGCGTAAAAGAATTATTAACATTATTTAATCATTTTTATATAATTATATATTTATTGCAATATCAACATAAACAAAAAATTAAAAAAAAAATCAAAATTCATAAATATAATAAATACAAAAAAAAATAATAAATTAAATAAACATAAAGGAACTTCAAACACAATTGGTTAAATAACATATCAAAACTTATTCCAATTTGTCAGGTATATTTTCTTTAAAATACCCTCAAAAGCAAAGTGCATCCAAAGTTTCGTCATCCATTCTACATCTCAATTTATTTAAAATTGTACCAGCAGCGAAAAATGCTCTTTCCGATTCAACGCTGGTTGGGCGAATCGTTAGCAGTAGCTGATATACTTGCTGTAGATACTTTCCCCGTACACTTTCATCCTCAAACAGCGTCATTTCTCGTTTTAAACATCTTAAAACATCTGTTGTTTTTTTTTCCGATAATCTTATAATTCATATCTATTAAATTGCTTGATCCCACTTCTGTTTCAATAACTTTTCAGATGTGTTGTCTAATTCTTCATTAGCCTCCATTTCGTCGTTATCCACTGTTACATTTGTTGGTTCATCGACTTCTACATTTGGAACACATAATCCTTTTTGATTGACAACATCCAACAATGAATTTAAAATGAGTGATTTTGATGTTTGTGGAAAATTGAAATCTGTAGCGGCTGAACAATTACTATCATCTTCGCAAGCTTTATGCAGATATGTAATTAAATCGGACAGTACCGTTCTTCTTGCCAGGACGCGTTCTTTCAATGCAATAAGTAGTTCTTCGATCAAAGATGTTTTGATTTTAATTAAGCTTTCAAACATCATTTTTAAGGTTGTATCGGCGGAAAGTAATGAAGCATCTTTTCGACATAATCTCTCAACTGTTAACTTTATCGGCAAAAGCGTTGAGATTGTGGTTGAAATTGTTTCAAAATCATCTTCTGTAAAATTTATGTTTAATTTTAAATCAATTACGGACCTTTGAATGCATGATTTTAATTTAAAAAAGCGTTCTAGCATTGTTAATAAACTATTCCATCTAGTTTTTGAATCTAATATTAAACAAAATTCACGGTTACCAAATTCCAATTTTACATAATTTTGTAATGTCTCATTTTTCGTTGGTGATCGTTTAAATATTTTCACAATTTTCCTGACCTTTTGTATAAGTGGACCAAGACTGTTATGAGTAATGTCGGTATCTTGTTCCAGGACATTGAAGTCCATTACTAATCCGCCTTCACAAGTATATCCACATTCTTCTTCGGATTCTTCATTTTCGGAATCTGAAGACTTGTAAATGGCCTTATTCGAAATGTTTTCATATACAGTTGTATTTTTTTTATACAGCACATTCACGATTGCAAGTTGTATCTCATGGGCAAGACACAACTGCTGAGCTACTAATTTTGGTACTAATTTGCCTACTTTCTGCCTAACTGCCGCACCATCGTTTGTCAAACATACAATATTTTTCTCCAATGACAAACCATATTGAATTAATTTGTCACTCAAAAGTTCAACACATTTTTCTGCAGGTAAGCTTCCATTGATGCGGAGAAGTCCTAAGTCCCACAATTTTGATTGCGAATGCAAAATTATATTTATATATCGACGATTTTTTAAAGAGGTCCATTCATCAAATGTAATACTGAACCCTTTGCCATTTAATTTAATATCCGATATTTCATCAATTATTAATTGACGAATAGTTTCGCTGTAATTAATCACCATTTTCCGAATAGTATGGGATGATTTCGGAAGTGGATCACTTAAATTTAATGCTCTCAGTGATTTTCGAAGATCATCGGATGTTATAAAAATTCTGAATGGAAGTCCATCACGCGCTGTCATTCTTGCTATTATCGCTGATAGTGAATCGTCTTTGGTACTTCTAAAATATTTGGTAATTTTTGGGGTAGGATTATCAGCTGTAGAACTACGTTCAATTACGGATTCAACAGCCGTTCGTTTCCGTGATATAACTTCATGTTTGGTCTTCATATGTGTATGGAGGCCGCTTGTTGATCCCCCTCCTGTTTTTATAATATTTGCACACTTCTTACATTTTACATAACCTCCTTTTTCTTCTTTTAAAAAGTGAAACCAGATAGAATTTTCATCTCCGCCTTTTGTATGAGGAACAAATATCATACTATGGCTGACCATTTCCTAAATGAGTTTATTGCAAAAAATGTGTAAACATTTAAACAAGGTTTTGATATGTTTAAAAAATGTCAGGATTTAAAAATTAACTTACCGAATAAATAAAAATTAATGATTTGATATAAAATGTATTGTTTTTGTGTTGTTTTGAAAGAGTGTTGGTTTTATTTATTTGTTTTTATGTTTATTTTATTTTATTTATTGTTTATATATTATAGCAATATTATTTCTAGTTTCAATTAAAATTAAAATACATAAATTTTTACCTACATTTTTCTAATAAAAAAATTATTTTTTTTTTAAAATACCATAAAATGTAATACAAAAAGTATCAAATCTATTACATTTTTAATAGATTTTTAAAACAGCTATAAAAAAAGATGAACTGCTGTACTATAGTCGTGATTAGTATTAGTAAAAAATATTGAATTATTTCAAAACCAATTCAATATTTTTTACTAACACTAAAACTAATACTAATCACCACTACAGCACAGCACGAAGATGTTCATCTTTTTAATTTAATTTATGGTCATAAATTATGGTTTGAAATCATAATTTTATTTTGTATATTCAAAAAATGTACTCTTCGATCAACAGAATACAATGTTTATCTCATTCTTTTTTTTGTGTTCCCAAATTCTGTATCATGTAAATTCAGCATTAATGATCATACAAAAAAAAATTTAATGATGGTACAAAAAAGATCATTACGCATATCTCACAAAAATTTAGTGACGAATTCTATATACGAGATTTTAGCTTCATGATTTAGTCACTGATTTTTTGATTTTATTGCTATTGTTCTTTTCTATAAATATACATTGTTATTAATATAGTTTTCTTTTCAAATAAACCAAAAATTATGCTATGTTAAGAATGTTATGCTATGAAAGGACACTATGTTAAGAATTGAATGAATGAATGATTGAATGAAAAGAAAAATTTTTATAATCTTTTTTTCAACTTTTTGAGTATCATTTGTAATTTTTTCGTGTTTTAAAAAAAAAAATTTTAAATACAGAAATACTGGTATTAAATCTACAAATACCGGTATTAAATACCGGACAAAAATTGCCGGTATCCCGGTATCCCGGTATTGGATTCCCTAATTCATATAATGCAGATCTTTTCCAAATGTACGAGTCGTGCGATGTCACGATGTGCCAGGAAACTTCTCATTCGCATATCGAATTATATTCTTAGAGTCACACATTATCAATATATTAATGGAATGTTCACCCTTACGATCATATTTCGAAAATATTTCATTCGGTACATTTGTTACTATGAAATGGATAAAAATTATTTAATATGACACAATATCACATATAAATAAATACTAAATAAAATCAATCAAATGCATCAAATCACAAATTTAATTATTTTACTATTTTACTAATTATTATTAAACTGCTTCATGCATAATTGTTTTGGTAAGCTATAATATATAAATCTATAAATTGTTGATCTGAAACATTTTCATATGGATTCAGTCCCGGTTCTAATCCTTATGTAGCCCGGTTTTATTTAATATTATAGCGCCCCTAAATTTTTATAGTTCACATCACCTATTTGAGGTGGACTTGCGATCCATTTTATTTTAACGAGGTATCCCCGAGAGGAATATTCCTTAACAAAACCGAAACTAAAAAAATAAGGGATTTACTATTTAATAACAAATATTAAAAAAAATGACTTAAAAGCACACGATATATTATATAAATATATATATACATACATTATAAATTAAAAATTTGAATAAAAATAAATAGTAATAATACTTCATAAAATGGTAAACACATTTTGTGTTTTGAAATAATGTATAATGTAATATATAATATAAAATATTTTGATATATAGGTAATGCAATCTTTGCATATGTAAGTATATACTAAAATTTTGATAAAAAACGTCGTATACATAATTCTTTAGATATAACCAAATATTAAAGATAAATTGATAGGATATGTGTACGAATTTACATATATTCATATAATCCATATATAAAATGATCAAATTATGTATGGAATGCATTGTATCAATTGCAGATATAGTTATAAAGAATAAAAATCAAAAAATAAAAACAATAGTTTTTTTTTAAATTTTATTCTGATCTATTCGTATATGGTATAAAATATATCACACCATCACACTTTAATTTGATAATTTATGTCATATATGATTGTACAGTGTGTCCCAGCTAACGCTATCCAGCCAATATCTCCGAAACCAGTGGAGTTATCACTAATATGATGTTAGTGGACCCCCACTGTATTTCATTTGGCTACATTTTTATGTTAACCCCTTCCTCCCCGCGTTAACCCTTATGTGTTTAATGGATATCAACTTTGGAAAATCAAATGTAAACCTATATTTTTTTTCCGCTTATTTTGAAGAGCGTGATGAGTAGTTAAAAAAAATGGAATAATATGTGGGAGTCCCATGGGGAATTTTTCCACAAATGGGGATTCCCCCAGTTAGAAGGGCGCCCGGTTTTTTAGTGCGATTTGAACCTTCGTTAGGTCCGGGCTTGTATGGATTACTATTATCTCTCAAATTTCTTGTTATTACGAGTAATTTTCTTCTATTTAAATAATTTATTGATTTAAAAAATAAAAATTATTATAAACATATTACCTATGACAAATTCTTACCCATCGCATTGTAACATTAAACATGATTAATTTCAATTATTTTAAATAAAACACAACATCAATAATTCTTTTTATTTGCTTATTTTAATGTATACAATTTATAAATTAATTAAATTAATTATTTTATTTAATTATAATGAAATATTTATTATGTATTTTAATATTTTAATACTAATAATAGTAGCAATGAAAAGTATAATAAACAATGTTTTGAAAACAAACATTTTACTTGACATAAAAACTCACCGAAAAAAATTCATGGTTACTTGCCAAATCGCAATTTTTTTTTGTGTACACTTTTCAGTGAATATGAATTTATAAAAAAGGTGTACACCAGAAAAGCTCACAGTTGCGTAACCTAGGCCCCGATTCAATTACAAGCAACGTACACAACTTATGTCATTTAGTAGATGACGTTACGAAATTTAGAGATTTAGAATCCATTTCAACGTATGCTGTTGAAAATATGTTGTATCATATAAAATATTTATTAAGGACGGTGAAGAATCATTTAGTCCAAGCAGCAAAGCGAATATTAGAAATGCAATTTAATGAAAAATGCGATAGCAAAGAAAAATCTTCATTTATAACTTTAAGCAAACAATTCAATAAAAGTATGTATGGCAAAGTTAGCTTAATGGACGAATTTATGTTAAGTAACGAAATGAAGGACAAATGGTTTCTTACAAAGCATAAAGAAATCGTTATGATGAAATATGCAGCTAAATTTGAAAATATTGTAAACATCTGTGGCACCGGTCTAAAAAAAATAAGTTCCATGTTTAATTATCCTTTCAATTCAACGTTTTTAAATATGTATCACTCACAATGCCATAAGAATCAATTGAAAGAACATAGTATAAGTAACATGAAGTGCAAATTAGTTGCTATACAACAAAATAGTTATTTTTTTCTTCATTCCACTACTTCATACTTTGAATGTTAATATAGACCAATTAGTTCGTAGCAAAGTGATTGATTAGATATATTGGATATACGATATTGGTACCCCAAACCCCAGTACCATTGACTTCATAAATTGTTCTGTTAATTAAAAAATGTTAGAAAATGAAGTAAGTCAAAAATCAGTCTCATTAATTTACATAAATTAAATTCAAATCCAAATAACAAAAAAATCTATATAATTATTATAATATTAATAATATATAATATTAAGTAATACAAAATAAAACAAAAAAAAATTCAAATAAAGTACAACATTTGAAGTCGTTCGTTCGCCGAACAACAAGAACAGCTGTAGCATTCGCCACGGTTCTTTTATGTATTTTCGCATTAATCACAATAACAGTTTTTTTTCGCATGTTTTTCATACATTTTTTCATTTTATATATTTTAATTTAATATCGAATGTCCAAAAAGTGTTTAATTGTAATCGTAAATATTTAATTTTTGATCATGGATGATGATGATGTTCCAGAAATTGATATTGATATAACCTCTGGTAATGTGGAGATAAGAGACCAACATTTTAATAAAAAATCTCAGCTTTGGAAGAATTTTGGCAGTTTGTTTAAGGATCGTAAAAACATTGATACCAAACATCCAAAAGATCTCAACTTTTACCAATAAAAGTGAACAAAATTCTCTTCATCAATGAAAATATTCACTTGTTGTATAATAATTGAGTGCAATAAAATAATTAAGTTTACAAATCATGTAATACCAACAAATTAATGATACAGAAATGCATTGCCTTTTTTTTATAGTTTTTTTATAGTTATAGTTTTTAATAGTTTTGAAATTTATTTTTTGTATGAATTTAAATATATAAAATATAATTTAAATTGCGAATTGTTGTAATACTTAATTCTGAAAATTACAAAAATTTTTGGCCCAACCCAAATGCCCAACTTTTGCAATTTTATAATACACTTATTTGTTGTTCTATATTTATATAAAAACTGAATTAAATCTCGTCGAGCAGCGAGCAGCGAAAGCATTTTTTGTTGCTCGCTGCTCGTCCCAGCTGAGCCGCAGCAGCGGGAAACATTATTGGCACGACCCGCAGCCTAGTAAAACCGTCGGCGCTCTGCTCTCTGATACAAGGGTAAAATTTTTAAATATACATACTTTGAAATTGGAATTGATTATCAAATGTTATTAAACAGAAACAACAGATCAAAGTGATTTTATTTTCTGTTAATGGATTTAAATTGTATAGACATACATATCGTGTATTATAAGTTTAGGGGTTCAGTTTAAAGGACATATACGATAAAGTCTAAATTTTCCACCTATATATCTATTAGAGTTTTGTCACATCAAAGTGATATATAATTGGAATTCAAATATATAACCATATGTATATAATTATTTTAAACACTGATAATCTTCATACGTATATAATGAAAACAAAATATATCTATAATTATATATATATATATATTTATATACCATATACATCTAATTAACAAAAAATAAAAAAAAAGGTTCACTGAGGAATATTAATAAAAATAAATAGGGAATATATTTATGTACACATAACTAGAAGATATACCTAAGTATATGTATGTAATAAAAATATTTTGGAAAAACGCATGATTTGCTTAAATTGTATTATGAATAGTGAATTGAATATATGTAAGTAAATTTATTATTATGAAATTATTTCATACATGAAAAAAAAACTTTTTATCATTCTTGTCATTATATGATTATCATTATCATTATACATATGCACCATTTGTACCTATATATAAAGTATAATGAAGGACATTTCGTTTGCGGTACAATTTGTATTTATTTTTATACATTTACTGTGTCCGTTGAAAGAAAATAACAATAATAAAAACAACACACAAACAATAATGTTGTAAAAATTAGCAAAAAAATATTGTAAATTACATTTTACATACTAACTTTGGGGTATTTATTTCAATAATAACAAAACATTTTGTTCTATATTGTATTCCAAAAATAGAAATAAAAGATTATTATTATTATACTAACATTGAGTGTGAAACACATATGTTAGTTTTGCTTAAGGTACAAGAACTGGCTACCAGGGTCAGGACTACCGGTTCACGGTTGTGAGATAGGAAGTCTACGGTATTGGATTTGGTAAAAGTTGTTTAACAAAAAAAGCATATCTTAGCATGTCTTAAAAAATCAATTATCTTTTTATATGAATTTATTATGAAATCATTGTTCAGGAGCGGGATTTAGCACCGTTGGGTGAACATATAATATTGGAGTATAGAGCGCATTCATCAAGAATATGTTTTATGGTGTTTCTAGTATTGAAGCTCTTATGTTGAAAACACTACAAGAGCTTCAGCTTCAGCGTCAGCCGACTTCATTATGACAGCGAAGTAGAACATATGAGACTTCATACAATCAAACACAATACAAAGTTGAAGCTGACGCCGAGGTTGAAGCAACGCTCGAGTAGATCTATTTTCTACTCAATGATAACTTTGTGTAACTTTTAACCTCAAAATATGATTTTATTTATATTATAATTATGTGGTTACCTGTGACTTGTTTTAATTCTTTCATTTTTAATATTGAAATAATAATTAGTTTAACAACAAAATAATATTAATAATAATAATAATAACAATAATAATAAAATAATAATAATAATAATAATATTAATAACAATAATAATAATAAAAATAATAATAATAATAATAAAACACCTAAAAAAATAATTATTACAATGAATTTTGAAGAAGAATTGATATTGTTGGTACAACAAAAACCATTTTTGTATGATATGAAATCAAAATTATATAAAAATATAAATATAAAAGATCGGTCATGGGAAGAAATAGGCACGGCGTTACAAAAACCGAGTAATGAAACCTTATTTATTTAATTTAGGCATATATAACACTTCGTTCAATAATGTGTGTGACTAATTAATTAAAACACATTTTTTTGCCAAAATTCGTTTTTATTCATCAAGATAGTCCCCTTTTAGGGAGATACAATCATTCCAACGCTTTTCCAATCTTTCGATACCGCCTTTGTAAAACGATTTTTCTTTGCCTTCAAAATAGGCGTTAGTTTCGGCGATTACTTCATCATTTGAGCCAAATCTCTTACCACGGAGCATCCTTTTGAGGTCTGCGAAGAGCCAGTAGTCGCTGGGGGCTAAATCTGGAGAATACGGTGGATGGGGAAGCAATTCAAAGCCCAATTCGTTCAATTTTGCCATCGTTTTCATTGATTTGTGACACGGTGCATTGTCTTGGTGGAACAACACTTTTTTCTTCGCCATATGAGGCCGTTTCTTTGCGATTTCGACTTTCAAACGCTCCAATAACGCTATATAATAGTCGCTGTTGATGGTCTGCCCCTTCTGGAGATAGTCGATGAATATTATTCCATGCGCATCCCAAAATACAGACGCCATAACCTTGCCAGCCAACTGCTGCGTCTTTGGTCGCTTTGGGCGGCTTTCGCCGGCTGCATGCCACTCAGCAGACTGCCGATTTGACTCTGGAGTGAAATGGTGGATCCATGTTTCATCCATTGTGATGTACCGTCGCAAAAACTCCGACTTATTGCGCGTAAACATGTCCAAACAGCTCTTTGAATCATCGGTTCGTTGTTGTTTTTGCTCCGGTGTGAGCAAACGCGGCACCCATTTGGAACACACCTTTTTCATACCCAAATGTTCGTGTATTATGGTTTGTACACTGCCTGCTGATATCTTCAGAATGTCAGCAATCTCCCTCACTTTCACTTTACGGTTGGACATAATGATTTTCAGTGTTTTTTCAACGTTTTCCGGAATAACAGCGTCATTTGGCCTTCCAGTAGATGGAATGTCATCGGTGTCTGTACGACCACGTTTGAATTCGGCATACCAATAACAAATGCTTCTTTTTGATGGAGCAGAGTCCGAGTAATGTTTTTCAAGCCATTCCTGGCATTGAACAGTATTTTTTTTCATTAAAAAACAATGATAAATCAGCACACGGAATTGCTTTGAATTCATTTTTTTTTAAAACACAAAAATAGCGTCACTTATAGCACTGTAACTTGTAAACAAATGATCTGATTAACATATGATGTTGACAGTAAGCCTAAAAAGGTTGCCAAATGCGAAAAAAAATATTGATTTAGTTCTAGGGACGCCATCTATGTGTCAGTCACACACATTATTGAACGAAGTGTTAGTTATAATTACAACTTAAATATACATATTTTAAAATATCGTAATTTATTCTAGTGGAAATTTGCAAACAGAGGTGGAAGAGTTTGCGTGATCGATTTCGAAGAGAATTAATAAAATATAATCTTCCCTCAGGAAGTGCACAGGGAATATTGAAAACGAATGGATATATTTCGAATCACTGCAATTTTTAAAAGACAGCATGAAACCTCGGGAGTAAGTAAATACATGTTTTAATTCAGGCAAGAATAACTTTTTTTCTTATCATATTGATAAAATATTCCCATTAAATATATTGTATATTTAAATGAAAGTATTTTATTATATGCATTTTATAGATAACATTTGGCAATGGATCAACCAAGATATGTTTCGAAATATGTATGAATTTTCCATTTAATTTACAACATAATTATATTTTAATATTTTGTGCATGCGCTTAATTTTTAGAACTGTTGGTAACTATAATGAACCAGAATTAAATTTTATGTTTGAAGACTGTGTTGAAGAAACTAGTGGTGAAGTTGAAGAAGATACCCCTTCAAGCGATGTTCCGGAAAAAAGGAAAAAATCTTCAATTGTTCCTAGAAAAAGAAAGAATGAAGTTGAAGACAATTTCATTGATTTTCTTGGGGATGTTAAACATATATTAGGGGAAAATAAAAAGGAAACATCCGTATTCATGGACGTAATTAATGAAAAATTAAACAAGCTGCCTAATAAAATTAAGAATGCTATAGAATTGGAAATTTTATCAATGGTAAATAGTAAATTGATGAGTTTGACTTAAATTAAAAGTTTCACCCATTAATTTTTTTTTAACTGAATTTACGATTTTATTATTTTTACTGAAAAAAATATTTATGTTTATATAATGAATTTTATGTTTATGAATTTTTTACTTATAATGATATTTTACTTATAATGATTTTTTACTTATAATAATGATATATTAATAATATATACAATAAATAAATTATTGATTAAATTATTAGTCAATTGTATGATGTATATCATTTAAACCAGCCTGTGGCTTAGTTGATGCTAATGATGGTGATAGGCTTGATGACAGTATTGCATTGTCATCCGCAAATGTGGCTACCATTATGTTGCCCGGTGTTTGTAGGTCGGACGTATACAGTGTTGGTCCAATTACACCATCCTGTAGCACCACCGATTTGATGCCCAATAAATGATGCTCACCGATCCTCTTGATGCTTGACCACAAATTTACGATTATTAGGTAAGATTGTAGTGTTTGATAAGAGATGAGGTAGTTGTTGTTTTAGTTTATATTGTAAACCCTCATGCCATACCTTGTCGAACGTCCTAGAGATATAAAAAAAAACCGCCGAAAAGTATCTTCTAGAACAGAAGTTTTTAAATTCCCGATTGGCAGATCCATCTGAAGTGGCGTTTGTGTGAAGTTTTGCAAATAAATAAAATACTCATTTGCTCACTTTATAAATAAAAACTACATATTACGCAATGTTTTTTTTGGTAATTCAATATATTTTTTATTAAACAAAAAAAAAAAAAAGAAAAGATTTTCAAACAAGCGTATTATAAAATTAATAAAATTTTAAATTATAATTAAATGTAAATAAAAAATTATCATATTCTGTTTTGAAATAAATATTCTTTTAAATCTTCCCTCATTTTTATTGCAGCTCTTGTCGAAAAATTTGAAGATAGGTTTCTGCATTGAGTTAGTGGCTCTATTTCCGAACGCCACAATCCGTCAACATACACATCACCTTGTATGTTATCAGTATATCCAGGTGGACAATACAGCTTATTATTTATTTTTACAAAATTATGCAGAACGACACAGGCTTTTACCACTTTTTCCGCATTTGCTGGATTCATTTTTAAAGTTGTTTTTAAAATGCGCCAACGAGCAACCAATATGCCGAACGCATTTTCAATCACTCTTCGAGCGCGTGACAATCTAAAAAATATTTTTATGAATATTTGAAACAAATATTAAGATTAATCAACTTACCTAAAATTAAAATTATTTTTTTATTCATTCAACAGCCGTCCAGGATATGGTCTCATTAAAAATGTTTTTAACGGGAATGCAGAGTCACCTACAAAGTAGTGATTACACAAAAAATCCGAATTATCAAGTAATGTAGGCCCTGGAATTGGTATTTCTCCTTTTATTAATCTACTACCAAAACCAGAGGCCGCAAAAATTCCTCCATCACTTTGGCTGCCATATGAACCTAAATCGACACATGTGAAGGTATAGTTCGCATCACATGCAGCTAATAGCACTATACTGTGATGCCCTTTGAAATTGTAGAATTCACTTCCCGCATTGGAAGGGCATTCAATATTTATGTGTTTACCATCTACACTGGACACACAATTGGGAAGATTCCATAATTTATTGAATTCGATTGCAAACTGTTTCCATTCCAGTGCGTTAGGTGGTGATAAATATACGTGTGATAGATCTTCCCACAAAATATCACACGTTTCATATATAATTTCACGTACTGTTGAAATACCAAGTTTGAACATCCATGATAACACATTAATCGGCACTCCTTGCGATAAAAACCTATGTAAGGCATGATTAGTTTTTCATAATCTTTTATGTTTGTGATTATATACTTACAAGAGAGTCAAACATAATCGTTGTTCGGGCATTATTGGCAATCTCCTTGAATGCTTTTGTAATCTCGGAAATACGATGTTACAAAGTATATTATAAGACCGCATATCCATACGGGTGATTTTAAAAAAATGTTCCGGGTCTACTTCCTTCATCCTAACAAAGGATTTTTCAAAAAAACCATCTTCATCCCGTGTAACATTTAACTCTCTTACCCAGTATTTTCGACCGGAATTTAATTTTTTTATACAGTGATGTTCGGTAAAATAGGTGTAAAGCAATTTTAATGTATTTTGATTAATTTCAAATACCAATATCTATTTGTGAATCATGCCATCCATACGACAATTTAGTACTTTGTTTACCTTTATTTATCACATGAAAAGAAAGAGATAAAAAATGTTGTCCTTCGTATTTCTGGGAAATTAGCTAGGAATATGCTGTTCGGTAAAATAGGTGCGGACTATGTTAATTGTGGTTTATTTAGTTTTTGCGAATAAATTACATTTATTGGTGGTGAGTTTGTGAATTTTTAAATAAATTTTAGGTAAAGTAGTGATTTAAATTTAATTTTTGAAACATTCCGGATTAAATAAATACATATTTCTAAGTCACAATGGGTAGAAGTACACATTGTACGGTATTTGAATGGCAACGTATAAAGGATCTAAGAGCATCCGGGCTAACATATAAAAATATTTCTGAAATTATGAAATGCTCCCAAAATATAATTACCAACGCATTAAAATTCAAATATACCACAGAAAGAAGGGGTAACAAACGTAAAACTAAAAGCAATGACGATCGTAGAGTGGTTGTTGCCACAAAAAAGGGCCGTTTTTATCATCCAGGGAACTTGTAAGAGAGCTTGATCTAAGCATTTCATCAAGCACGGTATGAAAAAGGTTAATAGCATCAAATTTATAGGGGCGGATAGCTAGACAAGCTCCAATGCATACAGCGAAACACATTAAACACCGTTTAAAATTCGCACATGTACATCGTGATTGGTCAGGTGATAATGATATTAAAAAGTGACGACATATTCTTTATTCTGATGAAACCAATATAAATTTGCATGGATCAGATGGCAAATTACATGTTAGACGAAGACCAAATTCAGAATTTTTACCGCAAAACACAAAAAAAACCATTAAGCATGGAGGTGGTAGTTTAATGATATGTTTTGGTATCATCATGGTATGGAGTTGGTCCTATATATTTAGGTCAAAAATATCCAATGGATGAACAGGAATATATAAGGATACTTTCAATCGAAATGTTGCCATACGCAAAAGAAAACATGCCTATTATATGGTCATATCAGCAAGATAACGACCCAAAACATACGGCTAACAAAGCATCGGTTTGGTTTCCACAAAATAATGTGAACAAAATAGAATGGCCAACACAATCACCCGACTTGAATCCGATTAAAAACTTGTGGAACCACGTATAAACATCAGTTGCAACAAAACGGCTCAAAAAACAAAGTAGAACGGGGGAAAGAAATTGTAAAAGTTTGGAAGCGATTTCTATAGAAAGGTGCCAAAAATTGGTGCAGTTCATGCTAAATCGATGTGAGGCAGTAATTTAAAATAAGGGACATGCGACAAAATATTAAATCATAAATGGTATGTACGCGAAATACTTAGATTTTATTTAATATTGTGGACATTAATACTTTTTCTTGTGTTTTTGGTAGAACAAAATACATCGCACCTATTTTACCGAACAGCATATTCCTAGCTAATTTCCCAGAAATACGAAGGACAACATTTTTTATCTCTTTCTTTTCATGTGATAAATAAAGGTAAACAAAGTACTAAATTGTCGTATGGATGGCATGATTCACAAATAGATATTGGTATTTGAAATTAATCAAAATACATTAAAATTGCTTTACACCTATTTTACCGAACATCACTGTATATAAAACTATCACGTATAGCACTAATAATAATTTCATTATATTTGTATCATAATTTCCGGGCATTATAATAATTTTATTTTCATAATTTTAATAAATTAATATTTTTTAATTAATTTTAATAATAATTTTATTTTAATAATTTTATTTTGTAATTTCGCAATTCAATTTGTAAACCGTATAAAACACATTCGATAATAATGCAAACAAAAAAATTTAAGTAATAAAAATATATTTTTTATAACTTCTCAAAGCCAACGCTGGCAAAAGCTCACAGGTATTGTGTTTGACTCAACTTTAAACAAAGGTGTCAACGCCGAAGCTGAAGCCGAGGTTGAAGCTGAAGCCCTTGTTATGTTTTCAACATTACAAATTGGGGAACAATCATTACGTTTGGAACAGCTAGTTGTGAGCCAAATATGTATGGTCCAATCTCAACCTTTTACCTGGCGTAAAATGGAGCGATTCGGCGTTTGTGTTAATGCTGTTAGAGTATGAATAATGCGGAGACTTCCATATATTTTAATGTTTGTCGCGTATGTGGTCCCCAATTGTACGATGTGGTAAATTGTGCGCTCTCACTAAGTTGCCGAAACCATAAACACCCACAAAACCAGCAACATTAGAAATAATAGATATAGAGTGATACCCTGTGTGAATCAAAAATGAAGTCGGTTTTATATGAAAGAGTTCAAAAATGATTCAATTTATTTATACATAATTAATATATTTATTCAAAAATACAATATAAAGAAATATTACATATTAAGATTAAATTTTTTAATTAATATAAATACATTTTTTAAATAAGATAAATAACATACAAACGGTTGTTGATACCGTAACTTTTGACGTTTGTTCATTTGCAACACGAATTTTTTTAGAACGATCACAAATATTTTAAATTGCCTTTCCGGCTTCATAACAAAACTTTTTATTCATTTTAAAAAACTTATTGTTTTAAATAATTTAAATAAAAATTTAATATAAAAAATTATTAATTTTATTATATATGGTTGTCTAAAAAGTATTGTTAATTTTTTTTACAAAATTCAAACGATTTTTTTTATATATTTGTAATGAACTTTATTAAACCAAATATGCGCCGTTTTGATCGATGACCCTTTGCCATTTTTCTGGTAAAGACATTATCCCATCACTGTAGAACTTCTGTGTTTTCTGGGCAAAAAACTGATCCAAGTGCATTTTGCAGTCCTCTGCGGAATTTAATTTTAAACCATTAAGAGAGTTCTGCAGAGACCGGAACAAATGATAATCTGAAGGTGCAAGGTCCGGGATATAGGGTGGATGCATTAAAACTTCCCATCCAAACTCTCTCAGTTTCTGCCGAGTCATCAAAGATGTGTGTGGTCTGGCGTTGTCATGATGGAACACAACACCCTTTCGATTGATTAATTCTGGACGTTTTTTTTTAATCTCGTGCCTCAATCTTGTTAATTGTTGACAATAGAGATCGGAATCAATGGTTTGACCGGGTGCTAGTAATTCATAATGAACGATTCCTTTCCAATCCCACCAAACAGACGTGTTTGTGTTAATTTTTTCGTGTTAATCCAGGTTTTGCTACTGTTTTAGGAGCTTCACCCTTCTTGGACCACGATCTTTTTCGTACATTATTATCGTATGTGATCCATTTTTCATCACCTGTAATCATTCGCTTTAAAAATGACTCGATTTCGTTCCTTTTAAACAGCGTTTCGCAAATGGAAATTCGGTTCATTAAATTGTTTTGTGTTAATTCATGTGGTACCCAAACATCGAGCTTTTTCTTGTATTCAGCCTTTGTCAAATGGTTTAAAACTGTTTGGTGATGGATGTTTAGTTCTTTAGCGTAGCGATATCATGACTGCCTACGTGTCGATTTTCTTAAATTTTTGATATGATTTCATCGACTTTTTCAGTGATTGGTCGAGCAGAACGAGGTGCATCTTTGACATCAAAATTACCGGAACGAAATAGAGCAAACCATCTATAGGCTGTTAATTTCGATAAAGTTCCTTCACCGTAAACTGCACAAATTTGTTCATGTGCCTGCGTTGCATTTTCACCTTTTTCATAATAAAATTGTAAAATGTATCGAATTTTTTCACTAATTTCGCTCATCTTTAATGCACTACAACTTTTAAATGACTAAACAAATTTTTTTTTTTTTATCTACGAAATGTCATCTTTCGAACATATGTTGGTGTTACCTGATCAGATTAGTACTACTTGAAATATTCAATTATAATGACATCTATTTATAAAAATTATCAATACTTTTTCGACAATAATTTCGACTTTTTCGGATATATAAAGAAATCATGGTGACATACTGACGGATAAGCAAAAGAATAAGAAAAACTGATATCATCGTTTTGATATATTATTGTATCAATTTCAATTCACAAAACTGAATCAGTATGGTGCATAATGGGTATTCTCCGAAATTTTCAATAGGATATTTATATAAAATTTTACGTCGGTTTCATTACCAATGCATTCATGTACATACAGGGTTTTCAAAAGCACGACCACAATACACCGGTATCAAATTCTGTGGCACGTTTGGGCTCGAAACTATTCATAAAAATTTTGGATGATACGGCTTGGTAACGGGAATTACGAAAAATGGTTCTCTAAATATTTAACCAAACATTTGTAGAATAGAAGAAAACCCCCCACATATTATTACATTTTTTTTAACTACTCGTAACGCTCTTCAAAATAAGCGAAAAAAACATATAGGTTTACATTTGATTTTCCAAAGTTGATATCCATTAAGCACATAAGGGTTAACGTGGGGAGGAATGGGTTAACATTAAAATGTAGCCAAATGGAATTCAGTCGGGGTCCACTAACATCATATTAGTGATAACTCCACTGCTTTCGGATATATTGGCTGGATAGCGTTAGCTGGGACACACTGTATATAAATGTGTATATAAATATGAACAATAAAGAAATTACAATGGATACCAAATATAATGTAAATTTAACTATTTACTTTTAAAAAGATCATATTTATTGTAATTCATTTGTTTATTAATAGTATTTAATAATTCATAAAAACATTATATAATAAGGCGTTTTCATATATAGTATGTATATGAAATAACATTCATAAAGATCATAAAGATCAACAAATATGTGTAATATATCGCTAACATTATCAATTTTGTCGTATCGTCAAAACAGAACAAAGATGATCTACCATAAAAATAAAAAAGAAATTCAAGTATCGTCAATTTTTTAAAGGCCATGCTTAGGTGTAGTGAGTGCGACTGAATGAAACGAACGCAAAATAGGGAAAATAGGGTTGGTTATATATGTAGTTGTTAAAATATTACCACATTCAAATAAACAAGTGAACTCGTACGTATATATATGTTTACAACATCGACACAGTCAGCAACCTTGCTTGCAATGATCGTGTGTAAATGGTTTGATGAAAGACCACACCATCAACACACAGTGGAGATGGTGGAAGAAACGAACAGTTTTTTAACAACACTCACTTTATGTGGGATTGGTGCAACATGAAAATAATGCCATAAAAGTACTAACATATCCGTACAATATCAAATATCCATAAATTAGCAACCAGAATTTGATAGTTTAACCGTTCGCAATATTATATTTCTCAAAAGTATAGAATAAAAATATAATTTACAGCGTATCAGGATAAATAAGCAAATTTAAAAATAAAGTTAAATATACATTATCATAATATCGATTCCGAACAAAAAGCGGTATATTACAGAATCATTCTAAGTACAATGTTAAAGATTGTAACAATAATATTTTAATTTGAATTATAAATTATTTACAATATTGTAAGGTAACAGTTGCGGAATTATAAAATATAATCAAAGTATTGAAGGTATATGATGACAAGCAATGTTGAAGAAGTCAAAAGATTATATAAATTGGGTTGGGTTCTAACTCCCCGAAACACTTGGTCCTTCGAGGTCATTGTGCTACACCCTCAATCTATTCCAGTTCGATAAATTTCGAATTTCGAATGAAAAAATGGTGACTTAGTTTACGTATTCAAATCAGAAAAGGCACAGAAAAAATGTCAATCCATGGATTTGAACTCGTGAACACCCGCTTTTGGTTTGGATGCTTTACCAACGGCACCACAAAGTCGTATCCAGGAATTCAATAACTCGCATACTATGAAAATTCAATGTAAAATTGAACTTGCCAACTAAAGTAATACAATCTGCATTATATTATTTATTAATCCACATAGTATTAACCCATTTCTTCCCGTTGTTCGATTTTTCGAACAAAAAAAATAGACGTTTTTTAAAGCTCTTTTTTGTTTTGAAAGCAAAAGGTATATTTTTTAAATTTCTGGTCGCAAACAATAGCATTCTATTAGTTTTCAAAAATGAACATTTTTGTTTCCCCTACCGCTTTCTTATTTCTGGAAGGTGGCCACCAAAAAAGGGCTGATTTCGTACCTTTTTTCAAATATTTATATAAAGTAACGGAAAATAAAATAATGAAATAGTAATGATGGGGTTTTAAGGTGAAAGATGCCATTTAGCCAGAAAAAAATATTAGGAACAAATACTTAATTTCATGATGACCCTAGGAGCGTGTAAATGTTTACACATGTGGGTGTTCGATTTTTCGAACATTGGGATGTATTTGGCATTTTTTCTTTCATATCAATTTACATACTTCGTATTCATTCTAAATGGTATTCGTGATGTACATGTACGGTATTTGTAATTCATTCTAATCTGTAATTGTAATTATCCAATTTGAAAAAAAAGTTTTATGTGTTTTGAAAATCTAGATAAAAACGAAACTGTTTTTATTTTACAATGTAATAATTTTAAAAACAATTATCTGAATAAGAAATTAAAATCGAATAGTGTGCATACAAATATATAATAAGTAAGTAGATGATTTTTGTTTCATTGAAATTCGCTTTTTTAAAAGAAAATATGGTAACCTATTTTATTTAGCATTATGAATTATCGCAAAGTTATTACAACTCAAGAATTACAAAACGTTTTAGACAATTGGAGTGATGATGATGACGATATTCACACTGTTACGGTTTTGCCACCATAAAACGTTGATTATGTGACAGATGAAGAACAGATAGATGATGAAATTATTATCATGAATGATGAGGTAATGTTTGTAACACTTAATTTTTCGTCGATTGTTAATATTACTTATTTATATATTATAACAGCAAAGTGCACTTAACGAAATAACGGGTGTGTTAGAATATGAAACACGTCGTGACATTGCAGGTGAAAATGAAAATGTTACTAATACTGCAGCTCAAATAGAATCGCCAAAAATTATTTTTGAAAATGAGAAGGATAATGTAAATGAATACAGTGATTGCAATGACGATCAACCGTCATGTTCTATTGCTATAAAACGACGTAAATATACGAAAACAATAAAATCTAAATTTCCAGCAACGCTTGTATATAAACCCTTGAGCTCATTTGGAATAGCAAAATGGACTAAAAAAATCAACAAATTAAATCAATTTAGGTTTGATCTTACGCCAAAACATGAACCATTGAAAGATGTGCAAAAAAGATTATTTGATGGATTGAAAAACGATTCACCATACAAATGGTTTAGACAATTTTTTGATGACGAGGTTTTGCAATACATAATTGATCAATCAAATATATATGCACAGCAGCACAATTCTATACATCGCTTCGATGAAGTGCTTTTGAAAAGGTTCTTAGGTATATTGTTGTTGTCAGGCTACCATACTTTGCCAGAAATTCGGGATTACTGGTCCAAAAGTCCAATATTAGGAGTCAATATTGGGAAGCAAGCTATGCCAAGGAACAAATTTTATGATACAAAACGTTATATTCATTTTTCCAACAATAATAACTTGGATAAAAATGATAAAATAAGCAAGGTATTTGTGCGATTATATTAGAATCGGTTATCATTCGATTTGTTTCATTATATTATTTCTTCCGCTTTAGATGCGTCCATTGCTGCTCATAATAAATCGTAAATTCATGCAATTTGGAGTCTTTTCTGAAATACTTTCAATAAATGAACAGATGATTATTTCGGTAGACATTTGTGTAAGATGTATATTAGAAATAAGCCCATTAGATTTGTATATAAAATGTGGTGTCTTTGTTCTTCTTCTGGTTATTTATATAATTGCATTCCATATGCGGGTGCCAGTGATAATTACAACAAACAAGTTGGATTGGGTGCTGATGTTGTTCTTCGTTTACTTGAAAACGTGGAATATCCTAGTCGTCATAAAATCTACTTCGATAATTTTTTCACATCGTATTATTTGATGTGTTTGCTTTCTGAAAAGCAATTTTGTGCTACTGGAACTATAAGAAAACATAGAACCGCAGGAGCACCATTGAAAACCGCAGGAGCACCATTGAAAGAATTGATTCGGGGCGATAATGATTATGCATTTCATTTGACCAATAAGTTATTATTTTGTCGATGGCAAGACAATAGTGAAGTTACAGTATGTACAAATTACGATCAAATGGAGCCAATGAATCAAGTGAAAAGATGGAAGAAAGATGATCGTAAATTTATGCATTACAAACAACCATTACTTCTACATAACTACAATAAAGGTATGGGTGGTGTAGATTTACACGATAATGCTGTTCAGAATTATCGCATCAACATTCGCTCCAAAAAATGGTATTGGCCATTGTGGATATCGGTTTTGAATTCGTCCGTTGTAAATGCATGGAAACTGCACTGTTTCATCGCAGACTTTAAAAAGGATAAGCGGATGTCACAAAAACAATTTCGAATCGCTATAACTGAACATCTTCTATTGATTGACGATAAAGGAAGCGACCCAGGTAGAACGTCAAATGAAGATGATGATGATATTAGGAGTAAACAAGATGATCCACCACGTGTTACCGGTAATCATATTATTGTTCAACAAGAACATAAAAAGGCACGCCGTTGCAAATTTATAGGTTGTGGAAAACCAACTTATTACATGTGTAAAAAATGTAACGTTCATGTGCATACAAAGTGTTTTGAGAAATATCATGATCACAAATAAAAATACTACGGTTCTTATGTAATTTTTATCATTGTAAATAATAAAATAATTAATATAAAAAAAAAACAATACCACAAAACCCTCATTTTCATTTATTTATCTATGTTAATTTTTACTTTGCATATAAAAATTAAAATGCCAAATACATCCCAACGTTCGAAAAATCGAACGCCATTTTCCAGGAGAATGAAAAATCGGAAAAGCTCAATGTCAACGGATTTGAGTTTTCCACTATTAATATAACTTCTTCTTCTTCTTCTGCGCGCCTACAACCTACAATTGGTTTTGGCGTCCATTAACAGCCTCCTCCAACCGGACCTATTTACCGCCAACGTCCGCCAGCCGGAAACGCAGAGGGCCCGAAGGTCCACTTCTACTTCATCTTTCCACCTACCCCGCGGTCTTCCTACACTCCTAGATCCGCCCGGCTTACTGTCCAGCATTTTTGACGGTATACGATCGCCATCCATTCGTACCACATGACCAAACCACCTCAGGCGACCAATCTTAATGCACCGAACGATGTCGGGTTCGGTATATAGTTTATATAGCTCGAAATCGAACCGCCTATGCCACCATCCCCTTTCCTTTGTCGGTCCAAAGATGAGGCGTAGTATTTTCTTTTCGAACCCTCCAAGTCGCCGTTCGTTGGCCTGTCTCATGCACCACGTTTCAGAACCGTAGGTCACAATTGGTCGAATCAGTGTTTGATATAGCTTTAGTTTTAATGTTTTACTCAATGTCTTCGAGAAGAACATCTTTCGCAAACCGTAAAAGGCCTTGTTTCCCGAAGCAATCCGGGATTGAACCTCCTCCGCTATATCGTTTTCGCTGTTTATGCTGCTTCCAAGGTAGCTAAACCTGTCCGCCGTTTCATATTTGTTCTGACCAATTGATACGCTTTGATGTTGTGCCATAAACCTACTGTTCGTTGGTGCGATCATATACTTGGTTTTCTCCTCGTTTACCCTTAATCCCATTTCCGAAGCTTCACGTTCCAACAGTAAGAACGCTTCTTTAACGGCACCCATACTTCTACCCACCACGTCAATGTCATCGGCATAGCCGAGTAATTGAACAGATGACGTAAAAATAGTGCTGCTGGTGTTAATGGTCGTCCTCCTTATACATTTTTCCAATATAACATTGAAAAACAATAATGTAGCCAAAGGGTCCCCTTGCCGTACTCCGTCAATGGTTTCAAATGCATCCGATTTGATCCCCCTTATTCGTACCTGAGATGTAACTTGCGTCAGTGTTAGTTTTGACATGGCGATCAATTTTTGTGCCATAATTTTTCCCTAATAACACTGTCGTATGCGGCCTTAAAATCAACAAATAGATGGTGTGTTACTACGTTGAACTCCCTACACTTTTCCATTATCTGTCGTATGACGAACAGTTGATCAGTTGTTGAGCGATCATTACGGAATCCACATTGGTATTCACCAATGACTTCCTCCGCATATGGTAATAGGCGCTTATGCAACACATAAGCGAGTACCTTATATGTTGCATTCAGCAAATATATTCCCCGATAGTTGGAACACTCCATCCTGTCTCCCTTCTTGTGTATTGGCACAATTACAGCAAGCTTCCACTCCTGTGGTATAACCTCATAGTTCCAAACATGCACAATTAGCTCGTGTATACTATTCCACAATACATCCCCACCACATTTTAAGAGTTCACCAGGTACGCCGTCAGATCCAGCCGCCTTTCCATTCTTGAGCTTCAGAATGGCTTCTCTGGTTTCCTCATATGTTGGTTCCGAAATTAGTGGTTGTGCTGTTTGGTACGGAAGTTCGTTTTCTCCATTTCTACCAATTGGGTTGCTTGCTGTAAGTAGATCTTTAAAATACTCAGCCCATCTCGCAATGGCTCTTTCTTCATCCGCCAAAATTTCACCGCTGGTATCCTTACAAAGAAGGGGTTGTTGTATAAATCCGCTATTTACAGATCTTATTCTCCTGTACAAATTTTTACTGTCATTCATGCTGGACAGCTTGTCTATATCCCGCAAAATATCCTGCTCATGACGCATTTTCTTGTTTCGGAATAATTTGCGTTCAATGGATCTATTGGTTCTGTAGTCATCCATGGCAGTTCGTGTGGCGCGCTGAAGATATTTTAAACGCGCTTGGTTCTTTTCTTTATGAGCCGTTTTACATTCGTCATCGAACCAACCATTTCTGACCACGCCAGGTTTCAACTTTACCGTCTCCTCTGCCGTCATTTTCATGCAAATACGTAATCGATTCCATACATCATTACACGTGTTTTGCTGTTGATCCACATCTGTTCGAACAATTAACTCCACCAATTTATCTTCGTACTGTTTTATTTGGTCATTTTTGAGATTTTCCAAATTGAATCCTCTCGCAATGACTTTTTGGCGGTTTGCACTAACACGATATCTGAACAAAGCTCTTACGAGATAATGATCAGAATCAATGTTAGGTCCCCTACAGCTCCTTACATCCAGTATGTCGGACGCATGACGACTGTCAATGAGTACGTGGTCTATTTGGTTTGTTGTTTTTGTATCGGGCGAACACCATGTTCCTTTGTGTATGTTCTTATGTGGGAAACGTGTGCTGGCTACTATCATATTGTTTGATATTTTGAAATCAACTAAACGCTCGCCGTTATTATTGCAGTGTGTATGAAGGCTATGTTGACCAATTGCCGGTCGATATACAATTTCCCTACCCACCTGTGCATTAAAATCGCCAAGCACGATTTTAATGTCACGACTAGGAGCTTGATTGTAAATACGATTGAGCTTTTCGTAAAACATATCCTTCGTGTCTGCATCTTTGTTTTCTGTTGGGGCGTGAACATTAATAAAGGTTACATTAAAAAATTTTTCCTTTATTCGTAATGTACAACATCTTTCGTCAATGGGGTTGAAACCGATGACCGATTCTTTCGCTTTACCCATTACAATAAAGCCGGTGCCGAATAACCCTGTTTTATTTCTACCGCTATAGTAGAATTTGTATTCTTTACTGGATAAGATGTTCTTTCCAGGCCACCGTGTTTCCTGGACCGCTGTTATGTCCAGTTTAGCTTTCTTTAAGCAATCAGTCAAAGTTTTTAAACCGCCCGCGCGCAGTATTGTTCTCACGTTCCATGATGCCAGTTTTAAATTATTGTCCTTGTTCCATTGCCTGAGTCGTTGCCGTTTTTCCTGTCCTGTCCGAGGCACTGTTGCTAGTTTCGTAATTTGTTGTTTTTACGTTGTCGGTAATTAGCCGTACGACCAACCGGATGGGATTCGCACTTACAATTTTAGCCTGAATGATACGGATTGTATCATTCAGTTACCGTTGGTTACCACGTGGAGATAAAGTAAGCACTTGATCAGGAACTTAACAGTTGCAACACTGGGTCAGCGACCAGTCAGTGCCTACCCTATTTATCCCAATCCAAACCCACTAAGAAATTAAATTAATATAACTAAGAAATGTTATTAATTGAAATACACGATAACTTTTTTTTTGCTTGGGAAGAAATGGGTTAACGATAACCCAATAAATTCCCTATAACATGCCTAACTGCAAGGGCTGCTAAATAGTTTGTTCCTATAATAAGACGGATAAATAAAAATACTACAGCATTATTGTAAATTGTTGAAAATATGGTTTATTCTTTAAACAAATGTTTTGTAGTTCAATGTTTGTTGATTGTTATAAAATTAACACTATTTTTAGTTTTCTAGACAATTCTAACACATTTTTCGTTAACTTAAGAATTTTATGAATTTTATTTCAAAAAATTTATCAAATTGATCATGTGTGGTCGGTAGCGATCAGTATTAATGGTTTCAACCTGTTTTATGAGCTGTGGTACACCACACATTTCGGCGCCCATCATACACAGCATTGTCTTCTTGCGGAAACGATCAGTCTTTGCAATCGATGTTGATGGTTGCGCTAAATTAATCAATGATTTTTTCTGTTTAGGATTCATAACGTTAATCCATTTTTTCCTCGCGCGTAACAATTCGCTGCATAACTGATTTTCTTTCTCGTCTTTGAATTAGAATTTCAGAAGTGTTTTTTCGGTTCTCCATCTGTCTTATATTCATGTAGCACCCGTTTTCCACACTTTTGAATCTTTCTCATAGCTTTTAAACGGTCAAAATTTATTTATGGTGCAACATTTCTGCCATTTGTTTAGGATTTAAAGAGTCATCTTCTTACAATTCGGTGTCTTAATACTTTTTTAATGGTATTCTACATTTTTTATTTCTCACATCGAAATAATTATCTATGAACCGCTGAAACCATATTTTGCATCTTGCTCTTCTACTGCTACTGAGAGAGCGGAGAGCATGATCACCATATGCGTCGACAAGCAAATCATGCACCTTTGCAGCAATTTTCTTCAAATTATTCAAATTCAAATTCGACATACCCGATGAAAAAATATGATGTTGTTTGTACAATGACTTGATGTTTATTAAATATGTTTGACAGATGTCATAGCAACCAAACAAAAAAAAAATAAGGCTCGTTCAGAAGAAATGTGCCATATCAAGTCATTTGTATTTTGCGGCTAACTGCAACCCGGTTTACCTGGTAACTGGTATACTGCTGACGTAAACTCAAATACAATATTTGAGTATTTTGTAAAGTCTACCTTGAATTTAGCTATAAAATTTTTTTGAGTGAACGAAAAATAATGTATTTATATATATTTTTTAAAACTTGACCTTTTCCATTTTCCCTATGTATATATTTTTTTTTATGGAGTCTTGTTTTTTTGTGTTGCGTATGCATATATTTTAGGAAAGTGGTTTTTTTTTGTTTTCCTACTTTTGCTGTTTATATTAAAATTTTACTTTATTGTTATAAAAATAGGTATATTTATATAAAACATATACTCGTTGTCGCAGATAACTGCTCTGCATGATGTTGATGAGTTCGCATATGTGCGGTTAAACTTAAAACAATAATATTCATGTGTTTTTATATTTATATATTTTATATACATCATACAAACAATATCGCATCAATCCAAGGAAGGATATACAACACAAAGGATATTTTAATTATTACATTATAGGTGTTTTAGTTAGAGGACAAAGCGGTTCATTTAATGTGTATTTTTGTTATTCTCTTTAAATGAGTGGTTTAAACACTTTGATATTTCATTAAATATATTGTTTATTTTTACGGTTTAAATTTTGTATATAAAATATTATGTTTATCGTTCTGTAAAATATTATCAATTTAAAAGAAAGACCAAACAATGTATTTGATAATAATTATAATGTTCAAATATAGGACTATACGCTGAACTAAATATAGCAATTAATAAAAAAACGGTCAAATGACATGTGTATGTCCGCATATATCGCGTCGAATTGTCTATCAATTTTCAATTAAATTAAACACAATTTATGTATGCGGTCAAATGAATAATAATAATAATAATCATGTGTGCATACTCCCCAAATTAAGTCTTTCGGGTATAATGTGATGATATTATATGTAAAATACAATATATATTTACGCTTAATAATAATTAAACAAAAAAATTAATTTTCTAAAATCCTTTCTTTTTTTTTTTTTTTGAATGCCATCAACATCAAAAAAAAAGCACACACACACACAATGATTTATTTGATGTCAATGTTTTGTTATTCTATACATATCAGTTATTATAGAGTTATTTAAATGAGGATGTTACTTAACAACATAACGAAAACCCAAAATAAAAAAAAATCTTATATGTGCATGCGATTATGGTAATTCTAGTTGAATAATATCTTTTTCATCACATATAGATATACTCGTTTGTGTTACGTATAAAATATCAACGCATACATGCAGATATAATCGATAACAAAAAGGGTTGAAAATCTCTATATATACCTATATATATTTAAGACTACAAAGGGTATATATGCATATTATTTCATATTTGCTCTAATTTATTACATATATAGTATATAATGCGGACACTCAACGCATATAAAATAATATAGATATAATAGCTCTCCTATATGTATATTATAATACAGTGCAATCTCGAAAATTGCACTGATATAAATCCAAGCCATGTGTAAATACCGCGTAATTGTGCAACTATAGAAATAAATACAAAACTAATATAGTATGAAATATACTACAGTTATAATTGAAATGTAATTTAATATTAATATATTATACTTAGCTTATAAGTAAATTTTAAATCGATCAAACTATTTTGAAATCATTGAAAATGTTTAATGTCGTTTTCCATTGAATTTCTTTGATCTGTCGGGGAAAATCTAGATTTTTGCTTTTCAATGGAACAAAATAAAAATTGATTTTTTTTGTCTTGATTTTATATTTATAAATAAACAATAACATATATTTTTATTTATAAACAAGAAAAATATACAAAGCTTTCTTGATATAAAATAAATTTTTGTTTGAGAGTTTTACATTAATTGTATTGGTGTTAGTAAATATAGGGGTAAATCCAACTAAAAATCCAGAGGTGGAATTATCGCATTCGACTACGATAGACGATTGTCGTCAAACATACGATTTTTTCATTTTTGCAATTATGGCAGACGATATCGTCGGTTTAAGACGATAATTTTTGACGATAGGGTAGTAGCTATCGTTACGATTGTCGTTTGTATTGCTTTCTTTTGTTTTTGTTCTTTTGTTCTTTTGTTTTGTTGAAATAATAAACTTTTTGTTTTTCTATATGAAAATCATTTTCCACAACAATATCCACGGAGACGATATACAAATAATATCGAAACCCACAAAATCGACCACCATAATATCAAAATAATTGAGTATCGTAATTTTAGACGATAGGCGATAGACCATGGTATCGACTCCCATAATGCCACCCCAGATTTTAATGACTTCTCTATCTTTTGTATATCTTTTGCCCGCATTCAAATGACTTCTCTATCTTTTGTATCAATGGAGAACTGGTCAAGACATTGCTTTGTTTGAACGGTATTTTTCCTCATTAAAAAGTAATGCAGCTGAACATACGCAAATCAGATTTTTCCAATAATTAAAAAATTACAAAAGTACCATCACTAAAACCTTTGAAAAAAAAATTTTGAACTAAACGTCAGCTGGTTAAAAATTATGGAACGTTTCGTTTGAAGTACTTCTTAAAAATCTATATGGATTTGCAAATAGTTGAGCCATATATATATATGTCATCGTACGTACTTAATGTGTGATGTGTTATGATATACCGAATAGAGAATGATTCGCTTCACATACATACATGTATTTTATTTTTATAGGCTTGTTGGATAGCTTGGGGATCTGTACTGCTATACTACTCTACATAAATGTTTTTGGTTAGTGAATTTAATTATTATTATGGTTTTAGTTAGATTTAAAATAATTTAAAATGTTTTTAAGCACAGTCTACATCGAATTTTGGAATTACCGAGATTGTACTGTATGTGTATGGATGGATGATTATATATTTATATATTTATATTTAATTTTATCCATATATATATATAATAACATAAAATGGGTTAGTGTTTTTTTTTCTAAATGGAACGACATTGTATATTTTAATTATTCTTTTAATGTGAGACCCTCTAACCTTCTACATATATGTATATATATATATAGGATAATAAGCATAAAATCATTTTATACTTACAATTTTTTTTACTACGAGTATTATAAAATTTAATGTTTTTCAAAAAAAAAAAAGAAATAATGTCGATATAATAATACAAACCATCAAAGATGTAGTTTATATATTATATATTTTCTCTTCATTTGGTAACGTAAATTATTATTACTAATATTATTATCGTTATCATAATCATTATAATTATAATTATCGTTATCATAATTATTCCGCGTATACGGTTTCCCCAAATAAACTCTTTTAATATTTGAATCTCTTAATATAAATAATACTTTTAGTAGTTCACAAAAGCCTAGATTTAGGTGTTTACTTAGATGTCCTTCGTTTAAATCCCATGTGGTAAATGGTGCGAATTCTACACTTGACTGTATTATGCGTATAGTTAGGGAATTTTCTGATCCATATAGTTTACATTGTTTTACTACATTATTGGATCAATTATTGAATATGCGTCCGGTTTGGTCGCCCCATTATTCAAATACCAAGAATAGATTGAAATCGGTTCAGAAAAAATTTCTAAGTTTCGCTCTAAGATCTCTTCCTTGTCCTGATTTAATTGATTTACCTTGGTATACTCATCGGTCGGCATGCGAACGCTTGGGCATCATAGACATTATATTGGTTTGTCATTCCGATGCGAATTGATCAATTGAACTGTTGATGGTACTGCCATATTTAATAAAAGTCATTCCGATGCGAATTGATCAATTGAACTGTTGATGGTACTGCCATATTTAATAAATTGCAATTTAATAATAACATTAATTAATTAAAATTTTATAATGGATATATTAATCCTGTATGGATTAATATTTAATACTGTTTATGGTAATAATAAATCACGTAATATTATAATTTAAAAATGTGAATGGGATTGTGGCGGTCCTGCACCCTACAAATCACACATACACATTACACAAAAACATCGCATTCCCCACACAAATATACTAACTATGTAACGGACATTTTGCAAATACAAACTTGCACTTAAGTGACAAACAAGTTACATAAACAGACTCATCTATACTACAACATCATAGAGACGCGCGTGAGCTTTGTAAAATTGAGTTCAATTAAATTAAATCAATAATTAGATTAGTTATCAAAAAGTGTCGAAACGATTAGGGTGAAAACAATAAATGTGTATATAAATGTGTAAATATATGTAATTACAAAATTGAAAATAATAAATAAATAAATTTTAAATGGTATGTACACGTACGTACAAAGCGAATATAGGTGTAGTGTTAGTTTTGGTATTTCAATCACCTTCATGCATCCATCCATTCACCACCAACCACAACATTCAAAAAAGCCGGCAATCCAAGAACCCCAAAAACGAACTCCAAAGTATCATATATACTATATGTCATAAAACTCGAATAAATCTAGTTAAAATTAAATATTTATCATTAAATTTTTATATAATAGCCTTTTGTTGATGGTTCCTTAATTTGTTAACCAAACTAAAAATAAATACAACCTAATAATAAAAAATCAAATATATTTTTGATAATAAATAAATATTATTAAATTTAAACTATTAGTCAAAAATAAAATAGTTAAAATTATAGCTAATCTAACTTCATATGAAATAGTTTGAGCAACTACACGTAAGCCCCCTAATAAAGCATAATTAGAATTAGAAGATCACCCTGCAATTAATAGAGTATAAACCCCTAATCTTAAACAACACATCAAAAATAACAGCCCTATATTAAAAGAATATAATTTCATTCTTTTACGGTGTCGGTTATTATCCGTGTACGACTAACAGCATGGCGAATTCTGTGTTAAAATTCAGATTCGAAAATAAACGAAAACGCAAAACAAATTTTGCGTCTTACAGTGGATTCGAAACCACGCCTCCAAAATTTTTTAACAATTTTTAGGTTGCCATTTTTTTTTTAATCCAATTCAATTGTTTCATGTTTTTCCCTATTATACAGTATATTTAAACAAAAATAAACACAATAACTTAAAAAACTAAATGAACCCGATATCGGGGCATATTCACTTGACCGTTGCCCCAATTTAGTCCCACAACACAATCCACCCATACCACCACACCACGCCTGTCTTCCCTCCCCCTTACTTCCTTTACCCATTGTATTCCCTCGCCATACTTTCCCCGTATCTCTCCATTTCCAATATCACCCCGGCTATACACTTCCATCCACTAACACCCCCCCCCCCCCCCCATCATTTCCCCAAACCTTCCTGACAATCATTCCTTCACCCCTCTCTAGTTAAATTCCTTACACCTAACCACTTATACCTCACATCCCTTATAAAATTCCCACCCCATTCCATTACTCTCATATCGCACATCGCGCATATCCACCTTTCCTCACAACCCTTCGCATTGAGTCACATCACATCTTCCCTCACGTTCTTTAT
The DNA here is from genome assembly GCA_958336335.1 of Dilophus febrilis. Taxonomy (NCBI): domain Eukaryota; kingdom Metazoa; phylum Arthropoda; class Insecta; order Diptera; family Bibionidae; genus Dilophus; species Dilophus febrilis. The sequence continues at coordinate 36,001,059 of OY284470.1, forward strand.
CACCATCATATCATTCCCCTTAAAATATTCCTTCATTCACACAGCCCATTGCAACTCCGCATACACCCAATCCCCCTTCGGTCTCTTCCCCTCCTTTACCACCTCTTTTAAACAATTTTTTTCTATCTTTCTTACTAAAACCTCCGATCTCAACCTCCAATATTCCATGTCCCTTGAATTCCAATTCTATTCTATTTCACATTCTACTACCTTATTATAGTACATTCTACTAATTGTAAGTACTATAAATTTAGATTTTTCCATAGTAATACTGAGCTTACACTTTTTACAACATGCATCCAACCAGTTCATCATCCCTTGCATATTCCTCACATTATCCGCCAAACATATTAGGTTGTCGAAAAAGTACTGATAATGTTTATAAATAGTTGTCATTATAATTGAATATTTCAAGTAGTACTAATCTGATCAGGTAACACTAACATATGTTCGAAAGATGACATTTCGTAGATAAAAAAAAAAAAAATTAAATTTGTTTAGTCATTTAAAAGTTGTAGTGCATTAAAGATGAGCGAAATTAGTGAAAAAATTCGATACATTTTACAATTTTATTATGAAAAAGGTGAAAATGCAACGCAGGCACATGAACAAATTTGTGCAGTTTACGGTGAAGGAACTTTATCAAAATTAACAGCCTATAGATGGTTTGCTCGGTTTCGTTCCGGTAATTTTGATGTCAAAGATGCACGGACCAGAACGAGGGTCGACCAATCACTGAAAAAGTCGATGAAATCATATCAAAAATTGAAGAAAATCGACACGTAAGCAGTCATGATATCGCTAAAGAACTAAACATCCATCACCAATTTTAAACAGTTTTAAACCATTTGACAAAGGCTGGATACAAGAAAAAGCTCGATGTTTGGGTACAACATGAATTAACACAAAACAATTTAATGAACCGAATTTCCATTTGCGAAACGCTGTTTAAAAGGAACGAAATCGAGTCATTTTTAAAGCGAATGATTACAAGTGATGAAAAATGGATCACATACGATAATAATGTACGAAAAAGATCGTGGTCCAAGAAGGGTGAAGCTCCTAAAACAGTAGCAAAACCTGGATTAACACGAAGAAAGGTAATTCTGTCTGTTTGGTGGGATTGGAAAGGAATCGTTCATTATGAATTACTAGCACCCGGTCAAACCATTGATTCCGATCTCTATTGTCAACAATTAACAAGATTGAAGCACGAGATTGAAGCACGAGATTAAAAAAAAACGTCCAGAATTAATCAATCGAAAGGGTGTTGTGTTCCATCATGACAACGCCAGACCACACACATCTTTGATGACTCGGCAGAAACTGAGAGAGTTTGGCTGGGAAGTTTTAATGCATCCACCATATAGCCCGGACCTTGCACCTTCAGATTATCATTTGTTCCGGTCTCTGCAGAACTCCCTTAATGGTTTAAAATTAAATTCCGCGGAGGACTGCAAAATGCACTTGAATCAGTTTTTTGCCCAGAAAACACAGAAGTTCTACAGTGATGGGATAATGTCTTTACCAGAAAAATGGCAAAGGGTCATCGATCAAAACGGCGCATATTTGGTTTAATAAAGTTCATTTGAAATATATAAAAAAATCGTTTGAATTTTGTAATAAAAATTATCAATACTTTTTAGACAACCTAATATAATATCATCCACATAAGCCACAATACCCACATTCTCTCCCGCTATCCATATTCCTCCTTCGATTTCCTCGTATCATTTATAAACATCCATTTTTATCAATTACATCACAGAGGCACCTGACATAACAATTATATTAAAAAAGCTGTACCTCAAACTAAAGATTAAGAATTTCTATATAGATTATATTTAAACCAAATTTTAAAAAAAACACGTAATTTGCCGATTTTTATATCCGCTTTTAGACATTCTTTTAAATTTCTTCAATTCTGGGCCGCCATTGTGAAGTTTTCTGAAATTTTTTTTAGATATATATGATTCAAAGTTCAATAAACTTCAACAAATCGAATTTGAAGTAAATCCGATGAAAATTGATTTATGAGCAATTTTCATTTTTGATGCCATCTTGAATTACACTTAAAACAATGTTTTTTCGAAAAATTGAAAAATTTCATTTTGCAGTTTCATGATAATTATGAAATATCAAAAACTCATTAAAATCGGACAACTGGGGAATTATTTATCAATTTCTATATTGTATGCATACATGTAGGGCTAGCGGCGGCCACCTTGAATAAAATCGCAATTTTAAAATATATTTATATATAGTAAATAAGTTTGGTTCTATGAAATATGCGGATTAATTCAAAATTGATGTTTATTTAAATTTCAGTGAATTTGTCTAGAATTGAAGAAAAGTTATGGAGAATTTTCATTTTCGACGCCAACATGGACATGGACCACATACATAAATTTTAGCCAAATTAGGAGGATACACTTCAGATGGTTCCATTGTAAAGAGAATTTGACAAACTTTTGAGTTCATGCGAACTAATCCTATTAATTTATTTGTTTATTTAATTTATCTATTTATTTTATTTTATATTTTCTGTGTTTCAGTTATATTTCAATATGAATTTCCCACTTAAAGTTATATGTTTTCTCATTAGGTTGCTATGAGGTAGGTGGAAAGAGCCTTCTAGGTCATGGCATTCCACCATCCTAAAGTGTTAGTTACACTTCCGTGGATCGTAAAGCAAACTCTTTTTTTCATATTAGAAAAGAATTGTATCGGTTTTCCATTGAATACATATTAGTTATTACTGCAGTCCGACCATAGGAGGACCAAACTCGGATGTATGTATGTATTGCTGTACGGGAATTATCTCGAGATCCACCTGTTCGATTTTAAAAATTCTGTTACCAGTTGATAGCTACATTCAATGCTGAGAGCCCAGTTGATTTTATGATTTGTCCGTCAAGTATTTCGTTGTCAAAACTGACAAAGTGTCGGCAAGGTCGCCATGATAACATCACTTTTTGGCTTTTTCGGGTATTTTTGTTGCAATTATATAGATAATCGGCCTCTTGTGATTTTCATTTTTTACATTAAAGATTGAGATATACTATTTTATTTATTATATACTGATACATCCAACGGACCGGAGTCTGCACCACAATAGCCTACATAGTTTTCCCGGGATGTTAATTTTCCATATCTAACCAAAGATATCTTAGAATATACGGGATTTTATGTCCAAAACATTTATGTACATTGAACATTATATTCATAAATTAAGTAAACCCTGCGTAAAAATTGATTAGTATCATATATAGTATATATGTATAATGTATATACATTTATAATTATACATTTATAATATCATTATGATTCACGATAAATTAGTATTAGTTCATGTGAAATATTATAAAATGTTCAATTATCATATCATATAGAATATATAGGTATATACAATATACATATTTTTCCTATTCGCAATGAGAAAATTCTCTTTATGAAAATACATGCATATAAACAAAAATTCAATGTGAGGATGATTGGGTTTTTTATTTCGTATATTAAGTACATACTTTCAGTAAGATTCACTATATTTATCGTTTTGGAACAAAAACATTTTGAAGGTTTTTTTTATAGCGCACTTCCTTGCGATTCAAACTTTCCGATTTTTTTTTGTTTTTCGTAAATCACAATGAGTTTGGAAGAAATTTGCATTGAAATCCCATCCACCACTCCCCATATACAAATCCAAGGGATTATAAGACTGCTGTTTCTAAACAATTGGCTGGGAATTTTTGGATGTGGAAGTTTGATAAAAAAATGTAAAACTTTGGTGGCTTTCACAACGGGACATGGATGTTTCAGGCGACATCTTGTTGTGATTAAAATCCTGAAGGATTACACGAGTAGGCTCTGTCTTGAGGATGAAGAAATGGCTGCGCACATTGTGTGCAAATTTTCGGCTTTAGTGAGCATAAGAATGATGTTCACCGGTTAACCGTTTCTTTCTGAGGAACAGTTAGGCCGGATTCAAAGAGATGCTTGAGATAACGATAGACACTATATTCGTCTGGGAAACCTGATTGGCAAGTCGAGTAGATGTCATTTGGAAGGTCCATTTCTGGCCTGACACGAAAATACCGCAATCGAAAGAAGGGTTTTAGTCAATAAGAATTTGACACAAGCCTTCTTATAATCTTTTCGTAAATTTCGGGCCCCAAGTACGTGCTTAATGTTTCAAGTGTTTATCTGTCAACGTATTTTTTAAATATAAAATAAATATAAAATTTTCTTATCTTTCTAACACGTATATCATATACAGTATATATGTATTATATATATAAAAATAATTTATATATTTAAAATTGATACATATGTGCGATATTCGTGTATAATTTGAAAATGATTTTTTTTTTGGAAAAAAGTAAAAACGAATATGTGAAAGTGGATGGAAAATGGATCATGCTTTTCTATCATAAGATATGTATATGTGTTACAAATGTAGGTGCGTTTGAATGAATGTGGGTATGGTATATACGAGTATACCCCACAAACATTTCTTCTCGCGGGTAGGACTCCAGACCATTCGCCTAGGCGATAAATTTATCGCCTACGTTACTCCCTACGTATAGAGATTGGGACTCTTCCGCGATACGACTGGAGGATAAATTGGAGATATCGCGAGGAAGATAAATTAGCGATACGAATGCGATATCGCATTCGCCAGGAAAAACAGATATAAATTTATAATAATGAAATTCAATATAGACACATAGTATATTGCAAAAAAAAAAAAACATCGATATATGCGACAAAAAACTTCAACTTCATCCGCTGTTCAATTTAAACTGACATATTACATTTAATTTTATACTTATTTGCATATATATCGCATAGAAGATAAAAAGAATATATATTTATCATCAAGAAGATAGGGAAGCAATAAATAATAATATATTATCGTCATTTTATCGCCTGGAAGAGAAATAGAAGATAAATGTGTCTCCGTATCTTTCTTTTTATAACCAAAGCGTATCGCCATCGTATCGCATTTTTATCTTCCGTACGATATCCCTCAAGTGTTAAAACAACGATAAATTGGCGATATAAATATCGTCTAGAAGATATCGCCGCGATATCGTATGGCCGATTTATCTTCCAAATGTTTGCGGGGTAGAAAGAAAATCTTTTTGTAAGAGAGAAATATTTTACATATTTTGTTGTATGGAGATAAAATACCTTTGCGAACGCCAAAATCTGAGGTTTTATAGAAATTCATTTTGAAACTAAATCAGTCTGCACGTGCATATCATTTGATGAAAAACGTTGATGGCGTTTACACCTTGAAATGTGATATATTCAAGTAAAATTCATCCATGGTATAACATATTTATATAGAGTAGAGTTGAAAAAGCAACTATAACTAAAATTTTTCCAAAAATTCGCGGAGTGTTTTTTTTGCAATTATTATTAATTTTTAATTTATTTGTTGAGTTCTATACGTACATTTTAAAATCATAGAGGTTTACTTTTATTTTTGGTATATTATATTAATTCAATACTTTTTTATAATATATTCTCTGAGATTTTCACTATAAGATATATATATAAATAATAAGCTATATATAAATATAAATGAATTACGAGAATTATATATGTACATTATAATACAATAACTCAATATTTTAAAAAATAAATCGTTGTTTGTTTTGTGTTCGGAATTATCTGATATTTTGTTTTGTTGATACAAATAGTAGTTAAAGGCTTTTATATATATACATTTTTAAAGATAATAGATAGTAAATTTTGTTGTGTTGTTTGTAATCCATATTCACATCGATATATAAAATTGTTGTGTCTCGTTTATTTGTAGCAACGCACACATTTATTCGAATTTATTTGATTGTTTAATTTTTAAGACTTTATCTTTATCTGAATATATTTATTTGTGCGATTAAAAATTTAATATTTGTATAATAATTTATATACTTTATTTAAAAGAAGAAATAAAATAAAATTAATTTAATAAATAGTGATTAAAAGTTGTTTTCAGTTGAATTAAAATAAAAGTAATAAATCAAAATAAATCATAACAAAATATATAGTTTCAATTTTTTTAATGTGCGGTTTTCAAAAAAAATTAACGAGATGGAAAATTTTAATTTTCTAGTTGTAACTGGTCAATGAATAAAATACCAACAACAACAGCCACAACAACGCATTGAAGTAGAGCGGAGAAAATTGTTTTGTTATTGGAAAATGTCCAAAAGAAAATTGAGTTTTTTTATTTCATTGAATGGAAATGAAATTGGAAAATTTTCTCTATATATTTATATTTTGTTTATATACATGTATGTATACAGGGTGAATTTTTTAACGTGAGAAAATGGAATTTCTCGGAAATTACGATTCTTTAAGAAAAATGTTTAAGACAAAAGTCGTTAAGTGGGTAGGGGGGCATAAGATTGTTAAATAGAACCCCCCATATTTATCGATGCGGATTCTTAATCAACATGGAAAAATCAAAATTAATTTGTTTCTGAACATTTTTTGATTTGGCCCCAACTTTGGCCGTAAATGGAATTTGAATTTTGTGAAAACCTGAAAATTAATTAAATCATTTTAATTAATTATATAAATGTATAATATACCTGATATAAATATAAATAAATAAGATATAAATAATAATATAAATGAACATTATTAAATTAACCATTATCAGATTAAATTTGGTGGTGGCCATTGACTTCCATACATTTTAATTTTAAGGTTCTTGGTTCCATTTTAATTCCAGAATCGGATGCTATTTGACGAGAATTTACGTGTGGATTGTGATTAACGGCAAATTAACACTTCAAGACATATTATAAATTTATATGATTAATGAAATGGTTAAATTAATTTTTATTTTGACAAATTTCTAATCCAATTTACGGTCACAGTTGGGGCCCTGTCCGGAAAAAAATTAGTTTTATTTTTCCATGTAGAATAAGAATCCGTATCGATAAATAGGGGGGTACCATTTAAAAAAGGTATGTTTTACGTAATATCTCCTATGTGACCTGAACTCAAACATTTTACTTAAAAACCCGTTTCCGAGATTTTCCAATGTCTGACGTTAAATTCACCCTGTATATAGAATATATGAAAATATATGAATGAATTTTTTTTTGAGTTATGCTTTCCATTTCTCTTATGAATTTTTTTTTGAGTTATGCTTTCCATTTATGAATTTTCCTCAAATACATAATTTGTTTTCGTATATATAATCGCAGTTCTTTTTCATAATATTTCATTTATGTGTCTATATATACTGTAAATAAATATTCAATGAAAATTTTTTTACTATTGTATTATGAACCTACTGAACTACACACATATATATCATTTTGTCGTCAGTCAGTCAGTCAGTTGCAATCGTCGTACAACAATCCTCCATATATATATATATATATACGTAAATATATATATAAACAATAAATATATAGTATATCTATATACAGAAGCAAAAATAAAGGTACACGCCGTTCACTTTTTATTATTATTCTGTATAACAGAACCGTTTCGATTGATTTATAAAAAATAAAAATTAATATTTTCAATACAATGTATAATTTTTTTTTTAATAAATGAACAGTTGAATATCTTTTCGTTATAAATAATTTGTGCGGTGATTTCTATGCGTGCACGGTGTGGTATAGACTATATATATAGAATTTATAAAATGTGATGTTTTTTCAATATATATACATATAATCAGTTAATCCCGTCGTTTATTTAGAATACCTGTGTGTTGTTTTTTTTTGTTTTCATACATCCCAATGTGGTGTATGTGGCGGTGTTAATCATAAAAAAAAATTATTTTCAAAAGTGAATACCTCAAATGATCAATGCCGTGCCAATATATTTTATATTGAGAATATAATTTGTATTAATAGTTTTTTTAATCAATTTTTTTTTCGATTTGTTTAGAGGCTTCTTTGCAATATTGTATTTATTATAAAAAGAAAAAGTAATTAACTATAATTGTGTGTTGTATGTTTTTTTTATCTCAAGTGTATATGATTTTTCACAATAGAAATTTAAAAAAATTGTAATGTACTCTAAATCACACAATTAAAAAAAATGTTTAGATATTTTAAGACATATCTATATATGAAAAATTTTAATTTGGCTTAGAAAATGTATTTGTTTGTTTAAAAAAAAAGTTTCATGTTTCCACAATTACTTTTTATTTATTTGTTTTTTGTTTTTTGTTATTCATTTATACACTTTTCTTCGATATATACGTGATACGAAAGAACGAAATAACAAGCAAAAGAAAAAGGTAATTTAATATTTATATTATTAATTTTAAAATAAATGTATACAGAAATTAATTAAATATATATGATAGATTAAATCCATATAGAGAAAATATGTTTCTTCTATCTTTAAATTGTATTACAATGAATGATGGTAAAATGTATGCATTTGAAATTTAATATACATATATACTTCATGTTATATGAGGGGTTACGGTCATGTATCTCTCTCATCGCATAAAAGGTATATGGATATGGCAAATACAAAGGAGGGTTTTTCGATTTTTATATATATAATTTGTAATATATTTTTTTAGACGAAATTTTAATTGCAATTAAAATGTTTGATTTGAAAAAAATTTTTTTTTGTTCTAATATAATATACATCAAATTCTTTTTTTACACGGTAGAATGTTGTGATGAAAACCGATGAAATAAAAAATTTTAAAAACCATTTCAGATGAAAACACCTATATAATTGGGTTTATTCAGGCCTCAGCGTGGTTAAATATCTACGGAGATATTTCGTTTAACCACGCTTTTCGTATTCAGAGCCCATAAATTATCTACGATAATGAATAAATTAACATCACCTTTTCGATGCGAAGTAAATTATCCACGCTTAGGTTTCTATGGAGATATTATTATTCTATATCTATATCAATGCACGATATTTTCATTTGATTTATTTTATACAGTACAGACTATTACAATTTTCCAGTTGCTCAATAAAACGAAACTAAATTTAGCGAAAATACCGAACACATTAAAAAAAGACAGTCGATATTTATATGTGGAAAGAAAAAGAAAAAAAAAATTTTTGTGTTCGTTTTTTTTTTATTCTGTGTAGCCAAATATAAATGATTGTTTTTTTTTCCTTATAAAAAAAAGTAAACAAAAGCGCTATTATAGTAATAGATTATTTTAAATTGTGCTCTGAATACCAAATATCTTCAATATTTTTCTTCGTAGGTATTTCACCGTGGATAAATTTATATTTAACCACGTTAATTTTAGTACGTAAGAATTGATACAAATATGTATATAATATTCCGAAGATAAAAAATAATGAAGCGCACATTTTATGTTAGATTATAGAAAGATTATAAAAATTTGGTTGGGTTCTAAGTCCCCGCCCTGCTTGACCCTCCAGAACTTGGATAAGCTGCACCCTCAGTCTAACCCATATTCATACATTCATTGGCCCTACTCAGGAACCAGGCCAATGGAATGATGGGTATGTACATAAATTACTCAGGCAACGTAAATAATTTGTTTGTTATTTACTTTGTGTGTTTGTGTGTATAGACTTTGTCAATGTTTTATGCGTCCGACACAATATATTAATTAATTTAATTCTAATGAATAAACGGTGACTTACTTAGATGAACTATATTTCATAATTCATTAGTAAAAAATTGAATTAATTTATAATGTTTTTAATTTTAAAATTATTGAAATTAATTAAATAAAAATTAATTAGTTTTATTTTTATTTTCAATTTATTATTATTTTAAATATTAATATTTAACTGTTTTTATTTATTTTAATGCAAATAGATCAATTAATATTTTCAACAAATTAAGTTCGTATTATCAATATAATGCAATCTAAAAAATTACTATTCAAACCTCCACCAATAAATGGTTATAACACCAAAGCATATCCACTTCACCCCAACATGTGGGGTGAAGTGGATCGGTGTTTCAGTGTCCTTATTTTCGGTTCCATAAAACTTAAGATTTTTTTTTCCTTGAATTTACAACTTAGAAGGACACAAGAACTTAAATTGTTTTTATCGAAATATTCCGGAATCATTAAAAGTCACAGCTAAGAAAAATGTAAAATTTTCGATCCACTTCAGCCCATTTTACGGTATTTTACAAAATTTTAAATATTGTTTGCTATATATATGGACTAACTTCGCTACGATCACCAGAATTTTTCTCATAAATCTTATTTATCAAAAAAACATTTTATTATTATACTGCTTTACAAATTTAAATATATCAGAATTTTATTAATTCAATTTTTGTTTTTGTTTTTTATTTATCAGTTTCACTATTATTTTTACTATCTATCTAATTTAAGATCATAATTCATTATTTAATATTTTAACTCGGTAACATGGTCATCCATTTTGGTCGATTCGGCATCGTTAAGAAGTTATACGAAAAATATTGAATCCACTTTCCACTTTTCTGGAACACTTATAACTGTCACCGGCTAACTTTTTTTTGTATGTTTTATAACGTGCGAAGTCACATACATTTGACATTCATTTGACAGCTAGCTCAATTCGTTATCTTAATTAGTTCCAAAGTTATTCACAAAAATATGTGATGATGCCCGGATCTGGGTAATGCTAAACATAGGAATAAAGCAAAACTTAAAATCAATGGGTTTTAACGAAATGTTCAAATCTAATCATCATCATTATACATTTTTAGGAATATTAGCCAATGGTGAATGTGGTAAGTAGTGAAGTAGAGTGTTAAACATAAAATCGTGTTCCAACAAAAACCGAGATCAAAAACCGAGTGAGTATATGTTTCCGACACCAAATGACCCAAGAAACTGAAGTTTGGTCACTGGCCATCGACGGGTGCCATGTATATATCTATTCAAAATAATTCTTTAACCATATAAATTTATAGATTGAAATGTACAGTGGCTATTCTAAATAAGATAAATAGAATTCAATTTATTAAAATGACAATGAGAAACTAACAATTAATTTTCCAATACACAAAAAAATAGATGTATAGTACAGATAAATTGGCAGTGATATTAACTCCATGTATATTTTCTTAAACCTTTGTAAACGAACAAAACAAAAACAGAAGAAAAAAAACAACAATAAAATTGTTATCATATATAATATATATTATGAACAAACAAAAATTGACTTTATCTATTTATATATCTATTTCTGTACTATATGTATGATTGGATAAATAACAATATGAATAATGTGTATAGAAAGTGAGTTTGTTATTGATTTTTAATGTACTTTTTATTATATTAAAACTAAAGCTTCGCCTTCCATATATACATTTATCGTATATGAATTTATTTACCTTTTATATAACTTTATCAACAAAAAAAAAAAATAGAATATTATCAATTTTATTAATATAATGTATATCTTCACTATTTATTTTATATGAAATATATAAATCCATATATAACTAATATATTCCGGCTTACATTAATTCACTGATTGCATGTCTACTCTTTTTTTAATAGTGATCGTATGTGTATCGTCTATTGATATACTTCAAAACCGATTGATTTAATTTAATATTTAAACAAAATTTCTATAATATTTATTTGAATTGGAGTTGAAATCAATTTTAAAAATATACATTCAACTTTATAGTATTAAAATACCTGTGTTTTCTTGAAAAATCAAACCTAAATTCTCAAGAAAACGATCAAATAGGCTTTTTAGATTTATTTTATACTACAAATAACTTCAACCATCGGAAACTAATAAAGAAAAATGTATCTATGTAAGTATGTACATATATTTCTGTTACTTGGCGTTCTTTTACTTACCGTATTTTGCTTAAATTTACTTAAAAAAAAAAATCAGGTCAGAACATTGATAAACCTAAACTATTAGTTTTGAAATCAATGTCTAATTGTCGGAAAAATTCAAGTAAAACCAAATTTTGTAAAACAAAAGTAAATTTGGTCGCAAAAAAACACTACTATTATTGGAATATTTACATATATTTTTTGATGATGTGTATAATGAGAAAGTAATTAAAGTGAAATATATTCTGTTTATTTTCAATTGTTTGCAAAACTAAACAGAGCAATATATTATATTATATGCGCGTCGCAGTTGGTATACGAAAAAGTAACAAAAACAATTTCCAATAAAGTTGGTGGTCGTGATACGCTATATATTCTGGGGCAAGATGTTGTATTAACACTATCGCATCGAAGCGATATCGATAGTCGTAGCGATAATTGCTATAGGGGGTATCTTGTAATTTTTTCGACTCTGAGATTCTTTCGAATTTTTTACGACGTGGAAAAACTTTTTCGAAATCGAGATTTTACAGATAGATTTTGCTTTTTGTTTGCGTTTTATTTCCAAGCTTCTTATTGAGATAAAAAAATAAAAATAAACAAGTAGAAGAATCAATTGATTTAATTCATTTAATTTAAAAATAAAGTAATGTAAAATTGCTTATGTTAAAAAAATAATACCTTTTTGTATTTTTTTACTTTTTCTATTTTATTCAACATCAATTAAATCAATATACAGTGTGTCCCAGCTAACGGTATCCAGCCAATATCTTCGAAACCAGTGGGGTTATCACTAATATGATGTTAGAGGACCCCCACTGGATTCCATTTGGCTAAATTGTTATGTTAACCCCTTCCTCCCCACATTAACCCGTATGTGCTTAATGGATATCAACTTTGGAAAATCAAATGTAAACCTATATTTTTTTTTCGCCTATTTTGAAGAGCATCACGAGTAGTTATCAGAAAATGTGAATGTGGGGGTCCCATGGGGATTTTTTCCACAAATGGGGATTGTCCATCTGATCCAAAATGTGCGCAAACTCCCTAAATCTCTTTGAAAACATCTGTTGTGATGTATTAGAAAGTTGTTCTACGTTGAAAATTAAGTGGGGTGTCCAAATACTTCAAATACTTCCCAATCGCCCGTTTTTAGGGGGAAAAATCGTATGGTATGGTGCTAGTGTGCTCTTCAAATAAAAAATTAAATTTTGATTTTTGCATGAGATTTTTGCATGCTATCAAAAAAATATGGTTTGCTAATGCAAAAATCAAGATTTCGATTTTTTCCCTTAAAAACGGGAGGTTGGGGGCTTGGGGTGTTTGGACACACCCCTTAATTTTCAACGTAGAACGAATTTCTCTTTATTTTTCGAGTACTGCAACATATCAAAATTTCAAGCCAATCGGAGAGGGGTAGAAAACTTACCTCCCTTGTGAGTTAAAGTTAGTTAGCGAAGTTGAATAAAACTTGAAAACATAAAGACCGGGTGGAAAAATTTGAACGAAACCCAAAAAGGCATTATTTTAGTATAGTATTCTCCGATGAATCAAAATTTTTGCTCTTTAATTGCTGGTCTGGGTTAAAAATTACTACTTAAACAAAGGAATTGATAAGATCGATTGACCTGGTAACTGCCCTAATTTGAACCCGATTGAAAATATATTGGATGTAATGAAACGTAAACGTCCCAATAATGTTTCGAACCTAATTGACTTATTAAGGATACGTGTCATAATAAATATAGGATGATGAGCTACATAAATTAGTGAACAATTTAGTTATAAATGCAAACGATGGATCCACTAGGTATTGAATTTTAATAATCAAGTATTTTGATTCAGATATGTAATTATGTTTATTTAAAAAATAATGAAAATGTAACAAGTACAGGTTTTATATAATAAATGGGATAGGTTTTTAGTTACTTTTACATATTTGTCAAAATTCGTACTTCTCTTTTTCATTTATTGCTAAACTTTCTACTGAGCATAGAGGATTAGTTTTTCGTATTAGATTTTTCGGAACAAATAAATTGAATAGTTTTGGTAATTTCAAACCAGGCGGCATAATCTTGAACCAATTGAAGAATTGCGCAGAGGCAAATTTCATTTTTGAGTATGAAAGTATATGAATAGCTATTCTTTTAACATTTAGTATAGGTTTTGCGTATGAATTTAGAGGCATTTACCAATTGTGAGCCTACAATTTTGTCAGCACAAAAATATTTGCGTCTGATTTTGCATGAAAAAATTTAGTAAAATTAAAATTAATTGTTTTTGAAATAAATAGAAAAATTAGTTTTTTTATTATATGTTAAGTATGGTATGGTGCTAGTATATGCTCTTCAAATAAAAAATGAAAATAAAATATTGATATTAAAACATCGTATTTCTTTTTGTTTGTTTTTTTTTTTTTTTAATAGGTGGGTATATAAAAAATTTTTTAACTTTGTAAAATTGTGACATTGGTTCATTCTATGTTTTTCCATATTTTTTACTTGAACATAGCATAATAGCTACTGAGGTAAAATTTTTACTTGAATTTTACTGATTGTGAGTATTTTGCTCGGTAAAATTTTGTATGAAAAATCAATGTATTTTTGAATATCATACTAGCAGCATACTATACTATAAAATAAGAATTTAAAAAAAAAAAAAAAAAAGAAATAAATGAATTAGATTTAAAAAAAAAAAAAAAATAAAAATTTAAGATGAATGAAAGGTGTGTGTGGTATTCAAGAATATAAATATAAAATTGTATAATTAACTTTGCGTGTGCAGTTTTTAAGCAAACGCTTGAAGGACAGTCAATTTTGCGTGTGATTCAAGAATTGGGCTCCAGGTATTACATTTTACAGATCTTCTTGATATGATACTGGCAAACATATACATTTTACTGATTTGGTATCTTCATTGACCTGCTTTGAGAAACAATTGTAGGCAAAGACAATGCTGTCGACAATCTTTTCGGTGAACCCGTTCTGATAATCCAGTAGGTTTTTTAAATGAATTTTCACATTAGCGTAAAAAATTACTTCCCATTGTTGTAGTTGATTTGTTTGTCAATTTAAAGACAATTCTTTAACAGCAATTAATGTGTTTAATGACGAAATATTAATACATCTGTTTGTCATACTATACCGCATATCTTTTAAAAAATAATAAAAAAATAAAAAATCAATTTATCGATGATTTTACTAGATAATATTGGCGGATTGGTTTGATGCATCCCACGAATACATCTTAGCTTCAGATTCAACATCTAAATGAATATCTTCGGAAACAAATCGCAATCATCATAACGCAAATCCAATGGTTTGTATAATCGGTTTCAATCGAAAAGTATTCCATTCCCTCCAAAGTAACGTATATGTCCAAAGTAACAAAAATATTTTTTTTATTTATTTAATTCACATGTTAATTCAAAAAAAAATAACAATTACCCTTAAGTATAGAAATCTACACATTAGGATACACAACGTAACTTTCGTAATTAAACTTGTAAACACGAATTAATTTTTTTCCCAATACGTTTGTTATGTTAAAAATATATTGTTTATGACAAAGTCATGCGATTCCACTTATAACCGATAACCCGAATTCTTTGTGATAAAGTCAGAAACATTTTTGTTTTGTGTATTTTGCTACACAAGGAGCAAATGAAGGTTAAATATGTTAGTATATATTGATTGAATATTGATTCAATTTATTTAATCGAAAATGGTAATATTTGTAGGTTCATATTAGGTTCATATGTATATAGTAAATATATTTAAATGTAAATCTACCTGTCTGAAAACACTCATCATCATAAGTGTATGTGTATATTATGTAAAATTGTTATATATATAATGATATAATATAAATACAATTGTATACACAATAAAAGCGCGGTATATACCTATAAATGAATAATAATAAAAAAAAAGGTTCTTATCAATAATGTGCATACAATTTTAAAAATATATAGATATTTTTATTAACTTATAATATATTGAGTGTATTTATTATATCGAATTGAAAAAAAAAACTTTCTGTTTATAACGTTTAATTAATTTCAATGAGAGCTGCCGCCGCTTTAACCAAGGGCGAGCAGTTCATTAACGCTATATGGATGTGCTGCATCCCGTAACCTTTCAGGATTACATCCTAAAAAAACTAAACATTCTTGTAAGACAAAACAAAAATGCAAAATATTTATTGTGCGATGCTTTTCCACGAGGGTATTTTGATAAATCAAATCTTCCGCAACTTCCGATTTTTGTTTTTATTTATATACTTTATTGTCTGATTGACATTTTTTATGTATAGATTTTCAGATGTGCCGTTAAATTAACAGCCTTGTGCCTAATATTGTTTCCCATTGTGACTAATATTGTTTCAATATACATATGTTATTCTTTTTTTTTGTTTTTATGACAACAAATTTTTTTTTTTTCAGATGTGCCGTGAAATTAACAGCTTCCCATTGTGCCTAATATTGTTTCAATATACATATTCTTTTGTTTTTGTTTCTATGACAACAAATTTTTATGTATATGTATAGATTCGCATAGAAGCGGCGATAAATTTAGTTAGGATATAAATACTTATCTTATTTCAAGGTTGTCCATTCCCTTATACAAATTTGATTAATCAATAATTTATAATTTGTTTGGTATATTTATAATTTTGATGGAGTAAAAATTTGAGTCCGATCAGGAGCAAAAAATTTTGTCAAACAATCACCTACTTGGTTCTGTTTTTTTTTTTCAGTTGGGAGTTGTCAAGTTTTCAATTGAATTCGATGCATTTTTAACAACAAAGGGTCGGCCGTATTAAATCCGCCATTTTGAATAATTCAAAACTGACTCCAAATTCGTAATTAGCAGACAAACATTTTTCAAAAACCATATCTGTTGAATTGTCAGATATTATTATTAGAGTATTTTTTTTAGTGTAAATGTGATTCTGCAGGTGTAACTTGTTTGAGCATGGTCAAATTTGACCCCCGATAATTCGTAAACCAGTCCTTGTGCTGAATTTGAAATTTTTCAGCGATTATTTAGTCATCATAACTAACCATTTGGCAAATTAAAAATTTTAGAAAATCGAGGTAAAGAAAACGGGCGTTTTTTTTGCCGACTCTTTCTGATAAGAATATTTGACCATGTAGTAAAAATAATTAATTTTTTTATAATAAATATTGAAGCAAAACAGTATATTGTATACAAGTTTAGTTTATAAATGATGGATTTTGATATTGATTAAATTAAAAATATACAATCAATTTTTGTATATATGGTATAATGCCTTTAAAATCATTTAGAGCAAACAAACGGTATAGATTTTAAAATTGTACCGATATGTTGTTTATTTGTTTTATACAGAAAACGGATGTTTATAAATTAACAGCATCCGTTTCAGCGGACTATCAATAAATATTTAATAATATATTTTCCAGTAGATGTATAAAGAAATAGATGGACAACAAAATCTAAATTGCACGAGCAATATTTTACTCAAATATTCAAAAAAAAAACTAATAAAATTTGTTTTGGAATACTCTCAACACATTTTGAGGAAAATATTAAATTGAAAGTACTTGTCATACTTGTCATCTCAATTTAAAAAAAAAGAAAACCTAATAAAAGAATTATGTATTGTAATATTACCCTAATAATGGAATACAAAAAACTGAAAACCATTTATTCCAAGGGAATAAAATAAATTGATTTGCAACTGAACACAAAATTTATTTACGCATGATAACGCAAGCCGGTGCTGAATTAAATTAAAGGTCCCTTGGAAATCATTCTATTTATATTTAAACTTCTACTGTTGTTCCATAAATGTTATGGAACATTTTATTTGGCATGATCAATCATGATTATCACGATTTTGTATTTATTTTTTATATATGAACTATTTTGGATTTCATTGGATAGCGGCGGTGTGATTTGTGATGAAAAGTGATTTCGCTGAGGGGATTTTAATTTGCGCATTAATAGGAATCGGAAAAAATGTGATTCGTTTAATGGCGTGATTATGTTTGTATTTATTTATTTGAAGGTTTTTGTTATGGATTTAGATTTGCCTAATATATTCATTATACTATATATACAGAGACACCTATGGGCATATAATTAAATCAATATTTTGAATGGAGAATAAATTATGCATAACACTGATATTTATTAAGATCATCCATTATTTCTAACGTTTTTATTCTAAACAAATAAGATATTTATAAAATAATTCGGCAAATAAACATAAATACAAAAATTAATAAATATAATTCCTTCATTGCATTGCCTGTAGCTTCTCGTTTAATTAAGTCATACTGAAAAATATTAAGAATACCTCATCATGGATTTTATTTTTTTAATATTTAGATTGTTTATCATTCTTCCCGATTTAATACTTGGTGGGAAATCCTTTTGGTCTTATAACTTCCTTATATATAGTCTGCATTGAGTCAACCAAAAACTTACATTGGGCAGGACTCCTGCCGCAGGAGTGACATTGTTGCATTCTTTTTATCCTTTGATGAAACACATCTTTTTATTGTTCTACCGCAAGTTCTCCATTCCATTCATGCCAGGGATTTAAGCTGGCCATTTGAGAACGGTAATATTATTCTCCTGAAACCAATCTTTAGGACACGTGAACAATGCTTGGGGTCATTGTCCTGTTGAAATATCCAGGCCAATGGCAAATCGTTATTGAAATCGACATTTAAATTATCTTGAAGTATGCTTTTGTACATTTCTCCCATCATTTTGCCCTTGATTTATATTATTAGACTAACGCATTATGTTGTGAAACACCCCCATCACCGAAGAACCTACATACTTTACGGTTTTTATTTGTGAATTTTGGATCTAAATCTTTATTTGTAGGACGTCTTACATGCGATTTTCTATCATCACCGAATATATTGAATTTGCTTTCATAACTCCAAACCACCAATTCCCAAAATTTGTTCATTTATACTGATGTTCTTTTGCAAATTCCAACCTACACGAAGTGTTTTCAGATATTTGGTTATCGTCTAGCTACTCTACCATGTAATTTGTTTTCTTGCAGACGTCTGCGAACCTTTCTTACCGAACCTTCTTTAAATTTATATTATACTGGAATTTCATTTCAGTTCGAATTTCCGTTGAGGTCACAAACAGATTGCTTTTACTCACACGGGTGAGTTTTCGATCATCAACTAAATAGGTTTTGCGAATCTATTACATGGTAAAATATTGAATGTTTATGTTTTATTTTATAATAATTAACCGCGTTATTAGGAGTTATTAGGATTTAACGTTTATTTATTTTTTTGTTAAATCTAATTAATTCTATTACATTTACATTTTCATACATACAATCAAAAATAATAACCTAACCAAACAAAAATCAAAAATAAAAAGAAAAAAGAAAAGAAAATAAACTAATTCGACCTAGCGGCCTGGTCAATCGACCGTAGCCCCGAGTCCCGTTTATATATATATTTTTTTTATCCCTCACCTATCCATTACCCTAATAGCAAACCAACGTTGCAAGGACGTTTATTCTCCAACCCATAGTCGAAATATAACGTTACTACGACCATGATACAATCATTATTTTTACCAATTTGGTGAATAAAATGTGAGTCAATTCAACGTCGCTTTTTAACGTTGTGCAAGCAAACGTTGTAAGACGTTATTATTTTACACTAAAATTTACGTAGTATCATTGTACCAAATTCGACCAAAATGTTTTAACTATGTTTGACGTCAAATACGACGTCGTACAATTGTAGGAATTTTATACCAAATGTGGCGTAGATACGACGTCTAATACTGACTAATAAAATATAGACAAAAAAATGCAATAATACACAATAAATAATCATTTTTATTTTCATCGATATATTTATTTTTTTTGTATACATTTTAGTATTTCTGACCTTAACCGAGTTATCAGATATATATCTCCCATTCTCCCACGTATTGTCTGAAAATCCATATATCACATATTTGCTGCTCCTGAAATTAATTGAATTATTTCATATTTTAATTAATTCTAAATGTATTAAAATATTCACATATATTATATATATCCAAATTACCTGAACAATTTGGTGTAGAATTAGTTGCACGTTGAACATCACAATCACCTATTCATATGAAACATCACATTGCTGAATGTGTAAGATTTTTATTAAATCATATATATAGTTTAGACCGTAGATTTGTAATCTAGCGAAATATCATGAATATGTTCAAAAATTATTAGAATACTCATCAAATATATGTAGTAAATCTTACTTTATTTGAACTAATATCGTAACGTAGGTACGATGTCGGTGTTTGGAGATATAATTACCTTTCGCAATATTGGTTATATTACCAACGTAAATACAATGTTGGCTTATTTAACAAGAATATACCACATTAATATAGTATTTTACCGACGTTGGTTTTGTGTATAATTATGGTAATAAAATTGTTACAATTAAAATAAAGTTAAAAGACAACGTTGTGTTTACGTTGAATACAAACCCAGTTAAAATTAGTCTTTACAAAAGGTAAAGACTACGTTACTTCTACCTCGTATCAAAACTGATAACAATTAGTCGTCGAATAACTAAGTTATAGAACTTATACAACGTTGTCCTTAGCGAAAAATTAGTAGTAGTATAAATATTGTTGGCTATGTGCTACTAGGGTATACTCCTTAACCAAACTTTCCCTATATCTCTCCATCTCCAATAACACGCCCGCAACACCCTTACATCCAAACACCTCACCATTTTCTTTCCTCCACTCCCCTTCCAACAACTTCTTTAACGCATCCCTTAACAAACTTCTTACCCCGATCCATTTCATCCTCACTCCTCCCAATACCGGACACTCCCCTACAAAATGCCAACCCGTCTCCTTAACCCCCATATTGCACATTGAGCACACCCATCTTTGCTAACTCCCCCATCCTCTGGAATTCAATCCCATCGTATCTCCCCTAACTCTCATTATCACTCTGATCTCTTCAAACCTCAAATTTCCCTTAAAATTCACCTGCATACCTCCTCCCCATTTTAGTTCCAGATACACCCAATCTTCCTTCTGTCTCCTTCCCTCGCTTGTCAACTCCTTTATACACTTATCCTCCACCTTCCTTACCAACACCTCCGCTCTTAATCTCTAATACTCCACATCTCTTGACTCCCAATTCCATTGCATTTCCACTACCTCCGCCCACTTCTTCCACTCCGTTATCCAACCCACATTCTTTTCCACCATTTCCCATGAAATATTTCTCACCAACCTTGTGTCTCCCTTATCCAACATCCGAACTACAAATCTCACGTGCAGCCTAAAACAGTACACCCACATTGGCACCCTCCCCAATTCCATATAAATCACACATTCCCTAGCCGACCTATTCAACCACATCATTCTTTTTAACACGTACCTCTCGAACCTATCCACCTCCTCATATCTCTTCACTCCCCATACCTGGCACCCATATCCTAAAACACTCCTAACAACCCCATCCAACACTCTTAACTTCGCTTCTATTCCCAAATCCTTCCTTGTCATCATACCACCCCACACCTGCATCACACCTGCCTTTACCTCCAGCACCTTATTATTCACATGTCTACTCCATGACCCTCCATCCGTCATTTCCACCCCTAATTATTTATATCTTCCCACCACCTCCACTATCTTTCCATCCATTTTCCACACTTCATCCTTCCTTACTCTACCTCCATTCCTAAACACCATCATTTTTCATTTCCTTAAATTTACCTCCAATTTCCATCTCTTACAATTACAATTTTACAATTTAACGTTTATTAGGAGTGGGTGATTTATTTTTTCCATATTTATTATTTTATGGTAAAATTAATCAAAATTACAATATTATTTGATAAATTTCAAATTGTTTTAGGGTAAATTATTAACCTAAACTGGAAATTATTACATTAATTGCACTTTTTAAAAATTTTTTCACAGGTGATTTAATTATATGTCCACTAGCATTGTACATTTCATTCCAAAAATGCCCTATAAACAAATGACCAAATGACGTCATACCCCCCACCATATTATTTTAGTTCTAAGTAAGCAATAGTATAACATATTATGAAGAGAGAGAGATGTAGTCGGTGGTGCTAGATTTCCCAGAAATCAACAGTAAGGCTTAATTGAGTGATCATGTGTGTATATAAAAAATAAATAACCCGTTCGAAACGTTCAGCAAATATACAATTTTAAAATCGTTAAGGTTTGTTTTTGTTACGACGATGATATATATAAGTTTGAAAATTACTATTTTCATTTTATGAATATAATTTTTTTAACAACCAACAAATATAAATTGTATTGTATTCAGCTCTATAGTCAGTCAGTAAATGTCGAATCTTTCGATTGAAGTATATACAATATTATATTTGGTTTATACAGGCTTCTGCTTTACGATTTGCCAGGCTTTACGATTTGTGACATTTATTAGAAACATAAATGTTTTATATACATCACTACATTTATATAGTATATATTAGATTTGTTATAGATTTGTATAATAAATCCATTTAACCAATTCGATATTTATGTATATACAAATATGAGTAAAAGAACGGTTTTTTGACAATATGGATATACCATAAAAAATATACAAAAACAAATGCTTAATTTTTTAAAAATAAAAAAAAACGAAAAGGATTTTATACATTGTTTATTCTGAAAAAAAATGGGTGGGTATAGGAAAAATATAAACGAAATTTACTTTTTGCCATTTTTTTTAATACACTATAATACAGTATATACATTATTATGATTTTTATTTTTTTAATAATAGATTTACATATAGTATTTTTATATTTTATGGCTCTGTGTATAAAAAATATATATGTATACTTTTTATATATAGTGAATTTATTTATTATCATCAGAATACAAATATGGTACGCACCATTACCACATTAAATATATAGTATATAGTAAAATACCACAAAGTACTCAATGGTTATAAAATACACGTTCATAATAATCACAAATTTTCGGAATTTTCATTTGAATGAATTGAATTGAATATATTAACATTTTTGTGGATATAACTATGCATGTATAATATTATTGCATTCGCATCGCACTCGGGAATTATTAATAAAATTTCGACGGCACAGTTTTTTTAATCACTTTTGCTAGGTGCATAAATAAGTATATATTTTTATTTTTTCCATATTCAATGATAAATAAAAACCTCAGAAAATAAATTTCGTGACATTAATAGTGTCATCGATTTATAAATGCCAAAAGACATACCAGAATATGAGCATTTGCGACATGTATTTCTATTATTCTTTCTTTAATCAAAATAAAAAACTAGTAAAAATCATCTTCGTCTGTTGTTAGAAGCCTATGCTGAACACGTTCGGTCAATTAAAATGCGTGACAATGGTTTCGACAATTTAAAAATAGTAATTACGATTTGAAAAACAATGAACGTTCTGGCAGACCAAAAAAATTTGAGGAGGCGGAACCGTAGTAGTTATTGATTTATTATTTGTAATTTAATATACAAAAGTGTAGTAGAATTCACTTAAAATCAATGGGAAGGATTCAGAATATGGGAAAATGGGTACCACATGAATTGAATGAAAGACAAATGGAAAAGACACGAAAGGAAATAATTTTTTCATCGAATCATAACGGGAGATGAAAACTGGAGTTATTTTTAAAATCCTAAACGCAAAAAAGCATGGTTCCGAAGCTGCCCCACAATTGTAGCGTCCTACCCACTAAACCCACGCCCCGATGTTTAAGAGTAGGTATACCGCCCCGTGTGCTGCGACCCATAGGATCTATGGTACTCCTCAAATATCATTATATCGTATTTATAAAAATTTTCTTTGATCTCGCAGATACGATCTCGCAGATTTGATCCCAGCAATCGTTGACTGAGACCCCTCGCAAATCGCCGTGTCGCCGTGGATGGAACTGTAAAGTGGATGGAACGGTAAAGTACCGTTGTTTCATTTGATGCTTTAAGATATGCATCATTTTTTTCGGTTTTTTAGACATCCATAGACAGCCATAGCGGGGGGAACTACTAATACTCCCAGCGGGCGCCCGTTGCCTGGGAAGCTGGAAGTTTTTAGTGCATTACTCGCCGGAGTCCTTTGACACATGGGTGTCCCTATCAGCATAGTCCTTCGGTTCGATGCAACCTAAGCTCTTGCACCACTTAAGGTGACTTCCGAGCGGAAGGGAATGGATACCGCTTACGGTATACACCAGCACAATGCATGTTATGTGTTTCGTGAATTTTCATATTTTCTATGGCGGTTAACCGATGATAATATCGGCCGCGGCAGCCATAGCAATTTTTTTTAATTCTGGCGGCGGTAATCGAAAAATTAAAATTTCGGTTAGCGGCGGCGGTTAACACCCCTAACTCTACCTATATAAAAATTGGTCGAAAATCAATCATATTAATTAACGACTCAAAAACGTTTAAAAGTTTTGAAAAAACAATTTTCAATTGTAAAGCGAAAATGTATTTATTTTATAAAACGCGTTGTATTATAGCGACTAGCGTTGTGCTTTACACTTTAGTACCATTGTACCATTGCATTGTATGGTACAAAAGTACCATTGCATCTAGTACATTGTCGGTACTACTTATGAAAAAGTATCATAGTACCAGATACTGAAAATTATGGTAGTAATAATATATTCATTTAATGCCAAATAAGATGTTTAAAAAAATTTAAAAAATTAATCTTCATATTACAAAATCAAAATGAATATAAAAAGTACCATCGTTGTTTGTTACATTAAGTACCAAGCTACTATTTAGTACCATCTTACTATTTGTAACCTATTACTCTTTAGCAGTATGGTATAGAATAAAACATATGAAAAGTATGCTATACAAATCGTAGTTTTGTATATAAAGCGGATATCAGATGACAGAATATATATTCTAATATTTATGCTAAATCGAAAAAGAGAAACCATTTATGTGTGAAATATACAGAACTATATATGCATGTAAAAATTACAATAAAAAGTTCTTTTTTTATTATTTATTATTTATTTTTTTTACCATCTGCAATAAAAATGAGCAGGCAATTTTGAAAATAAAAATTTTGTATTGAAAAAATTTGTTCTTAAAATGTAAGTGCAATAATTTAGAAATGATTTTCTAAATTTAAGAATTTATATTCTTAAGTGCAACACTTATTTCATCAGACATCCTCCTCATTTTTATTTATATCCATTCCACTCTTACTTGTAAAAAATCCCATATTAAAATTTAAGTACAAAAATTTAGAATATATATTCTGTCGTCTGATATGCGCTTAAGTGAACAAACTATACATTATTAGAATCCATATAAAATAGCAATATTATAAGAGCGATCAACGCGAAACTCACTGCTCAGAGAAAGGCATTATTAATTTTTTTTATAGTATTGTGTGCTGTAATTTATTGTATAATATTCAATGTTGGTTTTTTAACAAAGTCGCAAAAGTACCATTGTACCACCTACTTTGAAAACAGTGTACCAGATACCTACTTATTTCTTCAGTAACCCCTCGTTTTGTATTAGATGCCTACTTTTTGCTCATCACTAATAGCAACGATTTTATGACACGTTTATGCTTTATTGTATAGACGATTATCTATAAACGATCCACAAAATTTATACACACAATCTGTTACTAAAATGTCAACATGATGATAAGGGATGAACATTTTTTTTTGTTTTAGCAAAATAATCATATGTTGTATTTAAAACTATATATTAAAATACATGTTATACTGTTTTTTATTGCGAGATAATACGATTTAACACGGTTTACAAGCGAAGGGTAAAATATTTTATGTTCGAACGATTCTTTATATGTGTTAGTGAATAAAATTATTTTATCAATCGTTGTGAACAATAAGTGATGTAAATATATAAATAATAAATAATATTTTGGTTTATTTTTCATAGCTAATTGCATAGCACACTAAATTACAAATAAAACAAAATCTTCTTTGAATGGATTAGTGAGTTACGTGAAAATAAATGAAATAAATTCAACTCGCGGTCGTTCGTGAACAAAAATACCGCGGTTCGGAATTGTTGTTGTTTTTACATATAAAAATAAAATGTTCGCACCACGACCCCTCACTTGTAAAGCCGCCTCTAACCTCTCAGATATACATTCGCATATATACATTTTTGGAAAATTATTATAAACGATACATATTTAAGGTGGATAGTTATAGCAATTTGGTTATCTCGGCTCATTATCTATATAATGTGTGGCCGTACTTTTTATAGTTTTTTTTATAAAGTTGTGTGTTTATTTTCTGTTGAATTAGTAGACGAATTATAATAAACCACAAACTATCAATAACGTTTAATTATTTATTCGGATTTAAAAAAAAATATTCTTATCACATTCTTATTGTGAATATATAATAGATATAAGTGAAAAAGATTACTACTCTCAATAAAATTAAAAAATTAACATCTGTTTCTCATTTTTAAGATCGTATCAGCTGAGGTGAGTGTTTATTATTGTAATTTTGCGAAAACGATGCATTTTGGGGAAAAAAACTGTAAAGATGCGAGAGTTGTAGAGGACGCCCTTGAAACATAAAGGTACTCGAGAAATTGCGCGAAATACACTTTTTTTTAATAGGAAGTTGTACTTTTCCTATTTTGTTATGAACGAACAACGCAAATAAACTCAAATTACGAATGGTTATTTTTTCGAAAACTTCGAAATATGAATTAAAACACGTTGGGTGATCTCTTGACAAATGTCATTTGCTATTAAAGCTGGTCTGTTAAATAAAATTTTTTTTTTGTAAAATTGATATAATAATAAATAAAATAAATAATAATACTGGTTCCTGTTTTTTTTAACTGTGACATCCGATATAGGTGGTT
Source organism: Dilophus febrilis (assembly GCA_958336335.1). NCBI lineage: Eukaryota > Metazoa > Arthropoda > Insecta > Diptera > Bibionidae > Dilophus > Dilophus febrilis. The sequence continues at coordinate 36,027,785 of OY284470.1, forward strand.
GGTTAAAAAAAATCATTAATGCTTTGTTAATTACAACACAATATTTCATTAATTTCCCATAAAACTTCTTAATTTTCACATAATCTTGTTCTAAACATGCATATTCATATATATTAAATATATATTTAAAACCCGATACTGATGTATATGGTTAAACGTGGCTTTATCCACCTCCGCCCCAACGAAATAATACCATAAATAACATATCAATATGTTATATGAGGCTAACAACTGTAACAGAATGCACATACTGTTCAGAACCAAAATTACTAGTCAATCAGTAAGAAACTGCGAAATCTCTAATCATCCCTTGGATTTGCATGGGAGCTCCTGCATGGGATGGCAGCAGAGAAATGTCCGGAAATGAAATTTTTAGTCTTTGGTACAAAACTTCAATATACAAAATTTAAAGCAAATACCTTCAAAACTCATTGAGATATAAGAAAAACAAAAAAGTCGGAAAATTCGGAAAGTTTGCGCGTGAGAATTTCAGCCAAATCGGTCGAAAAAGTTCCGACAAAAAATTAAGACATCCGAGTGAGCGGAACAAAATGGAACATGTTTTATTTGATTTTTCACGATAAAAAGTTCAAATGCGTGTAGAAAAAATGTAAAAAAGTTACCTTAGATTTTTTCGGAATACGAATACAATATGCTGTACGTGCATAAAATGAAATAAACAAAAAAGGAAATTCTGGTAAATATATCGATTTATTAATAAAACGTTTTGAAAATTTAAAAAAAACAACAAATTATATAACTTTTTGTATTCATTTTTATATAGTATTTGATAAGAAAAAAACCGAAACCATTATAAAAGAAAAACAAAATTGTTTAATTCAAAAAATTTTATTTCATTATAATGTAAATTTTTATGTTCATGTACACGCATTTTCTTCGTAAAAGAAATCCGAATAGCTTAGGGCAAATTTATCATCATTCATATATAAATAAATATATAAATACGTTTAATATAAGTTGGATATTAGAAGTATAAGGAAAAAAAACTGTATTCTGTGTAAGAAAAACGAACAAGTTTCGAACCTTTTCTTATATTGTATATTACCTTAAATTTTATAAATAAAATCTTTATGAAAATATAGAGAGCTCCACACAAACTAATAACATTTCTTTTGTGTCTCTGCGTGTATATAATCTAGTATATAAATAAACTGCGATGTAAAACAAAACATTGAGTAATAAATTATTAATACTAAATAGAATAGAAAAAATAATATCTTTAATAATAAAATTAAATTTCAATATACAATAAATGTATATATTTTTTTTTACTTTTCACATTCTACATATAGTGTAGGGTGGACCAGGTTTGAACGATTTGTTTTCAATGGCTCTGTAAGGCACTTCTTTTTTTTCTGAAACTACCTTAAAATGACTCACCAATTATTTATCGTTAATTTTACAAAAATTTTTATTGGTTTATTTCCTTCTTTGTTTGAGATCTAGTGCTTTTAAAAAAAGCGCTGCATTGGTCCGAAGGTGCCTCATGCAGAGGGACCTGCGGCCATGCCATGGGGCACTTTCGACCAAATATTGTAATTGTATTATTAATATAATCCGCACAAGTAAAAAGCTCGTAAAGAACTGACCTTCACAAAAATGAAAGTTTTGTGAATAGGAATCACATTATAAATATTGTACTATGTTGTTCAATAAGTTTCTAGAATAGCATTAAAAAACAAAATATTATGGCTTGACATACTTTTTATTATTTAGTATATTCTCCCAGAAGCAAGAAATTTATTCCAAAGGTCCTATAAATTATGAATACGATCCCTATAGTGCTTTTCGACTTCCGCGCATGCATTTTTTAACATGTGAAAACAGCCAGAAGACAGAGCAAACCAAATCTGGCGAGTACGGTGGATGTTCCAATAATTCGTACTTTAATTTATTGATTTTAGCCATTGTCAATACACTTTTGTGAGCTTTTGCATTGTCTTGTTGAAAAAGGACCCTTCACTAAATCTCTCTCCGTCAATCGACGATCTTCCAAAATTCTAACTTGTATTTTTGTTACGATTACTGATGTTGATGCACTTTTTGCACGTCATTGACGTGGATTACCCAGAAGAGTTGTACGACCACGTTTAGACTTGTATACTGTTCCTAGTGCTTCACCTTCACTTTATACTCTCTTGACGATCATTCATGAATTTGTTTTGGTTCTACACCTCTTCCAAATATAAGAATTCAATCCCATCACGATACTTGATTTTTTCCATGTTAATAAAACGCTGTTACACGTCAATTGTTAAACAAAAATGTAGGAAATTTTTATTAAATGTCTTTAAAATACATAAACACGTCCTTTGCTTTTATACCGGTTTACCTACGACTGATAAATCTTAATAGATATTGCTTTTACACGTATATAACGGGTATTAATATAAACAAAGATGCATTGTCCGAAGGTATCGCCGAACCTGCCCCACTCTACCCTATTTGTAGAGAATTTAAATGATATAGGAATGTTTATGTATTTTAATATTTTTTTTTTTATTTTATAAAATATGTTTTTTTAGTTTAGCTTTTATTTTACTCACTACATTACATTTTTACGCCCACACCTTTCTTATTATTCAGTACAGATTTTTTTTTAATACATGGAAAAATTAATTGGATCAATATTACCAAAAATTATGTATATATATTTAAGTATGTATATAAATTCATGTATAAGAATATTAAGTTTGGGGTCGAAGAACAAGCGATACCAACAAAAAAACCGATCAATAATATTTTTATAGCTAATGGCTTTATGCTTATTTTAAAGAAATGTGTATTTTTACGAATAAACAACAAGAAAATATTAGCTGAATATACATAAATAAAACCACCCATCCACTTTTTAATGTTCATACATGATCTTTTCTCAGTAACAGAAACACATTTACACTGTTATGCTGACGAGAGTACGTTACATTCTTCGTATGAACTTCCTGGTAATTAAAATGCGAACCATATGCTTCAGTCACGCTAAAAGGTAAATTTTTCAATTAACATAGATTTAGACTCAAAATCTAATTGGGAAAGTATAAACCTAATGGAATTTAATCCATCTAAAACAAAGGCATGTTTGTTCTCAAACCAAAAGATCCGCTTATGTTTATCATTATGAATAACATACTCTTATTTCCCAATCTAAGAACCTATTAAATTTGGGCATGTCTTCGTCAAATAATTTTACATTGAACAATAATATAATTATTGCAGCTAAAAAGTCGACTAGCCGCATTGGACTTTTGAACAAATCCAATGAATTCCTTAATTCTGAAAAATTAGCACTAGTTTATAACGCATTTATAAGACCACTTCTAAAGTACAATTCTTACATATGAGCCGGTTCACACCAATTAACTGTAACTGTAACTGTTCTATTGAGCGTAAACCATTAATATCGAAAAAGAACAAAATTGCGAGATTAAATTTTGCCACACAATATGCAAAACAACCAATTTCACTTTGGAATAAGATTGTTTAGTCTGATGAAAGTAAATTTGAATTATTTGGATCCAAAATTAGGCAAAGAGTATGATGAAAATCAAGAGAAGCTTTAACAGAAAAAAAAATATATTGAAGAACGTCAAATACGGTGGTAGTAATATTACGGTGTGGGGAAGTTTTGGTGCAAATGGGGCTAGGAATTTAATACAAATACATATTTATCGTATGACTGTCGCAATTAACGTTCATATATAACTAAAGATGTAATGTGTTTTTATGTTTTGTGTTTTCGGTTATTTTTCGAATCTGGATATTAACACAGAGTTGTATTTTCCGCTTGCGGTTGGTCGTACGGGTAATTACCGACACCGTAAAAGCCACAAATTAAGAAACTAACAACAGAAGGCTGTTGTTGGAGGCTAAAACCAGATTGTTGGTTGTATAGCGAAAAATTAATTTTATTATTTATTTATATAATTAAAGAAAATTAAGAAGCGCCCTTAACGAAAATTGGTCTAGAATAGAAGAACATTTTTCAATGGGAAAATAACAAAATTCGCAAGAACTTTTTTTAAGATTTTAATATACATTTGTTGAAATGGCCGGCACAATCATCTGATCTTAATCAGATTAAGAAATTTTGGTCAGAATTAAACAGAAAGATTGAGAAATTGGTTAGGACCAATAAAAACCGTATTTCAATAGTTTTTTAACGAATGGATTAATATCGACAAAATTTTATTAAAAAAATTAATTTGGAAAGAATTCCAAATCGCCTAAAAGACGTTATTTACGCCAAATTTTAATCATTATCACCATTATTTAAATGCAAAATTCTTACTTCGTTCTTATATACTTCATGCCACTGAAAATGCGTACTTCTTTTACAATTTGAATAACAATATCATTATTATTTAATTTTTCAGAATTCATTTTATTTAATTAATAATTAATTTTTAATTAATTTTTAATAAATGCATACACACATACTGAATTATTTTTATTAAGCGTTTTGTATTGCTCACTTTCCTTATTTAAAAAATATTGTCATATTTTGGGTGTTTATGAGCGTTCTTAAACTTATCGCTAGGAGCGTATACATATCTATGATCATAGAACGATTGATTATCTATTCTCTCTATATTACATTAATTGACATATTAAGTATGGTGGTATTACATATTCTATTCTAATAATTAAAAATAAAAATAAACCTTTTCCTCCAAAACTTTTTTCGAAAACCGTCTCGTTTTCGACTTATGAGCGAAAATAATATACAAATAAATTGATTGTAAGTACTGCTCTGTATTAATAAATCAATGATTCCATGTGCTTTAATTATTGCTATTGAGACAAACTTTATTGCCATCATTGTTTGACTAAAACCGAGTAACAACCGAACAGAAAAAAAAATCAGAACTTTAAAAAAATCATTTGTTTGGCTGTTCAGAACTTTATAAAAAACAGAACCAAAAGAGAGTAGATGATTGTTTGATAAAATGTGTGTTCGGTTATTTCAGTTCAGACTCATTTTTCTACTCCATAATAATTGACGGTGTCGTCAAAGAACCCATTTTTTGTTTTGTTTGTTATTCTTTTTTCTCTTTTTTATGCATATATTTTTAGAATGATTTTTTCATCGTTCATTATCATTTTATATGTGCGTGTGTTATTTTGAATTTCATGATATAAAATAAAAACCGAACAAAAAAATATACAATTGTTTCACTTCAATTTTTCACCGAACATTTTTCAACACCAAAAAAAAAAACAAAAAAAAATGAAGGAACCGACTTTTTTTTTAAAGTTCTGTTCTTTTGTTCAGGTCTCAAACAATGACGGCATACGTTATGAACTTACCGCTAATTCTACCGTAACACTAATTAATTGTATGAATTTCGTATTTAAATCTATTTTAATAAATGTTCAAAATGACCACCGCATTGTTCTAAACATTTTTCTATTCTTTTCTTAAAATTAGCATTTAAAGCTTCTAATTGACAGTCTTTAATGTTATGAAAAATTGAATATAATCCTAGTTTTCATATCATCGATAGTTGTAGGCCGCTGAAAATCATCTCTTTTACTGGTCCCTAAAGATAAAAATCCATTCAGGCTAAATCGGGGGATCGAGCAGGATAACCGACTTACCGCCTTTCTCAATCAATTTGTATACAAACATTGAAATAATATGTTCCCTGTTCCCTGTAGCTGTTCCGAAATGCACAAGTGCACCATCTAATTGGGTCCACATGTCAGCACTTTCCTGGAGAGAGATATCTTCGACTAATCAGGGAAATCTTCTATCAGAAATTGAACAAGTCTTGCCGTTGTCAGTGTTCCTTCAAAAATATATGGTTCAATTAAATGATTACCGATTATTCAAGCCCAAATATTGAGGCTCAATCGATGTTGATCGTCGATAGAACGCATCCAATGTGGATTAATGTCGTTCCAGTAATTATGTCTGTTGACGTTACCATCACACTTAAAAGTTGCTTCATTCGTTCATAATAGACGTAATAAGTACGGGGATTATGCGAAAGCGCAGCTATCACCTCTGTAGCAATATCTTCACATGTCTGGCGTTGTTTAAATAATTTTCGTACCGTTCCTCTTGTTTTAACACTCTTAGCTAATTGGCGAAATACGCCTCTTCCAAATTGACGCCGATGTGGAAATCTTCGGGCATACAACCTTATTGCTGCGCATTCATTTTGATGACATTCAGCATAAATCATTAACATACTGAACCCTTCTGCATTGGTAAAGAGCATTTTAAAATAAACCTTTTTTTTTTAAATTTAATAAATATGGCACAGCAACGTTAAAATTTTAATTTAGACTACTTCATAAAACATACGAAATTCATACAATTCATTAGTGTTACGGTAGAACCAGCGGTAAGTTTGTATCAATTGAAATAATTTAATTCCATGGAATCATTGATTTATTAATACAGAGCAGTATTTACCATTAATTTTTTTGTATTGTATTATAGCTCACAAGTCGAAAAAATGTATGGAGACAAAAGTTGTTTATTTTTACCTCTTTAATCAAATGAAAAATCTCTCTTTAATCAAATGAAATGAAAAAGGGGGGTCCGTTAAAAAAAGCAAAACTTTTGTCTGTTACTAAAGAACAACCGATTTCAAGGTCAACCAAAGTCACCTCTAGACGTCCCCGTCTATTGCCTACCACTTTAATAGAGTGAGTTTTTCCTTATATTTTACGTTTTCCGAGATAAATTCTCTGCATTTATTATAAAACTCAGCCTTCATATGCAATAATAATAACATATATGGTATGCGATATTACACCAGGTGTAGACCGCTCATTTTTACCATTCCTCCCAATGAATCATATAATAATAAAAATAAAAAATACACTAGCGAGGAAAAATAAAATCAAAATCTCTGAAATCCATTCATCGCAAAAATTTGTTAGAAAAATTACAAAATGTTTCATTCAAATAAATGTTCATATAGAATACAAAAAAAACCCTACTTGATTATACATATAAATAACCAATAATAAAAAAAAATTAAAAGAAAATATACAACATTCCGCATATAAGAAAAAAAAAATGATGAAAAGCAATTTAAACAAAAAAATAAATTTGACTATAGAAACTCATTTAATAATCAATTTTTTTTAACAACACATTTTTTTTTCTAATTTAACATATATAAATACACATTGAAAAATTGAAAAGTAAAAACAAAAAAAAATTTATATATTGAAATTTTTTTTGTTTGTTTAAATAGCATTTCATTCAACAAATTAGTTCGATAAAATTTTTATAGCTTCTAGTTTATTAAAAAAAAATAAAGAGAAAAAATTACACTTTTTTTTTAAACAAACACTTTTCAAATATTTCTATCATATATATGTAAGTCAAGGGTCGTCAAATAAGTACTAACTTACAAATATAGAAACTGTTATTTCAATTAAAAATATTTTCAAATAATAGACCACCGCCGCTGATGGATGGAAATTCAATTTGTGAAACACCAAGTGCAACAAGTGCCACTGTCATTTACATAAATCAATAACGTATTTCATGATGCCACAAATAATTCTTGGGCAGATCATTTATAAAGTTTAACAATTACAAAATAAAACTATACAAAACCATTCAACCAAAAATTAGTTTGCAAATCAAATAAATAATGATCCATTATTTTAAGCAAGCAAGCTTTAAAGGGTTTTTTTTCAGTGGTCGGTCCTGTATAGTTAGTTCGATAGTGATTATAGTAAAATATGTACAAAACTTACAAAAAATGGTTATTTCAGAATTAAATGAATTTTTCAATGAACCCTCTATTTTTGAATTTTTAGTTGTATATATTGCGTGTAAACTATATATATTGAAAATGAATTGATGATAGGATTATAAAATATTGTGGCATATAGATAATAAACATGAATCTATTTTATTTTGTTTATTATATATATAATATATTTTTTTTAAATTAAAAAAAATATAATAATTTTTTTTTGTAAACAGTACATACACATTTATATAAACTTAATTAATCCAAAAATGAAATCTTATTGTGGTTTCTTTCTTTCAACCCCGCTTGCAGAGGTGTACTCTGCAAGCGAATGATCAATTTTATCTTTTATTTTTTCCCTCATGTTCTACAACGGGGGTTTGTTAAGCGGATGTTTTTTCTACAAAAAAGGCGGGTTATATTTCCCGGCCTCGGGCGGGTCGTGGTGCGAATATTTTTAATTTTTCACATAAAATTAAATTCCTCAGGATTTTTGTTGGCGGTATAAATTTATTTTAATTAATTTTCATAATTTTTTTACTATAAACCTAAAAAGAATAGCGCGAAACAAATATAAAATGTTCTTTGCTTGCAAATCGAATGAGGGAAATTACACTGGACCGCGGGAACTTTCCTTGTAGAGTCTCCTTAAATAATATCAGCGTAGCGTACCCTTTAAAAAGTATTATTGGTTTTTACATCATGAATATTTGATCGTCTAGATGATTTTTTAAATGTTTTTATATAACATTTTAATGCCAAGTTGTGATTCTGTGGTACAGTTAATAAAAATTTCAACCTAAAATTCGCACAAAAATTTTGTGGTCGTTTGTTCGAATCCTATTGAAGACATAAAATGTGTTTTGTGGTTTTGATTATTTTCGAATCTGAATTTTAACATAGTTAAAACACAGAATTTTATCAATTTGATGTAGTAGTTTCGACTATTGTGGTTGAGTGTATTTAACTATAAAATTACAAATAAATACAGTTAATCTTACAAAATCGTCGTACTTACACATTGCACGCAAGTTTGTAAGAATTTTAAGTTGGCATTTTTATCAATTACACAACCACAACATCAACTCGATATAAATCAAATTAATATTTTATATTTTAGTTGAATACGCAAAATTCAATTGTTCTAAACTTTTTGTTCCCACACCTATCTATGATATATAAAAATTATATGTTGCTGTTATAGTTATATGGAAAAAACATTAAATAATGATTTCCAATTTCATTTGTTTACGTAACAGTTTTTAGCGATTTTTAGCATTTTTTTCTTTTCCATACATTCTTTTTATTTTGTTTTTCTTATTGTAAATCATTCAATATAATAAAAACCAAAAATTTTGGTATTTAATATTTTGATTTATAATTTAAAAAAAATATATATAATACATACATAACATATATATAATATACTGTATAATTTATGTGTATTGAATTTTATATCGCGATGTCTGGTTATATTGGTTATAGGAAACTCGTTTGATTTTTTTAAATGAATTATTAGATAGCCCAAGCTAAATCGTTGGCTCGAGCTAACGACACTAATTTTTTATTTATTTTTTTTATTTGCAATTCTATCATAATAAATAAATACAAATTTCGATAAATTCACCTTTTGCAATACATACTTTTATATTTTTATCCTAAAATAAATTTCTGAAAAATTTTAGCTCGAGCTAAAACAAGTCGGAATAAATACTTCAGTTTGAGCTTCATGCTCGAGCTAACTGACTCGAGCTGTGTGCGCCCATGTACATGTCTAATGATTATTAGTACACATATAGAATACCACATAGAAATATGTTTTTAAAAACATTTAAATTGAATAAAACTAAATTTTTTGTCATAATTCGGATATATTTTACTTTTCTGAAATTTGGCATATATTTTACTTTTCTGAAATAATCGAAAAAGTGAGGTCAATTTAAAAGATGAATAAAATAAAAAGAAAATATTTTTTGGATTCTTATTCTTTACGATTTACGTATCCTAACATATCGCAAAAATTAATAAATGCCGGGTTTAATCATAAACAAGGACTCCCGCCAACTAAGTTGACGTCCTACCGACTAAAACCCCTCCCTGTGGGTTGGAGTAGTTGCGTAAACCGCTGCGTGTACTGCGATCCATTAGATCTATTGTACCCCCTGAAAAAAGTTAAATTTTGGATTGGTCTCGAAGATATGAGACTGCCAGACTAGGGCCCTTTACGCTTGACTTGATTCAACCTGCTCAGCAGTCGTTGACTGGGAGCCTTATGAATCGAGACCAAACATTTCGGTATCTGAAATGTCAGACGCCGTATCTTGAATGAAACGGCAAAGTACCGTTGTTTTATTTGATACATTAATATACGCATCTTTGGTTCAGATGGAGTCCAGACTTGTAGTTGAGGATTGGTTGGTCAGCCATAGAAGAGCCTCTTTCTATGGAAAGGCTAATACCCCCAGAGTTGGCGCCCGGTGTCTGGGAGTTGGAAGTTCTTAGTGCATTGCTCCCCATAGACCTTTCTAACATGAGTGTTCATATCAGCATACACCTTCGGTTCATTGCAACCTAAGCTTTCGCATCACGACATGGTGACTTCCGAGCGAGAGAGTTCCATAGATACATTAGCAATAAATTTAAAATGATGTGGATCGGACAACCGGTTAACGAGATATTTAAAGAAGCGTGTGTTGAATATATATCTGATTTTTGGTTCTCTAAAGTTTGGGGTAGCAATTCCCGAAAAGCCACCCTGCAAAAATTTACGCCCAACATGCTTATCACTAATAACAAAAGGATTTACAGATACAGATATCGCAGGCAACAAATTTTTAACCGGGAACAATTGATGTAGTACACGGTACTATGACCTGATACCAGGGTATTCTTTTTCCCTCAGCATAAAAATAACCTAATGAAATAAAGTAAACAAAGTGAAACCCACGATCGTACAAACATTTTCGATCGGTGAAAAATTGCCATTTAGTAAATTATTTCCATACCTATAAATTAAAAGGTCTAAATGGTTTCTTGGACAAAATACTGTTTAATTAAATACAACATTAACCTGTGATATTCATTTTTCAACTGACATAGAAAAAACCAAAATTTTTTCATTTAAAAACAAAAAGTATCCCACGGTTGGGATAATTCCCCACCACATATAATTTATAAGAGTTCATTTCTATTAAGTATATATTTATATATTATATATAAAATAAAAATTTGAAAAGTTTGATAAAAAGTTTATAATGGCATTTATTAATTACTGTTCAAAAAAGTTTTGATAAAACGAATTATTTTTGACATTTGCGTATATAATTTTATATAGGTTATACCAGAAATACTATACTATATATGTTGGAAATCGATCCCAAAATAGATCTATATAATATATAAATTTTCCATACATAATATATATATTATATAATTTATACATGTACCAGGTACAGTGATATGAAATGAGCGCAGGTTACCAGTATCCCTATAAGGAACCTTTGTTGTGAACAAATAAGCTTTAATTATTTTTTTTTGTTGCTATGAGATATGTCATACATATTTAGTATAAATACAGTTATTGTACAAAAAACATCATATTTTTTAATTGTGCTAAATTGAATTTTGTACCATAAAATGAAGATTTGCAGATAGGATACATTATTTGTTTACATATGAATAAAAGTGCCGCAGAGTCGCATCGAATGCATATCGATGCATATGATTATCATGTTGTATCAGAAGCGACATGCGAAAGATTATTTGAACGGTTCAGAGATAATGATTTTGATGTGAGAAACAAAGAATGTGGAAGACCACCAAAAACTTGGAGACGCCGAATTACAAGCAATATTGGATGAAGTTGATACTTTGAATAAAAAACAAGTGGCAAAATTGTTAAATGTTGCAGACCAAACAATTTCTGACCGTTTCAAAGCTATGGGAAAAATCAATAAAGGGTGGAAAATGGGTGTCACATGACTTGAATGAAAGACGGATGAAAACCGATAGAAAGAAAATCAGATTGGCATCGAATCGTTACGGGCGATGAAAATATGAATTTATCGTAAGAATCCTAAAGGAAAACATTATGGATCTTGTACAACCATCGACATCGACTACACCGGCTGATCGTTTCGGCAATAATACAATACCATGTTTCTGGTGGGACCAGAAAGGTGTGGTGTACCACGAGCTCATAAAACTTGGTGAAATTGATCGCTATACCGACAACAAATGATCAATTTGAACCATACATTGATCGAAAAACGACCAGAATGGGTCAGGGGGCATGGCAAGATAATTTTTCTGCATGACAATGCACCTGCACACACAGCAAAACGGGCGCAAGATAAAATTAAAACGCTTGTTTGGGAGCTGTTTTTTCACCTATCGTATTCAACAGAGTTTGCTCCTTTAGCCTATCATGTGATTCATCAATGAGATATGCATTGGCTAAGCAACTTAACGACTTCGATTCCTACAAAGAAATCGAAAATTGCGTTTCCGATCGGTTTGCTTCAAAACACTAAGAAATCTGGGTGTTATCCATAAGTTTCCAGAAAGGTGGTCAAACTGTGTAGAACGCAATAATCAATACTTTGAATAAAATGTTATTTACTTTCCCATTTAAAATTAGTGTTTTATTTTCACAAAAAACTTACTTCATACCGCTACACTTGGTAAACATATATTATATTATTTAGATATATATATGTATTTCTATTATACCCATTTAAGACTTACAGATTTATAAATATATTTATAGAGGTATTGAGGCCTAGTCGGACAAATCTTCTATTATTATATCTTAAATAGAAGAATGAAGAAATCGATGGTTTTCGAATTTTGGTAGTCAAATCATCTTAATTTTGAATTCCTAAGCAAAAAATAACATTTTTTATCGGCATTTTCGGCCGACAACATAAAACAGACTTCTATTGTTTGTTTTTTATTTAATTTTTACTGTTATGGTGTCGCTAATTACCCGTACGGCCAACCGCGTTGGAAAAATATACAACTCTGTGAAAATTCAGATTCGAAAATAACCGATAAACACAAAACAAATGTCTTCAGTGGGATTCGAATCCACGACCCCCAATTTTTTGTGAAAATTTTCGGTTGGAATTTTTATCAAATACACCACAGCGAGGCACATTCTAATAAAAATTTTTAAAACTTTATTAAGTTATTGTTTTAAAATATATAATTATAATGCATGGTAACCCAATAAACTCCCTGTATGTTTATGTTATTAACTTTATTACACTTTAAGAGACGTGATATATTAAATTGACACATATAAATGCATCCGGTTATAATCTCAATACAGTTCATTTAACTTAAGTAATTTTTTAATTATGTTTTATCCATAGATATACATATATATATATATGTTTAATCGTTATACATTGTTATTTATCGATATACCATAATAATATATAGTACACATTCGAAACAGTGATTTTATATGGGAATCTCTGTTTAAGTTTAATGAACCTCTAATATGGGTAATCGATACTCCTTAATATATTATCAATTTATATTTACAGTTAATGTATAAAATGACAGACATGGAAACAATATTTTTAATATTATTGAAAATTTTATGAAACGGAATAGATAAAGGTTTTTCCATTGTTGTTCAGAATGAAATCTGAAATACCTCTATATAGTTATATATAAACACACTTCGGTATTGATTTGATTGTAATAGAAATAAGGTTGATATTGATCTTTCAGAATATATATGGATTCCATAATAAATGCTTATACATCTATGCTATATTTAATGTGATATTGATAAAAAACGCCAAGCTAAAATTCTTACAATCGTCTTTTGAAGCAAACCGACCAGACACTCAATTTTCGATTTCTTTGTAGGAATCGAAGTGCTGCTCAGCCAATGCATGCACATTGATGAATCACATTATATGCTAAAGGAGCAAAATCTGTTGAATATGGTGGGTGAAAAAAAACTACCAAACAAGTGCTTTAATTGTGTCTTGAGCCCGTTTTGCTGCGTGTACAGGTGCATTGTCATTCAGCAAAATTATCTTGCCATGCCCCCTGACCCATTCTGGTCGTTTTTCGATCAATGTATGGTTCAAATTGAACATTTGTTGTCGGTAGCGATCAGTTTCGCCAAGTTTTATGAGCTCGTGGTACACCACACCTTTCTGGTTCCACCTATGAACACTTTATAAAAAGCGTAACTGAAAAACCATATATGGATAAGACAAAACTTTTGAAAATATGTATTAAAAATAATTGATATCAATATAACGCAATCAAAAAACGCACATGCGTTTCAGATTTTCAAATTTGAATTTTTTTTTTAGTTTTTTTTTTTAAATGTTTAATTTTTGATGGTATTAATTTAATATTAAAATAAAAATCATATTAACATAATTATATTTAATTTTTTTTAATAAAAATCAAACAAATTTAGTGATTTTATAAAAAATGTTTTGTAATGTTGTGTATAAATATGTATAGATGGAGTTCATATTGCGTTATTTTTTATGAAAAGAGAGTGATATCAAAATATTGTCAAAATATACAAACAAGATGGATTATAAAAAAAATTATTTATTTTTTTGTTTATACAGTGTGTCCCAGCTAACGCTATCCAGACAATATCTCCGAAACCAGTGGAGTTATCACTAATATGATGTTAGTGGACCACCACTGGATTCCATTTGGCTACATTTTTATGTTAACCCCTTCCTCCCCACGTTAACCCCTATGCGCTTAATTGGTATCAACTTTGGAATATCAAATGTAAACCTATATTTTTTTTTCGCCTATTTTGAAGATCGTGACGAGTAGTTAAAAAAAATGTAATAATATGTGGGGGTCCCATGGGGAATTTTTCCACAAATGAAGATTGTTCATGCGATGGAAAATGGGCGAAAACTCGCTAAATCTCTATGAAAACTTGTGTTGTGATCCATTACAAAGTTGTTCTACGTTGAAAATTAAGGAGGGTGTCCGAACACCCCAAGCCCCCAACCCCCCGTTTTTAGGGGGGGAAATCGAAATTTTGAATTTTGCATGCGATTTTTGCAAATTAACAAAAAAATATGGTTTTTTAATGCAAAAATCAAAATTTCGATTTTTGCCTTAAAAGGGTGGCGTGGGGGCTTGGGCTGTTTGGACACCCCCTTAATTTTCAACGTAGAACAACTTTCTAATACAATACAACACATGTTTTCATAGAGATTTTGCGAGTTTTCGCACATTTTCCATCAAATGGACAATCTCCATTTGTGGAAAAATTCCCCAAGGGACCCCCACATATTATTACATTTTTTTTAACTACTCGTCTCGCTCTTCAAAATAAGCGAAAAAAAAATATAAGTTTACATTTGATTTTCCAAAGTTGATATCCATTAAGCACATAAGGGTTAACGTTGGGAGGAAGGGGTTAACATAAAAATGTAGCCACATGAAATCCAGTGGTGGTCCACTAACATCATATTAGTGATAACTCCACTGGTTTCGAAGATATTGGCTGGATATCGTTAGCTGGGATACCCTGTATATAAACAAAACAAAACAAAACATTTTTTTATTTACATTTTTATAAAAAAAAAACACCGCTGATCAACTCCTAGAACGGAAAGCATTTATATAGGGGCAATCTCTCACCCAATTACAAATCCCTATATCAAAAATTTCTAATTTCTTCAAAACTCATTGACATTCACGAAGAAAAAAAGTTGGAATTTGGTAGAAGGGATGGTCTAACATACCCCAAATGCAACTAACTCTATCATAACAAAAGTTTTTGGTGAAAATTTCAGCCAAATCGATCGACCAGTTTCCGAAAATAGGGGAGACAACAGAGCGATAAGCTTACAATTTTTTTTGCATTTAAAGGTATAAAAAAATGTATTACAATATAGTATATATTGTATTTAATTAAGAGTAAAGCATTGACAACAATTTTTTATTCACAAACTAAAATAATAAGATACTTACTGAATGTAAATGCTTATATTTTTATATATATTTTTAATTGTCAGTGCTCTTCGGCGCTCATATAAATTATAAACGAATGTCATTGTACTTGCGTTAAAAATATATTAAATTATATGACGTCATTTTGCCAATGCGTTTTTTTGATATCAATTTTAAATTTTCAAAAGTTTTGTCTTATCCATATATGGTTTTTCAGTTACGCTTTTTATAAAGTGTTCATAGTTCCACCAGAAACACGGTATTGTATTATTGCCGAAACGATCAGCCGGGGTAGTCGATGTCGATGGTTGTACAAGATCCATAATATTTTCCTTTAGGATTCTTACGATAAATTCATATTTTCATCGCCACTAACAATTCGATGCCAATCTGATTTTCTTTCTATCGATTTTCATCGGTCTTTCATTCAATTCATGTGACACCCATTTTCCACCCTTTATTGATTTTTCCCATAGCTTTGAAACGGTCAGAAATTGTTTGGTCTGCAACATTTAACAATTATGCCATTTGTTTTTTATTCAAAGTATCAACTACATCCAATATTTCTTGCAATTCGGCGTCTTCAAACCTTTTTGATGATCTTTCACATTTGTTATATCTCACATCCTAATCATTATCTCGCAGCCGTTCAAACTATATTTTCATATTTCTTCTGATCCAACATGATCACCATATGCATCGCATCGATATGCATTCGATGCGACTCATTTAAAAATGAAAATGAAGATTTGCTGATAGCTTTCATTTTTTGATTACATTCAAAAAATTAATGCTATCAGCAAATCTTCATTTTCTAGTACAAAATTCGACAATTTTAAAACGATTAAAAAATATGATGTTGTTTGTAAAATTACTTCAGTCGGTGGTGTAAATGATAAAAATTTTGAACGAAATTTTCGGGTGGAGGGCTCAAATCCTACTGAAGACATAAAATATGTATTGTGTTTTCGGTTATTTTTCGAATCTGAATTTTAACACAGAGTTGCGTTTTCCCCTTCCGGTTGGTCGTACTGATAATTACCGACACCGTAAAACCACAAATTAAGAAACTAACAACATATGGTTGTTGTTGCTGGACGCTAAACCCAGATTGTTGGTTGTAAAGCGAAAAATTTATTTTTATTTTTTTTTTTGTATAATGATTTGAGGTATGCTAAATATGTTTGACAGATGTCATAGCAACCAAACAAAAAAAATTAAAGCTCCATCGCAACAAATGTTTCATATCGAGACATTTATTGGTACCACTTCAAGCCGGTAGACCGAGTTTGTATATATTTATCGATATATGGACGTATTTAGTACATATTTTGCTAACTTTTGTTAAATTAAACATCACAATTTTCATTGGTATCTCTATCTATGCAAGCCATACATGTCTCAAAATTTGTAACTTAAAAGCTTATATTAACAGGAAATATAAGTCCACCATGACTTTGTATGGTGAAATTTAAAAGATTTATGGTACATAAAAGTTTGGTTTACTATAAACACAATTTTTTAACGCCCTGTGACTCGGTAGGGGTTTAAATTAGACACCCCGTTCCTTTTGGTAATAATATTTTGCTGTAAATAAACCCCGGATTACGTGGTATTCAGGTTTGTAGAGTGGTAGTGTGTATAGGGACACACTGTATTAGGTATGCATAATTACATATATGAAGTTTTCCACTTCGAAAATTAACCGATCAATCAATGTATGAAATAAAATATACTACATTTTGTTTTCTTTTAATTTTTTTCATATATAGTATATGATAACATTGTATATATTTTTCTTGTTTGTTGCTGTGCTATTAATCTTCTTCGCTTACATAAACAAAACATATATATAATATATACCTACCAAATGTAATAATAATAATTTATTATTTTATGAATATTTTAATATTTTAATTTATTTTTTTTACATATGTGTGCTGCAAAAGATATGAATAAAAATGATTTTTGTTCTCGTTTTTTTGATAAGTAATATATATACATATATTTATTTGTCGCATGCGTCCCTCTTGCTGTGAAAAGTATGCATAGCACATCCTGCTTAATATAATAACTCCTTTTTTTTAGTCATTAGTAAATAAAATTATAATCTTAAAGAGTTGATAAGAATTCATTCCATATGAAAACACAATTGCCATTGTTTCTTGCGATTTCATGTACATATACATACAATCATATAGAAAGGAATAACTATAGAGAATTAATTCTAGATAGCAAAATATGGTACCAACATTTTCGTTTCAAAATATTTTTTAAAGAAATACCGATTTATTGATTTTAAGATATACAAATGTTGTTTTAACTTGACGTTCAATCGGATACAATGTTCGGGTCTTATTTTTTGATGTTGAATAGGAATCCTTATCGATAAATAGGGTGTTCCATTTAAAAAAAAGTGTATTATGCGCAATATCTTGAGTATCGTAATGTTTCAAGGGCATCCAAAATCATAAAAATAGTTCCCCTTCGGCCTCTACAACCTTTCGTCTCTACAGTTTTTACGGCGTTTTAGGCCTAGATCTATACTAACGTTTTTGGTAAAAAATTTTAGAGTTTGTATATTTACCATCCATATTGATGATAAATGTTGTAGCGTTGGATAAAGTACATTTTGTATTTTCCAATTCAAATTGAAATATAGTTTCCATCGAGCGCTCATTCGATTCATAGTAAATTCCACGTTAAGAAATTTTTTTCAAATGCATATCCACGATGTGTTTTCTACCGAACGATCATTCGATTCATTATTTCTTCCATATTTTTCACTTTCGGTTAATTATTAAATCGGTGTTAAGGCTTGCTCCCACGAATTTTTCTGTTGATTTTGCATTAGTGTGTGGTTTTCATTAAAAATTATTTTGAAACGAAAATGTCTGTACCATGCTATATAGAATTAATTCTTTAGTTGTTCCTTTCTATATGATTGTATTTCTGAAATAATAATGGTTATTCGAACACAATATTAATTTTTTTTAAGATAATATATGTTCTTTTTCTGTGTAAATATTTGATGTATTGGAAATGTGCCAAATAATAAAATAAAAGCTTATTGTTTTGTGAAGAAAAATACATAAAAAAATGAAAACATAAAATAAAAGATATTAAAACAATAATATAAAATGTATTTGATTAATATATTATGATAAACAACAAAAATTAAATAAAAATCATTATCATTATATCTCATTTTATATTGATCTTCCGAATTGTCAAAAACAAAATAAAATAATTACATTAGTTCGTGAGTAGGTATTTATAATCATGTATATAAATACAATAAGAAAGTTATTTTGTTGTAAATCTCATTGTAAAAAATATACGTGTATTTTGTTGTTGTTTAATTTTCACAGATAGAATAAAAATATAAAAAAATCCAACACAATTTACAACGCGATCTTGACTTCAACACAATTGAAATCAGAGATATATATATTCATATTAATATCTCTGTTGTAAAATTTGGTGGTTTGAGATTTTTTCAAAGTTTACTATATTCAAATTTAAAATAATACACAATTTGTGTGGAATACATCACAAAAATATAATTTTCCTGCTCACCGACACAATCGAAACCGACCAATACATAAAAAAAATACAATGAGATTTACAACAGAATTTACAATTCATGTGAATGTACTTAGGAAACAAAACAAAAAACCCTTTGGTATTAATTTTTCGGATTTTTATATAGTATATATTTTTAAATTATGTTTACAGACAAACAATCATTAGTTGTCTTATACATTTATCAAAGTTTTATTTAAAAAAATGTTTGTATGTGTCTGTTGATGTCAACAATATCGTTTTTGTTTTTTGTTCCTTAAAAAGTTTGGTGGGTTTTAGTCAGTACCCCACAACTGACTAAAACCCACTAAACTTTTTCTAATAATTTTAAAACCGGTTGGCTGCAAAAAATGTGAAAACTAAAAGAAAAAAACCTATGCTTAAAATTAAACTATAAAGTATAATTTTTTTAAATTTTATCTAGTGGTTCGAGAACCGGCTTGAGAACCGTTTACGAAACGGTACTATCGAACCGGCGCGAACCGGCTGAATCCCACCAATTGTTTTAGTTTTATATTTGTTCGAGTTCTATTAGGTGTAGGAATTAATAATGCGAATTTTTTGGCTTGAAAGTGGCATTTATTTGTATAACAAAATGTAAACGTTTGCCAATGGTTGTTTGGTCGACATTCAACTCCAATGCAAGCTCTTGTTGCGTTCCACACGAATTTTCATCCAACAATGTATGCAATTCTTCGTCTTCAAATTTTTTTGGCTGACCTGGCCGTTCTTTGTCTTCCAAGTCAAAATCACCATTTCGGAATCGTACAAATCATCGTTCACAAGTTGCTTGAGCTCGAGCATGCCCACCATAAGCTTCAACCAACAAACGATAACTTTCAGCAGCGGTTTTCTTCAAATTAAAGAAAGTTATTAAACTTCCCCCCAAAACAACTTTTTCAGGCATGTGTTTCGACATATTCGAAGCAAAAAAAAGCTTTGTGGTTTACACTTCAATGAAATGACATATACTGAAATTTATGGCCTAATGACAGATAAAAAAAAAGAAAATGGCCGCGGTGTGTTGCGATGCAATCAACGCTAGTTGCGCCATCTGTTATCTAAATCCGCATTATAAATTCCTGCACCTAATATTCTATATATTGTATAAAAATTAAATTAAATGCTTACATAATATTAGGAATGGTACATGTTAAAAATAATAACATCATACACTGACGTAAGCGTTGGGTACCAAGTCCCCGAAAAACTCGATATCATTGTGCTACACCATCTATCTATTCCATATTCATACATTCATTGGACCTGCCCATTAACCTGGTCAATTTAATGATGAGTATAGACACACATTTCTCATGAAAATGGAAATAATTTGCCAATGATCTCGAGGTTTAGTATATACTTTCATATATAATTGCGTATCTGTGTGTGTATACTTTGATAATGTTGTGATGGGTCGAACACAATATACACAATTCGCAATATATACACAATACACAATAAACCAATGAATAAATGGTGACTTACAAGGTAAGGTTCCCAACTGTCACACCCCGATTTGGCTGAAAGAACATAGTTTTTCCAGTACTACAACATATCAACATTTCAGCCCAACCGGGGTAAGACAGTTGGGAACCTTACCTTGTTAGTTCATGTCTTCAAATCCGGCAAAGCACATGAAAAAATTTCCGAACGTGGATTTGAACTCGTGTCCACTTGCAATTGGGTGGGATGCTTTCCCAGCGACACCACCAAATCTGGTTAGTTTTAACTATTACCAGTAATTTCGAATAAATGAGATACATTGTAAAACTTTAACTATAACATTTGAAAACCAATAAGATACATTGTACAAAATCAAATTTTGTGGATTTAATGTATTAATCGTCAAATCTACATTTATTATTTTTAAATACGACCCTTTTCATTGTAATACGTACTATCTAGGGTAGAGTGGCGCAGGTTCAGTCGTGGCCCGTAGGGCACCTTTGGACAATGCATCTTTGAACGCATATGCATGATATTCCACATTTCTCTATTAGTACATATTATATACGTGTAAAAGTACCTATTAAAATTTAGCAGTCGTAGGTAAACCAACAAAAGATAAGCACAGGTTTTTGTATTTTTAAAATATTGACTATAACTTTTCTACATTTTTGTTTTGCAATTACTTTGTCAGTTTAAATTATTTTTTCTTGGTGGTTGCGCAAAGTGTTGATATTTATATAATTAATAAAATTATTGAATAATTCTTTAAATTTAAATTACATTAAATTACATTTTATTTTTGAAATAAAAATTGTGTATTGGGCCCATTCGGCCAAGTGAACGTGGGGCAGTTTAGGCCATTTGAAAAAAATCGCCCGAACCTAACTGATCCTACCCTATATATTTCTATAGTTATATTTACTAATTATATAATAATTATCACAAGTTGTTTAGTAGCAATTAAAATATTCGTTGAAGTTTCTACTGAATATGTTGTAGTTTTCGACAATTACTCTTGTTGAATTAACAATTAACCCTTATGTGAGTGACCAACAACGCACCTTTAAAAGAGTTACGGATTACTATGGTACCTTCATATATTTTTTATGGGAGAATTTTTATTGAACATATGATATATATGAAAATTAATATAAAGACAGATATGAATAATGCTTTGCATTTATTAAGATTATTTCATTTACTAAATGTTACTGGCTCTCCGTGAATTTTAGATTTTTAGTTAGATTAGAGCCTCAACAATTTGAAAACTAAGCTCTAATCTAACGGTAAAGGTACCCAGTAACCTAGTCAATCACATAACGGTTAAATAAAGTTCATTCTATTATATACATGTTGTTGGTAATAATTAAAACCATTCCTTTCAATTTACTTACTGATGGTAATTGTATTCAATAAAAAATGTTTACTATTACTATACCTTTTTATTATTAATTCAATTTGTGATCGTAATCAACATACCCAAATTTGTTGAAAATAAAATTATCCTAGTCTATAATTTACAATATGCTTTGTTGTGTAATCTATTTTATGGACAAATCAAATCACAAGATAATTTGTAATAACAACAATGAATTCGATACAATGATTTTACAGTAAAAAATAGTAACTATTTTACAAGATTTTTTCGTGAGTGTAGATATTATCGAACCCATCATAAATCGTTCATTCATTTTCATAATAATGTTATTGGTATATTACGTAATATAGAGTACACATTTTTTAAATTCAGAATGCAATACCACCCACTATATATTTTAAAATATATGTGTTTATGTATGTGAGAGAAAAACTTTCTGAAAGTTTGCATATTTCAAACATATTACATGTTTTATTTGTTCGCTTGCCTGTCTACCATACCACATATTATATAGAACACTGTTATTTATTTTCTTTTAAATTTTTTAATATATATTATATGTGTATATACTATAAATTAAATAAAGGATGGTAATGGAACTTTACTAATAAACTATTAATGGTTTTAAAGAATAAAATATTTTTTTTTATTCACTTTGATAGATTATTATGAACGTTTAATCAGTTTAATCATATCAATAAATATTAATTCATTTAAGGCTATCACAAGGTTTGTATAATTAAAGACATTTCGATGTTTTAAACGTTATATAGAAAATGTTCATGAATACGTTTCTTCAATTTTTTTAAAATTCAAGTATTTGAGGTTATATTCAACATGGTCTCGACATCTTTTTGCTTACATCTATTAAAATTTTTACACGGAGTATTCGGAATTTGGAGTAAATATTTAAATATTTAAAAAAAAAAATGAATTTTTGAAGTTAAATTCATGATAGCGGAAAAATCGAATATGTTCTACCCAATTTGCCAATTTGCAATTTGCGGTATCCAATTTACGTCAAACTTGGTTTGTAGCTTTATTGAAAGTAAAAGTTCTACCAAGTGGCGATGTGTGGAGTTAAGGTTAAAACACTGATCCAAATACTGACAAATGGTCGTGTGCTTCGACGTAATCTACTGGAAGAGATTAAAACAATTTTTTTCCCGTATTTCTGTTGATTTTGGGGGTATCTCAATTTCATTCAAAACTATACATATTTTTCCCGCATGCGG
This sequence comes from Dilophus febrilis, assembly GCA_958336335.1. Taxonomy (NCBI): domain Eukaryota; kingdom Metazoa; phylum Arthropoda; class Insecta; order Diptera; family Bibionidae; genus Dilophus; species Dilophus febrilis. The sequence continues at coordinate 36,051,145 of OY284470.1, forward strand.
TGGATTTACGGTTAATTAACGACACAGCTAGAAAAAATACGAATTGTATTAATAATTTCATACAAAACTATACAAATTTTACCCCCAAGCGGTTAATTTACAGTTCATTACGTTTTCGCGTTTTCTAAGACGCTTAAACAAACACTCACCCTTTATAAAATAAAATATATTTATTATATATTATATTTATACTAAAATTTAAATTCTTTATGATACGTAAAATTATGATGTGTTTTTATTACACAAAAAAATACAAACACATACTGTTAAGAAAATGCAATCATAAATCATTCACGCATAATTAAAAGTAACATCAAAAATCCCTTTTTTTATACATATAATTTATATATTATTATGTTAATTACTTAATATATATTATATTTAAAATTAATTGTATACCTACTTAAATTTATAAATTAGATTTTTTTGAAATAAATTGTTTGTTAAGTGTTAAAACATTTGTTAATAACAAAATAATGAGTTTAAAAATGTCTCAAATTAAATTAAAATATAACGCACCAATGTATAGGAGCTTGAAAAGTTTCTTTTTATATGAAATGTTTTATATAAAGAACATTTGAATTACATCATACCAGAAACAAAATAATAGGGAGATGTACAATCAGGTACATCAATATACGTCCTCATATTTTTTTATATACATTTGAAAAAATTAATATTTTTGTTTTTTGTCTGTTTATACATACACATTGTTGTGCTTCTGTACAGACAGACCGACAGCACAAACAGGTTTTTGCTTTTGTTAACAAATTTACAATATTGGTACATTTCGTCTTTTCGATATATAAGAAAATTCAAAATAATTTATATTTCTTATATTCTTGACGTACCTTTCAAGTAAGGGCGACATTGGTTTAGTTTTCGGAAAATAATTCTACGGTACTTTTGTCCACGAATTGGAACTTTTTATAGTGAAAAATAAAAAAAAATTTCCGATTTCTGATAAATTTAAGCCCCCTTGGCCACCAGTACGTGCATTGTGTTACAAGTATTAGTATAAAGCATTGTTTTTTAACAAAATCGGCGACGGAAAATATCACCGGAACGGATTTTTTTTGGGCCGAAAAATTGTCCGGCGCCGAAAAAGTGTTTTTTTAAGACATATTTTCTGAAAATTTTCAGTGACTTTTTTTTTTATTGAAATATAAAAAATCAATATCAAATATTTGTTATTGTTTTTGTAAGTATCCAAACAATTTATTTTTAATAAATATTTTATTTTTAATATATACAACATCACTTTTGCAATTTTCGGTCACCGAAATCGATCGACTGAACGTAAAATAATGAAAAATTTCAATAAATTTTTTGTTGTTTTTTCCGTCGGACGAAAATAATTTCGGTGGCGAATTAAATTTTTCTTAAATAACATGTGTATTAAAATAAATGCGTTCATTTTTGACAGCGACGGAAATTTTTCCGTTCCGGTGGTATTTTCCGTCGCCGATTTTGTTAAAAAACAATGCTTAACTGCGGTCTTTTTATTCTTTATATTTTTCTTCTTTATCTTGATTTTTATTCTTTCTATACAGACGTGATGCATAACTTATAAGTGTGTTGCTAAGGGTAACGTAATTCAACGATCATTATATTTTATGAACTCTAAATTTTTGCGATTTTGAATGATTTAATTTTATCAAAAAATTAAATAAAAATTAATTCAATTAAATAATAATTATTGTTATTTTATTAAAAAAATTGTAGTTACAATTATATTTGTGAATTTTTTATTATCAATATTCATTTATTTATTTATATTATTACATCGCATTTAAGTAAAAACATTTAACGCATTCAAAGGCCAACCATATACTGTGAACTGTGAATAAAAATATAATTATTATCAAAGTTATGCTTCAATACTTGTCATGATCGTCGGTCGCTCAAAATATAAACCACGTTAAATAAAACACTAAACATACAAACAGGCAAGTAGTGTGGGATTTTATTCACTATGGGGTTTTTATTTTTAAGTTTTAGTTTTACATTTTCATACAATTTAAAAATATATGGTGTTACTATCCCATGATCATACCCATACCTCCCTTTGATATACAATCTCAATATACCTTTTGCAATAGAAATTGATAATCGTTAGATGAATATAATTAGATGTAAGAGGTATTAAAGAATTAACTTATCATTTAATATGATATAAAAAAATTGCATATGTTTAAAATAAGAATAAATATTCTATTAAAAATATAAATGATCTTATAAAAGAACAAGCGGACAGGTTTTAAGAAAATTAAAATATATGTATATACCAAGATAAAAGAATAAATGATTTATACGGGAAACATATACACGACCTCGGCGTCAGTGTCACTCAACGTTTTTGACGACATATTAGAACATACACAAAGCAAATGCAAGCGAACACTTACAAAGTTTAGATTGAAGTTGGCGTTGTCGTTAACGCAGTATTAGATCTATTTGTATCTTTTTACAACTTTACAAGTTTAACCTAAAAAATTGTCTGTGTTAAAATTTGGTTTTCTAATTTTATTTTATTTAATTGTTTTGTTAGTTTTATTTAAATGGGATGTGAATAAATTTTGAAAAATTAAATAAATTTATCTGTTATAAAAAGCAATGCAAACGTTAACGGTGACGTTAGTATATGTTTAACAGAATTTTCTTGGTGGCGTTAGTGTTAACGTTGAAGCCAACGCTGACGCCGTGGTCCTGTATGTGTTTTCAGCATTAGATTGTGAAGTTTTATTAAGGTATATGCAGTAGGCTCGCGATGTAAAGAACCCTTGAATTAGGAAACATAGAAATAGGGAACGATTCCAAGTCTTGTATTATAGCCTTTAAATAAGGATCACTAAAATCAACCAAAATCTCGAAATTAGGAAAGATTTGTGTATTTTATCCGCACGTGTTGGAAATGGAAATTATTTTAATTGTGTATTTTGAAAGTATTTGAATTAAATACTTAACACATCACTGAATAATTTCGCAGGATGACAGCAGCAAACTTTTAGGCAAAATTCGGCTTTATTCATCAACATATGATCTCCTTCAAGAGTGATACTTTCATTACAATGCGTCTCTAACATTTCGATGAATATTGTTGTAGAACTATTATTTGATTTATTTATGGCTTCAAATTACCTTTCATTCTCCATTCTCCTTTTCCTAAGCTGACGCTCTGAAAACGGCGCTCTGAATTGTTTACATTTTTTGTTTTTAATTAACTGTGAGCCAAATCGTCACCCATTTCGAAAAGAGCTTTCTCATGGTCAAATGTTCATGCAAAATCGTGAATATACTACTTTCCGGTATTTTTTGGGAGTCAGCAAGCTAATGGAATTGCAATTTAAAAACCTTTTTTTGAAGTTTTCTGGATTAACTGCCGATTTTGGCTGACCAGAACGGTCAGCATAATCGGTTTCTGTACGACCGCATTCAAATCACTTCTTTACCATTTTGTCTCAATGGAGTTGGAATAACGCTTGTTTAGCTATTGCGGTATTTTTCCCAATTAAACCACGGATTAGAAATTTTCCTGATTAAAAAGCAGTGTAGTTGAACATACGTTAATATTGTTTGCGGTTCCGATTCCAACCAAATAATACACGTGTTTTTCCATGGTTTTTCAAGATAATTGTTTTCATTGAATATATATCATTTAATTTTTACCCATTTTCCGCCGTTTGGTGAATCTTTCCACAACTTCTTAAATCTATTTTAACATTTTTTATGGAGCCCTTCAAATAGGGAAACTTCGAAATAGGGAACCCCCCTCTGCAGCTCCTTATATTGTGCGTCGACTGTATTATAATAAATGATTTGGGATTGTTGAATCTTATATTAAAATTGAAAAATATCTGTTAAATTAATTGCTCAAAAATATAAACGCTTAATATTCGATAGGGTATTCCGTCTTTCAAAAAATAATTAATTATTCTTATATTAATTTAAGGAATTTCATACAATTTTTTTCTTTGTATTTACATAATCACGCCTGATTAATCCAATTAATTAATCTGTTAAAGTTATTTAAATTAATACCATATTCATACATTCATTGAATCTGCCCCAGAACCTGGTTCATTTTATTGGTCCGACACAAAAATATTCATTAATTTGATCCGAATGAATAAATGGGGTCATGAATTCGAATCAGAAAAGCACAGAAAAAATAGTTTCCGGCCATGGATTTGATTTCGTGACCACCCGCAATTGAGTTGGATGCTTTACCAACGACTCCACTAAGTCATTATGAGTAAATTGTGTTTTGACAATAACTATATATTAATTCTTATAAACACTTAACTTTGAATTCTGATAAGTTTGCAATAAAATTGCGAAGGACATTCTAAACATACTTTTTTAATATTACTTTTCACACTTTGTAATTCATGGTTCATGGGTATATGCATTGACACATATCATATATATATATATATATATATATATATAATATATATATATAATATATATATTTGTTTAAATTATATATAATATTTTACATGTTATATGTTAACATTTTAAACTTTATATACTTTTCCTGTGCCTTATGTTACCGACAGGAATATGTAAAAATATATATTAAGAAACAAAAAATAAATAAATAAATCAATGATTTCTTAAAAACCGCTGCCAAACAAACACCAATAACATGCAGTACGTACTGGTGGTCAGGAGAGTTGGGTGCCCTAAAATTTATTAAAATTTGAATATAAAATAATGTGTTACACATCATAATATATTGAAATTCATTCCCAAGAACACCTTTGGACCTCCTGGTTGGAATGGGAACAGAAAAAAATTCCGGGAATGTATCTCTTGCATTTCGTGCCGAAGGTGGAGAAAAAGTGAAAAATATAGATTACCTAAAAATATTTTTTTACAAAATGATAACAATAATGTACTTACTTTTAAAGTACGTGTTTATAATATATTGTATGTGTAATACAAAGAAAGTTTTTCTTTTTTATATACAAATAAATGAATCAAATTCACCTTATATATTGTAAATTATTGTATAATGTATTGGTTTTGATGTCGTTAAAATGGTTATTGATTTGATTACTTATAATTTTTTTTAACGTAATTGTTTTTTTGTTTTTGTTAAAATGATTTATCTTTTACATTTCGAATTTTCTTTTTGCAATTTCTTTTCGTTTAGCACATTTTCATTCAATATAATATACAGTTAATTTTTAATCATACACCGCCTTAGAAAGAGCGCACACACATAGAAAGAGAAAGTTAGTTAACAGTTAAATAATAATTAGAGTACAGGTTCGGAGTTCGTCGAACAGATTCACGCGTCTTAGCTAAAAAATGTACTTTTATATGACTAACGCCTAAATTTATACTATAATAGAAAAGAATCTATTGCATTTTTTCGGGAGGGGTTCGAACGTACACGGGTTGCAAGGTACACAAATTTGGTTTTTGTACGTGATAAAGAAAAAATAGTTCATGAAAACACTGGGGAACGTTTTTACTTGATGGATAATGGAAAGGAAGTATAATCCTTTTAATAAGGATATTAACAAAATTAATTAATTACATTTTTAAGCGTAAAAGCGGAGAAATGCGATAACGTAATTTGAAATATAGTATAAATTTTGGCGTATTCATTGTTAGCAACAACCCATTTGTGTACCTTGCAACCTGTACTCCATTTTTTAGACGAACACATTATATTATTTAATTTTAATATCATTATTAAAAGGATAATACTTTCTTTCCATTATCCTGCAAGTGAAAACATTTCCAAGTCTATTAAACAAATTTGTAATAAGCACGTAAAAAAAACATACTAAAAAACCTGTTACCCAAGACGTGTGGAACTGCCAACCTGTTCGCGAATAATTACATATCATATTAAAGTCATAAAATATAACTGCATTTATACTATGAAATGAATCAATTAATAGAAAATTAATTGATGTCGTTGGTCCTTCTCGGCAAGGATTCATATAATTTTTGTATGTAATTTTCATATAACATTATTTTCATTATTTTCCTATACCGTAAATATGGTTTTTTTAATTCATTACTTGTGGTTGGACTACAGGTTCGGAGTTCCATGCGTCTGCGCTAAAAAATGTACTTTTACGAGAGGTTCATAACGTCCACGGCTCACCACATCCACGGATTCCACAACGTTTTCGTTTTTGTACGTCATAAACATTAATTTGTTAATAAAAGACTGTACTTTATTATGATAAACGGCAAAATTTTTCGTATTACAATTTTTGGCCAAGATTGGAACTGCCAACGTGTTGGCATTTTGGAGTGCTAAATGCTAGATTTTTGATATTAAATGGAAGGGAATCGAGCATTACATGTATATTGCTAATCTAGTAACTGGATGATGCTATTGTATTTTTTTACATTATCAGTAATTGTTAATAATGTTTTGATAAGGTAATATGTGTCTATATATTTTAATGTTTATAAAATGATTATAGTATAATGGCGCACTTTTAAATGTATCGCCAAATAAAATTTCAGAATGTTTCATGTTGTATCTACGTAGTATTTGAATAATGAAAGTTTCTACCGAAAATTTCGTTGGGAATACGCTCTAAGGCGATTATAGAACAAACTGATTTTTAATAAACATGTATAGAAAGAGGATAAAAAAAGAATAAGAAATAGTAAAAAACAAAAAATATTGTATTTTTGCCACAAGAATTTAGTCATAAAAGCAATTTACATGTATATAACGGAAAACGAAACCGAACCTTAAACCACCCAATCCACAAATATATAAAAATATGTTTAATCGTATATATATATATATATATATATACAGGGTGAGTTTTTTAACGTGAGACAATGGCATATCTCGGAAACTACGCGTTTTTAAGAAAAATGTTTCAGACAAAAGTTGTTCAGTGGATAGGGGGACATAAGATGGTTGTGTGTTTTGACCTTGAGTCAAGGTCATATAGAAGATATGGCGAAAAATATACTTTTTTTAAATGGAAATCGATACGAATTCTTATTTTACATCAAAAAATAAGACCATTTTGTATCCGAACATTTTTTGATTAAACATCAAATTTTAAACATCAAGGTCAAAACACACAACCATCTTATGTCCCCTAGCCACTGCACAACTTTTGTCTGAAACATTTTTCTTAAAAACGAGTAGTTTCCGAGATTTTCCATTGTCTCACGTTAAAAAACTCACCCTGTATATGCATATATATATACACGCATTAATACATGTTTCCACATTCTGTTTTATTATCATTATTATATAGGTATACGGTTCCATTTCGTAAAAATATTCACTGTATGCATATACTCACACAATACATTTATCAGGTCACATCAGGTGTGTCATGTGTGAATAACAAATTGCTGTATTTAAAATGAAAACACAAAATTTTTTGAGTTCAATAAGAACAAATACTTTTGTCAAAATAATTTCCATAACTATCTATATATTTGTCCTGTCTGGCAACTTGTGGTATACTACGCGATTAGAATTATTCGTCTTTTGAAGCAAACCAATCAGACACCCAGTTTTCGACTCGTAGGAATCGAAGTGCTGATCAGCCAATGCATGTTCCATCGATGAAACAAATTGTAGTCGAAAGAAGGCAAGTCTGGTGAATACGGCGGGAGGGGTAACAATTCCCAGACAAATGCTACAGTTTTCTCCTGAACCGGGTTCGGTATGAGTGCCATGTCCTTTATCACGGAGCAAAATTACTTTACCATTTCTTGTGGCCCATTCTGGTCGTTTTTCGATCAATGCATGTTTCAAATTGATCATTTGTTGCCCGTGGTAATCAGTATTATCGGTCTGACCAGGTTATAGGAGCTCGTGGTACACCACATATTTCTGGTCCCACCAGTATACAGAATTGTCTTCATGCCGAAACAATGAGCCTTTGCAGTCTATTTTTATGGCTGTCCGGGATTAACGTTATTCTTAAAATAAATCCATTTTTCATCGTCAGTAACAATTTGATGCAAAACTGATTTTCTTTCGTGACTTTGAATCAAAATTTCACAAGTATATTTTTGGTTTTCCATCTGTATTTTTTTCAAGAACCCATTTTTCACGCTTTATTGATCTTTCGCATGACTTTTAAACGTTTGGTAATAGTTGTTCTATTAATATTTAATGATTCGACAAATTGTTTTTAATTGGTGTATTAACTTCATCCGACAATGCTTGCAATTTAGTGCCATAAAACTTTTTTGATGATCTTCTACGTTCTTCATGTCTCACATCAAAATCATTGTCTTTGAATAATCTAAACTATTTTCTGTATGATATTTAATTTAAAGTATCATTTAAAGTTAAAAAATTTACATGTTCGCCAGCTGTAGCTGCACTTTTTTTCATAAGAAAACATAAACGTAGGTAACGAAATTCGCAAATCACAATTTTCTGGTACAAAATTTTCCATTTTTTTATTAAAATATAAAAAACGTTGTTGTATAAAACTTGAAATTAATATACCAAATATTATTGACATGATTCAAAGCAGTAAAAAAAATATGATTACGGTTCATTCACAGGGAACGTTAGCGCGCTGTCATCTATTTGCGAACGGCGATGTTCACGCTCCTGATACTTAGTAAACAGCGATGTATTTCATATGCCGGCGAATATATGCGAGTTTATTTGTTGTTTGGAATATTACATTTTTATTAAATAAAATTCTTGTATAATGTATTTATTTCATCAGTATTATTTCCCCACATTTATGCGAGAAAATTAAAAAATATATCATGGAACATTTTATAAATAAAGAAATTACTTTATTATTCATATACATAATTATTTTGTTTTGTATAGAATAATATTCGGTATGTTACGTTACATAAAAATATTTTACGAATATGAAAAATAAAATAAATTCCATATAAAATATAATCGTGTCAAATTTTAATATTTATATTATTATTGTTGCATTGCTATTTATAATATTATTATATTATATTATTATTATTGTATTATTTTCATCAAATCTACTTTGGTCTCCATATATATAAAACGTAATTAAAGGGACTTTCAGTTTGAATATTAATCTCCCTATATGCCTCTGTAGATTACCATTTCTTTTACACATTAATAAATACCATTTAAAGCATTATGTATCGTTTTCACGCATTATTTATTTATTTATTAAGAAACATTAAATTATAATGTATACATAATAAACATTCCAATCATTTCGAAACGTTCCATAGCATTAAATCAATAATATAAATTACAGAACAATCATTTCAAAACTTGTAATAACAGCGATATAAAATTGGAAAAATAAAGATAAAAAAACAATCAAGTAATATTGAAATCACTGATTGCAAAATTTAATTTAAACCATGAAAAGTTTTTACATTATTAACAAATAACCGAAAACCATAAAAGTTGTATGAATAAGTAGGATTAAAATGCCAATAATTGGCATGATGGAACACCATATTAAAATAATCAATTGCAATCTATTGCATTTGGTACAAAACCAGTGCATGAATAATTTCTAGCAATTTGGTTAGAAACTGAACGGTATATCTCTGGTTACCTTAGGATTTTTCTGGGAGCTCCTGGATCGATTGAATGGGATCCGAAAAAATGTCCGTGAATGTAATTTTTGGCATTTAATACAAAACCAGTACATGAAAAATTTCGAAGGATTTGATTAGAAACTGAACCGGATATGTTTAATCATCCCTTGGAAATAAAATAAAATCCTTTGAATAAAATAAAAATTGAATAAAATATAATCGTATTAACACAAACAAACAAAAACCACTTGCACAAAATACCCTCAAAATATTTTTTAGTGTTCACACTTTAACCGTAAATTCGTTTTTCGCTTGTAAATGCGCCTTGAGGGGTTGTGGTGCGAACCTTTTATGTTTAGATCTAAAAACAACAAAATATTTATTCAATTCGTATATTTTGTTTGGTTTTTATTAGTTTTTTAAGTAATTATGGCGAATGTAATAAAAAGTGTATTAAATTAAAGTTATAAATAATGGATAATAATATGGTGATGTATCTTAAAATGGTTTATTACGCTCTACAATATATTATTTTAGAATTCAATAATACATTTTAACAATTCTTTTATAATAGGAATCGTAATTAATTAAAATAAATCCAATACGTATAAAATATGTATATCGGGGACGTGCGATGAAGGATTAAGGTGGATGTGCGGTACAAAGTAACTAAATATCCTTTATTTAAAAATTAATTCTATCATTCGAGATTTCTTAACGAAATGATGGATTACCTCATCCGAAAGAGTTTGTCGGGTTACATCTCTTTTAATAATACCTTTTCAATGGATATCAATGATAAGTTTGAGAGTCTATCCTCTTTAATCCCGTTAAAAATTATAACTTGATGATGCATTTGATGTATATTGGATATTGCTTGTTGCATATTTGTTTGTTATAATTGGATATTGCAGTATGGTCATATTCGGTATTTCTATAATATGTATTATAATGCGAATATGATATATATTCGTTCATAATACATATTAAATTGTTTTGATAAAAGTCACGTACAAAAACAATGTCTCTTTTGCGATGTCTAGTTGTAGCGGATAAAATATGCAATATATGCAAGATTTAAATGGGAATCAAAATTGTATTATTTTAATATTAAAATATTTTATATTTGATATTTTATATATTCTTTACTTTTAATTTTTCCATTTTTTGTTTTTGTAAATCTTATATCTTGAGATGTTAATATTTTAAATACCATTTTTTTAAATATAAAAATAAAGAGTATTACTAAAACCAACAAACGTGTAACACATTTATTTATGATCATCGAACATCCTTAACACATTACAAAAAATAAATATGCTTATATGTATATAAAAAATACAAAATAATACGCGCTATATATTTTTTTTTCCATACATATCTTATATATTAGTGCTACGGTGCTACCAACTTAATCGCATATACAATCGAACCAAAATCATACATAATATAAAATAAATGATTATAAACCATATATATCCATCATCAAAAATAGGAAATACATAAATATTTGTTGTTTTTTTTATATATATCTCGGTTCGGTTCTACCAAGTTGCTTGCACACCATATCACATATACAATCGAACAAAAAACGCTTTATATACCATATATTCACTCAAACGTTTATATGAGGAAAGCTCAAATTTGTGCGTTAAAATATAGCAAACCTCTAATAGTGTCATTTAAATATGTTTTCATGGATTAATAATATATGTGAGAAATATGAACTCATATAGAACATGATATATAGTATTCATTTCATTTATTTGTTGGTGTATATGGAAAATATATGTTGTGTTCGTTGCTTAAAGTTGAACATACTTAAAAATATTTTTTGCATTCATATGGTTTATTGTAATTTTGAAAATACGCATTCATAATTTTCGATATTTGTATTTGAATTGAATATTGTATATTAGTGTAACTATTTAGCTAGGATGTGCGCCGCACTACTCGCACATCCTGAAGGCTCGTCACTAATGTATATATATTTTTAAAATGCAATTTTTATATTTTCAATTCCTTTTAGTTGTTTCGGATAAATTACTTAAAATACATATGTATATATAATATAACCATAATAAATATTATATACATTTATACATGTTTGTGGATACTGTTGTGTATAGTATATAGAGAGCGATATGATGATTTGCAAATATATTTGAATAGTGTATTGTATACGTATAGTAATATATACATATATTGTATATAAAGACCTTGATCTATTTATTTATGTTACTATCATACTGCTATTACATATTCAATGAGAAATTAGAACATATTATGTATATAAGGGAAAAAGGTTTTTTTTTTGTTAAATTGTTTCACTTTGTAATATAGTGTAAAAATGCAGTGTAAAAATAATTTGCGAAATTCAATTTTTAGAAAAAAAATTAATTGCCTATACAACAAATTCTTTTTTTTTACACGATTTAACGATTTTTTCATCATATTTAAAAAATTTAATGATAAATACAGTTTAAAAAAATGCAAATGTTTTACTAATGAATATTGCAATAACTTCTAATATCACCTTTATATTTATTTGCATCCCATTAAAACAGTTTAATTTTTCTACTGGTTTTTATAATGAATTTGAATTTTGTGATCTATAATTAATAAGAGATTTTCATTGGACAGATTTTACGGTGTGAAAAAAAGAGTTATCAAAAGAATTATCACTAATTTGTTTTGAGTTTAGCTTTGCTGTGATTATAAAGTAATTTGTATAGTTCTTTATTGGGATTTTCCCATAATCGTAAAAGTAAAAAACAAATAGATCTATAAGTGTAAAATGACAAATGCTGGCGAACCACAACAGGATTGCATTATATATTTGATAAAAATGATCCATATGCACGGTGCCCGCGGTATGAATTGCACGTCCATGAGTTTTTAGTTTTGCTGAAGTATTCTTCTCTTTCACGCATACAGATTTGGGTTCATACACAACATTTTATTTTTGAATATTAGATGATGCAATTGACATTGATTTTAAACGTAATTCAAAAATTAACTCTTTAATAGTAAGTCTTTAATAAAACGTGAATAAACAATGCCCGGGTATGGCAAAATTTGAATGATACACAAAAAAGCATTATTTTAGTGTTGGTGAAAGAAAATAAATATTTTACCAACGTAAGTAAACAAGTGGGATCACAACACTTGTGATATTTTTTTCACAATTGCGTTCATTATGATCAGTAACATTAGATTTTCGACCACCTTTAATTTTCTGTGATTCAAATGAACCGGTTAAACGATATTTTTTACAATATCAGATGTCTTAGACGTACAATTAGCTTACATTAAGTTCTTTAGGAATATTTCCTATTTTTATTTAAAATAATAACATTAATAGGAACGATGCAATCCTGATTTAAGTACAATATAGTCATTGTGGGCATGAATTATACAAAGGTAAATAATGATCCGAAAATTACAATTGAGTAAAGGTTGAATAAAGTCATTTTGAGATAAATTCCATAACTAATTACATTTAAAAGTTTTTTTTATTTCCGCCTCCGTAATTATTTAAATAAAGCCATCATTTTATGTAATAAAATTAGTAGGGTTAAAAAAATTATTGTTTAAAGTCCTTTCTCGGCAACTCAAAATCGAGCATACGGATAAAATACTAGGTGTCTGAAATAAACATATGGTTAGAGTAGAGTAATATGTTTGATAAATTTTCTAAACAAATAACAATATATAATTGAATTTATTAGCATTTACGATCGACGAAAATTCAACGGTCTTCACGCGAGTATATGATTTTATTTTAAAACGATATTTTAATCTTTTGTTCGATAACCACTAACAATGTTTAATCCCAAAGCACATAATAAAACCATCCAAACATGTTTAAAATAGCCAACAAAAGTTTTTAAAAAGTTGATCAATATATATGAAAATTTTCAATATCTTCCTAGTGATTATATTTTGTAACATCGATTCTATGTATACAAAATTGTTAGAACATCTAATTCCTTAATAATTGTATGTATATTTTAAAAATTAACCCTCAATGATTAAATACGAATTTAATTAAATTTTGTTTTCACCTTCATCAAAATTTCAAATCTATAATATGAATATAGTCATATTATAGATATGAATATAGTCAACGTTTCCATGTTATGTCAAATTTAATATATAATTGAACATTATACATTTGCATAAGAGCTTTTATAAACTATTTATATCGTATTAAAACATGCATATAAATTAATCGATTTATGTATATAATAATATATCATATATAATATATATTATTATATAATGGAATTTTGAAAAAATTCTATCGCATCATAATTTCAATTATTATATGTATTTGGAACTGAGAATGAAATTGTTATACCAACCATTAGCATATAATAAAATACTTTTGGTATTATATACATTGACATATGATGTGAAAATTATTTAATATAATGAAAATTTAGTTTTCAGCATACACATAAATGAATAATATATGCATATTTACGCAAATTTATCTAATATTTATAAAGTATTTGGTTTGGAATACTACGGAGAGCTGCTGTATTATACTAGGTGTTTTCGATTTTGTCGTCAAACAAAACACATAATTACCAATGTGCGGTTAAAAATGTTTTATTCAAAGTATTTCCCATTTAATTCTACATATCTTGAATACGAAAAAAAAATTATCGCACTACACCCGACAACCGGTTTTGGCGTGCAAGATCAGACTACTGTTGTTAGTTTCTTTATTTATTGTTTTTACGGTGTCGGTAAATAGCCGTACGACCAACCGCAAGCGTAAAATACAACTCTGTGTTAAAGTTCAGATTCGAAAAATAACCGAAAACACAAAACATATTTTATGCATTCAGTGGCATTCGAACCCACGACCCTAAAATTTCGTACGAACTTTAGGTCGGTATTTTTATCATTTACACCACAGAGCCACAGAGATTTAGAATAATATCCCAATAAAATTGTTCGCTTGCGTTCTGTCCCATTGATGTAAAAAGGTGATAGTCGGCAGGGGCATGGTCTTGAGAATACGGCGCGTGCGATAATGCGTCTCATCCATGTTTAATACGTGTTCGACCGGTTTTGATGTATGAGGCGGCGCGTAAAATCACTTTACCGTGTCTGCGTCCCCATTCTGGACATTTTTTGATCAACGCAAGATTTAAATACATCATTTGTTCTCGGTAGCATTCACTGTTAACCGTTTCAACAGATTTTAACAGTTTATGGTATACGACTCCAATCTGATCCGAGAAATATATATATACATATATATATGTTATATTATATATATATATCTCACGACCAAAGTGATTTGGTTTTGCGTGTGATGACCCATCTTCACCAGGTAATAACCATTCTATTTTGCATTTTGGTTTTCAAAATATATCCACTTGTGATCTTCGGTTACGATTTGATAAAAAAATGGCTTCCTTTCGTGTCATTGAAGAAGCATTTCACAAAGACTTTTCCCTTTGCATTTCATTCAATTCATGTGGTTTTACCATATTCTGAATCTTTCACATTTGCCTAATACATTTTTGTGACACATTCAACACTTCCTCCAATTTTTGTTGCGTTTGGGTTGGGTCTTCATCCAATAATTCAGATCTGCTTCTTCAATTTTTTTTGTCTACCAGAACGCGCATTGTGTGGCGATTCGGAATTACTACTTAAAAAAAAAGTCTTATGCATCGAGCTAAATATTCAAGAAAATGAATTTTTCTATTTTTTTAATTATCACCCGGTGGTTTCTTAAATTTTCGTTTTTCTAAGCGTAATTTGAAAATTCGGGCGATTTTCCATTCGATGTCGGTGAAGATTCAAAAAAAATTGTGGTACTGTAAAAGTGAACCACTAAATGGTACAAAAGGTTTATGCCAAAATAATGTAAAAATTATGACAAATTTTACATTCGCTATTTGGAAAGTCGACCATAGATCTTTTAAACCAATTTTAGCCAATTTTCAAATTTTCTTCTATTATCAAATATCAGAAATTGATTGAATTTTCAAATTATTCCAGGAAAATTGAAAACGGAGAAAAATTACTTATTTGTTTATTTTTATATAAATTTTCATTTTTGAAACTACCACCCATTATTTTCCCGTCAAATCCCAAATTGATTCCAACTATCCCATAAATTTACCATTTTACTTAATACTCGACGTTAAACTAAACGACAAAAACAAAACAAAACAATACAACACATCGGAGCATCATAGTAACATATTTCGAAAACATGACGTTTTTAGCTTCTTGAGTGATGTCATTGCGAATATGTGCACCAACGTTTATATATATATATATAGATAAAAGATGGATGTATATATGCATTTCATCTATTCAAAATGTACCATATCCTGATTTATTTATATTATTGTATTGTATGTTTATATTGTATATAGTATGATATAGTATGATGTAGATTATTTAGTTATCGTCAAATTATGTGTATATGTACACTGTCATGAATAATTAATACGAGGGATTTTCTCTTATAATAGCTTCCAAAGATCTCTCTTCTATGTATATATATTAAAGATATCATTTATTTACATATAACTTTTAGATGGATACTATTTTATATATAGATATGGTTTTATATATTGTATGTAAAAACAATAAAACACCATGTGAGTCATTTAAACTGAGACGTTGAAATAGCTCTAAAAAAATGAAGCGTTTTAAATAAAAATGATTTAGACAAAAGTTCAAAACACACAACCATGGTATGTCGCCCTCTGCCTATACTGAGCAACTTTTGTGTATTCATTTTTCTTAAAACCCCTTCGTTTCGAGTACCCACTGCCTCTTGTTAAATAACTCACCTGGTATAAATACTGTATTTAAATAAAATTTTATAAATTCGGTCTGTATATGTATGGCATATAGATATAAATAAATTTGGATAAGAAAATGAATAATTTATGGATTTGATTGTTATTATTGTTATATTTATAACATATTTTCTCCATAGATTAAACATACGTATAATAGGGTAGAGTGGGACACCTATGACCAGTCCATCTTTTAACGAATATATCCATGTTATTTCATGTTTGGCTATTAATACCTGCTATATACGTACAAAAGCAATACCTATTAAAATTTAGCAGTCGTAGGTAAACCACAAAGCACGTGTTTTGTATTTTAAAGGCATTTATTATAATTTTCATTCATTTTTTTCCTCCAATTGGTTTGTGAATTTATATTCGTTTTTCCTGGTAGTTGTTAAAAGTGTTGCTAATTCTTTAATTAATAAGATTATCGATTAATTTCAATTTGATTCCATTATTTTTATTTTGAATTAAAAAGTGAGTATTTGGCACATTCGTTCAAGTGAGTGTGGGGCAGTTTCGGCCATGCGCGAAAGTACTCAAATTAAATAATCAAGTAAGAACATTGATGGTTATCTTCCCTTGTCTTTTACAAAAGGTACGAAATTATATAAGCAAATCAAATCAAACAAACAAACAGTTGATTAAAAAGCTTTTCCAAACGCTGTTAAAGATGTTGTTAATAAACTGAAATCCACTAGATCTGCTACTATGAAATATGGGACGTAAAGCGAAGTGCAATATTCAGAAATTAATTATTTTTTAAATTGAATAAGTTATATTATATTATAATAATAATTCAATTACAATATGTGACCGAAAGTGGCCCATGGCATAGCCGAAAGTACCCCTGTATGGGCACCTTCGGACAAATGTAGAACTCTTTTTAAAAGCATTATATCTCAAACAAAGAAATAAATAATCGAATAAAAAAAATTTGTAAAATCAACGATAAATAATTGGTGAATCATTTTAAGGGGGTTTCCTAAAACAATAAAAAAATGTTCCTTCTAGAGCCTTTGAAAAAAATCGTCCGAACCCTCCCCCACCCTACCCTATATGTTCAATAGTTTGAATCTTACAAACCCATCACGTATACATTTAAATCAGGTATTAAAATACATAAACATGCACAGAACTAGAAAATCTTAAACATTCATGATGATTGGTGTCAAGATCAAAAATTAATGCCTTCACCTTTTTGGTATTCAGTATTCAGTATTCAGTTATATTTTGTATATACATAAATAATTGAGGAAGAAGAAAAGATAATTTATTTAATATTATCATATCTATACATAGATATTTTAAACGAAATATTATTAAATATTAAATTGTAATGAATTTTAAATTGTATATTATTATATTTACAATTTAATTGAACATTATTGTATGGATCATATAAAGACATATAATTAGATTGCTATCGAAATTGTATATATTTTGTTAATACTTTGGGGAATTTCAGGACTAACTTCACTCAAGTTGTTATTTGTGAATTATGAAATCATTTTTATATATTAATTTGCTGTAAATACATATAAATACTATTGTAAGCAAAAATAGTCTGTGCTGGGATCTAAAAGCTGCTTAAATTTATCACCACACATACATCTTGACATATAAAACTTTAATGTATTATTATATAAAATTATTTTATCGCTTTACAACCGACGCTCCGTTTTCGAGCATCCGACAACAGCTTTCCGTTATTCATTTCTTAATTTGTTGCTTTTACAATGTTGGTAATTAGCCGTACGACCACCTCATATTAATAATAAGATTAAAAAGAACCATACAGTCCCGATTTAAGTCCAATAGAATCATTGTGAACATTATTAATGTTCACAATGATGCGTTTTAACTTCGTTTAAAACGAAGTTAAAAAATTATAAGAAAGTTACAATCGAAGGAGTGAAGAATTCCAAGGAAAAATCATTGAAATGAGGAATACAAAAACACCGGATGAATGCAAAAATTTAGTAAATACCACGTCTAAAAGAATGGATGATATTATAAAGGCCAAAGGAGGCTTTACAAAGGAGATTAGTGGCGTATAATATAAGTGTCCGATATTATAATGGTCAAATTTTTTTTTGTGAAATTGAATCATTTTGAATTAAATTCCATAACTAATTGAATTTAAAAGATTTTTTACTTCTGTCTGCGCAATTATTTAACTAAAACCATCATTTTATGAAATAAAATTGGAAGGATTAAAAAATGAATGTCTAAAGTCCTTTTTTGGCATCTCAAAATCGAGCATACGAATAAAATAGCAGGTGTCCGATATAATAGTGGTTAGAGTAATATACAACATAACACTTCGTTCAATAATGTGTGTGACTGACACATAGATGGCGTCCCTAGAACTAAATCAATATTTTTTTTCGCATTTGGCAACCTTTTTAGGCTTACTGTCAACATCATATGTTAATCAGATCATTTGTTTACAAGTTACAGTGCTATCAGTGACGCTATTTTTGTGTTTTAAAAAAAAATGAATTCAAAGCAATTCCGTGTGCTGATTTATCATTGTTTTTTAATGAAAAAAAATACTGTTCAATGCCAGGAATGGCTTGAAAAACATTACTCGGACTCTGCTCCATCAAAAAGAAGCATTTGTTATTGGTATGCCGAATTCAAACGTGGTCGTACAGACACCGATGACATTCCATCTACTGGAAGGCCAAATGACGCTGTTATTCCGGAAAACGTTGAAAAAACACTGAAAATCATTATGTCCAACCGTAAAGTGAAAGTGAGGGAGATTGCTGACATTCTGGAGATATCAGCAGGCAGTGTACAAACCATAATACACGAACATTTGGGTATGAAAAAGGTGTGTTCCAAATGGGTGCCGCGTTTGCTCACACCGGAGCAAAAACAACAACGAACCGATGATTCAAAGAGCTGTTTGGACATGTTTACGCGCAATAAGTCGGAGTTTTTGCGACGGTACATCACAATGGATGAAACATGGATCCACCATTTCACTCCAGAGTCAAATCGGCAGTCTGCTGAGTGGCATGCAGCCGGCGAAAGCCGCCCAAAGCGACCAAAGACGCAGCAGTTGGCTGGCAAGGTTATGGCGTCTGTATTTTGGGATGCGCATGGAATAATATTCATCGACTATCTCCAGAAGGGGCAGACCATCAACAGCGACTATTATATAGCGTTATTGGAGCGTTTGAAAGTCGAAATCGCAAAGAAACGGCCTCATATGGCGAAGAAAAAAGTGTTGTTCCACCAAGACAATGCACCGTGTCACAAATCAATGAAAACGATGGCAAAATTGAACGAATTGGGCTTTGAATTGCTTCCCCATCCACCGTATTCTCCAGATTTAGCCCCCAGCGACTACTGGCTCTTCGCAGACCTCAAAAGGATGCTCCGTGGTAAGAGATTTGGCTCAAATGATGAAGTAATCGCCGAAACTAACGCCTATTTTGAAGGCAAAGAAAAATCGTTTTACAAAGGCGGTATCGAAAGATTGGAAAAGCGTTGGAATGATTGTATCTCCCTAAAAGGGGACTATCTTAATGAATAAAAACGAATTTTGGCAAAAAAATGTGTTTTAATTAATTAGTCACACACATTATTGAACGAAGTGTTATTAAGAGTGGATTACAAAACCATTAAAAAATTTATTATGACCGAATGCCAATATTAATTTAAAAAATTAATAATCTTTTTTGTTTTATTTTTATAACAAATACTTATTATGCGGATGATATATTTACAATTAGTATAGTAATCTTTATTCGTTAGTATGGCATATGCTTTTATCTGACAATCATCATATACAAAACACTCATCTGTTCGTATACAATAGATCTATTTAACACGTAAATTTTTTATCCATATATTTAACGCGTTAAATTTGTTTTGTTTATTGACTAAACATACGTCATACATGTCACTCGATATACTATATAATGTATATTTAAAAATATTATTGTATATATACACAAGTATGTGCAGTATTATATCAAGGAGTTTATCTTATACAATTACTATTAACGAAAAACAGCTTAACTTATATATAAATATACATATATAGACAAAAAGTACTAAAAGTACTTTTTAAAGTATCTCTTTGTACTTTATATACAATACATACAGCCTCAGTCAAAAGTCTGAAGGTTGAATATCACGAGAATGCGATGTTTCGCTCAAAACTTTGTATGGACAAGTTTAAGAGACCCCAAAAAATCTATCAAATGGATTTATCCGTTTGAGCTTGGATGGCACCGTCAAAGTTATACAGACGAAAACTTCCCTTTTTTTAATGGTAACCCTATTTTTTGATAGCATATTCGTATATAAAATAGTTAGTGTTAAAACGTTTCCAAAGAGACGTTACCATAACCATTGGTTCAGTACTATGCGAAATATGAGCCACTGAATAAGTTCCGAATACAACTACGACGGCAACACCAAAAATGTATCAAAAAAATCACAGAATAATATTTGGCATTGCTGGAACGCAAAATTCTCAACATATGGCTTACCCAGACTTTTGGTAGACCTTGTATATTTATATTATGCTATATTCCGTGGGTTTTTTTTATTGCGATGGTATATTAAAGTAAAGTATATTTATATATATATTAAGCGCACGTATATTCAGTATGGTTATGCCTTTTTATTTTAGGGTTTGTAAAACAATTTTAATAACTTTTTTTTTCAATTTTCAGCACCAATCAGGATTTTTTGTCAAAAAAAATGGAAACAAAAATCCATTTATTTTTTCGTTCGATTATCTCTACTTTTTCTAGGAAATTGATCTATAGATTTGGAATTCTACAGTTATCATATCAATATCAGCTATTTTTATGTTAGAGCTGGCACATAGAGTGGTACATAATTTAATATTCAATTGTTATGAGGAATCGATTAAGAATTGAGAATGCATTGGTGATTTATTTAATCGCCCCCCCCTCCTCCTCCCCCTCCCCAACGAACACACGTATGTGTTTCTTGTTTCAGGTGCTTGGCTACAGTATTGTTTGCATTAAATCGGGATGTGTTATATATTATGACATAATACGTTTTTATGAGTTGTAAAATGTAACATTTGTCATTTGTGTTGTGTTGTGTTGTAAAATGTAACAATGCAATAGTAATAATAGTTCTAAAAATGTAATGTAATATCTATTATTACATAAATAGTAGATATAGTTTTGATATTATCTATATACAGTTTCGTATATTTTACAACATTTCTGTAAACAAAAATATCTATATGATAACTTGAAGTACTTATATTTTCTATTATAATATGACATGCTCTCTATGTATATTAGGTGTAGGAATTAATAATGTGGATTTAGATAACAGATGGCGCACCTAGTGTTGTGTGTATCGCAATACACCGCGGCCATTTTCTTTTTTTTTGTCTGTCATTAGGCTATAAATTTCAGTATATGTCATTTCATTGAAGTGTAAACAACAAAGCTTTTTTTTGCTTCGATTATTAATTCCTACACCTAATATTTATAATATAAATATACGATTTGCTTAAAACTTATATGGATGTATATAGAATTATGGATGCATATATTATCAATAGTGCTATAGTTCCATACTCAATTTATAATAACATTTTAGTGCTGAAATATATAAAAATATCAGGGTGTTTTGTTTATATAATACAAAATATAATATATACACTCCAAGCCCCCACCGCCCGTTTTGAAGGGGAAAACTCGAAATATGAATTTTGCCATATGGAAACCACATATTTTTGATATCCTGCAAAAATCAAAAATCGAGTGTTCTTCTTAAAAACGGAGAGTGGGGTGCTTAGAGCGTTTGGACCGGGGACGTGCGATCAAGGATTAAGGTGGATGTGCGGTAGAAAGTAACTAAATATCCTTTATTTAAAAATTAATTCTATCATTCGAGTTTTCATAACGAATTGATGGATTACCTCATCCGAAAGAGTTTGTCGGATGGCATTTCTTTTAATAATACCTTTTCAATGGATATCAATGATAAGTTTGAGAGTCTATCCTTTTTAATCCTTTTGCAAATTATAACTTGATGATGCATTACATAAAATAAATAACAAATATGCTTATATGTATATAAAAAATACAAAATAATACGCGCTATATATTTTTTTTCTAGACATATCTTATATATTAGTGCTACGGTGCTAACACCTAATTCGCACATTAAATCACATATACAATCGAACCAAAATCACACATAATATAAAATAAATGATTATACACCATATTATCCATCATCAAAAATAGGAAATACACAAATATTTGTTGTTTTTTTATATATATCGGTTCTACCAAGTTGCTTGCACACCATATCACATATACAATCGAACAAAAAATGCTTTATATACCATATATTCACTCAAATGTTTATATGAGGAAAGCACAATTTTGTGCGTTAAAATATAGCGAACCTCTAATAGTGTCATTTAAATATGTTTTCATGGATTAATAATATATGTGAGAAATATGAACCCATATAGAACATGATATATAGTATTCATTTCATTTATTTGTTGGTGTATATGGAAAATATATGTTGTGTTCGTTGCTTAAAGTTGAACATACTTAAAAATATTTTTTCCATTCATATGGTTTATTGTAATTTTGAAAATACGCATTCATAGTTTTCGATATTTGTATTTGAATTGAATATTGTATATTAGTGTAACTATTTAGCTAGGATGTGCGCCGCACTACTCCCACATCCTGAAGGCACGCCACGGGTTTGGACACCCCTTAAATTTTCAGCGTGGAACAATTGTTTCTAATACATGTGTTGTGATGTTTCCATTCTTTCTAATACATGTGTTGTGAGATTTCGCACATTTTCCATTAGTTGGACTATCTCCATTGTCGAAAAATTCCCCATGGGACCCCTACTTATGTTTATTTATTTTTTAAGTCTCGTCACGCTCTTCAAAATAGGCAAAAATAAAGGTTTACATTTGATTTTTCAACGTTGATATCGATTAAGCACATAACGATTAATATGGAGAGTAAGAGGTTAACATAAAAATGTAGTCAAATTGAATTCGGGGTCCTCTAATATCATATTAGTGATAACTGCACTGGTTTCGAAGATATTGGCTGGAATTAGCTGGGACACACTGTATAAATGATGCGACTCTGTAGAGTAATTGATAAAAATGACAACCCATAATTTGTTAGTTCGATAGAACAAAAGTTTGTCAGGGGAGCATCCCACTGGATTTCCCCACCCTAAAATTAAATTTCGTGTCTTCGCCGGTACTGTACACTGCGCTACTTATTTTTTTTCCTTTCAAAAAGCATTACCATTTATTGGCTATCCATTTTTTTTTATAATAAATAATAATAAAAATGCACTGACAGTGAAACGGCAAATTTTTTTTAGGTAATTCAAGAAAAATCTATTATTTATTTATTTATTTCACGCATATACATAAATATATTTAATACAAAAATATAATAAATACATATATTAAATATATAAATAAATAACGTTCAATAAATACATATAATGACCATAATGATCAACAATTAAATATGAATGTAAGCCACCGTTAACATTATCAAATAGGTTGTCGTATCGTCAAAACAGACACAAGATGATATTAAAAATAAACTAAAAAAGAAAGAAAATTTAAAATTAAGAGTACGAACATCGCCGTAAAATATCAATCATCCATAAAATAACAACCACAGTTGATAGTGCAAACGTTGGCAAAATCATATATGTCAAAAGTATAGAATAAAAATAAAATATCAATATAATACAATATATCGTGATAAATAAATATAGTTAAAACAAAAAAGCATGTACGGTATATAACGAATACTAACATAATCATTATATTACCGAATCAATATAGTATAATATTAAAATGTGTTACTATAAAATTTTAATGTAAATTCCGAATTATTTATATTATTATCAAGTAATAGATGGCTAAAAGAATTGTAGGACATGAGCAAGGAATTGAGGGGATTAAAACGACCATAATTGGTATGATGACAATCAATGTTGAAAAATTCAACAACCCGCAAACTTCGAAAATTTAATTTGAAAGTCAACTTGCCAAGTAAAAAAGTACAGTCCACATTATTATTTATTAGTCCGCATATAAATGATAATCCAATAAATTGTCTATGTTTTTCGAGTGTAGGCATATTCAATAATGCCAGTCTGTGAATATAACTTGGAAAAACCAATGTATCAGACCAAGGAAGAGATCGCTGTGCAAATCTAATAAATCTTCTTTGAATAGATTCAAGTCTATTTTTAGCATTACAATTATAAGGTGACCAAATTGGACAGGCATATTCCAAGGTTGATCGAACAAACGAGTAAAATAAGGTTTGAAGACACCAGGGATCAGAGAATTCAGCACCCATACGAATAATAAATCCAAGTGCTGAATTTGCCTTGTTAACCACATAATCGATGTGGGGTTTAAACGTCAATTTACAATTCAAGTAAATACCCAGATCAAGAACTTTGTCAGAAATGTCTAAAATGGTGCCACCCAAGCAACAAGAATAACATAAGGGTTTAATATTATGCGTAAATCGCATAATCTTGCACTTGTCAATGCTTAATGACATACGATTGCGACAACACCAATCGTAGAAAGAACAAAGATCAGCCTGTAATGACAAAGCATCATCAGGCGTAACAACAGATTTGTAAATTTTAACATCATCAGCATACATTTTACAAGCAGAATGTTTAAATACATTAGGCAAATCATTAATAAAAAGTACAAATAAAATTGGACCCAAATGACTACCCTGCGGAACACCAGAATTAATAGTAAAACATTTTGATTGAACACGATTAAATAATACATTACACGAACGATTATACAAGTACGACCGAATCCAAGATACAAATTTGTGACTAAAGCCCATTGAAAGCCATTTAGCCAATAGAATGCCGTGTGACATTTTGTCGAAAGCCTTGCAGAAATCGGTAAAAATGCAGTCAACCTGCGAGCCGACATAAAATTGTTCAAAGCAATAAGTCGTGAATTCAAGTAAATTTGTGGTAGTGGACCTACCGCGAAGAAATGCATGTTGTTCTAGACAAATAATGGATTTAACATTGAATGCCAAGATCTTCTTAATAATGCTTTCAAAGATTTTGAGAATACTTGACAACCGGGCCTTTGGGCGATAATTTATTGCCATATTTTTACCCCCATTCTTGTAAAGTGGAATAATGAATGACGATTTCCAATGATCAGGGAAACACCCAGCATCTAGCGATTTATTGTACAAGATTGCAAGTGGTATTGAAAGAAAATCAATACAACGTTTAAGGACCACAGTTGGAATACCATCCGGTCCATAGGAATACTTATTTTTACAAGAATGGATAGATTCATAAACATCCGAATGAGAAATTGAAAAATTTATTGCAGAGAGGTAGTCGAAAGATGTAATATCACGAGTATCATATTCATTAGAATCAAACTTAACATTATCAAAGGATGATTCAAAAAATTCAGCGAATAAATTTGATATAGAATTATCATCAGTACAACATTATTGTATGTTATTGAGGATGGGCAATAATTTAACAATCGTTGTTTTTAATAAATGCCCAAAATCGATTAGGGTTAATACCGCATGCAGTACGACCAATTTACCTTTCTTGTTGCACAAAAGTACTATTCTTATATTGATTCTGTACAATTGGACATAGGTATTAACATCGCATGCAGCTTATCTATTCCGATTCATTTTTAGATGCACAATAAGTATTCCAAACCTTATTTCTTAAGTTTCTTGATTTTTTAGCTCACCGTCGTACCATGGATAACGGGATAAAGTAATGTGGGATTGTTTTAAAGGAATACCGCTTAAAAAATTGTAAAGTATTATAAAAATAAATTACAGCATTATCCAAAGAACAGTTGTTAAGATAATTCCAGTCGATAATTTCCAAGTTATAATTTAATTTGTTGAAGTCGGCTTGTTTGAAATCAAATTCAAAAATACTACTTTTATCGGCATTAAAAGATTTATTCATATTAGAATGTAATGTCAATAATAGCGTTGGGTGTTGCACATCTTCATTAACAATGCAATTGCCTGCGCCGATTAGGTGGCGATCCAACATTTCAGATACAAATATTAAAACTAATATTTTATTATTTGCTTTCGTTATGTCGTTTAGTTGTCGACATATCATCCAAAAATAACGCATCGTTATCACCAACCACATTTAAAGGAATCATGCAATCTGCATCATCGGACATGATCCAATTAATGCGGGGAAGATTAAAGTCACCAATTATAACCAATTCATCATTTGAACCACATATATCATTCAAAACGTACTCGATATACTGCACCATGGTAGTATAGAGTACATATATATTACACCATGGTATATAGAGTATTGAACACAATTATTGAGAAATTACAATAAATAGCAATAATTATTATAAATTAAATATCGTTTGCATATGATTACGATGTAACATAAACTACTTCCTTCCATTACATTAATATTGTGCCAAAGATCAACAGTTTATTTTATTTATAAGGGCATTGAGTTTCACTATGTTACTTTACAAACGAAAAAGAAATTATAGTAACTTTAAGATGTACTAGGCAGCACAATATAATTTTTACACATCGCAGTTGCTGGAATAAATATATGGATTTATCCCCATTGTGTAATTTATAAAGAAACGTTAAATAATTCATCTTCAAATTCCGGTCAAAAATCATACCAAAGATGTGCGTTCCGGAATCATCAACATGTTGAAATCGGTGGATATACCAAATACATACCTAGTGTAGAGTCGGTATTCATGGCATTAAACCTACTGCTATTATGGCCGTTCATAGCACACAAGCCCCATAATTTCCAATGGCCTACGAGTTCGGATAACTGTATAATAAATAAATCGAAAGATTCAAAAATGTTGTTTCCTCGATATTTTAATGATTTATCGAACCACTTTAGGGACGTATATATACAAATAATATATGTATACCTTATAAATTCGTATATATGGTAGATATACCTGCAATATGCTTATTTATATATATATAATATACTTATTATAGCTTCCTTAAAACACATTTCATATAATTAACGACAGTTTTATATGCGTGTATATAAATATATAAAATCGCTGCGAGGCAAACACCTGATACAGAAATCACGTAATTATGGCCAGGAAGGGAAAGCAAGATACAATCAATGGTATCGCATTCAGTATAAATATTTTGCGACCATTTGTTGTTTCTCTTTCGGTTATCGTCGTAATAGCGGAATGGTCCAAATAGTGACGTGTCAAAAGTAGCAGTGGAAGAATATATATTTTACTGTTGTTTATGTGCACATTTTTTTACATTAAATGAGATAGCTTTGGTACAATTCATCACCAGTAAATTGCTAATAAAATTTTTATTTAAAATTTTACACGCCAATATATCATTCAAAAGCATCACCAAAATCACCCTTGGGAATGCAAAAAAATACCAATAAAGGTGTTTCCCTTGGTTGTGATGGTGTGGAAACTAATTGGGAGCATAAAACATTCCACGATAAGATTTTTTCATTGTTTATAAAATGAGATCAATTAGCAAGTGCTTAAAGGTTAAAGGGTTAAAGGAATGGTTTGATATAACCCATTATAATTACCCGTACTATCATATAAAAAAGCTGATGTTGAAAATTTCATTATTGTCGATAAAAAGTTCCTAATTCGTTCAGAAAAGTGTAAAAATGTGTACTTTAAAATGTTTCAAAACTGACAAAAAAATTTCAATATACTGAATCTACGTGCTTAATGTATGTACGTACATTATATGTATATATTCAATTATGTTTTAAATTGCTTTTATGGAATATTTGACATTTTAAAATATTATAAATTCAATTAATATTACGTTTTCAAAAACATGTTAACATTGTTGTACATACAGCCGATTTCCCTCCTTTAATATTGCACGACTTCAGCATATTAAAGATGATGCTAGTGCGAATACTATTTAGTTAATACTCGGGAATTTTGTTTTAATAAAAATTTGGCTCGCGATGAACCCCACGGCCTATTAAATTAAAGTGTTTTGGGTAGACGTATCTATTAAGTATTTAGCAAGAATTTTCATTTTCTGTTTTGTTCTAATGACATTTTTCTCTCTTTCTCTTAAAACACTTTCATTTTTTTTTCTTTTTCATAACATCTGTAATCTGCACCAAATTCGCAAAAGTTCGAACAAACATTAAATTTGGTTGAATTACTACTAATAGCTTTTTTTATAAATATTAAATGTTGATTTTATACAAGATGGCCGGCATCCGTCATCGCTTCCTAAATATAATCCAATTTCTACTTTTTTAGTCCGAGCCCGTTCATGCACGTGAATAATGAAAATGTGAAAATAAAATGGATATTAATCAAAGTCCAAATTTTGTAGTACATTCGATCAACATTGTAAAGGTTTTGACAAATTTTTATTTTCCATGTGAATTTGAACCTAACCTCAAATAACTTAACCTAATCCTGATTTCTGAAAGTTGGAAATGGATACCTTAGCACATTAGCATAATCATTGTTTCCTACCTTGTTAGTTTCGATGCTATATGCCGTGCTTTCGGTTTAGGTCTTCCAAAATCATTTTAAAAGTTTTAAAAGTCGTTTACAAAATATGCTTTAAATTTGTAAACTATGCCCTTGAGCAACACCACGACTTAAAATATATAAGGCACCCCGTTAACTCCCCCTGTATTACGCGACTTACATCGCTGAATACCTATATGAATACGTATTATATTCTACATATAATATATTAATTTAATTTATTTCAACACCTGCGATATTTTTATTTATATGATTTGTATTATAGAAGTATACACAATATACATAAACCTATAGGGAGAATGTATTGTTACAGATCTCACAGCTGTTATATATAATAGTTATTTAATCACTTTTACTAATTGTTTTTACTGTATATCTATCTATATTTGTGCAATTATATAAATTATTATAACAATAAATCTAGAAAATATTTGATGATATATCGCAAATTTAATTTTGTTTAAAAAAATATGAGTTATATAGAAATTAATATGATAACTCTTTGTACGTACTTCTTATATAAATGTTTCAATATCAAAGTTTTCAAAAAGATGTTTAAGAATATTAACTTAAGTTCGCATATACTACTCTAACCATAATATATTTCGGACGCTATTTTATCCGATTGCTCGATTTTGAGATGCCTAGAAAGGACTTTAAACATTAATTTTTTAATCCTTCTAATTTTATTTCATAAAATGATGATTTTAGTAAAATAATTGCGGATACAGAAGTAAAATAACTTTAAAATTCAATTAGTTATGGAATTATTTTCAAAATGATACAGTTTCACAAAATAAATTGACCATTATAATTTCGAACTATTATATTATACACCAACAACGGGCAACCTTTTGTCTTTATGACAACCTCCATTCTATTAGAAGTGTTATTTACTGAATTCATTCGGTGTTAGTGAGTTCCGCGGTTGAATGATTTTTCTTTTCAATTCACTCCTTCGATCGAAACTTTCGGATCATTTTTAACCTTTGTTTTATTAATGTCCAGAATGATTATATTGTTCTTAATTCAGGCTTAAAGATGGTCATTTCTAAAAGTGGACTTCTTTAGCTTTCAACGAGTTCTTAGGTGCTTTAGCAGTTTGTGGTGGAGCAACATCTTATTGAAATTTGTATTCGCCGTTTGAACATAAATTAATGGTCGATGGCAAAAGGTAGTCATTGAATATATGAATGTATTTTTGGAAGATAATCATTGAAATGCAAATTGCCGACTCCTTTTTGAAATTTCACAATGCGTTCCCATTATTGCTTTATTTTTTTTTATTTGTTAGTTTTTCAATTTTCTATTTTTTTTTTATTACTTAATTTATTATAATTATATTGTTAGTAGAATTTCGGTTTCAGTTATAAATGACGTATATTGCTACACGCTGGATTCGAACTCAGGTCCTCGATGTGATGAATACGTGACTATACCCTCTCGAACACACGATCAATAAAATATATCTAAATTGATTTGTTTTTGTGTATTTTATGAAAGACTTTTATGCATTTTGGCATTTATGAAAGATTGATTACTAAGGTCGTACTTACGTTGCTAATTGAAGTTTTTCCCAACTGACTTCACCGGCGTCGTAATGACGTCCGCCCGTTTTATTTATCAGATTTTACACAAATTTTCATAACTGAAGTCAGTTAATTAACAAGGACAAATTTATGAATACGGCAGATTTGGTCATATTGACTATAAAGTCAGCTCGTGTTGCTAAGGGATCGGATTATAAAATTGTTGATTAAAGTCCTTTCTTGGCATCTTGGCAATATCGAGCTAACGGATGTGTCCGAAATATATTAGATTAGAGTAATATATTGATTTATAATATCTATTAAATTTGATTTATGACACATAAAGAAAGATATTGATTATTTGATAATGATACACAATTTTAATTTATTTTACGATAAACTATGGCATTTTAAAATTATATACAAAATGTATACCTGAGGTAATATATGGTTATATGAGGACGAATCCTATATATATATTATAATAACATCATTTTGAGGTATTCATAGATTATTTTCTATGTTAATTTTATTTACGAATCTTATATATATTACAATAATGAATATAATAATCAACAAACATTCAAATGTTTGTGTTTGTATAATATATATACGCGTGAAAAAATGAACAAGACTTTAACAAACATATATGAAAAAAAAATCCATTTATATATCTTCAGCCTTCAGTCTACAAACAACAAATTTAATCCAATGATATGCAAACAAAATTTTAATGCATATTTACAGTCTGTAAATATTATTTTATTATACATTTAATATAACATATTTTTATGTGGAAAATATTATTTTTAATAATATTTATTCGTACAGATAAAACTCAATTTATGAATAAATTCAATTTTTCTTTTATATTTCATAATTGTATTGTACAATTATATAAAAAGAAAATTTTGTTATAAATATTTGTCTATTCCATCCATTTGAATAATAAAGTAATTTAAATGTCATTTGAATTACATTTTTTTTGTATTAAATATTATGAAATCATATACAGAATTGCATTGGAATTTCTGGAATCATATTACGACTTTGCATGTATATAAAAATCAGTAACGTAGCTGGACATTTTTTTTTTTATATTACCAAAAGGATATACGATATTTCGAAAGGTACATGCCTAAAAGCAAATTTATTATTCCATAAAAATAAACTTTCTCCAAACAAATTTTTCCGGCCAATTAAATTTTACAAATTTTGAATTTTTCGAATTATAGCCATAGTCCAATTTCATATTTCATAGAAAAAAATGTGAAAATCGCCCAATTGGTTCAAAAGATATATTCGATTTTCCAACAAGTGTTATTAAAATTTGTCCCAAAAGTGGGACAAATTTTACTGAATAGGATGTACTGTATATTGCATATATAATGTTTGTAAGATTTGGTTGTACGCTTTTATAGTACCGCCATTATCTTTGATTTTTCACTAAACTAGAATGGAACCAAAATAGGGAAATGTTCAAATTTTCTTCTGTGGAATATAAAGAATTTATTGAATTTTTAAATTATGCGAAGAAAAGGGAATATTTAAGAAATCACCGGGTGGAAATTAAAAAATTGGAAAATTATAAATAAAAAAACGATTTTCCGGAAAATTTAGTTCGTTACTCGACCAAATTTTGTTTTGTAAACACCTAATTAGAGATGTGTCGTTCAGAATATTCTATCCCCTTGGAAAGATGGCTAACAATTTCCCAGCTCCGCCTATGATAAGAATATATTTATGTATTATATTTCGCATAAATTTTTATATGAATTGTACATTCATATAAAAGTCATAATATATATATAAATATGACGAGAAATTCGCATATATAATTAAATTATATTAATAAAGATATTAAAATCATTCTAATAAATATATATTATCGATTTATGTTTATACAAATATATTTAATATTTGTTAAACGAAACGTTTTAGAAATAAAACCACAGAACATGCTATAAAAATGTATACTAGATAAATGTAACAAATATACATCCATATCCATACGCACTAATATATAGATATATATATATATTGATATAATCAACCAATTTAATATACATAAAATATTATGACAAAATTAATTTATGTGCTTATTTTATAGTAATGTTTCCATCTATCTAAATCTGTAATTACATATAACGTTTTTATAGAAATATATTTATTTATACATGAATTTGATTTCAACCCAAAAAGAGCTATCGCAAATGAACTTTAATGAAATAATATCCAAATAATATATTCTTCTATTATTATATACTGTATATCATATATTATATATATTATAGATTTTAATATTCTAATCCTTGAGAATATATATTTAATTAAAATGATAATAATGAGTATAATCCTAAATTCGTGCTATAGGTTATACTTAACACATAATATATTGTATATAATATATAAATATATAATATCATACACGGCAATAGTACAGTGATGTTCGATAAGATAGATGCGAATTACTAATCCTAATGTTTTTTGAATAATTTTAAATACCAATTTGTGTTTGTGGATTATGTAATCCATCGTTCAATTTAGTATTTTTACTTTTACCTTTATTTATGACACAAAATGATGTTGTCATTCATATTGTTGGGCAATTATCTATGAATGCCACGTTAACTAAAATATGTGTAAAGCTATGTTTTCTCTGAACCAAGCAGACTCTTGCAGACTGTTGCGCACATATAAAACATATGAAACTCAATGGAAGTGTTTTCTATCAAAACAATTCTGCAAGTTTCTGCCTATTTGCGCAAAAGTATGCAACATTTTTAAGTTCAAACTTAAAAAATACACAGAATGTGCGGTAATTGACATCGAAACACAAAATTAAGGCCCATATACATGCATGGGAGTTTGAAAAATTTACCATATTGATATCATTTCTCATTGGTTCTTACGTTTGCTATGTAATTTCTTGTATACATGCATATGGTAAATCGGTTGTGGTTTTTGTGACGTATTTCATATTTTTTTTATTTTTTGTTTACGAAATCGCAGTTTTATATTTTTCTTTATATTTTATCAATTTCTTTTTGATTATTACTGTTTCATTACAAATTACATTGTTTTTAATATCCAATTTTATTTTTTAATTTTGTTCTTAATTCGTTATTTAGTTTTACTTCAACTAATTTTTTTTTCTTCCTTCGAATTCGCTGGCCACATGAATTGCTAATTTTTAAAATTATTTGTTATTTAAAGTTATTTTTAATGGATAAAACATTATTTTTACAATAAATATGTTTGGAAAATAAATACCCTTAATAAAAATAATACTATAAGGGCGGTGATAAACGAATGGTTTACTTGGCAATGATTTACACTTGCCCATTCGTATACCCCATACATGTATATGGGTCTTTATTCATGCATCTGACATTTGTTCTAATACAAAAAAAAAATATCGAAAAAAACACCTTTCCGTACATTTGCCTCGATTTGTGCAAATTTCTGTTTATTTTAATTTGGAAAAAACAGGCCTTAATACGTTAATTGTGATATATCTATTTTTGAAATAACATTTATAAATCATTTTGTGATTAGTTTGTGAGGTTTTAGAAAAAATTTGACGTGTACATTGTACCATAAGGGAACGACAACGTATAAAAGATCTGAGCGAGCGGAGAAACGTATAAAAATATTGCAGAAATTATGAAATGTTCACAAAATACGATCGCTAACAAATTGAATCATAAAAATAGAACAGAAAAGGGGTCATAAATGTAGAACAAGAAGTAATAGCGATCTTGCAATACTTGTTGTGTAATAATAAGATCAATGTTTATTGATTTGCGCACTTTTAGAACAATCTCTCTGCTATCTATGTATTTTATCAAACACGGTACGAAAAAGTTTTATTGAAACCAGTTTATACGGGCGGATTGCTAGGCACGTAGCCATGCATACACCAAGATATATTAGGCAGTGTTTAGAATTTATGCATAAGCAGCGTAATTGGCCAGTTGATAATGACATAAAAAATTGAAGAAATTTTCTTTAGTCTAATCAAGCCAAAAAGAATTTAAATATATCTGATCGAATGGAATATATCCGTCATCTTGGAAAATTGTCAATGTTACCCGTATTTCGAAAGGGGGTACCCTAGCAGTCTTTCAAATTATCGTCCAATAGCAATAACATCAATACTTATTTAATACTTTATTTCTAAGATAATGGAAAAGATAGGAAATCGTATGATTGTACGATATCTCGATGATGAAGCACTTATTAGTGATTGCCAACATGACTTTAGATATTCACACTGTGGTGTAAATGATGAAAATGTCAACCTAAAATTCTAACGAAATTTTGGGGTCGTGGGTTCGAATCCTATTGAAGACATAAAACACGGTTTATGTTTTCGGTTATTTTTCGAACCAGAATTTTAACACTGAGTTGCATATTTTTACTTGTGTTTAGTTGTAAGCCTAATTACCGACTCCGTAAAAACCACAAATTAACAAAACTAACAACAGAAGACTGTTGTTGGACGCTAAAACCAGATTTGTTGGTTGTAAAGCGAAAAATTAATTTTATTTTATTTTTAAGATGACTTTAGGCACAAGAGATCGACAGGTGATCTGCTAAATTATTTAACCAACAAAATAGGTAATAGTATCGCAAACTTTGGTGAAACACAAGTTGTTTCACTAAACATTACTAAGACTTTTGAGAGAGCATGGCATAATAATCCATTAATATCCAAAAGTCATTCTTTTGGGTAAGGAGCCACATTTTGTAAACCGATTCGCGACTTTTTAGCTAATATGTATATTAAGGTTGTATTACATGGAGTTAATTCAGATATTTATTCAGTCCATTCCGGGGTACCCGCGAGTTTTGCTCTATCACCCACCCTCTTTTTAATTTTCAAATGATCTTTTATCAGTAACAGAAAACCCATTATGCTGACTATAGCACGTTATATTCATCGTATGATCTAGCACTTAATCACAATGCGAGGCAATTGCCACGGCAGAAGATGATTTCTTCATTTAACAAAGGTTGATGATTCATTTCTAATAGGGGAATCACCCAGTAGAATTTAATTCATCTAAAACAAAGGCATGTTTCATTCTCAAACCAAAGATCGATAAATGTTGACTCAGTCATTGTGAATAATACTCTTATTCCACAATCTAAGGACATATTAAATTAGTTTAAGAAATTCTCAAAGGGCGCATCCATACTCAGTATCTATAAACTGGTTTCTTTTATTTTTCAAAATTTCATAAATTAATCCACATATTATTAATGTTTAGTGACCCAATATCACTTAAATGTATTCACTGCATGATAGGTACATCACATGATTAAGTAATTTCATTACGGGCTCACTGCATTTCGAGGTTTTACGGGCATAACGGGCCGATTCTGCCGTAGTGACGGATAAAATAAAAACAAAGAACCGTGAAATTCAGATGTATTATTTTGCTGGTATGCGAATATTTTTCATCGTGTGCCGTCAGTCCGATATGTTTGGTTGAAAAAATACGTAATTAGGATCCTTTCAACTGTAATATTAGCATATGTAAAAGAAAATATGCTTATTATTTGGTCATATCATAGTTTTTTTTCATGGTCATATCATTTTCCGTACTTCTAAATAATGATTGTTCCATTTGAAATCATTCGTCTTTTTTTTTTAGTCGAGTTTATGTAATGTTTTAAGCACGCCTATTTTAGCGAACATCACTGTATTTATCATTCAAATTTACAAAGATGTATAAATACGTTTATTGAAGCAAATAAAGGATGATATTTAAATAAATACATGCTCTATATGCGAAATATATATAGTATATACTTATAACTATATATATAACTTATAATCATACACATATAAATGTGCGAATCATATATATAAATATTTATTCATATAGAAATTAATTAATGGACTTTTGCTAATTTATATACAAATATTAAATACATATAAAATGACTAGAAAATAACAAACTTTAGTTCTTTTTATTTGTATTTATATAAACATAGTATGTATATTGTATACGTTTAATCGTTCAATGTATTTTTCTATTCAAAGAAAATTAGATATATTACATTCCAATTAACAATATACCTTAAAGGTGCATGGATTTGAACGAATAATGAAATGTATAGTATTTATAGACCGATTAACGTAATAAGAAAATTTTACTGCCGGGGTATTGAAATGAAAACTTCATTGAATATTAGTTTAGCTACAAAAGGACTTAAATGAGTGATGGAAAATAAAGAAAATCGCTCTATACAAATGGTTAAGATATAAATCTATACAAATCACAATATATTCAAAATGCCGATACATAAAATTAAAGTCCAGAAATTCTGTAATCGTTTGGTTACATATTTTTTTTTTGGGTGAGGAAATTAACACAAAACATAGTGACATAGTGTCTCGTTACCGAATGTGATGTTCTATCGGCTAAATCCTCACTCTGACATTTAAGAACAGGTATACCGCCCCATGTATTGCGACCCATGAAATCTATTGTATTCCTACAAATACACTATTTAAAAAAATGTGAATTGGTCTCTAAGAAATGAGACCGCCGGACTAGGGCTTTTTACGCTTGTCGTTATTTTTGATTCAGCAGCTCAGCAATCGTTGACAGAATCAAGTTCAAGAATTTTGGTATCTGAAATATTAGACCCCATTCCTTGGATGGAACGCATCGTTAAGATATGCATCACTTTCTTCGACTTTTTGGTTTTGTTAGAATCCAATTACCGTTAGGGTTGCTTGGTCAGCCATAGCAGATGGGTAAGACTAATACTCCCAGCTGGAAATTCTAAGTGCATTGCTTCTCGGAGGCCTCTCTGACAATGGTATTCTTATCAGCATATCCCTTCGGTGCGTTGCAATCTAAGATCTCGCACACGATATGTGCTTCAGAGCGAAAGTTTTACATTGTGGTTTTATATAATATTTATATAATATGAAACTGACAAAATATTTTATGCATCTCTCGCATAGATTTTATTAATTTTTAATGCTGTTTAACCAGAGAAATCGTCATGCTTCATTTTTCTCGCTGTAATGAATTTTATGTTTATTAATCCAATAAATACAATAAACATACATAACACTAACTAATGTAATCTATATGATGACGGAGCCAATAATGCTGTTGCAAATCATCATAAACTGCTACAAAATTCTGATTTCGTTTGTATATTGACTATATGCGCGCACACAGCTCGAAAATAAACGTAGCCACTAGCCAGGTAGTGACTGGCCCAGTTATAACATTAAGCCCTATATCAAAGCCCTATATTTGCATTAAATCAGTTTTTTCATTCTTCAGTATTATATGGGATATTTATTTATTTATTTATTTAGTGGAATTATAATACCAAAGCATAATATATCTCATTTAATGCAAAGATAGGGCATCCCTATATTGGATTATTAATGCCACTATAAGGTATAGTGAAATAAGTCATATATTATTTTATAAATCTTTATATACCGCTTATATAAATTATTAAAGTTAAAAATAAAAATGTTAAAAAATGTAAAGCATGATATTATTTATTAAATGCCTAAACGGCAGCCTAATTGATATTTGTGTCTATTATTAATTGAGTATTCAAAGTTTGTGATATAGTGTAAAGTGAATTTGTTTATTATAAAATCTGATTTTTTTTTTTTGTCATCAAATCAAATAATAAATGGAAAAAGTTAAAAAGAAGTGGATCCTTTCGCAGACGCATACAACTTTAAAAAGATGGATTAACCAAAAAAATGCGAATAGGGCTGCGGCATCCTCAGCGGTGGAGCGGTGTCGACAAGTAAACTTTAACATTAAATTTAAGTGATCACATAATTAAAATGTTAAAAATAATTTAACTAATGGATTTAAAAAAATAATTTATAGTAAAAAATAAAATCTGTTTATAAAAAATGGTTTTTTATATATATATATAACAGTCTTTTGTTGTTGGTTTCTTAATTTGTAGCCTTTACGGTGTCGATTATTAGCCGTAGGACCAACCGCGTGTGAAAAAATCTGTGTGAAAATTCTGATTCGAAAATAACCGACAAATCGAAACATATTTTATGTCTTCCGTAGGATTCCAAGCAACGATCCCAAAATTTTTGTGAGCATTTTATATTGGCAATTTTATCAAATACACCACAGAGGCACATATTACAATGTATATATCAAAACGTGGATCATATTTAAGTTTCGAACTAATCAGATTTTATTTTTCTAAAATTTGTTTACTGTAAGTTACAAAATTTCAAATTAGTCAGACGGGTTTGCTAAAAATTGTGGCTTAAGGGGCCTAAAATGTGTATATCTGTGTCTGCGATTAATTTATATTTGAGCATCTAAAAAATCTATGGATTTAAATAAAATATACCCGTGGAAATATTAAATGATACAAAAATATTATATAAATTATATATACGATGATTTAGTAGTATATATATGATAATTTATTGTTGATTACTTTTCGGAAGATACATATTTCTTCTATTTTCTATTTAGAGCAGATCTATACGGAATAAATAATGTATTAGTATATGTACCATATAATTGATTTGTTATATTTTGTGTATGTTCGGCCATTACTACTTATTCACTAAAAAAATCTATTGACAATAAAATAATTAATTGATTGAAAAAATCTATTTCTACCAATATCTATAATACTACATAAATACATTCTGTATATTGTCTGCCCGTGGTAGTAATGTATTAAGGATATATAATAAATGAACGATATAGTGTGATTTTAATATAATATTATAATTTATTATAAATTGATGATACATTTATTTTTATTAATCATTTTTAGGTCTTTTTTTCCTTATTGAGGTCTCGATATACTTTCAAAGTAGGATTTATTTTTATATTTGGTTTATGTTTACATATTAATTATTGCTTTATAAATGCTTGTTTGGATAGAATAAATGATGATCTTATATTGAATTATTATAAACAATAATTTATACATATAATCAGTATAATAGGAGGCAATAAGGCCCGGTAATACCAACTTTTCCTGGAAATAAGCCAGTCTACATTATCTGTAATATTGTTTTTAATTACCCTTTTTATTCTAATTGTAAGTCAAAAAACTCTAAATTATCATATATTTTTTTTTCTAATTTACGCAATATCTGCACATGTATATATTAAGGGCCATTATTTTTGTTTCATTACTTTTTACATAAAACCAATGATTATAATTTAATTCAACAAAAAATTTTATTCTAAAATCAAATGAATTCATTTGCTTTGCATTTCATAAAAAAACATTAATGAATAAAAACAGAACGAACATTAATCAATTGTGTATAATTTTTAACACAATTTTTTTGTATTTCTTCGGAGTAGGTAATTATTGTAAGCAAATCAATTAAGTGCTATATATGTGGGCCTTATTATGTAATTGAGTTGAATAAAATATCCATAATTTAAAGTTTACTTGAATTAACTTTTTTTTGTTGATGCAATTCGATGATATGGACTAACACTAAAAATAATAAATGTGATCCCTTCGAAAACTGTTGTTTGGACCACACAGGACAACGTATTAAATTAAGTGAATTTTATTAAACGACAAAATTTTATTGTTATGAAATTATTAATTGCGTTAGTGCATTGTAGTGTTTTATTTCATTCGCAAGAAGTTATTTCAAAATTAAATATTGGTTATTAGTTGTTGTTGTTGTTATTATAAACCATAACTCTATTTTAAAATAATATAGTCGGTACATGTTTAAATTTGGTGTGGACCTTATTGCCGGCAGCCACTATACCATAGAAATAATATAGTAGAACTAGAAGCGAAATTAGGTTATGTTTTCATATAAAAGGTTTGGTTGAACATCAATGGCGGATTTGGGTAATTTCTATAAATTTTTAAGGAATTTGTCATAATTTTTTAAGGAAATTAACCTATTTTTTTAATTTACATCGATTTTAAGCTTTATATTAAGCTTAATCTTATTGTTTTAAGCTTTATATTAAGCTTTAATATTTAAAAAAAATGTTTGTTTTTTAAACCCAGTTTTTTAAATATTTTTAATGAAAAACAAATTCATTTAATAACTACATATAATTGAATTCAATTAAAAAAAATTATCATCATTTCTGGAACAAAAAAAGCAATAAAGTAAAAACAAAATACAATAGGTATCATAAAAATTAAAATTCTTTTTATTATTCTTGTAAATTTAAATTATAAAATAAAAATATATTAAATTAAAATCATTCGATGAAATGAACGGATACGGCACGGATAATCTTCTTTTTGGAATTTGCCGATATATCTTTTAAAATACAAATGAACTTCGATTAATAGTGGTGCTCGGGAATGGCATCATCCCGGATAACCAAAAATCCTGGATAATAGAAAGTTTAATCGCCATATAAAAACGTTTAAATTTTAATACTGGGTTAATTAAATGTATTCATGATTGGTGAAATGCTATAAAAATTTTAAACATAAAAATTCATATGTATTGCAAATAAAAAAACAGTATCATAAAATGTATACAAAAAATTAAACTTCAAACATTATTTTTTTGAAAATATTTTGTAAGGGCGGATTGGGTTGAGAATAAATTTTTATCCTCTCGTCCACTAAACAATTTTGAATAGTCTAAATATGCATGATATATTCGTAATATCATGATGTTCTAAATGTTTTATAAGATTTCCGTTGCAGCTGTAGCTTCGTTGGTTGTAACTTTTTGTTGAATACTCTCACTCTCAATATCAATGCTATTAGGGTAAATTAGGGAACAATCATCTCAACTATTTCATCTTCTTTATGGAATCTACAAAATAATTATAATAAAAATGTTATAAAACAAGATTTCTGTGCATACAAAAAATTGCCCATTCAAAAATGTCATTAATATTCCAAGTTACCCAGCATAATTGTTATAATTGTTTAAATGAATTAGTTTTATTTTTACTTACAATAAATTGAATACTCGAAATGCTTCACTTCACATTGAGCCATACTGATCACAATGATCCATTACAATAAACAAATTATCAAACATAATTTGATCAAAAAAAAATACTTCG
Source organism: Dilophus febrilis (assembly GCA_958336335.1). Lineage (NCBI taxonomy): Eukaryota > Metazoa > Arthropoda > Insecta > Diptera > Bibionidae > Dilophus > Dilophus febrilis. Next base: position 36,092,711 of record OY284470.1, read on the forward strand.
AATGATGATAACGATAAAATTGAAACTTCATTAATGTATGAAGTGAATGACGATGCATATCCAAAAAGTGAGGATAATGCGATGAAATTGAAACAACGGCAACTGAATGATATTCAAAAAAAACCCTATTCGAATGAAAATCAATTAGTATTTATAATTGTTTAAATGAATTAGTTTTATTTTTACTTACAATAAATTGAATACTCGAAATGCTTCACTTCACATTGAGCCATACTGATCACAATGATCCATTACAATAAACAAATTATCAAACATAATTTGATCAAAAAAAAATACTTCGAATGATGATAACGATAAAATTGAAACTTCATTAATGTATGAAGTGAATGACGATGCATATCCAAAAAGTGAGGATAATGATGAAATTGAAACAACGGCAACTGAATGATATTCAAAAAAAACCCTATTCGAATGAAAATCAATTAGTATTTATAATTGTTTAAATGAATTAGTTTTATTTTTACTTACAATAAATTGAATACTCGAAATGCTTCACTTCACATTGAGCCATACTGATCACAATGATCCATTACAATAAACAAATTATCAAACATAATTTGATCAAAAAAAAATACTTCGAATGATGATAACGATAAAATTGAAACTTCATTAATGTATGAAGTGAATGACGATGCATATCCAAAAAGTGAGGATAATGCGATGAAATTGAAACAACGGCAACTGAATGATATTCAAAAAAAACCCTATTCGAATGAAAATCAATTAGTATTTATAATTGTTTAAATGAATTAGTTTTATTTTTACTTACAATAAATTGAATACTCGAAATGCTTCACTTCACATTGAGCCATACTGATCACAATGATCCATTACAATAAACAAATTATCAAACATAATTTGATCAAAAAAAAATACTTCGAATGATGATAACGATAAAATTGAAACTTCATTAATGTATGAAGTGAATGACGATGCATATCCAAAAAGTGAGGATAATGATGAAATTGAAACAACGGCAACTGAATGATATTCAAAAAAAACCCTATTCGAATGAAAATCAATTAGTATTTATAATTGTTTAAATGAATTAGTTTTATTTTTACTTACAATAAATTGAATACTCGAAATGCTTCACTTCACATTGAGCCATACTGATCACAATGATCCATTACAATAAACAAATTATCAAACATAATTTGATCAAAAAAAAATACTTCGAATGATGATAACGATAAAATTGAAACTTCATTAATGTATGAAGTGAATGACGATGCATATCCAAAAAGTGAGGATAATGCGATGAAATTGAAACAACGGCAACTGAATGATATTCAAAAAAAACCCTATTCGAATGAAAATCAATTAGTATTTATAATTGTTTAAATGAATTAGTTTTATTTTTACTTACAATAAATTGAATACTCGAAATGCTTCACTTCACATTGAGCCATACTGATCACAATGATCCATTACAATAAACAAATTATCAAACATAATTTGATCAAAAAAAAATACTTCGAATGATGATAACGATAAAATTGAAACTTCATTAATGTATGAAGTGAATGACGATGCATATCCAAAAAGTGAGGATAATGATGAAATTGAAACAACGGCAACTGAATGATATTCAAAAAAAACCCTATTCGAATGAAAATCAATTAGTATTTATAATTGTTTAAATGAATTAGTTTTATTTTTACTTACAATAAATTGAATACTCGAAATGCTTCACTTCACATTGAGCCATACTGATCACAATGATCCATTACAATAAACAAATTATCAAACATAATTTGATCAAAAAAAAATACTTCGAATGATGATAACGATAAAATTGAAACTTCATTAATGTATGAAGTGAATGACGATGCATATCCAAAAAGTGAGGATAATGATGAAATTGAAACAACGGCAACTGAATGATATTCAATATACAAATTTTGCACATTGGTTTATATCTGTAATAAATATGTATTATTAAAATATTATATCTCTAAAATTTGTAAGATAAAAAATAAAATTAACCCTTATTACTAGGTTTTGACTAGGTATAATCATTTAAACTACGAACGAATTAAATATATATTTATACTAAATTAAAAATTAATTATTAACTATTAAACAGAAACGATTTTGCGATCGTATTTTAAAATTAATAATCATTTAAACTACGACCGAATTAAATATATATTTATACTAAATTAAAAATTAATTATTAACTATTAAACAGAAACGATTTTGCGATCGTATTTTAAAATTACAAACTATGATATAACTACTTATTCTATGGAACTGACCGTTTTTATGAAAACATATAATTGTAAATTATGTCATCCTATTATTACATTAAGTGTATGTATCAAGAGGTAAGTTAATTTGAATATACATTTACAATGTTCGTAAAGCTATAATTCTTATAATTTGGTTCAATAGAAAACAAAATTAAATACCGAATAAAGAAAATTTACCTTAATTTACCATATATAATTTCCTACAGTGTTTTATTTCACTGTCCAGCGAAAATCACTGTCTTCGTCAACTTATTTCTAATATATTTTTTTGTTAAATTAATTTTACTTATTTTCGCCTTATGAAAAATTCTTATTTTATAAAACATTTTTAAAACAAAATCAACAATGAATTTTTTGTGGCATAATTGTTCAAAAACATCATTATTGATTGTGTTTAGTCCGTTTTCTGTTTCTTTTAATAAAACTTCCATTGTTGGCTTATCTTTATTAAAAGTGAGTTTTTCAAAAACAGCATTGGACAATTGGCATATTTTTACTACAGTGTCATTTGGTGTTACTAAATTACCCCAGCGCTTTGCTACAATTAAATCATTAGGCACACCCTGGATTTTAAAGTAATTTATGCAGGTTCCGCAATTCATTGAGTTGACTAATTTTCTCTGTATGTATCCCGCTATGTAAATTGATACATCTTTAATATATTTCTTGGTGGTAAATAATTCCTCAATATTATTGGGTTTCGATATTGGTTTTTTTATTGGTTTTTTTTTACATGGTGGATTTTGAATTGGCTTATTTATGTTAAAATTGGCTGTAACTTGGCTGGATGATACGGTTAATATACCTGTTGGATCAGTAACAGTACAATTCGCATGTTTTGATGGCTTTATCATTTTATTGCAAATCAATTTTTTATATGCAGCCTGAAATTGTTTTGCTGTTGGATTATTGTTAAAACCGCCTCTTTGCCGGATCATGGAAAAAAACATTTCTATGTGATCTTGTGAAAACCTATACGTGCATATATAGTCCATGTTTCCACATTTAACAAGATCGATATATATTGCCTTAAATGTTTCGATATTAACAATAAATCCCTGGAAACCACGTTTTACTGTTGAATCTATTAAAAGCTGGCCGTTTTCTTTTCTTAAATGCAATATGTACTTCTTTGCCATAGTAAAAAATTCAAAAAGTCGGGTTTCATTGACTTTATTCATGGGCCGCTTATAAAAATATTTTTCAATAGTCCCTTTTGCATTAAATACGTCGAATAAATTATTAAAAATTGTACAAAATTCTGACGTTGCACCACTGTGTTTAAATTCTTCCATTCTTAATTTATTTTCCATATAATCTAAACCATTCGCTACCGACAAACTGATAGTCTGTACCGCAAGCTTTACTTTCATCGTTTGATCTTGGAATTCTAAATGCCGTTTGGTTAATTTTGGTGCTATAGATAAACCCATATTTTCTTGATGACTGCATAATTTAACAATGTAGTCCCAACATATTTTTTCATTTTGCAAATTGCAAATCGTTTTCAACCGACTAAAGTTATTACGAACCAATTTCAACATATGACAATTATCCAAGGACAAGTAAATTTTATTCTCGTTATGAATAAAATATGTTTGCATATTATCCTCACTTGGATTTAAATTTGCTCCCAAATGTTCTGCCATTTTTATGTTGTCAGCCAATGCGTCAAACGTCACACACACCACTTTTGCACCAGTTTCAACATTTATTATATTTATTATTTCTTTTAAAACATTCGCTTTGGTTTTTGCTGTTGTACCATTTGTTAAGAAATATGCCACGGGACTTTTAAATTTATAATTTATACAATTTATCATAAAAACAAGGGCCTCCCTTGCAACATCAATGTCTTCCGACTGATCATGACTGCCGAAATCAATGTATCCATAATACTTGTCCAAATTATGGTCATATTCGATATGCTTTCGGATGCATATTTCATCCATTGTCATTGATAAATATAAAATAGTTGGTTGCTGTTGACCGAAATCTTTTAATTTCTCGATGGTTTGCATCGTAATACCTGGTGAACCATCGACAACTTGATACCATTTTTGTATTGTCCGTATATCAGGCAAATCGTAGTTCATACTTTCACGAACGTATTCGTATGCTGATGTTGAAAAAAAGCTTAGGGTAATCGCAAAGCTTCTGACAATTGGATTATATTTGCCGTTTATTTTTCCAATGCTTAAACTATCTATTAATTTTCGATCGCGAACATATGTCTAAATTATAAAATGAAATCTTAAATCTTTATATAAAATCTTTAACATATAATGCAAAATACTTTTATACTCAGATTCAGATTCTATTATACTCTTAGTCGAATTACATCATATTGTGCTTTCTGAATAAACTCATTAATATTGACTATTAATGTTATGCACTACTGATGATGGGTGTGTAAAATGTGCTCTACATATATATACTTGAATATGTGTGTGTATGACTTTGTTAATCTTTGAAGGCGTCCAAGTGATTTCAAAGATATTCATTAATTTAATCCCAATGAATATATGGTGTGCTTGGTTCGTGGGTTCAAATCACAATAAACAGAAAAAAGTTCCGCTTAGGAATTTGAACCCGCGAATACCCCCAAGAGGTAAGATGTATTAAAAAACGGCATCACCAAGTCTTGTTTTAAAATATTATATTATCGCATTTTTATTTGTTTTTTCAATACATTTTAATTCTAATATATTTCTATTTAATTTATCTTAAAATACACGCGATATCATAAAATTATTTATTCTGTTCACGATTTACTTATATTTCTAATATTAGTATGTACTATTTTTAAAAACTAAAAATATTTGAAAGGAAAGAATTACGGAATTGTAATTTATCCTGTGTTAAATGTATTTGTATCTTATATATCACGTGTTACATAAGTTTTTGCAGTATATTGAACCCAATTTATTATATTGTAACTAGTAAAAGATGCAAGGTTTTACAACATATGTAATGTATATTATTGCAAGTTTCAATAAAGAATGGTCAGGTAATCACAAATCAAAATTGTGCCATTTAAATTAGAAATGAGAAAATCCAGATATAAAGTTGCTAGAAATGCGAGTAAAAGTTATGTTAAAACGTATACGTTTTATAAGTGACTTTCAAAAATGAAAACGTTAGTAAAAGAGCCATATGTTGTACTTTAAACGATTTTTGAAAGTTCGTCGACCATCTAAATTGAATCTTAAATGTCTGGGAACCAAAAACTCATGACAAAACGAAAGTGAAAAGAAATCGATTTAAACTATTCGCGCAATGATGAGCAGTGTAAAGAGCGTTCTGCGAAAATTGGATAAAAGGGAACATTATCTACATAAACTTATGAAACACATGTTATTCAAAAAAAACAATATTATAATTTGTGTAATAGTAATATATTATTTTAGTCTAAATATGTATGCCTTATTTTAGGTGAAATATATTTAATTTAAATTAAAATGAAATCTCTTACCTGTAACGAATCGTACGCATTATCTCCCAATTTAGAGGTAGAATTCATATCCTTTAACAATTTATGCAAATCGTTATATTTTATATTCATTTTGGATTGCTGATATTGCAGTCGTCGAATACAGGTCTGTTGCTCCCTAATTTTTCTTTTTAAAACAGTTACACCCTGTGATGCTGTACGTGGAGTATAACAATCGCTTCCTTTTACATCGCCGGGATAGCGTATACATTTGCTTTTTGGGGTTCCAAACGACATTGGATCGGATGGAATTTCCCATAAAATATCAATATCATCGCTGAAATAATAAAAAGTTTTTAAATTATTTGCATCACGATCTTGAACGAAACGTTAAAAACACAAATATGTGATAATAATTCATATAATAATTCAGCACTGATTGTGAGAAAATGTTAATAAATGTTGATAATGAGAATATGGAATGTGTGGAGGAATATACATACTCGTTTAGAGACACATGAATATTTCTTATGCTAAGCAAACTGAAATGGATGAATATAACGCCGAGCCACAATGTTTTAATATATGTCTAAAAATCAAAAAGCGATTATGCTACCATTCTACTTAAGAACCAGTTTGTCAATGTAATACACAACGATGGTTCCACAAATAGCAATTATTACAGGCCACCTCATTTTAGAATGGGTCGTACCCAAAACACGAGTTTATATAGAAGCTCAAAATATTTACCCAAATAAATATACAGAATGAATTGAACTTAGATTTAATTGTAAAGTTTACGAACTAACAAATAATAAAAGAACTATAACTATATCACCAAACGTCTATAAAATCAAAAATACTTACCTTTCGGTTTTTTTTGAATTCAAAAAATAACAGGGCACAGCATTATTGGTTATGGATTGTATTCCTCCGCCAATTTCAATTATATCATTTTCATCAAAATGAATAATACAAATATTGCTGTTTTCTGGAACAATGTCTTGACCATTAAGTATTTTGATTGCATATAGCCATTTGGTTTTTAATTCATTATCGGTTGGTAATCTTAAAGTTATGAACAAACCATATAAGGGAAAGCAAAATAAGTTTTATCGTAATTATAAGAATATGAAATTATGAATCTTTTTACTTACTTGAAGGTTGGTTTTTTATTTACCAGGCAATTTATTATGCTGCAATCCATTATTGTTATGACTTTGTTTGGTTTTTTCACACTTTGATTTTTTATTTAATGTTTTTAATAATTATTAATAATTTTTTAATAATTATATATACTTATTTTTAATATAAATTTTTAACACCAAGTCTGATCAAAAAAACTCAAATGGCGGCCATTGATGTTTAACCAAGAATCCTAACCTAATTTCGCTTCTAGTTCTACTATATTATTTCTATGATACAGTGTGTCCCAGTTAACTCTATACAGCCATTATCTTCGAAACCAGCGGAGTTACCTGTAATATGATGTTAGAGGACAATTCGAAATTGATTTTTGCATTAGAAATTTTGATAGCATGCAAAAATCAAATTTTCGATTTTTGCCCTTAAAAACGGGTTGTATCGACTCTTTGATTCTTCACATCTTTCGCATATTTCGGGCAATATATGAATGCCATCCCAATACTTTACAATACATTGTTCGTTCATTGAGCGAAACCATTCAAACAGCCATTTTTGAACTGGTTCGAAATTAGCGAAGTGCTGCACTTGTCATGGGCTGGAAAATTATTTTACCGTGTTTCCGGGCTCATTCTGGACGTTTTTCGATCAGCGCTAGATTGAAATTTATGATTTGTTATCGGTATTAACGCAATTGTTTCAGGTTTTAACAGCTCATGATATACAACGCCAATATGGTCCCACCAAACACAGAGCATTGTCTTATGACTAAGGCGAATTGGTTTTGTGATCGATGGGCCAGCTTTTATGATTCCAAGAAGTTATGACTGCTTTTCGTGTGGTCGTCCGTTGAAACATCATTTCACTAGTGATTTTTCGCTTTTCCATTTGTCTTTCATTCAATTCATGTAATACCCATTTTCCGATATTCTGAATCTTTCCCATTGATTTTAATCGAATTTTAATACAGTGATAAAAATTTAGCACTTCTGCCAATTTGTGTTGAATTAAGTTAGGTCCAATAACTCCAGCAGTTCCGGGTTTTAAAAATTGTTTGTCTACCTGAACGTTCATTGTCTTTCAAATCGTAATTGCTATTTTCAAATTGTCGAAACCATGTTCCATGAAACCATGCATGGACACCAACCAATTGACGAAACCACAAATGTTTTAATTGATGCAGAGTGTTCAGCCTAAGTTTCTACCAATAGACGATGACTTTATGCAACTGTTGAACTGGATTATATGTCAAAATTTAAGTTGAATATTAGATTTTCCGCCTATCTAATAATATTTTATTAAAATGCCGTTGAAAATACTTTTATTGGTAAATTGGTCGGGATCCTTAATGTGAGATTATGCAAATTGGAGTTTTCTCGTAAAATTAAAAAAACCTCACATTGATTTGAATCCAGTTGAATCATAATTGAATGTAGTATTATAAATATATATTACTTTAAAATATTGTTTTTATATTATATGCATAACACTAATCGATTTTTTTTTCTAATTTTATTTTCAGGTTGGTCATTTTATATAGTTATCATATGTTTATTTATTTAAAAGAATGTAATCAGATTTGGTCATAATTTTTTAAGGTAAATTTAACATTTTTTTGCCATCCGAATTGAAATTTTTTTCTTTTTTATTTCTAAATATGTATTTTTTTCAAATTAGAATACTATACGTAATGTTCATTATCTCGAACGGTTCTGTTTCTTTAATTATTTTTCAACATGTTTAAACATAAACATATATGCTTAAAACGAATATGAGAAAGCGATACAAAAATTGTAAATGTATAAATAAATAGATGGACAACGAAATTTAAAATACACAGGCATCATCTCCCTCACACATTTAAAAAAATTCGAATGAATCAATGAAAGGTACTTTAGAGGACCTTAAACACATTTTGAGCAAAATATTTAATTGAAAAGTACTTATCATATTTGTCATAATTTCCAAATTGACATCTTATTCCATTTCGAAATGTTGATTGCTAATGACTAAACACTAAATAGCAAATTTTTTTTATCGTATTTGGAGCCCCTATTTGATAAGATAAATAAGATAATAATTTAATTATTTTGGTGAACCAGTGAACATTTTTTAGTCTTACAATTATTACGACTAATACCAATCCAATCTATATAAACCGCACATTAATGAATAATTTAAGGTCAAAGTTTGTCTAATTAATTAGCATTTAGATATCTATCTATATGAAATAATATATTGAACAATTTTTGTTTTTCACCAGAAGGTAATTTACTTATAATTATTATTATCCCAATTTCATCTATAGTATATATGCGGCTATAAATAAATGTTATATTTTGATATTATTATGATATATATTTTCTTATTTCTGTTATCATCAATCACTTTCACAATAGATGGTTGTGATATCCAATTCAAAACAAAAAAAAATCAATATATTATATAAATAGACATTGAAATGCATGACAGTTAAGTAATTATATATTATATTATGATCTGTGCCGCATGTTACATTATAATTTATAAAAAAATAATAGTTATTGGGGTTTTTATTATTATGGGAAAAATGGATAAAACATTTATTGAAAAGGGAAATTGAAAAACTTTATATTCAAATGTCAGTACGAGAAGTTGTCTAAATTTTGTATACATGTAATTTTGTTGGTTGTTTGAATTGAAGCTCTCAAGAAAATTATGGGATTTTAACATATAATAGAAAATTAATGAATAGTCTACGTCCGATAAACAGAACAAATTTTTATATATTATTTAAAGTTATTCTTTAATTGATTAATACTGTATTTTACTATAAAAACAGAACAATAATTCAAACAAACAAAAAATCAAATAACAAATGTGTCCAAAAGTCAATAGAGATAATTTGGAAAGTAGTTTTCGATTAAATTAGATGCATGGAGAAATGAGATTTTTAAGTTTAAAAAAAAAAGAAAAAACTTTTGTCCAAAACAGAGTATAGGCTAGTATCCTGTTCATAAGTAATTTCTTTCCCTATATTAAAACTATGTAAAAAAACAGTCAAGTAATGCCCAAGAAATATTTTTCTGTTTCTATTAAAACACAAAAAACCATAACAAGTCGCATAAATACAATATCTTTTTGGTCAAATCGTTTTAGTTTAGTGTATATTGTTGTGTTCGGTATCTACGATCTGATCAATCAGACCGCTCTAAATTCAGATTTATCGTTCGTTATCTTATTTTCAGATTGATCAGACTGATCTAAATGCGTTCGTTATCTCCAGTCAGACTGATCTAAATAATCTAAATTTTTTTCAGATTTTTCAGATTGCACTCAATATTATGAACTCAAAAACGAATAAATTTTATAAAATGACAAATAGAGAGATATCTTTGTTGTTTTTATTGTAATTTTTTTTAGTGTTTTCAGTTTTGTTGGCTATAAAATAAAATAATATAAATATAAAATAAAAGTGTGATACAAATAAAATATAAACTAATTAAAAAAAAAACTCTATTTAACAAATATTGATCTGAAAAATCTGAAATGCGTTCTTTATCTTTCAGATTAATTTTAAATCTGCTAAATGATCTGCTAAATCTATAGATCGAGATACCGAACACAACATATGTTTGGTATTACACGATGTTTACATTTGAATCTTTACGCTCATGAAACCAACAATTTTTGACGATTGCACTCACATGATTCTTTTGTTGTGTCCATTCGAACGCTCATGCGAATCTTCAAAATTTGTTTTTCTTTTATTTTATTCAACTAATAAAGCAAATTAATAGATTAATTGTAGTTGCCTCTACGAAAGATGCAATATAAATATTAGAAATTTAGAAATTAGAAAACTTTTTTTTCTTGTGTTTGATAAAAAAAAATTCTGTTTTGTTTTTTGACAGTCAAATCTCATGAAATACCTGCATGAAAAAAATCATATGAGTTGGCTCATGAAACCAAAAAATCATGTGATTTCGTTGTTTACATTTGAGTTTTGGCAATCATGAGCAAGATCATGATACCGCAAGACTCAAATGTAAACACCGTGTTAGTCGATTAAATTAGTTTGTCGCATAAATACATTTGTGTATATAGCAATGTGAAATATTTTGTTTGTTTATTTATTTATGTTTTGATATTTCTTCAAAAATAATAAATTAATATAAATATAATAATTTTTTTTTTCATTTACGTGACAACACCAAAAAAAAAACAAAAAATTTTTTGATCTAATGTCAATTTTACTTATGGAATAAGTATATAAATTACTTGATCTATTTCTTTTTAGGTCCCGAGCAGAATTAAAATACGTGGACGTACGCCTGCGTACGCCGAAGTTAAACACTGCAAATTAAATAAGAATGAACACAATAAAAACGTAGACGCACGCCTGCGTACACGTACGCCGAAGTTGACCAAATTTTATCTTCTACGTACGGGCGGCGCATTTTGACAAATATTTTATCATTATATTTATCATTATTTATCATTATTTTATCATTAATATTGTTATGGTTTTTCTGTTCATTGAATTTCAAAATAAATAAAAATAAACAAGAAAAAAAATGAAATAAAATTAATCGTTGAAATAAAAAAAATCGAAATAAAAAAAATAGTTTAAAAATCAATTTATATTTATCTGTTTATATTTATATTTATTTAGTTTGTATTGTCAAAAAACGCAAAACAGACAATCTATTGTGTTCACTATTTTAAATTCTGCGTACGCGTACGCAGGCGTACGTCTACGTATTTTAATTCTGCTCGGGCCCTTAGCACGATACTATGCGAACAGAGCTTATGCGAACAGAGCTATTATGTAACCACTCAAACAAATGTATATGACAAATATAGAAATTATATAAAAATGTATTTATATATCCTTTATAAATTTTTACGTAATAAAATGGGAAAATTATGACATATTTGATCATATATAAGGCCTGTTTTTTCCGAATTAAAATAAACAGAAATTTGCACAAATCGCCGTAAATGCACGGAAAGGTGTTTTTTCCGATATTATTTTCTGTGTTTTTTTGTATTAGAACAAACGTCAGATGCATGAATAAAGGCCCATATACATGTATGGGGTATACAAGTATTGATGATATACGAATGGGCAAGTGTAAATCATTGCTAAGTAAACCATTCGTTTATCACCGCCCTATAGTATTATTTTTATTAAGGGTATTTATTTTCCAAACATATTTATTGTAAAAATAATGTTTTATCCATTAAAAATAACTTTAAATAACAAATAATTTTAAAAATTAGCAATTCATGTGGCCAGCGAATTCGAAGGAAGAAAAAAAAATTAGTTGAAGTAAAACTAAATAACGAATTAAGAACAAAATTAAAAAATAAAATTGGATATTAAAAACAATGTAATTTGTAATGAAACAGTAATAATCAAAAAGAAATTGATAAAATATAAAGAAAAATATAAAACTGCGATTTCGTAAACAAAAAATATGAAATACGTCACAAAAACCACAACTTTACCATATGCATGTATACAAGAAATTACATAGCAAACGTAAGAACCAATGAGAAATGATATCAATATGGTAAATTTTTCAAACTCCCATGCATGTATATGGGCCTTAATTTTGTGTTTCGATGTCAATTACCGCACATTCTGTGTATTTTTTAAGTTTGAACTTAAAAATGTTGCATACTTTTGCGCAAATAGGCAGAAACTTGCAGAATTTTTTTGAGAGAAAACACCTCCATTGAGTTTCATATGTTTTATATGTGCGCAACAGTCTGCAAGAGTCTGCTTGGTTCAGAGAAAACATAACTATAGATGGATATGCTTTTCATAAAACCCTATTATTGTCTTCGTTTGGGAATCAACATTTTTCCTTTTCAAGAATCAATGTTTTTTACATTTTGACTCGTTTTTTATGAGTCTTACTTACTCAGGCAGGCCTACAACTTGCAATTGATTTTAGCCTCGATCAGCAGTCTTCTCCAATTGGACCTATGGCATCTTTGGTTTCCTCATCTGATGGTTCCGCAAATAATAGCCGCAGTTTGGTACGGCAGTTCAGTGTTTTTATCATTACGAGTTGAATTACACAATAGAAGCAATTTTTTTAAGATAATTAAGCTTTCTTACCATACATCTTTCTTCAAATGCAAATATCAGTCCGTTGGTGTTTTTACATAGAAGAAGTTGTTGTTTAAAACCACACACGTTCCTGTTTTTGCTTTTATGTACAATTGCCTATTATCATTAAAGTTGTTCAGGTTGTCAATATCATGTAAAATGCTATGCCCTTGAACCATTTTCTTGCATCTCTACAGTTTCGGTCTACGGATCGCTTATTTTTGTAGTCATTTAAAGTTTCATCTAAAGTGTAGTCATTTCTGGCTTCCATCTTACTGCCATCCTTTTTACACAATTACACAGTCGATTTCACTTGTTTTCGCATGTTGTTGATTGCTCTTCCATATCATTTTAAACTACCAACTCTACCAATTTGTTTTCATACTGCTCTAACGAGAAAATGATCAGAATCGATATTGGGTCCTTTGCAGCTTTCTATATCCATTATGTCGGAAGCATGCCGGCCGTCAATAAGTACGTGATCAATTTGGTTTGTTGTTCTACCATTTGGTGAACACCACGTTTCCTTGTGTATGTCTTTATGTGGAAAACGTGTGCTGGCCACTATCATATTGTTCGACATTGTCAAATCGTCTAAACGTTCTCCATCTTATAATACATTATAGAATTATTTTTAAGTTTACCATATTGGTAACATTGACGAAATTAGTTGTTGAAATATTTGCAACTAAAAGATTAACGATTAAATAAATTAAACAATTCCAAACGCAAGGAAAATTGATTTTATTTCACCAATAAAACACGAAAATTGTAAACAGTTGTAAATTATCAAAAAAATAAAGTCAACCATTTTTTTACCAAACGAAATCAGTATATGTCTATACATATATTTAGATATTTTTAATTTAATATAGCTATGTAAATATAGAAGTTCCTATATAACGATCAATGATCACGTATATCTATCGTATATACAAAGCATAAATTCATAATAAATAAATAAACAACAAACTTTACTTCAACTATATAATGTATCAAATGCTATTGGCGGATTTTTTCATGTTACACCAACCATGCCAATCACACCTAAATCAAGTGTTTGTTAAAAAGCTGTTCGTTTAATCTACCATCTTCATCGTGTGTTGAATCTCCAGCTGTTATTTTCATCACACCATTTACACACATTCACCACCATTCACCACCGACTACACTCTCGGTGGTTGGCTCTGTCGATGGTGTAAACTTATACATGCATACCAGTTCATTTGTTTTTTCTTGTACTTTGTAGTATTTTTACAATTACATATATAGCCTACTATTTTCCCTATTTTGTGTTCGTTTCATTCAATCGTACTCAAAATATACACACATTCTTCACAAAACTGACGATACTTTAGAGGTTTGGTGTGATTGGTTTGATGTGAAAAAAATGCCATATATCTTTGTATGCTATATTTTGTTGAACTATATATGTACCATATATAAATATTATATATTAGCTACCTACACACAATTTAAATAATTGGCTTTGTTACGATTATTTGTCTTATATCGATTTTCTATCAAAACAAAACGATGCATACGAACATTTACTTATACAACATTATATTATGTATATCGTAAACAAAATAAAACAATGAACGAAGAAAAATGAACAATATTATTTATGCTGATAAATATTGAGATTAATGCATTTTATGGGTAAAAGTTTGTGAGTTTTTTTTCCTTATATATACTGACATATACGGGCCCGGTCTTAACCATTTGTGGTGCCCCGTTTATATTTTATATTGTTGCGTTACAATAAATTTTCATATTTTTCATAAAGACCGGCCTTCCATCAGACCGCATTTAATCTGAAATTCGATATAAGTTTAAAAAAAATAATTCTCTGAATACAGAGTATTTAGAAAGTTTCAGTTTCAGTTACAGTTTCAGTATATATTCTAAAGAAAATTCTCTATATAGAAAAAAATTATTGCATTAGTACCAACAATTGGTTTTAGCGTCCAACGACGGCCTTCTATTGTTAATTTCTAAATTTGTGGCTAGTACCGTGTCGTTAGTTAGCCGTAGGATCAACCGCAAGGGCAAATATGCAACTCTGTGTTAAAATTCAGATTCGAAAACGCAATACATATTTTATGTCTTCAATAGAATTCGAACCCACGACCCCCAAATTTTGTAAGAATTTTAGGTTGGCATGATTATCAATTACATCATAGAGGCGCAATTCTCGGTATACTTTTCTTTATAAAGGAATTTTTGAGTCCTTGTGATTGAGTATTAAATATTCTTAACTTATATAACCAAATATTTAAACATAAACTGATGATGACGATGAACAAAATAAAAATAAGTTTCTAGAACGAATTGCCACTATTCAATTTTGTTATGTATTAATTTTTCTTCTTTATTTCGTTTTCTGCATACTTTAACCTCATCGATTTATTTAAATTTTTATGTTTTCTGTCGTCTGTTTTCGTGTACATTACATGTATAATATATATAGAATTATGTAAAAGGTTTTATTTTAATTTGTTATAGATCCTAATTGTAATATATATTTAAAGTAAATATACTTAATATCATGCCTTAAAACCCCCACACAAAAAAAAAACACTTTAAAATATCAACTACAAATCAATATAATGTGTGTTTATTGTTAGTTAATAAATATTTCCATATTTCGTTCATAATCTTTGATGAGAGAGAGAGAGAGAGAGGTGAAGAGAAAACGAGATAGGTAACAAATTATAGATAGTGAAGATTTTCAATCATGAATAAGTTTTCTAGGTCTTTTATAAAAAGAAACATGTGTTTTGCAATCAAGTTACAATAATATAATCAAAAAATTTGACGTTCTCATAATATGTAAAAGATCTATGAAAATTATATGAAATAAAAATCTTTTATATTAGTAATTGAAATTTTACTGACATTGAAATTTGAATTTATAACAGTTGTTTTAGGCAATAAAATTTCATTGGCAACTTCAATAATGAAAAATATCACGCGTTTAACATAATTATCGTGTAAGAGCAAGAATTCAAAGTGTTTTATAGAAAGTTTGATGAAAGATACAGCCGGTTTTCCAAAAAGTGTACTTAAAATATTGCACCATTTTTGACAAACCGTAAAAACAAAAGGGAAACTTATACAGTTAGCAAAAATTGGGACAAAAGTTTAGCGACAGTTTTTTGAAAATCGGACATATAAAATCGACAATGAAAATCGGCTATATCTATTGCGGCAATAAAGCAATTTCAAAATTTTCGTTTATAAAATATTAGAAATTGATTGATTTTTCAAACAATGCAAAGAAAATAAAATTGGAGAAACAAAAAGTTCGTATGTTGCATCCCGAGATTTTTTTCCATAAATTAGCTATTTATTGATCTCTGCCTTTCGGAACATCACCTCGGTTTGACAATATCGTGAAATTTTTTTTTTATGGATCGCCCTTGATCAAAATATAATCAAATGTGTAAAGCCGAATTTTCAGTCTCTTTTTTCAATCCGCTGCGTATTATTTTTAAACCAACCAATAGATATCGATTATTTCGTAAGAGAGTCTTATAATCCGTTACCATTTTAGCGTGAGCCATTTTTGTAAAATTTTATGGTAATATACTTACAATTTTTGTTGTATGTATTTGGTTTGTTTTTGCTTTAGCAGCGACATATAAGAATGAAATAAAAGTTAGTCTTTAGCTTTGTCTTTATTATTGTTACGTTTCTTATCAGACTCACAAAAAGACACGCCATTTTCAGTTGATTTCTATAAATCATTCCTATAGGTAAAACAAATGCAAAACCAAATGCATAAACAAAAAATTTTATATATATCATATGCAATTTCTCAAAAATGACCGCTCAAGCTCGGCTGTGTCTTAAAAAATCACAGGTAATCCTAGGCACCGCTAATAAGACTATCTTAACACATAATCGATTCCGATTGGCTGATATTACGAAAACAGACGCTGCTGAGATTTGAAAGACGAGACTGGAAATCCGCCTTAAGAAAGAGAAACATTATGAATATAATTCACATTGTTGCTTTTTCATGTGAAGTCAATTTATTAAATACAATATTTAAAGTGAATTTATATATTATTCTGTTTTAGGCGTTTATGTGAGGTAATTTTGTATATGGTTTAACAAACTTATTATAACAGATTTGGTAATATGTATGAAATGAACCCTCTATACACATTTTCGTTACATGAAACCTTTATATGGATAAGGCAAAACTTTTAAAATATGTATGAAAAATATGAAAATTGGCAGCGAAAAAACGCATTCAAAAAATCAACGCACGCGGATTTCAAAAATTTCAAATTTGATTTTTTTTTTTAAATTTTTAAATTTTGATCGTTTTAATTTAATATTAAACCAAAAATCATATTTATATAAATATATTTAATTCTTTTTGTTGAATATGATACAAAATTAGTATTTTTCTAAAAATTAAAACGCACGGTTGTTGTTGTATATAAACAGATGGCGAACGCATTGCGTTAATTGTGATAAAAAGAGAATGTGAAATATCATTGTCAAAATTCAAAAACAAGATGGAGATTTAATAAAAATAGCCTTACTAAACACCTCCTAGAAATAAAAGCATGTACAAATGGCCAGTGCCCTCCCCTCCATTGTTTTTGATTCCAAACCGGTATAAGAAAATTCGAAGCAAATACTTTCAAATGCCGTAACAGATATACGAGAAACAAAAATGTCGGAAAAATCGGAAATTTTGCGACGGAGAGGAACTTGCATACTCAATCTTTGAAACTTAACCATCTTACACAAAAAAAAAATGGATATTTTAAATCTCAGTCAAATCCGTCGAGTAGTGTCCGAGAAAAGGTGCAAACATTTTCCGAATTTTTGTTTCACAATTTTAGACATAAAAAATATTATCAATTAATTCCAAACTAAACTAATAAGCTACTTACTGAATCTAAATAATTTTTGTTTATTCAGAATTGTATATAAAAAAATATTTAGTATATATATATTTCTTAATGGCAGTGCTCTCCGGCGCTCATATACATTTCAAACGAATGTCATTGCATTTGCGGTATGTTGATTTTTGTACACTACGTCGTTGTAGTACATTAGTAATTGTAGTTGTTACAATAACAATTTCTATGGTACCTACAACGGCGTAGTGTACACAAAAATTCAGCATTAATAAAATAAAAATGATTGGCTTTTGTTTTGCCAATACCTTTGTTTTACATCAATTTGAATTGTTAAAAGTTTTGTCTTATAAAGGTTTCGTGTAACGAAAATGTGTATGGAGGGTTCATAGTAATATGTATATATAAAAATAAAACTTTCATTTTCCATTAAAAAACATTTTGTTACGTAAAACGTTAAAAAGTAAAGTTTAACAATTGCATTTTATTTTTTAAATCCATAAAATATCACAAAATGTATGCGCAGGCTAAATATCCTTACGTGTATACATTTGGTTTTTTTCTTTCTATATATACAAATCACTTTCACATTTCACCTTTTCTTCCTACACAAAAACTTTTTTTATTTATGAATAATATGAAATATATATTTTATTTTATATACCCATTGAAAATGTATATTATGTTTGATATTATATATTTTGTTCATTTTATACATTGTATTCTGTGTGTATTGTATATTGCATGAGTTATTTAATTTTATATTATATATGGCGTTGGTATATATGTTATATATATATATATATATAATAAGTTCAATAATTTTATACCACGATGATACATGAAAATGCTTTATATCTGTTCATCATATCAGTTTCAGAAATATATATAGAGGTTTACCTTTAACATTTTCCTATATACATAAATAAGATTTCTAAATACATAGAGAAGAAATATATGTATTATTATTAAAAAATTGTTGATATTCATTATTTAATTATTATATATGTATATTTCTTTTTGTAGCCGATCACAGTACCCTGTATGTAGGGTTTGCCATTTTTGTCACTTTTGGAATTGGAATCCGGGAGCTGGTGGGGAAGGTACAAGGGGGTGGAATTAAAAAAATTTAACTTTAAATAACCTCATGTCCGAAAATGAAAGAAATCGGTCAAATGGTTAGGGTTTTATGGCAAAAAAAAAGTGACTCCGTTTAACAAAGTGATCGAATACTGTGGAATGGGGGAAAGGGGACCTTCAGTCAATCAATCACCTTCAATCAATTTGTGATTCAATAGATCAATTGTTTTTCTCTAAGGATCAATAGTCTGTATTAATTTAATATTGTTAGCGTTAAACCCATGGTATAAAGACCATAGGTATGCTTGACAGCTGATATTCAATTTTGTATGACGTCACTCTGAGTGACAAAATTTTAATATGTGATATAGAAATATGAATTTTATCCTTTATATTTCATATAAATTCGAATTAAATATTTTAATCAATATTTTAAAAATGATTAATAATCGGCAAATGGGAAATTTATATGTTACTATGTAATTGTTTTAAATATTCTTCTGTTTTTGATTTTTTCTTCTAGTAACATTTTATTTAAATACTTAATTTTAAAATACATTCTTGCTCTTAATTGTGTTTAGATGTGTTTATCTTAATAAAATTATTTTAATAATTATTAAACGATTAATTAATTTATTATTAATAACAAATATTTAATCAAAACAACAAGACTATTTTTTGTTTATTTTTTCAATGAATAATAAACCATAATAAACATAAGCACAATAAAACAAAAACTCAGTGTGACGTCGGAAAAGTGAAAAATGGCGAACATCAAAAATTATCGAGCATACCTCTATCATTCTTTATACCATGCGTTAAACCGAAAAAATTAGTTGAAATCATTTGAAATGAAGTTTAAATTCTGGCGTGTATCTAATAAAGGTTTGGAAAATGCCAGTACCTGCTGTTGCGAACAGGTTGGCAGTTCCGCGGGTTCGCAGTTCCACGCGGCTTGGCTAAAACTTTTTAAATTTTTTTTTCATACAAATTCGTTTAAAAAACTGAGGAATGTTTTCACTTGCAGGATAATGGAAAGGAAGTATTATCCTTTTAATGTTGATATTAAATAATATAATATTTTTGCCGTAAAACCTAAAATATGAGATAAAACATTTTTTAGGCAATACGCGTGGAACTCCGAACCTGTACTCTGTGGCATACACATGTCCCACATAGAATTTTTACTAAGTTTAAGCGTCTAATTATATACTATTTTTAAACCTATCCCACACTTTTATATGATAGACGCCAAAATGTATAGTATAATTTAAATACACTTTTTGCTTTTTTTTTGTTTTTCCGATAAAAATGTTAAATTAATTAATTTTTGGATATCATTATTGAAAGGGTAATACTGCCTTTCCTTTCCATCACGTAAAAACGTCCCCAGCCTTTTATTAACAAATTTGTCTTTAGCACGTAAAAAACTAAAATGTTGTGGATTTTGTGTATCGCCCAACCTGTGCATGCCACAGCCAGTTCCGGAAAATGCCGATGACAGTATGGAATCCATGTGTGTCGATGTGAAATCCCTGGATGTGGTGAACCATACTCATCCGGGGATGTGGTGACCCGTGGATGTAATGAACTGTCTCGTTTTCCATTATGTATATGAATAAGTTGAACTCGGATCAAACTTATGCTTATATCGAAGTCATTTTTTACCCTGATCTGTATATATTTTCAAATATATACATCTTATTTTTAATTCTTTCAATTAAAACATTATTGATTTTAGACAATTTCATTAAAAAACAAACTCATTTCTTTATACAAATACTAATATGGATCGTAAATAGTTAGTTGTATATATACCAAAATAAATACTATAATTTTAGCTAAAATTAATGTTTCACAAAATAATTATATACAATTTTGTATTATGATATGGTGCATAGGGGTATTTAAATATATTTAGTTGTCAATAAAGTGTGTTTAAATGCATATTATTGTAAAAACACGCTTCCAGACAAACACCTGTAATAGGCAGCAGGGGGGGGGGGTGTAAAAGTGAGCTTAAATTCGTCAGCAATCAATTGCTCTTAAAATTTTAATTTAAAATAATATGAATTCAATTAAAAATTCATTTCCAAGAAAACCATGGGGTTCGTATAGGATACGAGAACGAGATATACGAGAAAATTGAACAATTAGTAAAAAATTAGTTTCATTTTTTTCGATAAACGTTCCACTTCGTGCAGGAAAATGATGAGAAATGTATCACAGATTTTTTACCAAACCAATAACTATAATGCACTTACTGAATGTGCATGCTTAAATATTCAAATTCTATTGTTGATGTTGTCTATATTTGTTCCGTATGTACAACCATTTTTTTACCATTGTTTAAGATTTAATTAAATGTTGTCCTATGGCTTTTTATTAAATCTCAAAGTTTTTTTTTCTTCATTATTTTTATATTACTATAGATATAGACATATAATACAATTATTTTCTTATAACCAGGGGCGCCACTATATATATGATATTGGTGTGAACGAACCACGCGCCATTGTCTAGGGTCGCTGAAAACGATAAGATAATTTACATATTATAGAATTTATGTTCTAACGAAAATTATTGAAACAAAAACCTACGGACAGAGCATTTATAAAGCTCGTTGTTGAACACTTTCTTTTTTTAAGGAAAAAAAATTTATTTCTTAATTTAATTCCAAATTGAACTATAAATTTTTTTAAATGATGGATAAAATCCGAATTCGATGCAAAATCTTGCGTATTCATGATTCAGTTTCCTTATTCTTAACCAAACTTACTAAACAAAATCCAAAACTAAAATTAAATAAAATTCATTGTTTAATATTATAAAAAATGTCAACATCAAAGGCTCATACATGGGCTGAAACGACTCTGCTTATAATACATCGTATATAAACCAGAAAACATTGAAAAAAATTATTATTTGTTTAACAAAAAAAATATTATATCAGTGATTTTAATTTTTATTATTTTATGTTTATAGGATTTGCATATCCTTTTTTTTTTTTTTAATGGTCAGTTATATATTTATATATATATCTGTACTTATTATTATATATACGAAATTATAAATATACATACAGAACTGACAATGTAATATATGTTTATTGTGACAAAGAATACCCATTTACATTTCCTTTTGTTTAATAATATTTAATTTAATTTTATAATTATACATAATTATAAAACAAAAGGTTCATTTTTTTACAATACAACGTTTTCTTTTAATGTATATATTATTCTTTTAAGAACATGCTTTTAATTTTATTATTTTTTTAATATGTTGTTTAAAAGGTTCTGAAGTGTGGGTGTCCCAGATCCCGACCACAATACTCAAGTTTTACGTGCTATGGCTCATTTGTTTGAGATCTTCATATTTTTCACTATTCTGGACCACTTATCTGCATAACAGGTTACTGTAATTGAAAGAACAGATACACTATTAGCATTAGCATTAAATTACCTTTATTTTGACGTTAAAATTATGTAGATCGGCCCACAGGTTTTTTGAGATATTTAAAGAAACCGTTCCATTCAAAATACCTCTGTACGACATTATTAGATATGGGAAATAATACGGGAGATCCAACTTGGGGCATATGGGAGAATATTCTATTTGATTTTCCAAACTAAATTTCATGTTCATCGGAAATACAATAGAAATATTTTCTAATATAGACTCAGTTAACGTCGGAAGCCATTAGAATTCCAAAGTATTCTATAAATGTTTCCATCGTGTGGTCAATAGGGATAGAACATAAAACATAGTAATAAAATATACTTGCGAGTTTACATATAAAAATACTGCGTATTATTAGTAATTATATCCTGAAATGTATAATGCGTATTATTAGTAATTATATCCTGAAATGAATATGCAAATCCCCTAATTTATTTGGTATAAAATCAGTCTAAAAAATAAATAATGAACGATAAATTATTGCGTAAAACATGTTTTTATTGTTAAATACTTAGCGTTTTCGAATAATTGTTACTCAAAAAATAAAAAGAGCCATATTTTTTTCGTGCACAATTTCATTTGATGACTGGTTTTACTGGTGATCACTTCCAAAGTAATTCACCAAATTCATAGAACTGTGAACCATAATCAATTTTAAACTAATCCGCATGAACTATTGTACTCAAAAGTGTGAAAATAAAAGATTTCTTTTAAATTTCTTGTTGGCTTTTGTAAATTTAATAAATTTTCTAGTTTTATTTTGCGATTTGGTTGGTTTGGTTTATATTTTGGTTTTGTTTTATTTCATTTATTAAATTTTTAATTAATTATTATATTCATTGAATTTGTTTAATTTATTTAATTTATTTATTCATTCCTATATATCAATTCATTTGTATTTCATTCATTCATTTTTATTTCAATTATAATTTATCATAACACAAACAAACCAAATTCGACCAAAGAAATTTACCAAATATTTTTTAAAAACACTAGATTTTTCCAAATAACATATCTTTTATAGGCTGAACTACAAAGTACCGTGAACTAACCAAACTTAATTTTGAGTATGCACATTTGTAGAGAGTCTTATCCTGATCAACTTTTGTTCTGGACTTAGTGGCGGACTCTTCCCTTTTGGCCTGGGGAACGGGTCAAAGTTTCTATGGGAAAATTTTAAATTTCTCCTCCAGAGTCCTGAGCAAAACTTTGTGCAGGGATGACCTTTAGCTATTTCCCCAATAAATTATCCTACCCGAAGGGGAAAAACGAAAAAAAAATTTTCCCCATACAAAGCTTGAAGCCCCTCCTGGCCAAACGAGGTCAGGGAAAGAGTCCACCACTAAGTCCAGAACAAAAATTGGTCAGGATAAGACTTTCTACAAATGTGCATACTCAAAATTGAATTTGGTTCGTTCACCGGTACTCTGTAGTATTACCCTTTTATACATAAACGGCAGAAAAAAAATATCTTTTACGAAATATTAGGTTGTCTAAAAAGGAATAGTTATTTTTTTTTACAAAATTCAAACGATTTTTTTATATATTTCAAATGAACTTTATTAAACCAAATATGCGCCGTTTTGATCGATGACCCTTTGCCATTTTTCTGGTAAAGACATTATCCCATCACTGTAGAACTTCTGTGTTTTCTGGGCAAAAAAACTGATCCTAGTGCATTTTGCAGTCCTCTGCGGAATTTAATTTTAAACCATTAAGGGAGTTCTGCAGAGACCGGAACAAATGATAATCTGAAGGTGCAAGGTCCGGGTTATATGGTGGATGCATTAAAACTTCCCAGCCAAACTCTCTCACTTTCTGTCGAGTCATCAAAGATGTGTGTGGTCTGGCGTTATCATGATGGAACATGATTGATTTTCGCTTGATTTTCCCTTTCGATTGATTAATTCTGGACGTTTTTTTTAATCTCGTGCTTCAATCTTGTTAATTGTTGACAATAGAGATCGGAATCAATGGTTTGACCGGGTGCTAGTAATTCATAATGAACGGTTCATTAAATTGTTTTGTGTTAATTCATGTGGTACCCAAACATCGAGCTTTTGCTTTTGCTTGTATCCAGCCTTTGTCAAATGGTTTAACACTGTTTGGTGATGGATGTTTAGTTCTTTAGCGATATCATGACTGCTTACGTGTCGATTTTCTTCAATTTTTGATATGATTTCATCGACTTTTTCAGTGACATCAAAATTACCGGAACGAAATCGAGCAAACCATCTATAGGCTGTTAATTTTGATAAAGTTCCTTCACCGTAAACTGCACAAATTTGTTCATGTGCCTGCGTTGCATTTTCACCTTTTTCATAATAAAATTGTAAAATGTATCGAATTTTTTCACTAATTTCGCTCATCTTTAATGTACTGCAACTTTTAAATGACTAAACAAATTTAATTTTTTTTTTGTTTTTTTATCTACGAATTGTCATCTTTCGAACATATGTTAGTGTTACCTGATCAGATTAGTACTACTTGACATATTCAATTATAATGACATCTATTTATAAAAATTATCAATACTTTTTCGACAACCTAATACCTAAATGAAATTTTTTTTAAATGTCAAAATAATAATAATGTATTACATCAAACTAATACGAAACTCGAATAATTACACCGCCATATATAATTTTTTAAGGGAAACAAAAACAGAAATATAAATACATGCACGAAAATAATAGAATTGAATATAAAACGAGGTAAATAAAAGCACAATGTAAAAGGTGGGTGATATGGACGTTGACGTGTCTCAGCCCAAGTAAGAATTCTAAAAAAAAATAAAAAGAATTTCATGGCATAATTAGAAATCTTTTATAAAATGAGCTTTCCGAAAATTAGTATGGAAGTAACAGTTCATACCATAAAAGATTCCGTAACAGATTTGCCAGAATACATATGCCATAATTCGTATTTTTAAATTTTTTCTTATTAATAATTTAATTAGTAAAATATTATATTTCAAAAATAGTTTTTTGGTTATCAAATTTAGAGGTGTGATATCATTTATTTTTAAAAACAGTTTCCTTGGATTAAAACTTTTTTACTTTTTTAAATATTTACTTTTTTCGTTGATAGTGTGGTTTAAATTTTTGAAATAACAATGCCCTTAAAGTGCCCTCAATTACAATGCACTGACATTAGTGGCGGAGCTGGAAATTTGTTTGCTATGGGATGGGATACTTCGAAAGGCACATACCTAAAAGGAAATTAACAATTCTTCAGAAAAATTTCAAATAACATTTTCCAAATGTTTCGAATTTAATGTTTCGAAACATACAGCCACGGGTTTCCTCCAATTTTCATTTTCCTAGAATAATATGAAAATTCAATCAATTTCTGATATTTCATGATATTTCGGCTATATCTTTTCACCCAATTGGACAATTGTTACAATATTTTCTATTAAATATTAATGGTTTATTGAATTTTTAAATTATGCAAATAAAAATCAACAAAAATTGAAATAATTTTAATGAAAAAAATAGCTGTGTAATAAATAACTATACTTTTTGTGTATGCCGTAAGCGATATCAATCCCGGAATGGTTATGGAAACGAAAATAATGGACATATACACCCATCTCCAATTCCGAATGAAAATTTTTGAAATGAATAACCAAATTGGAAAAGTTACACCTTTTCGTTGCATAAACACTGTGCGCTAAAATATAACCATAAAAAACGTCAATCGTGATAAGATCGATATATATTTATGATTGTTAAATTTACAATTAATTAAAATCTTAAAGTAATTTTTTAAAGTAAACATTTTTAGGTTATTATGTATGAATTTTAAACTCGGCGTTTCGGTCATGATAGTTTTTTAGTGGTTTTGCAATTACTCTTAATATGATGTATAAAAGTATACCATTAATTAGCTAGCATTTAGCATAGATTCAAAGTTAAGGTAACTCTACATCTTATTAATTAAGTGAGTGATTGTCATGGTTTTTAGTTTATAAGTGGGGATTATTTGAAAATTTAAATTGAACAAGTAAGAATTAGATGGTTCGTAGGGGGACACGAACCAAGTACGTTTCGGATCCTCATCAGTGGTACATTTTAACAACTTTGCCATCAAGTTGATGTATATACTTTGTTTTATTTCATAATAACTATTAATAAGATGTAGAGTTACCTTAACTTTGAATCTATGCTAAATGCTAGCTAATTAAGGGTATACTTATATACATCATATTAAGAGTAATTGCAAAACCACTAAAAAACTATCATGACCGAAACGCCGAGTTTAAAATTCATATATAAAAATATTAAACGGTCGAGTAATAAAAATATTAATGATGTGATATATGTATTATATCATTAATATATTCAATTTTTAGGTTATGTTTCAGTTAATATTTTCAATTGACATAAACACACATTCATAACCATTCCGGAATGGATATCATTTACGGGATAAACCAGCACTTTGTTAATAAAGTATGTCACTTTTTACTTTCGATCTCCCTTTTTTGATTAACAATAATAAATAAACGTACAAAGAATTTTCTTATATGAAACAGATTTCAATATATATTTATTTTAAATAATTAGATAATACGAAATTGTATCAAAAAGAAAATGTATAAATCATTAATTTAATGTTGAATATTTAAAAAATGTAATTATAATAATAATAATAATAATAAGTAATAATATAAATGGAATTTTAATTCGATGATTTAGCTATAATTTTATATTAAAAATATTTATAAAATTCATTACATTATTTAATGCATATACCATTTACATATATGTATAACATACATATTACATATATATGATGATGCATATGTATACAATATATATATTCAATTCAATTCATCCACCTTTTCGCAACGATCCACATTTAATATATAAATATTTATATAAAATAATATCAATTTAGTATGATGATTAATTTGATACATATACAATGTTATTAACATTGTTAATTCAATATATTGTTTCTTTGAAAAAAGTTTCCACAAAAAATATATAATGTTATGGTTATATGATGTACGGGATCGGTTTGTTTATATCCATCAAATATGATTGTGTTTATACAGGGTTCATCTAATAAAAATAACAGAAAATGGCAAACTTTTATCTTATACGATAATGCATAGTCTTTTGATTTTTTCCTCGAAATTTATTAGGTTTTTGTAAAAATAAGACATCGCAGTAACGCGTGTTTATTTTTGTCGGTTCTTTCGGTAGAGGGACAACGAAATCCCAAATAACACGAGCATTAATTCACTGAAAAATTCAAAAAACTTGGGATGAGAGTCGCTTTGGAGTACTGTCAACATTTTTTGAGAAAAATATTAAATGGAAAGTACTTGTGATACCTGGCATATCAATTTTCATCATTTGAAAAAAAATTCAAAATCTAATAAACGAATTAAAAAATAGAAAACCTAAAAAATTAATACCATTAATTTGCTGCTGTTCACAACATTTACTAACGAATGATGCATGGGGTGAATTATATGAAAAACTCTCTTGGAAATCATTTTATATATTTATAACTCTACTGTTTTATCATAATAAAATACGAAAAGTATCATTTCCTATTCAATAAAAATGTATTTTGCACAATATTTGAGATAGTAGTCTCTTCAAGGATATATATAAAAATATTTCTCACCATCTCCCCTAAACTACAAATTTTGTTTCTAGTGTTTATCTCCAAAAGCGCTTCGCTTTGACGCAAACCAGTTGGTTGTGTTTTGTTAGAATAACCCTGTATATGAAACAAATTGAATTGTGAAAATTATACACAAAAAATCATCAGAAAGTGAACAGCAATTTTTATACATTCAAATATTTTTGTATATTTATACAATAAACACTTTTTTCAAAATACTCGTCATCCGAAATGATGTATTGGAACATTGAACTCTATACATATTAATTTGATAGATATCATGTATGTATACTATAGGCGGCTGGGAGCTGGGAAATGTTTAGCCATATGTCCAAGAGGATAGAATAATCGGAATGACACATCTCTAATTAGCCGTTTTATAAAACTAAATTTGGTCGTGCACCAAACTAAATTTTCCGGAAAATCGACTATTCTAAATTTTCTATTTTCTAACTTACAACACGGACTTTTTATTAAATTTTTTTTTTTCGCATAATTTAAAAATTCAGTAAACTCTTAATATGTCATAGAAGAAAATCTGAAAGTCGTCCCATTGATTTAAAAGATATAGCTGAAAAATTTCGAGTTCAGCGAATAACCAAATTGTACCAACATTTTATACAGTACATCAAAAATGGAACAAATTTTACGAAAACTTTTTAGAAAATTGACTATATCTTTTGAACCAAAAGGCGAATTTCAAATTTTCTTCTATGATATATCAGAAATTGATTGATTTTTCAAATTATTCAAGAAAAATGAAATTTGGAGAAAAACATGACTCTAATTCGAAAAATTCAAAATTTAGAAATTGAATTTTCCGGAAAATTTGTCATATGAATTTTTCGATATTTCTTTTTAACAAGCGTTTTATCATCATTTGAAAGCTTAATATTTGAATATACTTGCTTATGGTTTTTCAGCGATTATCTATGAACAGTACCTGGAAGACATATTTCTGGGTTTCAAAAAGGGATTATTTTGTAAAATCTTAAAAACGGTAAGGGATAGAATTGCCAAACCTGAATCATTTGAACGATACAAAAGAAACAAGAAAACGTAACTATTCGGGTTAACTATCTTAATAATTAAAAAAGCTATAGTTAACATTTTATTTCTGGGTATAAATATACCCGGTTTATTCAAAAGTGGAGAATTTTTTTATGAATCCTATAAAGGGTTTTTTTTTTCACTTTTCACTTATTTTTCGATTTATTGGATGTGATCTGTGATGCGTGTTACAAGTAAAATTTTCTCATAAATTGCTAAAATTGAAATCATATAAATTAAAAGTTTATACACAATTTTTTTTCAATTATTCCGATATACATAACAAAAAAACAATGTTGTTTATTGTGAGTGGCAAACTCACGTATAATATTTATATTTAATATTTTATATACAGAATACAGTAGTTGTGATGACATATAGATTAGCAGTTATATAGAGACCAACGTGTCTACAGTGTGTTTGTGTTTTCGCTGTTATTACTTGAATATTATTATTAATGCATTTTTTGGCAATGTGCCAAAAATTTTGAAAAAAATATATATAGATAAAGGTTTCTTTATAGCATCGTTTGTTTTGTATACAGAAACATCATATTAACTTAAAAAAATAATTATATTATTTAATATTATGTGTAGGAATTAATAATGCGGATTTTTTGGTTTGAAAATGGCATTTATTTGTATAACAAAATGAATGAGTACATTAACCAATATATTGCCCATCGTTAGCTATGACTTCCTCCCATCTTTTAGGAAGTTTCTTGATTCCTCGTTTGAAGAAGTCCTCAACATTCGAGGCAATCTATTCATTGACCCATTTTTGCACATCTTCAGCATTTCGAAAGCCTACATCTGCCAGGCTGACCTGTATTGATCGGAACAAATGACTGGCGTTGCCATCATGAAAAAAAAACTTTGTGGTGTTTTCGAGCTATCAATGGTCGTTTTTCGTTCAATTTCTTTGCCAATTCCTTACGTTGTCGTCGGTAGCGATCAGATGTAACCGTTTCATTCGGTTTTAACAGCAGCTCATAATACACGACACCCTTCTGATCCCACCAAATGCACAGCATAAGCTTCTGGCAATGAATATCGCGTTTTAATTGTGAAGTTGATGGTTGGCCGGGATCAACATATGATGCTTTACGTTTATGATTGTCGTAATACACCCACTTTTCATCGCCAGTGACAATGCAACTTAAAAAACTATGTTGCTCGGCAAGATGTTTATGGCATGCATTGATTCGGGATTTGAGTTGATTTTCATTCAGTTGATGTGGGACAAATTTCCCTAGCTTTCTGATCTTTCACATTGAATGCAAACGTCTAGAAATGGTAGAGGCGGCATCTATTAGGCGTATGAATTTATAATGCGGATTTTTTGGCTTGAAAATGGCATTTATTTGTATAACAAAATGCAAAGGTTTGCCAATGGTTGTTTGGTCGACATTCAACGCCATTGCAAGTTAATGTTGCGTTCTACACGAATTTTCATCCAATAACGCTTGCAATTCTTCGTCTTCAAATTTTCTTGGCTGACCTGGCCGTTCTTTGTCTTCCAAGTCAAAATCACCATTTCGGAAGCGTACAAACCATCGTTCACAAGTTGCTTGAGCTGGAGCATGTCCACCATAAGCTTCAACCAACAAACGATAACTTTCAGCAGCGGTTTTCTTCAAATGAAAGAATGTAACTAAACTTCTCCGCACAACCACTTTTTCAGGCACGAAATTCGACATGTTTGATGCAATAAAAAACTTTGTTGTTTACACTTCAACGAAATGACACATACTGCAATTTATAGTCTAATGACAGACAAAAAAAAAGAAAATGGCCGTTGCGATACATTCAACGCTAGTTGCGCCATCTGTTATCTAAATCCGCATTATTAATTCCTATACCCAATATATAGCATTTGCAATTCGCACACAAATTATGCATGCCATATACATATGGTATATTAACGAATGTTTAATTAGTCATAAATTATATATGGGGAACGAGCACACAAATGGAGGGAATTTGGATTATTGAATTTAAAATTTCATTTATTTTTTTGTGCTTGAAAATTAATGTTTTATATGAATATCGCATGATAAAAACCTTTGTATTTTATATTGTTGTATGTGTTAAATTTTGTTTATAATTTTATCGAATATTTACAATTTCAATTTCATATACTGTACTGTTATAATTTGAGGATATCATATTTTGTCTTGGTTCAAATGTTTTCAAATTGCATCCATATGAGGACTCGTACATTGATTTCATCTGGTAATATATTATGTTATATCTTTAATTAGAATTAGAATTCATTAGAATTTAAAATGTAATAAATCAATGGAAATCGAAAAGATAAACACATGCAATATTTCAATGAAATTATTCAATATGTTTTTACGATAACTAAATTATTTTTAAAATCATAATTCATCCTCGATTAACTGATTTAGTAATGGTCTCATTCTTTTCCATCAGATCTACATAACGTATGCCAATTAAAGAAGTGATTACGGGGGGGGGGGGGGGGGGTTAAAAATAATTTAGGGAACAGGTAGAAGTGATGGGCATCTCATTGGAAAATAAAATATCATAATATGTGTTTTTGTAGCTTTTTCATAAAGACATGAAAAATTTCCTAAAAAATTTTCAAAGCTTAATTGCTTATAACCGAAACGGATATCTGAATAATGAATAGATATAAGAGAGAAAGATCAACAGTTCTCAATAAAATTAATAAATGGGTCCTTTTTCTTATTTTTAAAATTCAAGTAACACTAACATATGTTCGAAAGATGACATTTCGTAGATAACAAAAAAAAAATATTAAATTTGTTTATTCATTTAAAAGTTGTAGTGCATTAAAGATGAGCGAAAGTAGTGAAAAAATTCGATACATTTTACAATTTTATGATGAAAAAGGTGAAAATGCAACGCAGGCACATGAACAAATTTGTGCAGTTTACGGTGAAGGAACTTTATCAAAATTAACAGCCTATAGATGGTATGCTCGATTTCGTTCCGGTAATTTTGATGTCAAAGATGCACCTCGTTCTGGTCGACCAATCACTGAAAAAGTCGATGAAATCATATCAAAAATTTAAGAAAATCGACACGTAGGCAGTCATGATATCGCTACGCTAAAGAACTAAACATCCATCACCAAACAGTTTTAAACCATTTGACAAAGGCTGAATACAAGAAAAAGCTCGATGTTTGGGTACCACATGAATTAACACAAAACAATTTAATGAACCGAATTTCCATTTGCGAAACGCTGTTTAAAGGGAACGAAATCGAGTCATTTTTAAAGCGAATGATTACAGGTGATGAAAAATGGATCACATACGATAATAATGTACGAAAAAGATCGTGGTCCATGAAGGGTGAAGCTCCTAAAACAGAGGCAAAACACCTGGATTAACACCAAGAAAGGTAATGCTGTCCGTTTGGTGGGATTGGAAAGGAATCGTTCATTATGAATTATGAATTATGAACACTGAGAGAGTTTGGCTGTCAAGTTTTAATGCATCCACCATATAGCCCGGACCTTGCATCTTCAGATTATCATTTGTTCCGGTCTCTGCAGAACTCCCTTAATGGTTTAAAATTAAATTCCACAGAGCACTGCAAAATGCACTTGGATCAGTTTTTTGCCCAGAAAACACAGAAGTTCTACAGTGATGGGATAATGTCTTTACCAGAAAAATGGCAAAGGGTCATCGATCAAAACGGCGCATATTTGGTTTAATAAAGTTCATTTGAAATATATAAAAAAATCGTTTGAATTTTGTAAAAAAAATTACCAATACTTTTTAGACAACCCAATATATCTATTGAATAATGCGAGTTATGCCGAAACTCCAATGAAACTGTAATTTAAAATCGTATTCTGCTGAATTAAATTTCGATTGTATATACATACACATTTTGGCGTAGTATTAGTATAAGCAATAAGAAAATAATAATAACAAAAATAAACTGAATTTGTTGTTTGTTGAAAATATTAATTGATCTATTTGCATTAAAATAAATAAAAACAGTTAAATATTAAGATTTAAAATAATAATAAATTGAAAATAAAAATAAAACTAATTAAATTTTATTTAATTAATTTCAATAATTTTAAAATTAAATGATTCATAACATTAAATGAATTACAATTCAAAAAATAAAAATGTAAACAAACAAAAACAAAATGAATTTTTTTTTATTCTTCCAAATTTGGCAAATTTTATATAGCAAAAAAAATATTTATATAGCTGCCCAAAATTATTTGTTATTCACAATTAAATTATTGAGTGAATTATGAGTGAAATTTTGCTAAAGCCTCGATTTCTATGAAAATATTTTATGTATCAAAATATGGTATATGTGATATATAAAAAAAATGTGCTTTTTCTGAAATTTATTTTGCCTGGATAAAAAAACCGAAATTTAATAATATATACCAATTGCTGCTAAATAATTCCATTTTTTATTAGTTTGTAAATTAACTGGATATTTTATTATTATGAAATTAAATCATAAAAATTAAATAAAATGTAAATAAAATGAAAAATGAATATTGGACAACGGTCAGCCGACGGCAATAGAAGAAAAAATATCAAAGTCCGCCGTCAGTCCGCCGTCCAATATTAATAAAAAGCACCGCCATTGAAATGCATGTATTTTCAATTTGACATTTGCCGTCGTCTGCCGTCGGCATGTCATGAAAAGCATTACTTTAATAAAAATATCAGAGCTGCGATTCTATTGAAAAGTGACTATTTTTAGTGAGTGAGTTCGAAGGAGTGAAAATTATTGTGAGTTCATTCGAATAAGTCACTGGTATTCTGTATGAAAAAGTGACCTTTTTTTTAATTATATTAATTATTATTATTATTATATTAATTATAAACAAAAAATAATGACTATTTTTGGAAGATTATAGAAAAAAAATAAATATTATAATTTATTAGTATTTAAAATTTATGCGTATATGATGATTTTATTAAAAAGAAAATATATATGGAGTCACTGACGACTCACACATTTTTATTTTAGGGACTATTTTTTTACTCAATTTGTTCCCCTTTCTTTAATTCGAAATTAAAAATTCTCAAAATATGACGAAATAGTCATGTCACTATCGAGTCACTTTTCAATAGAATCGCGGCTCAGTATTTACGTTGACCCACACAAATAAAAATTCGTCAACATGTCGTCAAACTATGCTTAAATGAAAAGGCGATAAAAATGTTTGAAATCACATACAACAAACAGAAAAAAAACATAAAACGGGTTTGAATTATAGTATTACGGTTTCATTGGAATTTCGACATTACAACCATATATATATTAATATTTAAGTAAAAATACAATAAAGAACGTTTCAACCCATTTGGTTATAAATAGACATTAGACACTAGAGTTGTTCAGAACGTAATCACCTAGTATTAAATGTCTGATTACTTGCTCTGACAATATCAATCCGTTTCTTTTTTAAAAATTGGTGATCACTTTGATGATTACTTTCACCCACTTGATTACTTTGTAATCATATCGAAAATAATCGTTGATTATTTTGTATTCATGCAAATACAGGTAACGAAAATGAGTAAATGAGTAGATGATTGTTTCATATCATATCATTAATACGGATGTTATAATATGAATGCATGTACATAATATTTAATGAAATTTATTACAAAAAAATTAGCTTAAAATCTTGTGTATATATAAAATATTTAATTTTTATGAATGGAAAATTAATTTTATTATTGTTGTAATGCGATATTATTTTCCCCACTCCGGCCACTCGTATAGTGTTAAAATTAAAATTTAGTGGATAAACCAAAAATTCCAAGTAACGATCTAGAACTAAAAGTAATCGTTGCAAATCAAATATTTAATCGTGACTCCTGATTACTCGAACGTGTGATCTCGTAGGGGAAATTTATCTGAGATAACTTTTTTTTTTTTTTTGTGAATTTTAAGGGAAAAAGAAATTTTCCTTTTAAAAATTATTTCTAATCGAATGCTAAACTAATAAATAAGTAAATAAAATATATTTTTAAAAGGAAAATTCCCCTTTCCTCATAAAATTCACAAAAAAAAAAGTTATCTCAGATAAAAGCCCCCACCCGATCACACGTTGTACCAGTGTTTTCCGTTAATACTGAAATTAACAAGTAGTTTAAAAAATCCATTCGATTCATTCATATTACCCATTATATAATAATAATTATAAAAAAAAATTTTATTTATGTGATATTATTGATTTTAAGAGTTTAGTTTTTTATTTTGATTTCTTATCTATGTATATATTACTTTATGTATCGTTTTATACACATATTCTTTTTTGAGGTTATTTATTGTTTTGCTCTTCCTATCCTTTTAATTATTAGGAATTTTACAAATCGATACGTTGTTAAAATCATTCATATTATTAATTGAATAATTGTAATCATAAACAATTTTTTATTGTAAGTATAAGGTTCTTATAGATATATGTTATACTGTGTCTGTTTTGTTTATGTTTAATCAATCTCTGTGTATATACCATATAGAAATAGAAATATTTATAATTATGTGATGAAAGGAAAACATCTGGTTTTTTTTTCTTTTCTTAATCTTTTTCTCAACTTTTATTTATTTATTCTCTAATATATATTAATTTTTATTAGATAATTTTCTTTTTATGTATAGTTTGGCAGCTGTTGTTTTTTATATTGTTAATTTTTAATTTATCAATATATTATATATGTATATAATCGTATAATATATAGTTGATTAATCATCGTATCAAGTGTTTTTTTGTTGTTGTTTAATTTTTGTTAAATATGTCTGTTGAAATAACAATGTATAGAATTTTGAAATTATTTATTGCTAATTTTACAAATTGTTTTATGGGTTTATTTCCTTCTTTGTTCGAGATATAGTACTTTTAAACAGTATTGCAATTGTACCCATGGCGTGGTACCTTCGGCAATGTAATGGCTGCACTTTCGGCCATATATTGTAATTGTATTGTTAATATAATATAATAAGACTTTATTCAAAATAATAAATCTAATTTAAAAAAAAATATCTGAATATTACACTTACAATTAGCTTCACACAAATTGATTCCAGTTTATTACTAACATTTTAAATAGCATTTTGAAAAGCTTTTTAATCAATTGTTTGCCGATTTGATTTTTATAATTTTGTACCATTTCTTAGACATTTAAAGACATTGGAAGATAATCATCATTATTCATGCTTGATAAATTAATTCGAGAACTTTGGCTCATGGCCGAATTGCCCCACGCTAATTTGGCCCAATGTGCCCCATGCTCAAACGCTATTAACGATATTATAATAAAATCGAATCTAATCGAGTAGATCTGCTGCTATGGAATATGATGTGAATCGAAGTACTAATTAAATTAATTTTGCAATATTTAGAAATCAATTTTTTGTATATTGGATATTTTATATTGAATAAAGTTGTATTATATTATATATTAATAATACAATTACAATTCGATAGTAACATTTTATATGCCAAATAATGTGTGAAAAATAATAGGCACAATCTGATTATTCCAATTTATTTTGAAACAAAATATGGGCGAAAGTGCCCCATGACATGACCAAAAGTACCTCGGCACGGGATAGCCCCGGATGATATCCAAATTTCAGTGAATCGGATAGTTCCCTTGTTTAGTGGTAGGTTATTGGGAATTTGTTATTATGACCAAAAAGATATAATATTCTTAAAATTGTAGAAGTAGAAGATATTAATTATAAAACTATTTTTTGATGACGAAATTCTTTTAAATTTGATATTTTTTGAAAATTTATTAAAGATAAGAATCCAGTAAAGATTTTTATTGCTTATCCCGATCATTTTGTTCAAGAAAAATTTGATTTTTTATTGTTGCTAGAATTGTTGATGTAATTATAAGGTTTTTTGTCAGACGGACAAATTTGAGACAACGATAATGTATTATTCAATCATATATGAATGTACAATATGTATGTAATATTGTAATTCCTAATAATATATGAAAAAACAAAACGTTCTGAGGATGATTATTAGCTTCTTTTCTACTACGCTTTTTAGTGTATACTACACAATTTTAAAATATAAAAGTGTATGAAGTATTTTCTCAATATATATAAAAATACTCGCAGCACAAATGCGAAAGAGAATATATATTTTTGTATTCGACATAGACCA
Organism: Dilophus febrilis; assembly: GCA_958336335.1. NCBI lineage: Eukaryota > Metazoa > Arthropoda > Insecta > Diptera > Bibionidae > Dilophus > Dilophus febrilis. Next base: position 36,129,959 of record OY284470.1, read on the forward strand.
AAAATTGATAATATATGCAAATACATATATACAAATACTCAATATTACGAAATTACAAACAAGCAACCTCAAAATCGTATCTACACCATAAATATTCATTGTGTAGAATACCATTATATTTTGTACAACGTTCTGGTGACGGTGTCGTTTTGTTGTAGTAAAAAAGAATAAAAATTCAACACACCATTGTAGCATTCGATGAAAAAACAGAGATATTTGATGTTTTTGGTGTATTGTTCTCAAAAAAGCGTAGTAGAAAAGAAACTCTATATTTTCATAAATAGATATGGAATATATTATTATGTATAATATATATAATATTGCTATATGGGCTATGGGCTATATATGGGCTATGTTTTATTGTCATGGAAAAATTAATACACCAATACCACATCGATTATCTCATACTATTATAAAAGTAATAAATAATCGACTGAAAAATGTTGGAATCGATTTTTCATAATAATATTTTTATGTATTATTAAAAACAACTGTATATATATGAATGTTCTCATTACGGGTTGAATTCAAATATATAAAGGGGGTATCGCATTCAACAAATTAATTTATTGAATGAATGACACCCCAATGTACATTGTTACATATATATATATGTATTTATCATTCACACACAAAACCAATGTAATATTTACATATACATTTTTATACATCCATATCATATCATTTCACTAAAGTTTTATCGATTGTTTTTAAGTGTATTAAAAATGAATTAAATTATTGATTATGTTAAGAAATTAATATCCAATTTTATAAATAAATAATAAAATAAAATAAATAAATAAATAATAATAAACATTTTACTTTTTCTTTTTTTATATCGATATAAAGTTGTATGCTAGGTACTATATAATTTACGACTTTACTTCAAATACATACCATTTTTTGAAGTGTGTCATAGCGTTTAAATAAAAATAAATTCATATTTTATATGCATTAAATAAATTAAAAATCTTTAAAATATACATTTGTTGAATTCAATTTCAAACAAAGAACGGAGTAATAATATAATATGTATGTAAATATATTTACAAAATGGGTTTGTGACTTTGTATATATACTACTCTAGCCATATATAATTCGGATACTTATGCTATTTTATCCGAATGAGCGATTTTAAGATGCCGACAAAGGACTTTAAACAATAATTTTTGTTAATCCTACTAATTTTATATCACAACATGATGGTTTTAGTTAAATAATTTCGGAGACAGAAATAAAAAAAACTTTTAAATGATATAAAATTAGTAGGATTAAAAAATCATTGTTTAAAGTCCTTTCTCGGCATCTCAATATCGAGAATACAGATAAAATAGGAGGTGTCCGAATTATATATGGTTAGAGTATAGTATATATTTTTTTAGAGAGCATTTGCATTTTTTAAATTCAATTTTAAGCATATAATCTTTTGGAGGTCGTTTAGTGATAGTTGCTAGGATTGCTACTAGCCGGGTTGATTATTATGTATTACTGCGGATCGTTATGGATGGTATGTGGAAGATATGAAGACGTATGGACTTATGCATGATATTTGATAACACATATGATTATATATATTTGAATTTTGTTCGATTTATATATTTACTTATATAAAAATTATTTACAATTACTTATTTAATTAATTATTTTATATTTATTCATAAATAATAATACCAAAGTATTACTATATTTTTTGAGCTTATTTATTTATTTGTTTATTTACTATAAAAACTATTAAATACTAATACGTACCTTATTAATATTCATTATCTATTATAAAATTTTAGTTAATTAGTATTACTATAACATTTTAATTTTAATTCACAACTTTTTACATTATTGACCAATAAAATATTACTATAAACATTATAGGACATAAGTAAAGTATCAAGTGGATTAAAACGGCCATAATTGGTATAATGACCATCAATATTAAAAAATTCACTTGATCGTAGACTTCGAAAATTTAATTAAAAATACAATTTATTCAATATGGAAGTTGATCAATCCGCATATAAATGACAAACCAATATATTGTCTCTATGTTTTTCAGGTGTAGGCATGTTTAATAATGCCAGCCTATGAGTATAACAAGGCAAAACAATTGAATCAGACCAAGGAAGAGATCTAAGAGCGAATCTTAGAAATCTTCTCTGGACCGATTCCAATCTATGTTTAGTATTTGAATAAAAAGGCGACCATACCCGACACGCATATTCAAGAATTGATCGAACAAGGAAGTAAAACAATGTACGCATACTATATGGATCAGAAAATCCCCTACCCATACACATTAAAAAACCAAGTTTAGAATTCGCCCTATTTACCACATACTCAATATGGGATTTTAACGTAAGCTTAATATCTAAATAAACACCCAAATCTAGGGTTTTGTATAAAGTGTTTAAAATAATGTCATTTAAATGATAAGAATTGATCAAGTGTGTATGTTTACCCGTAAAATGCATAATCTTACATTTGTCAATGCTTAAAAACTACAACACCAAACATAGAATGCAAAAAGATTGACCTGCAAGGCCCGAGCGTCATCAAAAGTAACAACAGATTTATAAATTTTTACATCGTCATATATTATACACTGAGAATTTTTTATAACACTGGACAAGTCATTAATAAGGAGAATAAACAAAATAGGTCCCAAATGACTGCCCTGAGGAACCCCAGACTTTACAGACTTGACAATAAAGCTTTTTGAGCTTTTTATTGTTAATAGTTTGAGTTGCTCAAGCACGTCTGTATTTGGTGAACGTTTAGAGGAGTTCGTTTTTGCAATTTGTCAATTGTCGAATAATTATATGTTTAAGAAAAATATGGGTTATTGAAGTGTGCCCGTATTTGAGTGCGAATTCGATGTTTTTATATGTAATATGATAGGTGTATGATTTGTATTGTAGCGTCACAATCTGATTAATTCTTTTACATATCAATATCAATATTACTAGAACACATCAATCAATATTACTAGAACACATGAATCAATATTGTTTAAATCAGGGGTACCAAACTGAAACTACCCGCCGGTCATAAATTTGTAGTAAATTTACAACAAATCAGGCTACCAAAAAAACCACAAGAAATGAACTAAAATACAAATGAAATTAAAGAATTTGGAGCCGCTCCATTAGTTTAGAAATATCACAGCTAAACTTATGAACAACGTGAATTTGTTTGCGGAGTGCATACAATTCCTTGGGGGCCGCAGATTGGGAACCCCATTTTAAATAATTAATTTTTATCCGAAAATAAAATGAGAAATATTATTTATTTTACAAAATAATTTTTATTTTTGTTGAAACCATTCATTTACCACATTTCCTTTCCATTAATCTCTTTAAGTTTTATAACAAAATTTATGTTATCTGTAGGTCGTGCAAGTGGGTACTATCAGAAACAAAATAATAGGGAGATACAATCAGGTACAATCAGGTACATCAATATACGTCCTCATATTTTTTGATATACATTTGAAAAAAATTAATATTTGTGTTTTTTGTCTGTTTATACATACACATTGTTGTGCTTCTGTACAGACAGACCGGCAGCACAAACAGGTTTTTGCTTTTGTTAACAAAATTACAATATTGGTACATTTCGTCTTTTCGAGATATAAGAAAATTCAAAATAATTTATATTTCTTATATTGTTGACGTACCTTTCAAGTAAGGGCGACATTGGTTTAGTTTTCGGAAAATATTTCTAAGGTACTTTTTTTTCACTTTTTCCACGAATTGGAACTTTTTATAGTGAAAAATAAAAAAAAAATTTCCGATTTCTGATAAATTTAAGCCCCCTTGGCAACCAGTACGTGCATTGTGTTACAATTATTACTGTCTAACTGCGGTCTTTTTATTCTTTTATAGGACGGCACTAAATGATAAATTATAACTCTTTATTTATTTGTTTTACAAAATATTTATTTCAAACCTAACATTCTAATCACAATCCAAAAGTAAAACTAATTTTTAATCAAAATATGTATTTATAAAAATAACTTTATATGTTTGCTGTAATTAATTTATTATAGAATAATAGGAATAATAGGTTACTATTATTCTATAATAAATTAATTAAATCAAAGTGTTTATTATATTATTAATTTAAAGTGTTTTACTACAATTCGGCCAGTCCTGACATAAGGTCGGCCCGACCTAACAAAAATATATTTAAATGGCTTCATGCTTCACTACAGTCCATGGATTTATGTTGAAAACTACCACACTTGAAACACGATCCCCAAAGACGTTTTTCTTTTTTACAATTATTCGACCAGTGTCCGATTTCACCACAATTGAAACACTTGCCAGTTTCCGATCGTTGACCAACTGTTTTACCGTCAACCCTAATTTCAGGCTTTGCTTCCAAATTTCTTCTTGTTGTATATGGTTTTGATTGCGATTGCTTTTGAAAATCTCTTCCTGAATTAATACAGCTATGTTGTTTTAATTGAGTTAATAAGTCCAAAACTAAATTTATATGGTTTTGTATCCAACCCTTAGCAGCACCTTCACATCTGATTCGTGCAAAATGAAGCTTATTATGGTCATTCCAACCATATATTTCACCAAATTGTTCCAACTTATTTACAAAATCCTTTGCAATAATTGAAAAAGATTTACCGGGAACAAACACAGGAATAATTTTACCTATATTTTCCGGATGTAGATTTGATATATCTCCTACCACACACGAATTTTTTATTAACGCCAACTCTCGTTCTAATAATTTATTTTCTTTTTCTAACAATTTTTTTTCTTTTTCCAAAAACCTCTGTGTTGTAGAAACATTAATCGTTTCATTGAAATTTTCACTTAAATCTTCAAGTTCATTATCATCCTCATTCACCAATCTAAAATTTTCATCAACTAGTTCCTCAATCATTCCTTCACAAACCAACTTACCCAATTTATTATTACCGGCCCTATTTCCAAACAAATCTGTCAATAATATATTCCTTTCATCGCCATCCGATAGCTCTAATATGGTTTCACAACGTGTCACCAGTGTGTTTTTATTACCATCGGTTTTTATCCCTCGTTTCACCAAAAATGCTTTTAGCTGGTCGACTTTTAATGATGTCAACGCATTCATTTTTATCAAATTTTTTTTACACAAAATCACAAAGTAAAAATTTTCACAAACAAAAATTTTCCAAAATTATACTAAAAAAAAAAATCACAAAATTATACAAAAACTGAAATCTAACTTGATTTCACTAAAAAAAAAAAATTTTATTCAATATCCCACTTCTGATGTTATAGGATGGCACTAAATGATAAATTATAACTCTTTATTTATTTGTTTTACAAAATATTTATTTCAAACATAACATTCTAATCACAATCCAAAAGTAAAACTAATTTTTAATCAAAATATGTGTAACTTTATATGTTTGCTGTAATTAATTTATTATAGAATAATAGGAATAATAGGTTACTATTATTCTATAATAAATTAATTAAATCAAAGTGTTTATTATATTATTAATTTAAAGTGTTTTACTACACTTTATATTCTTCTTCTTTATCTTTATTTTTATTCTTCCTATACCGACATAATGCATAACTTATGAGTGTGTTGCTAAGGGTATTGAAAAAATACATTTCATTTTAAATTATATTTGTTTATAGATTTTATGTTTTTGACGATTTTTTTTCATTATTTTATCTATATAGATAGATAATGTGATAAACAAACAAAAACGAAAACAAATACTTGTTATGTTAGTTTTTACATTCGTCATCGTAATTCAACGATCATTATATTTCATGAACTATAAATTTTTGTGATTTTGAATGATTTAATTTTGTCAAAAAATTTAATAAAAATTAATTCAATTAAATAATAATTATTCGTTTATTTTATTGAAAAAATTGTAGTTACAATTATATTTGGGAATTTTTTTATTATCCATATTCATTATTTTATTTATTTATATTATTACATCAATCGCATTTATTAATATAAAAAGTAAAAACATCTAACGCATTCAAAGGCCAACCATATACTGTGAACTGTGAATAAAAATAAAATTATTATCAAAGTATATGCTTCAATACTTGTCATGATCGTCAGTCGCTCAAAATATAAAACAGGTTAAATAAAACACTAACCAGACAAACAGGCAAGTAGTGTGGGATTTTATTCAGTATGGGGTTTTTATTTTTAAGTTTTAGAGCACATTTTCATACAATTTAAAAATATATGGTGTTACTATCCCATGGTACTATACAGCATTAATATATTCCCATTCTCAATTGCATATATATATATATATATAATATATACAAGCATAAATATATACGTGCGAAATTCATAACATAACATAAATGTACAATTGGATAATACATGGATTTGTATTTCATTTGATAAACTTTTTCATATATACAAGAGAATATTTTACAGATAACTACATCACATCCAAAAAAATCAGCCATATATACCAAATGAACATGTATAGTATATACATTATACATATATTCGGCTGGTTATATAAATTATTTCATCATCTCCCTCAAAGGTATAATTTTATTAGAAATGATGGAGTCATTTCACTTTTTTTTCTTTTTTTTTTATTTTATTTTATTCAAATTTACATTTCCCATGATAATAATACTACCATATGTGATTATTTTATATACACAAATATGAAAGTATAGATATATGATATATAAATTACTATACATATATTCTTATATTACTATGTTACTATGGTAGTTATACATACGTATGGCTGAGTGAACGTAAAATTTAATGTAATAAGCACATTATATATGTGACAAGTTAGAAAATTATTATTTTTTTTATACATAAATAAAAAGGGAAAACATATATTATCATATACAAATACATTAATATATAAAAATAAAGGATTAAATATCAACTAGGTCAAATTCTTTTATCAGTACAATTAAAGGAATACCAAATAATCGTTTGCATATAAACATAAATATATATGTATTTGGTTAGTAGTAGTGTTTCAGGATTGAATAAATGTCGAATAAATAAGTTTCAATTACAAATGACACATACCAGTATAGTGATGTGAGAGATAAAGAACGTCGAAGACCAACAAAATAGTTTGAAGCCGAATTGCAAGCAACACATTGGATGGAGATGATAGTTGGAATCAAAAACAAATGGCAGAAATATTGCACAACAAACAATTTCTGACTATTTAAAAGCTATCGGAAAGATGCAAAAATGTGGGTGCCTGTTGTGAAATTTTGATTCAAAGACATGAAAGAAAGTCAGTTTCGAATTGTTACTGTCGATGAAAAATGGATTTTTTTTAAGAAACATAAACGGAAAAAATTATGGATTGATCCAAAACAACCATCGAAATTGACTGCAAAGGCTGATTGTTTCGGAAACATTCTATTAGCAGAAAGGTGGTCAAAAAGTATAGAAAGTCAATACTTTGAATAGAATGTTTTTAAAACTGGTATTTTATTTTCAAAAAAAATGTGCACTTACCGCCGGTGTACCTGCTATATTTTTATCAATTATTAAATATTCTTTTTTTAAAATATAATTTTTATATTGCTTTGGGTTTTTTACATAAATTCTCTAAAGTATAAAACATTATATATGTGTAATCAATGATCGTATATATGTATATTATATATATTCGGAACAATTTTGGAACGCCCTTTTTGGAATTTCCTTTCGCACAAATTTTGGAATTTTGGAAAACTTACCAAAGACTTAATGGGATAATCATAATTCTTATTAGTATAAAAGATGAATGGATTTTACAGTGAATGATATGGTTGTTGATATCTTTTTCGGCTTTCCGGTCAGTTATGGGAATAAATAAATCACATAACAATTAATACTGTAATAAATTTATTTAAAAAAAATCGATTTATTATAATAATAATTATTCTGTGTTACTTAAAATTTTTTTTGTTAATTTTAAAGTTAAGTAACTCAAAATAGTTATTATTATAATAAATCGATTTTTTTAAAACAAATTCCCATAACTGACGGCAAAGCCAGAAAAGATATCAACAACTTATTTGTATAGATTTGTAATTGCTCCCCAACAAATAATCCCAAATAATTTACGTACGTTAGAATAACTATGTGGGCATTAATAAAATGAAAGTTAAAAAATTATCCGAAAGTTACAAATGAAGGAGTGAAGAACTAAAAGGCAAAATCATTGACACTTGAACCTCAATAACACCGGATGAATGGAAAAATTTAGTAAGTGCCACGTCTGAGAGAATGGAGGCTTTCATCAAAGCCAAAAGTGACGTTAACCAATATTAGTGGTGTATAATATAAGGGTCCGCAATTATAATGGTCAAATTTTTTTATGTTAAACTGTATCATTTTGAAATAAATTCCATCACTAATTGAATTTAAAAGTTTTGTTACTTCTGTCTACACAAAAATTTAACTAAAACCATCATTTTATGAAATAAAATTAATAGAAAATTAATGTTTAAAGTCCTTTCTCGGCAACACAAAATCTAGCATACGGATAAAATAGCAAGTGCCGGAATATATATGCTTATAGTAGTAATATGTGCGAAATAATTGTATATTTATAATATTTAATTAATACATATATGACAAATAAATTTAACCATATAATTGCAATTGAAATAAATTTTGTTATATATCATTATATATTCAAAAGTTGACCATCAAATGTGGAAACACATGCATTTAAGTATGTACGTACCATATATCATATACATAATAATATGTTATTAGTATGACCGCACTAACTCACCCCTATATGTAAAAATTAACCATATGACCCACATCAACAAAGTACATTTATGTTATTTCAATGTGACATTTATTTTAAATTTTTGTAAAATGTTAGAGGTTTTTATGTATTCAAAATCGTAAAATGTAAATAATAATCATCAAATATCCATCCGTATGGTTATTATATGATTGTTATTATTATTATTATAAAAAATTATTATAGTATATTTTATCATATTCATCAAATACGCACATCATATTTACCAAAATTATGTAATAAATCAAAATTAGGCCTTGCTATTCTATATTGCCATGTATCTACATATATATATTTGAACCTATACGGAAACATTTCATGTCTATGAAATACAATAATACAAAATTAAATCTATATAAATAACCGACACATTGTTTTCTGTCATGAGTTTTTTTATGATATTTATTAAAGAAAATCATTACACAAGACGGTTTGTAAGCATATAATTATAAATTCTCAAAAATCATTTTTTTAAAACCAGAAATACATCGTTTCATATTACATTTATTCATTTACAAACTATACGAATTGCATTCTTCCATTTGATGAGACTCCGATTCTTGGACATAAAAGCGTCGATGAACTATATATAAAATTGAATATACAAAGGCATATCCCTGTGGAAATCTAAGTGTACTTTAACTATCGTTTTTCTATAGTATTTTAGTGCAGCGTTATTTTGTTGGTGTTATGCGTATTAATATTATACTGTTGCCTTTGATGCAAATGACTTTATTGTTCACATTATTATTATTATTGTACTTTGCAGTACTTTAACTACGGTTTAAACCCCATCTGGATAAATTTTTTGCTTATAGAATCTTTGGTATAGTTGCAATTATCCAGCATATTTCCCTTTTCTATTTGTTATTTCGATTTTCCTTTTTCTTCACATAATTCAATAAATTTTTAAAATTTCAATCAAGAAAATTTGAAACTCGTCCTTTTGGTTCAAAAGATACAACCGATTTGTTAGTCGAGTTCAGTGAAAATTCAATATATATGGCGACTTTAACATTTTTTCTTCTATGAAATATCAGAAATTGATTGAATTTTCAAATTATTTACGAAAATTAAAATTGGAGAAAAACTAATTCGAAAAATTCCAAATTTCGAAAACTGAATTTTCCGGAAAATTTTTCGTGAAAAAAAAATTTTGTAGAATAATTAATTTGCTTTTAGGTATGTCTCTCTTTAGAAATTACCTATCCTTTTGGTAATGTGGCAAAAACATTTTCAGCTCCTACACAGGTAAAATTGCATATGTATATTGAACTGAAACAAAACTCATATTAAAATCAATCAAGTATTTTAATTACAAAATCACCAAAACATACACGTAATTTTGAATTATGAATACACATTTATTTAAATATTATCTTCATGCAAAACATTAAAAAAAAACAACTTTCACATAATACAACTTTAAGATTTACTTAAACACATTATTTATCTTCTCATATCTATGATATATATAGAATTTATCAAATCTAACACCTTTATCGTAATTTTGTTTTTTGTTTTGCCTTTTTTGAATCAATTCATATATCATATTAAATCTAAATTTTATTCACAATAAATTTTTATATGAATGTTCTTTAACATAGTATAGTCAGTCAGTTGTATTCATAGTTATATATACCGTACCGTTATACAACACATTACCATAGAAGAAAAACTCTGTCAACAACAGTAACTTTTCTGCGATTATCATCATTCATCTCTATTTTACTATATGTATATATGTGTAGACATATTTCTATATATATAACTGTAGATTGTAAATCTCGGCATCCATCGCTGTATGTAATATATATTATCAAACATAGATATGATATTCTTATGTACATGAGAAAAAATCCATAACAATACAAAAAAAATACATATATATAGTATTTAATATACAAAAATACACATTACACAAATAATTTAGATATAGTTATATATATGTACATCATTTATCATCATGACATCTATTTTAACTGGCGTGGCATTGCCGTACATACATTATTATATACAATTATATTTATTTATATTTATATATAGTATATTATCCTAAAGGATGCTGAAGAAAAAATTCTTTTTTATAGAAAACTTTTTTATATAGATATCAAGGTGTAAAAACGATCGAATCATTTTGTTTAAAAGTGTATGTGATGAGGAACATACCCAAACCCATATACGATACAAGATTATTGAATAGATTTTTCTTTCTATGGGTTATTAAACTGTATGTATTATATATATATGTATGAATGTTTTCTAATATTTAGTAAACAAATTTTGAGAACATATATATATATATATATATATATAACTTAAACGTAACCCAGTACCCAAGATGATTCGCCCCGTATATTTCGAGGACGATAAAGTTTATCACGGAAGATATCATCTGCTTATTGACTTCGTAACCTCATTCGGGAAGGATTGTATCCCGAAGGCAACACTTCTTGATAAATCGCTGTTTTATTATGTGCGGAATACGAAAGCCATAGCCAAGAAGATTAATAGAAGATATAGCTTAAATATCCTCTTAAAGTATCTTCCGCGAATTGCTTTGAAGATGAAATATCAACACAATATTGTATTGTGTAGTTCTGGTCCTGCAGGGTTTGATGCAATTATTATCCTTATCACCGAAATGTCGGTCATAGTAGCAAATGGCGGATGTGTTTTGTCGTGAGGCGAGTTGCTTATTGGAGACAAACGAGGAAGTTCGGGCATCGGAATTGGAGCGATTGCGTCCTGAATTGGGGTTTGTGAGGCGCTCCCAATGTTTTTGTAATGCTGCCATTTGCTCTTCGGCTTCGTGCACCTGCTTTGCTAAATCGAAATGAGGCGATGTATAAAGATTACTTTGATACATTTGGCCCAAGGGTGTGGTTTGTTGAGGGGCCCTGGACAGGGTATTGGAAACTGGGGCATTGGACGCCTTCGGTAGCAGCGTCATTATTTTGTCTGCGGTCGCAGCAAGGGTCAACCATCACGCCGGGGTCACCAATTTGGAGGCCATTGTAGTTGATTTTTGGATTACCGGCTATTGTTGTATGTAGTGGTTAACTATTGTTGTTATTGCTGTGGGGGTTGGTTGATGGTTACGTGTAGGAATAGGTTCGAGGAGAAATAATACTATGTGCACTTTTTATAATAAATTTATTTCTTTACACCTGTACTATTTATTTCTGCTCACCCATTACATCACTTACACTTATTACATAAAATTATACACTTTAATTTCCTTACTTACTAATTACTAATTTAGGCTATTTCCAAATTTTTATATGATAAATGCCAAAATGTATACTATATTTCAAATAATTTTATCGCATTTTTTGCTTTTAACGCTTAAAATATTTAAATCATTAATTTTTTCAATATACTATGCTGCCTTTCCATTATCCTCCAAGAAAAAACGTTCACCAGTGTTTTATTAAGAAATTAGTATTTATCACGGACAAAAATCAAAACCTTGTGTATGCCACATCAGGGACGGGTTGTAAGGTACACACATTTGGTTTTTGTACGTGAAGAAAGACAAATTGGTTAATAAAACACTGGAGAACGTTTTAACATGATGGATAATGGAAAGGAAGTAAAATCCTTTTAATTAGGGTTTTAAAAAAATTAATTAATTTTATTTTTAAGCGTAAAAGAGCAGAAATACGATACCATAATTTGAAATATAGTACACATTTTGGCGTACTCACTGTTAGCAAAAACCCATTTGTGTACCTTGCAACCCGTACTCGCCACAGCAGTTACTCGTTGCAATGTCTTTGCTAACTATGAAGACTTAATTTATATTTTTAATATCATTATTAAAAGAATAATACTTCTTTTCCATTATTCATCAAGTAAAAACGTTCTCCATTCGTTTATTAAGCAAATTGTTTTTAGAACGTATAAAAAGCAAAATCTGAGTATTTGCGAATTTGTGAACCTTACAACCCGTCCCTGACGCGTGTATCCTATAACAGGTACTCCTCTTTATAGTCTGGAAAATTACCTAATCCATGACGAAACATTATTGCGATTTTTTCATACAGAAGAAAAAGTAAATATATTAATTATTTTTATATTATTCTCACGGCAACACAAGAGACATTTTCAATGATTTGTGTTACTCAGGCAACAATAAAGAGAATATATTGTATATATGCAGATGATTTATCTTCCAAATGCATGCTGGGTCCTTAACGTAAACATAAACGGATATAGATATATAAATATTCATATAGTTATAGGTATTATCCGTATTACATAATATATACAGGGTGTCCCAGTACAGGGTGCCAACTCGAAACAGGCAGGTTCTACCCGTTTCGAGTTAGCCCGAAAAAACGATTTCGTTGAAGTTCAAGGTAGTACGTAGGTGGTATTTAACATATCTCAGCAACCAGTTATCGGAATCCAATAAATATAACGTTGTTGGAAAGGTATTTTAACTATCTTTAGCTCTTTCTAATAACATAAACATCGGCGACAACCGGGTTTCATGCTATAGCTGGTCAAACACAAGAAATTTCAACCGCTTCAAATATGTTTGTCATTTTGCAAGCCTAGAACTGTAGGACGTTAACGTTTATTAGCAGTCGGTGTTTAGGAAAACTTCTTTGATGTTTTAGCTTTAATTTGATGTACAAACTTTTATAATGTGTCAACTCGTTTTAGAGATATGACGAAAATAATATTGAAATTCAAATTTAAAAAAAAATAAAAAAAAAAACACCCTATATAAAAATAATATAAATACACGATATCGAAGAAAACAATCTAATAAATTTTATGAAATGTAAATTTTTATGTGAAACGTTTTACTTGTTCAACTCAACCAGAAAATAATTCAATTTTTTTTTATAAATCGCATATCTATAATTATATAGCATTATATTTTGTGATGTAATAAAATATATATATTTGAAAATTTTCAATGGTTTTTATATAATCTCATTATAATATATATAGAGATTTTATAATTCATACACATATTGTATATTGTATATTGGGATATCTTATATTTTATTTATATAAAACCACACATATTTTTGGTTTTGCAAAATTTTTATTTTTTATTTATTGTTTTGTTCATGAAAAAGTTTATCAATCATTGCGTCTATTTGGTTGTCGTGCCTATTACATATTCCAACACAGAATAATTGAAGTTCTTTTGGAATGTATAAACACAAAATAATTTTTTATTTGTGTTCGATTGGAAAGCGAATTTTTTATTCTGTACTGATCGGGAGTACAGAAAATATATTACTATACAAATTGGCGGTATGATTTCTTTTTGATTGTCTTTTGAAAACAAACAAAATTAATATAATTGTTTGAAATTTGGGTATAATTGAAAATATTTTTTAATTTATTTGAACAGCACACGACCAACACACGACCATTTAAAAATATGTCATATTGGACAATATTCTCAGTTGTTAAATGTTGAGAATACCAATTTCAATGTTAAACTTTATCCGCCATAAATTTATGTCATAACGTTATATGTAACTTACGATTAGTGCATTCAATTTTCTTGAGAATAGAGGCTACAAATGTATTTCAATTACATGTTGATTATCGTAAAACCGAGATTGTACTAAAATTTCACAATATGGACTGTATTTTATATAATGTGTTTATGTGAACATTAGAATTAAATGGTTTTGAAATAGAGTATACCAGTAGGTTCGGTTTCTTTATAATTAAAAGGTATATTAATTGAATGAAGAAATAACAAGAAATTGTAAAATATGTATTATGGGAATGTTACTGCAGTAAATCTTCAGGGATAAATAAGAAACTGTATTTTATTGGCACATTCATGCTCAGAATCATATGGGAAATTTTTTGTGACTACTGTTTTCAGTTTAAGTTTTTTTTTCTCACATATGTTTTCTTTTGTTTTCAAAATCTCATAAATCAATCCACATCTTATTAAAGTTTAAATCACGTATTTAATGCATCATAGGTTCATCATTGGTTCATCGCCCGTTTAAGTGATTTCGTTATGGGTTCACGGCAATAAAATAGGTTTTATGGGTGCTTCTTCCGTAGTAACTAACCAACAAAAATATAGTTACTATATTATTGCAAAATGTATCCACAATCTTATTCAATGTCATCGTAATATGGTATAGCTAAAATAGCTAAAATATTACAACTTGTTGAAAATTTGTCGTGAATTGAATTGTATTACAAGTATTTTACTTTATTTTATGGTGCATTTATTACCTGAAGACGATTTCAAACTCTAAAATTCAATAATTGATAATAATACCCAATTTCCTGAACAATCAAAAGTTTTTTTTACCGCTAACCCACTTACAATAAATAAAATAACCTTTTTTTCATATAGTGCCGAATGGGGATGTAACTTCTTACACATATATTTTGCATTTCTAAAGGACTAAAGGATATTTTAAAATCAAATTCTTTTTATATTAATTAATTAAAAATTTGATAAATTAAATTTATATTCCTATTCTTTGGGTATATACAAAGTTTTAAATTAATAAATCCAATTTTACTTCATTTCTCTAAATGATCTATCATGTTTTTTATATAGCTGAATTATTAAAAATATTCTGTCCCTATTGGCCAAATCATTGGAATTTTGTTTGGTATTTATTGCTTTAAAATTTTCCTTATTTTGTTTTTTGTTTAAAATAAATTTTTTTATTTACTATAATATTTCTTGTATTAGTTGTTATTGGGTTTCGAACATCTGACTGCTTAATATAAATAAACGTACAACACGTTACCGACCATGGTATGTACTTTAATAAGATGATGATATTAATATACCTTATAAATATTAATTATGATAGACCGTATCGGAAAATGTTCCATTCGATTTTCTATCGTCCAATTTTATATGCAATGGAAAAATATTAAGAATATTTTTTAAGTTTTCGAATAGGAATATTTTCTAATCATTCCAACTGTTGTGCCATAGCATAATTTTCTATTTACATTGAAATCGCAGGCTTTTATAGCATTTTTCAACGCCATGGCTAATAGGGTTGTATGTATACATATGTATATATATATATATTCTTTTATTATAATAAACAAACAACTTGTATATAGTAAATATAACATATATAAAACAATATAATTTATATTTATATACTAATAATAAAAAAGAGAATGAAACAATAAAAATAATAAAATGTTAAATTAATAAATAATATGTAATAATAAAATGAAAATTTTCTTCAAAGTTTTTCATATCATAAGGCACTAATAAAAACAAAATTCACATAATATATCTATATCTTTAATAGGGTAATCAAGCGAGGACTATAAATCTTTAATTTGAGATAAAAACCAAAACTGTATATAATAAGATATTTATGTGTAAGTAATGTGAAATGGAATAGAAGTTTAATAGCAAAAATAATCACATTAGCTCATTAAGCCCCAACCCTATATATTTGTGCATAAAGGGTTAAAACTATTTGTGTTAGTTGCTAAGGATCACCGTAGTGCGCCAACACCCATATAGTATAAATAGTTTACCATTTAATAAATTGCAATAAATAGTATAAATAGTGTACCAGACTGCAATAAACGATTGTTAGTTTATTCTATATAACAAATTCTTGCATGTATCATTGCTAGTATAAACCCATATTACATACGCATACATAACGCGTATTCTTTAATATTGTATGTATCGAGTATAGTATAACATATGCTATTTTATGATCGTGAATGTGAACTAATATTTGACCACGGGTGCGAAACACACCATTGCTTCCATTTTCCACATATATAAAAGTATCAATCTCAATTTTTTTTATGTATTAGATTACACTATCGATCTGCATAATTACTTTTTCAATCTACATTTTGTTCGTTTTGTTATAGCTCAATTTATGACTTCTTTTTCAAAGAAATTCAAAATTGGGAATAATTGAGGGTGTCTGTGGGGCGTGGAGCTAGCGCGTAGTACTGTGGTATTCTGAGATACATAAATTGATTAACCCTTAGTCTATAAGATTAAAAAAATTACCAGGTTCAAATCTATCACCTCTCCTGTCATTTTAAAATACCCGTGGCCGTTAATGAGTTAACATGTTATGTATCATTTTGGTTTTACTTCAAATTAAAGATATATGTTTATATTCCTTATTTGATGATCTTTTATTTATATGGATATGTTTTTTATTTATGATTTTAATATTATTTTCTTTTATATTTTGTAGTATATATAATATATACAATATTATTACTTTTATGAAATAAATGGATGGATATATAGATATATATAGAAACTAGAGAAGGTTACTGAACCAAATATTTTTATATTATATGTATGTGTATAGTATATGAATATGCGGTGTGATGGTACTTTTCAAAATGAAAGCTCTATATTATGTTGTCTTTTACTTATATAACCTATAACATAACATGACCTAATAAATTATATTACATTTTTCATTATTAAATATCTGATAATAAATTTTTAAAATGAACATTGCTTCTATATACAACCGTATTCATGTATACTGACTGGCTATACATGTAGGATTGCATGTATATTGTATATATAGTTTGTAAATCTTTACTTAACATTTTGTTCTTTCATATTCATTCTTATTTATATATTATTAACTAACATGACATTTCATCATTTCATTAGAATGTATCATATATTTACTTATATACAAAGATACAAAAAATACGATTTGTAAACAAGCTTCAAACTAATTTATTTCAATAAAAATTTTAAACGAAACTTTATTATTAATAAGTCATCCAAACCATCATGAATGTATATACAATACATATAGAATACCACCTTTTTAATATATCTTTGTTTGTTTTTAATTTTTATTATGTGATTTTTTTCTTCTAATTTTGTTTTTTTTTTGATTTAAAAATATACTTGATCGAATAAAATGATAAAAACAAATCTTGTAATCATATTCTCCTCACATATCGATAAAAGTATATTGTTTTACAATTTCAATACAAAGTAAATACAAAACTCTACCATATATTTTTCGGACACTTGCTATTTTATCGGTATGCTCGATTTTCAGATACCGAGAAAGGACACAATCATTTTTTAATATTTCTAATTTTATTCCATAAAATGATAGTTTTAGTTAAATACTTTTACCATTGTAAGTTCGGACACATATATTATTCACCAATAATATTCCGTAACGTCACCTTTGGCCTTCATTTAATTCGTTTCGTTTGCGTTTTCGTTTTCGTGTTAATTGCCGATGTTTAAGTAATAATTTTATATACAAATATTATTATTTTTTTTACATTTTATAAATGATATGAAAGTGTGATTTAGTGTAAATATCATAATATATATTGTACAAATCGTGTACTAAAAAAGAATTCTCCAAAGCTCTTGTGCGCGTTTGACTTATAAACTACCAACCGTACCAACCACTCAGTCGATCGCCCAAAATTAATTCGACCAATTCGCCCCACCACAGGTCTGTTGTGTTTTATTATAGAACACCTGTGAAAAGGTGCGTTCAATTATACGAACATCAAATGTCTTTTGTTTAATATATAAAATAAAAAACTTCACGGTATACTGTACATACATCCGATATACGTACAGTTGGAATGCACAAGAAGCGCAAATTCGTAATATTGAATACATTAGTATCTGTATATGTATACGAATAAAACAAAAAATTAAACTTATTGATTTTTGAAAATTGTATATATTTCGATTTCAGAAAATATTTTATGCATGTATGTATATATACAAAATGTAGAATATAGATAGAATATAGATATACTAAAAAAATAAATAAATTTTTGCTTTACAACCAACAGTTCGGTTTTAGTGTCCAACTATACAGCTTTATGTTGTTAGTTTCTTAATTTGTTTTTTTTACGGTGTCGGTAATTAGCCGTACGACCAACCACAGGGGGAAAGTGCAACTGTCTTAAAATTCAGATTAAAAAAATAACCGAAAACACAAAACATATTTTATGTCTTCAGTAGGACTGGAACCCACGAACCCAAAATTTCGTTAGAATTTTAGGTTTGCATTTTTATCATTTACACCACAGATTTTCATCATATTATATATTATAGATATACTAATACTGATAATATATATACACGTCATGATTGAATATCGTATTTTGTTGTACATATTACAACTATTTTTTTCAATATACACATACTTCCTTCCTACCTATATGCGTAATTTCCAAAGAACAAATGGAAGAATAAAAAAAATTTAAAGGATTATTTTGTTCACAAATTGTTGGGTATATAGAAGAAATATTCTTAATATTATATTAAATATATCAAATTAGATAATCTACTATAAAACAAGTATTGAACAAAAGCTCAAAGCAAAGCAATTGTTTTCATCTATAAACAAATAGATTAAATTCTATAATTATAATTATATTTATTATTTATATTTGTACATAACATAAATATTAAATAAAATTCTATTTCTTGTAAAAAATCTTTTCATTATTTTTATATCCATATCATAAATATTTTATTATAAGTTATATTTGTATTATATTTCATATTTATATATATTGGATGTATCCATATAAGATAGTATATACCATAATAAAAGTGCATTTAAGCCTCAGATTTAACGTTATTGTAAATATGGAATATATAGGTATTCATTAGTGTCCTTGCATAACGTAATATATATACATATTTACAGTGTGTCCCAGCTAACGCTATTCAGCCAATATCCTCGAAACCAGTGGAGTTATCACTAATATGATGTTACTGGACCCACACTGGATTCTATTTGGCTACATTTTTATTGAGCATTGGGTATGCTCGCATACATTTGGGGGCCTTATGTTTTGGTATTTTCTATATGTGAGCGGAATTTTGTGATATATTTTCTTTTTGTGATTCGATTTGTTGATTCTGGTATTGAAATGAAATGTTCTGTTTTCTTTTGTATGAATTGTTGAATGGTGCCTGTGCTTTGTTTGTATTCGTTAGTATTTTCCATTTAGCTAAATACTGATTAATTTTAATTAGAGCGTTACGTAGGGTTTTGATTAATGCATTTGATTGTTTTCTTTTTGTGTAAATTGCCGTATCATCTGCATTGTTGGCTATTTCACACGATTTAGTTAGGTGTTGTAAAGTTCACTGTGAATGCAGAGTATAATATAGGTGATAACAAGGAACCTAGTGGTAATGCAGCGGAGATTTTTTTTTATGTTTCGAATAATGGTTGATGAAACAATAAATCCTCTTTCGTTAATGATTTACATAATTAGTTTGTTAAGATGCTGTGGTACTTTGTATAAATGAAGTTCAAGTTCAATCAATCAATCAAATGTGAAAAATGAATTTAAGGCAATTTTTTCTGATCCCACATTCCTTCCACCCATAGAAATCCAAGGGGTTATTATAGTTATCTCGTTCTGTTTCTAACCAATTTGCTTGAAATTTTGGAACTGAAGGTTTGATGAAAAACGTAAAACATTTAAATAGGGATTTTTCTTTTTTGTGATCTTATCACATACAAATCCAACGGATAATCAAATCAGAAGGTAAATTCAAATATTTCTTTATCTGGAGGAATCTTGGATAATATTTCAGATGAACTGAATAATAATATTTCTAAGTATAAAAGAATATTTAAAATAAATATAATGTATATCAAAAACCCTTTTCAACATCTGAAAATTTGATGAAAAAAATAAATAAAAAAATAATCATGTTTAGTTGAGTGTCTTATTGTTCCTCCTTAATATATAACATACATGGTTTAATGCTTTTCAAGGAAATGTTATGTATCTGATGAGAATTTTTTTTCTTATTTTTCTATTATTGATTTTCTTTAGCATATATGTATATATTTCAAACAATTTGACATTTTTTAACCTAAATAAATCTCCCCAATGTTGACAAACGCGGCTTACATTTGTCGTAGCACGCATATCAGAAGACAAGAAGAGGTAGATTTATTTTTGCTTACATGAGGAAAAACAATTCAAAAATCCATTTAAAAAACGATAATATAATATGTATTTTAAATTTTCCAAACATGTTATTATGATGGTCTAGTATTTTTAACATCCATATATAGATTTATATTATCAATATAAAAAATATATAACAAAAGTATAAATAATGTTTAAAATACACTTTTAATATGAAAAATATATAATCTATTTTGCCAAACCAAAATTGACATTATTGTATTATATAAAAACGGATATTTGGAATTTTGTTTTGTGTAATATTTTTTCTTTTAATATACGATTTGGTTTTATGTATAGATTGACGTACATGTCAATGGATAATTTCTTTTAAATTGTCATCATATGATTAAGAATATTATATCATTGTGATGATTATCAAAATGATTATAGTAGATTTTCACTACTTATATATAAGTGTTTGCATCACGCTTTATATATGTTCTTTAAAATGTGTGTAGTCCCTTCCTATATTTATCTTATAGATGTATGATTGGCTTGATCGTGTACCCAACAATATACCATATTTTATAAATTCGATATCTTTTGGGTGAGGAATTCCTTTTTACGGACAAAGTGTCGGACTCTAACCGAATGTAACAACCTACCGACTAAAACCTCACACCGAGGTTTAAGGGAATATGGCGGACTTAGAACCCAACCCAATTTATATATTCTAATAATCCAATTCTATTAAATTCATCTATTTATATATACATACAATCTTGTATATACATATATTTTTACATGTAACATATCTCTTATATTTTAAGGTGAAAAAATATAAGAGATACAAACATTTGTATATATAGTATATGTGTATATAAATATATATATGCGTTGATTTTGTTTAATTTTGATTATGGGTAACGGCATGTAAATATAATACATTACATAAATGTTTATATATTGTTTATCCATGTCATTCGTCACAGAGGTATATTTAATATAAAATATATAATGTGAGTATAATATTTTTGTATATACCACTCGTATATATAATATATACAAGCGGAAAATAATCCATTTTTTCCATTTCATCGTAATTTAATTTTATAATTTTGACAGTAATTCAATATAATCCTAATGGGATATGGGTGGTGTGTAAAGAAAATATAGAAATGCAGCCATACTCTCTTTTTTTCGTACATGTATGTATTTGAGTGACAAACAAATTTCACTTATTCAATTTGAAATTGAAGTTAAAATCGGGAATTTTATTGCGCACAAAAATTAGATAGCAAAAGTAGATAGCAAAAATTTTTCCCGAGCAAGATTAAAGGTAATTCATTTACCTAAAAATAAAAAAAAAAATAAATTTTTCGCTATACAACCAACGATCTGGTTTTAGCGTCCAACAACAGCCTTCTGTTGTTAGTTTCTTAATTTGTGTCTTTTACGTGGTCGGTAATTAGCCGTACGACCAACCGCAAGCGTAAAATACAACTCTGTGTTAAAGTTCAGATTCGAAAAATAATCGAAAACACAAAACATATTTTATGCATTCAGTAGCATTCGAACCCACGACCCCAAAATTTCGTTAGAATTTTAGGTTGGCATTTTTATCATTTACACCACAGAGTTATACTATACTATAGTTATACTATAGTTATACTAAAAATAGAATATCTAATTTATATTCTAACTTGAACGGTTTGGAAATTATGAGTTAATAAGTGAATCCATGCTTTTCAAGGAACACCATTTTTTGAACAGCCTGTAACTCAGTTGAAAGTACACCCCCACCCTTCCAGAACGATTTAAAGTAAAGTGAGGAAATTGGGGAAAATTGGCTTATAACCAAGCAATTCCTCATAACATTTTAAAATAAAATGATGTGCCACACTGATATATTCAAATTTATTCCCAAAAGTATCCTTAGATCTCTATGGGAGTGGGTGGAAAAAATGGGGTTAGAAAAAGATTACCGTTATAAAAGTTTTCCATTTATTCACGAAACCTTAACATCCATAATTTCAATTCACCCGAAGAAATACAGAACGAGTTAGCTCTAATAACCCCCTGGATTTGTATGGGAGTTCCTGGATGGGATGGGATCAGAAAAATGTTCCGAGATAAAAGATATCGCTATTGTTTTTTTTTACATTTTTGTCGATGAAAATGCCTAGCTCGTGCAGAAAAGTAATGAAAAAAGTTCCATTAAATGTTGTTTTTGAAGCTTACATAAAAAGTCGCATAAAGTGTTTTCACTTTTATCACCTTTAGTTGTGTGTATTTCTAAATCTATTAATGCGAATAATCTATACTTATAATTGATGTAATATATTATTATTAGACTATAAAAAAATTATACTATCCCAAATAGCATTTATTGTGATGGGTACGTTCCCGGAACACTATTTTGTAACTCAATAGTAACAGGCACCACACAAATTTAGTCCCCGGTACGATTCTGCTACAGAATGGGAAAATACCTTACCCTATTTTGGCGAATGATTTTGTAGTTCCAGCCACATGATAGTTATGTGGCAGGTTTATGTATGTGGTATAAACCAGGTACTATATAATGATGACGGGTACTTAACAAGTATTAAGCCGCTACAATTTTATAGAATATTGATTAGTACCACTTATAAATAAAATTAGTACCCCATATTGGAAGGGTAAGTACCTGGTACTAAATCGGGTACTTCTCAACAAAAAAAATTTAATTATTTTTTTAACTTAATTTTTTTTTAATGTACCTTTTTTTAATTCTTTTTTTCCAAATTCTTTTTTTTTTAATTATTTTTTGATATTATATTTTTAATTTTATTTAAATTAATTTTTTTCATTTTATTTATTTTATATATTTTTATTGTTTTTTTTTTTAATTTGCTCACTTAATCCTATTGTTACGGAACGGGGTTTGAACCTGCCGTCTGTATAACACTTCGTTCAATAATGTGTGTGACTGACACATAGATGGCGTCCCTAGAACTAAATCAATATTTTTTTTCGCATTTGGCAACCTTTTTAGGCTTACTGTCAACATCATATGTTAATCAGATCATTTGTTTACAAGTTACAGTGCTATAAGTGACGCTATTTTTGTGTTTTAAAAAAAAATGAATTCAAAGCAATTCCGTGTGCTGATTTATCATTGTTTTTTAATGAAAAAAAATACTGTTCAATGCCAGGAATGGCTTGAAAAACATTACTCGGACTCTGCTCCATCAAAAAGAAGCATTTGTTATTGGTATGCCGAATTCAAACGTGGTCGTACAGACACCGATGACATTCCATCTACTGGAAGGCCAAATGACGCTGTTATTCCGGAAAACGTTGAAAAAACACTGAAAATCATTATGTCCAACCGTAAAGTGAAAGTGAGGGAGATTGCTGACATTCTGAAGATATCAGCAGGCAGTGTACAAACCATAATACACGAACATTTGGGTATGAAAAAGGTGTGTTCCAAATGGGTGCCGCGTTTGCTCACACCGGAGCAAAAACAACAACGAACCGATGATTCAAAGAGCTGTTTGGACATGTTTACGCGCAATAAGTCGGAGTTTTTGCGACGGTACATCACAATGGATGAAACATGGATCCACCATTTCACTCCAGAGTCAAATCGGCAGCCTGCTGAGTGGCATGCAGCCGGCGAAAGCCGCCCAAAGCGACCAAAGACGCAGCAGTTGGCTGGCAAGGTTATGGCGTCTGTATTTTGGGATGCGCATGGAATAATATTCATCGACTATCTCCAGAAGGGGCAGACCATCAACAGCGACTATTATATAGCGTTATTGGAGCGTTTGAAAGTCGAAATCGCAAAGAAACGGCCTCATATGGCGAAGAAAAAAGTGTTGTTCCACCAAGACAATGCACCGTGTCACAAATCAATGGCAAAATTGAACGAATTGGGCTTTGAATTGCTTCCCCATCCACCGTATTCTCCAGATTTAGCCCCCAGCGACTACTGGCTCTTCGCAGACCTCAAAAGGATGCTCCGTGGTAAGAGATTTGGCTCAAATGATGAAGTAATCGCCGAAACTAACGCCTATTTTGAAGGCAAAGAAAAATCGTTTTACAAAGGCGGTATCGAAAGATTGGAAAAGCGTTGGAATGATTGTATCTCCCTAAAAGGGGACTATCTTGATGAATAAAAACGAATTTTGGCAAAAAAATGTGTTTTAATTAATTAGTCACACACATTATTGAACGAAGTGTTATGATCACGAGTCGCGCTCGCTACCAATTGATCCATCTGATGTATACAAAAAATTTTATCATTTGCGGTAGACTTAAATGTATACTAACATATTTCAGAGTATATTTAAGTGTACCAGGTACTACATGAGACCAAGCTTAGTTTCTCGCAATGAACCCGGTACAATCACTGGCATTTGTGTTGTACCAGTCACTCTATATGAAAATTGTTGTAGTGCCTGTTACTGTACCCGGTATGTTTAAAGGTACTATATGTTACATATATGTTTAAAGGTACTATATATATGTCTTTGTATAGTACCCACCGTAGTACCAGCTACGCTACCAATAACTACGGATTGTACAATAAATTGACCGGTACTATATAGTAACAATATACTGTACCAGTCAGTGAATTTTCATATTAAAATGGTTCGAATATGTACCGGTCATATTATGTTAACATTTAAGATCCCAGGCACATACCTGTCACAACAAATTAATGATTTTCACTATATTTTATGTCCCTGCCATTATAATTGCTGTTTGGGATCATTCACAACATTTGTCAAACAACTTTATCTAAATGAGAACATTTTAATTATATCTGTTGTATATATAGATAAGAGAAGAAGATTGCTGGTCTTAATAAAACTAAACAATCAAAATCTCTATCCCATTTTTAAAATTATATCAGCGGGGGTGATTTATTATTTGTTTACATTAAAATTTTGTAATTTTATGTAAAATATCAAAAATGGCGCTTTAAATATCAGCTTATGTGACTTTTTTGCGACTTTATATATCATATATTGTAGACGAGAGAAGATGTATATTCTTTATTTTCTTAAATTTTTCATATTATTTAAAAATTACTAGCAATCTTCTGTTATATCTATTGTTGTATATATGATATATGAATCATTTTCAGTTCAAAATTTATAATTTTCCGAAAATAAAATCGTTCATTCGATTTACAATAATACGTTTTTATATAACCTATGTATCATAAGTAGCTGGACAAAATTCAAACGCGGCAAAACATGAGCAACATGCTTCAATCTTTACAATTTTTTTGTGTCCTCTCAGTATTCAACAATCATATTCAATCAGCATTACATTTGCAATCAAGATGAAAGTATGTGAACAAAATCATTTGCGTTCACGCGTATTTAAATTGCTTGGAAAACAAGATAAAAAATACGTTTTGCGACATTTTCTGAATGAAGGATATAGTAGTAGTACAATATATTCGATGATTTCCAGATATAAAAAGAACATTTAACCTATTAATATATAAAAAAATCGGGAAGAAAATTTGTAAAGATTGAAGCATGTTTGCTCATGTTTTGCCGCGTTTGAATTTTGTCCAGCTACTTATGATACATACGTTACTCTTACTTGTCGTTGTCATTCATCTCCATATACAAATTATATACTAATTTTGTTTTTTTTTGCATAAACACAAAACAGAAATGATACAAACAGACACATGAAATAAATTTTCTATCATCTATAATTCTATAAACATTAAATTTTATGTGTTTAGTTTAATTGACAGACACATTGCTCGCGAAATATTTAAGTAAAAATAAACAAAAAAAACGGTAAATATATAATAATATTTGTCTATGTATGCCTACCCAGTCAGGCCCGGTCCTAACTATTCTGGCGCACTGTTTATTTGATATTAAACTGCTCCATAATGTTTATAGTCATTTCCACAACACCTATTTGACGTAATTATTGTAGGGCAATTTCCACAGAAAATTGATTATTCATCCTTAACATATAACTGGTAATTTTTTAAGGGTTAGAAGCGTCCCAAATGTTATTTTATACGATAGCAAGCTTCGTTAGGACCGAACCTGTACCCAGCAGAATTATAAATGTATATAGAATCATTTCAATGAGAGTTTTTATAAAAATTTTCGAGCGACCAGACAAATATCATTATATTGATATAGGTTTGTGTTCGTAAATTTTGGATTTTTTTTACCTTTTTGGCTAGAATCTGTAAATTTGTTCACTATAACATTTAAGCAAATTTGATTCATTAAAAATTTTTTTATATAAAAATATTATTATTATTTGTAAATATTTTGTCAAAATTATGGCGGTACTGACATTCCAATTTTTTCTCAAATAGATGATTTCCTTGCTTGTTACTCTGCATTATTGGCTATCTATTTCTTTTGTAACGCGGCGCTTCCGCACCACGCTATCTACAAGGAACCTCCATACCAGAGTACCTTGGTTTCAGCTAAAAGCTGATTTCATGTGGCTAAAAGCCGATATTTTATGGGAAAGGTTAAAGAATAAAAATAATAACATTAATCGATTAGAATAAAATAAAAACTTACTTTATTTTAACCACTTTATAAATTTTACTTATACTTTACAATATTTTACTTTTACTAACTTATATATAACTTATATTCACTTATATTCTTATTTATACTTATAACTAGGGTGAACTGTAAGGCTAAAAGCCGATATTTACAGTTTATAATTGTTCTGGCTAAAAGCCGATTTAAAACAATTATAACAATTATTGGCTAAAAGCCTATGTTAATAATTGTCCACTAGTTATTTGGCTAAAATCCGATTTTAACTTATCACTTCTAATTTCAACTACTGTCCCAACTACTGTCCTCTTACTTAAAAATACACGGGTTTAAATACTAAATTTTATCACCCTTTTCCATACAATATTTCATATATCGATTAGCAAACCGCTGAGTTTGACTTTTTCCCTATAATTATAATAATTCATATTTCATTAATAACATATGTTTTCCTTAATAATCTAATTATATATAACCTTACATATATGTATCGATTCGTCTTTTAAAATCCCGTATGATGATTACATTTTCCAATGCACGATTTAAATCTATAAATGAAAATAGAATTTGTAATCATCGTCATTAATTACATATTATATACCGCGATACACACTAATACCATTTATGGTTACAATATACTTAACCATGGTATGAATGTGTTTTAACATCATAATCAATAATATAATCGATAAATATATATTTGGCTATTCAATCATGGTCCTGACCAACATCCTCCACATATTTATACTTGTTGGACTCGTATTCAACTAACCAACAGGATGAAAATATTATCTAATCGGTTCCTAATGTTTATATTATAAAACAGTTTAGGAATAAATCTAAATTCATCGTCATTAATCAATCAATTACAATACCAACTCACATCTATAACTTATGCACACCCATCCCTTGATAATTAATTATTATATGAAAAAGTTACCAGTGGACAAGAGCGAATCATCAGTAACTTTAATAAACATAAGGTGGACAATCGAAACCAAAACCATACTTATCATAATCATTTCTTACTATACATATAAAAGAATTACCTATTTATACTATGTTATAGAGGAAAAATATAAAAATATACAATTGTCATAATAATCATTATTAAAATAATCATTAATATAAGTGTAATAAAAACATTAAACCACATACATTAATTACTCATTAGCTTACTCATTAAATTCAGTGTATATAAATACATATTACCAATCTATCATTATATATTATAATTTTATATTAATATTATATTTGCTAGTACATTGCTCTTAAGCTACCAATATTGCTATCAATGCATTTATTACTTTCCTAACAGTCACCCACCACATTGTTCGTGCGTTGGCCATTCTACTCTACCACACTTTTGTAATATCTATTGCCTACCTAAAAAATTATAATAAATCATTTAGTTATACAAAGTGAAATCTGAAATATCGTATATCATATACTCAGTTCTCAACATTATTCGCGTTTTGTTATATATTTTATGCATTGGAATATACAAATGATTCTAATTCGTTTATAGATTTATTTTGGTTGGTACTAAATTAGAAATAATGGACCCCGTGCCACCCGTTCAGAGCCCATGGTGTAAACCTCTGGATTTAGTTAACGTAAATCTATTGATTTGAATCACGGAAAATATTTGTTATATGAAATTTCTTAAATGGGCACCTTATTTCCATAGATTGCTAAATGAATGGGAGTACGGGTTGCATACACAGTTGAATATTGGTCTCATCTTATATAGCATTCTTTTATATTCAATGAACCTACATTTAATTTAAATATTGAGTGAAATATACCCTGTTCAGTAAAATTTAACTATTTTGAAATAGCGCCGCACGCACAACATCAGACAAGACAACGATATTAACTATTCAAAATCTATATATATACATAGCTCCATATTTATGTACCATATATCATTATCGTAATTTTCAAAAACACAAAGTAGTATGAAAAAGATTTACAAAACACATGAATGAAAATACATTTTTTTAACATTAACATTAACATTAAAAAAATAAAAACGCTGCCAAGCAAACACCTGAAACATGAAACACGTACTAGTGGCCAGAGGCGTAAAGGGCCGTTACATCACCAATCCATTCCTCATAAAATTGTATTATAAAATGTTGTGCCATACTAATATATTCAAATTCATTCCCAAGAACACCATCCGATATCTTTGGGAGTGAATGGAAGCAGTGGGATTACAGAAAGTATAAACCATATCCCGAAATAAAACCTTTTCCATTTTTTATCAAACCTACAGATTAAAACGTTCAAGCAAATATCTTCTAACTAAATGAGTTATACGAGAAACTAAAAATAGCGGAAAATTCAAAGAACTACAATGCATTTACTGAAAGTACGCGCTGATATACTATATACATATACTATATATACTTCAGTTATTGTATATAATATTGAAATAATAAAAATAGTTTAAATTAAACTCTGTGTGAGAAAAAAAATTCATTTCAATGTCATATAAGTTCAATGGTATATATTTAGATTACATATGTTATATGATACATAAATATAGTATTGTAAATTAATTTTCCTTTAAAATTCATTGGTAATTTTTGTTCCATCTACAACATATTTATATAAATATGCAAACAGCTATATAGAAATAACGATAACAAAACAATGTAAGATTTACATATTATATTTTAATGTATATCTCATGCGAATATAATTGAAATTTTCCATTTGTGAAAAATAAATAAAATAAAACTGCAATTTTGTGAAAAAGTGAAAATAAAACTCCAATTTTAAATGAGAAAGTAAGAATAATTTTATTCAAATGATTGACTATTGCTTTCTACACATTTTGACCAACTTTCTGGCAATTTGTGGATACCACGCCAATAGAATTATTTTAAAGCAAACCAATCAGACGGCCAATTTTCGAATCGAACTGCTGCTCAGCCAATGCGTGTCATCGACGAAAACAAATGGTATTCGGAAGCAGGTCATCATTTGTCACAAAATTCCCCTTTAAAATAAAAACCGTACATTTGAGCAATGTATCCATGAAGAGTACATTAAAAGGTTCAATTTTGACGCAAAAATTTTTTTAGACGCATGGTCACATTGAAATTGAAAAATGGTTTTACTTCTATGATAATGAATTTAAAAGATTTTCAATATTGAAATCGGAAAAGAAAATTTAATGCAATTACCCAAATAATTTAAGGATTTAATATTTAGTTGGGAAAAAGTTTTTTCATTCAGAAAACGGCCGCGGTGTGTTGCGATACACTCAACGCTAGCTGCATCTGTTATCTAAATCCGCATTATTAATTCCTATAATCAATATTATTCCTATAATAATCAAAATATAATAAAACGGTAAAATAATACAATAGCCAATTCAATACCAGCCAAAAAAACAAGAATCATCTTGAGCGCTTATCACCATATGATTTATAAAATAAAATAATATTACATAATCAGTTTTTAATATCTAACGATAAACATATATATATATATTTAATTGTATAATTTTAAAGAATGAAAGTGTTTCAACTTTCAACACTATGTGTTTTATATTATTTTTCATAATTCATTCAATGATATTTTAAAAAGATTTTGTTTTGATTTTTAATATAATTGTGATTTGCTGTTTTACAACACATGGTATTAATGCATAGTAAGTTTAATATATTTCCTTTTATTTGTTAATATGTTTTAATGTATTTTGTCATCCAATATTGAATTTATGTTTGTTTAATTCTATTTGTTATAAAGAAACCTGAAGATGGTATTATTGAAATACCGAAACGTTGTTTTATATTGTTGATGTTATGTATATTTTTAATAAATTACTTCAATATATAAAACATATATTAATATATTTTTTAATATTTTGATTAATTAAATTATTGTTTTTGTACATTGTCCTAAACACTATTTGTAATTAACAAAAATTTTAAATAAACCGACGGCGAAGCTACAAAATTAATACAGATAGATTGTAAGTTATATTTTCTATATATCGCAATCAAATTCTACAACCGCGAGAATTTTTAGTTTGATGGTTATAGTATGGCGAAAAGAAAGAAATCGACTATTATTGATGGAAAAATTAGAATCCGGATTGTGAATAAAACAGATAAAACAAACACATTGGTCATACAATGTTAATGCTATTTATATTTCGCTTTCGCATTGCATACTGGCGTATACATAAAGCAAACACTATTTTTGATTGAGTGTATCACTCGGTTTTGTCGCTATAGCCTGATGAGTTGACAAAACATTTTTAAATCAGTACGAAACAATACCATTGAGCGAATACTATTACCAAGCATCACACTATCCAATATCCTATTTCCATTAACAATTTTGAGTAATATATTTTACCTTTGATGTCCAACATCATAAATGTTGATGTATAAGTTTCAGTGTTCTTAGCTTCATGATTATATAAAAGATCGCACGATCAAAGTAATCATGTGTATGGGTAATTAATGCACGTATATAAACTTATATATGTAATCAACATTTTTTCATATAGAATTTTAAAATGTCTTGTAAGGAGTTCAGGCAATATTTAAGTATAATTAAAGAGAAACATATTTAATTGATAAATGATTCATCAAGCGACAAATAACAGTCGTTACCAGCAGGAGCAAACAAAAAGCAGCCAATAACAGCGAAACGCATTTATTTATAACATTTATTATTATTATTTCTGGGATTTATTAGAATTATTCATTTATGTTTGTTTGTGTCAAGGCAGTAAAATGACTTAAAGGTATTATCGTATTATGTTGTTGTCAACATAACTTTAGTTGAAAGTCTGGTTGAAAATGTGGTTTAGTACACGACCATAATAATTAATAATATATGTTACATACATTATATACGTAGCATTTACTTCGGGTTTAAACAGTATGTAACTCCTAATTGTTTTCTAATTTCATTTGTCTCCATATGGATTTTCACTTATCTGGCAATCTTCGTCGGAATAGCCACGTCAGTTAGAATACGGCAGTTCGGTTAGCAGCTCCGACCCAAGTCCTTTGATTATATCCTGAACCGGGGTTGCTTAGTGTGCAGGTGCATTGTCATGAAGAAACATTATCTTGCCATGTCTTCTTCCCATTCTGGTCGTTTTACGATCAACGCATGGTTCAAGTTGATCATTTGTTGTCGTTATCGATCAGTATTAACGGTTTCATCAGGTTTTAAAAACTCGTGGTACACCACAGCTTTCTGCTCCTAGATAACCTATGATTATTTCCGGTTGGGATTCTTATTAAATATAAAGATTTATTGGAAGAATAGAAAATTCGTATTAACGAATATCACATTTTTCACAATTCTAAAAAACAACATAATAACACATACAATAAAATTTCCATTATTTTAAATTGAAACTTTCGTGCACAATTGAAATATAAACAATAACAAAAAGTAAATATAAATATATAATAGTAATATTAATAAAAGAACAATCATTATAATAACAATCAAATACAAATATATCATACGCGTATCTTGGTTTTGTTCACTCTGTTCAGTGAACCACCTGCTAAAAATATTGATAAATAATTAAGAAAATACAGATTTTAATATTTTTCTTAATTTTTGATGAATAAAATAATATTAAGTGTCCCAAAAAATTTGCAGCGCTGATTATTTATATCATTATATCAGTAAAAAATATAAGAGATAATATTCTTTATATCATATATATAAAGAAATCATATATATAAAGAAACGTCGCATAAAAGAAAAACGAAAACGAAAAAATACATACACCTTTAATCTATATATACTCTTTCTTTTGTGCATTTTTTTAATCGCACTCCCATAGTGTGCACAATTTTAAATGAACCAAAAAATATTGTTGTTATACATAGTTGTTTAATTGTATATGGCAAATACATTTATATTTTCCGAAAATGCGAGGTATACGAATATACAAATAATACAAATACTATTTTAATTTTCGTTCACTATAAATTGTGCACAATATAATACAAATGCTTGTTTCTTTTTTCTTATATATGCTGTATGGTTGTTTGTATGCTTTATTTTTTATCATTCAAATCTCGCATACTCATATACTGCCTGCTGCGGTGTATATAATCATAGAAAATATATAAATATTTTTTTTGTGTTTTTTTTTTATTTTTCTCATTTCTATATATGGCATGAATAAAAAATAGATATTATTTACTATATAAAATTATATGCGATATTTTTTCATTCTTTCGCAAATGCTTGTTATGCGTACTTCATTATTTTTCCAAACATTGTTCAATTAAATAATTTCAATTTCAATTTCAATACACATTTAAATAAATTCCGCAACTTTATAATTTGATAATTGTTTGATTCCATATTCTTTAATATAGTTTCCTGTTTTTTTTTCACATTTAATTGTAATATGAATTTTTATGAATGTAATTCAAATGATGGATGCATTATTGAACAGTTTTTAAAAACGCCTTTTTCAAGGCGAACTGTTGAAATAAAAAATATATTGGTTAAACTCGAAAGGCCACAACCGGATTTGCAAAATTTAACGAAACAATGCAAAACTCAAGGCAGAGAAGTCACTCGTCGATTTCCTGTGTCGATTTATCAAAAACATGAATGGATAACTGGTTGCAATAAGTTGAATAAAATTTTTTGTTGGCCATGTTTATTTTTTTTGCCAAATCGTGACACCATTTGGTTGAATCCTGGTTATTCAGATTTAAATCATTTAAGTGCAGCAGTTTTTAATCATGAAAAAACCATGAGTCATTTAACTGCTGTACTAGATATGAAAACTTTTGGTGATGTTCGGATTGATTTAATGTTGGATTCACAACTCAAACATTCCGTAACTACTCATAATGAAAATGTTACAAAAAATCGCTTGGTATTGAGAAGATTAATTGATATGACATGCTTCCTTGGTATGCAAGAATTGTCTTTTAGGGGGCATGATGAGACTGCTGATTCGGTGAATAGAGGAAATTTCATAGAAATGATGAATGTTTTAGCCAAATATGATTCAATTCTGTCGCAACATTTAAATAATGCTGGTCAGTTTCGTGGAACCTCACCAATCATTCAAAATGATTTAATTGAATCCATTGCAAAATTAATAAATCCAAAATATGTGATTTATTGCTAACTCTGTATTACAGAGTTACATATTATTCCAGGTGGTTGTCCCCCCCCCCACCCCCAAGGTGTTTAGTAGTTTTTTTTGTTCGTTACCAGTTTTTAAAGTGAACAAGTACCCTTGGAGGTCCAGATCCGCCACTGAAATATATATTACATTGAACTTTATAAACTTTTCTATAAACATAAAGCTTTTATTTATATATGGTATATGAAAAGGTTAAATAAATAAATTAAATATTACCTGTATGCTGTTTGTGTGTCTATATATAATAGGTTATATGGTATAGTTACATATAATAATAAAATATAATAATCAAAAATTCAATGATCTTATGTAAGAAATATATAAAGAAAATTTTACCCGTTTTTTTGTACTTCTTTTCGTATTATTATGTTATTATTATAAATTGAATAATATAACATGCAGTCATAATATGAGGAGTACTATAATAGTGCATATGAACTTGAACACACAAAATGTCACATACTTGTTCCATCGTATATACGTATATAACAACATAATCAATATACAACGAATAGTTATATACATCATACAATATACCAGAGGTGGAATTATCGCATTCGATTACGATAGACGATTGTCGTCAAACATACGATTTTTTCATTTTTGCAATTATGGCAGACGATATCGTCGGTTTAAGACGATAATTTTTGACGATAGGGTAGTAGCTATCGTTACGATTGTCGTTTGTATTGCTTTCTTTTGTTTTTGTTCATTTATTCAATTTTAATATTCATAAAAAGTACAAAAGCAATTCTCATAAAAATAATATTTTCAATCTCATTCTCATAGAAATAATAAACTTTTGTTTTTCTATATGAAAATCATTTGCCACAACAATATCCCCGGAGACGATATACAAATAATATCGATACCCACAAAATCGACTACCATAATATCAAAATAAATAAGTATCGTAATTTTAGACGATAGGCGATAGACGATGGTATCGACTCCCATAATGCCCCCCTGGTGTAGAAATAAGCAATTACCGGTTTTTCGTCAAAGAAAACACGATATAGTCCATCAATGAATTGTCCATTTGATACATATCTTGTCCATCTCAATTTATGAATACCATCTCAATTAAATTTCATCCTTTGAGCGAAACCATTCAAACAGTCATTTTTGAATTGGTTCGAAATTTGTGAAGTGCTGCGCTTCAAGTCCGTTTCCCATTAAAATAAAATGCTGATAGTTGGACGGGACAAGGTCTGGAGAATACGGTACGTGCGATTATGCATCCGATTCAAGTGATTTTAATGCGTCTTTGACCGGTTTTGATGTATGAGTTTGACCGGTTTTGATGTCATGCTGTAAAACCCTCTTTAACCTGTCTTCGGGTTCCATTTTGAACTTTTTTTGATCAACCCATGATTCAAATTTATCATTTGTTGTCATAAGCGTTCACTATTAACCGTTTCACCAGGTTTTAACACGTCATGATACACGATACCAATCTGATCCCATCAAACACAAAACATTCTCATACAACCAAAGCGATTTGGTCCTGCGGTCGATGGGTCAGCTTCACCATTTTATAACCATGCTTTTCATGTAGTACCTATTTACCTATCTTCTGAATCTTTCCCATTGCTGTTAAGCGAATGCTAATACATGTTTGAGTCACATTTAACACTTCTGCCAATCTGGTGTTGCATTTGGGTTGAGTCGTCATTCAATAACTGCTGCAGTTCCGCTTATTCAAATTTTTGTTTGTCTACCAGAACGTTCATTGTCTTTCAAATCGTAATTGCTACTTTTAAATTGTCGAAACCATGTCTCATATGTTTCAATTGGTGGAGCGTGTTGAGCATACGTTTCTAAAACCAAACGATGACTTTCGCTGGTTTCTTTTTTGTTGATTACAGAACAACGGCAATGCATGCCGCAAATAGTCTTTTTCTGTTACGTATTTTGACATTTTCAATGGGTTATAAAACAATGATGCTTTCGTGAAATTAAATTTAACTTGTGGGCTTTTACTTATTTGAATGTTGAATGTAGTAAAAAAAATAAAAATATGTATATGTCAAATTATAAAAATGTTTATATTGCGTCGCCAACTACAAACTCGGTAATTACTTATTTATACATCTCTAGTATATTTATACTTGTTTGATCCTACTCAATTTCAATATGTATATATACAGATCCACTTATATCACATTGTGTATGTATATATGGAAACTCTTTATCGCTGTCAAGGTATTTTCAACACCTTTTTTCTATACGTGAATGATAAATATGTACATATAAAATATATATAGGTATATATAGATCATATATGAAACATATGTTCATCGTTTGTATATATATATAATAACGTATGTACATCGAAGTTTAACATGAACAATTTCTGACCCACGTGAACTTATATATACGTGTTTGCACCATATATTTTTGTGAATGGATTCTTTTTTTTCATTTTCATTTTATTTTCTTTTCAAAATTCAAAAAAAAATACATTTCAATTTAATATTTATTTATTTTTTTTATATATTTTATAACATCACAGATGCCGATTTATTTAACTACCTATTTTGGTGAATAATTTATCTCATTTCATCATCTATATATATATTATATAACACTTCGTTCAATAATGTGTGTGACTGACACATAGATGGCGTCCCTAGAACTAAATCAATATTTTTTTTCGCATTTGGCAACCTTTTTAGGCTTACTGTCAACATCATATGTTAATCAGATCATTTGTTTACAAGTTACAGTGCTATAAGTGACGCTATTTTTGTGTTTTAAAAAAAAATGAATTCAAAGCAATTCCGTGTGCTGATTTATCATTGTTTTTTAATGAAAAAAAATACTGTTCAATGCCAGGAATGGCTTGAAAAACATTACTCGGACTCTGCTCCATCAAAAAGAAGCATTTGTTATTGGTATGCCGAATTCAAACGTGGTCGTACAGACACCGATGACATTCCATCTACTGGAAGGCCAAATGACGCTGTTATTCCGGAAAACGTTGAAAAAACACTGAAAATCATTCCAGTCCAACCGTAAAGTGAAAGTGAGGGAGATTGCTGACATTCTGAAGATATCAGCAGGCAGTGTACAAACCATAATACACGAACATTTGGGTATGAAAAAGGTGTGTTCCAAATGGGTGCCGCGTTTGCTCACACCGGAGCAAAAACACCAACGAACCGATGATTCAAAGAGCTGTTTGGACATGTTTACGCGCAATAAGTCGGAGTTTTTGCGACGGTACATCACAATGGATGAAACATGGATCCACCATTTCACTCCAGAGTCAAATCGGCAGCCTGCTGAGTGGCATGCAGCCGGCGAAAGCCGCCCAAAGCGACCAAAGACGCAGCAGTTGGCTGGCAAGGTTATGGCGTCTGTATTTTGGGATGCGCATGGAATAATATTCATCGACTATCTCCAGAAGGGGCAGACCATCAACAGCGACTATTATATAGCGTTATTGGAGCGTTTGAAAGTCGAAATCGCAAAGAAACGGCCTCATATGGCGAAGAAAAAAGTGTTGTTCCACCAAGACAATGCACCGTGTCACAAATCAATGAAAACGATGGCAAAATTGAACGAATTGGGCTTTGAATTGCTTCCCCATCCACCGTATTCTCCAGATTTAGCCCCCAGCGACTACTGGCTCTTCGCAGACCTCAAAAGGATGCTCCGTGGTAAGAGATTTGGCTCAAATGATGAAGTAATCGCCGAAACTAACGCCGCGAAACTTCGAAATAGGGAACGCTTCCAAGTTTTAAATAAGGAACGATAAAGTCTATCAAAACCTTTTTTTGAAAGTATTTGTATTTTGAATGAAATACTTAACACATCACAACTTTTAGGCAAATTTCGGCCTTATTCATCAACATATAACTGAAATACCTTTAAACAAAGGTCTGAACCGTTTACGCATTTGATGTTTTTGATCGACTGTGAGCAAAACTGGTACTCATTTCGAACTCAGCTTTCTCATGCTCAAATGTTTATTCAAAATCGTGTATGCACTGCCTTCTGATACCTTTAAGGTGTCCGCTATCTAACGCAATTTCAATTTACGATCGGGCAAAAGCCATCTTATGTTTTCCGGAACAACTACCGAATTAGGGTGACCAGAACGTTCAGCGTCATCGTTGCTTGTACGGCCGCATTCAAAACACCAAACCACTTCTCAACCAATTGTCTCAATCGAGAAGAGTCGGAATAACACTTATCAAGCCATTGCTTTCTTCGTACGGTATTTTTCCCCATTAAAATGCAATACAGATGAACATACACAATTCGATTTTTCCAATACTTAAAAAAGTACAAAAGTACCATCACTAAAACCTCTGTAACTTTTGAACTCAATGTCAGATTGTTATAAAATTTTGGAACGTATCGTTTGAAGGCGGGTACTTCATAAAAATGCAATGGAAATTTCCAATAACGGAGCCATATACAGTGTCTCATCAAAGTAATGGTTCAAAGTTTGAAAATTTTCATTTGAACGGTAATATACAAGTGAAATATCAAAATATTTTTTAAATAATATTGTTTTTTTAATTTCATATTTATTTCATAGAATAGAATAGAAAAATAAAATTAATGAAAATTATGAATTCTCTTTTTTATTAACATTTTTGAACCCGTACTTTGAGACACTGTATATGTCATCCTACGAACTTATTGAGTGATGCGTTATGTTGTACCTCTAGAGAATCACTTCACATACATACATGTATTGTATTTTTATTGGCTTGGGGATGTGCATTTGTACTCAATATGTATTTAATTTCTATATTGTTTTACGGTTCCAACTAAAAAGTACACATACATATTTTTCCATTGTTTTTAAAATAATTGTTTTCATTGAATATCATTTTAATTTTAATTCATTATCCACCTTTTGGCAAATCTTTCCCCAACTTATTAAATCTATATTAACATTTTTTTTTGTGAAATCTTCCATATAATGAAATTTCGAAATAGGGAACGCCGGCCCTTTCAGATTATTTTGAATGAATTTAGTGGTGTGATATTTTTCCCATATACTTCAGGGACAATGTGAGAATTGAATTGAATTGTTTGATACTTTTTACATTACATTTGGTAAAAATCAGTGTAAAAAATGTGTACCTTAATACTGATAAAATGTTTTATTTGCGAATGTAAATATGACTTTAAGTACATGAAATATAAATAAATGATTCTACAATCAATTGGAAAATACGTTTTGGAC
Organism: Dilophus febrilis; assembly: GCA_958336335.1. Lineage (NCBI taxonomy): Eukaryota > Metazoa > Arthropoda > Insecta > Diptera > Bibionidae > Dilophus > Dilophus febrilis. Next base: position 36,169,588 of record OY284470.1, read on the forward strand.
ACAATGCAATCAACAATTGTTAATATTGAATATAGACGGCATGCTAAATTATTTATAAGTATAGCATATAAATAATTGCATATATTGAACGCATTGATATATTGTTATAATTCCATCAAAATCTCCAATAATGAGATATTTACTATTCTATAATTGATGATATCAATTATTAAATTCCAATTACATATGTATACCGTATTATAATATATAGGTATTATACCTTATCAAGTTATTATGTTGTGTATTATTATATGCGAATTAATTTTACTGGTTATATACTAAAATAATCGTATCAATTAGCTATATATAATTATTCCAATATATACATATGTGTTATATATTATTCTATTTATTTGCACATATTTGCATCTATATTGCATAATAAATATATATATATCTACTATAAATATATAAAAATAAAATACATAAATCCTTGTAATTAATTTTCAATGCATTCCTTCCAAATGTATTGAATATGCGATAGGTTAATTATTAACGCCATCAAATTGAAAAATATTTACAAGAAAAGGGACTACTATAATTGAATGTATATATAACAATCCTATAGCATTATGTTTGAACCTTTCGTGATCCAAATACCCATTAGTTTTTATTCATTTTTTTCGAAGCAGGGGGAAATCTTTAAAAGACTGCCCGAAGGCTTGTGCCGGATTCCTATTTACTAATATACTTCCTTCGATTCTGGTATTTTCGGATCAGGCCACATCAGGGCCCCCTTTCGTACACCTAATAGACTTGCCACTCAGGTCTCGGAGATTGCTCATCGAATATAGAGTCGATCTAGCATCTCCGGCCGAACCCTACCCAGAAAAAAACAGACGACCGGATACATGCTACCCAAATCCGGACATTTGCAAACAATGTGCGCAGCCGAAGTGATTGATGTTACCACTTCGTCCTCCTTTCCACTGCTCTCTTCAGCAGAGTCGAAGACAATGGACTTCCAGACGCAGTCGGTTTTCCACCAGGTGTAATAAATCCAATGATTTTGATTTTGATCTCCACGTAAGTGATTTTGATCTCCATTACTTATGAGTTTTCCCATTAGTTACTAAGCTGTATTCTTAGATGCATTCCCTGTTGCCACCACGTGGAGGTGTAACTAACACTTCAGGATGATGAAATGAGAATCGCAATGACCTTCAAGACTTTAACTCCTTCCACCATCTCCCTAGAAAGATCAGCTTTTATTACTTTTTATAGTTATTAAATAAATGACTGTATCAATATTTGCAATATAAATATTACAATAACAATTTAAATTTTTTTGCACAGTTTCCCAATATACAAATTATGTTAAATTTTTACGATTGAATTTTACAAAATTGACCATAGTGTCTTAGGGATGACTTTTGCAGTCTATTTAAGTTCAATTTTGGTTGAGCAATAACCCGTCTAGTTAAGTTATCCTCAGAAAATTAAACGAAAAAATTAAACAAAATTTTCTTTAAAAATGTTTACAGAATTTCTAAATGAATGCCATCTCTTTACGAGTTTTTTTAAGTTTTAAGTTTAATTTTTATTATTAGAGCGCTTTGGATGGTGGATGCCTCAAACTGCTGATGTGCTATGAAATGTCACCGCTCGCTATGACATACATTTAAACCGGACACTAGATCTCTAGGACTGGACCTGTTGATGTACATGCGTTTTAATAGTTTTTATATAATATTTTCCCACATTTGCATATGCAATGTATGTATAGAATTATGGTGGAATGGAAATATTTACAAAACGATGTAAATGTATAATATTCAAACTAGATAGGCAGTTCGTGTCCGTATTAGGTGTGTCTATGTGTTTAATTGTAATATAAATATGTATGCAATGTATATTAAAATGTGCATAAGTCCATTTATATTTATTAAACAATAATACACAAACTTGTTTATCTATATTACTCTAGAAATAAGGTTTGGTATAATACAGATAACATGCCATAGTTATTATTCAGATATTAACTATTTTAATATACACATTCGCTGGTAGTCTGACAAACCTTCTATGAGTATTTACTATACTATTTTAAAAGCACAATTTAAGCATTTTATGCAAAAAATAGAAGGATTTAAGTGGTATAATGGTAATTTTGTTATTTTATAATATTGAAGATACTATTTTTGGTTTGCTATGCAACTTTTATTTGTTCATTTGTTTTCTATGTTCGATCAATAAATACTATAAATAAAAGAAAAGCCTAATAAATGCAATGTTTTACAATGAAATTGAAAATGAAGATGATTTAAGACTATCAAAGTTCGAAAATCTGCAATTTCTTCATTCTGCTATTTTAAATAGAAGAATTCTATAGAAAAATAGATGGTTTGCGCGACTAGTGCTCATTGTGATATTATCCCATATTATAATGTTGTGTATTTGATGGAAATGCCAACCTAAAACTCTGACAGCCTTTTTTGGCGAACCTTAATGAAGAGTGAAGACATAAAAAATGTTTTGTGTTTTTAAGTTGTTTTCAAATATTCAAATATTCACACCAAAATGTCTCTATTTTATCATGCGGTTGGTCGTACCGGGCTAATGGCTAACACTGTAAAAACAACAAATTATGATAGTAATATGATTGGATCGCTCACGGATTATGGAATGTAGCCATCTTAAACGGTGGTCGTCCGGCTCAAAATAAAATTGTTTGTGAACATACTCAATTTATATGATTATCATTCAATTTGTGTTACGAGGTAAAAGTGTAAACAAAATATTATTTTTGTTTGTCGCAAACGTCGTATTTTGTACCAGAAACAAGAAGACGATCTAAAATCGCAACAACCACTGGCATATTCACTATATGTATTTCAAAAAACCATTTCTAATCGCTTAAGACAAAACAAAAAGTTAAATCAAACGAAATTTTTTTCAGAAATGTCAAAAATCCAACACATGCATTTATATGGATCTACAATTTAAAAAACTTCGACGACAACGAAAAATGTTAACCAATGACTCAGTTTTTTTCCACCTTTTTCGTTCAACGGTTTTTATATTTTTGATTATGTTTATGAAAAAATTATGTACATAATAAAAATACAGCAAATCGTTCGATAAATTTAAAATCATATAAAAATAATTCATTTAATTTTTTGCAATTTATCAATCGGAATTTATTCAATAATTTTATAGAAAAGTGTTTGTATATAACGAAAACTGAAACTGAAAATAAAAATCCGTTCTCTTAATTTCCATTATCACCAGCAACGAAATTTTTGACTTTTCGTTCTTGTTGTAGTTTTCGTTTTCGTTGTACTTAATTACCGTAGCTTTAAACGCAATGAGTAATATACAAAAGGAGGGAATTTGGGTTACATATGAACTGACTGAAATAGGCAAAGAAAACTGTAAAACCACGTGTGAAATTTTCGTTTTGACAAAAACAGCAAAGGAAGACGTTTTTATCATCCATATCGTCACTGATGATGATGAAAAATCGATTTATTTTGATCATCCTAAACGAACTAAATATTGGACTGATCCAGTTCAAACGATAACATTGACGCGAAAACGCAATATCCAAGTAAAGAATGCTATATTGGGTATTTGGTGGAAACAGAATGGCGTGACAGTGGAATATTATGATTTATGGAAACCTGGTCAAATTAAGACTGGTGAGTGCTATAAACAACAATTGCTTGAATAGAATCGGGCATGGAAAGAAAAACGACCAGAATGGCCCAACAGACATGGGAAAGGGATTCTTATGCACGGCAATGCTAGTTCTCATATAGCAAACCCCGTAACCCCACACCCAACCGTTTTCACAAGATGTTACACCATCAGATTACCACTTATTCAGATCGATGGAACATAGACTCTGTACATAGCGCTTCCACAATTATAAAGAGGTTCATAACTGGTTCGATGCTTCGATCGCACCAAAAGATGGGAACTATTATTTTGATGCTATTCATAAATTGGGAGAAGGTTATACCTAATTATATTCAATAAAAAATGTTTACCGTTTTTACTAAAATGAAAGTGTTTATTTGTAAAAAACCAATCCAATAATATTACTATACCTATTAATAAACGCCAATTTGGATGTTTTATTCATATCATATATTTGTTAACGTTAACTCATTTTCTTAAGGTGAAAATCAGTGGATGGAATGGAAACAACTGGATAAGATAAGACCAGTTAAAATTTGTAAAAGTGTTTCCATTTTTCATTAAACCTCCAAATCCAAAATTTCAAATAAACCTATTAGATTATATCTCTTAAAATCCTTTGAATTTTGGTGGGGAGTTGTGGATCCGAAATCTAAACAAATCAAAATTTTTCGGATCGGATCCGAAAAAATATCTTGAAATATAATTCTTTGCATTTGGTACCGACCCCCTATATTAAAAACATCTATCAAACATCCTCAACAACTAAATTCGGGAAATGCCTTTGCGAGAAAGTGGATCAACGTTCTGACATACTTCAATGGTCGAACTTAATCGGTTTTCTAAGAAATAGTTTTTGTAGAAATAGTTGTTAAAAATTGAAGGAAATTTGTTAAGTAGTTTCCGAGAAAACTGAAGACAACCGAGCCAAAGAACACGGCAATTTTCTTTTCCATTTTTGGCAATAAAATTTTTATATTTTATTTTCAAATTTACTGTTTTTAATTTTTCATGAAACGCCGACTTATGATTATAACTTGTGAACGAAACTGAAAGCTTTATAAAAATTGACCTGTTCCGAACATTGATAAACAAAAAATATTAGTTTTGAAATCAATGTTTAATTAGTCGGAAAAAATAGGTAAAATAAATTTTATATGGAGAATTAGTTTTGTTTTCAATCAAAAAAAAAATTTGGTCACAATAAAACACTAATAGTATTTTCAAATTAATTCTCAAAATGACCTTTGCATTTGTATGGAAGCGCCTGGATGACATGGTTGTGTAAACAATTTACTAATGTGAACGTTTTTCCATATTTCGTCAAACCTCTAGATCTAAAATATCTAGTCAATTGGTTAGAAATAGAACCAGTATTTAACGGATTATTAGATGTGTATAAATCGATATTTTTATGTGTACAAAAAACACATTTCAGTAAATTTGGTGGAGAATTGCTGAAGTTAGGGAGAATTTTTCATTTTTAACGCTATCTTAGAATTTACCTCCTTAAAATTGAAATTCATTTAAAAAAAAGATTACATCATAATGTATAGTTTATCGAGTACTACACCTATTCAAAACGCTAAATCGGTGTAGCGCACTTAAAAGGGGAAATTATAAAATATATCTGTTATGTTTTGATGTATTAAACATATCAAATAACAAAAACACTCATTTGAAAATATACAATAATAATATAGATAAATATATTTGTTTTTTAATTTATTTTACTATATTATACTGACACTTCTCAAACAATCACCACTTTCGAAAATCCCCGAAAACATATACGCTATATAATATATACTTTATTATTAAGTTTTAATTTAATTTATATAGCCTTAAGCCCATACTAAAAATAAATTCAAGTTTTGTTCAAATCCAATAATTTGTTTATATACCTATGTATATATATATCTTTATGCGATATATATAACTATAAAAAATTATTAACTTGTAATTGTAAAAAAACACTTATTTCAATGCGTGTATTATTTCTATATGTTCATATTTTACGCGTATATTTGAATTAACCCTAAAATTTTTCTTTACTTTACTTTATTATATGTATGAGAATAAAAACAGGTGATTGTTTATATGACGTATTTTTCATTTTTCTATTAATAGATTAAAATTTACATTGGTGTATATACAGGGTTTCCCAGTTGTTCACCACACAATAGTCAAAATTTTAGTTTGGGGGTAATTTGGAGTACAAAATACAAAGGCATAAAACATTTTGGCTCATTCGGCTTCGTTACGAAATTATAAGGAAAAACTTCGAATTCATGTTTTTCACCATTCTGTTGTTAGTTTCTTAATTTGTGGCTTTTACGGTGTCGGTAATTAGCCATACGACCAACCGCAAGCGGAATATACAACTCTGTGTTAAAATTCAGGTTAGAAAAATAACCGAAAACACAAAACATATTTTATGCATTCAGCAGGATGCGAACCCACGACCCCAAAATTTCGTTAGAATTTTAGGTTGGCATTTTTAACATTTACACCACGAGTTATATATTAATATGCATATATTTATATCAGGTATACCGTGATGAAGTGATCGTTCTTTTGTGAAAATAAAACACCAATTTTAAAGGGAACATTAAAAAAAATTTATTCAAAGAATTGGCCCTTGATTTCAACACATTTTGACCATCTTTCTGGCAACTTGTGGATACCACGCCAAAAGAATTGTTCGTCTTTTGAAGCAAACCAATCAGACACCCCTTCTCTTATCGACTGCTTCGTAGGAATCGAAGTCCTGCTCAGACAATACGTATCCCATCGATGAAAAACAGGGTAGTCAGAAGGAGCCGAGTCTGTGTAATACAGCGGGTGGGGTACCAGCTCCCAGCCAAATGCTTTGATTGTATCCTGAACCGGTTTTGCTTTGTGTGTAGGTGCATTGTCATGAAGCAAAATTATCTTGCCATGTTTTCTAACTCATTCTGTTCGTTTTTCTACCAATGCATGCTTCAAATTGATCATTTTTTGTCGAAATCGATCAGTATTAACGGATTCACCAATTTTTTGAGCTCGTGGTATTCCATAGCTTTATGGTTCAACCAGATAAATAGCATGATGATTGTTTTGAATCAATCCATAATTTTTTCCGTTTATGATTCTTAAAATAAATCCATTTTCCATCGCCAGTAACAATTCGAAACTGATTTTATTTTGTGTCTTTGAATCAAAATTTCACAATAGTTTTTTTCGGTTTTTCTTCAATTCATATCGCAGCCATTTTCCACATTTTTGGATCTTTCACATAACTTTTAGATGGTTAGACACTGTTTGTTGTGCTGATATGACAGATGTCATTGCAACCAAACAAAATAAAATAAAACTGGTTCACAACAAATGTTCCATATCGAGACATTTGTATCTTGTCACTTCAAACCGGTATCTGTGATATATATATTATACATTAATGTAACATACAAGTCATTACCCTGTATTATAATTTATTATTAACAATAAGTACCGCTTTAAGTACTATTTAAATAAATAATTTATTATAATTTATTATATATGATATAAATAAATCAATATAATTAGAGCTGTAAAAAAACGATGCCAGGCAAATACCTGAAACTGTAAGAACGTACTGGTGGCCAGGCACCAAGCAACTCCGCATATTATTTAATATAAAAAGATGTGCCACACTAATTTACCCAAATTCATTCTCAAATTATGTTGAAATTGTATGGTGCATGGATGGGATCAGAAAAAATTTTCCGATTTAAAAGTTTTTCCATTTTTCATCAAATCTATTAATTCAAAATGTCGGATGAATTGACTAGAATGACACATCTCTTATAATCTCTTGAATTTATATGGGAGCTCCTGAAAGGGATGAGAATAGAAAAAATTTCCGAAAATGTAATTTTTTGCAGTTGGTACCAAACTCCTATATCCAAAATTTCCAACAAATACCCTTAAAATTCACTGAGATATACGGAAAAGTGATAAAAATCATGCTGAGGCGTTTTTTTCCAAAACGATAAGCATAATTCACTTTACTGGAAGTACGTGTTTAATTTTAAATAAGCATCTAGTCGCATACTAAAGAAATAAATTTGATAAAAATGTCGTATCATTCGCGCGCACTTTCTTAACATTTTTGGTCAGGCCCGTATTTCAAGTTTCATGAAGTGTGTGTGCATATGCGCAATATTTTTAATATACATTTTTCATGTCACTCACAATTCAAACAGGTTTCACTAAAAATGTATACTGCAATATACACGCAAGGGCCAACAAAAATTATCACAGATTGCATATCTTTGTAAAAAATATTTCTGAAATGCATTTCATCAGTATATGGTAAAAAATTAAAATTAATTAATTTTAATTGTTTCTTTGCGGCGGCCTTCTAACACTAAGAAATGAAATATTGACATATATACATTATGTTCGTTAACTACCCAAACAGCAATTATAATGGCAGGAACATAAAATATAGTGAAAATCACTAATTTGTTGTGACAGGTATGTGCCTGGGATCTTAAATGTTAACATAATATGACCGGTACATATTCGAACCATTTTAATATGAAAATTCACTGACTGGTACAGTATATTGCTACTATATAGTACCGGTCAATTTATTGTACAATCCGTAGTTATTGGTACCGTAGCTGGTACTACGGTGGGTACTATACAAAGAAGGTAACATATAGTACATTTAAACATACCGGGTACAGTAACAGGCACTACAACAATTTTCATATAGAGTGACTGGTACAACACAAATGCCAGTGATTGTACCGGGTTCATTGCGAGAAACTAAGCTTGGTCTCATGTAGTACCTGGTACACTTAAATATACTCTGAAATATGTTAGTATACATTTAAGTCTACTGCAAATGATAAAATTTTTTGTATACATCAGATGGATCAATTGGTAGCGAGCGCGACTCGTGATCATATACAGACAGCAGGTTCGAACTCCGTTCCGTAACAATAGGATTAAGGAGCAAATTAAAAAAAAAACAATAAAAATATATAAAATAAATAAAATGAAAAAAATTAATTTAAATAAAATTAAAAATATAATATCAAAAAATAATTAAAAAAAAAAGAATTTGGAAAAAAAGAATTAAAAAAAAAATTAAAAAAAGTACATTAAAAAAAATTAAGTTAAAAAAATAATTAAATTTTTTTTGTTGAGAAGTACCCGATTTAGTACCAGGTACTTACCCTTCCAATATGGGGTACTAATTTTATTTATACCTGGTACTAATCAATATTCTATAAAATTATAGCGGCTTAATACTTGTTAAGTACCCGTCATCATTATATAGTACCTGGTTTATACCATATACATAAACCTGCCACATAACTATCATGTGGCTGGAACTACAAAATCATTCGCCAAAATAGGGTAAGGTATTTTCCCATTCTGTGGCAGAATCGTACCGGGGACTAAATTTGTGTGGTGCCTGTTACTATTGAGTTACAAAATAGTGTTCCGGGAACGTACCCATCACAATAAATGCTATTTGGGTATGTTCTTTCATTTTGGAAAGGATTTTTGGGGGGCGTTATGTATCTCAGATTTCCATTCCAAACATGGAATGGTGCTTTGTATTGTATGTTATAAAAATTCCAACCTAATATTCTTACAAAATTTTGCGACCGTGGGTTCGAATCCTACTAAAGACATAACATATGTTTTGTGTTTTCTGTTATTTTCGAATCCGAATTTCAACACAGAGTGCATTTTCCCTTGCGATTAGTCGTACGGGTAATTACCGGTACCGTAAAAGCCATAAATAAACACAAAACACAAAAAACGGATTGTTGGTAGTATTGCGAAATTTTTTTTCAGCCTCAAAAAAAAAAACAAATAAGATTATTGGAGAATTTTGGAACTTAAAAATTAGTTTATTACAGCTTTTGATATTCGTTAATTAAAATAATAACAATGCCAATTCCATTTATATTTTAAAAATATTCAAATACCTTTCCCACACTAATATTTATATTCATATACATATATACCATGAATATATCATCCATTATAATAAGTATTTGTATATAAACTGTACATTTTTACCCGATTAATTTAATGAAATTTCTATGTATATAAATTTTACATTTTTTAATTAAATTTTATCAAAAAATGTTATCTATTCTCGGAATTGTTTTAATATTTATAATATACACATGCAAATAGAAAAAATGCTCATAAATTAGATGTTGTGTACACAGTATAAATTTATATAAATACTAAATCTATAGTCTATTTTAAATACAAAATAAAAGTAAAGATAACGCAAATGGACGAAAACAACAAGGAAGAACTTTAAGTTCATTTTATCACGTAATTATATTATACCAATTATACATAGCGAAAGTTTTACTTCTCGATCATTCCACTCGTCGATTCATTCTACTTCTCGAAGTTTTATTCCACCCCTTCATTTTTATATATACTGCATAAGAATTCTACTGGGCGAATATTTCTGCTTCTCAACTTTTTTCTTGGTCGCTTGTTAAGTGGAGAAGTGCAACGTTCTCTGTATATCGTTACACACATTATATTATATATATACGCAAACCCCATAATCACGTACGTGCTACTGTATTGTATATATGAATTAAAAATATAAATACTCAAAAGTATATATTCATACTTATTTGCTTATATCTTTATACTGTAATAGCTGACCTGGAAAACATTGTTTTGCCCTAAAATAGTGTTATGTTCTTTGTTTTGTTTTAATAACATTTATTTAAGAAAATATCGAATTTTAAGCTCATTATTATATAAATAAAAATTTTTAGTTTCATTAAATGTAACGCAGTGTGTGCGACGTCGTTCGCAAATAAAAAAGCAAATCGCCCACTTTGTCGTATCTGGACGTGCCTGCCCATCAAAGCTGCCGATCTCAATTTTCAATGCAAGTATAAGCAGATTTAAAATAGTAGTATGGACGTAAAAATAGTACCGAAAACCGACAATGCATTTTTAGAAAAACAAGTCGAGATTCCGATACTTTGCTAGCAAAAGCAAATATAGCTTTACTTATTCTTTGGTTACCTAAATATATTTTATTTGATTGTATGTTTTTTTGTATGGAATATGGATCTTGTGGAAAATTCCTGATAATGTTTTATACCATCATTTCCATTTTAATGTTCAATATAATGGTAGTACTTTCTTCAAAGAGGTAGTACAGTAGTGAAGTAGTACAAATACAACAATTGTAGTAAAATGGCAGCACTAATTTAATACTACATTCTTGCAACGACTGGGGTTGATGATAGTATGGTATCAAAGAACGTCTGGTATCATACCATAAAGACGTATTTGATCTGTGGTAGTGTAATTCCCCTTGAATTTGTTTTGTGGTAAAAATAGATAGCATTTGGAAACAATTTTTAAACACACGTGACCTTCCCTTCGATTTTAAAAACGAAATAGCTCTCTATTATTAAAATAATAGAAAAAAGTTCACAATAAAATATATAACCCCAAATTCATTTCAATACAATTGAAATAACACCAAATTGAACTTTTCAATGTGTGTTCAACGCACGCACATCATAGTCATTTTAGTAAGATACAGATTTTCTAAAAATGTGTGGGTCAAAACCATTAATACTCTTTGTATCAACCGATCGTCGATCATAAGCCAATGCATTAAGTGGCAGGCATGAGAAAATTTGTTTCCGATGACCCAAACTAAAAAGTATTCTCAAAGGCACGCGCTTAAAAAAACTTGTTTTTCGAACAAAATTTTCCGGAAAATTCAATTTTCCAAATTTGGAATTCTTTGAATTACATCCATAATTTTTCTCCAATTTTTTGTTAATTTTCATTATCACTATTTTGTAGTAAAATACACTTTGATTTAATTATTTTATTATAGAATAATAGTAACCTATTATTCTATAATAATTGTATTATAGCAAACATATAAGATTATCTTTATAAATAATAAATATATATTTTATTTTATATTAAGTTTTGATTGTCAATAAAATAAGTTATTTTGAAATATCTAATTAGTTATTATTAATAATTTAGTGGTGTCCCTACAATTTATTGTTCGTACTTTAGAAGGATTTTATCCATTTTTGGTTTTTTTTTATAGTATTCTCAAAACTTTAAAAATGCCATTGTAATCTAATAAATATATATAGTATGAGAATAAATGAATGTAAATGCATGATAAATGTACTAAATGCTTCTGATAGTTTTTCAAAATAATTAAGTTTCATATAATTAATCAATCAATTAGTATTTATCACTTAATCGGAAAACGCGAAATGTGATATTAACACTAGTATAGGTCTTGTAATACCCATTGGAATTTTAAAGTGTGGTAAAAATAGTTTTACTTATTGTTAGACCTATTATCACATCTATGAATATTCAATTCTACCAAAATATCTGTAATTGAATTGTAAACAAAGAGTTCATAATCATGGCCGTTCTTGTTTTTACAAGACATCTCCAGAAATTTGAATTTTCGGAGTATTTACCATGATCCTCCCATACCCAGGATTGAAAATGTACTTCTAATGAATTACATTATACGTATTATACGGTGTCCCAGACACCGATCACAAAACACCGGCTTATAAATTCTGTGGTTCATTTGGATTGGAAAAAATTCGCAAAAATATTGGTCGATTCGGCACCGTAATAGAAATATCACATACACTATGTTAGCATTTGCATTAAATTACCTTTAAATTAAATTTAAAATGATGTATCCCGCTATCTCAAATATTTTCAAAGTTATATGATGATGCACGAATAAAACGTATAAAATGTCTGAATTTTGTTCTATTAATTTTTTTATTCAAAATTGGATTTTGATAATTTTTATAAGGTAACAATCATTATTACCAAGGAACCAGACGATGTTCAATTATGAAGTTCAGTAAGTTCTAATCTTATGGTTTAACGTGATTATCTATGAAAATCGTCCTGGAAAAAATATTTTTGTAATTCCCAAATGGGTTATTTCGTAATATCTTGAAAACGGTTTCGGATAGAATTACTAAAATTGCAGCATTTGAACGACATAGAAATAATAGTCAGAAAACGTAACTAGTTCGGTTTAATTATGTTTTAGAGATTTTAGAAAGTTAGTTAACGAGGTCTGAGAATACATATACCCGGTTTATGCAAAAGTGTAGAGTTTTTGCTTATGAATCCTAGTTTATTCAATTTTTTTGTGATGGAACAAATATTTGTGTACAAGAAATGTTGTACATAGGAGATTTGAATGTTTATAATTGAATAATTATTGATTAGTTATTTTTATATATGCGTATATATAATATATATAAATAAAATATTATTGATTCCTTAAAACCGCAAAAGATTTATGATTATATGGTATATATAGTATATACTAATATTTTTGCTATTTCTATTTATAAATATATAAATATATACCGTATATTTATATACAATTCTGTATTCACTTGATTAAATTTAACGATACATTTTTCTTTATATTACACGCATGAAATGCTCTACTATATACAAATGCTTTATTATATACTAAATAAAATATCAAATAAATCTTCTTAAATTTCCTTTAATTTTATAAATGATCGAAAATATACACTACTAAGATATTTGTATATACGTAATAAAAAATGAAACACTTTCCTTTTGGTTTTTCGTATTGTTTGGTTTTTAAGTATAACTTGAATTTCCCATCATTTATCAATATCATGTGTTTCCTTATCCAATAAATAAATATAATATAATTTTAAATTTCATAAATAATTCCTAATTATTATTTATAGAATCCCCTATTGTTTTATTAATTTCGTAGTCCTTCCGAAAGGACAGCATTAATTGAAAAGAAAGGAGTATGATTCAATGTTCTGAATACAATCACATACAAACAAAAAATTCCCTTTGAGATTATCTTTAAAAATATTTAAATATAATATATAAACGAAAATTATTTCAAGTTACAAAAATATGTATATTATATTTATATTTAGCTAAGGTGAAATAAAGTTATTCACAAAAATAAAATTTTTAAAAACATCAAAGAGAAAAGTTATTGTATTTTTATTTTATTTTTGGTATTTATGCTATACTTTATTTGCCCGTTCTTGTAAACGTTTAGTTGTTTCTTTGTTGTTGATTATTCATACATTACCCTGCTTAATACTATATCGCCGTCGTTATTTGCATAACACTCAATATGATTTTTAAAGCTTTTCAATTATTTCATTATATAAGTTCTAGTGTTTATATTTTATAATATATAAGACGCATTTATAAAAATCGATTTATTCAGCCCCGATATGAGAAAATGTATATACTTGTTATATGTGGGAGAATTTCTTTATATACTTATTTTTGAATACATTTGTGTATTGATATTGATTTTTGTTCATATAATTATAGGATCTGATGTTTTTATAAATAAGAATATAACTATTTTTCATATCATCTATAAAAAACGTAATTTTAAAATTAGCAACGATACAACCATAAATATTAGGTATTCCGGGATGAAGAAAACGTTTTTTTGTAAAATAAAAACACTAATGCTGAAATATTTTCATCGATGTTCTACAACGGTGTGGTGAAGTCCCATGCAATTTGTTGTTGTTACAATCAGCACACCGTTGTAGAACATCGATGAAAAAATGTCAGCATAATTTTCAATTGGAAAGTATAAAACATTTTAAAGGTACCATTGCTTTCTACATATTTTGACCGCACCTTTCGGGCAATTTGTGAATATCACAACAATAGCAATGTTCGTCTTTCTTTCGGCAAACCAATCCGACATCCAATTTCTTAGACTTCTTGGTAGGAATCAAAGTGATGCTCAGCCAATGCGTGTTCGATAGATGAAAACGAATGGTTGTCGGAAGGAGCCAAGTCTAATGAATACGGCTGGTCAGATAGCAGCTCCGAGCAAAGTGCTTTGATTGTATTATATACCGGTTTTGTTTTGTGTGCAGGTGCATTTTCATTGAGCAAAATTACCTCGCCATGCCTTCTGACTAGGGAATTCAATAGTAGCTTTCGGTAATTTTGTTACCGAATTTGCCGATAATTAATTTTTATTTTTTCCGAGATTTTTTTGATAAATTTAACTTAAAAAATATTTCAGTCGAATGCGATAATTAATATACATATTTCAGGCCAATGCTTTTTGTACACACCTTTTCATCTGCAGCAGATTATATGCAATGTTATTGGTAGATATAAAAGAAGATACCCACACACACTGCTTGTTCTAATCCTTTAACACTTGACGGTTAGTACTATATCGGTAGTACTATATCGGGACCCAATCTGTTTGTTTTCAAATTAATCATTTGTTGTCAGTAGCGATCGTATAGTATTAACGGTTTTACCAAGGGCATCATCACCATATACCTCGACAAACATTCGATACGTTTATGCAGCACTTCAAATGAAAACAAAAAATTAATGTTTTCCGTACATCATAATTTTTTGATACAAAATTTGACATTTTTAAAATGATGAAATAATATGAAGTCATTTGTACAATGACTGGCTGTATACTAAATATGTTTGACAGATGTCATAAGAACAAACCAAATATTAAAAATCGTTCACAACCAATTTTTAAGCAACATAGAATCTATAACAAAGTGGCATGCGTAAAGGGTCCCAATTATTTATTCATTAATAATAATACATATAATAATTCGATATATGCATTACTGGAAAACTTCAAATAGTTTTCCCTATAAATAATGAAATATCACAATTTTCTAATGAAATATTAACGTGCCTTTCAATCCATTTCGATTTAATTTTTATATTTGTTGTAAAATTATGTGTTAACAAACACTTGCAGATAATCTTAGATGTTTATTATGTGCACGCGTGAAAAGGTGAAGCTATGCGATGGAAAATTATTAAGGTTTTACAATATAAAATTATGTATTGCATATCACTTATTGTTCGAATATATAATAATTAATTGTAACGATAAGATAGTAATATGGTTTCCAAACGGGTTGTAATTTTGTTTTCAATTGGTCGACAATTGAAAAAACGCGTTCAATTGCGGTTGATCTGGGTCTAATTGTTAACAGCGCATTTAATAAAATGTTCAAATTTATCAGATCATGTTTACATTGGATACAATCGACGCATTTCGCTGGGAACCGCTACCCCGCCCGCTGTATTTACCAGACTTGGCTCCTTCCGACTACCATTGGTATTTATCGATGGAACACGCATTGAGTGAGCTGCACTTCGATTCTTAGGAATTAGTCGAAAATTGCAATGGTCAATACTGAATTGAATAAAATGTTTTTCACTTTCCCATTTAAAATTGCAGTTTTATTTTCACAAATCCTCACTTCATACCACTAAACCTTGTATACCCGATTATACATATATATATTATTTTGCATTTTATTATATAATATTTTTAATGGACTTAATTTATGTATTAATTGATTTTTTTTAGATATAATAAATTTAAAGCAAAAAATGGGTCGTTTTCGTCGTCGTCGGCAGAATGAAATGGGTATAATGGATATACAATACATTTATAATAAAATGATTTTAAATTATTATAGTACAGTTTTTATATGATTTTAATGTTTGATATATTGAAATAATGGAAAAAAATTATTATTGAATCAAAACCGAATTATTTTCTTTTTTGATTTATATAACAACGTTATGCTATTAATATTTTTCAAACAGTTTTAATTTTTAATATAACTTTTATAATGTAATTTTTAATTACAATTCCAATAATACTGTTCTAATTTATATATAATTAAATATTTTATTATTGCATTATGTCGACTGTGATAATTGTATTTGATTAGAATTTTAATTTTTTGTTTTTAGCGATATCTTTACGTTCAAAATATGGTTTTTTCATTGTACATCAATATGATGTGCCCTAAATATATTCCTAAACAAATAAATGAAAACAAATAATAAATCATCATAACACCTACATAAAAGAAAATCCATATAAAAAACATATCAAACAGAAATTGCCTGTAGGAAATCCCTTACGAAGTCTTAACTATCTTAACTACTCTTACCTACTCCTAAATCAAATAACACTTCGTTCAAAAATGTGTGTGACTAATTAATTAAAACACATTTTTTTGCCAAAATTCGTTTTTATTCATCAAGATAGTCCCCTTTTAGGGAGATACAATCATTCCAACGCTTTTCCAATCTTTCGATACCGCCTTTGTAAAACGATTTTTCTTTGCCTTCAAAATAGGCGTTAGTTTCGGCGATTACTTCATCATTTGAGCCAAATCTCTTACCACGGAGCATCCTTTTGAGGTCTGCGAAGAGCCAGTAGTCGCTGGGGGCTAAATCTGGAGAATACGGTGGATGGGGAAGCAATTCAAAGCCCAATTCGTTCAATTTTGCCATCGTTTTCATTAATTTGTGACACGGTGCATTGTCTTGGTGGAACAACACTTTTTTCTTCGCCATATGAGGCCGTTTCTTTGCGATTTCGACTTTCAAACGCTCCAATAACGCTATATAATAGTCGCTGTTGATGGTCTGCCCCTTCTGGAGATAGTCGATGAATATTATTCCATGCGCATCCCAAAATACAGACGCCATAACCTTGCCAGCCAACTGCTGCGTCTTTGGTCGCTTTGGGCGGCTTTCGCCGGCTGCATGCCACTCAGCAGACTGCCGATTTGACTCTGGAGTGAAATGGTGGATCCATGTTTCATCCATTGTGATGTACCGTCGCAAAAACTCCGACTTATTGCGCGTAAACATGTCCAAACAGCTCTTTGAATCATCGGTTCGTTGTTGTTTTTGCTCCGGTGTGAGCAAACGCGGCACCCATTTGGAACACACCTTTTTCATACCCAAATGTTCGTGTATTATGGTTTGTACACTGCCTGCTGATATCTTCAGAATGTCAGCAATCTCCCTCACTTTCACTTTACGGTTGGACATAATGATTTTCAGTGTTTTTTCAACGTTTTCCGGAATAACAGCGTCATTTGGCCTTCCAGTAGATGGAATGTCATCGGTGTCTGTACGACCACGTTTGAATTCGGCATACCAATAACAAATGCTTCTTTTTGATGGAGCAGAGTCCGAGTAATGTTTTTCAAGCCATTCCTGGCATTGAACAGTATTTTTTTTCATTAAAAAACAATGATAAATCAGCACACGGAATTGCTTTGAATTCATTTTTTTTAAAACACAAAAATAGCGTCACTTATAGCACTGTAACTTGTAAACAAATGATCTGATTAACATATGATGTTGACAGTAAGCCTAAAAAGGTTGCCAAATGCGAAAAAAAATATTGATTTAGTTCTAGGGACGCCATCTATGTGTCAGTCACACACATTATTGAACGAAGTTTTACACTGCAACTATTGTTTGTTTTGGTTTGTTGAACAATCAGTATTAAAACATTAAACATACAAACAAAAGAAATACATTTTGAATAATACAACATTAAGTTACTATTATTTTTGTAAGAAAATAATAAAAGATCTCACTTGTAAATTAGTTTTTGAACGATGCTGAGGTGGTACATTCTTTCGCGCAAAAACATTAATAAGACGGCATCAATTAGTGAAATTAACAAACATCATTTTTTATTTTGCTTTCATGAAAACAGGTTGAGTAAAATGTGTCCCATTATGTAATGGTATGTGTGTTAATGGTAATTTACCAAAACCCAAAAGCGATTTTGTCTTGCGGACAAACTGCTAGCTTCGCCAAATGATAAACATGGTTTTCTGAGTTTTGGATTTTAAAAATATATCCACTTTTCATCTCCCGTTACGATTCGATGAAGAAATTACTTTCTTTCGTGTCGTTGAAGTAGCATTTCGCAAGTCACAAGTGACTTTTGCATTTGCCTTTCATTCAATTCATATGGTACTCATTTTGGCATCTTCTGAATCTTTCCCATTGCGGTTAAGCGAGTGGTAATACATTCTTAATTCTTAATTTGTGTTACGTTTGGATTGTATTCAATTGGTAATTGCTGTTTTTTAATTGTCGAAAACCTGTTTTAATTGATAAAGCGTCTTCAGTATACGTTTCGACCAACAGACGAGGACTTTCAATAGCTTATTTTTAACTTCGTACCGATATAAACACTGTTTGAATTCGGAACGAGACTTAATCAGGGCTCGAATTACATGAACCGATTTCGAATAATAAATTATCGCGTAAAAATTTCGATCACGTTTATCGATAAAAAAAAAATGGTATCATGGAAGTCGATTGCAATCGAGTCGAAGTTTTTGTTATATCGTAGTAGATTTTCCAATATAAAATACTTATATATATATCGATATATGCGATTTAAATTAGCAACATTGTAAAATTGTTATTATTATTATTCAATTCAATAAAATAAATTTTATTTAACTTATAGTTTTTATATTTATTTATTATAAGCAAAAAACAATACAAGCAAATCACAAAGCAAACTCAATAACAAACACCATTCGATAGAAAATTATACTACTCTAACCATTATTGTATCGGACACCTTCTATTTTATTCGTATGCTCGATTTTGAGATGCCGAAAAAGGACTTTAAACAATAATTTTTTAATACTTCTAATTTTATTTCATAAAATGATGGTTTTAGTTAAATAATTGCGCAGACAGCAGTAAAAAATCTTTTAAATTCAATTAGTTATTGAATTTAATTCAAAATGATTCAATTTCACAAAAAAAAAATTTGACCATTATAATATCGGACACTTATATATACGCCATTAATCTCCTTCGTAACGCCTCTTTTGGCCTTTATAATAGCATCCATTCCCTTAAGCGTATATCAGACGACAGAATATATATTCTTAATTTTTGTGCTTAAATTTTAATATAGGATTTTTTACAAGTAAGAGCGGAATGGATATAAATAAAAATGAGGAGGATGTCTGATGAAATAATTGTTGCACTTAAGAATATAAATTCTGAAATTTAGAAAATCATTTCTAAATTATTGCACTTACATTTTAAGAACAAATTTTTTCAATACAAAATTTTAAATTTAAAAATTGCCTGCTCATTTTTATTGCAGATGATGGGAAAAATAAATAATATTTAATAAAAAAAGAACCTTTTCTTGTAATTTTTCCATGCATATATAGTTCTGTATATTTCACACATAAATGGTTTCTCTTTTTGATTTTAGCATAAATATTAGAATATATATTCTGTCGTCTGATATTCGCTTTAGACGTTGTATTTACTAAATTTTTGCATTCATTTGTTGTTTTTGTATTCCTCATTTCAATGATTTTTCTTTGGAATTCTTCACTCCTTCAATTGTAACTTCCGGATCATGTTTTTACTTTGCTTTTTTAATGCCCACAATGATTCTATTGGACTTAAATCATGACTTGAAGATGTCCATTTCTAAAAAGCGGGTTGTGGTAAAGCAACATCTTATTAAAATGTATATTCGGCATTTGAATATAATTAAATAGTCGATGGAAAAAGGTATAGTAACTTAATATATAAATGAATTTTTGGGAGTTAACCGTACACTAAATGAAATGTAAATTAATAAAGTAAGTAAATTAAGAAAAATAAACGACTCCTTTTGAAATGTAAATTATAATAACTGGCTGAAAATTTCGCAGTGCGTTTTAAACAATCACGATGGAATGCTTCATTTTTTGTGTGAATTACTCGATTATCGGAATCACCAACAATAACAAATTTACAATCATCAAAGATATAATGCTATCCCATTGCCGCAGAACTCAAAATTGTTTATTGTTTTGTTTTTTGCAAAACAATTGAAAGGGGCTTTGATTTGTGTTGAAAAATTATTAGGGATTAAACATTATTTAATTAAATATGTCTTTATTTTTATCTTATATTCATATAGTTCGGTTTATGAATCCATTGCCTCATCCACTTTCACGCGACCACTTTTTGGATTACCGTTGACCATTTTAGAGTTATATCACTTACAGCAGTTCTCCTATTTTTTTTACAGTTGCGCTATCACGATCAGTAACATTAGATTTTACACCACTTTCTATGGCTCAAATGTACCAGTTAAACCATATTTTATATTTTATTTAAATATCTGATACGGTAGACTTACAATTAGCTGCATTAAGTTCATTAGGAATATTTCGTATTATTCTTATTAACAATAAGATTCAAAAGAACCATACAGTCCCGATTTAAGTACAATAGAATCATTGTGGACATTAATAAAACAAAGTTAAAAAATTATAAGAAAGTTACAATTGAAGGAGTGAAGAATTCCAAAGAAAAATCATTGAAATGTGGAATACAAAAACACCGGATAAATGCAAAAACTTAGTAAATACCACGTCTAAGAGAATGGATGCTGTCATATAGGCCAAAGGAGGTGTTACAAAGGACCTCGTGGCGTGGCGTGTAATATAAGTGTCCGATATTATAATGGTCAATTTTTTTTTTTGTGAAATTGAATCATTTTTAATTAAATTTCATAACTAATTGAATTTTAAAGTTTTTTTTACTTCTGTTAACTAAAACCATCATTTTATGAAATAAAATTAGAAGGATTAAACAATTATTGTTTAAAGTCCTTTTTCGGCATCCCAAAGTCGAGCATACGAATAAAATAGCAGGTGGCCGATATAATAGTGGTTAGAGTAGTATATCGAATGAAATTATCGTCACACGACTCGATTGATCGAGTCATATAATCCGAAAAACCACTAATTTCGATCTCGAGTATTCGATTTCGACTGATAGAATTCGACCCCAGAGTACTTTGACGAACGTGAATATAGATAATTCCATTCAGCTGTAATGTCAGAATATTTTTTTCAATTATTCTGAAGCATTTTCGTGGTACTGAACGTATACACGGAACCGATTAAATAGTGATTTGCATGAGAAGTGTTTAAAAGTATTTCAATATTCTATATAATTAATAAAATCTGTATTTAAATTTTTAATTTCAAAATTGGAAACATAAATTTATGCATACACAATTTAAGGATGGATTTTACTGATATCAATAACTAAATATTTTACAATTTCATATATAATGCTATTGACATTTTATTATAAATTATAAATAACGAATTTCATTTGTATATAAATATTATAAATATAATATAATTTAAAAAGGTATTATAAATAAATTTACCTATACCACATTTATCTATATATATTATATTATATTCTATATAAAATATAGGCAATATACATAAAAAAGCAATAAATATATTCATGATTTTTAATAAAATTTTGTTTTTATTTTTTCATTTCATTTTAGGTGAGTCAATTATATATAATTATATACATATGCGTACTTAAATACGTCAACTATACAACATTCATAAAATGAATGAATAATGCAACAAATAATATATATACATATAAATAAGTTTGCGTGCAAGCCCATATATATATACAACTCTAACCACTATTATATCGGACACCTGCTATTTTATTCGTATGCTCGATTTTGAGATGCCAAAAAAGAACTTCAAACAGCAATTTTTTTTTTTGTGAAATTGAATCATTTTGAAATAAATTCCATAACTAATTAAATTTAAAAGATTTTTTACTTCTGTCTGCGCAATTATTTAATTAAAACCAACATTTTATGAAATAAAATTAGAAGGATTAAAAAAATTATGTTTAAAGTCGTTTTTTGGCATCTCAAAATCGAGCATACGAATAAAATAGCAGATTTCCGATATAATAGTGGTTAGAGTAGTTTATATCGATCGATTTGTATATCTGATGCGGCATAAAATGTTATATATATTTATCATATATGTAAGTACAATACATGTACATATTAATTAAATTAATGTAATTATTATTATTAAAAAAATGTATATTTAGGTGTATATCATTCAATCACACAAAGAAGTTCTGTTATTTCTCTGTATAGCTAAAGAGTATATTCTGTTTTTTCCCATAAACCTTTAAATGAATATGTTTTATATTTAATTTTCAATGTATTGTATATTGGCATATACATTAAATAGTCGGTTTTTTTCTATTTAAATATAACTGATATAACACATAATTATATATAGTTATATTTTTATAGAAAATTTCATTATTCTTAAACTAGTGAAAATTAGCATTAAAAAAGAAGAATGGAAATGTTGAATTGCATAACAATAAATTGAAATATAATAACATTTGTATAAAGAAATAGATGAACAACGAAATCAAAATTACACGGACATTAGCCTCTTACTCCACTATTCAAAAAACTTCGAATGAGAGTCGTTTTAGAGTACTGTCAAAACATTTCGAGAACAAAATTAAATTGAATGTACTTGTTATACGTGCCATTTGCCAACTTACTACTTCACACTATCCTAATCACGACAGAACAACATATCTCTAATCATCCGGTAGATTTGTACGGGTGCTTGTAAATAGGATGCGAAAAAGATGGATGGGATGCAGTTGGTCAGAAAAAGAATGAGAGAACTCTAATCATCTTTGGATTTGTATGGGACCTCCCGGATGGGATGGGATGAGAAAAAATTTTCGGGAATGTTATTTTGTGCCTTTAGCGCCAAATCCCTATATCCAGAATTTCAAACAAATATCTTAAAAATTCATTGAGAAATTCATATACGAGAAATAAAAATGTCGGCAAATTTGAAAAATGTGCAAAGAAATGGGCTAAAATGGAAAGGTGACATACACTTACTTCAAAGAGAGAGCGTGACATGCTAAACCAACTCTACATAAAAAAACTTATGCATTCAAAGCGGGCTATTAATTTCCGAGAAGAACCAAGGATAACCGAGCCAGCGACCGGAAGAAAACTTAGACATTTTTATTTGATTTGTTATGATAAAAAGTTCCAACTCGTGGCGAAAAGTGAGAAAAAAGTTATCTTAAAATTGTTTTTTTCCGTTACGATACAAATAAGGCACTTACTTAAAAGTACGTGGTTATGAAGTCTTTCACCTATTAAATAGAAATAAAAGCTATAGAACAGCACTCTCTAGTTTTCTTCGTATATAAATTTCCAAAAAAGTGTGGTCATCATAAAATAAAAAGAGTAAAATTATTTGTATTATTTATGATTTATGATGATAAAGTATTAGGTGTAGGTATTAAAAATGCGGATTTAGATAACAGATGGCGCACCTAGCGTTGAGTTAAGAGTGAGAAGTTAAAACATCGATGTTTCGCAAAATTACAAAATTGACCCACTTTTTGAACAGCATGTTGTTCGAACAATTTGTTCTGTAGTCGCCATATGCTGATAACTTTTTCCGCTTTTTTAAATATGCGAAAAATGTCTTAAATCGGTTTTACCAATCCACCTCGGTTTTTGATAAATATAAGAGGATGTTCCATACTTTTCGGGCGCTAGTAAAATTGCTTTATGGCACTCCATTCATTTTATCATTTTTAGCACTTTCCGTTCTACAAAACCGGCGATGTACGTGCATATATCTGCAACTACGGGATCTATATAATCCAATTCAATATCATCAATAGCAATGTCTGACTCAACGGTTAAGTTTACATCACTGTCATCATACTGATTAATCGATTGGCTTAAATTACATCCGCTAGAAACAATATTTTCGTGTTATCCTTTGCTAACGAAGATCCATTCGAACATCCATTCGCAGATGGTCTTTGTTTCGTTCTACGGAAAATAATTGCTCCAAGTGGTCTTGTGAAAATTTGTACGTCAGTATGTATTGCAAATTGCCACTTACACAATAGTCTTCGTACATCATTTTAAATGCGTGCATTGCAATAATGAAACCGATGAATCTCGTCTTTGATTGGGAATGGACAATTTTTATTAAAGTCCTTTATGGTAAATTTGTAAGTTTAATGAATAATTGGTAGCGTATTCAAATAAATCAAAATATTCGGCAGCCTGGTATCACTTATCGTCTTTTATAACCTTTTCTAAATTTGCTTTTGCAATTCAATATATCGAACAGTTGATACAACAAAGGAATGAATTCCGCCATAAGTAAACAATTGGTGAAATTTACATCCCTTGTATTCAAATACTATAATGCGTTAAACGTGATCTAGCTTAATGTTTGTACTGCTAATTTCGTTTTCATTTTCTGATTTTGAAATTTCAAACGTCAAACCTTTTTCCTTTTGCTTCCAATTGTCAAACCTTTTTCTTTTGAAAAGTATGTAACTCATAGATATATTGCCAACTGATCCGTTCATTTATTAAATTAATGAACGTGGTTTTGCTCGCAAAGGTATTACGAATTAATTTAGTGATGTAGCAAATATGAAGTAGTATATACACTTTTTTTTTAAAAGTTAAAGAACGAACAGTGAACCATTAGGTTCGTATAAATTTTCTATAATAAATATTGGAGCAGATCATATTTATATAAAGAATGGAACAAGTGTTCGTCAGCATAATCAGTAAAAAAACTACATTGTTTAGCAAAATATTTTATTGATATTGCTACCGCCAAATTTTAAAATTTCAATAAAATAATAGTTATGCTTATATGTACCATACGAATCGCATATATTTATAGTGATCATTTCTGTAATAAATATTCGTGAGCATATGTATGTACAGCTATACACAGAATTGAACGTACACTTAAAAAAAATATGTATTTTTGCCGATATGTGCATATTTATTAATTTTTTTCAAATTACATTTTTTACATAATGAATAAAATTTATTTTTTTAAATAATTATGTTAATAATTAAAAAATTCGTTTACAACAACAACAAAAAAAGAATCAAAAACTTAATTCAATACATAAAATAATAACACAAAATTGAACGTACACTTATATTAAAAATTAATTAAATTCGAATAAACTAACTATTAATATTTTACCCTTTTGATTTAATAACTGCGTTTAATCTTGCTGGCATAGATTGAACCAATTTTTGTGTGATATCTGATGATATTTTATCCCATTATTCTTGGATCTCCATTTTCAATTCGAATTTGTTGGTAATATCTCTGATCCTAATTCTTCCCAGAGATGTTCAATGGGATTTAGGTCCGGTGATTGAGGGGGCGTATGCAACATTTTTGGTACTCTATACAGCAACCACTCTTTGAAAAGATACGAGGTACGTTTTGGGTCATTGTCTTGTTGGAAATAAAATTGATTCTGTAAACCCAATTTTTCAGCGCTTTGATGCAAACTTGTTTTCAAAACATCTAAATACTTATGTTTGTTCATCGTCGACTCTATAAAACACATATTGCCCACACCACTTGCCACCATACATCCCCACAACATCGCATTACCACCACCGTGTTTTAGGGTCGTTTGGAGGAAAATCATTGTTTTTGAATTGTCTAAACCATTTTCTGTATGAACTGTCATTCATGTTCGCCATAAGCTTCTACAAGCATTCGATAAGTTTCAGCTTATACAACAATGCGGTTGTATAAAATTGAATTTAATATACTCAATATTATTATTGACAGATTTCAAAACAATAAAAATTATGAGTACCGTTCATTCACAATGAACGTTTGCATTGCCTCATATATTTGCGAACGGAAATGTGATATTCGCACTCCTAATATACAGTGAATTACTTTACATATTACAAATTTACATTCGAATAAAATTACAATTTATTAATAAATAACATTGTATATATAATACTCTGTAGGTTATAATATAATTATAAAATCTTAAATTCAATTAACAATGTGAATAAAAAAAAATTTAAAATACAAAAATTAGAAAAAAATTAAATTGTTATCTTTTATATACTTTAATTTGTTTTGCATGCATTTGTTCTATTTTATTTATTCATTCATAATATTTATTAATAATAAATTTTAATTTATGTAATATAATTTTGTGCCTCAACGCTTTCGTTCCTTTATATGTATCTGGTACATAGTTATGAATTATAAATATTCTTCATTTTATACTAAATAATCATTTCGGTTTTAAATATATATGTATGTATTATATGCATACAAATATATTAAGAAGATGCTGTATAAAATTGTATAATAAAAATATTAGATAACAAATTTTCACAAACATACATTCAAATGTATATATGATATATATTATCAACTTAAATTTTAGAATTTCATTTACATAAATTTAAAGTATATTTTTTTATTTTATTTGTATATACTCCTATATATATTTAAGATATATTTAAATTAAACATTTCGCTTTACATTCATGTGTACTGACAGTTGTCAGTATTTAAATATAGCTTTGAATAAAACGTTATAAAAATTATTATTGTGATTCTTTAAAAAAATCTGTTTCGATGGAATACAAATTTTTTTTATAAATGCATCCTTTTCAATCTTTAGAACCATCTAATCAGGTTTTGATTTTTTTTGATCATATAGCGTTATACGGTTTAATTTCACACCGTTGGATTCAAAACTTTTTTTTTTATTCTCTTATTGTATTTTAAGCAACATAATGTTAATAAAAACAAATCGCACTTATTTACTTAATTTAATCAGGAAATTGCGATTTTCATACCAGAGCAAATAATTTGTATTACCAAATCTTTTAATTTAATTTAATGTGTGAATTTAAGTCAACGTATAATTGAAGGATACAAAATGGTCCCTCTGCATTTTAATTAGTCATTAAGTTTTAATACTTTCCTATTCTCACATTTTGTGTTTGTAAGTTCCCTTGAGAAAAGACGCGGTTTGAAAGAAAATTTTTATTTTTATATTTCATTATAATTTCATAAAACTTCTGATAGAACTTTTTTATTGAGTCATTTTGAACGAAGAATCCGTCTGCGATATTGTGAAATAAGTACTCTCATAATGTGTGGGCGCATTTTGAAGAAAACTAAATTGCGATAAAATATTTTTAAATGGAACATAATATTTCATTTTGTTGAAACAAACGAAAAATCTTAACATATATATTATATAATTATACGCCTAAAATATGCTAAATATTTCTATAAAAAACAGGGTCTGGTGAGTATACGTTCCGCCATATTTTTATATTCATTCATTACGTGTAAGATGAACTTCCGCGTTTTTTCCATTGAATAAGAATATATATTTGTATGTATATATATATAGGTATATAAGGAAAAGTTTTATTTTAGTATACAGACCGACAAATATAACATTTGGGAAAATATCATATTTTTTCTGTTTTACTATCATTCTTCTGCATGATGCACCAAAGAACGAAGTAAGAATCTCTAATTTACAATGACAACTCGCAAAAATAAATATATATTTTTAATAACACGAAAATGTATATATTTTTTTCATATATACATTACATTACATATATGTAAATTTCAATTGCTTTTATAATATTTTTATTTTTTGATTATGATAAGTGATATGGTGCTATATAAGAAATTCTACTTTACATATCATACAGAATATTATATATGTATATACATATATATATCATGTGCGGTTCGTGAAACAATTTCACGATATTATTAAAAACGAGCGGATATTCTGAAAGGTCTAATATGCTAATTTATGGGAAAAAATCTACGAAAAAAAATCTACGGAATACTAAATTTCCCGGAAAACCGATTTTTCCGAATTTTGAATTTTTCATCACATTATTACAAATTTTGTCCCATTTTTGATAACTATAACATAAATACAGTTCAAAATGGGATCAAATTTTTGCTAATATCAGATAATGCAAAGAAAATTGAAATTGGAAAAAAACTATTGCAGTAATTTGAAAAATTAAAATTCGGAAAAATCGATTTAAGAAAATTAGTGGGGTGCTTCCATAGATTTCTTTCCATAAATTAACTAATTAGGAGTGTGTCTTTCAGAATATCATTTCTGACAATATGGTGAAATTGTTTCACGAATCGTCCCTGATATATATAATGTATTATTATTATTGCATTGTATTATTCGTATTTTATTTCAATAAAATTTATTATATATAGGAACATTTGAAATCTATTATTACGTATACTATACATATATAGATGTTATATATATAGAATTTGTAAATAAAAAATGTATGCATTCCAAGTTTCATAATAATAATAATAATAATTATATATTTCACTAAATTCAATAAGGCAAACGAAGATAAAAAAAAAGGGCCTAAATAATAAGACAAATAAGGAAATAAAATAATGTAATAACAATATAATTTTCATTGTTATAGCTTTCATATTATTTTTTTGAGCGTTATTTGAATGAGTCTGGTTGCCTGCGTTGCTATTTGTGTGTAGTATTGTATAAAGAAAGAGTGTTTTTGTAGCTTTTTAAATTGGTGTATATTTATTTGTTTGTTTTTTCATTGTTTGTATGTAAAATTTAATTGAGTTATAATTTTAGTTTTGGTGTTATAATTATTTAAGAATAATATATACACATAACACATTGCATTAATTTTAATCTGCATAAGGTGCAAAAATGTAAGATATATTTTTATATATACACTAGCTGATCCCGCAAACGTTGTTTTGAAATAAAATGAATTTTGTGGAAAACTATGATATGACTGACGAATTTTCATTGGTTAAAATGTTTTCGATATATTAAATTTAATATTTCGAAAACTTACCTTACCAGGAGAGTCTAGTTTTGTATCTCGGAGTGTAAGGTTGTGCTTTGATTTTTGATTTTTTTTTCCGGTAAAAATTATTAATATTATTATTTTTTTTCTTTTAACTTTAAAGTAAATTCATAAGTAAATTTTGTTTTATAATTAAATTAATATAATAGAATCAGTACAAATTATATAATAATATCACAAAATATATTAATAAAATATAAATAACATAAAATTAATAATAAGAAATAAAAAATAAAAAATTAAAAATAAAAATAGCGGACAAAACCATTTACTATAATAGAGTAAAAACAAAGAATTATTTAAATACAGGTAGCCCCAAAATTTTGTTCGTAGTGTAATATATTGGGTTTAAAGTAAAATTAAAAAATTAGAACAAAATGAGTGAGGGAAATAAAAGGGATAGATCGGGAGAAGAAGGGGTGTTTAGAAGCAGTAAAAAAATAATCAGATCACAAAAGATAAATATGGTAAGAGGTAGCTCCAGCACGGGGGATTTGGTGGAAATAATAGAAGATTTATCGGGAAATGATGTAAGCTGGAAAAGTGACATGCAGGCGACGACAAGAACGATAGCAGAGATGATGAAGGAACTCAGGGAAATAGTAAAGGAATGTAGAGGATTAAAGGATGAGGTAAAGGAGCTAAAGGAGGAAATGGTAAGGAGAGATAATGAGTGGAAAATGCAAGAGAAGGGGTTAATGGACAGGATAGTAAGGTTGGAAGAGAAGGAGGAATAATATTGTGGTGAGGGGGATGGAGAGAAATACGGTGAATGGAAAGGGTGTAAAGGAGAGATGTGAGGAATTGATAGCGAAAGGACTGAATATAAAGGTGGAAATTAAAAGGATCGTGGAGATTGGTGGACAATGTATGTGTTTATGCTGATAGAAACTGTTGTGGAGGAGACGGATGCAAGGGGGTATGAGGGGTTTTTTGAGGGATATAGGTTAATGTGGGAATGGGCCAAAAGAAGGGAAGTCAGAGGAAGGGCGTTTGGAGGGTGTGTTATAAGAATAAGAAGGGATTGTGCATATGCGATGAGCATGGTGAAGATGGAGGGTAGCATGGTACTTAAAATTTCTGCACCGTGGAGTGAGTTGGTGGTGGTACCGGTTTATTTGAGGGGCAGCGAATGGGAAGTGGATTTAAGACGAATAGACGAGGTAATTGGTGCGGTGAACGGGAGTAATTATATAATAATGGGAGATTTTAATAGTAGAACAGGGTAAGAGCAGAGGATTATGTATGGGGAGGATTCAGGTTTGGAGGTGCATGGTGGTTTTGAGAGGGTGTCGAAAGATAAGATGTTGAATGGTAGAGGAGCGAATTTGTTAGAAAGGTGTATAGATTCGGACGTGGTGGCCATGAATGAATGTGCTAAAACTGGGGAATGTACGATGTGCTAAAACTGGGGAATGAATGAGAGGGTGATAAAACTGGGGAATGTACGTACGTGAGTGAGAGGGGGAGTTCGGTAATAGATTTGGTGTTGGTAAGCAGGGCGTTAGTGGATATGGTGTGGGAAGTCAGGGTGGGGGAGAATGTATGGTCTGACCATATGCCAGTGGTGCTGAAGATAGGAGAAAATCCAGGTAGGCGGATAGAGATGAAAGATGAGAGGAAGAGATGGGTATGGCGTGAAGCAAAGAAGGAAGATTTTAAGTTGAATGTCGAGAGGAAAGTAAGCGAGTGGAAAGGAGAGAAGCGGAATTTGGATAATTTATGCGATATTTGTGAAGAGGCGGCGGAAGAGTTAGGGCTGAAAGAAGTATTAAAAAGGAGGATAGTTAAGGAAAAGTGGTTTCATTGGGTGTGTATAAGAAAAAAAAAGTTGTTAATGGAAGCGTTAAAAAAATGAAGGAAAGAGGTGGATGATGGAAGTAGGAAAGATTATGTAAGGGCGAGAAATGCGTACACGCGGTTGTGCGATAGCAAAAAGGAGGAATATGCGCTACAAGTTGTGAAGAAGGTGAATGAATGTGGGAGTTCAAGTGATTTCTGGAAGGCAGTACTGAAATTTAAAAAGCAGGTGGATGGTAGGGGTAGTTGGATTGGCAATGAGGAATGGGTGGCGTATTTTAGTAGGCATTTGAACCTGGGGTTGGGATGTGAGAGGGCAATATATGTGGAGGAAATAAAAGTGGACGAGAGATTGTATAGGGATTTCGATAACGGGGAACTGGATTGGATTTTGAATAAGCTAAAGTCAAATAAAGCGGTGGGTGAGGTGGAATACCGGGAGAGTTTTTCAAGCATCTGGGTAGGAGCGGGAGGAATTGGATAGGGGCTGTTCTCCCTATTTTTAAATGATTTGAATGAGGTGATAGGTGGAGGAGCATGGATCGCGGGAGAAATTGTGAGGGTGTTGATGTACGGGGATGATATTGAGTGTGTGGCTGACAGTGTGTGGGGAATGCAGGGTATGAAGCGAAGGTTAGAGGAATACTGTTGGGAGTGGAAATTGAATGTGAACTTAAGGAAATCCAAGATGATGGTATTTAGAAATGGTGTTAGGTTGAGGGGGGACGAGCGATGGCGTCTTAATGGGGAGGCAGTGGAGGTGGTAAAGGAATACAAATATCTGGGGGTTCGGCTGACGACTGGTGGTACATGGATGGTGCATTTGGAAAGGAGGGTACTGGAAGCTAAGACGGGATTGGCACAAATTTGGACTGGGTTAATGATGAGTAAGCGTGGAGGCGAAATTGAGATTGATAGATGGTGTTTTTAGGGCGATGGTGGGCTATGGATGTCAGGTGTGGGGGTTAAACGAATATGAGGTTGTAGGTTGAGGTTGTTTTACTAAAAAATATATTGAAAAGGATAATGGGGTTGAATCGGGGGACAAGGGATTGTGTTGTATATCTAGAATGTGGTAGGCAGCCCCTGTGGGTATTTTATTTTGGGCTATACGTTAGGTATATTATTGGGATGTTAGGAAGAGAGGAGAGGTTAGCGTATAGAATTTTGTGGGAAATGGTGAAAAGAAAAGTGGGATGGATTGAGGTATGGAAGAAGAAAGCCGCGGAACTCGAAATTGAATGGAATTGGGAGTAAAGGGATGTGAGGTATTGGAAAGCAAAGGTAGAGGTTTTGGTAAAAGGGGTGGAGGAGCAGTGTTGGAGGGAGATTGTAAGAGAGGGAAAGAGGGGGCGGAGTGATAGGATATATTCGGAGTTGGAATGGGGTATTGGAAGGCAAGTTTACTTGGATGGAAATTTGGTGCATGGGGAAATGAGGGCAATATTGCGGGCCAGGGGGGATTGTATAGGATTAAATGCGAGAGGATGGGGGACAGAAGAAAGTTGCAGGTTCACGATATGCAATAGGAATGAATTGGAGACGGCGTGGCACTTTATAGGGGTCTGCAAAATGCTGAGTGAGGTTAGGAAGAAATGGTTGGGGGTACCAGAGTTAACGAATGAGGAGGTTAAGGAGGTGTTATCGGGGAGAAGGGTTTTGGTGGGTAGAAATAGGTGCGAGTGGAAATTGGTAGGAAGATTTATAATGGATTTGGAACGTTATAGAAAGGAATGGGTAATGGAAGTTTTTAAGTTTTTTTTGTTTTTTACTTTGTGTATTGTAGTTTTATTGTAGTATATTTATTATCATTAGGTTAGGTTTATTTTGTATATTTTGAATGAAAAAAGAAATAAAACCGAATTAAATAAAAAAAAAAAATATATCGAAAACATTATAACCAATGAAAATTTGTCAGTCTTCACAAAATAGAAAGCAAATTGGTTCAACGCCTGCTATGTCATTCCTTTCCGCACCTCATCACTTTGCGTATATTTTTCAAAACTTTCGAAACAGGACAGTCCTCGTGTAGCAGCACAATATGAACTTTTTCATATATTCGTCAGGTTCATGTATCGATATATAAGAAAAAAACACAAATTGATTTGATGAAAAAACATATTTCCTCATGTAAATTTGTCTCCAAAAGAATATTTCATTTCCATTTGAATTTTTATTTGCCATTTGTTTAAAATTATGATTCTTGAATATAACCGCCATTTTGAATTTTTTTTAAAAATAAAAATTCTTCCACGAAAGATGTTACACGAATCATTGAAGGTAATCCTAAAATTTCAGAACTTTCCACTAATAATTAAGATAATTATGGCAGATTTTAATTTTTGCGCCATCTGGGCTCACTCGCTACTTATTGAAAAAAAACTACACTACGCCACAGGGACCATCAAAGCATCTTAAGTTCGAAATATGGAGTCTCTACGTGTAATGGTTCTCTGGTGATGATGGAACGAACATATGCACCAACGTTTTTATATATTAACATAATTTTCACTAAAAAAGTTCCGAATAAAATAAAATAAAAGCGCTGCCAAGGCAAACACCTGAAACTGAAATCGCGTACTTGTGATAGGGCGGTTAAATTTATCAACAATCAACTCCTCATAAAATTGTAATATACATTTATGTATGTCACTCTAACATTTTCAAATGCATACCCAAAAACATCCTTGGCTGTATATGGAAGCGGGTGAAAGTAATGGGATCAGCAGTGGTTTTTATTAATTTTGATGAAACCTCCAAATTCAACATCTCTAGTCAATTGGTTAGAAACAGAACGAAATGTAACGGAATGACTTGGTGGTACCATTGGCATAGCCCCAATCGAATTGCGGCTGGTTACCAGTTCAAATCCATGGCCGGAATTTTTCCCTGTGCTTTTTCTGATTTGAATTCATGAACTAATTGTAAGTCACCATTTATTCATTGAGATCAAATAATGAATATCTTTGAATATCATACCTGGCTTATTT
Source organism: Dilophus febrilis (assembly GCA_958336335.1). Classification (NCBI taxonomy): domain Eukaryota; kingdom Metazoa; phylum Arthropoda; class Insecta; order Diptera; family Bibionidae; genus Dilophus; species Dilophus febrilis. Next base: position 36,203,541 of record OY284470.1, read on the forward strand.
TCCTTAAAACGCGTTACGACTCGACCGTTCTTATTCAAATATTGTATTATTAAATTTAAAATATCTTTTCGATTAACTGGATAGCCCCAATCAGCATATTTCAGCAGACCTTTAAGAAAGCAATTGTCTTCCTTGGTATTTAAAACTTTTGTCATAGTATATTCTCGTATTCGTTTATATTCACATTCACATGATAAGTCAATATTGTATATGGAACAGCAAACTGTTTTTCAGATAATGCTAAGTTTTCCTTTTTTTATTGATTTCACTACACTTTTTAAATATTGGAAATCGTATAGTTGCGCTGCCCAGGCGTCACTTTCTTTTTTATATATACCCGCGACATTATCCACTTCAACCCACGCAATAATTAATGTTACACAATTTTATTGTTTTAAATCACATACCAAAATAATTTGTTTTCCCATGAATCATTTTCAGAAATCAAGTGTAAATTTAAAATATTTTTTTAAAAGAACAGGAATTGTTTTTAGAAATTAAAAATATTTGCAAAATTATAAAAAAAATTGCCAAGGATCAAGTTCACCCAATTTTACGGTACTGTAAAAATGTATAGATGTATAGATAAAATGTATAGAAATGTATAGAGTAAATATGTGTAGCGGGGTATTATTTTAATATAACTACTCTGCGAATACTATCTTATATCCTTATATGAACATAATACAATACATATATATATATATATGGCATATTGCATGTATATACAACATTTGGGATGTTTATTCCAATATGTATGTATATTGTATGTATATAGTTCAATATACAAATTGTTGATGTAGCTTTAATGTTATATATATATATACAATACATGTGCTATTAAAATTCAACATATTGCACAATATTGTATTCGTATAAAATATTATGTTCTTTGTTTATATTCATACAAATAAAGCAATAAAAATGGAAAATTATATTTAAATTTATTTGTGAAAAATAATACCTATATATATAAAAATATAGTTATATTTATAAGTATTTTTTATAAAGAAAGAAAAATAAAATATAATATATATATAGGATTAGATGAAAAGAATTTTTACGTTTTGTTATATTTAGAGAATATATTAAATGGTTTAGTTATAGTATAGAAAATGATTGATATTGTTGAAAAATGTTCGCAAATGGAAAAGTGTTCCTAAAGGATATATTATATATATTAAACACACATAGTAACAATAATAGGTGAACGGGCATAAGATTTTTTATAAAGTTTCTGATAAAATCAAAAATTTTCATGAAATTTAAAATATGTGTTAGTGGATTCTACTTCTATGCTAACAAGCTATTACAAGAAATAAAAGGTATCCCATAGGTTGAACGACAACAAAGTTACGAAAGTTAGAAAAGTAATAATAAACGTGCAAACCCTAAAAAACATTAGTGCCGCCTACGTCTAATAGTTTGTGTATAATGAACAGTTCCATTAGTATTTTTCAACTTACAATTAGATCGTTTTTTTGGAACTGATATACTTGGATCATTTGAACTAATGATTTTTTTTATATCCTCTCAGAGGTGATTCGCGGTTGACCTGGTCGTGGTTTAGAAGCCGCTCGTCCTTCATTGTTACATGTGTTTACGATTTTAATAATTGACGTTGAAGATTTATTAAAATATTTCCCAATTTCGCCGATGCATTTGCCTCTAATCGACATGTTTATCATAACTTTTCTTTCTTCATCGGTTAAATATTTAAATTTACGTATCTTGTTATTCGAAATATATTTAATTTTGGGGATGAGCTAATTAACTATAATCTAAAATAAAAATTAGCTCTTATAAATCAAAATTAGTAACAAATTTAATCATTTATAATAAATATTTTCCGTCAATAAATTATTCTCACAAGGAACTTGGTGTTAACCTACTTTTGTTGCCTATAAAAAAATGCATATGAATACAATGACGTGTAACTTCATTCAACTTATGAGGTACCTTTTGTTTCTTGTAATATCTTGATATCATAGAAATAGAAACACATATTTAAAATTTCATGAATATTTTTGATTTCATAAGAAATTCTATAAAAATATAGTGCCTGTTAACCTATTATTGTGACTATGTGTGTTTAATATATATAAATGAATAGAATAAAAATGCAATAATATTAATATATATAACAATTGATATAAAAACATATATAATACATGTTTTGTTTATAAAATATATGCGATTTACAATGAAAAATAAATATAACAAAGGCCCCAATCATTGCAACTTTACATTGCCGTTTTTAAGTTTTTGTATATATTATAATAGTTTATGTTTTTCTTTTAAATGATGAAAGCGTAAATTCCGACAACAGTTGTTGACATCTGTATTTTTGAGTTTTATACACTTTTCTATATTTTACTTAATTTTTCTTTAAAACACAGTGAATTGTACCATTGTATACCTAAAATGTGCGCTCCAAACTGCGAGTTGACACACCAAATGCATTTCCTGTGCCTTTAATGACTTTAATGAGGGTTCTAAGATTCAATTACAAGCGCCCGCTACTATTTTTTTTAAATTAACATATTACATATTACAAATATTTTATTGTGATATATATGGTTCTATCACTATTGTTTTGATTTTTGAAAACCCTTAATATTTCACTTATACAACCAGCAAATTTATAAATGGATTTTCGGAATTCTAATAGAAACGAAAAAAATTAGAGTGGTGATTATCAGCGAATGTTTTTTTTTTAATTAATGACGCTCTAGATATAACTTCTTTAACTATACTTATTGCGTGTACAAGCCTCACGTATAGTTGCGTGTATACTTCCTAGCACTCAATAAATTTATGTAGTGAGGGGAAGATTTAGTATTACTTCTAAAGCAACTGTGAGGGTTCTGTTTATTGCTCCTATAATTCCCAAACGCGCTAATCTCTGAAATTTGTTTAGTTTGCTCTGTGCCATCACTTGTTGGGCCTTACTGCTGCAGACTGCTGATATAGGTCAAAATCCGCCCAGTTATAGTTTTGTATTGCCGGAGCTCCATATTCGGGGTCAAGCCCCAACTTCTTTCTATTAGGCTTACACCCGTCCATAAGAAGTTTCTTGCCTGTCTAGTGCATTTGATACTTGAAGGTTCCAGTATAGTTTATCATCCAATATAAGCCCCAAGTATTTGGTTTCTCTTGAGAATCCAATAATTTCCAATAAAGGAATGTACGGTGTCAAATAGAATGGATCATCGCATAGTACTTTTATATGGATTTATATTTAATCCCGTCGACAAATACCACCCCGTCACTAAGTTTACAACAGACTGGAGTCTGTCTAGGGCACCGTTTCTTCAAATTTTCCACAGACGAATATGACCACATCATCTGTGCGCCCTTCCACATACAACCCGTTATCTTTTCGTCGGCAATGAGTTGTTTATTTAAAGCCATGGACCACTATATGGGATAAAGTACTTGCCGTGTGGGCAACCTTTAGCCTTTAGTTGATATGCTGAGATTCTTTTCAGCCAGAGTCATTTTCCTCAGCATGGCTTTAATGTATTTGCCATCATCTACCCCCCTTACAGAGACGGATCTACAGATGCCATCAAACGCTGTGTTATTTGTGTAGACTTTTATAAACTTTTATGTGCTTTTAACATACATAAAAGGGCATTTTCGTTTACTCCTCTTGTGTCATGCACTAATGCGCCCTCAAAAATGCGAGCGAGATATAACATTTACATGTGCTAGCTCTGTGTCCGAATATCATAAAATAGTCTTGTGTTAATTTTGTTTACAAATATTTAAATGTGAAAATGTTATAGTGACGATAAACGCAATAAACTAAGTGAGGATAATTAATAATTAATTTAGTAAAATTAAAAAAAAAAACAATAAATGACAGTAAATATGTATTATTTAATCATAAACTATTACTACTTACTTGTAAAATAAAACATTCACAAAATATATAAATTAAATTATGTATTATTATTGTTGGCAATTTCAATAATATTAAATTAAAATACAAGTGCAATAAAAAAACGTATTTGTGTCACTTGTGCGTTTTGTGTTCCCACCAGAGGAATAAACGAAAACGCCCAGTAAAAGTTTTACAAATTTTTAGTTGACTGAGACCTATTAATGTGTATAAAATATGTTTGTGTGATGTAAATAACATTATAGCGAAAAAAAAATTTATTAATTTTGCAAATAATCGAAAAATCCAGAAACATTACAAAATAAAATGAATTAAATTCACCCATTTCTCTATATATAAATTATATACATATAGTCCATAAATCATAAACCTATCGTATTATATAGAAAATTTTACTGCATCAATCATATAAATAAAATCACATAATTTATTTATCTATATATACAGATTCCTCATATATATGAAAATACATAAAATTGATTGATTCATATATACAACGTATGAATCACAATCAATTGGTATATACAATAATACAAATAATACAACATTTTCAATTAATATTTTTTATTTATTCGTAAAAATCACTTTTTGTATTTAAATCGCCTCTAAAATGTTTACAATTATTTATATTAAATGGGTTTCATTTTTGTGATATTTAAAAAAAAAACAACGAAATATTCCTTTATCAATTTGCAATATAATTTAATTATTTTCTTTTTTTTTTTGTAGTTAAATTGGTATATAGTATATAGTTATATAGTTGCAGATTATAAATAATGAAGTTAATATACATTTTACTATCATATATTAATGTTTTTCGTTTATATTTATTGAATGTTTTTCATGCATATTTAATGGTATAATAACTATTGATTCTGGAAACATTAGTGACTTACAATTAATGACTTTGAAAGGATAATAATTATCAGCGACTGGTATTCTGTGGGTAAAAGCAATCCTTTTTCTTAATTATTTTATTTATTAGCATTACCGGTCAACAAAAACGAAAAACTTTGGATCCTCATTTTTTTCACCAATAACCGAGCTAATGCAACAAAAAATGTTTAATTTTTTCGTTGAATAACCAAGCCGATTATAGTACCCTAAATGAAAATCTGAACCCATGTTTTTGATGAGTTGAATTGAATAGATATATTATTATATATATATTTGTAAGTATTCCTTAATAATATCTATTTACAAAAGTAGGGGTAGAGAAGTGGTTCAAAATTATAGGCCGATTGCTAAGATCTCATGAATTCCGAAATTGATTGAAATGTTGATTGTTGATATTTTATATTTTAACGTAGGGTCGATTATTTATCCTAAACAGTATATGGTTTTATAAGGGACAAATCATCGACTAGTCATTTGGGTCCATCATTGTTGATTTTATTTAATATAGGTTTTTATCTAGGGATTATGAACTTAATTTTAAATCCCATTACAATTATATTGTTAATAGGGCCAATTGCATTTTGGGATTCATTGATCGCACATCTCTGATCCATAGTGCCTGTGTGCATTTTTTTATTCATTGGTACGATCGGTTCTTGAATATACATGTCCTGTTTGATCACCATTTTATTTATTGATATACCTAGTTTGGAATCAATTCATCGTAGATTCCTCAGATTCGCCCTGAAGTCTTTTACATGGTCGAATCCTACTACTACCGGGTGATATTCAAAGATTGGTATTATTAAATATGCCAACATTGTTAAAACACAGGGATTTTATTGAGTTGTCCTTCATTTGTAAACTGATGGATGGCTATATTAACTGTCCTTGTTTAAAACGGTTTTAAACTGATGTTTAGGCACCTTCGGAGCGTTGAATTTTTTCATTTGAGTAACTATCATACCAATTATTTTTATTTATATTTTAACCCCCTTGATGTTACAATAATGATTTATAATTCATGTAATAATTTTTTATTTGATAATGATGTAAATGGTTCAAATAAACACGATTCAAATAAAATTAAAATTTTAAATACAAAGCGCCAAAGGTCAGGGTATCCTGTGCGTCTGATGAGGGTTAAAAAACAAAATATATATAACCTAGAAGATAAATGAGAATTTCTTTAAAAATAGTAAAACTGATATAACCAAATTTTGATCAAATGAATGGAATAACAATAACTGGAATGTATAATTTGATGGAAAACAATATATAATGAAAATGTCTAAATACTATTCATATAATATTATTATATATGTTTCTATTTTATATATTTAACAATAAATCCAAATACACGTAGTTTCCTCATAGATTATAAATATTATATTATATATTATATATTTTTCGACATTCTATATAATAAACACAATTATTTCGTTCAAAAACGATTAACATTGAACGCACATTTTGATATTAAGATTAAATTCTGTTGTATATATTAACTAAAGATATATTAACATTGAACTTTTAAATAATGTTATATAAATTAATAATAATAATAATATAGTTTATAATATAAATAAACGATAATTGAAATACAATGTCCGCGGTATGAATTGCACAGTTTAGACATTTTTATACAAATCGAATAGTTCCTTCTCGTATATTATGATTCAAATGGGAAGCCAAATAAATTACTGGGGCATTGCATTTGTTCTTCCGGTTGTAATATTTGGATTTGGGACCTCAGGGTTCATGGAGAGGGTTTAAAGTGGGAAGGGGCTTATAAGGAAGTTTGGGATAAAACAAAACGTTTAGTTCTTCGGATAACTTAAGTAATTCTTAACTGATCATCAAAAACGACCGGAAAAATGCGTTCAGGTTCTAAAATGACCTAATGGTTTAATCGGTTGGGTGAATTATATCAGTAAGCTTGATGAAATGTTTTGGTGCATTTCAGTAACTATCTTTTTCTTTTGTGAAAAATAATCAAAAACGTATGTTCAATTTAAGGTATAAAGAAAATAAAAGGAAACAAATCTTTTAACTTATAATTGACATTTTAATCATATAATATACCAAACAGAATTACATACTTTTTTTTTAATTTCACAATCGTACAATTCATGCCCCGTAACACTGTATATAAAGATTTAATAACTTTATTATTATAGCTATACACAACATTTTGTATAATTTTGTTTAAAATTTTGAAAATAATTTATCTTTATAGTCGAAAATTTATTATTCATATTCTACTATTATTATGTGAATTATATAATAAAATAAAATAAATAATTTGCATATAAACAAATATAATATGATTTATACATATTACATATTAACATATATACATGATAAAATCACGTAAACTTTGTATATTATATACTGATATAATTTATTTATCTGGGATTTAGTATATCCATAGATATTGGTTAAAAAAAATAAATATTATTATCTACATCCATACGAATTTTTTCATTATTTCCTTATATTAAAATATGATAAATTTGCAAAATTCATTGAAACTATCGAAACTCGGAATGCATATTATACGCGAATTTGCTATTAAAATTTGAATAATTTATTGGAAAATGATAACATACATTTATTTATCATAAACATTATTGGATATAATATATCTATATAAATACATTTATAAACATACAGTAGACTCGCGAAATAAGGAAAAATTTATTACAGTCGGAGCGTGCCCTATTTCAAAGTTTCACTATATGAAGGTTCCATAAAAAATGTTGAAATATATTTTAGAAGTTGTGGAAAGATTTACCAAACTGCGGAAAATAAGTTAAAATCGAACTATATTCAATGAAAACAATGGAAAAACATGTGCATTATTTGGAAGCGCAAACAATTTAGAAATCATGTATATATTGAGTACAAAGGCACACCGCCAAGCCCATAAAAATACAAGACATGTATGTATGTGTAGCGATAATCTATTGGTATAACATAGTACGTCAATAAGCTCGTAGGATCACACAAATATGGATCCACTATTGTCAAATCCATACGCTTTTTATGAAGTACCAACCTTCAAACAATAAATTCGAAAATTTGATAACAATCTGACGTTTAGTTTAAAAGTTACGGTAAGTTTGTTTTTGGAATTGGAATTGCGTGGACAATAAAGAATGAAAACCGAAAGAATTTGTCGTTAAAGCTAAATCGTTCTACAAAATATGTATCGAAATGTTAGATACGGATTTTAACTGACTATATGTTGATGAATAAACCCGAATGCCGAATGCCGATAAGTTGTTGTTGTTTGATTGGTCATCCTACGAACTCATTGAGAAATAATTAAAATTTAGTATTTCAATCAAATACTTTCAAAATACATAATTTAAATAATTTCGATTACCAACACGTGCGGATAAAATACACCAATCGTTTATCGAGGATTTGAATGATTTTAGCGTTCCTTATTTAAAGACTATTATACGAAAGTTGAAAGCGTTCGCTATTTCGAAATTTCTATATTTACTTTATATCGGGTACTTTATATCGCGAGTCAACTGTATTTGTTTTGACTCGTATGTTTATGGCACCGTATAGAGTCGTTTCCATTTTCGATTTTCGTTTATTTAACAAAAGGCTTTTCGTTTATTACTTTTATATTTTCTTTTTGTTATTAGGCTCGTTACCCCGTCTCATCCAGGAGGAAGTGTATGGTAATTTTACATATTTTATTGCATCCCCTGCTCCAAGCAATTCTATGATTCGCTTGTTTCCGCAAAGCTCCTGGTATTTTGGCTTGATGTCATAATATTTTTTGCATTGTATTGTATATTATAATATGCTTGTAATCCTCCTCGGTATTCGATTACATCCCAATTAGTTTCCTGTACCTTCGGTCGTATGCATGTCAACTTCGCAATCTGATTATCATGCGTGTTTCCTTTTCATTTAGCTGTGGGTCCCGGAACCAGGGCCTTCTGTAAGGTCTACCGTTGTGGATATCCATTTTAAATATACACCTGCGTCCTGTGTTTCCACCAAGTACGATCGCTCCCATTCTACTTATGTTCTCTCACATTCCTTATTATTTTTTTGTGTGGCAGTTTTATTTCTTTTGCTTGTTCTTCGATTTTTTGTTCGTTCCTTGCTAATCCATCGACCACCTCGTTACCAAAGTTAGTCCAATGAGCTGGGTTTCCATTGTATGGTAATTTTTATTTTTGCGTACCTACCACATAATTGCACGATTAGCTGTTTATAGTAACCTTCTGCTAGTCCGAACTTGTTACCCCTTAATACGGTTCAAACTGCTTTTGGGAGCTGTGAAAATTACTATACACGGCCATATTTATGAACGCAAATATTTTTATGAAAAATAATAAAAAAATAAAAAAATTGGGTCTATTATTTCATTTTGTTTCTATATATAGAGTAAATTATGTAATTTAATAGATATGAACATTTTATACAAAAATATGATATCATTAAGTATGGTAAATAAATATTATTATTATCAGCATATAATAAAAGAATTTACGTATACAAATATTTTAATATGGGGATCGATTATATAGTTAATGAATTTAATACGCAATTTTTGCAACATTACTTCTTAAACAAAATTATATCAACAAATTAAATTTTATTATCTATATAGCTTAAAGTAAAACTGTGAATCATTCGTTTTACTTTTTACATATTAAACTGCGATTCGGATTACATTTTTAAATTGTATTAAAATTTTAAAATTAAATGTGGCCCATGTGACAACTATTTAGTTTTTTTAAGTACCAAAACAATACCAATACATATGCATTCGAGATTTGGTGACAACTGAGACAATTTAATAAAACTTGAAGGGAAATGTGTTTGAACTGCAATAAGCACATCATCACCTCTTTTAGAAATACCCCTCGATTTTGATGGCCGTCACGCCTAAAAACTTGATGGACTGAACCAAATAATTCAGCGTCCAATGTAATTAAATTTAATTGCCGTGTTGTTGTCCTAAGATCACGAACATTCTGATATATAATTTTAATTGAATTCCGCATGCGGTCGTGCTATGACGCAATTCATTCTCCGTGATCAACAATCAAATTGAAATAATTTAAAGAAATAAACAATTAAAATGATGTGTAGCTACCAACGTTCTTTACATTATTAATTAGAAGGACGCTATAGGTTATATCATCATAATTCATTTTTTTTTGTGATATGATTTTTAACCATGGTCACAGATGAATCTGAAAGAAGTCCAGATACAAGTATTTATATTTATAACGTTGAGTCGAGTTAAATATTGGCTCATAAGCACCAACTTCAACATTTCCGAGAATTTCACATTGTTGTTCTATATTGATGTATGATGTTCGTTGTCATTTTGTTCCAGAATTTTGGAACGTTTTATCTGTAGAGGTATTTAATTCACAGAATTTCGTACAGGCTTAAGATTTCGAACCCGATTATTTATGTTTGTGTATGATTGTTATTATTACTATTATTATATCTTAGCTTGTAATCATCATTTCGAGTTTATTATTGTTAATTTTATTAATATCGTTATATTGTTGGTTGTTATAATTGTCCGTATTATTATCATGATTCAATTAGAAGATTATCCGTTTACTTTGCACTTACAATAAGTTCCTCCTTAATTCATCTCCTTAATTCACCAATAGCATTTTTTATCATAGCAAAAATTTTTGTAAGCAATATATTTCTTCAAATGCAGATTTTTTTTTTGCATTCATTAAATCAGCAAATAAATTAAGGAATTTGGCAATCCGATTTATAGTTCGAATTTTTTACAAAACTATTTGCAAATTCACATTATTTTTTTATAATCAGTTCTTGCTAATTCTATACACTTGAGACAAAAATATTGTCTACATATACTGTCACACGAAATAATTTAATTTTTAATGGTACTTTGTTTTACACTCACATTTCCTAACAGCAATACTTTTCACAACCACCAATATAAACGAATATAATTTCAGAATGTAATTTTAGAAAAAAAAAACATTATTAAAAATTATAATAAATGCCTTTTAAATATAAAAACACGACCTTTGTAGGTATCGGTTTACCTATATGCTATAGTTGTTCAACTTTAATAAATTTTTGCGCACGCACATTAGTTATTAATTAATATCAGTTATCTATTAATAGACAAACATGAAATATCATGAATATATTCGTTAAAAGATGGATCGGCCGAAGGTACCCCACTGCCAAATCTGAACCACTCTGCCATGTCCGATAGCTTAATTTGAATATCCTCAACGGAGAAAATTACTTCGGTCCGACCATTGGACCATAGGCACAGTTGATTTTAGGGTTTGTCCGTGGAGTATTTCGGTGTCAAAACTGATAAAATGTCGGAAAGGTCACTTTGAAACTATCATAATTTGGCGTTTTCTTTTTGCTATTTTTGTGTTCGCAAATTTTGATAGAGCATCAGTTTCTTGTGATTTTCATTTTTTACATTAAAGAATGAGAAACACTATTTTATTTTTTGTAAATTGATACACCCCACGGACCGAATTCATCACCACAAAAGCTTGTATGGTTTGCCCGGGATGTTAATGTTTAAGGTTTAATTTCTTAAAATGTATTTTTTTTTTTAAAATAAATTACATTTTATATTGTATATACACATATTTTAATAATTTTAATTGATAATGATGATACATACACCTTTGAATCCATATATTATAATTGTACACAATTACACACATATACAATATACATCAAATATATATAATAATATATCTCTCTTTTAAAATGAAATATGCTTAATTAAATGACACAATAAATCCACTATATATAGTATATACATATATAAAGAAACCATTTCAAAAATGAATAAATGATTCGCATTTATATATATATATATATAAAGTATAAATATACCATCGGAAAGAATAAGTTTGGTAAATTCAATTAAAATATCCTTAAATGATAAATTGTTTTCCATATACAACACATACAACTGTATGTGTTTATTCCAGTAAATTATACGATACAATTTCAAATACAACCGTTTTTCCGAGATAATTAGAACAAAATACATTCTATTCCATAAAAGTTATATTACATAAAATTTTACAAACACATCACACATTCAGCTATTATAAATATAGCATTGATTACAGATACATTTAGCATATTTATTGTACTATATTGTAGATATAAAACTGTTTATTTATATATATAAACAATAGATATTAGGTATAATATTAAATGCATATACGTTTTAATTAATGAGGGTGGCTTTTTATATGTATACGAAAACAATATAAACACAACCCACATATTAAATGTATGAAGAAACATATTAAAAAGATTAGATTATTTATATAGACGAAAATGATTATTTAAAAAAATGAAGATTTATACTCATATAGTGGGAAAATGTTTAACAAAATGGAATCAAATATGAAGAAAAAAGAAGAAAAGGTTAGAACAAATTGAAATCGTTTATTAGTTTTTTGAAAAGTTAAAATGAAAATGTGTATCTAAAAATAATTCATGAAACAGTTCTATATCGAAATAAACTCAAATGATGATAATTTTTCTAATAATAAATAAAAATAAATTTTTCGCTTTACAACCAACAATCAGAGGTGGTATTATGGGAGTCTAAAATTACTATAATCAATTATTTTGATATTATGGTAGTCGAATTTGTGAGTATCGATATTATTTGTATATCGTCTCCGTGGATATTGTTGTGGCAACTGATTTTCATATATAAAAACAAAAAGTGTATTATTTTTATGAGAATGAATGAGAATTAAAATATTATTTTTATGATAATTACTTTTGTACTGTTTATGAATATTAAAATTGAATAAATGAACAAAAACAAAAGAAAGCAATACAAACGACAATCGTAACGATAACTACTACCCTATCGTCAAAAATTATCGTCTTAAACCGACGATATCGTCTGCCATAATTGCAAAAATGAAAAAATCGTATGTTTGACGACAATCGTCTATCGTAATCGAATGCAAGAATTCCACCTCTGGTTTTAGCATCCAACAACAGCCTTCTGTTGTTAGTTTCTTAATTTGTGGCTTTTACGGTGTCGTTAATTAGCCGTACGACCAACCGCACGGGGAAAATACAACTCTGTGTTAAAATGAGAGTGAGATTCGAGAAATAACCGAAAACACAAAACATATTCCTCACAAAACTATGTCTTCAGTAGGATTCCAAAATTTCTTTAGAATTTGGCTTCATTCTCGCAAGTAATTATTGTTCAAAATATATTGTCAAAAGTAAAGGTTGCGATTCATCAAACAAAAGCGAGAAATGTGTACAAAAGTTGCAATAAAAGCAGATTTTTATGTAAAAAAAAGTAAAATTACGAAATTATTATAATAATGCAGAAATGTTTTATCATAAACAATAAAGTTTTTCTCATCATAAAAATCGATAGTGAAATATTTTCACATTTCTAGTCACTATATCACCCCTTTAAAACGTTTTGGAATTGCGAATTTCTCACTATTTCTATTTTTCGCGACTACAGATTTGCACTAAATTTTCAGGAAAACCGAATTTTCTATTTTTTTTTAATTACAACGCGAGTTTATTTTTATTTTTTTTGAAATTATGGCTTTTCTTCACATAATTCATTAATAAATTCCTAATATTCCATAGAATAAAATTTGAAAATCCCCCTATTGATTCAAAAGATATAGACGATTTCAAAGAACATAGCGATGTTGTATAAGTGAACGACCAAATTGTACAAACATTTTAAACGATACATCTAAAAAAAGGATGAACACTTTTTGGAAAATCCCCTAGTTATTTTGAACCAAGGGAGCGATTTTCAATGCAATAAAATGGAAAATGAAAATTCGAGGAAAACGTAATTTGAAAAATTGAAAATTTAGAAAATTGTCCAAAATATTTTGTTTGAAAAAAAAATTTTTTTTTGTAGAATAATTAATTTCCCAGGCGTATACTATGTTTCGAAATATCATATCCTTTTGGTAATATGACAAAAAAATGTTCAGCTCTGCCACTTGCGTATACTATATCTATTATATTTGCAATATACTTGTTGTGATTGATTTGATTGATTTTTGAATAAATGATGACATTTTTTAATTTCATTTCAATCAAATACTCAAATATTGTTTTCCCAACATTTAGTGTTAATCTTACCTTTTTTATATGGCATTTATTTCAAAATCTTCGTATTTATTTATTCATCGGGAATGCGTGCGTCGACTACTATAACTCCACAGATAAAACTGAAGCGGGCAAATATAATATATAGGAATAGGATTACATTGAATTGAATGCATATAGATACCTTCAATATATGAATCTCTTCTACAAAAGTAATATTGAAATGTTTTCTTATACAGATTTTTATATACTCTTTTTATGTAAAATATGAAATAATTTTTAATTAAATATCGCGTACATAAATTCCATAAACATAAAATAAAAAATATATACATTTATTTTTACATTTTAGATTACAAAAAATTCAATTTTAAATTAACCAAATCAATAATTATTTTATTTTTCCATTTTTTTTAATTATTGATCAAAATATTCGTATACTACTCAAACCATATAGATTTCGGACACTTGTTATTTTATCCGTATGCTGTTTTGTTTCATAAAATGAGGGTTTTAGTTAAATAATTGCGAAAACAGAAGTCAAAAAATTTTTAAATTCAATTAGTTATGGAATTTATTTCAGAATGATACCGTTTAACCAAAAAAAAAATTTGATCATTATTATTTCGGACACTTATATTACACGCCACTAATATAGGGGAACGTCACCTGTGGCCTTCATGACAGCCTACATTCTTTTAGACAAGGTATCACTGCATGTTTGCAACTTTCGGATAATTACTTAACTTCCAATTTATTAATCGAGTCAAAATATCATTTTATAATAAAATTAGTTACATTAAAATATTATTTAATTAGAGTATTAGGTTAGAGTAGTATATTATATGTACAGCGAAGAAATATCTTTATACATAATATTTCAAACCGAATAGCGATATAGAAACAAATTGAGGATAAATAAAAATAATAAATATGAACATATTATAATTAAATTACAATGTCCATTAGCAAACGAATTACAAAATAAGTTATATAATCCAATATAAAAGGATAATAAATATTGTACTATATATGGGATATATGTACATATACAGGGTCATACAAATAAGGGAAATAAATACCAAACGGTGGAAAATATATTAATATGATATTTGTTATATTTTAAGATTGATTTATTTAAAAATGATAGCGTTTGATTTTTTTTTGTATGTCATGGTTGAAATATGTGGTAGTTAATTATGTGGAAAAGAACAAAAAAAATTGATATTACCGTTTTTATTTCAAATTAAAGAAATGTGGTAGTTATTTGTTAACCCTTTACTATACGCAGAACAGTATATTTTTTATACCCATATATATATATATATAATATATATGATAAATAACAAACAATTATATTGGATATACACAACGCAAGGATACAAAAAACATAAATTATAAATAGTAAAAAATTCAATCAACTTTTCCCTATTTTCTTTCATTTTTTTTTACTATATATTGTTCATTTATAATTGACTCTGTATTTGTTCTAATTTTATTTTTCGATTTTTCTTTTATTATTATTATTAATAATTCATATATTTTGAAAATGTTTTATCAACCGCATATTCCATTATTTTTTCCCATATATATGTGTATATACATATAACTAGTATCAACGTCCTTTCACTTACATACATTTATATATATATTATATAAATGTTACTAAATAGAGTTAGCTCGTCTACATATATGTAGAGTTTCGTGTTTACCAGAGGATATCCTTATTACTTTTTGTATGCAAAAAGTTTTTAAATGTAGTTTAATATTTAAAAAAAAAATGTATATTTGTATATTGTATATAATGCAAAATTATATCTGCGATAGATATATGTTAATTTAAGTTTTAAATATGCATTAAATGTATACATATATGCACCGAAAGTTTAAATATATGCGAAATGGCATCATATGTATAATTATATATATAATATTATACAGATATGGTCTGAAATGAAAATGTTTAAGATGTTGTTGTTATCACTGTGGAGTTATTTTAATTTTCCTTTTTTTTAACCCTTTGGTATATATATATTCAAATGTTTGTTATATGTTTGTAGAAAATTTAATGTATATAATGTATACGTTTCCTCTACCATTTCCTGTTTTTAAATAAAATATTTTCGTATAAAATCATTTTCATTTTAATGTTTTATTAAGCATTATTATAGCGTATAATTAACATTAAAAGGATTACAAGAGAATGTACACTTTGTAATGAACAGATCTTCATTACTACCGAAAAAAATAATTATTTCTACAAAAAAAAATTTTTGTAAATATTAATACAAAAATTATTAAAAATAAATTCAATTATAATGGACGGTTCTTAATGTAATTAATCGTTGTCGTGTTAGTTGCATTTCATTCGATTATCAGGAGTTGGTAAGAGTAGGTAAGATTAGGTAAGAGCAGTAAAGAATAGATTTTTCTACGCCGAACTACATCTTACTAAAGCAGAGGGTGGTCCACTCTTTTCTGCTCTTACGTACTCTTACCTACTCCTGGTAATCGAATGGAACACAACTTTTGATTTGTTTAAACAAAAATGGTACAATGGATAGTTGCGTACGGAAATTCAAATTTTCAATTTGAATCGTTTATATCATAATTTGTGTATGACTGTACTACATATAGTACATATTCCAACGCTATGTTTAATATTATAATTTAAATTAATACATTATATCTTAAGTATGTGACTCTGTGGTGTAAATGATTAAAATCCCAACCTAAAATTCTAATTTGACCCCCCGAACTGATGAGGGAACTGCAAACAAACAATTTGCGCACTACGAGTATGCGAACATGTTTTATTTTCCCCGCGGAGGAGATATTTGTAGCGAACGATGGTTAAGGTCTACCCTTTAATATAATTTATATAATATACGAAGAAGATCATGCTTTGTGTCAGATAGGTATGGTGTATCACGAGCTCATAAAACCTGCTGAAATCGTTAATACTGATCGATACCGACAACAAATGATCAATTTGAACCATGAACTGATCGTATATACGACCAGAGTGGGCCACAAGACACGGCAACCTTATTTTGCTGCATGACAATGCACCCGCACACAAAGCTAAAACTGGTTCACGATACAATCAAAACACCTGGCTGGGGGCTGCTACCCCATCCGCTGTATTACCCGGACTCGGCTCCTTCTCACTACCCTTTACATATACTACCCAAAATGTGTAGACATCAATGGCCAATACATTCAATAAAATGTTTTTTACTTTCCCATTTAAAAACTAGTGTTTTATTTTCACAAAATTACACTCACTTGAATCCCGTATACCTGTCATTCTATTTATTTTTAACTATACGGGTTTCCCTCCTATAACACGGTATCCTTGCAACACGGTCTCACTGTAACACGATGGAAAATTTGAGGGAAACCTCCTACAACACGGTTTTGCTAAGAAACGTAAATAAAATTCCGAAAAATATTTAACACTTATAAATTACATTGTTTGTGATTTTTGGCACGAAATATCTACGTAGATAGAGACGCGTTACATAAAAACGCATAGACAAAAATTTGTATTCTACTGAAATATTAACTATGTTCATAAAACCAGTACATTTTCATTTTAACAAATATTAATTATATATTCGTTATTTTATATAATTAATCTTTATTATTATAATTTATTATATTATAATGTGAAAATTATCAGATATTAAATTATAAAAAAACAATTATTACCAAAATATGTAATTTTTTGTTGTTTTTTTTTTTGTAAAAAATAAAGTTGCTTATTGGAATTTAAAATAAAATCCATATAATAGGTTTTGGATCCTAACCTCATTTTTCACTAGCTTCTAGTCTGTTACGGTTTTAAGACATTTTGGAACCTAACCCCCGTTTTGCGCTAGTTTCTAACCTTTTATAGCACGGTTTCGCATTACACCTCACATCATAAGAACGTATCTTCCATGTTATAGGAGGGAAACCTGTATATGTTTTATTTATTATTTATATGTCAATATAATAAAAATTCTAAGCATGAAATACAAAACAATACGAAAAAATAAAAAATATATATAAAATTTATTTTTATTTGTATTCTATAAATGTATGTATATAAAAGAGAATGTATATGCAATATATACATTTATTATGACAACATAATATTAGTATAATGTAATGATAATGTGTTTTTTTAACAATACAATTATTATTATTACATAACAATGAATAGTAACTATTCCATTTAACTTGCATCTTGCATTATAATGTAAATATTTATATATTTAAAAACCAAACAAGACCAATTTTATTTGCATATTCCGGTTCAATAAACGTACAATACATTTATATTATTTATATATAGTAACACAAAAAACTACAAAATTGGAATGTTCATTTTTTTATTTGTTGCTTTTATATGCGGATGGTATTATTTATATATTTACAAAAACTTCAACTGAATTTGTCAATTTTCATTCCACTATACATTTTCATTTACAGTATAAAAAATAAATGATATATAAATAGAGATAATCCAATAAAATTATATTTCCATTTTCTTTTCCACTTTCCACTTTCTACGTGTTTTGTACAATATGATTACGATTAAAAAAAACATGTATAGATGTGACGATAATTTTATTCGATAAGTTATATATAAAGATATATGGTCATTTTTTATAATATTATTATTTTTATCACACCTTTCGTATTTTCTATATAAACTCGGATATCTTGACATTTGTTATTTTAGTTTTAGTTTACACTTTATAAAGGGTAATTTTTTAAAAGCTATATAGGAAAGTTTTTAAAAAAAAAACACATAAAATTCAGAAAATTGCATGAAATTTTTATTTGAATCGATCGTACGGTCCATATAATTTAAGGTTTGAAGCTTATTTCATGCAAATGTTGACCTTGACTGCGCCTCAAATGGTTCATCCGCTTAGTCCAATTTTGGCATACGCTTTCCAATATTTCGGCCGGTATCTCACGAATAAATGCTTCAATCTTGTCTTCCAATGCGTCAATTGAAGCGGGCTTGTCTGTATAAACATGAGCTTTAATATAGCCCCACAAAAAATAGTTTAAAGGCGTTAAATCGCACGATCTAGGCGGCCAATTGACCGGTCCCGAACGTGAAATAAAATGTTCACCGAACTCGCCTCTTAATAAGTCCATTGTTGCTCGTGCTGTGTGGCATGTGGCACCGTCTTTTTGAAACCACATGTCATGCAAGTCAAGCTCTTGCATTTTGGGCAAAAAAAATTTGGATATCATCTCACGGTAGCGCTGACCATTCACAGTTACGTTACGATTCGCATCATCTTTGAAGAAGTGCAGTCCAATGATGCCACCAGCCCATAAACCGCACCAAACTGTGACTTTTTTGGATGCATTGGTAGCTGTTGCAATGCTTCTGGCTGATATTCACTCCAAAATCGACAATTCTGCCTATTTGCGTACCCATTGAGCCAAAAATGAGCTTCGTCGCTGAACACAATTTCGTCGCGATGAACTTTCTTAACAGAACACGCATTTTGATAATAAAATTCAATAATTTGCAAGCGTTGTTCGTTTGTAAGACGATTCATGGTTAAATTATAGACCAAACTGAAGATGTTTGACAGTGAAACAAAACACGAAACGTGCGTCAACTGTTTAAACCCGTGTTGCCAAAAACGTAATAGCTAAAAAATCACCCTTTAGTTGTGTTGTTGTTATATAGTCGTGTTCAAAATGAATAAGCATCCCAATTTAATTTTATAATTAACTTTAAAAACAATAAACTATATAATCAACTAAAATTTGCATTGGCTTTTATGTTACTGTTTTTATAATGCCAGACATATAATGCCAGAAAAATAAAAAAATATCTCCCCACTTAAGATTTATAGCCGAGAAAGAGAAAAATTATCCAAATCTAGAAGTTTTGAGCGGTATCAATTTATTAAATTTACAATTTCAGATTGTGTTGTCCTGCCTTATAATTTAGCCAAATTTAAAATATCACGAAATTTGGTTTCATTTTGTAGATTTTTTGGATGTCTGTATCTACTTATATTAGGCGCAGAGCAATAGAAACCTCTAAAACTTAATGCGTAGTGCCTACGGTTGAATTTAGATTTGGTAATGTAATGATGTGGGAATTTCATGAGGTCAGTAGGTGTTGGTAAAATCAAAATATGCGAAGGCCGAATGACTTATGTGACGTATTGGTATACGTGCGGCTGCATGCTGGACAAAGTGTTGAAGGTTTCGATGGATAAAACCTTCTCGGTTGATGCTAAAACATCGATCCCATTCCAGCAAGACAACCCACCTTGCACTACAGCCAAAAGTAGTATGCATTTTTTTAAAAATAACCACATTAAACGATTGGATTGGCCCCTCAATCTAAATCCAATTGAACATTTGTGGCAAAAGTTGAATATTATAGCAACCAAAAACAATGAACATCATCAAGTCCTGATTTAAGTACAATAGAATCATTGTGGGCATTATTAAAACGAGAGTTAAAATATGAGTCGCAAATTAACATTGGCCATTGAAGGATCATTTAAACGTGGAACTTAATAGCACTGGATGAATGCAAATATTTAGAATACCACGTTTAAAAGAATGGAGGCTGTCATAAAGGCCAGAGGATACGTTACAACGGTTATAAAGGTTAATTGGTGTATTTGAAATAAATTCCACAACTAATTGTATTTAAACACTTTTTTCTTCAGCCACGCAATAATTTAACTAAAACCATAATTTTATTCCATAATCTTTTACTCCAACAATTCGGTCAGTATTTGTTTTGTTGAAAAACGGAATAGAATAGAAATTTTTCAATTATTCATCGGCTTTTACATAATGATTTTTTTTTCCGAAAATTATTATTGTGTGTATTATTCAGAAAAAAATAAACCAAGATTAAATAAATAAATATAAATTAAATAATTTAGTGTTAAAAGGATCTTCAATCTTCATAGTATATTTGAACCAAATGTTATGTGATTAAAAATAATTTAAAAATTAATAAATAAATTATTTTCGGTGCCGATATAGTATATGACCTGGAAGGAGAAATTTGATCTGAGTGAGATCATTTTTTTTCCGTGTATTTTATGGAAAAAAAGAAATTTTCCTTTTTTCAAATTTCCAGTTGATGAACATTATTCTATATAAATTTCGTAACAATATTTAACTCATTATTGTGTTTTTGAGTTAAGATACAAAATAAAACATTGTCGTTTTATTATCGAATTATTCAACAATAAATTTTATTTATAACCTTACTCTACAGTGTCTAGAGTATACACAACAATATACACAGAAAACCACAACACCAAAAATTATAGAGTATAATATTTTTCGTTTTAATGAATAGTAATTATTATGACAGTTCTACTATATAATGTTTGAGTCATTACATAATGAACATTGTCAAAAATAGCTTTATTATCTATATAGGCTCATACAAGTTGGATATGACTGTATGCCGACATAGTCATATAAAACATTGATAACATAACATTTTGGGAGTAAATCTGAACTATTTCTTTATCGCCATAGCAACGCAATCAAATTTTTCGTTCTATTTGTTTATTTTTTTTTTTATATATTTTATTCTACATATTAAAAGTTGTGATAATATAATGCATTCAAATATCAATGCATATTTGATAATTCATTTTCCCTTATGTTATTGGTTTTGAATTTGGATTATTTTCTAACATGTTTGATTTAAACATATATGTTTAAAACAATTGTGAGAAAGCGATACAAGATTTATTTAAATGGTATAGGTGATTGTATGAAAGAAATGGAGAGATACACAGACATAGAGTCATAGAGTCATATCCAACTTGTATGAGCCTTAAACGTTGTTAAGTGACAAGGCATATGGTTTGTGTTTTTCTGTTATTTTCTGACTTTTCAAACATACTTATGACAACAGAAGACTGTTGTCGGACGCTAAAACCGATCGTTGGTTGTAGCGAAAATTATTTTTTTAATTATGTAAGAAAAGATCTATTGGATTCTGAAAAAAATTTATTCATATAAGAAAGTCATGCAACATCATTCTCATTAATATTAAAAAATACAATTCTGAAATATATATGTAGAGTATAATATTTTATATTATGCACAGATTTTCTATTATAAATGATAATTGAAATAAAATTCATTTTCTTTTTTTTACGAGTATGATATAAAGTTTATATATTGATACATACATATCAATTTATAAATGGATAAAGAAAAATCAAATAAAAATCATAGTATTATATCCAACATCCAAGTATCATATTAGCTATATGTGGCATAAAAAGATGCATTATATCATTTTCCCTTAAACATTATATGTACTTTATTTAAAATATATACAATATACATGTATGTATGTACTTCATTCCATCATTATATCAGTTATATCGTTATATTTAATCAGTTTAATCACGTTGCATTTAACGCATTTTATATCAAGATAGAAGATATCTATATAGATAAAGACATGCTATTATATATATCTAATATCGTTAACTATATAACAGTTGGCTGAAAAGTTTGTAGGCACAAAGAAAAAACTTCTTTTTTTTTAATTCTATTTTATTTTTCAATTTAGTTTTCCTTCGAGGACGATACAACGATCACAGCACAGCATTTATTCAATTTTTCTACATGATTTTTAGAATACGATTTATCTTTAATCTCAAAATAAGCGGCAATTTTGGCGATTACCTCTTAATCGGCACTAAATCGGAACTAATAACTCAGCGGCGGACTTTCCTGGTGCCGAGTCCGGTTAATATTAATCAAGCCTTGACTTCAACAGTATTTTTTTTCGCCAAAAAGCAATGCTTCATTAACACACGAAATTCCTTTTGATCCATTTTTTTTAAACTAACTAAATGGATTTAATGCTTGTAGAGCCATTTATGTATAGCCTAAGAACTTTTCAGCCTTCAGCCTACCTGATATATATAATATATGTATCTATAATATATTATGATGACACTTGATATAATGTGATATATAGTATATAGGCAATATATGATTATTGATATACATTTTCTATATATATTGTGATAAAATACGAATAAATTTAATATGAAGATGAAGTGTATTAAATCAGGTATACACGGTATAGGTGAATATGTTGATTATACATAATAAAGGTATTTTATACATATGTTTTTATATACATACATATTTGTATTTATACAAATTTTATCCATAAAAGTAATAAAATGAGTGAATTGATGGGATGGTTGAATATTTAATGAGAGCTTGCGTTTTATGTTTTATATATTATGTTACATGTACAGATGAATTCTAAATAGCATAAGTTCTGAATTCATATATGATACATGCATATTTATATTTGTTATAAAAAGAATAATTGCAAAATTTAAAGTGTACACACAAACACACACAATATTGTTTATTATTCTTCGTATAAAACGAATACTTTTCCATATAATGTATATCAAAAGTGCCAAAGCGGAAAATAATGTCATGCTATAAATATAAATAAAATTAATGTGCACACACAAATTTATGATTTTATTATGAGCTTTATTTTAACATATTTAGTATACAATACAAGCAATATATAATATACATATGTATTTGTTGTACACAATACATGAATTGTTATATATAAAATTTGGAATATTCATAAAATTCTACATAATATTATTCAGATGCAGACGTTTCAAGGTTCTCATAAAATATGTGTAGAGTATAGTATATATTATAAAATATGTTATGCCTAAATTATATAAAGATAATACATATGAAAATTGAAAATAAATCCTTACGTGTAAATGTTGAAAATGTGATATTTTTATATAATAAAAGGTATTTGAATTCTTTTTAAAATAGGTATAGTAATATGATTGGATCGTTTTTCTAAGTAAAACGTTTTCCCAATTTTTTTGGTAATCTATGAATACCATCAACATTATATTTCCCATCTTTTTATGCTATCCAAGAATCGGGCTAATTTTGGACGTTCGAAAAATTGTGGAAGCGGTATGTAAAGAGGCCAAGTGTCGTCGATCTGAACAAGTGGTAATCTGATGGGCTAACATCTGGTGGGTGGCACGGCTGCGGTAACACAATCCAGCCAAGTGATTCCAATGTTTCTTTTACCGGAATGACACGAGCAAGATAATTACTTTTATAAGTCTGTTAGTAGTTTTTCTTTCAATGTCCGATTAAATTTAAGCAATTGTTGTTTGTGGCCTTCGTCAGTATTAGGTTGATCCTGTTTCCTCAATTCATAATATATCACGATCTTCTGCTCCCACCAAATACACAATTTAGCATTCTTTCCAAGGATATGGCGTTTTGTCGTCAATTTTACTGGTTGACCTGTATCAGTCTAATTTTTAGGATCAATTTCATGCAAAACATGTTCACCATAAACTTCTACAAGAATTTGTTGACTTTCGCAGCAGCAGTTTTCTTCAAATGAAACAATAACAACAAACCTCTTGGCAAATTAGACTTTTCTGATGCAAAACACGACACCAAACGAAAAAAATATGTTATTTACACTTTTAGCTCGTGACACAAATATTGAATGATAAAGATATAAAGTGCGAATACGTTCACAAAAAAGTGTTCATCCGAAAACGCCACGGTTTAAGGCCGCTTCAACGCATAATTCGTGAGCTGCAATCATATTTAATTCTAAAATTAGCGAAGTGCTGCGCTCCAAATGCGTGTCCCATTGATCTAAAAAGCGATAGTCGGGCGGAGCCCATTCAAGTGATTTGTATGCGTCTTTGAACGGTTTTGATGTGTGAGACCGTGTATTATCGCGCGGTAAAACCACGCCCTAATGCCCATTGTGGACGTTTTCCTATCAACGAATGATTCTAATTCATTAATTGTTGTCGGTAGCGTTCATCGCCAATTACGTTTCATCAGGTTTTAACAGCTGATGATTTAAGACGTCAATGTTATCCCGCCAAATACTGAGCATTGTTTATCGACCAAACTGATTTCGTCTTGCGGTCTCCGTGTCAGCTTCACCAAATAAGTAATTGTCGGCTTTATACTTGGCGTCGCTATCGAAATATAAACATTTTTATGATTTGACATATATGTTTATATTTTCTACATTCAATAATAAGTCAAAGCCCTTCAGCTAAATTTCGTGAAATTAATAGCGTGATAGTTTTATAACCCATTGAAATTCCAAAATACTTATAAAAAAAAGCATTTGCGACATGTCTTTCTGTTGTTCTTTAATGATCAAAAGTAATCTACTGAAAGTTATCGTAGAAACTTATGCTGAACACGCTCCATCAATTAAAACGTGTAAAACATGCTTTTGACATTTTAAAAGTAGGAATTGCAATTTGAAAGACGATGAACGATATGGTAGATAAAAAAATGGTTGCCTACACGGACCTGTAGGCGTCATTGGATTAAGATGCAACCCAAACGTAACACAAATAGGCAGAAACTGTGTTAAATTTGTTTAAAATATGTATTAGTCTTCGATTTATAGCAACGTTTCAAAAGATGGAAAATAGGTACCACATGAATTAAATGAAACACAAATGGAAAAGCGAACAATCAATTATGAAAAGCTGCTTCAACGACACGAAAGGGAGTCATTTCTTCATCAAATCGTCATTCTTCATCTTCATCATTTCTTCATAACGGAACAAGAAAAGTGGATATATTTTGAAAATCCAAAACGCAAAAAACATGGTTATCACCTGGCGAAGCTGGTCCATCGACTATAAGTACAAATCACTTTGGTCGTAAGACAATGCCCTTTGTTTAGTCGGACCAGATTGGCGTTGTATGTGATTAGCTGTTAAAAGGTTTAATAGCGATGAACGCTACCGACAAAAAATGTTGCACAACAATGATTTTTTCCTTTTTGCAATTATGGCAGACGATATCGTCGGTTTAAGACGATAATTTTTGACGATAGGATAGTAGCTATCGTTACGATTGTCTTTTGTATTGCTTTCTTTTGTTTTTGTTCATTTATTCAATTTTATTATTCATAAAAAGTACAAAAGTAATTCTCATAAAAATATTACTTTCATTCTCATTCTCATTCATTCTCATAAAAATAATACACCTTTTGTTTTTATATATGAAAATCATTTGCCACAACAATATCCACGGAGACGATATACAAATAATATCGATACCCATAAAATCGACTACCATAATATCAAAATAATTGAGTATCGCAATTTTAGACGATAGGCGATAGACGATAGTATCGACTCCCATAATACCACCTCTGGTTTTCAATGATATTCTACTTAAGTCTTAAATAAATTATTTTCATATCACTATTTATTAATAAATTGTATATTAGCTAGCTATATTCGACATCACCTTTTAAAATAATATATTTGAATGAATGGTTTGATTATAATTTTATATAAGCAACAACAAAAATAATAACCTATATTTTCAAAAGATGCACACTTTAAAGGATTTAATAAATATTATAATTACACAAAACATTAATATAAATACGCATATACTTTTTTAATTCCCAAAACAAATTTTTATTTTGCAACAACTGCGAAATTTCCTATATCGCATATAAAGGTGTACAGTATAATATAATACAATGAAATAATATTTTAAACGATTCGTATATTAGTCTTTATATTCAGGATACTTAATTAAAAAATTAATTTCATATAATATAAATCATATCTCTATGTCTATTCATGTGTTAAGATATGAAGATCAACATTAATGAATTAGAAAATTCCATAAGCGTATATACACGCATTCACCATATATAATACTGAACTTTTAAATAATTATACTATACTGTCTATAATATATAATTCTAATACTAACTACAATATAAATATTCCTTTATGTTATAAACAAACGCCATAAATTCGCTTTAAATTCACTTTGCATGACTAGCTCTATATATAGATAGAGTAGAGTATACAATTTATAACGCATTAACAACATTTTTCAACGCAACGAAAATTTATTTATATCATATATTTGTTATTTCCATAGCTATATTAACTTTCATATTTATATACAAAAATGAAAACTTTTTAATTGAGCTATTAAGATATTTTATATTTTATGTATATGTATAATTTTACACACAATAATAGTTATAAATGTACTTATAATATATATGAAACAATATGTGATAAATATACAATACAAAAATTATGAATATTCACTCTCTGGTAATGTCTTATATAAGCATGTTGTAAATAATACCTTATGTTATAAGTATATTTTATACAAGAATTGTAAGTGTATATATTATAAGCAAGAACAGTAATAGTACAAAAACAACTGTATAAGTTCTTAAATTTATACAAAATTTTTCTTGTGAGCATCTCACATTTACGATAATAATATATACATAGTTAGTTAACAATTGATGGTGATGATTTTTATATATAAATAGAAACAAAAACACATATGGAAAAAAAACTCCATTTATATTTTTTATTTATATATATGTACAAGAAAAAAAATGTATATAAAACAAAATTCAAGAAATATGATAACCTAAGATAATTAATGTATATAAAGTGGAGTTTATAACAAAAGATATTTTTACACACAGGCAACAATAATATAATAAAGGAGAAAAAAAATCTTTACATATATATAATCTTTAAGATAAAATTTGTATGTACTATTTATATGTGTATTATATAAACCGTATTTAAAATGTTATGATAAAAAAAGACTTATTATTAACCTTATCTTGTAAAGTGGTATTTCAATGTTATTTATATGTATATATATATATTGTATTATTGCATTTATTTATACGTAGTACCACGTAGATGTTATAACAATTCGAAATTATTAAGAAAATAGTATTAGTTGTTGGAATTAATAATGCGGATTTTTTCGCATTGGCATTTATTTGTAAAATAGCATTTATTTGTATAACAAAATGTAAACGTTTGCCAATGGTTGTTTGGTCGACATTCAACGCCATTGCAAGTTCATGTTGCGTTCTACACGAATTTTCATCCAATAACGCTTGCAATTCTTCGTCTTAAAATTTTTTTGGCTGACCTGGCCGTTCTTTGTCTTCCAAGTCAAAATCACCATTTCGGAAGCGTACAACCCATCGTTCACAAGTTGCTTGAGCTGGAGCATGTCCACCATAAGCTTCAACCAAACGATAACTTTCAGCAGCGGGTTTCTTCAAATTAAAGAAAGTTATTAAACTTCCCCCCATATTCGACATATTCGAAGCAAAAAAAAGCTTTGTTGTTTACACTTCAATGAAATGACATATACTGAAATTTATAGCCTAATGACAGACAAAAAAAAGAAAATGGCCGCGGTGTGTTGCGATACACTCAACGCTAGTTGCGCCATCTGTTATATAAATCCGCATTTTTAATGCCTGCACCTAATATATCTTAAATTATTAGGTCTTACAGAATTAGATATTACAATATGCACTCTTTATATATGAAGACATTTATTTGTGTTTTTCTTTCATTTCACACTATTCCCACTGCGTATGGTAAAACAGATAAGTTCATCCGTGCGTTCAGAGCAACACATGGTTGTAATGTGATTTTGTGTATATCACATGGTATAAAAGTGCTTATTTTTTACACCGAACCGAATCGGTACAAATGAACGACAAAGTGTGTTGGAGAAATTACTACGCACCATCGCCATTAAATGTGTAAAAATGTCACATTTTGTAACTTTGTGCGATGCTCTAACCGGAAGGCATAATTAAGGTTGTGAGTGATGGTTCTTAAACTATTATGTAAAGTTTACAATACTTTTTAATGTAATACAAAATAATAATTCCATTTCCGTATTCACACAAAAATGAAAAATTGTCCAATTTTCTCAATTTTATTTAAAAAATGACTCTCAAAATAATTTTGAGAATATTATCACCAACAAAAAAAGATATTCCTCCAATGCCTTGGCAATTAAGAAAACTGAAAACGAAAATTAAATATCTCAAAAATTTTCCATGTCAAATATAGATTGCATATAAACAATACGGGTTGGCAACCAAAGAAACGGAAACGAAATGTAAATATTTTTCGTTGACGAAATTTATTTTTGAGTGAAAAATTTTAGATTTGATTTCATAATTTTTCATAATTTCGTTGCTCTTGTTAAATTAATTATATTGTTAATTATAAACAAATGAAATTTTTTTTTCACAAAAGATACAACAAAATTTACTTAAATTTGCAAAAATCACTCGCTCATTGATAAATTTCTTAATTGTTATGTTACTATAAAAAAAAGTCACCATAAAAGAGTAAACCATTTATTGTTAGTGAAAATAATATGAAGAAAAACAATGAAAAAATATAACGGATGAAAAAATATGCAGGAAAAAGACAACAGTACAAAATTATGAAAAACGTGTATTTTTTTGGTTTTGTTAATGGGGGTTAAAGGATATTGGAATTCTTCAGTATATAAGTGATTTGCTCTGAGACCTACTATAGTTAAATTATATTCTTAACATAAATTGTATTCGAGTGTATTGTATATACTAGGTGTAGCAATAAGTATTTACCATTTTTTTGTAAAAGAAAACACATTATTTACAATATATAGTTAAAAACGTAAACGGGAAACATATACACGACTTCCGCGTCAGCTTCAATCTCAGCGTTTTTGATGACATTTTAGAACATACACAAAACAAATGGAAGCGAACACATACAAAGTTGAGGTTGAAGTTGGCGTTGTCGTTGACGCCGTATTAGATCTATTTTCCATTTTTTTACAACTTCACAACTTTAGCCTAAAAATTTTGTGTGTTATAATTTGTTTACTAATTTTATTTTATTTAATTGTGTGTTAGTTTTATTTAAATTGGATGTGAATAAATTTTGAAAAATTGAATAAATTTATTTGTTATAAATATCAACGAAAATGTTAACGGTGACGCTATGTATGTGTTTCACAGAACTTGCTGGGTAGCGTTAATGTTAACGTTCAAGCCGACGCTGACGCCGAAGTCCTGTATGTGTTTTCAGCATTAATAAAAAAAAAAACATTCCGCAGTTTTTGACAATGTGTTTTCATGCTTTCGGTAGTTTCGTTTTCGATTCGTCGTTTTCGAGAATGTGTTCGATACTTAATTCTAGATTGTTTTTTTTTTGCAAATTGAAAACCTAAAGTTTAATTTGTTCTAATAGAAATAGAATTTGTTCTAAATTAAACTTTGCTTATTGCATTAACAAGCAATAAGATAAATGATTAAGTTATACAGGAAAAAATATACACAATTGTTATTCCCATGAAATGTTGATTTATTTGTGTTTTATACGCGACATCATATACACGTAAATATAGAATAGAAAAAATAAAAATATAAAATACAAAACTGAGAATTTAATTGAATTTAAAATGTGTTTCTGTGAATACATTTAATATATATTATATATGGTATATGAAGTAGGTTTTATATGACAAAAAAAAATTAATTTGCGTGGTTTACCAATTAAACTTTTATATTGTGCATTTATGATAAAATTGCATGCATTTAAACCATCTGTTATATGAAACATATGGTACATTATAGATATATTGGATAGTATAATTATAGAACATTCTATATTCTATATATATATTCATATATACTTAACCAATGTAATAAATAATAATAAAATGATTACACATTTAAAACAGTTTTTATTTTTATTACAAAACATTGAACTTTAATGCACAGTTTACATAAATACTATATATACATCAGGGACGATTCCTAATCAATTATGCTTCAGATTCAATTTTTTTTTATAAATACCTAACATATATTATACCTCTCTAATTATATCTTATGGTATTTTAATTATGTTTTACATTTTTTATTGATAAGCAAGGCATCTAATATAAATATATAATACATATGTAAAATAAACATCTTATTAAATATGCGATTAAAAAAATATTCTTATAAATAAAGATTTAAAATGTTCAATAATAATAAAAAGAAATAAATTTTGTAAATAAAACGATATAACAACAAAAAATAGTGCAAAATGTTACCCAAATTTGCTATATAAAAAGCATTTAACCATGTGTACGAAGATCTCGGATATATGTATAACTAACACCATCAAAATTAAAATTGAATCTAACAAAAAGCTCCAAAGGAAATATATTCGGTATATAAAGCGATTCAACAACAGCTAATTGTACAAATGTTAATCTATACGTTCTATACATAAATAATATATTCCTCTATATACGAAAATCTCATCTGTATGCATAACTAACACCATCAAAATTAAAATTGAATCTATGAAAGAAAACTTCATAGGCAAACAGATTTTAAAAGTTCTTGTATAATTTTAGCATTTTAGCATTAGAATTGTTTTAGGAATATTGCAGACATTTAATCGTATTTATGTTATGCTTGAGTACAGGTTCGGAGTTCCACGCGTCTTGGCTAAAAAATATACTTTTGTATGATAAACGCCAAAATGTATACTATTATTGAAATGAATTTATCCCATTTTTTAGGTTTTACGACAAAAATATTACATTATTTAATTTTTTTAATATCATTATTAAAAGGATAATACTTCCTTTCAATTATCCTGCTAGTGAAAACATTCCACAGTCTTTTAAACAAATTTGTATTAAGCACGTAAAAAAATCAAAATAAAAAAACTGTTTAGCAAAGACGCGTGGAACTCCGAACCCGTGGAACTCCGAACCTGTTCCGTTATGCTTCGCACAAAAAGTTTCGTTTTTAATTTTGTTATCAATTGATATGCATAATAAAAGGGTCAAAGACTTTGAACTTTCAAACACTTTTTTTTCACATATTTTTCGTGGATGTTTTTACGAATAGGATTATAACTTCTTAGGTAGAATATGTTGGGTATTCTCATTTTACTAACAGATTCAATGAATCTGTTAAATCTATGGACCACACGTCACTGATATACATATATATAAACCGGTTTAAACAAATAATCCTCATACGTACGAGCATTATTTCTTTAAAACATCATCTGATTTATTTACATGTATTTATGAACATATATTTTAATTTTAGACCACAATTATAGGTTGTACGGTGGATACGCGACAACGAGTAATATAAGTGTATATAAATTACTTTTAATGGTTTGTTTTTAAAATTAAAAATATTTTGCAAGTACTATATGAAGGTTCGGCAACCAGATATGCAGGACCGGACCTTTCATACATGCAAAAGTTGCACTTGCTTGGATGCTTCTTTGCGTAAAGTGCTTTTTAACTGTGAGGACGTATTCCTTTTTTAATTCACCGATTTAAAAAATGCGTTAGAATAATTAATCCGATACCAAAATTCTTCTTTCAATACATTGTTATAGATTTCGCCCAAAAAAAGAGAATTTGTTTTAAATATTTTTTATAACATATTAAACATTTAATAAAAAATCTTCTGGATAGATGGAATTATGAGCCTACCTCTTATGGGTGATGTCAAAATGGCTACTATGTATGCTACATAGGGCGCAAAAATTTAGACTGATTATAGGGTATGAAAAAGAAAAGGATCGGTCCTGCAGATATGTATGTATACTCTATACTATATATATAAAATAAAATTAATTTGTAGTAAAGTTTTCTTTTAGACGTGTGGTGAAATATATTTTATATTTATTGAAATTATATGCACATTTTTTTTTAAATATATCATATATAATAATACATATACAAATGAATTCTGAATGGAAATTAATTATAAATTCTGTAAATTCTATAAGATGCGCAATAATTTTAATGTGGTTAACAACTAAAAACAAACACACCCTACGTTTAATAAAAATCAATTGAAATCTAAGCCTTTTAAGACAATCTTTAAATGTTGTTTAAGCATATGTACATCACTTTCTAACGATTAATCGGATGCGAATATCCAATAATTATAATTTTCAACCATGATTCATGATGATTTGCAATGGTGTTAAGCAAATAATGTTGTTATATTTAAAAGCGAAATATTTTTTATTGACTTAAGCTGTATTTGTTAAAAGAACTTTTCCATCTACCGGTGTGATGCTATGTTTGAATACCTACACTTGACGGCTCGAAAACAACAATTGCGAATATCCCGGTATGGAATCACTTTCACCAAAAATAGTACTAAAAACTCAGTCAGTAAAAATTCAACCTGAATCAGTTATCTAATATTAATATTCGATTTGTGAAGTCTGCCTACAGTTTGAGATTGCATGGTATTGTCAAATTAATATATTTTCTTTTTTAATTAATAACATTTACTTATTTTTAAATGGTTTAAAAACCAAAATGTTGGCTTACAACTAAATTATTGCTTATATACAAGATATGCCAGATCTCGATCACAATTCGCCAGTTTTTAAGGTTCTGTGGCTCATTTGGAGTCGAAAACATTTCCAAACCTTTTGGTCGATTCGGCTTCGTTACGGAGTTGAACGAAAAAACCGATTTATTGAGATTTTCACGTTTTTCACTATTTTGGAGTAGTTATCTCCATAACTGGTTTATTGTAATTGAAAGATCATATACACTATTAGCTTACTTCTTACTTCAACGCGCCTACTTACTTCAACGCACCTACAATTGGTTTTGGCGTCCATTAACAGCTCCTCCAACCGGACCTATTTACCGCCAACGTCCGCCAGCCGGAAACGCCGAGAGCCCGAAGGTCCGCTTCTTCCTCATCCTTCCACCTGGCTTGCTGCCCAACATTTTTGATCGTATACATCCATTCGTACCACATGGATGTAACTTGCGTCAGTGTTAGTTTGGACATGGCTATCAATTTTTGTGCGAATTCAAATTCCTCCATCGTGCGCCATAATTTTTCCCTAATAACACTGTTATATGCGGCCTTAAAATCAACAAATATGTGGTGTGTTACTACTGTGTTACTACGTTGAAATCGCTACACTTTTCCATTATCTGTCGTATGACGAACAGCTGTGTATTGGCACAATTACAGCAAACTTCCACTCCTGTGGTATAACCTCATAGTTCCAAACATGCACAATTAGCTCGTGTGTACTATTCCACAATACATCTCCACATTTTAAGAGTTCACCACCGTCAGCCGTCAGATACGGCGTCAGATCCAGCCGCCTTTCCGTTCTTGAGTTTCACAATGGCTTCTCTGGTTTCCTCATATGTTGGTTCCGAAATTAGTGGTTGTGCTGTTTGGTACGGAAGTTGGTTTTCTGCATTTCTACCAATTGGGTTGATTGCTGTAATTAAATCTTTAAAATACTCAGCCCATCTCGCGATGGCTCTTTCTTCATCCGCCAAAATTTCACCGCTGGTATCCTTACAAAGAAGGGGTTGTTGTATAAATCCGCTAGTTACAGATCTTATTCTCCTGTACAAATTTTTACTGTCATTCATGCTGGACAGCGTGTCTATATCCCACAAAATATCCTGCTCATGACGCATTTTCTTGTTTCGGAATAATTTGCGTTCAATGGATCTTTTGGTTTTGTAGTCATCCATGGCAGTGCGTGTGGAGCGCTGAAGATATTTTAAACGCGCTTGGTTCTTTTCTTCATGAGCCGTTTTACATTCGTCATCGAACCAACCATTTCTGGCCACGCCAGGTTTCAACTTTACCGTCTCCGCTCCCGCCATTTTCATACAATTACGTAATCGATTTCACATATCATTACACGTATTTTGCTGTTGACCAACATCTGTTCGAACAATTAACTCCACCAATTTATCCTCGTACTGTTGTTTTACTTGGTCATTTTTTGAGGTTTTCCAAATTGAATCCTCTCGCAATGACTTTTTGGCGGTTTGCACTAACACGATATCTAAACAAAGCTCTTACGAGTTAATGATCAGAATCAATGTTAGGTCCCCTACAGCTCCTTACGTCCAGTATGTCGGACGCATGACGAATGTCAATGAGTACGTGGTCTATTTGGTTCGTTGTTTTTGTATCTTGCGAACACCATGTTCCTTTGTGTATGTTCTTATGTGGGAAACGTGTGCTGGCTACTATCATATTGTTTGATATTGTGAAATCGACTAAACGCTCGCCGTTATTATTACAGTGTGTATGAAGGCTATGTTGACCAATTGCCAGTCGATATACAATTTCCCTACCCACCTGTGCATTAAAATCGCCAAGCACAATTTTAATGTCACGACTAGGAGCTTGGTTGTAAATACGATTGAGCTTTTCGTAAAACATATCCTTCGTGTCTGCATCTTTGTTTTCTGTTGGGGCGTGAACGTTGATAAAGGTTACGTTAAAAAAATTTCCCTTTATTCGTTATGTACAAAATCTTTCATCAATGGGGTTGAACCCTGTTTTATTTCTACTGCTATAGTAGAATTTGTATTCTTTACTGGATA
This sequence comes from Dilophus febrilis, assembly GCA_958336335.1. Lineage (NCBI taxonomy): Eukaryota > Metazoa > Arthropoda > Insecta > Diptera > Bibionidae > Dilophus > Dilophus febrilis. The sequence continues at coordinate 36,238,825 of OY284470.1, forward strand.
AGATGTTCTTTCCAGGTCACCATGTTTCCTGGACCGCTGTTATGTCCAGTTTAGAGTCGTTGTCGTGTTTCCTGTCCTGTCCGAGGCACTGTTGTTAGTTTCATAACTTGTTGGTTTTACGGTGTCGGTAATTAGCCGTACGACCAACCGCATGGGGCCCGCACCTACAATTTTAGCCTGAATGATTCGGATTGTATCATTCAGTTACCGTTGGTTACCACGTGGAGGTAAAGTAAGCACTTGATCAGGAACTCAACAGTTGCAACACTGGGTCAGCGACCAGTCAGTGCCTACCCTATTGATCCCAATCCAAACCAACAAGCATCAGCATTCAATTACCTTTAAATTAACCGGTGCTTTAGATATTTAAGGAAACGTTTGTAGCATAAAATTTTTATTTTTTGTTGTCGAAAGTTTGAGATATCATATCTCGAAAAGACATTCTGTAAGACTTTCCGAACAACTTGCTTAAAAACTTAAATAAGCTTTTGTCTGCCATATATTACGCGATCTCTAATAGTTTCGAAGTGATTCACATAATCCCAATATGATTCACGAATAAAAAGTATAGAAATGTATGGTAATTTTAAAAATTAAATCTAAAGTGCTAAATAGATAGGAAAAACGCAGAGCAACGCGTACACAGACGCACGCCTGGATCATATTATATAGATATCATCACGACGCCACGTTGATCATATTATATAGATATCATCTGTCCCTGTGTTTTTTTTAATATTAAAATATTGTGCTTATTTATTGCAAAGGCTATATGTAGGTTTACATTTAAAACATCGTTAGGCAAAGTATATGCAATTTCGACTCTAATGTAATGTGTAGTGTGAAGGTCTTAAAATTATATTAAATTTAATTAAATTATATGTGATTTTTCAAAACTGAAACTTGAATAAGTTATTGTGTTGAATAATTTATAAGTGTTTTCTTATGTTTTCACCCACTTTTGCATCAGATTGTACTTGTTTTCATTTCGTCGTGAAGCTCCATCATGTTTGACCACCGAAGAAGTAAATTAAATGAATAGTCAATGATCTAACTGAATTATTCATTAATATTCATTATTAATTGACATAATTATATAAAAAAAAACATAATTTCACCAAACATAATACAGTTAATTTTATTCGGTTATTCGAATAAAAATTGTATCCGTCTTGGATTTTCGGCAAATTTATTTCTTACCAATTCGATGAAATTATCCATTTGCTTGACCTTTATGTATGCTTAACATTCCATTCAATCTTTCTTCCGTCATTGTACCCCGCAACCACGATTTCACTCGGCGCAGTGTACTAAAACTACGCTCAACTTGGCTAGTTGTTGAAGGCAATGACAAAATTGGGGTGTGCGCCCCCGCCTAAATACGCCCATGCGCACATGCCTAGCAAACTAATTATTCTACAAAAAAAAATTGATTTCAAAAACATTTTTCGAAAATTTCAATTTTTCAAATATTGAATTTTTCGAATTACAACCATAATTTTCCTCCAATTTGAATTTTACTCGAATAACTTAAAAGTTCAATCAATTTCTGATATTTCGTAGAAGAAAATTTGAAAATCGACCTATTGATTCAAAAGACCTGGTTGATTTTCCAAATAGCGCATTTAAACAAGTACCTTTTTTTAGGTACTGTATAAAATATTTCACTATATATCATTAGACAGTATCGCTATTTTCTTTGATTTTTCACTGAACACAAATTGAAGTCGGCTATAGCTTTTGAATAAAATGGGGCGATTTTCGATTTTTCTTCTATGAAACATTAAGAATTTATTGAATTTTTAAATTATGCGAAGAAAAACGAAAATTTAAGAAAAACCCGTCTTTTAATTAAAAAAATAGAAAATTTAGTTTAGATTTTCCTTAAAATATAGTTTAGTCCGTTTATTTTTTTTTTTAATCAGGAGTCTTTAAATTATGGTCATGTAACAAATGTATATCATTGACGCGATTATATAATAGATTTAATATATAGGATGACTCGTTTCAAAATCCCAGAAAAATAGGATTTTCATTGTGATTCGTATAGGAAACGCAAAACCCCAGGTGTAATCTCACAAATTGTTTATACATTTTATATAAGGTTGATGCCATATATATAATCACTGTATCGCCGACTCATTATAAATCAGCTAATTAGACATGTGGCGTTCAAAATATTCAATCCCTTGGAAATATGGCTAACAATTTCCCATAACCGCCTATTTAGAAATGTATATGATATTTTGATTTTATTTGTATATAAATATGAAATTTAAAGTAACCAGAAAAAGTTAAACAAGGAAAAAAACCTCACCACCCAAAACGTACCTATAAGATAAGGTAAAATTATTTCTTTTAAATTTTTAGCCAAATACATCCAGCAGTTAAATGATACATTTCTTCTTGAATAGATGATTTTTTTGCTGTTGCTTTTTTATTCTCGCGTATATTTAATCGTCTATAATACTGCTTCATATATAAATATATACTGGCAGATGTATATAGATATAGTATAATATATTTATAAATATGTATATACATATACATCGATTATACATTAAGCACGCACTTTTCAGCATGTGCTTTATTGATATCGTTTTGGAAAACAAATTTTTAGGTACCTTTTTATCATCATCATTCCCGTTCCCGTTAAACTTATTATTTATCGGGAACTTATTATCGTGAAAAATGAAATAAAAATTTCTCCGATTTTTTCTGATCGGTCGCTCGCTCCGTTGTCTTAACATTTTTCCCGGAAACTGTTAGACCGATTTGACTGAAATTTTCAACATAAAGTTGTTTTATGTTCAACTGGTTAAATTCGATGACGGGACATGTCACCCACTCACCCACCCGTACTTTTACAGGCGTTTGCCTGGCATCGTTTTTTTTAGCATCAATATGCGATTTCTATTGAATTTTATGTATATTTTTGGCAAAATAAAAAATAAAAAACGGAAACTCCGTATCGACTTGAAGGTGATATACAACACAAAATAGATATAAATAAGTTAATATTAGAAATATATGCGCCACGTATATATAAAATGTTTACTATTATTCGAAAGAGTATAAAATATAAATGAGATATTACACACAGAGTTTTATATTTATGCAAAACTGATATTTATATTGTACATATCGTTTTTAACGTGAACGTTTAGGTAGATATCAAGTAAAAGCCATCGCTATCAATCGGAAATAAATGTTGTCATATATATGCATATACATATAGAAAGCGATTTTTGTTTTGTTTATGTACACAACCTTTTTCTTTTATGTTGAATTTAGATAAATCTCTTTTATATATTTATATAAATATATAATCTGCATTTTTTTCTATATATATATGTTATATATATATATATATTTATATATAAACATTATGGTATTTCTTTTTCACATCACACCAATCACACCAACATCATTCAAGTATCATCTGTTTTGTAAAGGTCACGCGTACTCGAAAAATAGTGCTGGCTTTATATGTAGTTGTAAAAATATTATTGAATAGAAAAAAACAAACGAATTCGTATGTATGTATATGTTTACACCATCGACACAGCCTACAACGGAGAGTGTAGTCGGTGGCGAACGGGTGTAAATGGTGTGTTGAAAATAACAGATACGCATTCAGCACATGGTAGCGACGGTGAATGAAACGAACAGATTTTTAAATATGTATATACATCGTGGAATTGGTGTGCTTGGTGTAACATGTAAAAAAGCGGCATTAGAATTGTTCTTCAAATAAACTTTAAATTATATATGTATACAATACAGATATTTATATATAACATAAAGGAGCATATATATATATATATTGTTTTTGAAATAAAAAATAAAATATAAAATTGAAATATATTGAATAATAAATATTATCCAGTATTATGTATACTTACATTGCGAGTATTAAAAGATCTCTGTCTTTTGTTGCCTATATCCACTATATACCGTATACTATCCTATTTCACGCATATACGTACTAAAATAAAAGAAGAAAAAAGATCGATTTACATGTTTAAAAATGTTGGAATATAAATTTATTCAAATTAGAACATTTTGTTTATTTCATATTTATTTTTTTGTTTTTTTTTTTTACTTTTTTCCAATTTCCATTTTTATACTCACAACTGTATCATATGGATCATTCATATACACCGAATGTATATAAATAAAATGAAACATGTATATTTTGATGGTCTATTCTATATCGGAATATACAAGATTTTATTTATCTGTATAGCATCCTCCCAAAAACATTGAAAATCATATGTTAGGTGACGCCAACGTAACATTCGAATTTTCTCGATAAAGGTTCCAATTGGTAGAGAAAAGTGATCAAAAAGGTATATTAAAATGATTTTTCCAAAACGATAACTATGTTACGCTTTGCTGGAGGTACGTACATAATATTTAACATGTGATCAAATATAAAAGGACCATAATATATATGAAACACAATTCTAAATATATATATAAAAAATGCAAACAGACATATAAATAAATGGCAATTTCTTGAAAGTCGCTGGGGCACTACCGTATTGCCCTATAAATGGAGATAAAAAGAAATAACAAGAAGAATGTACACAAATAAACTTTAATCAAAGTCGTTCTTGCCTATGGCGAAACATATACTAAAATTGGAACGATACACAGAAAAATAGCATGGTCCCTACGAAAGGATGGCAAGAAAAATCGTGAAGTGTACCACATATTTCTCCGATGGATTCGTCGTAAAGCCGCGTGGCACGTACACCATCGGCCCTGGAAGTCGCACAACGCATATTGAATCTTTTTGAACTGAGCTAATACCCAAAACCAATTTATCCCATCAAATCTCCCCGAGGAATCATTCTTTACACAACATCGAACTCTAATTGTCTGAATATACCAGGGCAAATTCCAAGCCAGGACAATACCGATCTCTATTTGCAAACGTCTTTTTTTTCCATCGGTTGGCTGGTTTTTAACCTATTTTTTGTGATGCATCAAGAATAGATGAATTGATCGGATTCTCGGTGATTTTACGGGGCGATTGTTGGTGCCTCCAAATTTGCCAATTGTCGCCTCATCACTTACGGTCGAGGGGGCGACAATCATATGGGCAATGGAACATATCAAGCGGACTGGTGGAAAATTTTATATTGGCTCGGATAATTTATCCGCCAAAAAAAAAAATTACAAACATCTACAATTCTACATACCCGATAAAATTTTCGACAAAATCCGCAATATGTTGCCCACATGCCTAATCAAAATTAGGATCTTTTGGATTCCTGGCAACACGGGTATAGGGGGAAATGGCCAGGCCGATTAATTGACAAAATACACCACCATCGCCCCATTAACGACCTACTCAGAATTACACCTGATGATATAAACCCCTTTAGTGCGGGATCATATATAACGAAGGTTTTTAACAAAGTGAAGAAATAGGCCCAGATCATATAGCGCAATTATAAACCGGCCCGCAATAATCGCCCCTGATTTATCCACCCTAACAAGACGTGATTCTATGGGGCTCACTCGTTTGAGACCCGGACATATATATTTCACCCACCACCGCCTCCCGCACAGTAATGTGGATCCCCCAATATGTATTATTTGCAACATCAACAACTCCGTAAACTATATTCTGAACGAATGCTCATTATACATCAATTTACGCAACAACACCATAACCACTGGTATTATCATATATCTATTTAGCAACGACTCCATAATTAACTCTTTTACACTAATCCCGGACTTATTGAAACAAACCATACTCCATATACAATTATAACCATTCATCTTCGAAACAATCGTTAATTTTATCAATTGACATCTCTTTCTGATCTAAAAAACCGAACCGAATGCCCTGGTAGCCAGTGCTTGATAATATCCAAACAACTCCGTAAGGAATGATTTGATCCCATTCTGTTTCTAACCAATTGGCTTGAAATTTTGCATGTACTAGTTTTGGTATCAAATACAAAAAAATTACATTGCCGAAAATTTTATATTTTATTTGTGTATTTATAATGTTTTTGTTTCATTCTAATTTAATGAATTTTTTCAATATTTAAATCTTTTCAGGACAAATCAGGAAAATTATTCAAGAATTGATCAATATAGTTAATGACTCACACCATCTATTTGTACAAAACAAAAATTCAAAAGAATTTTCATAATCGGATTCAATTTGATCACAATTCATCATCATTACGGACTTCGTAATCAAAATGTGAGTACGCACGTAAAATTTAATTTTATATTTTGTGTTTAAATAATATCTTGTGGTAATCGAAAAAAAAGAGGAAATTTCCTTTTAAGGGAGTTTAAATTCAAAATGGGAACGAAAATTAAATTCTGCATCAAATTTGATGAAATTTGGAATAATTCTTATATCCATTATATAGAAGAAGCTTTAGTACAGATTTAAAAATTGCGATTTAACTCAATGCCGCTGCCATAAAAATTAATATTGAACATCCTATTGAGTATGATTTCGATGAGATTCGAATATTTTATAGTACTCATGAATGTGTGGAGTTAAAATTATAATCGAAATTTTGCTAAAATTGTGTGAACTAAACTCTCCGCATTTAAACAATTTTCAAATTTTTATAGGAGGCAATTATCGATATTATAGTATTCATAAGTTTTTGGGAATCGCAATTCTTATCACTTTTTGATAAAATTAATTTAGCAAGGCAAAGCAATTCTTAGAATCCGTCCACTGTATTTATTATAATTAATATAAAGTAGAGTTTTAGGACAATATGTGTTGAAGGAGTTGAAAGTAGAGTTTTAGGACAAGTTAGCGAGACAGTGACGAGAAAATTTAAAATAATTAAAAAATTCGAGATTTGTGATTATAAATGTTGCTGATGCGAATCAGGACAATTATTTCAGTCAGTGATCAGTATCGTGAAAATGAGCATCATTGGTAGATAGATTTTGGAAATTGGAGAGTATTCAAATATTGCAAGAATCCACAAGGATTTCAGAACATGAACATTCATCCAAAAATAATTACGTCGACAACAAGTACTTGAACATTAGAAAAGCGAATCGAGCAATTAACCAAAACCATTAATAAAAGGCAATTTACTCCTTTGTGTTCCAAGCAAGGTAGTGTTTCAAGACAACGATTGTATCACGTTTGTATCACCTATAATAACATGTCGCTTTATTCAGACATTTCTAAAACTTTAATCTTTGTGATACAAAGACATTATATCCTTGTTTCTATATCATATATATTTGCATTAAATTGTGAATGTATTTCTCATAAATTACAGATTTATCCCTGAACATAACAACGAACAAAAAAAAATAACTAACATGTTTTTTTTTATATTTGAATATTTATGAATAATACATATACTATAAAAAAACGAAGGATGTATAAGGATACTTGAAATAAATATATGCATATATTAACATCATATAAATATAAAATTCTTTGTATGCATCTATTTTAAAATAAAAGTATACGAGCGAAAAAAAAAGCACATTAAAAAAATAGGAAGTAAAAAAAGGATTGAATATGTTTATTTTAAATATGCATATTCGAGTAGGAAAATAACTGAAAATTGAACATTGATGGAACTGATGGAAATAATTTATAGGCCAATCTATTTGCTATTTAAGTTGTTCAAGTTTTTGTCTTTGCTTCTTCTTCTTCTTATTTCGATCTTCTATAGTATCATATAGTGGTATTGTTGATATCCATATCAATATATATATATATATATATATATATATATATATATTTGTGCAATTTTCTTCATCTTAAACGATTCCAAATAATATATTTAGTTTTATTCATATATATTTTGCAGACTTCACTAACTCTATTATACAATACAATAAGATGTGTATTTATTTATGTTATAATACATATAAATATGTAGGTTTAATGTTTAATAAAGAACTTTTTTATTTCACAACCCACGGGTATTTTTTATTTATTTATATATATCTATACAGTAGACTCTCGGTTTTGCCAACCCTTCGATAGTGCCAATTATCCAGTAATGGCAACACAACATTTTTTATATGGAGAATCGATATTGGTATCTAAAAGTTCCCATTAAAGAGACTCGTATTTTCGTAATTGCAGTATACAGAAATTATTGTTTGTGTTTTATTCTTATAGATTTTTGCATTTGTATATATTTATATTTCTCTACCTTGTTATTACTGTTCTACGTGGTTTCCGAAGAAATGTTCATCCAGACTAAATTTCTTAGAAACTGCTTGAAATCGCAAGCAAAACTTTATGAATAACATATCCCAAGTTATAGCAAGATTTGTACAAATCGTTTCTTGAGCAGAGAACCCGAGGCGTCAATGTAGATGGAAATCATATTTACGTACAAAAGCTATAGATTTATATAACACTAAATATAAAATAGGTTTAGTGGGATTTACGGCTCATTCTGGATGGTTAACGAAATTTAAACACAGAGACGGATTAACCAAATAATCATAGAAAATGAATGAACTTTGTATTAATAAATATCAACTATCAAGTATATCACACAGATGATACTGTTTTAAATCGAAAATTATTACCAGGGTACACTTTAGTGGCTGCAAATGAAAAAACGGCACCCGGCCGAAAAATTTGTAAAGAACGAGTCACCGTTTTATGTTGTTCAAATGCAACCGGTTCACACAAACTAACACCACATATCATGGGAAAGTCAAAACGACCGAGATATTTGAATAATGTAAGATGAACCGGTTCTTTACTTTTTCATGCCCTGCACAGACGACATATTTGCGCCCTATATTGCATATATAATAGTCATTTCCACATCACCCACAAGATGTAAGCGCATAATGCGTTTTTTTTTCGAGGTATCCCTTTTATGTCTATTGTTCTGGATAGCATTTATACTTAAATGTTTAATATATTATTAAAAATATTCTGAATATTTATAACCAATTGGACACGTTGGGTTTTTTTTTGGCGAAATTTATTCCAATGTGTTGAAAGAAGAATTTCGGAACCGGATTAATTATTCTAAAGCATTTTTCAAGTCAATGTATTAAAAAAGGAATACGTCCTCATAGGTAAAAAAGCATTCAACTGAAAGAAGAGCCACAAGCACGTGTAACGTTTGCGTGTATGAAAGGACCGGTTCTGAATGTAAGCCTATGATTTATATAGAAATTGAAATTCTGCCAATTAATTGAGTCTAATTTTCCAAGAGTGATTTCACAAATATTTCATAAAGGTGAAAAAAGTACAATGTAATTAATGTTCGTTTTAGTGTTCGTTTATAAACTATTTTCAATGCATATAATTGTTATATTTTTACATGTACTTAGTACATATTTGTTCACATAGACTCCGTTTTCTGAAGTTGTTTTGATCAACTGGAATACTATCGATTTCTTTGAGTAAGTGCTCCGATAGTTTTAAAGATAAAAGATTAATTTACCAGAACTTGAAAAAATTCCCGAAAGTTTTATTATAAATGAATCTACACGACTGTTAAAATATGCAATTTTTCGATAGTGGCAACAAGCTGATAAAGATCTAGTTGTTAATACCGAGAGTCTACTGTATTTATAGTGTATATATAGTTTCTGTTTCTGTTGTTTTATATCTATTTATAGGGCGAATTAAAAAAGAAGAAAGAAGAAAATTTTAGAAGAATATATCTGAAAATGTATTTAACTTCATTTTATTCATTTATTTTTTATTATTATTATTGAATAAAAAAACGTTTATTAAATATTTTTATACATACACAAAACTATAAATTGACAAGATATAGTTGTATACAATATATAATAAGTAAAAGGAAAACGAAACGAAATTAAATGTGGGTTAATTTTTTATTTATTTTCTTCCTAGTGTCTAATTCCTATAAGTATTTGTGTAGTTACCAAAATATAATAGATACCAACCTAAACTAAAGTGGTGTTGTTCGTCTTCTGCTGAGTCTACACTTAAATATTTTTTTTTTTTTTTTTTTTTATTTTTTTTTTATTTTTTTTTTTATAATCTAATTCATTTATTCAATATTTTTTTTTTTTTTTTTTTTTTTTTTTTTTTATAATTTACATTTTTATAATTTACATTTCATTAAAGTAATGCTTTTCATGAAATGCCGACGGCAGACGACGGCAAATGTCAAATTGAAAATACATGCATTTCAATGGCGGTGCGTTTTATGAATATTGGACGGCGGACTGACGGCGGACATTGATATTTTTTCTTCTATTGCCGTCGGCTGACCGTCGTCCAAACTTCATTTTTCATTGTATTTACATTTTATTTAATTTTTATGATTTAATTTCATAATAATAAAATATCCAGTTAAATTTCAGAAAAAGCACATTTTTTTTATATCACAAATATCATATTTGTGATAAATAAAATATTTTCATAGAAATCGAGGCTTAACTTATTCTACCCAATAACCAATAACAAAAAACAAAAAAAAAATAAAAAAAACCCAAAACCAACTTAAAACTAAATGACCTCGATTCAAGGCATGGTCATTCGACCGTTGCCCGAGTGTCGACCTCTTTTCTTCTTCCCATTTCCACCACTCATCTTGTCTCCCAACCCCTAACCATTATATTCCATCACTAGCCTTTCCCTGTATCCCTCCATTTCCATCATTACCCCTGCCACACACTTCCAGCCAAACACTTCACCATTTTCCTTCCTCCAGTTTCCATCCAAAAGCTCCTTCACACTTTCCCTTGTCAGCATCCTTACTCCCAACCATTTCCACCTCACCCCTCCTAGCACCGGACACACCCCAACAAAATGCCATCCCGTTTCCCATACACCCATATTACACATTGTCCACCTCCTCCTCTCTTCCGCACCCCATCCCTTCGAATTCAATCCCAACACATCTCCCCTCGCCCGCATTATAACTCTCATCTCTTCAAATTTTAAATTCCCATTCAAATATTCCTGCCTTCCTACACCCCATTGCAATTCCGGATACACCCATTCTTCCTTCTGCCTCCTACCCTCCGTTATCAAATCTTTAACACATTTTTCCTCTACCTTTCTGACCAACACCTCCCCTCTTAATCTCCAATACTCTATATCCCTTGACTCCCAATTCCATTCTATTTCACATTCCTCCGCCTTATCTTTCCATTCCCTTATCCATCCAACATTCTTATCCACCATTTCCCATAAAATATTTCTCGCCAATCTCGTCACCTCCTTCCCCAACATTCCAATTATAAACTTCACATGCACCCTAAAACAATATACCCACATCGGCACCCTTCCTAATTCCATGAACAGCACACTCTCCCTACACGTCCTATCCAGCCACAACATTCTCTTCAAAATATACCTCTCACACCTATCCACCTCATCATACCTCTTAACTCCCCATACCTGACACCCATAACTTAGTACACTCCTGATTACCCCATCCATCACTTTCAATTTCGCATCCACCCCAACTTTTGTCCTTGTCATCACCCCACCCCATACCTGCAACGCACCCGCCTTTGCTTCTATCGCCTTATTTCCCAGATGACTCCTCCACGAACCTCCATCGGTCATTTCCACTCCTAAGTATTTATATTTACCCACCACCTCTACTTTCTTTCCGTCCATTTGCCACACTTCATCCTTCCTTAATCTTCCCCCCTTCCTAAATACCATTATTTTCGACTTATTTAAATTTATCTCCAATTTCCACCTTTTACACCATTTATCCACTCTATCTACCATTCCTTGCATACCTTTCACACTATCTGTCAAACATACTATATCGTCCGCATACGCCAAGATCCTTACATTCACACCTGCTATCCATAATCCTCCACCAATTTCATCATACAACTCATTCATAAACAACGCAAACAACATTGGACTTAACACACATCCCTGTCTCACCCCTACCTCACAACTAAAATACCCAGAATTCCCTTTAAGTCCCCATACACACGCCTCATTATCCTCATACATCCTTTTTATCATTCTCACCATCTTACTTGTCACCCCACAACTATACAATTTGCACCACAACAACCCTCTGTCCACACTATCAAAAGCCGCCTTCAAATCTACAAAAAAACCGTATACACGTGCCCCCTTCACCTTCATCTTCACTTCCACTATTCCCTTTAAACTAGCTATATGCTCTAAAGCCGAATATCCCCTTCTAAACCCCGCCTGACTTTCATTTAAAACCTTTTCTTCCTCTATCCAATCCACCAATCTACCATTTACCACCGCTGCCATCACCTTCTCCATTGCATTTTAAAAGGCTATCCCCCTATAATTCCTTTAAAAAGGCTATCCCCCTAAATATAAAGTTAATAGATTTAAAAATTAGATTGTATTTTTATCTATATTTTATATTATGATGGCCGAAATAAATCGATACAATGCTCTTATAATTATCGATAATGGCCGAACTCCAAAAATAGAAGATATTCTTTTAATGTGACAAACAAAATATACAGTTTATTGATAAATTTGATATTTGTTATATTTGATTAGGTTGATACATTTGTGTACACTTTTGTGGTTTTGTAAAAATAACAGGTAAACTAATTTCCTCACATATTTGCCGTTCAGTTTGGAAACAACCCCACATTTGCTTTAAAACGTTTGAATTGCAGAGAGGTTAATGTCATTGGCTACGTATATGCGAGAACATAGCTCGAGTCAGTTTGAGTACGGAACTCAAATCCGCTTGTTTGTGTCGATATATGTATATTTATATTTTATACGCATTTTACTTAGAGTCCGTTTGTAAGATTTTTGTGAAATACCTGGATGACATTTTTCCCAGGGAACGTCTTGATAAGACACTTTGTGCATTAAACGGGTTCCACCCATCCTATATGTTAATTCAATTTTCCATAGAAAAAAAACAAATAATACAATTAATTATATGGACATAGGAGTTTACGTATAATAGCAGAATAACAGATTGGCACCAAAAATCCATTTAGTTCAAAGAGAATTTTAAACTATTATTCACCTCACCCACATCATCAGATTATCAACACTGCTAGGAATTTGGTAAACAGGGTTTTTACACTAAGTTCACCAAATTTCCATGGCAAAAATAAAACATTCTTGTATGACACATTAATAAAAAATAATTACCCAAATAAAATCATCCAAAGAATTATCTACCCTGAATTACAAAAAATATCACTTAAACTTGAACGCATTTTGAAAATAAAAGGAACAAACTGTACAAAAGTATCACATACGTAAGCAGTATGGAGATTGATAAGCTCCTTATTCTAAACCGAACCCTAGAATAAACTTGGCGTACAAACCAAACAACTGTTTAAAGAGCATGTTTACTAAATTAAAAGATAAAATATCACCTATAAAAATGATTAATATCATATATAAAATACCATTCCATGGATAGGGTGTCTGGGACTGGGAAGCATTTAGAAAACAGGAGAACAAATCACAAAAATGATTTAAAAAATCCATTGCAGTTCATAGGACGGCAATCCATAGGACGGCACTCATGGAACATAAGCGCGATTTTGACCGTGTAACCGGCCAAAAAGGATAGTTATTCCAAGAGATTGATAATCGAAGCCCTCCATATCTATCAACAAAATACCTACAACATCAAACGTGATACTGATGGGATAGTAATCTTTTGCAGCATTATTTACGATAGCTTATTTAAGAACAATTATAATAAAAAAAGAACTCGTGCAGAAATTAGCAATTCATTTGATACAAACCGTACAGCCTAAATACCAAAGGGGAAGATTAAAATAATTAATGCATACAAACTCTGATTATAAAATTATTATGTTACCTAATCAGTCTTCTCATTATTTTCATTGTAAACGTTTCATATATTGTTGTATATTTTACTTGTGTTTTATAAGTTGTTTTTTATAAGTAATACATATTGCATAGTTCAAAGCCATGTGCAATTTACTTTTAATGTTATGTTTGTTTTATCGTTTTTAATTGTTTATATTTCCTTTTAATTATAATATATTGTTTCCTTGAAGATGGTAATAAATTTACCGAAACGTCAGGATATTGAATAAATATTTTGTGATATAAAGTTATAACATCCGCGAAGACTGAAACGTGTTCAATTATAAAAAATATGTTCAATTCGCCAAAAATTTATTTTCGTCGTCACTTGCTGGATATTGTTACATTACAGGCCGGCACACACATACATACCGTTGAATTTTTCATTATAACAAATTCATTTATTGAATTCGTATATTCTGTTTGTTTTTTTTTTATGTGAAATTCGATATATTTCAATCTCAGGCAAGTCCAATTCAGTGTTGTTTCGTAACAAATTGTATCATTATTACATATATAATACAATGTATATAAAGATGTAAACTGATATTTTCTTTCTTTCTATTTAATCACGTACCTACATTATAGTCAATATATGTGCTATTATATATTTGTATTAACATACCTTGCTAACACATCATCACGAATCATCATCACGAATTAGAAATTTTAATTTACGAAAAGGGAGAAAAATATTTACTTTTTTTTTGTCGCTCGCTTCCACTTTTCCTCGGAAATTTTGTCCGATTTGGCTGAACATAGGCTTTTTTTTATATACCTGGTTAAGCTCGAAAATGGGACATGTAAGATCATCCCTTTTACCACGCCCCTTAAAACTTTTCCGAACTTTTTGTTTTTCGTACCAAATGTGTTTAGACGTTATTTGTTTGAAATTTGGTATATAAGGGTTTGTACCAAGTGCGAACAATTTCATTCCCGGACATTTGCATGTTTTCTGATTCAGAGGCTCCCATAAAAATACAATTGATTACTGGATATTTCTATTATAGCTCTGCTTCTAACCGCATTTAAATTGAAATTGTGAATCTGAAGATTTGATGGAAAAGCTTTTATTTCGGAAACTTTTTCTATTACCATCCCACCCAGAAGATCCCAAACAAACTGAAGGTGTATTTTGAAATTAATTTGAATATGTAATTGTGATTCATTATTTTGCAATAACATTTTATGAGAAATCGATGATCGGTGATAATAAACTGCTCGTTTTCTCCTTTGCCGCAGACACGTGTGTTTCTTGTTTAGGTGCTTGCCAGACATGGTTTTTTTTCTAGAAATCAAATGAAAATATTTTAATTTTATAAAATCCTACATACATAAAATATTCATATACCTATATATATTGAAAGCCAGACTATTATATGATATCTTCTTATATTGGTGGACACATATCAATAATTGATTTGTGGCATATAATTCCAATTGTATGTTGAATATTCCCAAAATTAAAGTATTTCATTTATACCGTCTTTTCGTTATCACTTATGTAGATTTTTTTTTGAAGTTGAAATCTTTAAAATTTATCAAAACGAAAAAAAAAATATTGTATTATCAATGTATGTATATCATGTATGATATGATATCCCAAAAATGAATAGAATTTGTTTTTTTTTTGAATGAAAATATTTAATATTCGTATCACAATGTTAAATTATTTTCCTGATTCTTGGCTGTAATTTTCACATTGAAATTCCATGTGCAAAAATAAGGTAACAATTTGATTATGATCCTATATATAGCGCAGTTATCATGATACTAATGTATATATACCTATGACCTATCTTACTCAGATGAAAAAAGGCGCTACCAGCCAAATACTTGTGACAGGCAACACGTACTAGTGCCTAGGGTGGTAAGGGGGCGTAAATGTATCACCATTCAACTGCCCATAAAATGTTTATATAAAATTATGTTCAACACTAATAACATAACCAAATTCAATCCCATAAACCCCATTAGATTTGTATGGGAACTCCTGAATGGGATCATAAAAAATGACCGGGAATATAATTTTTTGAATTTGGTATAAAACCAGTATATCAAATTTTAAACCGATTGGTAAGATACAAGACTAAATATCTCTAATCATCCCATAAATTGGCATGTGAGCTCATGGCTTAGAACCAGAAAAAATGTCTGGGAATGTAATTTTTGGCATTTGTAACAAAGATTCGGAAAATCTGCAACCCGTGGGGAGAAAGGCTTGGGACTTACCCCATCTTCGAACTTAATCAGCTCTAAATAAAAAAGCATATGTTGAAAATTTCACTAAAATGGGTCGAGTAATTTCCGAGAAAAACTTAACACAACCGTGCGAGTGGAAGAAATCGAAACATATTTGGTTGATTTTTCACGCTAAAAAGTTCCAACTCGTGGAGAAAAGTGATAAAAAGATTAGATTAGATTAGACACCTTAGATATTTTTTTAATCAAAAACGATATCTATAATGCACTTACTGAACGTAACATACGTGCTTTATAAATACATATTTTAAATTATTTGCGTTAGAATCAATTTTTTTAAGACCTACCTATATTCATATAACATATTCATGCATATATATATAATATAGATATAAACATTGCATTTGTTATTTGATTTCCAGTTCGTTCATTTGTTATTATTATTATTTATTCGTTTCACGAACAAGTAATGAAATTAGAAAAAGGTGTATTATTATTATTATTATAAATATATACATTATACATAAATATTTTTTTCATCATTCCCTGGGTCAGCCAGCATGCTAAAAATTATGTATGTAGTGTTTATGCACGGTTAAAAAATAAAAGGTTGAATTACACCGTATAGATAAGACGTATATGTATAATAAAAGGTTAGATACATTACATTTTACAATATTATACTATATGTATATATTTAAGCATGTTTCGTATTCACAATGAAGTCGCAGATTATATACAAAAAATACATGAATAAATATTGATTTAGTTAAGAAAATATATTCAAATTGTAACACACACAAAAATTGTAATGCTCAAAATATTAATATGCAGAGTTAACTTTTATTCCTTTAGATGCGTATGTATGAGTGCCGGATTTGTTTATATACTACATAGTATGTGTATATAGACGTTGTTAAATTTAAAAACTTTGTGATAGATTAAAAATTATCGCAAATAAAAGATTAAACGAATGATTTTAGAAGATATGTGAATTTGTAAAACATGTATATAAAACCAATAGAAGTATATTCTTCATTTTGATGGAGAGCAAAGCGCTTTTATAAGATCATAAACCTTTTGAAAAACTCCACGAATCGTAATACTTACGGACTTATTTCGAACTACATACAATGTCCGCGGTATGAATTGAACGATTGCGAAATTTAAAAAAAAGTGTATAACCGAATGTTATGTACGATTATTTTCATTATTCCATAAATTGAACATACATTTGATTAGAAAAGATTTCAGAAAAGAAAAAGATATTTACTGAAATGCACAAAAACATTCCATCAACCAGAGGGCCAAAATTCACCGAACCGATTAAACCATTTAGTTTCATCTTCGAACCTGAACTCAGTTTTCCGATTGTTTTATAGGATCAGTTATGAGGGACTTAAGTTATCCGAAGAACTAAATGTAAAATTTTTTTTATAAGAAACTGGGCGAACATTTGTGATCTTATTTCTAATGAATAAGGCTATCAAAATTGGTAATAAATATATTCGACGTCCGTTACACTTGAGTTTCAACATGCTTTGTTTAGTTTATAGTGTCGGTACATCCGGTTATTAAGGTTTGCGCTTACGACATAAAACAAAAATAATGTTCTTAATTTTATTAACCCTAGGATCCATATATAGATATTTTAATACCCATTTGATTTTAAAAGTGCTGTAAAAACTTTATATTATACAGGATGTTCCAGATCCTGGCCAAAATACGCCGGTTTTAGGTTATGTGGGTCATTTGGAGTAAAAAACATTATCAACCATTTTGATCCATTCGGCTGCGTTACGGAATTAAACGAAAAACCCCGATTCTTCGAGATTTTTTGTGATTTTCGCCATTCCCGAGAACTAATCTCCATTATTGTAATTGATCGGCTTGCAGATACATTATTAGAATTAGTATTAAATTACCTTTAAATTACATTTAAAATGATGTGACCGGATATCTCTTGATATTTTTTTTTTTTGATGGGAGGGGATATCCATTTACGGACGGAGTGTCGGACACCCTCGACTTTGGTTCTGTTGGAGTCCATTTACTGTTAGACTTGTAGTTGAGGATTGGTTGGTCAGCCATGGAAGAGCCTAATTCTATGGTAAGGCTAATACTCCCAGAGGGCGCCCGGTGTCTGGGAGTTAGATTGTGGTTGTGGTTGTGGTTGGCCACAAGGTTGTGCTCATTATTCACGACGCGGTGTCTAATTATGTTAAGATGTTCGTATCGGAGAAAAAATTTATTACCAATCGGGTCATTATCATTTGAAGGTTCTAAACTTAGAATTTATTGTGATTGTCTATAAAAAATCGTCCTAGAAGGCATATTTTTGTGATATCAAAAACGGGTATTTGGGAATATCTTGAAATCGGTTTGGGATAGCATTAACAAATGTGTGTGGCAAAAATATATGAAATAGCCTGAAAACGTAACTAGACGGTCTAATTATCTTAAGGTTAAGGAAGTTAAATAATATTTCATATCTTGATATAAATATACCCGATTGATGTAAAAGTGTAGATTTTTTGGTTATGCATCCTATGATTATAATTATATTGTGTAATAATTATTATTATTATTATTATTTAACAACTAATGATGTATGTAAAATGCCAACATTAGTTTTTAATAAGCACTATGGCTGCTAGGGCCTTTGGCTTTTACCGGAATTAGAAATCATTAATATTATAATTATTAATGTAATTTTAATAATGATGATGAGTATTTGTTATATACTTTCATATATAATTGCGAGTATGTGTGTGTAGTAGACTTTGTAAATCTTTGGCTGCGTCCGACACAATATACCAAAGATATTCATTAATTTGATCCCAATGAATAAATGGTGACTTAGTTCATGAATTCAAATCATAAAAAGCACAGAAAAAATTTTCCGGCCAGGATTTGAACTCGTGACCACCCGCAATTGGGTTGGATGCTTTATCAACGGCACCACCAAGTCGTATTGTGTAATAATAATAATAATAATTATATTGTGATGAAATATACCATAATCAATATACATGAAACGTTTCACAGATTAGATTTTGGATTTATTTGTGATTACTTTTAAGATGCTAAAAAATTAAATTACTTATTTATTTATTTATTTATTAGCAACGGGTACAAATCCTAATGCCGTTTTACAAAACATATAATACAAGATACAAAATATAAAAAAAAATCCAAAAACTAGCGAATACACACTTCAAAATCAAATACATAAAAATGGTAATAATACCAAACAACAAACAAAAATGGAATACAAAATATATTAAAAAAAAAACAAAAACAAAATATTAAAAAACAAAAACAAAAACAAACATAAAAAATCTAATCACGACCAATAGTAACAGTAACCCACCAAAGGCCATGTCAAAAATTATTTATCAAAAAGTAATATACTCACTCACACCATTGTCAAATCGACAAACGCATTCGAACAATAATATTATTGTCATCACACCACAAGACGATTAAAAAACTGGACTCAATCTCAATCCGCCAAACCGAAATATCTTGACCTTAATTTACTCAAAAACGTACCCCGCGAAATACCGAAATCAAATTGATCGTTGTACTTATTAAATAATCTAGACATATTGCACAACGGCTAACTGGACTTTCCCGTAGTTTGTTCTATGAAAGTCCAGGTGTAAGAAGTTGTGACCACGTGAGCACCGAATTGGAACATTGAAATCAATCTTAGACAACAAATTCGGCGCACCAATCACATTTGTCAACATATCGAATACAAACATGACACACGCCGTTTCCCGCCTATGCCCCAACGTCGGCAGATCGATAAGTTGACACCTATGCAAATACGGGGGATATAAAGATTCTTATATTCTTATAAAGATTCGTTAAAAAGTACTTCCATTTTCACTGACTGGGAATATATTGTTAAAACGCATAATAACTTTACTCAAATCACAATGATTTGCAGTAATAATAATACATATATCTATACAAATTATTAAATAATGGATTTTCCTTTCTTTTGTTACTTTGCATATGTATTTGATTTTCATTTTCTAATATTTATCTGGCTGAGGGTATTTCTATATACATATTACCAAAAATGTACATATAAGTTTTTAGTTAATTTACGTATATATATTTGGTATTATTCAAAGCTATACATACACAAAAATATAATATATATGCATTTGTAATGTACATGTTCATGCATTAAACATTTATTTCTTTTCTAATATGCATAATAAATATATGTCCTATGGTAATATTGTATAGTATATGATGATCTAATATATGCAATTCTACTTGTTGATTTGTTCATTTAACAGTGTTATATTAAAATTTATGTATATGCATATGTATATATTAGATATATAAGCAACAT
This sequence comes from Dilophus febrilis, assembly GCA_958336335.1. Classification (NCBI taxonomy): domain Eukaryota; kingdom Metazoa; phylum Arthropoda; class Insecta; order Diptera; family Bibionidae; genus Dilophus; species Dilophus febrilis. The sequence goes on from OY284470.1 coordinate 36,259,212, forward strand.
TTAATATATATATTATAGATTCTGGCTCTATGCCAATCATATATGCATACAGGACCGATCCTTACATACATGCAAAAGTGGCACTTGATTGGGGCTCTTCTTTCCGTAGGGCGTTTTTTTAATTAACAGGACGTATTACCTTTTTAATTCACTGAATTGAAAAATGCTTTAGAATAATTATTCCGATTCCATTAATCTTCTTTCAAAACATTTGTATAGCTTTCGCAAAAAATGACACCAATTTGTTTTAAAAATTTTTATAACAGATTAAACATTTGATTATAAATGTTATCCAAAAGAGTAGACCTAAAACTATACCTCAACAAAAAAATTCTTTATGCGTCTACCTCTTATGGGTGATGTGGATATGTTATGGGTGATGTGGGCTTTGAACGCTGTATCCAGTTTAAAAAATACTTATTATGGATAATTCTATAACTGATAACTGATAATTCGATAAACGCATACGAAAAACTGAATTTGATTATTTTTCTTGTTACACTCTGTATAAAAATATTTAATACTTTAATTTTTATATTTGATTTTTTTTAGATAGAAGATAGAAGATTTTTTTTTTATATTTGATTATTGAATCAAGAATCATGTTTATATAAATATATTTTATTTCTTGTAATAAATATCATTCAAAATTAGTATTTTTGTAAAAATTAAAGCGCACTGTTGTATAAATATAAATATGGGAACAATTTTACAAATTAAAAATATAATCTATCATTTTTAAACTAAACTAATCCACGGAATATAAATAAATTTTTATATATTTATAATTGTATATAAAAAAATTATTTTTTTATATATTTTCTAATGTTCTTGTCTAAGGCCGTTTTCCAAACCAAAATTTCGATAGTTACTAATTTAGTTGCTAATGTTTAGATACTAAATGAAAAGTTTTGAAAATTTCATTTAGCATTCATTTGTTTACAATTGTTGTTGTTAAAAAATTACTTAATTTGATATTATTTTTTTTTTTTTTTTTTTTTTTTTTTTTTTTTTTTTTTTTTTTATTACAACTGAGTATTTTAAACTCATCTAGTAATTTACATTTTCTATTCATATAATTTTTAATTCATATACAGTATTTTGGTGGGAATGTAACCCATTGATTAGTCCCATTAGATTAAATAATATTTACAACATATAGATAAATATAGATAAATAAATAGATAAGCATAAATAAATAAATAAATAAATAACTAAATATATAAATAAATAAATAAATAAAATGAATAAATAAATAAATATCTATAACCAATCAATACTGTGTAAGTAATTTTACAATAATACATACGCTTAATAAATAATAATGTTCATAAATAATAAAAATTGAATTGTAACATTTAATAGTTTATTTTTCCTTTAGTAAATCCATAAATTTGGTTCTTTTCAGGCGTCTTTCAGGTAGTGGTTGCTCAAGCATACGTTTTACCTCACCATTCTCATGCTGACGAAGGCGAATATCATGCCTTTTTGCATATGAAGTTATGACTTCGCCGACGTATTGCATTTTTAAATCCCCGTGTAGGTCCTTATTTCTAATGTACCATGGCGCATTAACAATTGTACGAAGTACCTTGTTTTGAAACGTTTGTATAATATTAACGTTGGTTTTCTTAGTACAACCCCAAAGCTGGATTCCATACGTCCACACAGGTTTTAGCATTTGCCGATATAACATCAATTTATTATGCACAGATAGCTCAGAGTATTTTCCAATAAGCCAATACATTTTTCGGAATTTCAAGTTTAATTCTTCCTTTTTAATTTTAACATGCTCCTTCCATTTCAATTTGGTATCGAGCGTCATGCCCAGATATTTTGCCTTATTTGAGTATGGTATTACTTGTGAATTTATACTTATCGGTATATGTTTAACCCGCCTATAGGTGAAATTCACTTGGGTTGATTTAGCCTCATTGAGCCTGATTCGCCATTTTTTCATCCAGATATTAATGTTATTTGCAGATTTCTGTAGCTTTCTCGTTGCATCTTCAATGGTGTCTCCAACCGTTATAATAGCCGTATCATCGGCAAACGTTGCTAATGCACTTTCTTCAGGATTCGGTACGTCTCCCGTATACAAGAGGTATAGAACCGGTCCTAACACACTGCCTTGTGGAACTCCCGCTGCAATTCCTTTCAACTCAGAATATTCATCTTCATGTTTCACGCGAAAGTGCCGGTCAGATAAATATGATCTTAAAATTTCATAATACTGTCTAGGAAGATCTCTTTTTAGTTTATATAATAAACCCGCATGCCAAACTCGGTCGAACGCCTGCGCAACATCCAGGAATAATGTTGAGCATATTTTTTTGGTTTCCAATGCATATTCTATTATATTTGTGATTCTATGTACCTGCTCCATTGTGGAATGCCTTTCTCTGAATCCAAACTGATGCCCCGGAATTAAGTTCCTGTCCTCTATTATTATTTTAATTCGTTTTAACAGCAGCTTTTCAAATATCTTTGAAATTACCGGAAGAAGGGATATTGGTCTATAAGACCCCCTATCATTCGGTTCTTTGTTTGGCTTAGGGATCATTATTACCTCTGCCACCTTCCATTGTCTAGGTATATATTTTGTTTTAATTGCCGCATTCATTATGTACAGCAGTTTTCTCAGACCCTTGTCAGGCAATTCTTTCATAACCCTTCCATTAATTAAATCATACCCAGGTGATTTTTTTATATTTAATTTTTTTTTAATTTCAAACCTTAATTCCGGGAGTGTTATGCTTTGTATTTCCATCTCATCCGATCTATTCATTGCAATTATATTCTCGTGAACATTCTGTCTTGGATGCGGCTGAAATATGTTTTCAAGATGTTTGGCAAACAAATCAGCCTTTTCTTTATTGCTTCTAGCCCATGTACCATCACCATTTCTAATGGGTACTGATGCATTCTTAGGTCTTTTGATAGCCCTTGTTGCTTTCCACAGAGAATATTCGGTGTTTTTTTGATCAGTAAGAGAGGACAAGAATGCGTTAACAGATTCGTTCTTAACCGTTTTGATCAATGATTTAAGCTTGTTACCTAAATTGTTAAGAATTGTTTTGTTTTTCGTCGTTCTATGTCTTTGCCAGGTTTTACGCGCTTTGCGTTTTTCCTTAACAAGTTCTCTTATCTCGAGTGGGTAATTCAATGTTTTATTCCCATATCCATCGTTAACTGGAGTACTCTGCCATGCCGCTTTCTGTATAGTGTTTATTAAACACTCCAATTCTTCTTCAATGTGGTAAGGAGTTTTTAATGGTACCTGCAGTTTAATACCGTGTTCTACCAATTCTCGAAATTGGCTCCAGTTGGTATGCTTATTTGTTAGCCCCATCATTATTTCTTTTTTAATTACTGTTTCGCTTAAAGTCATGATAACAGGCGTGTGATCCGATGAAATTCCATAATCTTCTTCAATGCATATGTAACCATCCGATATTCCCCTAGTTATGAAAAAATCTAAAAGATCCGGGATCTTATTTGGATCCGTGGGCCAGTATGTTGGAGATCCCCCAGAGTGAAAATCGCATTTTAATTTTTTCCCGGCTGCAAATAGTTCTCTTCCCTTTGTCGTAGTTAATCTGGAACCCCAGTACATGTGCTTAGCGTTGAAATCACCACCCATGATAAACCATTGTCCCAGTGATTTGATAAGTTTCTCATAATCATCCTGTTTCAAATTGTATCGTGGAGGGCAATATATTGACGAGATGCTTAAAAGTTTATGTTGCAGTTGTACTTTAACTGTTGTTACTTGCATATATTCTTTTTCAATGTTGTTTTCTTCATAATGTTTTATTTTTTGGTTAATAAATATACCAGTACCGCCCCTTGCCTTATCAGCTGGATGATTGGTATAATAATAACTATAACCTCGTATTTTTGCAAATGATGACTTTGTGAAGTGAGTTTCTGAAATTAAACATATATCAATTTTTTGAGTATTAAGGAATATTTCTATTTCATGTATGTGGGGAATTAATCCATTAGCATTCCATGTTACTATTCTAAGCGTATGACACATTTTATTATTCTATTCGCTTTGTCATTCCCCGTTCTAGGTTTTTCAGCAGATCGAATATTAATTTATTCGTCTTTGATTGTTCATCTAACCTTTTACTTAGCCCATCAACGATTTGTACCAAATTTATTAAGATTTGTTTATCGCCATATATTTCCTTTGGTTCTGTTCCTTTGACCGTATCAGCATATGTTTTGGTTTCTACTGGATTTTTGTCTTCTTGCAATCGCGATTGTTGTTTTATTGAATGTTTATCTTCCGTTGTTATTTTTTTAGCAGACTGATGAGGATTCTTTGTACGATTCCTCAGATTTTGCAGTTCTTTAGCCACCTCACATCCCCGATAATTAGCTGGGTGTTGACCCTTGCAGTTTACACATTTCGCCGAACTATTTTTATTTAATGTACACACATTTGTCAAGTGCCTACCAGCGCATTTTACACATCTGGGCTCACGCCCACAATATTTTTGTGTATGATTATAGCCTTGACATTTTTTACATTGCACTATTAATTTTGTATTTTTTCTTAATGGTTCTATTCGAACTTTCATATTTAAAATATACTGTATGTTATAAATATTTTGAGTATTTTCTTTATTATCGAAAGTGAGCATAAAAAGCGGCAATCCCCGTTTTGTGAAAGCACCATTGTCATGTTCATCATGTGTTTTTTCTTTTTTTATAATGTTCACTGCATCCATTATTTTTAGTCCCCTACCTTGTAATTCTTCAATTATTTCATTTCGTGTACAAGTATGGTGCAGTCCTCTAGCCATTACTTTAATTGGCCTATCATTTTTGTTTTCGTACGTAAACCACTGGTAACCGCCAATGTTCAATTTATTAGATAGACCCGCATAAGTTTCAGGGTCCGATACATTAATTTTCCATACATCATTATTTAAAGCAACCACTTTGTAGCCATTATTTGTAACCGATCTCATAATTTCATTTATTGTTTGATATTCTTTGATGCCAACCAAATTTATCGGTGGTGGTTGTTTTTCTTTAGTTGTTTTTTGTAACGTTTTACCCGGAGATACCTTACTAATATTTCGACTGTCTTCTGGTGATGATTCCGCTTTTCGTTTCTTATTTGGTTTCCTTTTATTTAATATCCAGTCGGATTCCCTCGCTATTTCTTTTTCAAGTTCTTCTTCGTCTGTAGAGTACTCATGATTCATTTGGTTTCCCGCTTCCTCCCGTTTGTCTACATTAATTGACGATTTCAATTCTCTATTTTCTGTTTTCAGCAGCGTGATTTCACCACTTAGATGTGATAATAGTTTTTCAAAACTAATTAATTTTGCTCGCAGTTCGTTATTTTCAATTTCAAGTTTTGCATTTGTTTCATTGACTAACGCACCTGCAGTATTCGATCCGATATTTTCAAAAGCAATGTTAGCACTATGGATAGGTGGAGTTCTCATAATTTTATTGCTTCTAGGAAATGGACTTTCCGTTGTTGTTTCAATACCTTGCAATGCGTTTCGCGTATTTTCCAATTGCAATGTATACCTTTGCATGGAATTTTCTTGTAACATTTTTTTGCTACCGGGGGTATTATCTCCCTTGTTATTCATGATAGTAGGGTGTATTTCGCCCTACGTTTTGTTTGTACATCCGATTGGTTTTTTTATTTCGTTTTTTATTTTTAATTTAATTTAATTTAAATTTATTTTAATATATATTATTACTTATTTATTATGTACTTTTTATTATGTACTATTATGTATAATAATAATCAATCACAATTGAAAAATGAACAATATAATATAATATAATGGGATAGTAACAGTTATAATAATATCATCACATATATAGTATGACCTTTGTTCAATTGTATATTGTTTTTAATTTTTATTTTAATATCTAATTTATTTAAACAATTAATTTATTTTATTTTACGCACGATAATTAACAAGCACGACCGTAGTGTACGGATTATATTTTAGCACGCATTTGATATTATAAAAACAAATTTTATTTTAGATCACAGTAGTAATGCTATCTATTAAATGTTCAAAAGAAAAAACAATATTTTTTTATAAAAAATGATGATAATGTAAAAAAACGACATTAGTATCGTAAAGTTACTACATTAGCACCGATGGTTATAATGCTATTGCTAAATGCTTGATTCCCCTCCATTTATGTCAAATATTTAGTAATTAGCATCCCAAATTTTCGTTTGGAAAACGGCATTAAGCTCAAATAAATTATAAACAAATGTCATTGTATTTGCGTTAATATAATAAATTTTTTTTTTATATCAATTTAGATTTTTTAAAGTTTTGTCTTATTCATATAAAGTTTTTTTTTAAACTGGATACAAGGTTCATAGATATGGCTACTACATATGCTATATAGGCCGCAAATAAGTTAGGCTGTGTAGGGCGGAAAAGTAAAGGACCGGTCCTGTATGCATGTTATATGAAGAAATTTATATTAGTTCCGTTTGTGTGGATATATTATATATTCATCTCAATCAATATTATACAAGTATTCGTTGATAATTGCATATGCATGTACATAAATTGTTGGTAATATATTTTTGTTTTACTTTTACTAACTAAATATAAATTGTATATGTTATTATTTAATTTCGAATATTTTACAAAACAATTCATATTATTTTGTACATATCCATCCACAATTTATACATGTATATATATATATATATATATATTATATATGTATATTGAAATGCAATGATTCACACGCAAGAAGGAACATAAACAACAGATATATTTATTTATAGATGAAGTATATATAAAATTTATTTATTAATAAACAAAATGAAATTATAATTAGTGTATACAAACAAAACTTTATATATAGTATATGTTTAAATATAATAATAATAATAATATCCATATTCAAAATATATATCAATTGTGTGTGCGGCAAAAATGTAATAGGCCCATTAAAAATTTTAATATTTAGCACAATATTTAAATTATAATATAACTATGATGGTGTTTATTATACAGTTAAAAATGAATTTCATATTGATATAATTTTTGATAAAATTTATAACATATTATTTAAATACATATATCAGATATACCGAGATGAACTGAGCGCATTTTATTGTGAAAATAAAACAATAACTTTAAATGTGAAAGTAAAAAACATGTTAAACAAAGTATTGATTGTTGGTTTCTACACATTTTGACCACCTTTCTGGCAATTTGTGGATACACCCCCCCCCCCCCCCCCCCAATAGATTTGTTCGTCTTTTGAAGCAAACCGATCGGACACAAAATTTTCGATTTCTTCGTAGGAATCGAAGTGCTGATCAACCAATGCATATCATATTAATGAATCAAATAGTAGCCTTTCATTCAATTCATGTGGCACCCATTTTACACACTTTTGGATCTTTCCCATAGATTTTAAATGATCAGTTATTATTTGTTGTGCAAAGATTAACACTTCTGCCACTTGTTTTTGATTCAAAGTGTCATCTTCATCCAACATTGCTTGCAATTATGTGTAATAAAATTTTTTAGTGATCTTCCACCATATTTATTACTGACATCTAAATCATTATTTCTGAACCATTGAAACCATATTTTGCATGTTGCTTCTGATAGAGCATGATCACCAGATGCCACGACCAGCATTGCATGCGACTCTGCAGAACCACATTTCTTCAAATGAAATCAAAAAATTAATGCTTTCCGCAAATCATCATTTTCTGATTCAAAATTCGACATTTTAAACATGATGATAAAATATGATGTTATTTGTATAATAACAGGATGTCATATGACACACAGTCTTATGGCAGATGGCATAACAACCAAAAAATTAAATTAAGGCTTTTAGGTTGAGTTCGTTCACAACAAATGTTCCAAATTTGTTTGTATCTTGACGCTCACTTCAAATCGGTATACCTGGTATGTATGTATAATGTGCAATATATACAATAGGGAAATATTATGAAAATGTGTGCATAACATTTATCATATAAATTGTTTTTGTTTCAAATTGGTTTCCGTAAATTATATTTTGTTATTTGTATACATTTTGTTTACAAAATATTTTTTAATAAACATATTTCTTTATAGCGCATATAAAATTATCCCATCATTCTATATGCATAATTCAAGTACATATGTTTTATGCAACATACATTTATTGAAAGTTACCAAATACGAGAAAATAGATAATTTTTTGATAAGTATTGAAAAGAAAAGAAAAGTCAGTAGAAAAGTCTGTAGACTCTCTTTGTGGATTAAAAACTCAAATTAAAATTAGTACAAATATTTATCAAAAAATAAAATCAAGGTATCCTTCTCAATTTTTTGTTCTCGTTACTGCGGCAGAATCGGTTTACCGTGAGTAGGTAAGAAATCACTTCTATAAAACACAAATTCACCAATTAGATAAACTAACACAAAATACCTAGGAGATGGAAAAAGTTTAAATGGAAAATGTCATATTTTTCCTTTTGGGGGATTCCTCTCACCGGATTTATAATTTGAGCACCTAAAAAGGTGATGGAGTTCATACCAAGTAAATTTATTTACAGAACTAGAAAAATATCACACAATTACTTTGTTATGATTTGAAAAAGGATTATTCAATTTTTTCGGTTTCATGTAAAATAACAACACTTTTGATTCACATATTTATTTGGATCAATGATGCTGATCCGATAAGTTTCATTTATATAACACGAGATGTTGCGCAAGCTAAGGAAATAAAACAACTTTGAATGAAATTTATAATTTATTTAACAAAAAAAAAACATGGCAAACATATAAAATAAAATATTTTTAATAATGAGTTGGTCCGTATCGCTTTTTTTCATTTTGATCCGAATAGTAATCGAAAAAACCCGTCATTATAAACATATATAAGTGTGTATGGTATATATGTATATATTGTATATATATGTACATATGAATATATAATTATATAGATATAGAAGAAACAGTTTATATAGGTTTATATGTTTAGGATATACTTCATCAAATTTGGTTTAGTTAATTTAATTCGTCCATTGCCTTATTTTAAACCTATAAATGTGTAATATATCAAAAAATACAAAAGTATATGTATAATAATTGTATGTATTTGCAAGGTCTTATATACATATAAGATATTTGTATTCTGTTTTGTATACGATCCCCATTGAATATGCATACATGACAGTATTTTGTGTACTAGAGAGAATAAACAGTACTGGTTTCTATTTCTCGAAGATTGTCCACTGGTGGTTTTTCCTACATCCTGATGGGTTTTTTCTTTAGATTATCAGTAAAAGGATTACCTGATATCCTGTATGTATACAAATTCAAGTGAAGCAGAGATTTTTTAAATAAGAACCTAATTTGGCTCCTCCCCTTGGGTCTTAGTTTGTAAACAAACAAACAAACAATTATTATTTAATGATAAAAATATTTTTAGAAAAAATTGTAAACACATGCGGCGGTGCACATTCAAAATGGTATTGGGTTGCATGTAGTTTTCTATTAAGACTAAATAGCAATTTTTTTTATCTGGATCATTGACCCTAACCACCACTATGGTGGTGAAGAAATATGTTTTTTAAATACCTGTTTCAATAGTATTAGGTGTATGAATTAATAATGCGGATTTTTTGGCTTGAAAACGGCATTTATTTGTATAACAAAATGTAAACGTTTGCCAATGGTTGTTTGGTCGACATTCAACGCCATTGCAAGTTCATGTTGCGTTCTACACGAATTTTCATCCAATAACGCTTGCAATTCTTCGTCTTCAAATTGTTTTTCGCTTACCTGGCCGTTCTTTATCTTCCAAGTCAAAATCACCATTTCGGAAGCGTACAAACCAACGTTCACAAGTTGCTTGAGCTGGAGCATGTCCAGCATAAGCTTCAACCAACAAATGATAACTTACAGCAGCGGTTTTCTTCAAATTAAAGAAAGTTATTAAACTTCCCCCCAAAACAACTTTTTCAGGCATGCGTTTCGACATATTCGAAGCAAAAAAAAAGCTTTGTTGTTTACACTTCAATAAAATGACATATATGTAGGTTTAATTATAATAACACTTTTAGTTTTTTTACTTTTTAATACTTTTATTATTCTTATTATTACATTTATTTTATTCTTAATAAATATACCTTTATTTAAATTCAATTGTCCAACTTTACTTTCTTCACCCACTTTTCTTTGCATTTACCTCCGACTTTGTTCACGTACCTTTTTGTTCTCTCCCAAATCCTCATGTTTTATATTATTCAATTCTCATTTATATTTTAATATCAGTTTCTAATTCATTTTAATTCAATTAATATTAACATACTTTCTATTTCATTTAATATTTATATTTCTATTTCATAACCTTTCTGTTGATATTGTTATTTCGTCGGCACTCCTACACTCGGCCATCCTACTTAATCATACGTCTCGGATGATGTATCGTCTACACCACTAACCCATGGTTTCATCATGTCGGCCACGGTTGATGTTAATGTTGGCCCTTCAGTTACCCCTACTTTACGGACTTTATATCTGTCGGCTCTTTTCACTTCCATTACCTCGTACGGACCTAGGAATTTGGGATATAACTTTATACCCTGGCCAAATTGCGTCCGTTTTATAGCGACCAGTTCTCCCAATATGTACTTTCTAGCCGCTTTCCTCTTGTTGTTATAATACCTCTGGTTTTTACTTTGTATTTTTTCAATTTGTTGCTTTGCATTTTTCCTCAGGATTGCGCGCTCACACTGAAATTCGTTGGCTAGCTCATCTTCCATAATCCTGTTAAGATTAAAATCTCCTGGATTCGCCATCGGTATACCAAACATCACCTCAAATGGTGAGTATGACGTGCTTCTCGTAACTGTTGAGTTAATTGATCTTTGAAGTTTCGGTATGTGCTTGTACCATTTCAATGGATCGTCCATCGAAAACTTTGTTAAAATTGGTATTATGATCCCGTTCATCCTCTCCACCTGTCCATTGCATCGGGGTACCCCCGTGGTGGTTTTTAGTTGCGAGATATTTTGTTCGTTGCAGTAATCCCTAAATAAATTGGAACTAAAAGCCGCGCCCCCATCGCTGATAATCCGTTGTGGGTTACCAAATATGGTTTGTTGTTGTTCCAGCTTTTTTACTACTTCTTCAGATGTTGTTGACTTGGTTGGGTGAATCCATACAAATTTGCTGAAAGCATCTACTACCACAAAGAGATACTTATAATTCTTTGCAGTTGATGCGAGTGGGCCTAAATGGTCCACATGGTACGTGTGTAGTGGTTGGTCGTATTTATTGATGTTGTTTAGGAATGTTTCTTGTTTCCCAGATTTCTTTGATCCTAAAATGCATTGTATACAATTAGATAAAACTTGATCAATCTTTTTACCTACTTGTGATATCTCGTAATATTGTTTTATTTTGGCCTCGACCTTTTTCCGATTCATGTGACCGTTTTCGTGAATATTTCTTATCAGCTCTTGCTGCATTCCCTTTGGGATGACCACTAAGTAGTTTCCTTCTACAAATGCATACAATGTGTCATTTCTTACTGAATAATTCTTATAGTCAGCAACCCTTAATAGGTCGCGTATCAGTATACATTCCTTATCCTCGCGTTGTGCGTTTCTAACGCGTTCGATTATTCCTGAATCCGTTACCATGACTGCAGGATATCTACTAAGCGCATCTACATGTTTTAGTCCTTTACCAGGCCTGTGCTTAATTTCACAGGAATATTCCTCCAAAGCAAGTGCCCACCTCGCTACTTTGGCACTTAAATTCGTTTTCCTCATCGTCAGTTCAAACGCCTTGCAGTCAGTATATATTATAAATCTTAACCCCAACAAATATACCCGTAATTTCTCAAGGCACCTTATTATCGCTAACACCTCTAATTCATAGCTACTTAATTTTGCTTCACTTTCTGTTGTTTTAAAACTTATATAAAATATTGAATGCCATTGTTGATCATCATGTTGTTTCTGTAGCAGGCATCCCCCATAGCCCTGCTGTGATGCATCTGTGTGCAACTCCGTTTCTAGACGCGGGTTATACAACCGCAATATCGGATCGCTACACAGCTTATTTTTTATTTCCATAAAAGCTGCCTGTTGGCATGGTCCAAACGTGAACTCGTTCTCCTTCTTGAGCAATTGCGACAGCGGTCTTGCAATAATGGCGAACCCCGCTATAAACTTCGGAAAAAAACCAGCGAGTCCCAAAAAACTTTGAACCGCCTTAAGTCCCGTGGGTGTCGGAAAAAATTTTATAGCCCGTGTTTTTTCCACAGAAGGCCTTATACTTCCACGTTCGATGATGTGCCCTAAAAATTCGATTGAACTCTGTATAAACTTACATTTATTAAAATTAATAATCAGTCCATTTTGCTCTGCCACATCGAATACAAGTTTAAGTTTTTCTAAATTTTCCGCCGCATCCTTAGCCGGTATTATGATGTCATCTACGTAAATATATAAAATCTTGTTTTTTATTAAATCATGAAAAATTGTATATATAAATCGCTGAAACACTGATGGTGAATTACACAGGCCGAATGGTACTTTTAAAAACTCAAATTGACCATCTGGCGTTACAAATGATGTGTACCTTGTGCAATGCTCATCAATGTCTACATGAAAGAAACCATTTTTTAAGTCCAATTTGGAAAATATATTGGCGTCATGTAGATTTTCAATAATGTCTTCTATTAACGGCATTGGGAATCGATCTTTTACAATTTTCCTATTAAGTTTCCTGTAGTCCACACATAGTCGATCCGTACCATCTTTCTTTTTTACCAGGACTATGGGACTAGCATAATTAGAATTGCTAATACGAACTATGGCTTCCTCTATCCATTGACCTACCATCTCGTTTACCTTTACTTTTTCACTTTCTGCCAGACGACGCGGTCTTTGATATACCGGAACTTCGTCTTCCAACATTATCTTCATTTGTATGCATGATTTATCGGGTCTTCTCGGTACATACTCTTTTATCATATTATCCACCTGCATACGTATATGTGTATTATTAATGTTGCTTGTACTTTCTATTTCGCCTTCTGCATTTTCGAAAATTGACGTTTCAATACTATTTATGTCGTTCTCTTGCAATTCATAAAACCTATCGTTATGTAATTTTGTTAGCTTGACTTTTCCATTACTTATTATCACCTCTACATCACTATTTAAAAAATTATTTCCAATGATCATTTCATAGCTTATTACCGTGTCTTGCACTACATGGCACGTCACGTGGTAACTTTCTTTCCCGATCTCAACTACAGCTTCAAATTCTCCAAATGTGTACTGAATAGTTTGGCCAATTCCCCTTAATGGTATAATATACGGCCTTAAATTCGGTGGATGTAGTAGCCCGTCATATACGGATTTCCGCAATAATGTGACGTCACTACCTGTATCTATTAGAGCATTAATGTTGCTTTTATATAAATTAACACAAACCTGCATATTAGGTGACGATATAATGTTGACTTCGTTTCTTCTTATATTTTGTCCAACTTGTCCATGACAGTTTTTTGCAATATGTCCAAACATATTACATTTGAAACATCGTGTGCCTTTGTTTTTGTTTGGACAGTTACCCGTTGGGTGACTGAACGCACCGCAGTATGCACATCGCAATTTCTCGTTATTATTACTTACCACTGGTGTTGTCATTCTATTATGATAACTCTGCTGATTTGATCCCCTTCCAACGGTCATATTGAACTCCACTTTTCTGCTTTCTTTATACTCCTGATATACTTTAAGCTTATCTCTTAGCTCGTCAATATCCTGTGCATCGAATAGCATCATTTTATTTAAATTAGTGTCTGGTATCCCCGCAATAATATAAGTCACTAACGACTTTTCATCCACTTTGCCTTTACTTGATATTTTCTTCATAGTGAAAATATATTCTAAATACGATTCATTTGGTGTTTTTTTTTCTTAAGCTGAGCTCTCGATGCACATCAATACTGGATTTTTGTGACATGAATTGCCCCAGTAAAAATAATTTCAACTTACTCCAATCGCTGACATCGTTGGCTGCCTCAACTGCTAATTTCGCAGCGCCCCGTAATAATTTTCTTGCATATACATACCTTTGTACGTCATTCCATGAAAATATCGTTGCATTGTCTTCGAATTCCTGTATCCATTCTTCCACCCGTCTTCCCGTTTCACCATTAAAATTTTCCAAGGCATCTTCTACGTCTCGTAGTGTGAATGAATTATTTTGAACAGCCATTTGAGTAGAAGTATGCTGTAAGTTTTCTCTTTTCTGTTGATCGTGGTTATGTCGTTGTTGTTGTTGACCATATGCTTTCGTACTGGTTTGTGGAATGGATGCTGTTTTCAATGAATATTCTGATTCTTCATTTGTAATCATAGCCCCGGTCGATGTGGATTCTTGCTTTCGTGACAAAAATATCCGTGTTACTAATTCCTTTTTTCGTTTGTAATATATGGGTAAATTTCTTTCTCGTAATATTTGTTGTAACGTTTTCGTGGTTAATGATTCCAAATATGTACGCGAAAATGTATCCATAAAAATGAAAAAAAGTGTTTATAATATTTTTATCTTCTAACTATGTTTTATCTTTACCTTATGCTTTGCTCTTTACCTTTTCCTAAATTGATCTTTTCTACCAATGAGTTTGGTCTTTACCTTTTCTTTGCTATATCCTTGCTTACTGTCTGCTTTTCCTTAACTTTTTTACCACTTTGCCTTGTCTTTTCTTTTCCTTTACTATTTACGTACTTCACACATTCAAATTTTGTTATTTTCACTTACTGAAATTTATTTCTTTTTTCTATAAAAAATAATTACTGATTAATTATTAATATTATATACTAGGGCTTTTAATTATCTATTTGAGAAAAAAAAAAATAAATCATATGCATTGAATAGGCATCAATTGTTATAATAGATCAATTGTTTTATTGTTATACTATGACTTTAATTTGTCATTAGCATATTATATTTTCAGTTATGCTGTTATATATTTTTTCAGTTATTGTATAGAAATTATTTGCTTTGTGTTTTTTTTTTTTTTTTTTCACATAACCCACATTTAAATTATCAATTTTTTTTTTTTTATTCTTTACATGCACTATATTTAACTTATTGAATGTAATTTCTTTGCAGTTTCTTTTTTATAAATTGTCACTATTGTTCTTAACTTTTATCTTTTATAGTTTTTATTTTTTCTTTACACTTTACTTTTCACTTTTCACAATGTCTAACATTTTTTAGGTTGAGCCCCCATGTTTGTAGGTTTAATTATAATAACACTTTTAGTTTTTTTACTTTTTAATACTTTTATTATTCTTATTATTACATTTATTTTATTCTTAATAAATATACCTTTATTTAAATTCAATGGTCCAACTTTACTTTCTTCACCCACTTTTCTTTGCATTTACCTCCGACTTTGTTCACGTACCTTTTTGTTCTCTCCCAAATCCTCATGTTTTATATTATTCAATTCTCATTTATATTTTAATCAGTTTCTAATTCATTTTAATTCAATTAATATTAACATACTTTCTATTTCATTTAATATTTATATTTCTATTTCATAACCTTTCTGTTGATATTGTTATTTCGGCGGCACTCCTACATATACTCCAATTTATAGCCTAATGACAGACAAAAAAAAAAGAAAATGGCCGCGGTGTGTTGCGATACACTCAACGCTAGTTGCGCCATCTGTTATCTAAATCCTCATTTTTAATTCCTACACGTAATTTTTCACATACCCTTATTGATTAATTATTTTTATCAAGTTATTTGGTGTATATAACGATTATTTTGGAATAAATTTGGATAAGCACCATTAAAACTGAATCACTCTATGAAGAAAAAAAACGGAATATTCTGCGAAGGCCTTTAATCTAAATACGTTTTATATTGCACCGCCACTGGTTGCATTCGATCACACATATTTATGTAAACACAAATACTATACAAAATAGTGCCTTCACCATGAAAATCTAGGAGCGCATCCTCTCACTCTATAATCTAACGTTTTTTCGGTCCCTTCATTTTTACATACAAATTGCTTTCAATCACATGTTTCTAATTCTCAATGTAAATTTTGTTTCTTTTTCATTCTACTTTTCGATCACCTACGTTTGAACGCTTCGATACGTATTATTATTATTATTGTTGTTTTTATTTTAACACTGTTCGATCTATTTAACAAATTAAATTTTAATTAATGAGGCACTTCCCATCGGAGGTGGTCCAATTAGTAAAAGGAAATATGTTAAAACAGTTTCGTACCACAAAATATCAATTCCAAAATTTTCGTTACAATGACTCAACACTCCTTCAACAAAAATTAAATTCTACTTCTAGATTCTTTCAAATTTTCGATTTTTTTAGGTCCCCTGAAAAATCGAGAAGTGGAACTAGTACTGTATTATATAAATAAAAGTGAATGTTATTCGTAGTAGTAATATAAGATTTACGTGATTATCGTTGAACATGATAATGATAAAATAAAATATAAATATATATGCGCTTGGTATGGCACCCATATAGACGCAATTCAGCATATCCAAATTTAGAATAAAAAAATGTAAAGAATAAATGAATGAATGAAATTTCTTTTATAAATAAAGTATGTATATTGTATATGTATGTTATATATAATATATATGTATAGAAAATGAAATGAAATCATCATCGCCTTTTATACCAAAAATTAATTGTGCAATACTCTACTAAATATATAAACGCATATACGTATGATAGATATATTGTTGATGTTAAAGAAGGATACAAATGATTGTATATTATTTTATAAAATTATATTTAAATGTACGCATACAGTATACAGTCGGATTGCAAAAGGAAGAAAGGCTCCCGATTAATTGTAAGTATATATTCTATATACAAATATATATAATTAATATCCGCATAACGATTTCCACTGTTTTATATTGTACAGATATATTGATAGGTTAGCTAAATGTAAAAATATATATAGATATATTTTATGTAATACAATGATAGTAAAGGTTGTTTAATTTTATATCTTTTTTATATTTATATATTATCTATATATATATGTATATTCTATCATCATTCTATATATATATTCTATACAATTGAAAATAGACACGCATCAATTGGTACTTTTATATAACAACAAATTATGTTGTTTTTAAACACATAAATAAATGTATAAATACGATGCTTAGAGGATACAGAATCTGGATTCTACATATACCATATATATTTTTATGTATATTTTGGCCGGGTAAAAAGGACTTACTATATATAGATTATTGTTATAAAAGAAACTAAAAAAAACGGTGCCAAACAAACACCTGTAATAGGCAGCAAATACTGGCGACTAGGGAGTATCGGGGAGTAAAAATCTCCGGGAATGCAATTTGTTGCATTTGGTACCAAAAATTTCAAGAAAATATCTTAAAATCCCATTGAGGTACAAAAGAAACCAAAAATCAGAACATTTTGAAGGGAGGGGATAGACTGGAAGGAATATTCATTAGTGATCAAAACGAATACATAGGAAAAAGAGTTATGCGGAAAATTGCATCCAAATCGTTTTAGTGTAGTTTCCGAGAAAATCTTAAGACAACGGAGCGACTGGGCTTAAGAAAACGGAAACTTGTTATGTCAATTTTCAGGATAATAAATTCCACCTCGTTGAGAAAAGTCATAAAAAAGTTACCTTAGATTTTTGTTTTTCAAAACGATAACAATAATGCACTGACGTAAAAGTACGTGCTTAACACATTTTGTAGAGCATAAAAAGATTTGTGTGAGTATAACATGGATTAATTTATTACTTTGGTTTTAAAATATAGGATTAAAATGTGATAAATGTGATATGACCCAATTTGTCGATTATAGAAACATTTTCTGTTTTGTTTTGTAATGAACGCCATCGAATCCATCATTTGTGGTCAAAATAATTGCTTATTATAATAATTAATTAAAGTAATGAGCATAATTTATTTATATACTATATGCATAGGAAAAACCAATTGAAATCTTTATTTTTTACATAATTAGTATTTTAAGGCATTAACGATTGTACCTACATTCTACATATACATTATACATGAATAATAAGGATTAAAATTATTTTGTTTTATTAGTGTTTTTTGTTCTCGATTACAAAATTAGTATAATCGAAAGATGTTTTCGATTTTATCATTTGATTTCATCATAATAGTAATCTTTCTATCCGGTCAAATTCTGTTAGTATGGATGGGATACTGCGCTTCATCAAATTAATACTTCACATCATCCGTCGGTTTATTACTCATATATTTAATACTCTTTCTGAACTACGTCTGTTTTCCACAGGGGGTGTGGGATTACCAACGTAATCTCCATTCCAAAAATCGGCTGTAAAAAATTAACGATTTCCGTCCCTATCAGCATTTTTTCAATGTTTTCTAAAGCATTGGAACCCTTAATAAAAAATCAGATTTGCTAGTAATTTCATGATGAATCACTAATTTCGCTATTTAAATCTGTATTTCGCCCTGATCATGGCACGGCCACGGCTTTATTTAAAATCACGAATGATAAACGTCTTGCAATGGTTAAAAATTGCTTGGTATTGCTCGATTTTTGGAGTATTTGATTCAACAAATCACGACATTCTGTGTTGTAAATTGAGCAAATTGTTTGGTTTTTCTAAGAGTGCGGTTGACCTAATTCGTAGCTACTTGAAAAATCGTACCCAAATTGTTAGCATACTGGATTCATTTTCAGTGCCGGCTGAACTATCTTCCGGTGTTCCTCAGGGACCTATTCTTGGTCCCCTATCATTTACCCTAATGATCTCTTAAATCTTTGGCAACTTGATCTGTTTGATTTTCGTTTGCCTTCCTTTCCCGTTTTTTTTTCTTGAAAATAACTACCTAAATTCAAATCTAAACAAATTTACATACTGTTTTACAATTTAAAATGCAATATTTAATAACGTATGAATTATAAACTTTTATTTTCTATGAATTGTTAATTTAAATAATGTAACAACTAATTATTACTACTGAACATAATTTGTAAGTAGGAGGAGCCTTGGGTCAAATATACAAACCGAATTAATAAATAAATGAATAAATAAATGTCTCTAAACTTCAGAAATATAATTTGGAATACGTATTACATTTCTAAAAGCTTTTGGTTATAATATTAGTGAAGTATAATATAAGTGTCCGACCTTATAATGGTAAAATTTTTTTCTTTGTTAAACTGTATCCTTTTGTAATAAATTCCATAACTAATTGAATTTAAAAGTTATTTTACTTCTGTCACCGCAATTATTTAACTAAAATCATCATTTTAGTTTTACATAAAATTAGGAGAATAAAAAAATTAATTCTTAAAGTCTTTCTTCGAGTACAGGTTCGGAGTTCCACGCGTCTTGGCTAAAAAATATTCTTTTGTATGATAAACGCCAAAATGTATACTATTATTGAAATGAATTTATCCCATTTTTTAGGTTTTACGACAAAAATATTACATTATTTAATTTTTTTAATATCATTATTAAAAGGATAATACTTCCTGTCAATTATCCTGCTAGTGAAAACATTCCACAGTCTTTTAAACAAATTTGTATTAAGCACGTAAAAAAACCAAAATAAAAAAACTGTTTAGCAAAGACGCGTGGAACTCCGAACCCGTGGAACTCCGAACCTGTTCCGCTTTCTTCGGCATCTCAAAATTGATAAAATACCAAGTGTCCGAAATATATATGGTTAAAGTATAGTATATACGGGTATAGTATATCTTAGCCAAATTATTTTATGTTACTCTGTCAATAATTTAAATTTGATTTGTAATCGAGATTACATCAACTGTTTATGTTTCCAAAAACCGTGCCCGTGGACAAACATTTAATTTGATAAACCGTGGACGTGGACGGTTTCGAAACCGTTTTATGCTTATCTTCGAATATAGTTACTATATTATAGATATATACCATAGCCATTCATCCTTTTACAAACAATAAGTATTACAATATTTTAAATATTTATGAAATTAAAATTTTATATATAATGGTATTATTTTTGCCACCCCCATAAGTACATAGAATAAAAAAAATGAACATGAAATACCAATTGTCACAAACAAGTTTCTATATTATTTAAATATATTCTCAGAATGGTATATATTTTATATAGAAGTTGAATATAGGAGTGGAAGACAGTGTATGTTGTGTAGATATATTTTTTGTGAAAAATTATTTAATGAAATTTATATAATGCATAAACGTATTTCGTACGTAATGTATATTATAAAAAGCAGATGAAGGGAAAAAAGTATACAAATAAATACAAAACAAAAAAAAAAAAATAGTTATTATATGATGTGAGTTAAAATTTATATTAGACAATTTATTTATGCATAATAATATGTATCATTGTTTTTTTTTTGTTATCATCGCGTATAAGTATATATATATAAAAGAATCATCATCAACCACCACCACAAATAACACCATCACGACCATCATCATTATCATATTCTTATATCCTTATCATCATAAAAATTATATGTCTTAAAAGAAGAAAAAAGAATTTATAAATAATAATATGCTATATAAGAAATTTTCATGTATTTTCCAGATATGTATATATATTATATATATAGATATCTAACATCATCCATTCTTATATGGTATGTATATAAAGTATTTTAGTATGGAATAAAAACGAAATGTAGCAAACAACTTAAAGGCATTCTCATCATCAAACCATCATATATATAACGAATAAATATTCACAGTAAAACGAATTTTACGATAAATTTATGATTTTTTCTTATATATATGTATATATAACATTTTTTTACGTTTCCTTCTTATATTTAAATACTTATATATATATATAATATACATTATTAAATATCATAAAAAAATAACAAATATAAATATTGTTTCATATTAATATATATAAATACAGAAATCGCTCGCCTCACTCGGTTTTCGAAAAATGGTTAAGCGATTTTCATTTAGAAAGAAAATGTGTAAAATTAGGTGCATCGATAATATATGTATTACACTACCCGAAGACTTGTGTTAAATTTCAAGTGATTAAAACCCCTCCTTAAATTTTGGTATTTTCGAATCAGGCCAAATAAGGCCCCTTTTCGTACATTCCGGCTCATACCTATTTGACTTGCAACTCATGTCTCACAGATTGCTCATCGAATACAGTGTCCCATGTTATATAAAGCATCTCTTTGAAGAGAATCCGGCCGAACTCTTCCTTTGAAACAAACGATCACCCTTATCCTTATGCTCTCTAAATCCTGAAATTTGCACACAATACCCGCAGGTATGTTCCGTGAGAATATTCATCCCCACAAGATGTCGCTTGAATTTTCCATGTCCAGTTGTGAAATCCACCAATTTTATAATAGTTCCTCGCCACCTGCTTAGAGCCTCCATATTGGTGCTTCCTACTCTCAGTCCAAGTGTTATCTTAGATTGTCTGAGTCTTTTTACTCCATCATTTCTGATATTCCGAAATAATACACTTCTCTACACTTCTCGATTGTTCTTCGCCATACTCCTACTAATTGCAGTGTACGGTTTTGTCCCTACAAACCTACGGGCGTACTCTTCTTAGCCAGAACGTCTGCTCTTTCGTTCCCGTCATCTTCCATTGTGCCCCTTAACCCAGACTAATATGACCGCATTCTGAATCGAACACTCGTTGAGCCTATGCGCACATTCTAGTTCAAGGGATGAATCAAATATTCCGCCTTTCATACCCGATAACAACTCTCTGCTGTCGAGGGCTAAAGCGATTTATTCAATCCAGTCGATGGAGCCGAAAGGAAAACGATATACAGATAATTGTTTTGAATAAAAAAAACATGATTTATATTTCATAATATCTATTTAACAATATTTTAAAACCTTGACCGAGAAACTATGATTGTGAAAAAAAAATTGCGCCAAATTACTTTAAACTTTAAAATAACTTCACCAATGACTTCAACTTACACACACGTAAGTCGAGGGATACCAGTATAATATTACATAAATGAATACCCACTGTATACGGCTTCAAAGAAAAATGAACAAATGATATGATCATAAAATATGATTTACATTATCGCATTTATTATTATATACAATCATACAATATATAGTTCAACATACATCATATGTGTATATATTTTATTTTTCATAGATTTTTCTCTTAAGCACATATCATTTGGCCATCATTTCGTCTTTTTTGTATACGCGCCTATAAGTAATATATGAATATACTAAACAAAACAAGCAAAAAATGTGTGAAAAATACGATATATAAAATTATTTATAAATTTCATTATTATATATTTTCGTAGCGATAAATTCGTTAATAGATCTTGTTTTTGTGATTTTACTCAAAAAAAAATGCAATGATTGATAAATGACATAACAATTAATATACGTTTTTTTTTTAGCTTTTTTAGTATGTACATAAGGCAAATATAACCCTATATATATAAATACATTAATAATATTAACTATATATTCACATATTGCAGAAATGTACGGTAAATATATGTATATAGGTGATACGCACAGTCAAAGATACATATTTATTTTATTCATTTTATCATAAATTTATCACAATTTATGTATGAGTCAAAGTGTATATATTAATTTGATTATCATTTATTCGTATATGCCCATCATATATTTTGATAGCTTATATTTATATGAACGAAAAAAGAGGTAGAATATAAACATATATTTTTCTATTCTTAGGTATACTATAAAGTATAAATATATTTTATTGAATAAATTGGATTATATAATTAATTTATATGGAAGTGTAAATTGGGTTTTTTTTTGTACAATTGTGTGTAAAATTGAATAAATTTAACTACAACGAAAAAATGAAATAACAAAATG
Source organism: Dilophus febrilis (assembly GCA_958336335.1). Lineage (NCBI taxonomy): Eukaryota > Metazoa > Arthropoda > Insecta > Diptera > Bibionidae > Dilophus > Dilophus febrilis. Next base: position 36,282,153 of record OY284470.1, read on the forward strand.
AATAGGAAATACCATTTAATCATTACTGCGACCTTTGTTGTTTCTTTTTTTGATCCATGTTTTAGTTTTCTATGAAGACAAACTTTTACAATACCATATAAAAATCGATTTTGTATCATATATCGATCTGATAAACGAAAAACGGCTGATATAAGCAATTGAATTATATTGATTATTGTTTATATGCGTATACAAACTTTTTATATGGAGACATTTTGAATTTTATTAAATTTTTAATTAAACATTAAATTGATTTTCAATTTTTCGACGACCACAGGTGGTAAAATTTAATTAATTCTCTTAAATGGTTCAAAGAAATTGAAAATTTTCGAACTGGTTTTTCTAAAAAAATCCCTTTGTTATCATACTTATTAAAATTAAAGCGAATATGTGTTGTACAAGAATGACTTTATTTGACATTTTATATAATATACGTGCTTAACAATTAAACTATAACCATAGTATTTTCCTTAACTTTAAAATTATTAGTGAAAATAGCAATATAGTATAATTATAGATGAATAACTGATCCATAAAATGGCACATATTCTCGGGAATATTTAATATAGGAAGTTGCACAGAATATTATTGCATACATTTATGACGGGTTAAATTTAATATTGAAATTGGTATTCTCAACATTTAACGACTGCGATGGATTTTTTTTTAATGTGGGGATCATGGTTTCTCCCTTTTTTTCTGTTTTTATTTTATATTTAAAAATTCTGTTATATTTATTTCAAATTTCTAAAGAAAAACAATTGTTTTTTTTAATCTATTAAACGATTTTTTTCCATGGATTGTGCTGTTGTACGTTAATGTACAAAAGTCAATCATTATTAGTCTGAAAGAAATTTTCAATGCGTTGATGTGAGTCTTTCAGAAATTTCATGAAATTAGTTCGATTAGTTAGACCGTTATACGTAATAACTTTTTGGATAAATTTTATACTACCTCTGGGTGTGGATATAAAAATTAAAATAAATTAAATTTTATTGTTGTTGAAACTGGTGTAATGACTGTTATTACGTATACCTACTTGTAATAACTAAATATAGGCCCATAAAAAATAATAAATAAATTTTTCGCTTTGCGACCCTCAATCTGGTTTTAGCGTTCAACAACAGCCCTTTGTTGTTAGTTTTTAACTTGTCGGTAATTAGCCGTACGATATCGATGTCGATGTCGGTAATTAGCCGTACGACCAACCGCAAGGGAAAATATGCAATTCTGTGTTGAAATTCAGATTCGAAAAATAACCGAAAACACAAAACATATTTTATGTCTTCAGTAGGATTCGAACCCACGACCCCAAAATTTCGTCAGAATTTTAGGTTGGCATTTTTATCATTTACACCACATAGTTATAATATAGGCCTATAACCGCTATAATTTCCACATTCACATTACAATAATTGCACGAATATATTACCAAAAGGATGAGTATATAATATTTTATTCATTGATTATGCATATGTATCTATATACGACGTCAATGACAACACATTTGTTGAATGAACCTGTAAATGTTTATGGATTGCGGTTCTAACATAAAAGCAAAGGTTTATTGAAGAAATTAAATGTTTTTATTTGTTTAGGTATTTTTTATATTTAAATTATAGTTTTTTAATATGTAACAATTTAATTTAATTACAATTTAAATGTTTATAATCCCAATCAATAAAGTATATATAATATATATTTACTTAATATACGTGATGTATTATGATAAAATATCAAATATTCTATATTTGTTTTAACAATTCATATGATACTATTCAATAAGGTAAAAATGTCTGATAAATATTTAGTTTCAATATCACCTATATTATTATTATGTAATTAACATACATTAAAATGTGTTGATAAAATTTTAATTATTTTCATTTGATGTTAAATTAAATATACCTATAAAGTGTATGTAAAATTAAAATATTGTTACGTATGGATTGGTTATTATTGAAAGTGTTTTAAATATTAAATTATTTCTTATTTGACAAAATATTACTGTCAAATTTAAGAGATGATCGCAGAATTCCGCTCGAAGTGTACTTTACCGGCGAAGACGACGAAGAACACATGAAATTAAACTTTAAAGTGAGGAAACCTGGGCGGATGCTCCTCTGTTAAACTTTTGTTCTAGCTTATGAGATGAGAGGAAGTGGCCCCCCACCCCCCACTAACACGATGGGCAAGGAGGGTTTTTGAAAATTAACAAATAGCAAAAAAAAGTAAAAATTTTCCCCCTAAACGATTTTTAAATTTAGCACCTAAACAGGAGGGGAGGTACATGCCCAAGAACTAAGTGAAGCCTCGCCCCTTACGCTAGGAGCAGAGGGTTAAGTATGAATGGAGAATTTGTTATTTCTATTTTCGATGTCGTAATGCGAATATAACAGAAAACAGTTTAACACTATAAACAGTTTACATCTGGGCGGCCTTTTTGTTCTGGATTCATTTTAAGTATTAATTACTGTCTGCATCTGAAAATATGCCCTACTAATTGTAAGAAATGAATCTTTTAAAAAAGTACGCATTTAAATGCTGAACTATAAAAATCAAACAATTATATTGTTATTGATATATACATATTTTTGATTTTGATTATGCGCACATGCACCGATTTTATTAAATTAATGTAAATGTTGAAAAACGAACCGTTCAATTTTTTGTATGACTGACTTTTTTACTGAGGAAGGGGGTGGGCGTTAATATGAAAGGTAGTTAATAAAGAAAAATGGTAATTCAAAGGTCCAATAAATCGTATGTATACCAATGGTACAGTTCCATTAACTGTACCAGGCAACAGCACACCCATTGTAGAGTTCCTATAATTATAAGTTACTATAAGTTTGAACCCGCTACCGTACCAGCCAATAAAAATGGTACTAGCAATCGCCAGCTAATATTAGGTTATCGAAAAAGTATTGATAATTTTTATAAATAGATGTCATTATAATTGAATATTTCAAGTAGTACTAATCTGATCAGGTAACACTAACATATGTTCGAAAGATGACATTTCGTAGTTAAAAAAAAAAAATTAAATTTGTTTAGTCATTTAAAAGTTGTAGTGCATTAAAGATGAGCGAAATTAGTGAAAAAATTCGATACATTTTACAATTTTATTATGAAAAAGGTGAAAATGCAACGCAGGCACATGAACAAATTTGTGCAGTTTACGGTGAAGGAACTTTATCAAAATTAACAGCCTATAGATGGTTTGCTCGATTTCGTTCCGGTAATTTTGATGTCAAAGAAACATGAATTAACACAAAACAATTTAATGAACCGAATTTCCATTTGCGAAACGCTGTTTAAAAGGAACGAAATCGAGTCATTTTTAAAGCGAATGATTACAGGTGATGAAAAATGGAGCACATACGATAATAATGTACGACAAAGATCGTGGCCCAAGAAGGGTGAAGCTCCTAAAACAGTAGCAAAACCTGGATTAACACCAAGAAAGGTAATGCTGACTGTTTGGTGGGATTGGAAAGGAATCGTTCATTATGAATTACTAGCACCTGGTAAACCATTGATTCCGATCTCTATTGTCAACAATTAACAAGATTGAAGCACGAGATTAAAAAAAAACGTCCAGAATTAATCAATCGAAAGGGTGTTGTGTTCCATCATGACAACGCCAGACCACACACATCTTTGATGACTCGGCAGAAACTGAGAGAGTTTGGCTGGGAAGTTTTAATGCATCCACCATATAGCCCGGACCTTGCACCTTCAGATTATCATTTGTTCCGGTCTCTGCAGAACTCCCTTAATGGTTTAAAATTATATTCCGCAGAGGACTGCAAAATGCACTTGGATCAGTTTTTTGCCCAGAAAACACAGAAGTTCTACAGTGATGGGATAATGTCTTTACCAGAAAAATGGCAAAGGGTCATCGATCAAAACGGCGCATATTTGGTTTAATAAAGTTCATTTGAAATATATAAAAAAATTGTTTGAATTTTGTAAAAAAAATTACCAATACTTTTTAGACAACCCAATATATAGAACAATTTTTATAGCAAAACGAAGAACGTGGTAACAAGTCACTGTACCATTCACTATATCAATTGTTCCCGGTTATATATTTGTTGCTTAGGTACCACAAGGTGGGTAGGTATCACCTAGTCACTAAACTTAAGTTACTTGGTACGAACCTCCCCACATTTTTAGATGCTAAAATTAAAAATCGAGTGAAGGGAATATGTTCACTTTTTTTAAATATGTAAATTTTCAAACACCTGCACCTCTTATTAGGATATGAGTCTAAGTGCAGAATAGAAGTTACAAGTGCGGAGACCCTTTACCCCCTTCCATTATAAATTTCCCTTCAACCCTTTCACAATGTATTTGAGTATAAGGGTATAAGATATTTCATAAAAATGCACTTATAATATACATATGAATAAACGCAATAATTAAAATATGACTTATACGATATATATTAATGGATATTACTTTAATTAGTATATAATTTTATACCGAACTCTATTTAAAATAAAAATGTTGTATATATAGAATTATAGATGAAGCTAAAAATTCATAAAAATCGATTATCTATAAATAGCGAAAATTATCATTATAATTCTTTTCTGTACAAATTGTTAGAAGTATTACATTGATTACATTCAACCCTTATATATCTATACATTATCATTTTATTACGATAAATCAGTAGCCTCTCTCTAACATATATACTACGCTAATTTTTTATATTATGTCTGTAGTTTCAGTATAGTGCAATTTTGTTATTGTTTTCCGAAAAAAATGTAACGTACCCTTTTTTATCACGTTTCTCCACAAATTGGAAATTTTTATCGTGAAATATCAAATAAAAAAGATTTCCGATATCTTCCGTTCGATCGGTTGTCATAATTATTTCTCGGAAACTATTAGACCGATTTGACTGAAATTTTAAACATAGGCTTTTAAAAACGCTATAACAAAAGTTTATCAAAAGTGGCCCCCTTTGTTTATATAGAGCTGGTTAAGTTTAAAAGTGGGGTATGTCGATACCTTGCTAATTTTCCGAATTTTACGACTTTTGTGTTTCTCGTATATCTCAATAAGTTTTGGAAATATTTGTTTGAAATTTTGGATATATGGATTTGGTACCAAACACAACCATACAAATACAAGAGATCATTCTGATTCAAATCAATTGACTAGAAATTTGGGTAGAAATTTGGGGTGGTTTGATGAAAACTGGAAAAACTTTTGTGTTAAAAACTTTTTTCTAATTCCATTCCATTCTATACAATTCCACGGAATTCTTTACAAAAAAATGCAGATCCACTTAATACAATATGGGAAACCGCAAAAAAAATTAGAAAAACTGTGTACCACATTGTACCACTGTGTACCACATTTATGATCGATTATTCACGATAGAATAATTATATATATATCAAAAGACAATAGTTTTGTGCTCATTTTAATATATATCCCAGAAAATACCAATAAACAAATCACACAACAGTGGTGTTTAAAATTGATTTAATTTTATATCGAACATTATTTTTTCTTTTAACGTTATTATTATGTCACCGTAAAATAAATTCCAAAAGTAAATATATGCAAAAATAGCCATCAATTTTACTCTTAATTTAAGCCATTAGATTCAATGAAAATTTCAAAAATTCACATGTAAATATATGAGGAAAATAAAATCACTAATTGTAAAACAAAAACATTGCGTAAAATACTAACAATAAGAATGTTAATGGTAAAACCATTTGTTTCTATATGAATTTATATATAACTATATATAGGGACAATTCGAAAAACCAATTCTTTCTGAACAATTGTCTTGATTTTTCAAATAGCGTTGTTTAGTTCCAAATGCAAACTATTATATTTCTTCAAATATTTTCGGACCCTGAAGACCCTGATCCAGGAAATCCAATGGGGTTCTTGAGAATGAATTTTAATATATTAGTGGGGCACATCATTTTACATTAAAATTGTATAAGGAGTTGATTAGTGATAAATTTAAGCCCCCTTCAACACCAGTACCTGAAATCTGTTTAAGGTGTTTGCCTGGCAGCGTTAGTTTTATTATTACTAGAATTTTATTACTATGAACAACAATATAATATTCATGTTATCATTTTATGTATATAGATTGACAAATATAGCTATTTATATAAATACAGCTATACTCAGAATTGAACGTACACTTAAAAAAATATGTATTTTTGCCGATATGTGCATATTTATTAATTTTTTTCAAATTACATTTTTTACATAATGAATATTAATTAATAATTATGTTAATAATTAAAAAATTCGTTTACAACAACAACAACAACAAAAAAATCAAAAACTTAATTCAATACATAAAATAATAACACAAAAGTGAACGTACACTTATATTAAAAATTAATTAAATTCGAATAAACTAACTATTAATATTTTACCCTTTTGATTTAATAACTGCGTTTAATCTTGCTGGCATAGATTGGACCAATTTTTGGGTGATATCTGATGATATTTTGTCCTTGGATCTCCATTTTCAATTTGATTTTTTCAATTTATTGGTAATATCTCTGATCCTAATTCTTCTTCCAAATTTTTCCCAGAGATGTTCAATGAGATTTAGATCCGGTGATTGGGGGGGAGTATGCACCATTTTTGGTGCTCTGTAGAGCAACCATTGTTTGACAAGATACGAGGTAGGTTTTGGGTCATTTTCTTGTTGGAAAAAAATTGATTTTGTAAACCCAATTTTTCAGCGCTTTAATGCAAAATTGTTTTCAAAGCATCCAAATACATATGTTTGTCCATCGTCGACTCTATAAATCACATATTGCCCACACCACCTCCCGCCATACATCCCCACAACATCACATTACCACCACCGTGTTTTATGGTCGGTCATAAATTTTCTTTGTTCATTTCTGTATTGGGTTTTCTCCAGATTCTAGGTACCCCATCAGGACCAAAAATATTAAATTTAGTTTCGTCGCTAAAAATAACCTTATTCCAAAATTCTGGTCCTTTATTTAGGTGCGTTCATTTGCAAAATTTAATTTTTATTCTATTCACTTTTGAAATAAATGGTTTTTTCCTCGCAACTCTGCCACTATACCCTTGTCTTCTAAGAGCTCTTTTTATCAGTTTCTATTGAAATTTTTTTTATTAATAATTGATGACACAGCTGCTGTAATGTCCGCTATTTTTGTTTTTGAGTTTTGTTTGATTTTCCGTATTATAATGCTTTAATTGTTATGCGTTAAAATTCTCTTTCTTCCTCTGCCAGGTGTATTTATTAAAGTGCCTTCATATTTATATTTATCAACTATGGTTTGGATTGTGGAATGGCTTCTACCAATTATTTTTCCAGTTTCACGTAACGATTTACCTTCACATATTAATTTAATTATTCCTTTTCTTTCAGCTAATGTCGTTTCAAACCTATGACGTACCATTTTGTTATTGTTAACTGTTTTAAATGCAATTCTCAAAACAAAACATACAATATATGCCGTACAAATTATGTCGATTACCCAAATTCATCTGAGTATTGCATCATTCTAACTTTATAAATAAAGTAGTGTACGTTCAATTTTGTGTATACGTATGCTATGGCTTCGTATGCAACATATTAGCCATTAGAATTACTGAATATCCTAATGGGATAGATTGTAAATTATAAATAAAGGATGACAAAAAAAAAAAAAAAAAAATTATTTTATGTATTGAATTAAGTTTTTGATTTTTTTTGTTGTGTTGTAAATTTAATTATTTAATTATTAACATAATTATTTAAAAAATTAATTAATATTCATTATGTAAAAAAGGTAATTTGAAAAAAATTAATAAATATATACATATCGGCAAAAATAAATATTTATGTTAGGTGGACGTTCAATTCTGTGTATGGCTGTATATATAGATTTGTATATAAAATAGTATAAATTGATTATTTATGACTTTGTATACGCCGTAAATCTATATCTAGATATATATAAATATATATATATCGCATGTCTGTGTTTTCACAATAAAAACACAAGATAATAAAGAATGTAAATATAGATTTACGGTATTCGATTTACCTATCATCTATATTTAGATTATTAGCTTACCTGCTTATCATTTATATAATATACATGTGGGTTCAATGATAATCTATCAGCTTTTTGTCCTTTAAAATATCTTTATTTATCTTAATTAATTGTTTAATGCATATCAAAAAAAAAACCCCAATATAAAAAAAATGAACTATAATAAATAAAATAAACTTTACTTCTTTTCGATTTAACTCTATATTTCATACTCCTCTTTTTTCTAGTTTAATTCATTAACAATTCAATATTCTATAAAATTAAAATACCGCAAATCGATAACGCGATCATTCTACAACGCAAGGGCGTCGTTCCTACATTAGTACATACATATATGCATTTAATATACCTATAATTAAATACATAGCACACTGTGTAAAAAACCCTTGTGTGGTGTATTGGTAAAACAAACACAAAATACACCAAGTGGGAGCAAAATAATGTGTATTTTTATTTATAGTTTTAATTTAGATCTTCCATTTTATACATCGCAATTTATTTTTTTAAGTTCGGCTATTTTTTTGTTTCACAAAAATTTGTGTTTTACAAATTTCAATTAATTTTTTTAAAATTTATTAATTGGGTTTAAAAATATCGTGGTATTTAATCTAAATTTTTGAAATCAAATAACAACCATTTCTAACACAAATACATACGAAATATAAAAAAAGGTTCGTCGCTTAGGTCTTTACACTGTCTATTTTGGCTATGAATCTCTATATAGAATATTGGTGTAAGTAAATCAAACACATTTTCTTACTACTCGATGCGAGAGTATACACAGAGCACGTAAATCAAATTCAGCAATTGTTTTTCTTGAAATAAATCGAAACCTATAGCTCATATCCGGAGATGATCAGTTAAGTGAATCGGCATCTATTACCAAAAAAGTGAATTCGACTAAACGTTGATCAGTTAATTTTTATTGATTTTTTAAATTGACATTCAGGCCATTTCTGAATTAATATGATTTTTATGCGACATATGACACATGACATAATTATATATATATAAACAGTGGAAACACACTTGATGTTGTAATAGCTCACTTATATAATATGTTTTAAATCACTCTTTGTGCAAACATGTGTTCCAAACGTACATTTATATATGTACGTACATAACATAGTATATAAATATAAAGACAAAAATTGTATCTAATGCATATCCGCGAACAGCTTTTGTAATTATTTATACTAAACATGCATTATTATTATAATTCATTCTATTTTATTTGTAATATTTTTCCTCATTAGTGATCGTATATCAGTATACCTCATTAACTCTATATATATGCGCGCATACAAAAAAGTTTTCTTAAGAATAACAGTTTTAATACACACGTTCGTTTTATAATGATATGTGAAGAAATAATAATTATTCTTAAAAAATATTATTATATGCAAAATAATAATTGTATGTATACAATTATCCAAACGACAATGTTAAAGAAATTTCTTGAAATATAACAACAAAATTAGATATGACTTAAGAAAATATTTTAATTATTTTACATTTTTTATGACAGGTTCCCATTATACAGAAGACATTTAGAAAATAAAAACACTCGATAGTGGCAATATTCCAGTAATGGCAACTCCAAATCTTTTATATGAACGATCGATAGTGGCAACTGACAGATGCCATTATAGGGGTTTCATATTTTCTTAACTGCCGGTGTACAGAAATGCTTGATTTTGAAATCTTTATTTAGAAATAAGAAGTTCATCATTATACATATACACACGGATCTCTCACCTGGTTATGATTAGTAGATTATATAAATTGGGTTGGGTTGTCAGTCCACGGAATATTTGACTCCTAGAGGTTATTGTGCAACACCCTCAGTCTATTCCAAATTCATACTTTACCATTGGCCCTGCTCAGGAACCTGGGCAATTGAATGATAAGTACGGACATAACTTCACCTCAGACATTGGAAATAAGTTGCCAATGACCCGAGATTTATTTTATTCTTTCATAAATAATTGCGTACTTGTTTGTAGACTTTGTTAATATTTGGATGCGTCCGACACAATATACCAAAGATATTCATTAATTTGATCCTAATGAATAAATGGTAACTTATTTCATGAATTCAAATTATAAAAGCGTATATAATGGGATTTGAACTCGTGAAAACTCGCAAATTGGGTTGTATGTTTAACCAACGGCACCATCAAATCGTATCATCTAGTTAAATTCTACTTGGTTTCTAAGCGTGTGCATACATTTATTTTTATTGTCGTCATATCGACACCGTTAAGCTTAGTGATTACTCACCTAAGTGTCAATCGCCGATCAAATTGAAACCATCTGCGTTTTAAAGATATTTGAAAATTATTTCAAATGCCATAACATACTTATCCATTTTGGCAGACATCATGTTTTAGGGGTTGAAAATGGGGATAAAAAAATATCGTTGTTCATTTTGTCAAAAAATTAAATAAAAATTAATTAAATTAATTGATTAAATTAATTGGTTTATTTTATTGAAAAAATTGTAGTTACAATTATATTTGTGAATTTTTTTATTATCAATATTCATTATTTTATTTATTTATATTATTACATCAATCGCATTTATTAATATAAAAAGTAAAAACATTTAACGCATTCAAAGGCCAACCATATACTGTGAACTGAGAATAAAAATATAATTATTATCAAAGTATATGCTTCAATACTTGTCATGATCGTCAGTCGCTCAAAATATAAAACAGGTTAAATATAACACTAAACATACAAACAGACAAGTAATGTTGGATTTTGTTCATTATGGGGTTTTTATTTTTAAGTTTTAGTTTTACATTTTCATACAATTAAAATATATATGGGTTTACTAGCCCATCCTATTTCCTATTATATATAAAAAATGTAATAAATTTTTCAAATTTTATATATATATTGTGTAATAAATTAATTTATTTAAATAAATATCATTATGCAAAAATTAACGAAATGGAAAATAACTTTAATTTATTTTCATTTGTATGCATATACATTATACATATATGGAATATTCTGTTATAGTATATAAATTATAGCTATACTGACATATAACGTCCATATATACTTATATGCATGTAATATGGTAATATGTATTCATAATATAATTATATATATATACATTTAATTAAATTAGTTATACTATACTATGCTCTATATACATGTTATGTTTCTATAAGTTTGTATTCTGTTAATTCCATCCACTTTTAAATATTTCAGCAATGTAGTCTTTATATACAAAACGTGTATTATGAACACACGTACATTAGAATTGCATTTCATTTGAATGCATTTTATATTGTATATTTATGTTATTATATTTGTATACACATAATTAAAATTCTAAAATCATAGAACATTATAAAGTTTTGTATGGAGATACAAAACATATATATATATTTATATATATTATATATATCACTCACTTGAAATTCAGTACTAGTTCTCTTTCTCGTTGATTCCAATTGCAGGATTTCTTCCCCATCTCGATATTTCCGGTTCCTTCATTTTTACATTCAAATTGCTTTCTACTACTATAATATTTTGATTAAAGCGGATCTGCTCCCAAGGGAACTGGTGTAACAGAAACTTCGAATTAACACATTTATATTACATAATTATACTACATACTACATAATTTCAATTCCGTAACGATGCCTCAATTCGTTCAACAAAAAATAACTAATTATTCTAAGAGTCCATTTCCCATTGTACCAGGTGATATCACAGAACTATCACTAATGACTATGAGGTATCACAAGTGATGTCACTCCCGCATCATTTATGAGCCACCCATCGTTCCGAAATATAGAGAAAAGTGATGCTACCGTACCCTTATCACACACGCCTAGAACCGATTCATTTATGGTATGTATGGTATGATTTATATAATCTTTCAAAGATTTTAATATGTTTGCATATAAAGTAGTATTCATATAAATGATAGAATAGTCACTCGTTACCGTTGGCATGGGTCATCCCAATGTCCGATTATTTTAGGTCCCTTGAAAAATCGAGATACAGTACTGATACAGATATATGATATATAAGTATTAAGTATGTATAATATAAAATGAATAATTCAGATAAGTAAATAAAACATATTTGTTTAACTACATATGTATATACACTTTCTTTACACTGTATAGGAAATCGGTGTATATAATTAATGTATTACTTGGATGATGTATTTAAAGAGGTTATTTATATGCAATAAAATATATAATACATTATATATATACACATATAGATGATTTTCATATAAAAGTTAGATTTAATTTTTTTGTACTTTTTGTATGAAGTTTTGGCGTATGCGATAAATCCACTTATATACAAAGGTGACCATGTGGTTTAAATTATAAAATTGCGAACCTAAAATTCATACAAAATTTTGGGGTCGTGTGTTCGAATCCCTCTGAAGACATAAAATATGTTTTGTGTTTTCGATTATTTTCGAATCTGAATTTTAACACAGTGTCGCAAATTTTCCCCTTTATTTTATTTATTATATACAAAAACCCACCAAAAATCTGGAAACTCATTGTGGACGAGTAGAAGCCTAATAGGAAGAACTTGTGGCCTAATCTCGCTTATGGGGCTTTGGTTATAACGTTTAACTAGACCGATTTTGACCCATTCATAAGCGGTATGGACCAGTGAGGCCAAACAAAGAATGGCAGAGAGCAAACTAAACAAACTTCAGAGTTTGGCATGTTTTCGGAATACAGGATCCATGAACACAACCCCAACAACCGCTCTTGAAATAATACTGACGTTCCGCAAATTCATTTATCAAAAATGAATTCATTTATCAAAAATGACGCTAGGAAGACCGTGCACGCAACTATAGTTAGAGAAGGTATATCTTGAGTGTCAAACAATTACCCGGAGTTGTCAATAAATCAGTAATGATGTAATTCTCAGCCTGCTGTGGGTGGATACCACTGCTGGTCGTACGATTTCGATAAGAACTTCTTGGTGGTGTTTCCTACTAGGGAAAAGTGGCCGGAAAACAAAATTAAGTTCACGAGTGGTTCCCTAATATTTTATACCGATGTATAAAAACCCAACCTATGTACTTGATGGTGGTAAAAGGAGCTAATCCTAAGATGGAACTTGAGGCCATTTTAGATTGCGACATAGCGGTTTTTAAGGAAATTCGTGCTATTGAACTTTGCCTTAGATGACTAATGAATAAGGGATATAAATACCAGTAGATCTATATACTATCAGACAACAAAGCGGCACTTATGGCCATCAAACCATCCCGTGAAATAGACTCTAAGCTAGTACTAGACTGTCCAGGGATACTGAAGACTGTGTCAGAGGTAAACAAAGTCACATTAATTTGGGTACCTGGACATAGTGCAATGGAGGGTAAGGAGAGGCCAGAGGATATCGCAAAAAAGAGTTCTGCTTGCCCAAATATTCATCCCGGATTATTTTGTGGTTTTCATAATGCAGTCATTAAGGCTAGATTAAGAGAACTGCTGTTATGGGAGTTCCAGAAGCACTTGAATGAAACCGATGGCTGTAGACACTCGAAAATCTTTATTCCCAAAGGACTGTCGAAACAAAAATCTTTCTCGAAAATCTCGAAAATCTTTAGTCCCAAAGGACTGTCGAAACAAATTCTCAGCCTAAACAAAACAAACACTAGTTTAAATCTAATTAAGATGGGATATTTGATCGGATACTAAAATCTAAGAGCTCATCTATATAGTATAAAGATCGTAAAAGATGATACTTGCAGGCTGTGCCGCATTGGCAAATTATTTCTAAGAAAGAGAAAGAGATAACATGAATAATAGAGTCAATTTACTATATTGTCTTTAATTATAAATTTAAACAAATTAGTTTATGACTTCGGAGTAATATCTTTCGGGCTAATGGATTTCGGGTAAATGAGTTGACACCGTTTACATATAGTTATTTTATGTTGTATTTGCATGCATTTATAATACTAATTATTATTCTATTAAATTAATTGAGTGCATAGATACATATACATATATTATTCATCAGCGGAGTATAATTTCTTAAAACCATGTTCAGGCTTATATATAAACTTTGTTGTAATGTAGTTTTAATTGCTATTTTTATTTACCATTTATTATTTACAATTTCCCATGATAAATGCCTATAATAAAATTGGCAAATTATTTCTAATGCCTGGGGAAGTTGCGTCCATACCCGTCATTAAAATGGCCAGGTTCCTGAGCATGGCCAATAATGTCTGAATATGGGATTGAACGATGGTAAAATATTTATTGGACAGAATAATACAATAAAGTGATCTTTTTTGGTTCGCATATTATACATATATTTATAATTTAATATAATAAATAAATATGAAAACTCGCAAACAAGTTTTATTATGATAATTGAAAGAAAAATATGTATGTGATTTTTTTGGTTTAAGACTCAATTAAATTATACTAAAAATTCCCTAAAGATTTCAATATTTTTAGATATATTAATAGAGATATCTAAAATATTCATTAGCATATATAAATATTTACATTTTTTTATGCATAAAACATAATTTATAATGCATAACATCTTTAGTATTTATTTTATATACAGTGGTAATCCAATAAAACATATCAAATGATTTGTTTCGAAATCGAAGCATTTTGAAGAAAATAAAAGTACAAGCAAAGAACAAGAGAAGCAAGAGTTCGAAGTTTTAATGATTTACGGTGAGTATCGTAAAAGTGCAGCAGCAGCAAAATTATTTTTGCACATCGTAGTCCCTTCGGACCACCAAAATCTTTCTATTTTTTAAATTATTATTGCTTTAAAAGAATAAATACTTATATAGAAGATTTGCCAGTCTAGATGCCAATAATATACCACAAAATCTCCATATAGTTCTCATACATACTGTTTAGAAAAATATATAAAACAAATAGATTATACATATTAAAAGCATACAAAGAAATGTAACTGAATATGAATTGTATCCCATGGAGTGGCATTTCTTACATTTTTAGTATCTATACAGAAACTCGTTAACATTTTATAATATATACAGACATGTTTTCATGTTTCCACATATGATATGTAAAGGTACGTTTTTTCAGGAATGCGTACGCACGGTGCGGCGCAAAATAAATTTTTAAGCGACGCAAAAGTGTTTTTTCAAGATTTTTTTTTTAGTATTGTTTATCTTTTGTTTTTGTTGTTTTTATCTTTTGTATATAATTTATAATTCAGTCAATATAAAAAAAGTGTCTGTATGTTATATAAATAAATATATAATTTTCAAAAATCAAAAAATTATTTTAATAAATGAATGTTGTATGTTACACAGAAAAATGAAATAATAAATTTTGCGTACGCAATTTAGAAGATAGAATTTCAAAGTCCACCGCATTGTGCGACGCAAAATTGTTCACCGCATTTTTTTTACTTTTGTTAAAAAACACCTCCATTTAATTACATACATTTTATATTTGACATTTGCGCCGCACAGTGCGTACGCATTCCTGAAAAAAACGTACCTTAAGGTTTTTAATGTCGTTTTTTTTTTCATGTTACACCAATCATATCATGGCCACCTAAAATGAGTGTTGTTAAAAAGCTGTTCGTTTCATATCACCGTCTCCACCGTGTGATGAAGGTGTAGTTGGTATTTTCATAACACCAAATACACACGATCACCACCAGCACGGACTACACTCTAGGTTGTTTGTGTGTCGATGGTGTAAACATATATAGTACATTTGGTAATATTTTAACAACTCCATATATAGCCAACACTATTTTTCCTACATTGTCTTCGTTTCATACACTCGCACTCACTACAGACACGCGTGGCCTTGACAAAACCGACGGTACTTTAAAGGTGATGGTGTGATTGGTGTGATGTGAAAAAGAAATGCCATAGGAATACATTTAGCACATGTAAATTTTATAGATATAGGATATTTCATATAATTTTGCATACTATTAGTATTATGATTAATATTATTAAAAACGTATATGAAAGTTTTGACGTTTGTGACGAAGTTTTTTGACGTTGATTGCCTATGTTTTATTATATGATTTATAAAATATCTATTTTATATACTTCCCGGAAAATATGCTTTTTAAATAATAATGATTTATTTCGAAAATCATTAAATCGTAATGCAATTAAATGAATCTATCTATTAAATTAAATGAATCTACCTATCTTTCTAAACTTACGAATTATTGTTAATAATTACTCATTTGTGAATAATTTTTATTTTCTTAATTTCTTTTTGCGTGTTTAATTCCATGTACCATATGTATAGAATTATAGATATGAATAATATATGTATAATTTGAAATAATTAAAATAATATTCATGTACGGAAAGAGATAACATGAATAATACAGTACAAATTGACTAAACATATTCATAGCTCGCTGAGTCAATTTACTATATTGTATTTAATTATAAATTTAAGCAAATTAGTTTATGACTTCGGAGTAATATCTTTCGGGCTAATGGATTTCGGGTAAATGAGTTGACACCGTTTACATATAGTTATTTTATGTTGATTTGCATGCATTTATAATACTAATTATTCTTCTATTAAATTAATTGAGTGCATAGATACATATACATATATTATTCATCAGCGGAGTATAATTTCTTAAAACCATGTTCAGGCTTATATATAAACTTGGTTGTAAAGTAGTTTTAATTGCTATTTTCATTTACCATTTATTATTCACAATTTCCCATGATAAATGCCTATAATAAAATTAATGAATTAATCATTGCATTATATTAATTTGCTGGACTTACACAGTCTGGGAGGCGCGCAATCCATTTTTCGCTTTTTTTTCGCTTTTACGCTTAAAAAATTAAATTTATTAATTTTTTTTAATTTACTTTTAATATCCAACAAGAAAACACGTTCCCGGTCTTTTATTAACAAATTAGTATTTATCACGCACAAAAACCAAAACCTTTTGGAATCCGTGGATGTGGTGACCCGTGGATTGAATGAATCGTCTCGCATATCTACACCACTGCAGGTACTCATTTTATTTTATAAAGATTGCGCCGTGACAGCGCTAACGAGAACTTTTGAATATTTTATTATTAAGACTTATACAAAAAAATATATATACCAATTGCGAATGTTGAATAGATTATTAAATTCAGGAATCTTATAAAATAAATGTATTATATGAATTATGTAATAAATCTTGAATAAAATATATTAATTTTGTTATTTATGCGTGCATTCAAAGTTACTAAATTAAAAAAAAATGTTTTGCATTCATATAGATATATATCTATCTAATTTCCTCTATCTACCATATACAACCTATAACAAACATAAAAATTAATATTATATTTATAAATTATTCCTGTTCTGTTACATATAATATTATGGATAATATATAACATAACATTTATAATATCTTTCTAAAAGGAAGTGTTTATTTTATTTAAAAAAAATCATTATACATTGCAAGTAATCTATATATAAAATTGGATATACTATATATAATATTTTATTCATATACATATTTAAATAAAATGTGATTTTGTATACTAAATGATACAATTTGTCACAACATACAATTGTAAATTTTATATTATATTGTAAGATATGTTATATATAAAAATTTTATATAAAAGGAAAATAAAATTATTTACACACTCCAAAGAAGCACAGAATTTGCATATACAATATAGAATATGTGAGAAAAGCTGGAAAAATTCTATATATTTTGATAAATATATATTCCTTTTAACTTAAATGTAAGAATAATATATGGAAAAAGTTTCTATATACATATGTTTTAGTATATTCGAAACAATATGAAATGAGCCATGTATAGTATATACAAACTGTAAGCGTTTATGTGTCACATATTTTATATTACACAGCGTGAATAATGATGAAAATGAAATGTATATATATATCATATACAGTACATACGTGTAATATTATTATTATAAATATAGGAATAGGGAATAGTATATATGTGTAAGGAGTAAATGAAGAACAGAGGGCTTTTTTGTTGCTAAGGTACTAGCGTTAAAAATAATTTTAAAAGATTATACCATTAACTCTATACAATTATACCTATTTATAATATATTGTTTATAAAACTTGTATTTATTTTTTCATTTGGTATTTCTTTTTTTTTCGTACCCACTCACAAATAATTGATTTCAAGCCATGGAATACCAAATCTCCCTATGTTATGTAAGATATATTTAGTTTTAAATTTTGTAAATTCAACTATACATGCGATAAAAGGAATAAATCAACTGACATTTTTCCAGCATCTGTGTAAGTAAAGACATGTTTATTTTATAGTTACATCCGTTTTATTTTCTTTTGTATAATTTAACACATATATTTATTTTATCTTCAATTGTGTATCTATATGACATATGTTGTATACAAATAATAATCAGATGTGAACCTTCAACTTCCTCAACTTGAATACAAATATTTTTTAAATTCTATTTTATTAAATATATATTTTAATAAATATCTTAGCAATCCTTCAAATTATCGTCCAATAGCAATAACATGAATACTTTCTAAGATAACGGAGAAGACAGTAAATCGTATGATTGTACAATAACAGCACTGATTAGTGATTGCCAATATGGCTTTAAGCAAAAGTGATCGACAGGTGATCTGTTAAATTATTTCACCAATAAAATAGGTAATAATAGTATCGCAAATTTTGGTGAAACACAAGTTGTTTCACTAAACATTACTAAGACTTTTGTCGGCGTATGGGACATACGCAAATAATATCAAAAAGTCGTTCTTTTGAGTTAGGTGGCACAATTTTTGTAAATGGATTAACAACTTTTTAGCTAATAGAAATATTAAGGTTGTACTATACATGGGGTTAATTCTGTATCCAGCCTATTCAGGGGTACCACAGGGTTCTGATCTATTACCCACGCTCTTTTTAATTTTCACTAATGATCTTTTATCAGTAACAGAAAACCCATTACACTGTTATGATGACGATAGTCAGTTACATTCTTCGTACCAGGAACTACCTCGTAATCATAATGCGAACCAAATGCTTCAATCACGAGGAGGGGATAAACCTAATGGAATTTAATCCATCTAAAACAGGCATGTTTCATTCTCATACAAAAGATCCATAAATGTTTACCCATTATGAATAATACTCTTATTCCACAAACTATGGACCTATTTAAGTTGGAAACGTCTTTGTCAAATAATATTACATTGAAAAATAATTTAATGATAATAGCTAAAAAGGTGACTTAAATTAAATTTTTAAGAAGATTCAAGGAATACCTTAATTCTTGAAAATTTAGCACTGGTTTATAAAGCATTTATAAAATCACTTTTAGAATACAATTCTTACATATGAGCTGGTTCACGGATTACTACACCACAGTTACAGTGCCAGGATCGAAAAGTATGCGTTCTCACTGATCAGAAATGAAACTATAACAAATCGAATTGAATTATTCGATCATAGACGTAGAGTGGCTTCATTATGAACATTTTATAAATATTTCTCGAATTAATGCTCTAATTCAAACAGCACATCCATACTAAATATACATTAACTTTTTTTTAACCGGCAGGTTTGGAAATTCATTTCTTCCAAGAACATCAAGATTATTGAAATTATGATTCGTATAACTATCTGTTTGGACATCTGCTAATAGAGCAGAAAGGTTTTTTGTTTTAAACAAACTTCCAGATAAAAGTTCTTCTCATATAGCAGACTATTCTGTCTATTCAGTAGAAGTTCTTATAATGACCAGCAAATTTTTTTACAAATCAACATATATTCTGCTAAATGAAAGGAAAATGTCTGCTATAAAGCAGTACATTATGTTGAACTAACTGAATATACATTCTGCGTATTTAATAGATTCACTATGCTTTGACAAAAAAAGTTTCACGAAAACAATAGAATATTTCTGATGTTTAAATTGCAGACGATTTTTGATATATAAGCCGAAAGTTTTACTAGCTGTATATGAGGTGAAGTTCTGCTAAATTATAAGATGATTAGCAAAGATATACGCAAAATTTTATTTTCAGTGTATGCATATGTACATATGCGGTTAAAGATAATGACATTTATCCGGTATACCTGATCCGGAAGAAGTGACCGTTTGAAAACATTTTATTTAAAGTATTGACCATTGCTTTCAAGGCATGTTGACCACCTTTCTGGCAATTTGTGAATATCATGCCAATTGAATTGTTCGTCTTTTAAAGCCAACAAATCAGACAACCAATTTTCGACTTCTTCACAGGAATCAAAGTACTGCTCACATTCAACCATTCCGTGTCCCATCGATGAAAACAAATTGTAGTAGGAGGTGGCAAATTCAGGTGAATACGGTGAGTGATATAGCAATTCCCAGCCAAGCACTTGATTGTATCCTGACCAAGTTTTGCTTCATACATTGTCATGGCAAAATTGCCTTGCCGTGTCTTCTGACGCATTATGATCGTTTTTCGATCAATGCATAGTTCAAATTGATCATTTGATTGATGTTGACGGTATTGATCAGTATTAACGTTTTCACCAGGTTTTAAGAGCCCGTGGTACACCACACCTTTCTGGTCCAACCATACACAGATCATTGTCTTCTTTCCGAAACGATCAGCATTTGCAATCGATATCGATTGTTGTTTCGGATTAACCCATGATGTTTTTTGGTTACGATTTTTTTGGCCGTTACAACCCGAATAACTTATAATAAATAAATATATTAGTTATTTTATAAAACATAGGACAGCCACAATGTTGTTTGTATAATGACTGGGTGTATACTACATATGTTTGACAGAATTGATAGCAACCAAACAAAAAAAATTAAGGCTTGTTCACAACAAATATGCCATATCGATACATTTATAGCTTAGCGTTAACTTCAAATCGGTATACATGGTAGATCAAGTAATCATTAAAATTCCATTTTTATTTTTTTTACATATTATCACAACATTTTATAAGGCATTTATGAACAACATTTTTTAAATTAATTTTTATTATAATAATATTATAAAAAATTATTATAAATACTTTTTGGTTTGGAAAAAAAAATCACAATAAACAGAAAGTGAGCACAAAATATTACAACATAAAATTACTAAAAATAAAAAACACAAGTTCATAAATATATACATTAAATTTCAGACCCATAATAAATAATTATCATTTAAGATTCTACCAAATTTTCGTACTTAATATATAATTATTTATTTTTTGTGATTATTTAAAAGAAAATTTAATGAAAATTATTCATATTTTTTTTCGTTGCTATCTTTTAATGGTTTTTGTTTTGAAATCATTACATATCAACGGCATTTTTCATGTTTTCTTATATTTAACAACGTTTATTATTTATTATATAGGTATAAAATAATAATAATAAAATAATATGTATATTGTATATAAGCTCGCTGCCACATCAAAACTATATCTATATATATACTATATATAGAACAGCCGCAAAGACAGGTATATGACTAAAAATAAGATTATTAAA
Source organism: Dilophus febrilis (assembly GCA_958336335.1). NCBI lineage: Eukaryota > Metazoa > Arthropoda > Insecta > Diptera > Bibionidae > Dilophus > Dilophus febrilis. The sequence continues at coordinate 36,303,753 of OY284470.1, forward strand.
AATTTGCATATTAATTTTTCTTTTTCATTTTTTTTTAAACGACGTCAGAATAAATTAAGAAAAGAAAAATGATTGCATTATATACGCACAATTGGTGCATATATAAGAAGGAATCAAGAAAATATGAATAAAATAAAATATGTATATTCTTAAAATTAAACTGCGATATAATATGCGATATTTCTTCACTGTTTTTTTTTTAATAATGATATTAATTTTCTGTTCTTTTTTCTTTGGATTATACTTGTGATTTATACCTATGAATACAAAAGTTGATAACAATATTTTCTGTTTCTGTAATTTGACCTTGTTTTAAAAAATATGTTATGTTATTTAAAATTTGTTTGTCGGTATTACGGTGGTATTAAAAATTAAAATAAGGATGTCTGCCCGTCGAGAAAACGCGTGAATTAGGAAGCGCATACTTATGGCCAAGATGGAAAACAAGATGAAATTGATCACAAAGCAATTCCTTTTACAGTGTTGATATAAAATATGTTGCCAAACTGCTATATTCAAATTTATTCCAAAAAACACAATTGGAGGTCTATGGGAATGGCTGGAAACCATGAGATTAGAAAATATTCTAATAAATATTCTGATATTCTAATAAAACATTTTTTCGATTGTTCATCAAACCTCTACGTCCAAAATTTCTAGCCAATTGGTTAGAAAATAAACTAGATGTTTCTAATAATCTCTTGAATTTGTATATGTTGAGTGGGATGGGTACAAAAACAATTTACGGGAATGTATAATTTTGTGCATTTGGTACCAAAACATTATCTTCAAAATTACAAGCGAATATTCTCAAATTTCATCGAGATCTACGGCCCATACAGTTAGAATACGACGTTCTAACACGACAACTCGCTACGATGTTCTAACAACATTATGAAAACGTCTTGCTACCGCCACATCGTCTGGGGACTCATATGATCATAACTTAATTAATTCAACTGATTTTGTGACGTCGCAATACTATTTAATCTAATATTCTAGGACAAACCTAAACCTAAATTCTAGGGCAAACCTAAAGACTTGCACATCCACTTGATTGCCATCGGCAAATTTGTCAAAATAAAAAGTAACGAATTCTGACAAATTCCTATGGCTGTGGATATGCCACGGATGAATTCATGTTGCTTTGGTCTAATTAAGGACCTCTAATGTTAAAAATTATAATAATAAATAAAAGCTTATACGTTCTACAATTATTTAAGTGCGCTTTGCGGTATCGAAGCCTCGAGTTGTCGACAAGATAGAAGAGCATAATCAAAATTTATGGAAAAATTATAAAATGTGATAATTTACAATAAATGTATAAATATAAAAAAAAAACGAATGTAAATTTTTTTCAAACATAAACTTAAAATAATTTTCATTTAATTTAATAAAAATAATAAAAAAAAAAAGTTGATATCTTTATGCCACACATATTTTGCAAGTTTATTGCAGTAGGATATCCTATGCTTATCCATTTTAAGAATGATGTTCGGTTTTAAACTCAAATTTGAAACATAAGAATATGCGTTCTTATTTTATTCAGATAACACAATCGTGTATGCGAGGTCTGAAAGGAATATAACTATTATAAATAATAACCATAGAGTCAAATGAGTTAAAACGACCATAATTGATATGATAGCTATTCAATAGAATGCTATTGAGCGCAATCGTCTATAGTTTAATTTAAAATTCAACCTATTCAAAATAAACGGAAAACCTGCGAAACAATTTATCAACTTACATAAAAATGACAGACCAATAAATTCTCTATGCGGCCGTAAAGTCGGCATATTTAATAGTCCCAACCTGTGGAGGTAATACCGCAAAATTAAAGGATCGGTCGAGGGAAAATGGCGACCATACAGGACACGCATACGCCAAACAAAATGTAAACAAAATGAATTCGAAAATTAACGACACATACCAAAAATAAATTCCATCGGAGAATTAGCCCTTCAAATGTAAAGTATATATATAGATGAATGTATTCAATCTGTGGCTACCCTGAATGTATTCAATCTGTGGCTACAGACCACATATTGAATGAATTTACTAAACAATTAATTAAATTGTATACGTATACTGAGATTGGACTATCTATGATTAAAAGTACAATGATACCCCCGAGGTATGGGAAAACCCCCACAGATTTCTTTTAAAAAACTGATATTCTTATATTAATTCCAATTAAATTCATTTTAATATTCTTCAATTAAAAACCAAATACTGCGATTGTTTTATCATTACTTTCATTGTGTATAATGGATGTAAAATGTAAAAATATTCAGAAGAAGTTTTACATTCTGTACACTTATAATTTAAGTCAATTGTATGAAGATATAGAGTAAAAATTGTATACAATTTTTAATAAAATACCTTGTAATATATACGTAAACACACAATGAATAATTTGCATATTATTATTCATCTTTACACCTTTCGATTATAATTTTTTTTCGTTTTGTTTTATTACTCTAAAATTTCTTCTGTACATATTTCGCATTTTGTGTTACTTATTGTTAGTAATTATATATATAGTGTGTCACAGCTAACGCTATCCAGACAATATCTTTGAAACAACAGTTTCAACGAGTGATCACTAATATGACACTCCCCTTAATTTTCAACGTAGGTCAACTTTCTAATGCATCACAACACACAGAGATTTAGCGAGTTTTTGCCCATTTTCCATTAGATGGACAATCCGCATTTGTGGAAACATTTTTTTGAAAAAAAATTTGGGACTCCCACATATTATTACATTTTTTTTGACTACTGTGACTACTCGTCACGCTCTTCAAAATAGGCGAAAAAAAGGTTTACATTTGATTTACCAAAGTTGATATTAATTGGGCACATAAGGGTTAACGTGGGGAGGAAGGGGTTAACATAAAAATGTAGCTAAATGGAATCCAGTGGGGGTCCACTAACATCATATTAGTGATAACTCCACTGGTTTCGAAGATACTGGCTGGATAGCGTTAGCTGGGACACCCTGTATATATATGACTATATGTATATAACAATTATAAATCTATGTAAAACAAAACAAAAACTTTCAGATTCTATGTGCTGATGAAAATTGTTGGGTCAGAAGCGGCGGCAGCATCTAGTTACCAAAAACCTATTGTGACATCTTTGGTGGTGGTGAGCGTACTTTATAAACAGAAAATAATTGTGAAAAACATAAACGGAAAAAAAATAAAGCCTTTATTGGCGTTGGCGTCAACACAACAAATTCAAGTGAAGGATTGTTTTCATCAACATCATCATCACCATCCTCGGCGGCCTCATCTTCATCACGTAATAAAAAAACAACCGAGAACGTTTATAAGGTTAAGGGGACCATGCGTGAGGCTTTTCCTAGCCTCCCGTGTGGTACCCCGGGTCTATCGGACACTGCTTCCCAAAACACCTGTAACAACAGCTACCAAAGTCACATCAACAAAGACATTTTACGCGAAAATAATAACATAAAATTTAGTATATTAGAACAACGTGCTGCGGCTGATAATAATAAACCTCAAGTGAATTCAACGGCAGCTGTTATTGCCATTACAAATACGATAATTATAAAAAAAGACGATCTTATATCGGGATCTACGCCATCATCATCAGCATCACCACCAATAACGGTAGTACCGTCATCAACAAAAATTATCAACGATAGAGCTAGTTGTGTTGCACCATCATTACCGGACAACCCTGGGGGTACGTACAAGTTATATATTTATTTTTATCTATATATATATATATATATATATATTTGCTAAATTTTTCACATAAAAAGCATACTGTATTCTATAATAATAGAATGCATAATGTTAGAATTTCTTATAATTTTATATATGGCATGTATATAATAAGTGAATAAAACCAAAAAAATGTATATCAGATGCTATTCTTACCATTTAGGTATAACTAAAATACGTATGTAATAAAAGAGAATTACAAGAAGGAAAAAAATGCAAATATGTTTTAAAATAAAATTTATTCATAAAGGTATATAATAATGAAAGACGGCGATATACTCAATTATACTTTTTAATATTATTTATTTCATAGGAAAAAGTTATCAATTCAGACTAACATGGCAAGTAACCCTATTTGTCACACCCCGATTCGGTTGAAATTTAGATATGTTCTAAACATATGGTCGTTTAAAGATATTTATGCTCAAAGTTAAAAAATATTATATTTTTCTATCAATCCGTTTTTCTGGAAATCTTTGGTGATACAGGTTTTTTGTCACTTTTGTGCACCAAGTTTCTTTAAAGTGCACCATACCATAAAGTTTATCGCTGCGAATTACAAATTTGAAATTATTGTGTAATCCGAAACTGTGAAACAGGAAGAGAACGTTAATTGAGAAATTAAAAAAAATTCATTTTTTTAAAAGATATATCTAATCTTCCGTAGTATTGTTATTAGTCACAGCCTGATCCCAGGCATTCTGAATCATTACTTCGGATTACTCATTCTCTCCAAACGGCCCACACAACCATATCATGGGTAAAATTGTTGATACAGCGTCGTGTTTCAGGGTGTTTGTATCGATTTCCTGCGGTCAGTACCCATGGCCCGACATTCGGAAGAACCTATATGTACCTATTGTATTATGAGTAACAGTTAGCGGAATTTGTTACGATATTTGATCGAAATTAACGGCCAACAACAAATTTGAGTTCATGAAAGAGAATATCAAGGAGTAACACCCGTAGCGACTTGGCAAGGCGATTTTAGATCTCACATTTACTGGTGATTTTCGGTCGCAATGTTTAAGAACCATTTGGCGTACCGCATTCAAAGAAATTTCACTTTCACGGCCATAGTCCAAATGCATATATTATCCAAATGAATACGAGTCTTAGCTCACAGTTCGGGACACAAAATTATCGACCGACTACTGCAGCCTTCAGCATTCCCCCTGCAAAATTCATCCCGAGTTCGGAATACGACCTCAATATATAGGTCGTATCCCGAGACCTCAATACATAATTAATGAGATTTTCTTTTATTCTTATAACTACGCATATTTCTTTTTAATATTTTCGTCCATCATATATATGATAGACAAACGTAAAGTAAAAAATAGCTGTACACGACCGTTTAAAAATATGTCACATTATCTTATGTATTAATATTATATGATATTTTTATCATATTATATAATGCATTGTTCACACAAGTTGTTGAAAATACTGTCCCTCGTTATCGCAAGCAATTTTTTGAACGAAAACCCACTCGAACTCTTCCCTAGAAAGAAACGCGCGACCGGTTACCCTCATCCGTATGCTCTCTAAAGCCGGACATTTGCGCACAATGTGCATGGATGAACGTGTTTTCCACGTCCAGCTGTGAAAGCCACCAATTTTCTAAGAGTTCCTCGCGACATGCTTAGAACCTATTGTTGTTCCCCATTGGTGTTTCCTATTCTCAGTCCAAGTGTTATCTTAGATTGTCTGATTTTTTTTTTCTTCCTGCCATTGTTTCCGATGTTCGGAAATAATCCATTTCTCCTCTAGGTCTTTCGCCATGCTCCTACAATTTGCAGTTTACGGTTCTGGTACCACAAACCTAAGGGACGTACTTCACTTAGACCGAGCGTTCGCCCTTACTTTCCCGTCGATTCCAATATGATCGCCTTCTGAGTCAAACAGTCGTTGAGCCAATGAGCACATTCCAGGGCCAGGGATGAATAAAAAGTCCCGCCTTTCATACACGATATCACCTTTGTCGAAGGATAAAAGCATTTCCTTTCCGCACACTCGATTGAATGTGGTCTAGTGAATGAATTGGGCTATATCATCTCTGCCTGGTTTTATGGTTTTCCCAAGTTGTTTATGATTTCGGTTGTCCCGATTTCCAATGCTCTCTCCAGCAGCATCCTGCAGTTGGGCGCCCTTCATTTCGACGTTGTTATTGATTTTGTGGTTACATATCAAGTTGAATTACCGATAGTTCCGCTATTTTCATAGACTCCAACGAAAATAATAAAGTGACCCCAGTATGCATTTACGGAGACGTAAAGGGTGGATTTCCACACCGAGTCTATGTTCCACCTGGGGTATTAAATCTCATGATTTTGTTCTCCATTACTTTTTATTTTCACATCAATTAGACATTTGAAATGGAAAATAAAATTATGTCATATTACTCTTTCATTTCTCTGAGGAACTGATCACGCGAACATAAAATATGCCATATAATTCCATATTCAGTCATCATATTTTTTTGTCATATCGCGTGTGGACATCCTCCATCATATGTTTTCATAGAATAACTAACAAAATGTCATATTTATATGATCGTTTGTATAACCCGCTTAAATCTTTATATTATTATTAATCATTGTAATGTAAACAAAAAATCAAACAATATTTTTTGATGAACGAAATCATGAGACAATTTAACTAAAAATATATTCGAAATGCAGCATATCGTCCGGGATTCGCATTTGTTATACAATGTACTATATTACGGAAACACAGATATACAATATATACACTTCAATTTATATATGCAGTCTGAAGATAGATATGTAATGGGAAAAATATTTTATACACAAGAAAAGAAGGATAATGAAGAAATGAAAATAGCAATCATTATCTAAATGGAAAAACTATATATGTATGTAAGAATGTATATAATTGATACAACAGAGGGCAAAAAACATATATTTATTTATTTATGCCTGTACAACTTTGTGCCTAGAAATTTACTCACGTATTATTTTCACGTTTATGTAATTGAAATGCTTGATTTGCAACAACTTTTGTTAAATTATCCATACATTGCAAAACTAATTTTTTATCATATGTTTATTAATACATAAGTTGTTTTTCTTGTGGGCATTCCGAAAAAAATCCATTTCATTAAGTTCATTAAATGACGCTGAATATTCCATCAATACTTATAGTTTGTCCGCAGTTGAAAATTAAAACTGTTGTGCAAGGTGTGTAGCTGTTTAAAATCAATTTTTCAGAGTTATTGCTCAAATTTGTTTTGTTAAAAAAAACCGCGGTGTTTACCTTTCGCTGCACCAGTGTGTATATACAGAGATATATAGATATATTATAGAAAATAAATGGAACGATTAACTTATTTATTCATTTTGTTTATATATACATGTATAATGTATATCCTTCTCATGAACAATATAATATAGTTTTTCTTATACATATTATTGTCAAGCCAACATTATTATTGTTATATATATGTATATAAAATAAATACTTTTATTCATTTATATATAAATGTATATTTATTTTTATATAACGCAATTGTAATTCAAAGCCTAAAAAAATTCGAAAGAAGACGTATAGTAAACAAACTACTATATATACAGGGTGAGTTTTATAATAAATGCAGTGCCTTTATCTCGGAAACCGTTAGAGATAAGAAAAAAACTCTCTCTATAAAAGTTGTAGGCAATGGAAGGGGACGTCTACGGGTGACATTGGGTGACCTTGAAATCTGTTGGTTCTTTAGTTACAGACCAAAGTTTAGTTTTTTTAAATGGGAACCCCCCTTTTTGAGGATGTCATTTGATTAAAGAGTTAAAAATAAACAACTTTTGTTTCCATACATTTTTTCGAAAACCGCCTCGTTTTCGACTTATGAGCTAAAATGAAATACAAATAAATTAGATGTAAATACTGCTCTGTATTAATAAATCAATGATTCCATGTAATTTAATTATTGCAATTCTACCGTAACACTAATTAATTATGTATGAATTTCGTATTTAAATCTATTTTAATAAATGTTCAAAATGACCACCGCGCTGTTCTAAACATTTTTCAATTCTTTTCTTAAAATTAACATGTACTGCTTCTAATTGACATCCCTTAATGTTACGAAAAATGGATATAATTCTAGTTTTCATATCATCGATAGTAGTAGGCCGCTGAAAATAGGCTAACTCTTTTACTGTTCCCCACAGAAAAAAATCCATGCAGGTTAAATCCGGTGATCGCGCAGGATAACCTACGTAACCGCCTCTACCAATCCATTTGTTGGGAAACATTGAATTAATATGTTCCCTTGCAGCGCTTCCAAAATGAGCAGGCGCACCATCTAATTGGAGCCACATTTCAGTTCTTTCCTGGAGAGAGATATCTTCGACCAAATCAGGAAAATCTTCTACCAGAAATTGAACAAATCTTGCCGTTGTTAGTGTTCCTTCAAAAAAATAAGGTCCAATCAAACGGTTACCGATTATGCCAGCCCAAACATTGAGGCTCCATCGATATTGATGGTCGATAGAACGCATGCAATGTGGATTAATGTCGTTCCAGTAATGGTAGTTATGCCTGTTGACATTGCCATCACTCTTAAAAGTTGCTTCATCAGTCCATAATACACGCCGAAAGAAATCGGGATTTATCAGCAATTGCTGTTGTGCCCAAAGGCAAAATACAGTCCGCGTATTAAAATCGTTAGCTGAAAGTTCTTGATGTAAGGAAATGTGGTATGGATGGTATTTTTGTGTACGTAATATACGGGATACAGTTGTTTGGCTTAGTCCCCTATCTCGGGCAATATTTCGAGTTGAAGTACGAGGATTATGCGAAACCGCAGCTATCACATCTATAGCAATATCTTCACACGTCTTTCGTTGTCTAACTGGCTTTCGCAACGTTCCTGTTGTTTTGACACTCTTAGCTAATCGGCTAAATACACCTCTTCCAAATTGACGCCGATGTGGAAATCTTCGGCGATACAACCTCATTGCTGCACATTCATTTTGACGACATTCACCATAAATCATTAACATATCGAATCCTTCTGCATTGGTAAAGAGCATTTTAAAATAAATAATTTTTTTTTTAATTTAATAAATATCGCACATCAACGTTAAAATTTTAATTTATACTAATTCATAGAACATACGAAATTCATACAATTAATTAGTGTTACGGTAGAACTAGCGGTAAGTTCATAACGTTAAAATAAAATTTATAAATTAAAATAAATAAAAATAGATTTAAATACGAAATTCATACAATTAATTAGTGTTACGGTAGAATTGCAATAATTAAATTACATGGAATCATTGATTTATTAATACAGAGCAGTATTTACATCTAATTTATTTGTATTTCATTTTAGCTCATAAGTCGAAAACGAGGCGGTTTTCGAAAAAATGTATGGAGACAAAAGTTGTTTATTTTTAACTCTTTAATCAAATGACATCCTCAAAAAGGGGGGTTCCCATTTAAAAAAACTAAACTTTGGTCTGTAACTAAAGAACCAACAGATTTCAAGGTCACCCAATGTCACCCGTAGACGTCCCCTTCCATTGCCTACAACTTTTATAGAGAGAGTTTTTTTCTTATCTCTAACGGTTTCCGAGATAAAGGCACTGCATTTATTATAAAACTCACCCTGTATAATTATATATATTTAGTTGCTGAAATTATACATGAAAAATCTAATCTGTATATTTTTAATCGAATATATATAGTATACGTATTCTGGATTTGTTTTTCACACCATTAGGCGACATATAAATAAAACGTCTTTCAAAGTTATATGTATATTATCGATAAAATTGTTGACTATGTGTGGATTAACCCGAAATTAGGTCATTCTCAAGCATCTCAAGTATATATTTTAATGGATATAAAAGCTGCGCGATTGAGTATTTCGTTCAGATTGATCAAATCATTTTATATTTCACATTTCGAATTTGAATATTCAAAATTTATTATTAAAAAAAACACAAACCAAAGTTATATATGTCTGGAGCTCAATTCTTGAATCACACGCAAAATTGAGTATACGCAACTTTACGTGTGGTTTGCGTGCGTAGTATATCGTAAAATCTAATTTCGTAAGACCTAATAATTTAAAATATACAATACTGTTCATAGTATTGAATTATCGTAAGATCTAAAACCTTAAAATAAAATATTTATAATATAGAAGCATCTTGCATTCAAATGATAATAATCTCTAATGATATTTGCTTATAATATATTTAATTTATAATAATAATAACATCGAATTGCAATAAATTCAAATGGTTATAACATCTAATTTCTATAACACATAATAATTGTTTAATATACATTTTATAAGTTAGAAGTATTAATTGTTCTAACATTTTGGACGAAAAATATTGAATACATCTAATGTAATTATCATATAACGCAAATTAAACAAAATGTATATAATCACCAATGATCGTAATATCTAATTTATTTAACATATATTTTATTGTGAATTATTTTGCTTTTAATAAATGAAAAAAATTTTATATGTCAACCGACACCGTAAATAAATTTGGTGTGAGATTTTAGAACAATAAAAAATTGTGGTAAAAAAAATTTTTAACGGTGCAGAGAATTCACAATTTTTCATTGACACGGCAACAGCTCACATTAAGGCTAGTACGCTGTTGAAACGAAATTATTTTCCCATAAGAAATGTATATAAAATTTCGTTCCGAAATTCAAACGAAATTTTTTTTCATTTCCATTTCGTAAAGCCTCGATTTCTATGAAAATATTTTATTTATCACAAATATGATATTTGTGATATAAAAAAAAATGTGCTTTTTCTGAAATTTATTTTGCCTGGATAAAAAAACCGAAATTTAATAATAAATACCAATTGCTGTTAAATAATTCCATTTTTTATTAGTTTGTAAATTAACTGGATATTTTATTATTATGAAATTAAATCATAAAAATTAAATAAAATGTAAATAAAATGAAAACATGAAGTTTGGACGACGGTCAGCCGACGGCAATAGAAGAAAAAATATCAATGTCCGCCGTCAGTCCGCCGTCCAATATTCATAAAAAGCACCGCCATTGAAATGCATGTATTTTCAATTTGACATTTGCCGTCGTCTGCCGTCGGCATTTCATGAAAAGCCTTACTTAAGTGGTATGCTGTTGAAACGAAAAAAATAACAAAATCAAGCTATTCGAATGTAGGTGGAAATAGTATTGGAGACATATTTTATAAAATTTCATTACGAAATAAATGGTTCATCATTTATTTCGTTCCGAAATTTTTTTTTTCAATGTGGTTGTTTTGTTTTTTTATTTTTATTTTGTTATGTGATTTGATTTCATTTGAGTGATAATAAAAATAATAATTAACACTTATGTCAAATTTTTCGTGTAGAATTAAATGCAAATTTACCAAACGAAAATTTCGTTTTATCAGCGTACTAGCCTTTAGAATCGATTTAAAAATTTCATAGTTTTATATTTCACTCACAAATTCACTTATATGACTATGATCACAATTCCAATAAACTTCATCCCGCGTATGAAAATTTTTACTCATATCTCTTTTAATACATTTTTTAGGTCATTTATTAAAAGCAAAATAATTCACAATAAAATATATGTTAAATAAATTAGATATTACGATCATTGGTGATTATATACATTTTGTTTAATTTGCGTTATATGATAATTACATTAGATGTATTCAATATTTTTCGTCCAAAATGTTAGAACAATTAATACTTCTAACTTATAAAATGTATATTAAACAATTATTATGTGTTATAGAAATTAGATGTTATAACCATTTGAATTTATTGCAATTCGATGTTATTATTATTATAAATTAAATATATTATAAGCAAATATCATTAGAGATTATTATCATTTGAATGCAAGATGCTTCTATATTATAAATATTTTATTTTAAGGTTTTAGATCTTACGATAATTCAATACTATGAACAGTATTGTATATTTTAAATTATTAGGTCTTACGAAATTAGGTCTAATAATATGGACTCGTTTGCGTGTACGCAACTCTTGCGTCTGATTGAAGAATTGAGCCCCTGGTATATCTAAAAATGTATATGTCTCGGCAAAAAACGCCTGTTTTCTGTACCTCGTTAGCGAATGTAACTTCCAACCGACTAAAACCTCACCCGCAATCGTTGACTGAGAGCCCTTAAATTCAAGACCAAGCATTTTGGTACCTGAAATATCAGACAGAGTGTTTTATATGGAACCATAAAGCACCGTTGTTTCATTTGCTGCGTTAAGATACGCATCACTTTCTTCGGATTTATGTTGTGTCGGAGTATATATACTGTTAAATTTGTAACTGACTGGTCATGGTAACGCTAATACTCCTAGAGGTTACCCGCTGTTTGTGAAGCTGGAAGTTCTTGGTGCAATATTATTATTTTAGTGTAAATGTGAAGCTGCACGTGTAATTTGTTTGGAATTAATCGACTTTTAATCCCGATATCTCTTAGACCAGTTCTATGCTCAACTTTAAATTTTGCATGAACTGAACAAGTAGTAATCTGATGGGTAACATCTAGTGAATAGCACGGCTACGATAACACATCCCATCTAAGCGATACCAATGTTTCTTTCACCGATTTTGCGATATGCGGACGATTTCTTACTTAAGTAATATTTTGACCAGGTTTCCACCATCCATATTATACCACGCCCTTCTGCTACCAACAAATACACAGTAAAGCATTCTTTGCATGGAAAACACGATATTTTCAACAGACGACAAAATATATTGTTTACACTTTTAGCTCATTACAAATTGAATGATAAAGATATAAAGTGGATTAAGGCGGCTACATCGTATAATCCGTGAGTGATCAAACCATATAATTATTATATTGCGCATATTTTCCGAATACATTTTCAGTTTACATAATTTCAGATTTGATGCACTCTGCGGTGTAGTTGATAAAAGTTCCAATCTAAAATTCTCACAAATTTTTGGCGTCGTGGGTTTCGGATCCTACTGAAAACTTAAAATATATTTTGTGTTTTTCGGTTAATTTCGAAATTTAATTTTCTCACAGAGTTGCACATTTTCCCATGCGGTTGGTGTTATAGATAATTATCGACACCGTAAAAAGCAACTAAATTTCATAAGAACAGAAATCTGATTGTCGTTGTAAAACCAAAAAAAATAACAATAATTTCAGATTTAGCGTAAACCTTCCATCAATAAAGTCTTTATTTTCCTGATTTTTTTTATTCAGGCCAAGATTTCGGGGGGTCCTTATACGAAATTTGTTATATTCTTCTGAATATAATTGGATATAGTGAAAATTAAAATATAATACATTACATATGTTATAAAGATCAACAATTTCAACGAGTTCAAGCATATTTGCATTTAAAACGTTAATCCTTATAATAACTTATATGACTGGATTGATATTTTACCATCAACCGTGTGTTGTAACCACGAATTTCCTAATTTTTCCATTCTGATTTTGATAATAAAGTTTAAACAAAGAATAAATTTTATAACTATTATTGATTAAAATAATAGGTGTCGAATTGTTCCATACGATTTTTATTTGGTCAAATGAACTGAAAATGAAAATGATGTCTAAAATTGTAAAAACAAAAATCTTCCACGTTCTTAACCAATACCATTTATAATTTATTATTTGTTATATGAAAATTTTACGTTTTACAATTGAGAATACAATATAGAAAATTGATTTATGAAAAGATATTATCTATAGTTAAATAAATATCCCTTTTCATATATGTTATATACCATGTATACAGATTTGTTTGTGTTAGATTATTACTTTTACATTTCATTCAATTTCTATATTCTGTAGTATAAACAAAATGATTTTCATTTTATAATTTCTTCAATTTTATTTGTTTTTGATGTGTACTTTATCTATATTTATATTTATGAATGAATACACATCGAATCCACCAATATACGTAATATCGTACAGAGCAGAGATCTATATAAGCTAATGTATATATATACGAGGTGTAGAAATAAGTGATTACCGGTTTGTAGTTAGCGTCGCTAAGGAAATATAAACATTTTTATGATTTGACATATAATTTTTCTACGTTCAATAATAAGTAAAAGCCCACAAGTTACATTTTGTGAAATTAATAGTGCCATATAGGTTTATAACTCATTGAATAACCCATTAAAAATACGTACCACAGAAAAAGAGCATTTGCGGCATGCATTGCTGTTGTTCTTTAATAAACAAAAACTTATGCTGAACAAATTAACACATGTGATACATGGTTTCGACAATTTAAAAATAGCAATTACGATTTGAGAGACAATGAACGTTCTTCTAGATAAACAAAATTTAAGCCAAGGAACGGTAGGAGTCATTGGATGAGACCCAACGCGAATTCAACATAAATTGGCATGAATGTTAGATGTGTCTCAAGAATGTGTTAACATTCGCTTAAAAGCAATGGTAAAGATTAAGAAAGAGATAGGGAAATAGGTAGCGCATGAATTGAATGAAAAGAAAAAGGGAAAAGTCATTTGTGAAATCCTGCTGCAATCACACGTAAGTAAATCATTTCTTCATCGAATCGTAACGGGAGATGAAAAGTCAATATATTTTGAAAATTCCAAACGGAAAAAAGCATGGTTATTACATGGCAAAGCTGGCCCATTTACCACAAAACCAAATCGCTTTGGTCGTAAACGAATGCTTTGTGTTTGGTGAGACCTGATTGTCATCATATATCATAAACTGTTGAAACCTGGTGAAACCGTTAATAGTGAACGCCACCGCCAACAAATGATAAAGTTGAATCATGCGTTAATCTAAAAACGCCCAGAATGTGCCCGAAGACACGGTAAATTGATTTTCAAGGATGATGACGCGCCGTCTCATAAATCAAAATCAGTCGCATTAGAATCACTTGGATGGATCACATTTCCGCTGTATTATCCAGACCTTGCCCGTCCGACTATCACCTTTTTACATCAATTGGACAGCCACTTGGAGCCCAGCACTTCGCTAATTTCGAACAAGTTCAAAAATGACTGTTTGAATGGTTTCGCCCAAAGGACTAACAATTTTATTGGGATGGTATTCCTAAATTGCTCGAAAGATGAGGTAGGACTTTGAATAAAAAATTTTTAACTATAAATTGTAAATTTCGTGTTTTCTTTAACAAAAACCAACCGGTAGTGACTTATTGCTACACGTAGTATATATAAATAGAGCTCGATACGAAATATTCGTTGTATAAAACATACAGGTATAAAATGTGATAAATTTACTGCTATATTGCGAATGAAGTATTGAAAATATAAATCAAATTGCAAATATCTAAAAAGTA
Organism: Dilophus febrilis; assembly: GCA_958336335.1. NCBI lineage: Eukaryota > Metazoa > Arthropoda > Insecta > Diptera > Bibionidae > Dilophus > Dilophus febrilis. Next base: position 36,318,859 of record OY284470.1, read on the forward strand.
ATCTTTTGGAAATTATTAAGTTCACAAATTTTATGTTTTATATTGCGTATAGGTATATTTTTTGTGTTATCAAAAAATTCAATCGAATTTCATATTGTATATATGATATAACATACAATATACAATCATACTTATATGAATAATACAGCATATATACTATAGTACTATACATCTATATAATACATAATTTCATTTTTGGTGATGGCACAGTGATGATGGATATCATAATATATACATATTTACTTTTGCTTTGTGCGTTGTTATTTATTTATACACAACATAACCTATATAAGAAGAATCCTAATATAAATCATATAGATTGTTGTTTTATCTTTTGATTTACGAAAAGATTTGTATCTTTTATACTTTCCTTTGAGTGTGGTAAAAATGTGACAAAGTAAAGTTGATTGTTTAATATATAGGTCATATATGTCATATAGGTAAAATGATAAATTCGATTTAAAATTATATTTATTTTATTTTTATTTAAACATTTCGTTATTTTCGCATTAAACTTGTCTGTATTGTGTGTGCGTATTTAATCTGTTATATATAAGCACAAGTGTTGGCGTTCGTATCGCGCGTTTTCAAACCCTTCAGATATGTATCAAATATACGCAGGTTTAAATAGCCGAAAAAATTTCTGAGAATTTTATTGATTAACATTAAATGAGTATATTTATATAACATATAAGGACAATTAACTATTCTGATGTTCATCAATTCTCATCTATGGTATCAAGTACAATTAAGTCAATTCAAAATGTGGTATAACATTTTTTTTAATTTAAAATAAATTTTTTGCGAAATTGCATTATATTCTTTGTTTGCGACCTATTAGACTGTTATTGTATTCGACATACAAGTATAATCCAGACGGTTCATTAAGGTACGGTTCATTGTACTCCCAAGCGAACATTTTTCGGTGTCCGACGCCGATTTTAGTGAATATTTGATATGGTGTAGTAATCGAAAAATAAAAAGTGCCATATTTTTTGCACCTCCATTTAATTTCATATTTATGCGGTGAAATCTAAGACGCGGAACAAAATGATATTTCACCTAATTTCTACAATTAGGCCAACATTAATAATAATAACTACACCAAAACTCTGAAATTGTACAAGTATCAATTATGGGTTAATTTAAAATACTTTGTAGCAGAAATTTTTTTTATAAATGTCAAAATGGCGATTTCATTTAAGATGGTCGCTAGCCATGTATAGGCGCTGTATAGGCATGCATGCAATATCGAAATGAATCTGTATTTTCCACATTGTTGGTCCGTTTTCGATATACTTCGGATATATTGTCGTGCTCGTGAATGTAAATAATAAGAATTTTAGAAGTGTGTGTTAAATTTCAATAAAATTACAAACAAAATTTGGAGTAGGCCCGATAAAAATTGTCATAGGTATAACGAATTTCATTTTCGACGCCATCTTGAATATGACATCAAATGCTCCGTCTTTCAACAAAATTAAAAACGTACGCTCTACATTCACTAGCACTACAAAAGATGCCAGTCTATGGGTGGAACAGGCCAACACCATTATAAAACAGACTTAAAAGCTACTCTAGAAATGTTTTGGATTGATTTTAATGTGCATATTGCATTTGAATAATCGGGTAAACAGATGGGGCATGCACATTAATGGATATAGCGAACTAGCGAGTTAAGTAATATTTGAATACCCATTACAAACTTTCGATGAAAACAAATGGTAGTCGGAAGGAGCCAATTCTGGTGAAGACGGCGGGTGGCGTAGCAGCTCCCGGCTAAATGGTTTGATTGTATCGTGAACCGGGTTTGCTTTGTGTGCAAGTGAATTGTCATGGACCAAAATTACCCTACCCCATGACAATGTACTTTCTGGTCCATTCTGGTCGACATTAGATCAATGTATTGTTCAAATTGATAATCATTTGTCTTCCATTCAATTCATGTGGCACCTATTTTCCACACTTTTAGTTCTTTCCCATAACTTTTAAACGGTCAGAACTTGTTTGTTGTGCAATATTTAAAATTTTTGTCAACTATTTTGATTCAAAGTATCATCTTCATCCAATGCTGCTTGTAATGCCTTCAAACTGTTTTGGTGATCCTCCACATTCTTTATTTCTCACATCAAAATCAATATTTCTGACCCACCGTAAGCATCTTTTGCATGTTGCTACTTATAGAGCATGATCACCATATGCCTCGACAACCATTTCATGTAACTCTGCCGCACCTTTTTTCAAATGAAAACAAAAAATTAATGTCTTCCGCAAATGATCATTCATCATTTTCTGATACAAAATTCGACATTTGACTGGTTGTATACCAAACGAGTAAACGACAGATGTTTGACAGCTGTCATAGTAATCGAACAGAAAAACATTAAGGTGGGTCACATTCAATGTTCCATATCGAGACATTTGTCTCTTGACGCTCGTTTCAAACCTGTATACCTGGTGTATAATTTTATACATTATACATTTGTTTTGTTTATTAATCCACTATACGTTCTATATATACGCTATTGGTATTATGCGCAGTAATACCTGTTTATTTTTTACAAAAGAATTTGAAATTGATAAACAAATTTTAAAGTACCTTAGATTTTATCATTTTTGAATTTTTGTTTTGAAAGTTTTATTTTATGTTTATTTTTAATCCATGAACTCGAACATGAATGTTGTTAATATGAAAAAATACATACTTTTGTAGAAGCAATAAAATTTATTGTAATTTATAATAATTCAAAAAAAAATTACATATACTGATCTATTCGTATATGGATTTTATCATATGTGTGTCTGTATATTTATTTTATTCCAAAATACACATAAGTAGAGATATAAGGATCAAAAATATATATAAATTGATATAAAATATATATAAAATATTTAAGCTTATTTCTTTATTTATTCTTATTTAACCGTAGGGTTAATAAATAAATTACAATAAAAAAAAATTACATGTTATAAATATGTTTTGGATTGTTTTAAAACATATTTACCACGAATTTACTCTTCTCTACAATGTAAAGAATTTAATCCAAATACTTTGGGCTTATTTTACAAATTCAACAAAGAAAAAATCATTTTTATGTATTTTTTGCCATATGTTGATGAGATTAGAAATTGTTGGTAATAATATTTATTTAAATAAGATATATGCAGTAATAATATGCGCTTATATAATATAAATATTAGGTTGTCGAAAAAGTATTGATAATTTTTATAAATAGATGTCATTATAATTGAATATTTCAAGTAGTACTAATCTGATCAGGTAACACTAACATATGTTCGAAAGATGACATTTCGTAGATTAAAAAAAAAAATTAAATTTGTTTAGTCATTTAAAAGTTGTAGTGCATTAAAGATGAGCGAAATTAGTGAAAAAATTCGACACATTTTACAATTTTATTATGAAAAAGGTGAAAATGCAACGCAGGCACATGAACAAATTTGTGCAGTTTACGGTGAAGAAACTTTATCAAAATTAACAGCCTATAGATGGTTTGCTCGATTTCGTTCCGGTAATTTTTACGTCAAAGATGCACCTCGTTCTGGTCGACCAATCACTGAAAAAGTCGATGAAATCATATCAAAAATTGAAGAAAATCGACACGTAAGCAGTCATGATATCGCTAAAGAACTAAACATCCATCACCAAACAGTTTTAAACCATTTGACAAAGGCTGGATACAAGAAAAAGCTCGATGTTTGGGTACCACATGAATTAACACAAAACAATTTAATGAACCCAATTTCCATTTGCGAAACGCTGTTTAAAAGGAACGAAATCGAGTCATTTTTAAAGCGAATGATTACAGGTGATGAAAAATGGATCACATACGATAATAATGTACGAAAAAGATCGTGGTCCAAGAAGGGTGAAGCTCCTAAAACAGTAGCAAAACCTGGATTAACACCAAGAAAGGTAATGCTGTCTGTTTGGTGGGATTGGAAAGGAATCGTTCATTATGAATTACTAGCACCCGGTCAAACCATTGATTCCGATCTCTATTGTCAACAATTAACAAGATTGAGGCACGAGATTAAAAAAAAACGTCCAGAATTAATCAATCGAAAGGGTGTTGTGTTCCGCATCATGACAACGCCAGACCACACACATCTTTGATGACTCGGCAGAAACTGAGAGAGTTTGGCTGGGAAGTTTTAATGCATCCACCATATAGCCCGGACCTTGCACCTTCAGATTATCATTTGTTCCGGTCTCTGCAGAACTCCCTTAATGGTTTAAAATTATATTCCGCAGAGGACTGCAAAATGCACTTGGATCAGTTTTTTGCCCAGAAAACACAGAAGTTCTACAGTGATGGGATAATGTCTTTACCAGAAAAATGGCAAAGGGTCATGGATCAAAACGGCGCATATTTGGTTTAATAAAGTTCATTTGAAATATATAAAAAAATCGTTTGAATTTTGTAAACAAAATTAACAATACTTTTTAGACAACCTAATATATAGGATAGAATATTTGCAATAATCGATATTCGGAAATGTCTTTAAAGAAGATTTTCGGATGTGTATTATTATAATTTTTCTAAATACAAGAAAAAAATAGGTATATTTTTTATATCCTCTAATGAAATAGAATATATACATTTGTTATATCTGATCTGAATGATTTGGTGGTGCCATTGTTAAAGTATCCAACCCAATTGCGGGCGGTCAGGAGTTCAAATCCAATTATTCAATTGGCTAGGATCCTGCGAGTATGGCCTATGAATGTATGAACATGGAATGTATTCAGGGTGTAGCACATGACCTTGAGGGATCAAGTGTTTCGATGGAGATTTAGAAACCAATCTAATTTATATAATGTATAACAATATATCTAATCTGATCTCTCGTTCTATATGTATAAAAATAATTCAATGAATATTCAATTAAAATTACTGTAAATAAATAAAATATTTCAAAATTTCATTATATTGAAAGATAAAGAAATGAATATGATGGAAAATTACAATGAAACTTTTTGAATTAATCCGCAAATAATATATGTTATCTTTCTGTGTATATATAAACAGAATATTATAGATTTAAGATATAAATAAATACACGCCATAGATGATGTATCCGAATATTCAATTTATAATCCTTGTTATTACAATAAATAAAATGAAAGATTAATTATTTAATCAAAATTCACATAAAATTCATATATACATATATACTTATATAGTATATGTTGCTTCATTAATGAATATCAACGGAAAATTCGATATACATGGATTCAATAAACGAAATTCTATATAAAATACGACGTGTAATCTAAAAGTTACCAACCATATATAACCGGTGGGGTGGAATTCATGTTCGCACAATTACTTTTTAAATGATTTTTGCTTTGCCCCACGCTATGTACGACATATGTCATCTAAACCATTTCAAACAAAATATATTGGTTATGTATGAAGATATTTTAATTTTAATAATAGAATGTGTATCTATGATATTAATCGGAAAGTTATGTCATGTCGTTACATTTCAAAGATTGAGCAATATTTCTGTTAACACAATCAGCCAATTTCCAAATACCATATTTCGGAATTAGAGAGATATTTCAAAAAAAAAACGTTATAAAGTTCCTCATAGACTCACCACCGGCCCGATCACTGAAATATGGTATGGATTACCCTGTAGATTATTAGATTAAATTAGTTGATAAATTGGGTTCGGTGGTAAGTCCCTGAAACACTTAACCCTTCGAAGGCATTGCTATACCCTTAATCCATTCCATATTCATACATTCATTAGACCTCGTCAAGAATATGGTCAATTAAATAATGTTTATGGACATCTGATAATCTCTTCGTGTTTTGGAAATAATTTGCCATTTGTCCCGAGTCTTATAATTGCTATTACTTCACATTCACATAGAATTTGCTCTGCAATTTCCTCCTTCATGTGGCATAGCCTACAAAAATCGCCTTTTCCGATCTTTATCCTAGGAAGATGAGCTCTCAGAGTGGCCGAGTGGATAAACATCCGATTACTAGCCTTGTGTTTTTTTTTGTCTAGGCTGAGAATTTGAGAATCACGAAACGTCAGCACCCAATTGAATACGCAGGAATAAAGATTTTCGAGTGTCCGTGGCTGCAGGCCAACGGTGACACTTCAAAGTTTCTGGGACTCCCGTAATAGCAGTTCTCTTATTCTTGCCTTAATCACATAAGCCAAACCACAAAAAGGTCTGTGTTAAATTTTGGGCTGAGCAGGGCTCTTTCTTGCGATTGGTTCTGCTCTCTAGTTGCCCGACATTCCACACTATGTCCAGACATAGTCTTCAGTATCGCAAGACAATCGAGTACTGGCTTCGAATTTATTTCTCGGGAGTTGGTGACCATAAGTGTCCCTTTGCTATCTGATAGTATATATCTAACGCAACGTTCAATATCATGAAGTTCAGCCTGAAAAACTGTGCTGTAGCAATCCAGAGTGGCCACAAGTTCCTCCTTAGGACTGTTTGCATATACCCCGAATATGGAACATAGTCGCGAGCATTATAATACTTGTATATCGTGTTATTATTGTTGCCTCATTTAAAATATATGTGAATACACTGGAAAATTAATTTTTGAAATATAATTTTTTATATTTCATAATATAAAATCAATGGATATCGAAATTATGTTTTTTTTTCTTCAAATTCAATTAAGTATGTTACAGTGCGGTGATGTGTTACAATAATAGAAATAACAGACTAAACTGACAGTGTTCGTATTTTGTCATATAAAATTATTAAAAAATATTGTATTCAGATTCAGATAAATCACATAAAACACATTCGGATTTCTGCACATATTTAAAATTCAGTTAACCTAGATGCCATTTAAATCGGCATGACCAATTGTCATAATATAACGTTACGTTTAAAAACATACGTTTTGAACATATTGACCGTATAAATAGATTCAGCAGTGATCTGTATCTGAATATATGAAATCAATTCAAAAGTTATGCGAACAAAAGTTTTCAATAGTATATTGTTTATATGTAAATGATGCGTTTTACCGCATTTTGTTACCCATGCAAATGTATACGATTATAAAACATAAATATATGTGTACGAGATATACTATATACACAACTTGATTATTTTATAAAGTGATTTAAATTATGTATGAAAATCAATTAGCATATAATGAAAATTGATTGAATATATAAAATCATCACATTACATACAATAATAAACTTAAATTTAAATAGTATACATAGATTTATACATAGAAATATATTTAAAATTCAAAATTGAGTTTGCACATTTTATCTATCTATATATTATATAATTTACCAATATATAAAGGAGCATTTAATCAAATTTTAACTGATGAATTTATAGTTGATTTTGTGGTTTTAACATCAACATTAAATACTAATCATCCCCATCATTCGTATATATGCATAACCAGCATAACAAAGCAACTATGAACTTTATCATATTGTATAATGATACACAATATGTATATGTAAAATCAGAATATATACATACCATTATTTATAATGTTCTTCAGTTCTCATCACATTATATACATAATTTTATGTATATCTACAATCTGCTTTATATATACCACCTTTTGCTCCATATTTGCATGTATGTTTTATGTCCCTTGTGTTTATTTATTATATAATATCTATAAATATCTATAAATATTAAGGAAAATTCCTTTTTTTCCATAAATTTCGGCAAAAAAAAAATTATCTCAGATCAAATTTACCCTCCCAGATCACACGTTGTACCAGTACCCTTCCAATTATCCTTTGACCCCCATCCTCTTGCATTCACCTATATACTATCTCCTATCCCCCACAATATCGTCTTCATATCGTCTCCATGCACCAAATTTCTATCTAAGTACACCCGCCTGCCTGCCAATTCAACATTCCAACTATGAAAATATCCTACCACTCCTCTCTTTTTTTGCCTCTTTCACTATCTCCATCCAACATTTTTCTCCACCAACACTTCAGATTTGGTTTTCCAATACATCACAATTTTTGATTCCCAATTCCATTCTATTCCCAAATCAAACACCTTCTTCTTCCATGGCTCTACCCATCCCATTTCTCTTTGACACAAAACGTTAGGCAGACAGGAGATGCCTACACGTTGGCGTCTCCTCCTTCCCTAATACCCCAATAACATACCTTGCATGAATTCTAAAATAAAACATTCGCAGTGGCAATCTATCAAACTCCATGTAAACTACACAATCGCGCGTCTTCCGATACAAACCTAATATCAAACCAGAACCTTAATATATTCCTCATACATTAATCTCTGGTGCCAGTATCACTAATATTCCGTTTCTTCGGGTATTTTCAATTTGTGGAGCTCTTTTAGCGGTCACGCAATCCTCCTTTTAATATATTCCCTGGACCAGATTTTCAAATGTTTTCTGAACGTTCTCCATTAATATTATTATTTAACCCTAAGAAATATATATCTATTAAACTCTAAGTTTAAATAAAAAAATGCTAAACTCATCTATAATAAAAAAAATTTGACATTTTTATATGCATAAAAAATCGCATGTAAAATAGAAAAAATGTATTACACATCCATACATATTTGAGATATACATAAGAAAAAAAAAAAAAAGCTTAAAAAAAACGTCATTATTAAAATGATTTAACTATAAATCAAACAAGCTTAATGCCAACCAATGTTAACGTTAAATCCATAGAACCAGGCCCGTTTTAGTTCATGCATGCACCTGGCTCAAATAAGCAAATATAGCGCCTCAAAACATGATCCGTAGATGAACTATTTAGAACATTTTAGCTGGGTATTAGCCAGTGGCTAATTGTTAATTTTATTATTTAAAATATATTATAGAAAAGGAACAAAGTTTTTTGGTAAATATCTCTCATAATTGCCGTCTTTATAAATACTCTGCCCGTAGGGTTTTGTTTCAATAATTTTATTTAGAACAGAAATTTTATATTATTTAAATGTTGAGTTCGGTATCTACGATCTGTTCAATCAGACCGCTCTAAATTCAGATTTACCGTTCGTTATCTTATTTTCAGATTGATCAGACTAATCTAAATACGTTCATTATCTCCAGTCAGACTGATCTGAATAATCTGTAATTTTTTGAGATTTTTCAGATCGCACTCAATATTATTAACTCAAAAACGAATAAATTTTATAAAATAACAAATAGAGAGCTATCTTTGTTTTTTTTTGGTGTAGTTTTTTTTAGTGTTTTCAGTTTTGTTGATTATAAAATAAAAGAAAATAATATAAACCATATATATCCATAAAATAATATAAATATAAAATAAAAGTGTTATACAAATAAAATATAAATTGATTAAAAAACAAACTAAATTTGACAAATATTGATCTGAAAAATCTGAAAGTGCGTTCTTTATCTTTCATATTAATTTTAAATCTGAATATGATCTGTTAAATCTAAAGATCGAGATACCGAACACGACAAAAGTATCTAATGGTTTTCGGCGCCCCTAGACAACGGCGCCTGTTTCGTTCCCGCCAGTAGCTTGTATGTAGTGGCTACCCTGCATATAACGGAAAAAAGAAATGTATTATATTTATTATACCACGGAGTTTTTTAGATTTATTTATTTATTTGTGTTTCAAAAACCAAAATCTAATAAAAAAATAACCTATTATATATAATTATATATTATCCAAGTTTTTCAAGATATACCCATATTTATTCAAGAATTTAAAAAAAAAAATTTGAGTTTGTTGTTTTATTATTAATAACATTTAAAAAAGTTTTAAAAAAGAAATTTTTTTCTTGTCGCTTTATAAATAAATTTTCTTCTAAATATATCATTCGCAAATCAATAATCAAGTTTTTCTACCTATCAATTGTAATACCGACGACATCCAAGTTTTTTTTGTTAGTTATGAAGCGAACATTAAAAATAATGAATTTATACTGCATACAAAGGTAAACTATCGCTACTTCACAATATTTAGACTAATTATACATAAGCGTTTACGCTGTAATCAAGGTAGTTCAGAAATACAAGAAAGTTCAAACCCCTGTAGAATTGAGACTTAGAAATTGAAATATAACTGTACGTGGATCCAGACCTGGAAGTACATCAGGACAAGGGGAAGATAATCAGGACAAGGGATGGATAACGTTACAGCCATAGCCAAATTTCCCGGGTAATTCAATATTCAAAATTTTGTAAAGGATATTTAAGCTATTTCTAAAAACATACCTTTCAAAGGAGCTTATGGTTTAGGTCGTTGGAATCAATTTTCTCACGCCCTGGCCACTAGATTATGACACTGTTTGTATCGATCTTTATCTATAATTTTTCCATCTTACTCTGAAAAATCAACTTTTCCACTATCTCCCCTATTTTGTGCTGACCTATCTTTTTGTGTCTCCCTTCCATTTTTCTGTTACCTGAACCATCGTGCTTATAATTTGCGGCACAATAATCAACAATGCCTCCTCTGGGAAGGGGTTAACCACCCATACACAATCTATGAATTATTCATTTATTTTTTTTGTGGTTACTAGTGTCAATCCGGAATCAACTAATTGAATATCTTTCGAGCAATTACATTGGCCCACTATTTCCTTATTTATTCGCGACCTCTTTCAAATTACGCCAGACCTAAATACATAGTCCATCGTTTGTGATATCCGGAGAACGTTTGCTAAAGAAAAGCATAGTCGAGTGGTTGGTAAAATGGGGTATATGGTAATGCATCTCAGGCGGGATTGAGACTAACCGTAATTGAGCATTTATGTAGTTTAAAGGGTATGTTGTAGGTAAAATTGAAGGTGCCTGAAGGTCGCGGTTGTATAATATTTTGGTCGATTTGACATCGACATTCGACAGTATTGATTCCCAATTATTGTGGAGCAAATTATATGAAATTAGTGTATCGGGAAAAAATGGTTAATATCCTGAATAGAATGTTGGAAGGAAATATGGCGTTTGTTCGGAAATTTCAAGTATCTCGATCTCGAATTTGCCTTGCTTACGGATGATTTGTATGTTGAAATTGGAAGATGTTTGTGGATAGCTAGTTAGAATATAAGAACTTTGAGGTATGCGGATGATATTTTAGGTTTGGGCGGATAGTGGGGGGGTTATTAAGATATGATTGATAGATTGTTAATGTATTGTCTGGAGCAGAAGCTGATTTTGTTGTATTAGTTTGTTGAATGGAATGCTGGGAGTGTTAATAGGGAGTGGATGTATCGAACGGGGCTCACGGAGAAGCCATTAGAATAATTAGTTTCATGTTGGATGCAAATGTGTAGGAGTGTATTTACTCAGATGTGCGTAGATCATATACCCAGATATGGGGAGGTCTGATGACAATATCGGATGTATGTGATTCTAAGAGTGTACAAAGTGTGTTTATGAGTTTATGTGCATAAGAAAGGTAGGAGCATAGTACACGAGGGATATCCGGAGTTAGAACGGGTATCTAGAGTATTCAGAGTATCCAGTGATAGAATGTTAAGGGATGGATGACGGAAGGAAATGCAATCTATAATATATGAGTGTACCGAAGAGGACTGGCTCAAGTCACCATTGTGTTATTTACATTAATGGCTTGTCCAATTAAACCATCGGAGTGCAAGATTTATGCGTATGACGAAAAAATGAACACTTATATTGTGATTCTCAGGCATTACAGTTTGAACTTTATTCATTTTATTCAACGTGTCCGCGTAACAATATGTTGTTAAGCAAACAAGTGTAAGATTATCGATTTTACGCGTAAACATAAACACTTCTATAATTCCTATAATTTAAATGGTAATATTTAAAACAAGATAAAACCCTTGATTTAGGTGTTTATTTATATATTTAACTTATACTTTTAGAGCCCACATAGATAATGCGTTTAATATGACAAATTCGGTTCTTGGTTTATTATACGTATGGATAGGATTTCTGATCCTTATTGCTTGTGTGTGTTCTAATGTTATATATACCCAAACAGCAATTATAATGGCAGGAACATAAAATATAGTGAAAATCACTAATTTTTTGTGACAGGTATGTGCCTGGGATCTTAAATGTTAACATAATATGACCGGTACATATTCGAACCATTTTAATATGAAAATTCACTGACTGGTACAGTATATTGTTACTATATAGTACCAGTCAATTTATTGTACAATCAGTAGTTATTGGTACCGTAGCTGGTACTACGGTGGGTACTATACAAAGACGGTCACATATAGTACCTTTAAACATACCGGGTACAGTAACAGGCACTTCAACAATTTTCATATAGAGTGACTGGTACAACACAAATGCCAGTGATTGTACCGGGTTCATTGCGAGAAACTAAGCTTGGTCTCATGTGGTACCTGGTACACTTAAATATACTATAAAATATGTTAGTATACATTTAAGTCTACTGCCAATGATAAACTTTTTTGTATACATCAGATGGATCAATTGGTAGCGAGCGCGACTCGTGATCATATAGAGACAGCAGGTTCGAACCCCGTTCCGTAACAATAGGATTAAGTGAGCAAATTAAAAAAAAAACAATAAAAATATATAAAATAAATAAAATGAAAAAAATTAATTTAAATAAAATTAAAAATATAATATAAAAAATTATTAAAAAAAAAAGAATTAGGAAAAAAAGAATTAAAAAAAAAGTTAAAAAAAAAAATTAAAAAAAAGTACATTAAAAAAAAATTAAGTTAAAAAAATAATTAAATTTTTTTTGTTGAGAAGTACCCGATTTAGTACCAGGTACTTACCCTTCCCATATGGGGTACTAATTTTATTTATACCTGGTACTAAACCTGCCACATAACTATCATGTGGCTGGAACTACAAAATCATTCGCCAAAATAGGGTAAGGTATTTTCCCATTCTGTAGCAGAATCGTACCGGGGACTAAATTTGTGTGGTGCCTGTTACTATTGAGTTACAAAATAGTGTTCCGGGAACGTACCCATCACAATAAATGCTATTTGGGTATATATATATATTGGAATCTGTGAAGAGAATATTCTTAGGATGTGCGGTCTGAGGTATATTCATCGATCTTATGCTCATGTAATAGCCCTTAAATGGATATATTGTTGTTATCTTCTTTAATGCTAATTTTATATATGGTAGTATATATATATATTAGGTTGTCTAAAAAGTATTGATAATTTTGTTTACAAAATTCAAACGATTTTTTTATATATTTCAAATGAACTTTATTAAACCAAATATGCGCCGTTTTGATCGATGACCCTTTGCCATTTTTCTGGTAAAGACATTATCCCATCACTGTAGAACTTCTGTGTTTTCTGGGCAAAAAACTGATCCAAGTGCATTTTGCAGTCCTCTGCGGAATTTAATTTTAAACCATTAAGGGAGTTCTGCAGAGACCGGAACAAATGATAATCTGAAGGTGCAAGGTCCGGGCTATATGGTGGATGCATTAAAACTTCCCAGCCAAACTTTCTAAGTTTCTGCCGAGTCATCAAAGATGTGTGTGGTCTGGCGTTGTCATGATGGAACACAACACCCTTTCGATTGATTAATTCTGGGCGTTTTTTTAAAGCTCGTGCTTCAATCTTGTTAATTGTTGACAATAGAGATAGGAATCAATGGTTTGACCGGGTGCTAGTAATTCATAATGAACGATTCCTTTCCAATCCCACCAAACAGACAGCATTACCTTTCTTGGTGTTAATCCAGGTTTTTCTACTGTTTTAGGAGCTTCACCCTTCTTGGACCACGATCTTTTTCGTACATTATTATCGTATGTGATCCATTTTTCATCACCTGTAATCATTCGCTTTAAAAATGACTCGATTTCGTTCCTTTTAAACAGCGTTTCGCAAATGGAAATTCGGTTCATTAAATTGTTTTGTGTTAATTCATGTGGTACCCAAACATCAAGCTTTTTCTTGTATCCAGCCTTTGTCAAATGGTTTAAAACTGTTTGGTGATGGATGTTTAGTTCTTTAGCGATATCATGACTGCTTACGTGTCGATTTTCTTCAATTTTTGATATGATTTCATCGACTTTTTCAGTGATTGGTCGACCAGAACGAGGTGCAACTTTGACATCAAAATTACCGGAACGAAATCGAGCAAACCATCTATAGGCTGTTAATTTTGATAAAGTTCCTTCACCGTAAACTGCACAAATTTGTTCATGTGCCTGAGTTGCATTTTCATCTTTTTCATAATAAAATTGAAAAATGTATCGAATTTTTTCACTAATTTGGCTCATCTTTAATGCACTACAACTTTTAAATGACTAAACAAATTTAATTTTTTTTTTTTTATCTACGAAATGTCATCTTTCGAACATATGTTAGTGTTACCTGATCAGATTAGTACTACTTGAAATATTCAATTATAATGACATCTATTTATAAAAATTATCAATACTTTTTCGACAACCTAATATATAGGTTATAATGTATCATAAAATCATAATATATTATGTTTGTGATATTTTTCCCCAACCAAACGTATACATTTTTTGATTATGTACTATATCGATAATTTTGTGTATATTTAAATAAAAAAAAAGAAGTTTTTTTATAAATATTCCAATACGAGTTAATACTGGGTTGGTTTTGTATACAGTATGTAAAATATATATTCATATCCCTTGCTGTAATAGAAGTTAATGAAAAAAAAAATGATCTATTAATTATATATCTATAATCTCTATAATATCTCTACACCCAGAAAAATTGAGCTCTTTGAAATTATGAAATTCCATCGTTAATTTAAGAAGATCGAAATTTAGTCTATATTAATTACATACCTTCTTGAAATGAAAGTATTCTTATCAAAATAACGATATCACTATTACAACAATAAGATTTAATATTGATACTGTAAGATGTGATCATATTGATTTGTTATTGTTCATATTAATTTATGAAGATGAATGTTATTGGAATGATAACATCAAAGCCTATGTGTTACTAAGAGATTCGTATAAAAATATTAATAACATGTGATTAATATAACATGAAATATTTTCATATTATGAATATCGGTGTATTGTTGAAGCATTATTATTTCGTGTTGAATAAAGAAGATTGGTACGATATTGTTAATAATAATTCATGATGTTTTTCTTTTTAATACAATAAGATAATTTTTTGTTGTTTTAATACGATAAATGGTATAAAACATGACAAAACATATTTGATGCAATAAAATACATTTTCAAAATAACAATATTGCCCTCATCAATATAATACGCATAAAAATTAACTCGAATATGATATAGGTAAATCATGTTGATGCAAATATGCGTATATTGCGTTATATATGTTAATGTGTAAAAATATATTCACATATAAAATTATAAATCAGACGATTCGAAACTTTGGATTGGAATGTTTGATTTATTTGATAAATTTTTATTTTTATTAGGATAGAATATATATATATATATATAGAAAATTATTTAATAAAATTAAAATCATATACTATTCATTTATATATATTCAGTAAAAATATATCATAAAGTGCCAGTGTTTTTAAAAAGTGTCAGTGTTTGTAAAATTGTAGAATTTTATGTTTGTATAATGGATGAAAGTGATCAAGATCAGATCACGTATTACTTCAATCAATTAGGTCAAGTTTTTGAAGAAATCGAATTTATCATTTCGAATACAAACCATACCCCAGATTTAAACATAATACCTATTACGACCATTCTACCGATAACTACTACCACATCTACATCTACAACATCAACCTATACGGTACCAATAGAACCAGAACCAGCAACAATTTTAGCATCGGAATCAACAGTGAACAAGTTATTAACCGATTGGGGATATTCTGATTTATGCCAACAATTTGTCTATTGCTATTGCAATTTGTCAATTTGCCAACATTATATAGATGAAAAAATCATATATAGAAAAAAAAATTATGTTAAATTCCATATGTAAGATAGAAGCGCACAATTTTTTTTCTTTTTTTATCATTCCTTTTTTGTATTTTTTATCTAATTTTGAACTGTTTTAATTATTTGATTTAGATAACATAATGACGTATAACTTTGTTGAATACCGTGGTACAATATACAAAAAGAATTATTATATTAAAGACTAAACGGCGAAGCATTGAAATTGTTTGAAATATTAGAAGTCTTGATAGTTAAAAATATTGATGTATTTATATTATGTAATGAAATTGGAGTTATTTGTTATAATAAACATTTATGCGCTTATATTGTTGGAAAAGGTTCAACTAATATAAATATTTTTGACATTAAAGAGTTCAACAGTATACCGATTCATATGTATTACCTCGCTGATGGTAAAAAAGCGATTCGGTTGAAAAATTACTTTTGAATTATTCTATATATAATAATTAATTTTTTTTATTATAATTTATTATTATTATATCATTTATATTTATAATTATTTATCCAATCGATGCATTATTTCTTTATCATTACTTTAATTAGTTTAGTTATTTTAAATAAACATCTTATTTTTATAATTAACCTACTTTATATATAATTAAATATAAATAAAAAATAAAAAAATATAAAATTATTAAAACTAAATATATTGTTTATTATCTTCTGTCCTAAAAGATGTGTATCATTATTCCTACAAAACAATCTTGTTCATTTGCTATGATATTAATATGGGATCAAAAAGATATTACTTCAATTTGAATACATGTTTCATCGATTCAACAAGAAAATCTTGTTGGTTTGTTATGATAATAATATTGTATCAAAAAGTTATCACTTCAATTTGAATGCATGTGTCATTGATTCAACAAGAAAATATTATTAGTTTGTTATGATATTAATATTGAATTAAAAAGATATAACTTCAGCTTAAATGCATGTTTTATCGATACAACAAGAAAATCTACTTGGTTTGTTAAGAAATTATTATTGTATCAAAATGGTTTAACAATATTTTTAAAATAAATCTTATTTGCCCGAAGTTAAAATCTTATTGATTTGGTATGATATTCTTTATACTTCAATAAGAACTCTATTTAAATTTATAACATATATAAATTTATATTTATAACATTAAATCAATAATGAAATTGCATTTTTTCAATTTGAGAAGAATGTTATTCTCAAAATAAAAAAAAGCACCATAGGCTCGAAATCATGGGGGAATCTTAATAAATTAATATAGATTTATTTTTAATCGGATAAGATTTTTTTCTGGGTGTATATATCTATAATTAATTATTTATCGGTCAAGTTAAAAACCTGATATAAATGGTAAATTCAAATGCAATAGCATGGAGTATAAGCCATGCAATTGTAAACTACAATAAATCAGGTGTCGAATAAAAAAAATTAATTCAAATATCCAAAGTAAGAGTTAAGATCAAATTCAAACCAATATAAAAGAACAAATGATCGCCAATAAAAATATAAAGTAACTGTAAAAATATCGAATTTTCAATGAGGAGGGCGTAAAGGGTAAACAATCGCACGCGGTGATAAGTTTATATTGCAAAATGTAAATCAGGATGGATGTTCATGACATCTAAAAATGGATGGATTATTATATATAAAAAATCTGTACGCATTACAACCAACAATCAATTTTAGCGTCTGTTGTTAGTTTCTTAATTGGTTACTTTTTACGTTGCCGGTAATTAGCCGTACGAACAACCACACAGGAAAATATGCAATTCTGGGTTAAAATTCAGATTCAAAAATAACCGAAAACACAAAACATATTTTAGGACTTCAGAAGGATTCGAACCCACGACTCAAAAATTTTGTAAGCATTTTAGGTTGGCATTTTTACCAATTGCACTACAGATCACAATCGATTATTATATATCGAAATTAATATTATTAATGTACATATGCATTGAAATAGTCATGGATATCGAAACAAAAATGGATCGATTGCAACGGGATAAAGAAAAACTCATGTAAGTTGGTATTATATATTGCTGACGTGTTGCATGGTTACATAGAGTTGCATAATGTAAGAAACTCTATGTAACCACTGCATAGTGTTTTGTTAAAATTTCATAAATTATTTGTAATAATTCAATTTAATAACATTAAAGAATATATTATGCATATACAGGGTGAGTTTTATAATAAATTCAATGCTTTTAAGAGATAAGAAAAAAAACGCTCTTTGTTTTTTTTAATGGGAAGCCCCTTTTTGAGGATGTCATTTGACTAAAGAGTTAAAAATAAAAAACTTTTGTCTCCATAAATTATTTCGAAAATCGCCTCGTTTTGTGACTTATGGGCTAACATAAAATACAAATTAATTAAATTAATTGTAAATACTATTCTGTATTAATAAATCAATGATTCTATGCAATTTAATTATTGCTATTAATACAAACGTCACGTTTTGAACTTACCGCTAGTTCTACCGTAACACTAGAGAGTTTTTTCTTATCTTTTACGTTTTCCGAGATAAAGTCACTGCATTTATTATAAAACGTACCCTGTATAAATTAATTTTCCTACATTTTTTTTGTGCATTAACTTCTACAAGAGGTATGAATATATACTTTGCATACTGTAGTACAATATTGTAAAGTTAAACAGTTTAAAGAAGCAGTATAGAACAACAAAAAAAAAAGAAATCGTTTAGTTCGTCGCTTTAAATATTTAAGGGCAATTTATTATAAATGCATGCATACACCAACAATGACTCTATCTATCTATTTCTATTTTTTATGTATATTATTAAATATAATAAAATACATGAGATAAGATTTCGTATAAATATAGAAAATTTATATAGTAGATATACATATATGCCGAAAGGTAATCAAAATGTATTGTATATATAACTTATGGACAATTTTTTATTTATTTATGTTTTGTCATAAATATAAATATTGTATATACTAATTTTGTACACTATATATATCTATAATATATCATGTCTGATAAATATACCTTACACGCTTACACGAATAATTTAAATCAGATTGAATTTTACTTTTCTTTTTGTTGTATGTTAGTTGTATGTATAAAATATGAAAATGTCAAAATACATAAAAAAATAAGAATTTGAATGGATATACTTCCTGATGTTGTGTATCAAAAATAAATAAATATATATATTTAAGATTCATATTAGTATATACCATGCCATTGGATTTTTAATATTTTGAATAAATTTGTTTATTTTTAAACCTACAGGAAGTTAGCACCCCATTTGTCGATTTTTTTAATTTTGAAAGTTGTTCCAGGTTGTTCTAGATTTGTTCTAAACTGTTCCGTATTTTTTTTTTTGATACCCCCAAAAATGGGACCACAAATCGGAAAAGATAAATTTGGAAGCCAGCACCCCATTTTTGGAATTTCCCAATTTTTAAAGTTGTTCCAAATTGTTCTAGTTGTTCTGAACATTGTTCCGTAATTTTTTTTTTGGTATCCCCAAAAATGACCCCACAAATTGGAAAAAACTGTTTTTCGCCAGCACCCCATTTTTGGAATTTTCCAATTTTTAAAGTTGTTCCAAATTGTTCTAGTTGTTCTGAACATTGTTCCGTAATTTTTTTTTTGGTATCCCCAAAAATGACCCCACAAATCAGAAAATATTACTTTTTATTATCTATTTGAAATTTATCTATTTGAAATTTATCTATTTCATTGTAGAATGGCTTTTTTGTGGTGCAATTAAATTTTTTTAATATTAAAATCAGTTTTTCCGATTTGTGCCCCCCCCCCTCACCCCATTTTTGGGTACACTGAAAAAAAAAATTATGAAGCAATGTTCAGAACAAATCTATAACAAATTAACAAATTTCAAAATTTTTTTTTTAATATCGAAAACAGTTTTTTCCCATTTGTGGTCCCATTTTTGGGAATATCGAAAAAAAAATTACGGAACAGTTTAGAACAAATTTAGAACAACCCGGAACAACTTTCAAAATTAAAAAATTTCAAAAATGGGGTGCTAATTTCCATTTATTTTTTTAATATCGAAAACAGTTTTTTCCCATTTGTGGTCCCATTTTTGGGGATATCGAAAAAAAAATTACGGAACAGTTTAGAACAAATCTAGAACAACCCGGAACAACTTTCAAAATTAAAAAATTTCAAAAATGGGGTGCTAACTTCCATTTATTTTTTTAATATCAAAAACAGTTTTTTCTGATTTGTGGCGCCATTTTTGGGAATATCGAAAAAAAAATTACGGAACAGTTTAGAACAAATTTAGAACAACCCGGAACAACTTTCAAAATTAAAAAATTTCAAAAATGGGGTGCTAACTTCCATTTATTTTTTTAATATCGAAAACAGTTTTTTCCCATTTGTGGCGCCATTTTTGGGAATATCGAAAAAAAAATTACGGAACAGTTTAGAACAAATTTAGAACAACCCGGAACAACTTTCAAAATTAAAAAATTTCAAAAATGGGGTGCTAATTTCCATTTATTTTTTTAATATCGAAAACAGTTTTTTCCCATTTGTGGCGCCATTTTTGGGAATATCGAAAAAAAAATTACGGAACAGTTTAGAACAAATTTAGAACAACCCGGAACAACTTTCAAAATTAAAAAATTTCAAAAATGGGGTGCTAACTTCCATTTATTTTTTTAATACCGAAAACAGTTTTTTCCCATTTGTGGTCCCATTTTTGGGGATATCGAAAAAAAAATTACGGAACAGTTTAGAACAAATCTAGAACAACCCGGAACAACTTTCAAAATTAAAAAATTTCAAAAATGGGGTGCTAACTTCCATTTATTTTTTTAATATCGAAAACAGTTTTTTCCCATTTGTGGCGCCATTTTTGGGAATATCGAAAAAAAAATTACGGAACAGTTTAGAACAAATTTAGAACAACCCGGAACAACTTTCAAAATTAAAAAATTTCAAAAATGGGGTGCTAATTTCCATTTATTTTTTTAATATCGAAAACAGTTTTTTCCCATTTGTGGCGCCATTTTTGGGAATATCGAAAAAAAAATTACGGAACAGTTTAGAACAAATTTAGAACAACCCGGAACAACTTTCAAAATTAAAAAATTTCAAAAATGGGGTGCTAATTTCCATTTATTTTTTTAATATCGAAAACAGTTTTTTCCCATTTGTGGCGCCATTTTTGGGAATATCGAAAAAAAAATTACGGAACAGTTTAGAACAAATTTAGAACAACCCGGAACAACTTTCAAAATTAAAAAATTTCAAAAATGGGGTGCTAACTTCCATTTATTTTTTTAATACCGAAAACAGTTTTTTCCCATTTGTGGTCCCATTTTTGGGGATATCGAAAAAAAAATTACGGAACAGTTTAGAACAAATTTAGAACAACCCGGAACAACTTTCAAAATTAAAAAATTTCAAAAATGGGGTGCTAACTTCCATTTATTTTTTTAATACACTACACACGTATAAATGCACGTAATCTATACGTATATCGAAAATAAGTCATTGTAAATATTAAGCTACCTAATAATAATAAAAAATGGTGGTTGTTGATCATCATATGTTATTAATTTCTGAAAATTTCAGGAAAATAATTGCTTGAAATGAATTATTTTCTTAATTATACTTATAATCTATTGAATAAAGCAATAAATATAGAAACGCTTGAACATTATGAACATTTTTATTCTTTTTTTTACATCACAAATAAATTATTTTTTACAGTACAGCAAATACATTAATCTAATACAATCAATTAAGAGCAAAAATAAAATTCGATTAGTTTCATAGTGACCCTTCAAACAAAATAGTGTAGTTGAAAAAGGTGTTACAATTACGTAGCAATTTTGAATCTTCTACAAACGTGTATGTATATATCTATGTATTCCTTTTATGTAAATATTTTTTGTTTTGTATATATATGCGCTGTTGAATTACCGTACACTGGTCCCGCAGTCGCAGAATGCTAGCAAACATTGTTAAAATAATATTGCAAAAAAACAAAAAAAAAATTAAGTAAAAAAAAAATAAAAATAAAATGATTTGTTAAAATATATTTTGTTAAATAATTTGTAATTAATAATTTGTTCAGGTAAGTACATATTTTCGTATTTTTTTATAATTTCTTATACCTGGATTAGTTCTTATGATAATAAAATAAAACCATTGCGACGGATGAAGTTGTAGCAAAATATTCATAGTTCGGGAAATACGAAAATATACCAGTGATATCCTACATCAATGTGAGCATTATATAGGTTACATTAATAATGCATTTTATTTAAATCAAAATTTAACAAGCATGTTATAGATTGCGCTTTCCAGAAGTTTACGTTTCACACCAGTATATACAACCGTACAACCATATATTAGGACAGGATTTACTTACCATAATTAGAAACTCAAAGGTTTCATTTCATTCATTATACTCACAATAAAAATTTCCAAATGTTTATATTTGATGATTAAATAACGAAAATACACTACATCACAAGGCACCATCAGCGCATTGGTATCAATTGGATATTATAAAATAAGAAAATGATACAAAACGACGATGACTCATAATTGTTGAATGAAACACAGTTGGACGAAAACTAACACAACACGGCAATCGGCTGACAATCGGGCAAAAAAAATAAATTACTTTCAAAAATACCTGAATAGAAAAAAATAATTACATTAATTTACATACACTCATAAATTACTTATTAAAATTTTTAATTACTTACCATCACTGAAAAATCGAAATACATCGGCATACTGCTTACAATCGGTTATAATAATAATATTTAATGATTCGTTGATAAATGAAAATGATATAAAACGACGATGACTTATAATTGTTGAATGAAACACAGTTGGACGAAAACTAACACAACACGGCAATCGGCTGACAATCGGGCAAAAAAAATAAATTACTTTCAAAAACACCTGAATAGAAAAAAATAATTACATTAATTTACATACACTCATAAATTACTTATTAAAATTTTTAATTACTTACCATCACTGAAAAATCGAAATACATCGGCATACTGCTTACAATCTGGTATTAATTAATATGCTATGGACCAATGAATTTTGCGTACACCGGTTTTTGGAAATGTTTGTCAAAATCGCATGGTTTTTTTTAAATACCATGAACGTTAATCGACAAGGAATAAATTAGGTCCATAGCATGGTTTTATTAAGTAATTATATTAATACATAAATTAATAAATGCGGATTTATATTTGCGGTATCGTCCACCATATATGGTTTCCGATTTATATCATCGTATTTTGTCCAACTGCTGCGGCATTTAACAAAAGCAGTATAATGACCAATTGTGTTACGGGTAGTACCTGCATGAAAATTTACGACTCCTCCGAGTTCATATCTTTGATTATTTAAATGCACATGATCGGCGATATTGCTTAATTTATATTGCCTATTCGACATATCACTCGTTTCAATAAACAATTGATCACCATATTGGATGTCTAGCATGACTTCATTGTGACATTGGTAGCAACTTGTACTTTTATTAATTCCCGATGTAATTGCCTCTTGAAGGTTTTCATAACCACAATCCAATATCGTGTCCATATTTATTGGCAATATAATGTTTTTCCTTTCGTGTGTATGGCTACATTGCGAACAATTATATTTCGCTTTATAGCTATAATTGTCTTTAAACAATAGTTCGCACATAGTTGTGATGTTCGATGTAGCATCAACAACAATGACAGCTGATGAAAGTCCGTCTCTCAAAAAACATGGTATATCTTGAAGCAGCTCCGTCCTTCTTTTGTATACATCCTTGCTTGGTCCATTTTCTAGATACATTTTTGTAAATTGGTATATACCCGAAATTGATGTTTCCACAACGCATCTATATTTATCATGTATACATGCACCAGCTATAATTTGAATCAAACTGTCAAATCCGCATGAATTTTGTAGTACAACGCTTTTGTTGTTAACAGTCATCGCACTACAAAGATTACCATTTTTTAGCTGTTGTAAATAATTTGACGATTTTTTGTTGCGTGGTGTAATATCCCAATCTGGTCGGTCAGTTAAATATGTACGCTTGACTTTCTTGCAGTCATTTTTATTTCTCCAATTTTGCTGTTGATTTAATTCCGTAACTTCAGTAATTTCATTCGGATTACTTAAACCGCGCTTAGATTTTACACTTATATATTTGCGTTGTGCTGGTTCTACTCGTTCCACTAGTTGTACAGGTTGTGTTGGTTGTACTGGTTGTGATGATTGTATTCGATCGGTTGTTTTTACCGGTTCCACTCCTGGTTGTACTGATGGTACTTGTTGTGCAGGTGGACTTAGTTGTCCTGGTTGTGCTGATTCAATTTGGTCGGTTGTTTTTACTGGTTCCACTGGTTGTAATGATTTTACTGAATCTGTTAGATTTACTGGTGCTGGATTTACTGGTTGTACTGATTGTACTTGTTGCGCTGGTGGAGCTAGTTGTACTCGTTGCGCTGGTTGTCCTGGTCGTGCCGATTGTTCCATATTTAAAGTGGTTAGATTTTCCGATGGATCGTCATGTTTTGCTACCGCTAATTTAGCTCTTCCAGTAAATGATTTTAAATGAAAGCTAACAAATTTGTCAATGCGCATTGGTCTTTGTTCATTTTTTAATACGCGATGTTTTAAATCATTAAATTCCCCTTCAATTGAAGCAGAACTTGCATGCACATATTTGCAATTAAATGCCTTCACCAAGAGTGCGGTATAAAGCGGAAAATATAACAATAAATTCTTAATTTTTTTCGCTAAATTGGGTGAATAATAAGCATTAATCACCATCCCTGTTGGAGAATCAGTTATTGCTTTACCGCAATCTTCAAAAATTTGTTGTGTCCAATTGATAATACCGATGTCGTGTTGTGAATAATCTTCATCTTCTGCAGCATGCGATTCCGATTCCGATTCCGTGTCCTTTATTAAATCATCTGTTTCTTTATCCTGTGTCAATTTAATTTTTTCGGTCAAGTGTTGCAATGACCGTTGACCGATGCTAATTACGTCGTTTTGGTCATTACCGCATCCATCGCTTTGACATAAGATTAATAAAGATTTTATGGTAACTTTCAACTCATTTAAATCGGTGGATTTTGTTAAGTTTGCCATTGCCAATAAATAAAATGTTCTAACTCGAGGTTGAAGCTGTTTTAATTCAATCCAACGAGCTATCATGTGCATATAATGTGCAATATCCAAACGTAAATAGCACGATGGCAAAGTATTTGACGAACCAGTTATAAAATTAAAGCAGTGACGCAAATAATCCTTTAAATCTTTAGATTGCCCAAATGAACGAGCTATAGCTCCCATTATAGCTTTATCGAAATCGCACACAATCTGTTTTGGGAATGGAAAATTACTTTTAAATGTGCAGCCTATTCGAATAATTTCATTTAACCAAAATAAGATTGCGTTAGTATTTTGAACGGAACTTAGCATTTGAAATATTGGCATTTTTGACACAGGTGTTTCTGTATTTATTTGATATAAATAAATATGAGAAGATAATTCACCATTACAATTTTTTAATTTTTTTACTAGTGACCCAGTAGCGTCAATGCAAATATAGTCATGATATTTTATATATATTGTCATTTGTTCTTGTGTCCAGTAATGCACAAAAAATGGATCCAAAGAAATTGTGTGGATTTGCCCAATGTGATAGTTGTATTTCATATTATTTAAACTTAATATCGGATCTATTAAGTTAATGCCCAAAGCTTTGTTTCGCTCTTGTTCTTTCACTTTTCTCAATACACTATTTGTGGGTAAAGTTGGAGGTTCTCGTTCGCCAAATACCATTATTTTGTCCGCTTCATTTCTTCTCCATATACACGGTAGAACATTGCTGTCAATCATGTGTTGGCCAATTTGCACGCGTCTTTGCCCTTTCAATTGCCGTTTTTTTGTATGTATAATGGTTTCATCTAGATTTTCAATGACACATTCCATAATTACATCGTTTTCATTAACCGGTTTATTTATGATACTTCCTGTAAATTTGCTTTTGCATTCATTACAATGGGCTATAATACTGAGATAGTATCCATTTCCAGATGTTTTGCATTTTTTAAATGTTAAAGCACATGGCAATTTGGTTTCATCATAAATTTTCTGATAAATTACATCCGTCCACGTGTTACGTAATAACATATCATATCGTCTTTCGCCTAAAATTTTGTCTGCATAAATCACCTCATCTGGTGATATTTTTAACCATTCTTGGTAGTTAAACTTAATATTGAAAGCATCGGGTTTAACTGTGTTGTCCGTATCATTTAATGTAAAATCATTAATTGATGATGTGTTTACTTCAACATTGAAATATTTCAAAATTTTGTCCCAAATGCCGAATCTATTATTCTTAAACAATATATAGACATATTTTGATGTCACTTTAGTAGCGTTGTTTTCGTTGTAATGTGTGGCAATGTCGTTATAAATCGATGCACTCGGAACAACACAATTTCCGTTCGCATCGACTACACTACGGTAATCATCAGAAAAGACAATATCTAATAGTTTATCTAGATGTTTGGCCATTCCAGATATAAAAAAGACAAAATACCAGACAAATAAAATGGACAAAAAAACAAATAAAGGTGTCAAGGGCGTCAAGGGCTTCAAAAAACTTCAATTTATAAGACTATAATTCCAAAGAATTCAATTTTAAAGACTACAATCCAACAGAATTCAATAAAATGATAAATTTTTATGAATTATTTTTATAATAATAATAATATGAATAAATTTTAATACATATAAATTTGTTAATATTTTTAATATGTTTTAAATGAATATTTATGTTATTTTTAATCAATGCTTGTATATTTTTTAATGTGCGATATTCAAAATTTTTCTTGTGTGAAGTGAGTGATGAAATTTTTTTTTCTATTCTGCTAATGTATGAATCGTTATGCATGACTCATAAAAATTTCTGAATAAATTTAGCGAATTATCCCAATTGAAAAGAGACAACCGTATTGTTTTTATGGTTGATAAAATTATGGTTATAATTTTTGACAGTTTTTTACCAGTGCTGCCGCGTTATAGTAAATTACCAGTGCTGCCGCGTTATAAAAAAGTAAAAATGATTTTCGGACAATTTTTATTAACTATAATAATAATAATAATAATAATAATAATAATAATAATAATAATAATAATAATAATAATAATAATAATAATAATAATAATAATAATAATAATAATAATAATAATAATAATAATAATAATAATAATAATAATAATAATAATAATAATAATAATAATAATAATAATAATAATAATAATAATAATAATAATAATAATAATAATAATAATAATAATAATAAATTTTAAT